>OZ034809.1:36513235-37832402 GCA_964028335.1 Altica lythri | reverse complement strand
GATCTGTAACCTATCTTCTCGTCAATGTGAGATTCTATGATTACTAATTATGTGAGTAAAATGATATGAAAAGATTAATAAATGGTGGTATTATACATATCAAAAAATTCTTAAAACTAATAAAATATGTGAATAGAGTAAAAGTGAAAATGAGGAAATTAATTGTTCATCCAATTATATATAGAAAACACAAGAAAGTTCTTTATTAAGGTGAATAGTGCAATATTAATACCGTGACTCCAGGATCTATGAATTCTCTCAGCTAGTCTGCTACAGGATTATCAAAAGAAACCATAAACTCGTTCAAGAAAAAGGTCTTCTAACTGCTTAATGGACACTGCAACGCTGGTATGTACTTATTCCTTCTTTCTATTTAACACGTACTTGGAAATTCAAGATAACATTCATAGCACCATTTGCTATCACGTTCTCATCTTCTGATTTCTTTTATTTATATAAAAATTAACTTTCTGCTTACCAATATACTTTAGTTTTCTTCTTACAGACGTTTATAATAATATTCAATTACTCAAGACTGATTTATATTGAAATTTTTTAATAAAAATCGTAAAAAATTACAAGAGCAAATTTAACACGTCTTTCCTCTTTCTGAACAAAAAACAAGAGAGAGTCGTTTAAAATCAACAACTTCCAAAACAAAAATAACAAAAAACAACTATCCTAACAATTCTTATTAGTATCTATCTGATGCCTACTTGATAATAACTTAATTTATGACATCCGTGCACTTGATTAATTTCAATTTACAAGGTTAAACAGACTCCCGCGTCACCCCTTACCTGAGCCCAGTAGGGTGCTAATAAAAGAGCAATAAAAGAGACCTTTTCGCCTACCCTCACCGCATGTGGTTGTATGAATTCACGATTTTACAATCTATTGTTTATATTTAACAAATATATGTGTTTAATTTTTTATAAATAAAAATAAATAAATATCAGAAACGTAAAGATATTTTTTTTCTGATTTCAACCATATATAATACTTACGCAAAATTTTGTAGTTTACAGATATGACACCAAAATATTCTAAATTACACTCAGAAACAAACAACACCCAATATAACATAAAATACCTTTAGCGCCTGTATCTAACAGGACTTGTCAATTAATATTAATACTATTAATAGTCATAAATATACCCATCACCAACATGCAAAAAGAAATCAAAATAGAAAAGAACCTTAAATACCCCAAAAATGCATATCTAAATATTAATAGTAATAAATATACCCCTCATGCAAAAAAAAATACCTCTAGCAAATGTATGTAATAGTAGTACTTACTTGTCAATGTAAAAAAGTGATTAGTTCATCAGTGGGTGAAAATGTTGTATCGCATTGGTAATATCCGTCCATTGCTCTTCATGTGTGGTGCATCGACTACGCCAAACATACTCCACCAAATATGTTTCAAATCTAGTTGTGCACATCCTTCCCAATCGTCGACGAAGATTCCTATAATGACAGACCATTTACTTTCGATATTTTGGGTGTGAATAAGTCGATTGTTTGGATCCACAAAATTTCGTTGGTGATTGACTTGATAGTGATGGTATCCAAGGTGGTTTAAACCAGTATATCCTCTCCACGAGTCAGTCATTACAATGGATCCAGGCAAAACATTTTCCTGAATAACACGCTGTAATGTAATAGCGTTTCTGTTAGGCACAAACGTAAGAAAAATTCTCTTTGTTTGTCGGTCTATTCCTCCAACCACCCACCGTGTCCTTTGCAGACGTCCGCGATGATACTTTCGTTTTCCGTAAGCACTTTCATCAATTTCCACTATGTGTCCAGGACCGCCTATTTGCTCATCGATTTCCAGCATCCAGTGAAAAAAAAGGTTTCTGAAATGTTGAAGGCTGCGACCCACAGATTTCGTGGAAACTCCAGTTTCCGCTGCTATTACTGTGACTGGATACTCCTTAATCCACAGTACTAAAATAATCAGCAACTGAACTATAGGAAGTGTCGAAAAATCTAGAAATGAATTTGTCCTACAGGACGTTTCAGTACAACAGTTCCGTCTGCGACACCGATAACTTGGTTCTCTTCCTTGCCTTTTTTGTTGGCCAAGTTGGATTCTATTCCCACACACACATGTCCTGGAACGTGAAACAAATCCATGTACTATCAAAAAATTTACCAAACCCAATTCCTTTATGTGATTCTTAAAAGCTGTAGAACTGCGGAGGAATTCCATCATACACAAACACATATATTTTTTATCACTACCGAACAATCAAAAGGATAATGTATACCGTGCGTAAAACAAGACACAAATAATTGTTTGTGAATAATGGCTAACATTTTATATATTTTTTGTTATACTTAACCGAACAATACAAATTGATATTAAAAAAACATTAGGATGTTTTGTAATGCAATAGCATTTTAATTAGGGTAAATCTCTTTCAATCTGATTGTTATTGGAATTGTTAAAGTTTATCTATTTTCAATACCTCATTATGAGATTATCCCTTGCTGTTTTGGATTTAAATGTGATAATTAAGCATTTTTGTAGTATTAAGGTATTCTATTATTTATATATTATTTTCAAAACATTATTATCAGATTATCCCTTGCTGTTTTGGACTTAAATTTAATAATCATTGGGTATTTTTGTACCACATTATGAGATTATCTCTTGTTTGTTTCTCAGTGTAATTTAGAATATTTTGGTGACATAACTGTAAACTATAAAATTTTGCGTAAGTATTATATATGGTTGAAATCAGAAAAAAAATATCTTTACGTTTCTGATATTTATTTATTTTTATTTATAAAAAATTAAACACATATATTTGTTAAATATAAACAATAGATTGTAAGATCTTGAATTCATACAACCACATGCGGTGAGGGTAGGCGAAAAGGTCTCTTTTATTGCTCTTTTATTAGCACCCTACTGGGCTCAGGTAAGGGGTGACGCGGGAGTCTGTTTAACCTTTATCTTATACCTAGGATTCTTATACAAATTTATGTTTTTTATTTATTACTATTAATATTAAAACTTTTCATTTCATTCTTTTAATAAATTTTTTTCATTTAAAATTTAAACCATAATAATAGCTTTTAAATACTCATATGCATTAGTTAATACAGCATATAATTTTACATTTAATTTATATTTGAACTTATTCTTTGCATAAAAAAAATATTATTTCTAGCATACTTTCTCAGACAAATTTCTTGTTTTATAGAAAGAAAATTACATGATTCCTTTTATTTATAATTATGAATATATCATGGTACTCCTTATATTTTATTTTTAAATTTATGTTTCCTTTTTTAGGAACGAAGAAAAAATTAAAACAACACTAAAACTAAGGAACTTGAAGAAAATTAATACTATTTATATACAACCTAAACTTTGTATTCTGCCCAGGATCAAGAATATTCCTTTTTTTTTAATGAATTTATTACTAACTTAATTTGATCTGTTCTTTAATTTATAACATATAATAGGATAATATCACAAATCCCCCAATTAAAATTTTTACATCAAACATTTCATTGATGTTGGATTAAAAATTATAATTTTAATCTATTTTTTTTTTTTTTTATAAATAAACACTCATTTAACAGAAACTTAAGCCTCAATTAAAATTATTTGCACAGATTGTATAAACCTTTTTTCAATAAAACCATTCAATCTTAATTTAATATTGACATCTTAATACTATTATTTACAAAACTTTGCTATTAATATCATCTACCCCTCTTCTGGTGTAAACTTGTACACATCCTTAATATTAAAAACTCCCCTTAATCTCCCTGTATCCGGATATACTAACCGATAGCTGTTTTCAGCATTATGATTATCTACCACATATGGTCCCTCAAAAGGCATTAATAATTTTGCACATAAATTTTCCCTTTTATCCGCTACTTGTAAAGCTCTTATTATGACAAGTTCTCCCTTTTCAAATTTAGTTTTCTTTTTCAATTTCTTTTCTTGTCTCTTGACATATCGTTCTGCGTTTCTTTTTAAATTTTTATTAACTTTATCTAATATTTCTTGGATTTCTTGTCTTCTATTCCATTCCCACTTTCTTTCTGGTACTCTACCTTTAAATAAAAACTCTGGACATTCTTTCGTCACTCCATGAGGTGTTTTATTCACATATCTTTGTACTTTATCCAAGTTATTTTCCCACTGATCGTGTTCTTGTATACATAAAATTCTCAAATATTTAATTACTTCTTTGATATATCTTTCAGCTGAATTTGACTTGTATATTATAATGTTGACATGCAGATAAAAATTTATAATTCTCAAAATATGTGGCATGATCTAAAATTAATTTCTCTGGTTTTCCATGAATTTGTATATAATTTTTAATGCATTTTAATATTGTATTGGTATTTGTTCTTTTACAAGGATACATCTGTACATATTTTGTAAATATGTCTACCATGACCAATATGTGTTTACATCCCTGAATACTCTCCACTAAATTACTTATAAAATCTATTGCTAAAATTTGTAATGGTTTTTGTGTCACTATTGATTTATTTATATTGCTATTATGATAATTTTTTTCTTTGGCTAATTGACATATTGTACAAGCTTTGCATATTTCTTTGGCTCTAGTTAAATCCTTTTTCGCATAATAATTTTCCCTAAATAGCATCCATAATTTTCTTACTCCGATATGACCATATTCATGATGAAGATTATATAGAATTTCCTTTGCATAATTAGTTGTAATAACATATGTATCCCAATTTTCTAGTTTTTTATAAATAATATTGGCTACTGTAAAAGTTCTTCTCTTTTCCACCTCTGTCAAGTAATTCTGATCTTGTATAACCCTTTCCAAAGTAAATAATCCCTCTTTATCCAATAATTTATTTATACCTATTTTGAATTTTTTATAGTCCCCTTGTTCTTCACTTTCCCTACTTAATGCATCTGCTATGATGTTACTCTTTCCTGGAATATATTTAATCTCAAAGTCGTATTCTTGCAACAATAATAACCATCTGTGTACCCTATTATTTGCATACCTATTTTTCATCATCGCCGTTAAAGCATTATGATCACTCTCCACTATAAACTTTGCTCCTAATAAATAAAACCTTAATTTGGTTATACAAAATACCACACTGGCCATCTCCAATTCCGTAACCGTGTACTTCTTCTCACCATTCTTTGTTACTCTTGATACAAAACTAATAGGTACTTCTCCTCCTTCCTGAACTTGTATTAACACTCCTGCTAATCTTTCTATCGATGCAGCTGTCCTAAGTATAAATACTTTATCGTATTGTGGGTGATACACTTTTAAATTATTGGTAAAGACAAATTTTAATTCTTGAAAAGCTTTTTCTCTCTCGGGTGTCCATTTCCATTTAACATCTTTTTTCAGTAGCTCTATTAAAGGAACTTCTTTATTTGACAAATCTGGTATTAATCTTTTATAATAATTTATAATTCCAAGGCATCCTCTTAACGTCTTCAAATTTTTATGTGTTTGATAATTCATAATAGCTTGTACTCTTTCAGGATCCATACTTACCCCTGTCGTATTCAAGACATATCCTAAATATTTAACTTCTTTTTGATAAAATTTACACTTTTCCACATTTAATTTGAGTCCAGCTCTTTCCAAGTCTTTTAATGTAATTTCTAAATGTTTTTTATGTACAATTTCATTTTCCGAATAAATTAAAATATCATCAATGTAGTGTAAAATGAATGATTCATATTTATTTAAAATTGTATGTAAAGTTCTAACTAAAGCTGCACATGAACTTTGCAATCCATATGGCACCACACAAAATTGATATACAATACCATCTACCATGAAAGCTGTATATGGTCTACTATTTTCTTCTAAAGGAATTAACCAGAAACTGTGTTTAAGATCTAATTTAGAATAAATTTTTGCATTTGTAATTCTTCCCAAAATTCCTTCCACATTCATAGGACTTTCATATTGTTTGACTGTATAGGCATTTATGTTTCTTGCATCAAGACATATTCTAATCTCTCCTGACTTCTTTCTTACACAAGTAATTGCATTTATGTACGGAGAATCCGATCTTTCTATTATTCCATCCTTCAACATTTTATTTAATTCTTCATATACTTCATCTTTTATTTTATACGGTATCGGATAAGTTTTTATTTTAAAATTCTTAATATCTTTATTCATCTCCAACTTGTGCGTGTAATTTGTAGCTATACATATATCTTCATTAAACAATTTATAATATTTCTTACATAATATTTCTACTTCCGTCCTATACAATCCACAATTTTCTTCTAATTTGTCAAACTCCATATTTTCTATGTTGTTGTACATAACATTCTTATTAATTTCCGAACTTTCATTTTTTTTTACTATAAATGGTATTATTTGTTGTTCCCATCTTAAACATTCATCCTCATAATCGATGATAACCTTATGATTATTTAATTCATCTGAACCCAATATAATGTCATAGTTCAAATTTTGTATTAATAACATTTGAAATTTATACATTTTAAACCCTATTAAAATTTCCCCCATAATCATATTACTTGTTTCATATATATTCTTATTATTCGCTCCCACTAATGATAATTTATTTGTTTTTATCACCATAATATCATCTTGTTTGATTTGTGAAACCACCCTTTGACTAATTAAAGTAACCTCTGAACCAGTATCTATCATAATTTTACATTTAATATTTTGGAAAAACCCCCTCTATAAAAATTAACCTTTTTAGTTCATTAATTTTAACCTCGTCATCATTCACAATAAATTTCCTAGGATGTTCATACTTAGAAGAGTAGATGATATTATGCACATGAGAGCGATTTATGCAAAATCCACGCTCTGTTCCTGGCCTTGACCAGTCACATCACTCTGATTAGCACTTACAACATTCACCTGTCTACTGTTTTCACCTCTATCTCTCCTTTCATTATCCCGATTTACTAGATTTCTATCATCATAATTTCTATTACTATAATTATTATTTCTGTTCCACCTATCACCTGATCCTACATTCCTATCATAATTATTATTATTTGGAAATTCCCTATTTCTTCTATCAGAATTTCTATTCTCCCCATTTCTATTATATCTATAATCATTCCTATTTACATTTCCCCTAGTATCATTCCTATTAAAATTACTATATCCCCTATTAAAATCTCTGTTCCTATTATTGAATCGGTCATTGTCATTATTTCTATTTTCATCCCTATTTCTATCATTAAATCTATTACCCCCATTACTTCTATTTTCATATCGATTCCTTTCATTACCTCTTTCATTCCTATTATCCCTATTCTCACTCATCATACTTCTTTCCAGTCGCATCAAATAGTTGGATAAATTTTCCATAGTTTTGATATTGTGTAGAGCTATTGTTTCAGTCACATCATGATTGTACTGTCTTGCCACGTACAAAACTATTTCTTCTTCCCTCATTTTCGGTCCCAAATATTGAGCATTGTTGTATAGTTGCATGGCATAATTATTATAATTTCTTCCCCTACTATAATCGTATTTTCCAAAATATAGTTTTTCCCTGAATATCGCTTGTTGAATATCCCCCCAAAAATATTTACAAAATTGTTCCTCAAAATCAAGGATTGACAGTATTTGATTTTCTTTATTACAGAACCATAATAAAGGATGTCCCGTTAGCATATTACGTATTAATAATTTTTGTTCAATAAAATCTGTTGTATATTTTATTTTGCTTTTTATTATGTTGATGAACACCTTAGGATGAATATTGTTAATGTTTCCGTCAAATTTGATTCCATTATTGTTGTAATTTGATATAATATTAGGCATAACTCCCCATGCATTTCCTCTAACATCCTTCTCCATAACTTCTTGTAACTTCTTATGTATATCCTCCATTTCTTTATTCAAATTTAACCCTGTTAATTCTAAATTTTTACTACAAGTTTCTTTTTGATTCTGTATTTCTCCTTCTATCCTTTCAAATTCCTTACCTAAGTTAATTTTTAAATTGTCTACAACTTGTTCATTAATTTGCTCTTGCAACTTTATCTGTCCTATTTCGTTTTTTATTTGTTCTGTTTGTTTACTCACTTCTACTATTTTCTCTTCTACAATTTTAATTTCCCCCTTAATTTTAATCCCTGTCTCCTGGATTTCATTCCTTAATTTAATATTTTGCTGTTCCATATTCTTGTTACAGTCTATCTTCATAATTTTCATTTCTTCCTTGATCTTTAAATTATCTTCTTTAATACTACTAATTTCTCTTTTAAATATCTTATTATCTTCTTTTATTTCATCTAATTTTTTATTAATATCTTCTTTTTGCTGATCCAATTTCTTGTCCATGTTTTCTTTTTGCTGATCTAATTTATAATTCATATCTTCTCTCATTTTTACATTATCTTCTTTTTGTTGATTAAACCTCTTGTCCATAGTCGTCATGATCCTTTGTAACATGCTGAGCATGTCTAATTGACTTTCTTCCTTTGATTGTGTTTGTACCTCCTGTTCTTCTTTTTCATCTCCACCACCAGTTACATCTGTCTCCATTTCAACCATAGTTCGATCATTCTCTCCCCTTATCTCCATTAAATTATCACCTTTTCTGATTCTGCTCCTTCCTGTTGTCTAGTTTGGATCAATTTCTCCACTCGATAATCTCCTGCTCCCAATACTCTCTCTTCATGTACTTGTACCGCAACACTCTCTACCTCAATCTCTCCTCCATCACTACTCTCGCTATCCTCTCCTACTACTTTACCATCTCTCAATCTCATTTTTCTATCCATTCTTACAATTTAAAATACCCAGATAAATACAAGTAATGTGCAAATTTCTAAAGAAATACCTTTATACCAATAAATATTTTATAAGCTATTACCTTTGTATTTAGCTTATAACTAATACGGAATCACAAAAAAAAATTTTCAAATCAAGTTTTCAAAAAAAATATTTTAAATATTAATTATTTAAATAGGCTCTAGTTTGTATTATTTAGAGCCCCACGTTGGGCGCCAATTTTATAACATATATGAAAATGTAAATGTATATTATTAATTGTTCATAATTTTGTGTTGTTTATCTGATTATATGTTATATTTAAAATGACGTAAATTTAAAATAATTATATTTAACTTTAAAATTTGATGTGAATTGAATTATTGTTTATAAATTTTTTTATCAACGACTCTATCTCAGGGCAGAATTCAATGTTTTATTTTATTAATTTGATATTGTCTTGAAATTATATGCATAATAACTATTATGTACCAAATGATACCTATGGATGTTTAAATTAAAAAGAAGAAGATCTGTAACCTATCTTCTCGTCAATGTGAGATTCTATGATTACTAATTATGTGAGTAAAATGATATGAAAAGATTAATAAATGGTGGTATTATACATATCAAAAAATTCTTAAAACTAATAAAATATGTGAATAGAGTAAAAGTGAAAATGAGGAAATCAATTGTTCATCCAATTATATATAGAAAACACAAGAAAGTTCTTTATTAAGGTGAATAGTGCAATATTAATACCGTGACTCCAGGATCTATGAATTCTCTCAGCTAGTCTGCTACAGGATTATCAAAAGAAACCATAAACTCGTTCAAGAAAAAGGTCTTCTAACTGCTTAATGGACTCTGCAACGCTGGTATGTACTTATTCCTTCTTTCTATTTAACACGTACTTGGAAATTCAAGATAACATTCATAGCACCATTTGCTATCACGTTCTCATCTTCTGATTTCTTTTATTTATATAAAAATTAACTTTCTGCTTACCAATATACTTTAGTTTTCTTCTTACAGACGTTTATAATAATATTCAATTACTCAAGACTGATTTATATTGAAATTTTTTAATAAAAATCGTAAAAAATTACAAGAGCAAATTTAACACGTCTTTCCTCTTTCTGAACAAAAAACAAGAGAGAGTCGTTTAAAATCAACAACTTCCAAAACAAAAATAACAAAAAACAACTATCCTAACAATTCTTATTAGTATCTATCTGATGCCTACTTGATAATAACTTAATTTATGACATCCGTGCACTTGATTAATTTCTATTTACAATTTATCTTATACCTAGGATTCTTATACAAATTTATGTTTTTTATTTATTACTATTAATATTAAAACTTTTCATTCTTTTAATAAATTTTTTTCATTTAAAATTTAAACCATAATAATAGCTTTTAAATACTCATATGCATTAGTTAATACAGCATATAATTCTACATTTAATTTATATTTGAACTTATTCTTTGCATAAAAAAAAATATTATTTCTAGCATACTTTCTCAGACAAATTTCTTGTTTTATAGAAAGAAAATTACATGATTCCTTTTATTTATAATTATGAATATATCATGGTACTCCTTATATTTTATTTTTAAATTTATGTTTCCTTTTTTAGGAACGAAGAAAAAATTAAAACAACACTAAAACTAAGGAACTTGAAGAAAATTAATACTATTTATATACAACCTAAACTTTGTATTCTGCCCAGGATCAAGAATATTCCTTTTTTTTTTAATGAATTTATTACTAACTTAATTTGATCTGTTCTTTAATTTATAACATATAATAGGATAATATCACAATATATATATATCTGTTTTGCTCAGGGTTCATTTACAAATACTTTTTTTGCCTCGTTTACTTTTTATTCTTTACTCTTTTTATTATCTATATTAATTTTTTAAACTATATTTAATTTAACCCTTTAAACTCAATTCGAATAAATTATAAATTTTTTCTTAGTTTTTTTAAAACCTGCCTATACAAAAATTATAACTAAAACTAGCAACTAATATCAAAAGGCCGGACTTCATGTTTAGAAAGCTGTTAAGAGAAAGAGTTCCCGAGAAAAATCTATATCAATACACAAATTTTCATTAGTTGAATTAATAGAATTAATAATTAAATGAAATAGTTAATCCTGTTTCACAATAAAATATGTTGTTCAAAATTTGAAACTATTTTTATGTGTTTATGATTGAATACGCTTTATATAGGTGTAGGTCATTTAAAATTTTCTGTATCTATATTATCTATATATAATTCGGTAATATGTACGGATAATGAAAAAAACGGGCCCCAAATAAAGTGGATTTACGGAAGTGTAAATAAAAAAAACAGAACTGCCCTAATTCCCTCCAAATATGTGATCCGCTTTCACCCTTACCCGCAAAAATACATTCAGGTACAATCAATAACTCACCTGCACTTCTGCTATCCTGTTACAACCGGAAGTGCCCTGACCCTAGTCAAGGTATTCGCCCTTCGGCTTGCCTTAATGTTTCTGTTACTAAAACGATGCGAATGCGCAATTTAAATTCAGGCCGTTGCCAAAAGCGCGATTTAGGATACAACTCCAAAAGAATAGAAAGTAATTGTTTTCTGATTAAATTTCTTTTCAAAGTACAAACGAATATTCTTTTGGAAAATATATTTTCTAAAGAAACTAAAAACAGGCATAAAAAAATAATTGTGTTATGTATTAGACATTTTTTTTCATTGAACAATTCTTTATAACAAAGATAAATTAAAAAATGGAGTAAGACACAAACCTAAAAAAAAGAATTAATTTTATACGTAAGCTTATAATACATTATTAAAAAATTATTTTGTATTTTATTACATTTCTTTTGTTATTACTATTTTATTACAATCAGTAATTTATTTATTTTACTCCAATAGATTTCAAATAGATTTCAAATAAAAATAAAATCTTGTTTAAAAAAATTAAACTGCTTCAAAAAAATAATAAAAGAAAATTGCACTAAAACGTTAAATATAAAATCTTTGTTTTTTCAAAAATCGTAAGCGGCTAGGCATCTAATTTCAATTTCCTTGAAGTCAGCTCTAATAGTTTAAATCTTTGTAAAAAAATCAAAATCTACATTTAATAGCTGAGATCAAAATAGCGAGTAATTTGCCATTGGAGTCGACTTCAAGGAAATTGAAATCATATGCCGATTTGATCGTTCCTTCATCCCCAGAGTCTCCAGATTGTGGAACTCCTTCCCTTCCCATGTCTTCCCCACTCGTCCTAACTTGCAGGCCTTTAAATCCCAAATTAATAAATTGTCTCTTCTGCCCCAATAGAATTTCTTGGTATATTTGTGTTTAGGTCTATACATTACGAGGATATCCTTAAGAGGAACAACCGACGAACCGTTGGAGTGGCTATCTACAAGAACGATAATTTTACAAACGTTATAACACAGCATTTAGGAATACATGCTAATTTTTGTGATTTTATCTTTTATCTTAAGTATAAAAACAGCAATTGGTGATTTATGTGCAGCAGAATGTACTTTTAATAGTAAAACTATCCGGTTATATAAGTCCCAATTCTACCATACGTGAAATTATTACATTTTTATATCGTGTTTTTCTGCTATATACATAAGAGGGTTTATATATCATTATATATCAGTAACAGATACAGTAGATATTGGTTGTTAACTAAAAGTGAATAAAGTACACAACAAAGATTATAAATATGTACGGTGAACACTAAAACTAGAAGCATAAACGAACGGAGAAAAACTAATACTAAACTTAGAAATACATAACAAATAAGTTGTTGCAAATAGCACACGACGGCGAAAAAAAAGTTCTAGTTTCTTAACTTTTTAAAACTAAGGCTATCTTAACGTAAGCTGGGTTCCGGTAATAAGCCAAGCTCTTTGATTTTAACACTTATTAAAAATTAAAATAGGTTTTAAATATATAGTAATTGAAAACCAAACTAGTTACATATGCATTTGGAATAATAGAAGTAATAAAAAACTCTATGTTTTTTACATATAACTTTCACTTTAATTAAAAAAATTTTTAAAATGACATGTTTCGCTGAACTAGCATCATCAGATTGACATATAAAGTTACATTTTGTTTATTTGTATCTAACTATCTGATGTTGATTAGGTAATATTAAGGCTAGATTAGGTATGGAAGTAATTAGATATAACAATATTAAAGCCTAGATGTTATTAGCCCTAAGGGATTATCCTGGATGTATCTCCCTCTAAGATCAGTATAACTGTGCAATGATATAGAAAAACCAGGAAAAAACTATATCTGCTGATCTTAACAATAACTTAATATATTTGTATTACAATTATATCTTATCTATGTATAAAATGAAGACTCAATCAAAGTAAACAATTTAATAGTGGAGAATTTCTAAGATTAATTTGTTCATTAACAACTTTAAATTGTGGATCTGCTAGATGTCTTTTTATCTCAAGTTCTTCAAGGAAATCTAAATTTTGTTTTTTATTACAAATGTGTAGTATTTGGATGTTATTGTTATGTAAGAGTGAAGTTGGATGTTCAAGTAGGTGTTTTGCATAATTTGACTTATCTGGTTGTTTTAATCTATATGCTCTTAAGTGTTCATTGAATCTTATTTCAAATTTTCTTTGTGTTTGACCTATATATATGGCATTACATTTTGGATTTTTTTAATTAAAATTTTTTTAAATTAGGTAATTTTGATTTCACATTTAATAATTTTGTACCAACATTATTTAGTGTTTTAAATGACATTAATGTTGATGTTGCTGAAGATATTATTTTTGAAATTGGATTGGAAATACTTCCACAATATGTAATATTTTTATAGCTTTTAATTTCTTTAGTTTGTTTAGGAAATATTAGTTGTAGTGACATTTTTTGTTCTTTCTTATTAATTAATTTATAGGTCAAACACAAAGAAAATTTAAAATAAGATTCAATGAACACTTAAGAGCATATAGATTAAAACAACCAGATAAGTCAAATTATACAAAACACCTACTTGAACATCCAACTTCACTCTTACATAACAATAACATCCAAATACTACACATTTGTAATAAAAAACAAAATTTAGATTTCCTTGAAGAACTTGAGATAAAAAGACATCTAGCAGATCCACAATTTAAAGTTGTTAATGAACAAATTAATCTTAGAAATTCTCCACTATTAAATTGTTTACTTTGATTGAGTCTTCATTTTATACATAGATAAGATATAATTGTAATACAAATATATTAAGTTATTGTAAAGATCAGCAGATATAGTTTTTTCCTGGTTTTTCTATATCATTGCACAGTTATACTGATCTTAGAGGGAGATACATCCAGGATAATCCCTTAGGGCTAATAACATCTAGGCTTTAATATTGTTATATCTAATTACTTCCATACCTAATCTAGCCTTAATATTACCTAATCAACATCAGATAGTTAGATACAAATAAACAAAATGTAACTTTATATGTCAATCTGATGATGTTAGTTCAGCGAAACATGTCATTTTAAAAAATTTTTTAATTAAAGTGAAAGTTATATATAAAAAACATAGAGTTTTTTATTACTTCTATTATTCCAAATAAAAATGAACTTTCAAGTAGTAAGGGTCGGTACAATTAATTTAGTTACATATGCATTAATTAATTTAGTCTACATAATTATTTACATCATATTTCTTTGTGTAACAGCCATCAAGTCATTCAAAATTATTTGATTTATACTTTGCCAAACCAACACAACCTTCATGATACCAATAATTATCACATTTTAAACATGGTCTCATATCTGTTATCTCACCCTCCTTACAAGCTTAATTATACCAACTCATGTCGTTTTTATATTTAAGTTTTTTTCTTTGGTTTACTTTGGTAGGTCTTTTTAATCACTAACCTCGAGTATAAAGAAAGCATAATATCGAATTGATCTGTGATCAATTATTTTGAAACAACAGTTGTTTGAAGCATGAAAAACAAACAACTGTAGGCCAAAATTAAATTTAAATGCTAGTTCGAGTTAAGTAAAACGATTAATTATTATTCTTGCTGTGGAACTACTTCGCACAAATGAATTATACCACACTGGCTGACACAAACAGCAGATGCCAAAATTTCGCTGTTATCCCGTAATCTGACATTTCTTCTTTGCAATGTGGATGAAAATTTTGTCAGTCGAAGGTGTTAATACGACAATTCAAATCCTGACGGACATATTTACCAGTTATTTTGGATTTAGGCTTCTCAAGGGTCCAACATTACGTGGTAAAAATTACGGACATACTATATTATCGATAAATATTTTTTGTCCAAATTTTGTCTCTTAGTTACTCTTATTCGCCACCTTTTTTGTATCCACATAGCTGTTTGCTATTTTGACTTTAGGCTTTTTAACGGTCCAACATTACGTGGTAGAAATGACTCATAGACTATCGATGACGATTTTTTGTACAAATGTTTGCCCTCTTTACCCTTGTCCTCCACGTTCTTTGTATCCACTCAGGTGTCAGCCCGTCGGGATGTTGAATTGTCGTATCAACACCTACGACTAGGAAAATTTTCTTTCATTATTATCGATAACAAGTAAACATTTTTAATTTTTACCCCGTATAGCTACACCCTGTTATCCACTAGGGTGTCCGCCTGAGTGAGAACGTTAATTCCTGTATTAAATGAATATGTTGCAAAAGAGAAATGTCATATTACGGATGACGGCAAAATTTTAGCTCTAGCTCTAAAACGAGGGAAAGTTTTAAGAGCCATTTAAAAGTGTTAGCTACCTACAAATGTTTCTGTAAACGAGATCAATCATTTTAACTAGTACTTTTAATACTTCCACCTTATAACCTGATAGGGTTTATTTCCTGCATCTACCTTACATATAGTAATGTTTTAAGGATCATTATTATTTATGGTTAATATTGACGAAAAAAATTTAAATTACAAATATATTTTAAATTTTATTAGTTTTTAGATCAAGTAACGCCCTTTATAGGTCAAACCCTTTTAGTTGAATAATTCGGCAAATTAATTCTTGTAATAGTTGTAGATTTGACTATGAATTATTTTTTTATTTATGTGTCTGTTAAGAAAAACTATTATAATTTTTTGTCTTGTGTCGGAGTTAGACAAAGTCTTGTAAGAGAGCCTTCTTGATAGAAAATAGGTGGTAATCTCGTTATCTCATAATTTTTGATCATAAAATGCTGTCTAAAAATGATTAGTTTATTATATCCCATTGACCGGATGTAATAAAATTTTATAACTCATTGCTGTATCAGTAAAGGTAAGGAAATGAAACAGCAACAATTTCGATATAAGAGGTTAAATGTTTTACACGAAGAAAATAAAATTGAAGTAAATGTGATACCTAATTTAGCGTCAAGTATTTTAATGAAATATTTTATGCCGAAAATTTAGCACACAGAAAATTCTATAAATACAAAAGTTTGTGAATTTTGTGTAATGATCGTAAACCCAGTTTATGTATACTACCAAAGCACAGCTTTGGAGCTTTTGCCGAAATTGAGCTTAGTTTACTATTAGGTTAAGCGGAAATCCAAATATTTAGCGTATTTTTATTTAATACAAAAACATTTATACCAGAAAACGTTGCAGTGATATTTGCAAATGTCATTTGGTATACTAATTTAAATAGATAAAAAAAAATGTTATTAGGATGACATCTGATGGCTTTTTAAGTTTTTAAAATAATCGTATCAAGTTATGTTACATTTACTACTTTCTCTTTACCTTTTTTTGATTCTTTTATTTAGGTTTTTTCATCAGTATTCTATTTTTTTTTCTGAGATATATAAATTTTATATGTTGTGTGGTATCAAATTAAAGCGTTTTTAATTTTTCTTTTAACCCTAGTTATAAAATAATATATATTGTTACGAATCGATCCGGACCTGTCGCCCAGACGGAGGTGTGAGGTGTTGTTAGAATTCTTGGATTTTTCGAAGGTTTTAGTTTGTTTCCGACCGACATTCTGGAGGCTTTTATAACGTCAAAATAATTAGAGAATTTTTCGTTCGAGATATAACTGCAGGGATATTTCTAGAAGGATTTAATTTTATATAAAAAGGACCGCTTCGGACGGGGGAATTAGTTGTTAGAGTAATAGTTGGCGATAAGTAATAATTGTGATTGTATCAGTTGGCAAAAGATAGCGATTAAGTAGTGGTAATATTAATAATAGGCGATAGGCTGCGATTTTAAGAACAATTGTAATTGTAATAGCTGGCGATAAAGTGCGGATTGTTGTATCCTATATTTTAAAGAAGTTAATCAGTAATTGTGGCTGTAGTAAAGTTGTGTAAATAAATTTAAGAAATTGTTAATTATTTATGTTTACCAATAAATTTTGCCTGCTGTTTATCACATATCCCGAATCCACGCAGAAAAAACTATAACAATATATTAGTAAAAAATTAAAATAGTATATTGTTTTACGAGTGACCAAATAAGCATTTTTTGAAGCTAGAGAAAAATTTAACAGCCGTGTCGTTGCGAGTGATCCTACTATTCTTGTCTATATACGTACATACGGTGACTGAATCCGTAAATTGCAATTAATTTATTTATTGTTAATAAATGTCTATTTTAGTTTTAAAAATATCTGACTATTTTCCAAATATACATTGTTTTAATAATATTTAGTCAAATTTTAGGTTCAATAAATAAACTTACGATGTATCTAAGAATCCGACTGATTGAAATTTTACTCTACTAAAGCACTTCGGTTAGTAGACCTGTTGACGATTAAAAAGTTGGTGCCCTAGTTTTTGCAGAATTTGCCCGTCACTTATGTCGTATTCTATTCAGAGTTTTATGTCATATTTGACATCGGCATATTTGAGGTAACGAGTTATTGTTTGAATAAAAATAATACTCTTACGAAATGTGTAATATTGTTAAAAACTAACTTATAGAAAGTTTTATTAGATTTTATCACACAAGAACGCAAATCCAAGTAGACAAGATTGAATCTTGTAGCCGCCGGCGCCGTCTCTCCAGATGGGACAGTGCTCAAAGCGATATCCGAGGTATTAAAGAAGTAAAAAAGATAAAATGAACGTCCGTGTTATTAATATAAAACAGTTAAAAAAAATGACTTTATAGTCTTTAGCAAACATTGCAACAGAGAAAAGGCATATGTATAGAAAAGACGTATTTAGAGAGCAAAAATGCTAATAAAAAAATATGTTAAACCAGAAAAAAATTATCTTTAATTAAAATATTTAAGAATACAACTTTATTTTATGTAAAATTAACAAAAAAGTGAAACACACACAGACTAAAGTTTTATTACGTACCTACCTACTTCTTTACACAAAAACTAATCTAAGATTAAAAAACAGAAATTTTTATCAATTGTACCATTGTATAATTTGTGGACATAAGAAATGCTGGAGCACCGAATTATTTTAGATTTTATTAATCAGAGACTAAAAGAAGAACTTAGTTTTTTAATCAACTGCGCATAGTTGTAAATCTGACTAAGCCATTAAGGGCCGGTTGTATAAACGTTTTGAACTGTAGTTCACAGCCGAACTTTAGTTCAAATTAAAAAAGTTGTTGCACGAACAGTATTTTACACTGATCTTAGTTCAAATCGCGAGTTCAGTTGAACGCCCACATACGGCCGTTCAGGAAGTCGAACTGTCGATCAAAGTAACTTTGTAACATTCTAACCTCACAAATTTTATTTCTGTTATTTACCTTATTTGTTATTTCGTTTATCGTTTGAAAATGTATAAAATTTACGAAAATATAACTGATGATGAAGATTTTTTGGGTCTTGTGGATGTTGTAATGAATGATGCTAGAATGCCACGAATATTCTGGGAAATTATTTTATTACTTTGATACCTATCTAAAAATGTATTTTTTTATATTTGCATTTTTTCTTCAGCAAAAGTGGTATTAAATAAAACAAAAATTATAAAAATATACTTATTTATAAATATATAGGTAACTAAAATTTTAATACTACAATTAAATTTACTTCTTCAAATTTGTCAAGGGTCGTTTTTTCAAAACTAAATAATTTTTTTTCTAAGCTTTCGACAACCAGATCGGTTGTCGTTTTCAAAGATTTTTTTTTAAATACTTCTTAGTTTAATGCTTTTTGTTTTTTAAGTTATAGACAATATTTAACTACAATTAAATTGTTTAAGTAAATGCTCCTTCTGCAATTAAAGGATCTCAAGCTCTAATTCAGCTTTCTTAGCTTGAATAAGGATTCTTTACTCACTCTCCTTCCAAATCCATTTGATGTTGGTGTCTCCTTCATCAGTTTCACTATCAACTGATGTTCCTTTTGCATATACTCTCTTTGTTGACAAGCTGTTTCAGCTTTATTGGCGGGCCACAACGTTACATTATTAGAGAGTATATTTTTATTTCCTACAAATAATAATAAGTTCTTAAACTTCTAAAATTTTATAAAAATTCAAAATTTACCTTTACCAGAAGTCTTCTTTTTTTTGGTTTTCATATTTATCTCAAAAAATGTTGGCATCTCTAAATGGCTCCCCAGAAATGCTATTGAATTCAACTGATAACTGCTCCCAAGTTTTTAACTTTAGATCGTTATTCATTTTATCAGTATTTCTGCATTCTATTGAACTTTTAAATTTAACTACGAGATTCATTAATATGCCAGCCTTCTTTAGACTAATTTTTTTTGCCACTAGCCATTATATTACAAAGTATCCACCACCAAATACTAATCTACAAACAGAAAAACCTTTAAAACCTTATGAAACAAATTTATCATAAATTACTAATATTTATTTTGCAGCTATCAAAAATAACAACTTGTTTTACGTACCTTCCTACTTTACTATCAAAAAAATTAACTATAAAATTACTCTAAATCAACCGGCCCTAAGCATCATAAATACATCAAGAACGTGCATGTAAAATTCTTGTATTTGTAATAGTCTTTTATAAAATGTTCTCTATTGCAATCTTATTCAGGATACTTTTCATCTGGATTTTTGGTTTGCATCGATGAGATGTATGAACTCTGAAAACATAACGCCACCACTGTCTTGATACGTTCCGTTATAGTTATGTTTGGTCAATTAACTCTTTAGAACATAATGATAAGTGATCACAATTGATCACAAATAATTGCACGTGATTGTAAATGATTATAAGTAATTGCTAATGATTGCAAGTGATCACAAAAATAAAAAAGATTGCAAGTGGTTACGGATAAGTTATAACCAGTGATCACTACTGATATTAACTATTTACAAGTAATTACAAAGTATCAAAACTGGTTACGATTTAGCTATTTCAAATAATCACAAGTAAAAATAATCACTAGTGATTTCAAGTGCAGAGGTCGACTATGACAGAGTGAATTTAAACATATTTATGACTTTTTAAATTGTACTTAATTTTTAGACAATATATGAATAAATGTTAAATAAAAAACACAAGTATTTTTACGATATCTACAATATATTGTCGATATCGTGAAAATATTTGTGTTTTTTATTCAAGTAATACTTACGGATATTCATTAAGTACAAGCCAAATCAGTCAAAAAAATATATGAATATATTCGTTTAACAACACTTTGAATTTTTAATTCCGTTTCTCCGCTCCGATTAAAAAAAATAGTTAAATAAAACATCCGGCTTGAAAATAACAGAACTAATAATAAGTTATACTATTTTGCACTGAAAAAAACAATTAACCCAATTTTATTTTACTGGACTTTTCATAATTGTTGACCTAACCCTTATTAAAGGTTTTTATGTAGGTTTCGGCGACTGGGCGAAAAAAGCGACTTGGCTTTTATGGTATATGGCGCAGACTGTAAATGAGTACGTTTCTATTTAAAAAAAATTGTATCAAAAAAGTTTTTATGGTATTTTAGTTAAACCTATAGTGCCAGTTAGGAAATATGATAATAGGCTAGTTGACTCTTTTTTAAACTAGTTCCTAAATAGTTAATATTTGTGCTACTAAAGTAAAAAAAAAATACTATATTTTTTCAACACCTATGAAACCACAAAACTGTAATTTAAAATCCATCTCTTCATGTAGGTGCGAAAACGCTGTCCGCCATTTTATTACGTCATACGTATTGAAAACAATCATTTGACATATAAACACGGACAATTTTCCAGTTTACTTTACTTTAAAAACATGATTTCAACTAATTTCCATAAAAAATACAGTAATTATCGTTATTGCAACGTCCGAGAATGCAAAAACGCATCAAGGAATACAAATAGATGTTAGTTACATTATTCAGAGGTTACGATACTTATGACATAAATAAGTAGGTACTTTTGAATCCCTTCTGAAAAGAATAAATACACTCATTCTTCCTTTTTATGTCTACTATTTAACAACTGCACTGTACCTACTTACATAGAAGTCTTGACATTTCTTAGCTCGGCAGAGCAGAAATCTGGATTCAAGGCAAAGAAATTACGAACCATTAATGTATCAATTTTTGGCAAATTTGTGCTGTCTGCTTTTGTGAAACCAACGTCCATAATAAATTTATTATTGTTTTTCAATAAAGCAAATAAATTAAGAACGTGATAAGGAATTTTTATCGAAATACTTATACTTTTAATAACACCACGTCAAATTACTCGTTTTGTTTACAATTTGTATGACGTCACAACATGGCCGACAGCGTTTTCGGCGATTTAAATTAACACATTTTTTAAATTGAATTTTTAAATTAATCTTACGCATTTAGTTAGTAAAATCAATATATTTCGTTTTCGTAAGCTAAATACTGTAAGAAATACTCATTTATTGTATGAAATTAGTTATGTGTCAAGTAGCCTATTATTATAAATGTGTTTAAATAAAGCTTTTTAATTGTGTAATACAGTACAATAATATTCTTTACAATTTTTTGTATTTTACAATATTATATTATTTAAAATATATTTTTATGGTAGTATTTATTCACTCTTTTATTTTATTTTAGTAGATTTATATCTACTATTCAGTTGGTTTGCAGGTCACGACTTCCCACCCGAACAAACATACATACATTGCAAGTTTAATAAAAGCTTTAACAAAAATCGTTTAAAATGAAAAAAATTAAAATTAAATTAAAGAAGTCATTGATTGGGCGGTACAAATTTCGCGAGATTGGGTTGTAAATTTACAAATATACAAAATTTAAATTTTCTAAATAACAATATTGTCCACTTTTGTTCAGGAAGGTAAAAAAACTATTATCTTTTACTGATCCTTTAATCCATAAAGGGGTCAATGGCGAAAGTTCTTTTGTAGTAGCTTATAATCAATGGGATGGTATTCCACAAGTTGTTTTAAGATAATACTTGAATTTTTGATCAAATAAAGCTGAATCTGATTAAGGTGAATCTTTGGAAACAGAGTTCTAGAGTGTATAGCTGAACGTATGATACTGTGAACTTTGGAACTTTTGGACCAATCTGGATCAACCGGTTAAAAAAAAACACCAAATCAGCATAAAAAAGTAATTAATAAAACAAAGTGAATGTAAAAAGTCAAAAAGTACTATCGAATATATAAATATGCATTATATACACGAGTTAGGGTTTTACAATCTGAACCAAAATTAATATTTTTTTTTTTGATATGCCAAATTATATGACTCTGTGATTTTTTTTTTCAAGAATTATAACGCACATAAACGAAGCGAAATATGGATTATATAAACGAGTTTCGGAAAATGATTAAAATTTGACAGTTATGGTTAAACTATTTAAAGCAAATATAGTTATTTCTTATGTCATGATAATTCTGTTCAACAGTTATATCGCACACGGACAAAGGAACGGAGAGACACACAAGCCGCTCTTACAAAGTATCTCGATGGTATAGTATTTTTAAACCAAATTGGTTGAGAGTTAATGGCAAAGAATAAACTATTTAAGTCCTCCCTATTCTGATGGGCAATAAACAAGCAGATTATTGATAAAGGCCGGACTAAAAATTAAATATTTAGTATAGTTACGTATATTATGTTATTTTAAAAGGATTGCTGTTCTAAGAAAAAACATTACTTTAATGATATGTCGTATGTCATGTTTGTATTAATTCTAATAATTCTAAATAATAATAAATATTATCTCTTCGAAATTTTAACCCTAATCTTACTTTTTATTTATTACTAGATTATAAATTTCTCCAAAATAATACTAAATCAACCAAAAATTAATAGACATAAACTTTCACGGTCCGACCCTTTAAGTAATATTATCATAGATAAATGTGTTTAAGGTTGAAACGGCTGTATACCTGCTTGGTTATTGCCCATCACAATAAGGTGGACTTAGTAGTTTATTCTCTGCCATTAACTCTTAACCAATTTTGTTGAAAACTACTATACTTAATAATATCCTGGTAAGTATTTTGCCAAAGCCAAAATCATCGCGAAATTAGAGTACCTAATTTATTTATTTCACGTGATTAACATGAAATATATAAAAAAAAAACGTTTTTTGGTAAATATCTAACGTTAAAACATCATTTTAAATATTCCAATTAATATCATTTTTTTATGGAACCCCCAAGTAAAGTTGATTACATTATTAAAACAACCTACTTTGCAACGAGAAGGTAATTCATAAAACTCACTAGGATTTGATTTGTTAACGGTCAGCTAGTAAATAAAAACAATAAACTTTCTTGGGAATCGTGGCACTTCCATGACTTTATTAAAAACAAAGTAATACCAACTAATAATGTTCTAATTTCTCTTGATGTTACCTCATTATTTACTAATATCCCTATTGATTTTGCTATTGATTGTATTAAAAAACATTGGAATAATATTAAACAACATACCACTCTTCCCTTACAGAATTTTATTGAAGGTATTGAATTTTGTCTATCTTCAACCTACTTTAGACACAATAATGTTTTTTACTCCCAGGTTTTTGGCACTGCTATGGGTTCTCCTATTTCTTCTACCATTGCTAATCTTGTTATGGAAGATCTTGAAACTACTATTATGAACAAACTTAGTTTTCATCTATATTTTTACAAGCGATACGTCGATGACTGTTTTTTATGCATTCCTGAATCTGAGATAAATAACATTCACCAAATATTTAATACCTTCCACCCCAGAATTCAATTTACTATCGAAAAAGAAATTAATCGCACCAAAAATTTCCTTGATATAACTTTAAAATATGACGAAAATGGAATGAAACTAACTGGTTCACGGAAAAAAATTTGGTCTGGGAGATATCTAAATTTTAATTCATATGTTCCTAACATTTATAAAAAAAAGTGTAGTAAACTGTCTTACTGATAGAGCTATAAAATTATCACATCGTTGTATAGACCTAATAATTTGAAAAAAGTAAGAAGCGTACTTAGGAATAATAATTATCCAGAAAAATTTTTTAATCCTATTATAAAAAGGAGAATAGACTATTATTACAATAACACTAAAATTCCTAATAACATAGTTCAAACTAACAATTATATAACACTTCCTTATGTCCAAGGCGTCTCGGAAAACATATCAAAATATCAAAAAAAATTTAATATAAACGTTGCCCATAAACCCATAAATAATTTAAAAAAATTTTTTACTACCCTTAAACCAAAAATAAATATTCTGAATCAAACCAATGTTGTTTATCAAATTCCCTGCAAAGACTGTCCTTCCACATATCCTGGACAAACCAAACAATATCTTGGCACACGCGTTTGTAGACATAAATATGACGTTAAAACTAAGAATGAAAGTGCTACCGCTCTTTCTAAACATTCCCTTAATAATTTCCATCATTTTGATTTTGATAATGTTAAGGTTATTTCCAAAGGAAATGATCTCACTAAACGTGGCATCTTAGAAATGATTGAAATAAAAAAAGATCCACATAATATTAATAGTCGTACTGATATTTAATGCCTTTCCCCTATTTATTTCCCACTTATTGAATAGGTCATGCAAACATGCAATGTCTTGTATCTACCCAAAATAAATAAATAAACAATAAAAAAATTTTAAAAATTAAAAAAAAAATATACCCGCCTATGTACTATTGTGAACGTTTTTCTTAAACATTGTGTGTTTTTACGTTCTGTAATTTTATATTTTACTTCAATAATCCAAACTAAAAGCTGTTTGTTAGTATCTAGAAAAATATTTTAATTTTGATAAGTAATTACTAATTTATATATTCTGTTTAATTTTATATATAGAAAATAAATTTTTAGTAATTACCAGAAGATGGCCTTTGGCCGAAACATATGTTGTAACCATTAAAAATAAATATATACCTATTTGACCGATTCCCAAGAAAGTTTATTGTTTTTATTTACATTTACGGTCAGGATAGAATTCTCAAAGGTCAGCTAGTAAAGGATAAGTTTAAATTTTACATTAGCATAAATTTGTATATGTTACGCCGAATCCGTGTAATTGCCGATTTTATGAATTAGTCAAAAATTTGCCCAATTTATGAGTTCGGCAAGGAGTTTGCTTATTTCTTGTAATAGGCAATTTGGTTGCCTATTTCATAAAATAGGCACAAGCACAAGTTTAATTTTTAATGTTGTTACAAATGGGGAACTGATTATTACTTTTTGTATTTGATTTGATTTATCCCCTAAGACAAAAGCTTTAATAATGACAAGCTAAAAATTGTTAAAATAATTTTATTTAAAATATATAACAAAAGGGTTTGCTTAACAGTTCATATCTACAGATTTCCAAAAAAAAAATGATAAATATGCAAAAATGCGAAAAAAAACATGAGTTTTCGAAAGTTAAATTTAACCAATTTTGAATTTTTAGATTAAGGTGTCTTATAATATTAATTTGTGGTACTCCTTTAAAATTAAATTAAAAAAACCATTTGGATAAAAAGTTTCTATAATCAACTTTTATTAAAAAACACTTTGGACCTCAACAAAACATAACTAGTGTGACAAGCAGAATTACATACATAATTATTTTTAACACATTTACATTTTTTTGATTGGCATCTTTTTTTACAATTGCATCTTTTATACCCTTGCCCAGAACCAACAGAAACTATACAAACAATCGTTCGAATGTTTGTTTCGTTTTCTGGTACATCATTTATTTTTAATTTTTTAAATTTAGTTTTCTGAAAAGCATTTTTTTCAAGCCAAGTATCTACAATGCCATGTTTTTTTTCAACTTTAAATTATTTTTCTTCTTTTTCTGCCAAAATTACAACTATTAGGTTGGCGGGGTCGCCCCGTCCTCTATCGAATTCACTAATCCCTAAATTAAAAATAGTTTTATTTATCAAAGTATAAAAAAATATTTCTTTTTTTACCTAAAAGTACGTTATCTCCAATTGTAAATGATCCCAGCTTCTTATTGGATATTTCAGTCATTTTGTTTGCTTGTTTCAAAATATTTATATAAGCGTCGTGTCTGAATTTAAGAGCTGGATGTTCTAGAATAGTATTATTCCTACTGGATGTTGGTATTTTTTCCAATATAGTTGTTTCTATACCTGGGTTATTAAAGACCTACAAACATTAGTGAATATTTTGTTAAAAGTTAAGCTTACAATTAAAGTTGTCGTTGTTATCCTGAGAATTTTCCTGGTGTAATTCAGGTTCCTCACTAGGGCTCAAGTTATCATTACTATTAATGAGAGTATCAATTTTTGAAGTATATAACGTTTCATTAATGTTTTGTTCCAAACTCTCATCGAAAATTATACTCATTTGATGATTTACTTGGGTGGCAACTTTAATTTCTCCATCAAAAATTAACTGGTCTGTATCATTTAATGTTATGTTTGCTTGGTGTTCTGTTTCTTCGTTTTGACTTAGTTTTAACATATCTTTTTCTGTTATTCCGTTTAAAATTGCAACTAGAAATTCTTGTGGAATTTTAGATCCTAATCCTACTTTTGGTGGCTGACCAAACATGGCTTTATAAGGCTCAATTTTTGTTGCATCATGATAAGTAGTATTAATTCCCCATTGCACAAATTTTAATCCCAATGACCAAGAAGAAGTCTTATTGTCACGCATTCAAGCCACTAGCGATTCTTTTACAGCACTGTTAGCTCTTTCCAGACTTCCTTGGCTCTGTGGGTGTCTTGGCCTACCATTCACAAGTACCAAATCAGGCCAGAGAGTTCCCAACTTTTTGATAATATTGGCAGTAAATTCTCGGCCATTATCAGATTGAAGCACAATTGGTGCTCCAAAGTCCAAAAAAATATTTAAAAGTTTTTTAGCTACTTCACAAGCACTTTTACATATTTGGTTAAATGCTCTTTATAATGTAAAATAAATTTGTATGGACCATCAGGCAGACTTTGATAATCAATTAAATCAATTGGTACTCGAGAATTTAAATCTTTGCTCTTACAACAGTTTCTGTAATATTTTTTTTCTTTGATTTTTCTGCACATCGTTCGCATTGTTCAATAAATTGTTTAATCAAAACCATTGGTATATTGGCATAATGTTCCACGATTTTTTTGTAGGTTTTTTCTCCCCCTTATGTCCACAAGCCGTATGTAAATCTCGAATAACATTCCAAGCATTCGTTCTGGTAGTCATTATTTTGTTATCTTTAATTCTACATACCTTTGTTACTCCAGCAAAATTTTCTAACCTATATGTATTTTTTATATGATAATACTGCCTGCTTTTCTTAACTTTATCACTATTATTTACATAATAATAATTATAATAATAATAATAATAATAGTTTTATTAAATATGTTTTATAGAATACAGAGTAAATGTAAGTATAATAATGCAAAGCAATATAAAGTAGTCATTAAGGAAAAATAATATAATTTAAAGATTCAATAACAATAAAACAGGCAATCAATGCCACATGGAAATTAATCCGGGTGTGGCTTATAGATATGTGTCTTATATCGCTAATAATAATTAATAATTAAATTATTTACAACATAATTAGAATATTTTTTTTATTTGTTTTTTCATTTTTTTTTATTTTTTATTTTTTTTTTTAATTTTTTTTTATTCTCTTTTTTATTTTTTTTATATGCTTATTTTATATTCTGTGTTACTAGATGCCCATCCCTACCTTAAAGCTATTCGGATAAACCCCGTAAGGCAGAAACCTTTACGATATTATTTCAAGCAATCCATGAATGTTTTGTCTCGGTTGCATGTGTAGCCAGTTTTTTACTTTATTTTTATATAGAGAGTATGAGTTTATTTTTCTTATTTCTGTTGGTAGCATATTATAGATTTTAGGTTTAAGAAATTTGAGGCTTTTTTGGCCTATGGTCTTATTTACTGTAGGTACGTATAGAGTTTCTTTTTTATTACGTGTATGGTAGTTGTGCACTATTGCTTTGGTATACTTTTTGTCTCAGAATTGGTGTACTGCTAATGCAAACCAAAATAACTTTCTAATATCGAAAACTCCTCCCCACGCTATTATCCCATAGAATAAATGCGACTGAACTAAAGCATAATATAGGATTTTTAGCTCGCCAGTACTGCAAAATTTTTGGCAGATTTTAAATTTTGGGATGAGGCATCGTAATTTTTTTGTTAAGTGCTCGCTTTAAATATTCCATCTCAGATGGCAGTCTATGTAGATACCCAGATACTTGACATTATCTTTTGAACTTATTTGAGAAATTCCATTAGAGTTCTTCATAGTCAGTTTCTTGTATTTTGGCATATTGCTGCTATAGCTTGTGAACGGTACAAAATTGGTCTTGTTCATGTTAACGGTAAGTAATTTATCTTGGAAAAAATCAGTAACTATGCTAAAGTCATTTTCAATTTTATTTTTTAGGTCCTCCCAAGTCCGGTCTTCGTAAAAAATCGCCGTGTCGTCAGCAAAGCTGCATATATCGCCACATGTAGGTAAGTCGAACAGTTCGTTGATATATATTGTGAATAGTATAGGTCCCAGTATTGTGCCTTGGGGCACCCCGTATTTAATTTGACGAAAACTGCTATTGCTTTTGCCAACTCTTACACTAATGCTTCGTTCTTCTAAATAACTTTTCATCAACTCGAAACAGTTTCCACGAAAGCCTATATTCTGAAGGGTGTTTAATAATTTAGTATGGCTGACTGTGTCAAAGGCTTTGGCCAGATCCACGAAGATGCATATTGCAGGTTTTTTTTCATCCATCGCTTTGTATATTTTTGAAACTAGATGTTCTATGGCATCTTGTGTTGACCTGTCCGTCCTTAATCCGTACTGTTTATCGGATATAAGATTATACTTTGCTAGGTAACTGTCTATCCTTGTTTTTGATATTTTTTCGAAGACTTTTGCAAGAGCTGAAATTAGATAGTTGCTTGGGTCTTTTTTATTACCTGTTTTGTAGATTGGCAAAACCACAGCTTGTTTGAAACATGTAGGGAAGTATCCTTTTTCAATACATATATTCAGTAAGTAAGTTAAAGGAGCTGTTATATACTTAACTACTTCCATCAACGTTTCAGCTCTTATATTATCTAATCCCGGTGATTTGTGCTTCTTTAAACTTAAGATAGAATTCAATACTTCAATTTCAGACGTAGGGTTTAGAATTATACTATTAGTTGTGCTTTTTTGTAAAAATATTCGTTGTGGTTTTGCAATTTTGTTTGCCAGTTTTCCCCCAATAGTACCAAAGAAGTTGGCGAATGAGATTTTAAAATTTGCATAACATTTTTTTCAAATTCCTCATCCCACACTGCAATACATTTATTATTTGCATTCATGTTTTATTAATTTAATTTAAGAACAAAACTTTTACGTACTTCCCCGAAAACTATTAACATAACCTACAAGTTTAAAATCTGCTCGGTTGCCCATTACATGCAATCGGCATACTATTTTTTGCTGATTTCATGAATTGGGCAAAGATATTGCCTATTACATGAAATAAGCAAACTCCTTGCCGAATTCATGAATTGGGCAAATTTTTGACTAATTCATGAAATCGGCAATTACACAGATTCGGCGTAACATATACATATTTTTCATATCCTAAGACGATAATATGCAACAATGTTTATCATTCTTGTGTTTTTAGCGACTTACTTTCTAATGCATGGTAAGATAAAACCGTTTTGCATACTCTTGTTTTAATACATGTTCTAGACTTCTCTAGACTTTAGTGTTTGCCGAGTCTTACTGTGCAAGGCGAAGCTCGGATAACAGACTCTAAATAAATTGCACTAAGTTTGACCCGATTTCTAATATACAAATTAATTTTTTAACTAATATATGCCTTACAATTGTTGATATTTAGTGTATTTGTCAAACGATCAACATTAAAATTTCCTTGTATGAAAAATTCCAAAGCATGGCTATCACTGAAGGATACAAGTTGGAGTCATAGTTACCGGCTGTCATTACGTATAATGGATATTGGCAGGAAGCTTTTATTGCTCTAATACCATATCGTTTAGAGTGAGGCCAGGTGAAAATCCACAGTATAAATCTCAAAGTGGTGTAAAGGTTGATTTATGGAGCTAGTAACAGAACTTGAATCTAAGCGATAGCCCTATTAACTGCATATATAGACAAGTGGTTATTATGTTGTTATTGATATTAATTACTAAGTTTTTATTAGTACCATGTTTATTTATATAGAAAAATTTAATTCTATATGACTTTTTCTGTTTAGGTGATTTTAACATTGATATTTTGTGTAATACCCCTGCTGTACATTTATATAGGTTGCTTTTGAATGGCGTAGGTCTAAAACAACTGATCGAAGAACCGACAAGGATAACTGAGGAGTCTTCCACTTTAATTGATCATATTCTAACTAATGATGATTCTTTAATTGTTCGCTCTGGAGTCGTCGATCTTCATGAAATATCAGATCATTGTTTAGTTTTTGCTGTCACCTATATTCTTCCTCCTGCTCGGGGCCCAGAGGTTCGTGAATTTCGTGATTTTACAAAATTTAATCCAGTGTCCTTTGATTATAATTTTAACACTGTTCCATGGCATTTCTGCTACAGAATGCAATCTGTTAATGACAAGGTGGATTTTCTCAACTTTATTTTACTGCGGCTGTTTAACTTCCATGCACCTATTAAGAAAAAATCTTTCTCTAGACCGTATGCCCCTTGGATAACGCCTGATATTCGGCGCTTACAGCGAAAACGAGAAAGGGCTTTCAAAAAATTTAAACGAAATTCTGAGGTAGAAGGTTCCTGGACTCATTACACTGAGATTAGAAACTTTACAACTGCTGCCACTCGTCGAGCAAAAAAATACTTTTTTGAAAATATTGCATTAAGATATCATGATAATTCTCGTGCGTTGTGGAGTGAGTTGGGCAAATTAAATATCAAAAATAAATCATCTCGTACAAAATTACCCCCTCAACTTAGTGATGTAAACTTGCTTAATAGGTATTTTGTTTCTTCCTCACAAACTTCTGGAAATATTCCGTTTGATATTTTGGATTTTTATTGGAGCCAAACAAAGGTTGGGTATGATTCTATATTTTCTTTTTCACTTGTCTCTATGGAGGATGTTGAAAGGGTCATCTTCAGCATTAAATCTAATGCAGTAGGTCCGGATGATATTTCTATACAGATGCTACAGTTGTGTTGTCCTACAATTTTGCCAATTCTCACACATATTATTAATACATGTCTTCTTGAAGGTACCTTTCCAAAAAAATGGGGCGAAGCTAATGTCACTCCGATTCCCAAAACTAGAAATTGTACTAATCTTAATGATATACGTCCAATAAGTATACTTTCTCCGTTGGTAAAAATTTTAGAAAAGATTGTTGACTACCAGCTTAGAAAACACCTGTCTAACTTTAATCTTCTACCCGAAACACAGTCAGGCTTCCGTCCAGGATATGGTTGCGCGAGTGCATTAGCTGCAATACTTGATGATGTTATGTCATCCCTTGATGTTCATCGAAACACAGCTCTGATACTGATAGACTACTCGAAGGCATTTGATACCGTTGACCATGATCTACTTTTGGCTATTCTTCACTATTTAGGTCTCTCCGACAATGCTGTATCCTTTTTTGCCAGTTACTTGGATTGTAGGTCACAGAGGGTAAAGATTTCTGAAGAGTTGTCTGATTCACTGATGTTGCATCATGGTGTTCCTCAGGGTTCTGTTCTCGGTCCTCTCTTATTTTCAATTTACACTTGTCATATTTATAACTGTCTCGAGGTTTGTAAGTTTCATTTATATGCTGATGACTCCCAGCTTTATTACTCTTTTGATACCAAGGATGTTGCTACAGCGGAGTTGGTCATTAATAAAGATCTACAGAATCTTTTATGTGTATCGTCCAAACATGGCCTCAAAATAAATCATTCAAAATCGTCTGTGCTGCTATTTTGTAGCAATAAGGATCGCAACTTTCTTCAAGAAAATCTCCGCTTGTCATTGGATGGTAATCTTCTTGAATTTTCTTCTGTAGCCAGGGACCTTGGATTGTATATTGACACTGAGCTCAGGTTCAGAGAACATGTTGCTAAAATAACTAATCGTGCTTATAATTCTCTTAGAACTATTTATTCTTTTCGTCATTCTTTGTCACCTCCAGTACGAAAAATGCTCTGTGATTCTCTCGTTTTGAGTCATTTTAATTTTTGTGATATTGTATATGGCCCATGTCTTGATGTTTACACTTCTTCTCGGATACAAAAAGTCCAAAATTCATGTTTAAGGTTTATTTATTGCATACAAAGGAGGCAGCATGTATCTCATGCTTTGGTGTGGTCCGGCTGGCTAAACATGGAAAACAGAAGGAGTCTTCATTTTCTTTCTTTCTGTCATAAGGTAATCATCTTTAAAACACCACCGTACCTGTTTAATCGAATTTCATTTAGGACGGATGTTCATAATCTTAATTTACGTCATCGTGGTCTTCTCACTATACCCCGACACGGTAGCTCATTATTTCGCCGTTCGTTTTCATTTAATATCGCATCGTCTTATAACAATATCCCTGCTGAATTTAAATTATTGAGTCCGTCCGTATTTCATCGGAAAATAAGAATGATGCTATTGATTTAACTGTGCGTTTGAGTCTGTGTGTTGGTGGCTCAAGCATATATCTAAATTACATTATGTAGAATAGGGTGTAGAGCGGACAGTGAGCTAAGAATATCCTACTTTTAATAATTTATTTTTGTTGTGGATTAATTTGGGTTTTGGGTTCTGGGGGTAGAGAGAGGCATCTGCACTTGTTGCAGGTGAATCTATCCAGAACCTATTGTCATGAAAAAGTTTAATACCTTTATTCAATTAAAATCTATGTTTTTATTAGAAACTAAATTATGACTGCCATCATGTCACATAGATTGTTATTTTTTTGTATTTTTTATCTTGACAATAAACAGCTATTATTATTATTATTATTATATAATGTACTTTCGTGTATATTAATGTTAGCGTATATTAAGATCCAGTAACAGAAACTACAAAGTATGTAAACTCTCCAAATTAAATTTTAGCACATAACATTAAAGCTGTAGCATGGAATCTTTTATTTCAGCACTTGAATTATATTTTTAAATTAATTTTCTACAGCTACATAATAATACTCTCAAAACGAGAACAATGAAAACAGAGAATATTGAAGCTAAGAAAAAACTTACAAGTAGGTTACATAGTTTGCGCTTATCTCCAGAACCACTAAACCGATTTCAATGAAATTTGGTAGGTAGTTATGTGTTATTTGTTTTAACTTAAAAAATAGGCCAGTTTTTATCTCGATTAGTTTCCGTGTTTTTTTTATTGCGAATAAAAGGTTTTATACTTTAAATTCACGTCTATGTTTTTTGAGCTTTTAATAGATAAGGGTAAGAGTTATATACTTTTCTTTAAAGAATCATATTTTTAGGTTGTGTAAGTATACAATAGATGAATCTGTGTTAAAATTTATTGTTTTGAATTTTTTGAAATTGTTTCGTTTATTAATAATTATTCCTAGTAAAATGCTGTAAAGGAAATTAAACCTCAACATGCAATGCTTGTATGTAACTGAACTACTAAATGGCTGGTCCATTTTGATGAAATTTTTTGTATGTGTCGCATTCACGTTTGGATTTACGATTTGTTCAACTATAAAATGTTTTTTTAATTAATTTTTTAAGAGTGGCAGTCCTCCTAAGGTACATTTATTGTTTAGTTCTACGAATTCCTAATGAACGGCGGTGTAAGTTAATTTGACATCTAGGTTGGGTAGACATGTGGTAGATTGCGCTGTGTTTTGATTTCTAGAATATTTAACAAATAGGTTAAGGAAAATTTCAATAGATAGTTTCGAGTTTCAATTTAAAAATTAATAAAAAAAATACGAGAAACAAAAGTAAAATGAAAAATAGTCGCAAAAAATTGCTGTCAAAAAAAAAAAGAAAATACCAAATTTAAAACCATGATGCCACTGTAAGTTGGTGCAAGTAGTGAGTCAATACGGACACAGACCCACAGATGTTGGTTAAAATCTGTGCTAAGTGGTTCGGAACTTGGATAAAGCGTGCCAAATTTAAATTTTTAAATATTTACGGGGCGCTAGCTGTCAGCTGTAAATAGTTTTTGAACATAACCTCACTTTTTCAAGGGGCAGAACACCTATCGTTAGCTCGGGATCCCTGGCGCTCTGACAGCTCTGTCTTCTTTATTAAAAGGCCTTTGACGTTTGGCCCAAACAGCATATCCTTCCCTTTTCGGGTGGCTTTTTACGTTTGGCACAATCAGTTAATTCTTGTTTTCGCTTATTCTTTGTGGTTTACTGTCAACTGTCATTGTACTAACTTTACAGTGCTACCAACTTATGTGTTAAATATAATTATATTGCATTAACCACTACACCATTGTAGAATTTAATAAAATGTGACAAACAATAGTAGAAAAAAAACAACCTTATTCCCTAACAAATGTTATATAAAAACGCGTTACCTTACTGGACTAGCTAAACATGATGTGTACGTAATCTACTGATAGGTTAGTTATGACAGACTTTGCTTTCTTATTAAGAATAAAACATATTATAATATATATTTAGATTTAGAATGGCTTCGAAAGAATACAGTCGTAAGAAAATTAAACCAACAAATTTCTGTCAACGATAACAAAAAAAAACAAAAAAAATTAAGTTTGTGGGATTTTTTTTTTTGAACCTCAAAATGTAACACATATTGGTGTGTGTTTAGACACAAACGTAACAAAACAAGAATGCAATACATGGCAAATGATGAGTCTGTCAACAGTCAATGATGGAAAATTGCAGGTGTTTGCATTGAATTTAACCGTTTTCTCTTTTACAATACCACTGTCAATATAGAACTATTCGAATCGTTTGTCGCCCACAAATTACCATTGGGTAATCACTAAAAATGTTAAAGATATGTTTAAGCGACATCATTAAACTAAATGATTTATTAGCAGTATTTAGAATGCGATATGTGGGATTATTCCAACCAGCCATAGCGATTTGACGGGAATCTTTATCACTGTAACATTTTAAAGCTCTTACGGTGCTAACAATTCCAGGATCTCGAACTGTTTCTATCTCTCTTGCACTCTCGCTGTACGTACTTGACTCGAATGGAAATGTTCCAAAGTATGGTGCTAAACTAACATTCCCATTGCCAGATATATCCAATTTTCCTGTAATAGTCGACGTATCATGCATTGCAAAGAATGAGTCCACCTGATTTACGCTAAATTCTACAATATCTTTTTTAAATCAGACTGGTTTTGGATCCTACTTGTAATTTTTTTAAGTTAATTATATTTAACGCAAAAGACTGCTTGTGCCAAACGTAAAAGGCCACCGAAAAATAGGAATTGGCTGCTTAGGCCAAACGTCAAAGGCCAACAAAAAAAGGGACAGAGCTGTCAGGGCTTTCCGAATGGGTGTTTGGCCCCTTTAAAAAGGTTAGGTTATGTTCGAAAACTATTAACAGTTGACTGCTAGCGCCCCCTAAATATTTAAAAATTTAATTTGGCGTGCTGTAGCCAAGTTACGAACCATTTAGCACAGATGTTTACCAACAACGCCACCTGTGGCGACATCTCTCGGCGTAATTTGGAATCTGTGGGCCTGTGTCCGTATTAAATTAGTATCCCATATATTTAAACAAGCAATTTCTTACATAATGAAATACTATAAAGCCACTGTTAGGTGGCGCAATTAATTTTTCATATTTTTAACTAGCCAGTTTTACAAAATTAAGTACGATGACGCCATTGACTAATAGCGCAGTTAATATATCGTATATTTAAAGAAGAAATTCTTAATAAATTAAGTACTATAACGCCGCCGTAAGAAAGCGCAGTTTACATTTAATATATTTAATCAATAAATTACACAAACTACGAAAACCGGGAATCTACAAGAAAATATGATGAAAACGACAAAACAAAAAAAAAATTAAAGCAATAAATAAGAAACGAGACAAAATCGTAAAAATTCAAAAAAAAAATAAAATAAAAAGAATATATCATTGTTTGGCTGTACGAAGTCCGTCAGGTCAGCTAGTTATTTTTATATATTTTTATTTTAAATTATCTGCTGATGTGTGAAATGATTTAAAGTAAGCACGTTATTAGTAAAATTAATTTGTCAGACGTAGTTTAATAATTTCACAAATATATTTAAAATATTATTTGCTTTTAAAACCTCTGTTAATGAACGTCTCACAACTAATTTAACTTGCAAAAGATATTCTATCATGGTTTAAAATTCAAGTGAAATCTGTTATAGTGTAACCCCTTTTTTTATGTTAAAGGCTCACAAAGGGTTAGCCAAATGCGGACGGCACTCAGGGGGTAGGAGGAGAGCGAGTCGTGGGTCGAAGGAGCAATTGGGCGAGTATCTAGGAAGAAGGAAACATAGAAAATATTTACAAATCGGTAAAGGGCGCCACCTATTTTTTTTTTGTAGAGAAATAGGAAAGAAAATAAGAAACCTATTGAGAAATAGTTTATTAAATCTGTAATGGTTAGGGAACACACTTTAATTGAGCTATATCCTTAAATCAATAATTATTTTAAACTTACCTTATTGATTCTACAATCCCTTGAATCCTTTTGTCTTATTAAAATCTAAATCTTTATTAAGTAAGAGGTTTGAATCAGAACAGTTACTGGGAAGGTATAAGAAATAAATACTCAACGATTTCAATAAAAACAATAAAACAATGTATTTAAAAAATAAAAAAAATCACCAGTATTAGTGAGAACGGTTATCACCAAAATACTAACACTTCTGTTTATACAGTGAAAGATATTAACCGGTATTTGACAATACGGTTATTAAAAAACTAATATTCCTGCACATATAGTATTACAGATCTTATCTAAATTGCATAACTTATTTTCGATAAACGAAAGTATGTAGAGAACTCAATTAAAACAAAATATATACTGAAGGTATATTTCCTTTCTTTAAAAACAAAATTCAGTTCTCTAAAGAGTGCACTCTGAGTGTTCTAAATATCTAAAGATTACCATATACATGAATACAAATATGAAATTTATCAATACAAGTACCATAGAGGCAATAATCATGTAAGATTACAATTGAACACCAACACTTTGAAGAAAGTTAAAAACAAAATTTAAAAGCACTACATAGTTATCATTCAATCATAGTTCTATAGATTTTAATAGTAACTAATGTTATTAACTGATTTAATGCCGCTAAAAGCTTATAACAATTTAAATTTAAATAGAATCACTATAAAAAGTTTCCAAAAGAATATTCTTCCGAATAAGCACCAAAATTGTGACTGTTTCTTAGAATATTCGCAGTTCAACTAATTATCGAACATAGAGAAATAACAGAAAGAATAGTCGAAAGTTTACCTTGTAATCCGGAACCATAAATCATACTCAGTGACCGGGTAGTCATGCTTCTACTATAAAAAAGCTTCTTTAAACATACATTATTAACCAAGAACCATGTAGAAATAAACACCAGCACATAGGAAATCATCTATAAAACCATCCATAAGGTTTTTAGATCACTAGGTATCCATTTACCTCGGTACCATATAATTTTATAAAAATTTCAAAATGCAGTCTTCCAACAGGCAGCACGTAGCACCAAAATTTTATTGATACCATAAATCAAACAGATTGTACTTCCAATTTAAGCACATCTACATCCAAATTGAAATGCAGTATTTTTTTATACACTTCCGATACGGAATAAACCAAGAACAAACGGTAATCTTAATACTGTGAATTAACCGGCAGCCATTAATTTTCGCCAACGAGGGAATCAACTTCTTCTCGCTTGCCACTTAAAATCGTAAGTGCCGCTAAAAGTTCGTTGTCTTACCCCGGTTGCTTAGCTCGGTTCTTCTCGAGTATTTACGATATATATCTGTCTTTGAATAGTAAAGTTGGTTGCATACCGACAAAAGTGTAAACGAGAATATAATATTATTTAAGGAGGTTTTTTGGGAATGCTACAATAGTATTACGCAAGTTTTAAAGTTTGAGAACGTTAACTTGCTAATTTTAATGATTAGGACATTTTAAGCTGATCGTCGAGAATTAAACACCTATTAAGTTTTGTTTAATACCGTTTTGTTGCAAAATATGATGTTTTTGGTATTATTAAAGTAATTAACTTAGGTTCAGAGTTTTCGAAGGGTTAATATTAATTAGGATCTAAAGTTCTAATTAGAATTCCAATTTAGGTATTGCGTTTATTTATGTCACTTTTGGACAAAAAAAATAATTTACTCCTAATTTAAATGTAGTTTAAGTGTTTTTTCTAAATATGTACCAAAAGATTATTTTATTAATTGTTTTATTTGGCTAATTTAGTAGTTTTTTTAAAGGGTTACTCCAGATTTTTCAAAAATGTCCAAAGTTCTCCGGTTCCAAATTTACGTATCCAAGATTCACCTTTATCACCAGCAAATTAAATTTTACCCTTAATTAGCAAAATAAAAATTCATTTTTTAATTTCAGCTTTAATTGAAGAATTTAAAGATGATAATGGACTAATATAAAATAAGATGCCTAAGTGATATTAACTTTAGACGTTCCTAGCTAAATTAAAAATTATAGTGTTAATTGTATACGACAAATCTTAAAAGAAGATTTAGTAAATGGTAAACAAGCAGCAGATAAAAGAATGAAAGATAAAGAAGATACATTTGAACTTTATTAAAAAAAAAACTTGCAGATACGGATGCAATCCTAAAAACAATTATTTTACTTTAGACAAACTTTTGACTGATGCAAAATAAAACTGGTATTTGAAAGGTGAACTTACTACTAAACCAGACAATGGGATAAATTGAATAAGCGAAAAATTTGTAATAAGCATGTCAAAATTAGCAATCGCTTTTCTTGGAAAATTTATCGAAATAAAAAAGCGCAATGAAGTAATTGGATTCGTCTACTTAGATATACAAAAATAGTACTCTAACGCGTCAAAGGTTATACGAATCTAATTTAAAAAATAAAATCCTTATATAAACAGAATACTTCTCTTGTTCTGTTAAACGTGTCAAGGGTTTGGCGATGTCTCCAAAATTCTTGACATATCGTCGGTAAGCGGAATAAAGACTTAAGAAACTTCGGAGCTGGTGTTTGTCGATAGGGATTGGCCATTCTTGAACGCCATGAATCTTAGCGTGGTCAATAGCAACGCCATCGTTATTTACGTTATGTCCTAAATGGTTGACCTGTCTCTGGAACAAGTAGCATTTCGTAACATTCAATGTTAGATTAGCTATCTGTAATCTTTTAAACACTTCTTTTAGGTTGGATAAATGTTCCTCTAATGTCATTATGATGATGTCATCTAGATTAACTAGTCAAGTTTCTCATAACAAACCCCGGTGGATGTTCTCCATTAGCTGTTTAAACGTCGCAAGAGCATTACAGATGCCAAACGGAAAAACAGTGAATTGCCATAACCCTAATCCACTGGTAATGGCAGTGTTTTCTTTGTCTGCAGAATTCATTTTAACCTGCAAGTATCCGCTTTTAAGGTTCAAGGTAGAAAACAAAGTAGCACCCGCCAAAGCGTCGTGGCCATTATCAATCCTTGGGAGAGGATAACTTTTCTTTTTAGTGACATCATTAAGTATTAGATAGTCGACACAAAACCGCATTGATCCGTCTTTCTTACTAATACCACAGAAGAAGTCCACGGACTACTGAATAGTTCGACTATGCCATTTTGAATGATACCGTTGATTAATTATTTAATATTGCATAAACATTGGTAAATTAAAATTGGTGTACCTACTGATAAAAAAAAGACATTTTTTTGTAGCTTTACTCTACCGGCATATTTACTCTCTATTAAAACCAAATAAATCCACCACACAAAATATAAATTGAAAAAAAATGTTTTCATCACAGCTAATGCAATATCGTTGATAACTAAATGAGTTTTGTACGTTTTACGGCAGCATAGCGCGGATGTTCTCTGACAAGGATTGATTTAGAGTATGCAAGCAGAAATAAAAACTGCGGTACAGTTGCACATTGCATATTTCGCAGAAAACTGTTGTTTATATTTCATGTTATCTTATGCAACCTGATAAATTTAAGAAATATTTTTACTGTTTTGTAAAACTAAGTTATAATATAAAAGTTCAGTACCTAAACCATTTTTTCACGGATGTAAATATAAAACTGCCAACTTACTTTTTTAGTAAACCTTTTCACACGATACAATTTAAGTGACAATTGGACTAAATTGGTAATTAGATTACATCGTGTAGAGTCAAGGGGCATTGGATGGTCGGGACCGCACGATTTGATTGATTTGATGTTGATCAGCCAATTTTAAATTTTAAGTTTGGTCTGCATTCAGAAGTGGAATAGTAAAGTGTAACGCGTTTTACTTTTAAGTTGAAATTTTACAGACATACAGTGATAGCTAAAGAAAATACATTGATTCGTACCAAAAGAGAGGTTATGGAGGAGAATCTCGATTTCTATAATGATTATTTGTATGTAGAATGTAGGACACACACTTTATAAAAATAAACAACTACGACAAAATGCTTGGAGGTGTTGCTCGATAAATCGAAGATTATCGTTAAAAATATAAGCTTCAAAATAATGAAAAAGAAACTGGAGAACATAAAAACTACTTTTTTTGTATTACAGTATTTTGCTTTTCTATATATAATTTTATTTTTTAAAATTGTCGTAATCAATTCTCATGAAATTTCGATAGTTATCACTATCCAATTCCCTAACACTACTCACATGGCAAACATTTGTATTTTATTTTATAAATTGTGTTAAAAACGTGAAATGAGAAAGACCTTATATTACCTTAAATCTTTGTAGATCACGTTAGATAACCTTGAGTCAGCTTAGATCACCTTTGACAATCCTTAAACCTAGTTAAATTTTATAATTAAAACTCTCTTTAAAAAAAATATTCTTTTAAGAACAGATGCTTTATACCAGTAATAAATTTAAAAAAAAATGCAATGTGATTTTTGACTAAATACGTATGAATTAAATCGAATAAAATAGGTTAGTTTTCAATTGATATCACTCTTTTTGGAACTCGCAACCAAGTTTATTACAATATTTATAACACTTAATTTGTAACGTATTTTACAAAATTTTAAAGCTTTAACTGTGTTTCATAATAAACAAAGTTTAAAAGATCCATTAAAAATTACCAAAACGCTAAAAAAACTTTTTTGTCAATTTTAATCCTGCGTGTTAGTATACTTACATTGTAGCATTCCAAAAAAAAAACATCTCTTATTTTATAATCCAGTAACTTTGTCGCCTGAAAGTATGGGGTAGTATGCGTCAAATCCGGTAGTTCTGATTTTTTGCAGACTTGTTTATGATGTTGGCCTAATGAATAATCCAAGTTTGTGACCTTGAGCGCCGAACGCAACTTTGTCAAAAATCGAAAAAACCGCGAAAAAATCGTGTTTTTTTCAAATTTCGGTGATTAAAACCCTGAAGGACTAGTTTTTGAAAAAAACTTTTTTAGTAAGTTTTTAAAGTAGACTAAATTTGCTAAAATATGATACTAGAACTGTCTCTGTAGGCCCAATAGTTTCTGAGATTAAGCCTTTCAAAGTTTATCATTTTTTTCGAACTTGTAAATCTGTCTTTCTGATTAATTTAATAATAACCCTAAAGGACTAGTTTTTGAAATCCGGTAGTTTTGTTTTTTTGCAGACTCACAAGTAATAATTATAATAATTTGAGAAGTATAGATTTACAGAATAGGAAAATGAATTTATGGGTTCAAAGAAAGACAGATGGGTGACAAAAGGGTCGAAGAGTAACAAAAGGGTTGACGAGCAGGTATATTATTATGACATCTGAATACAATTTTCCCTTTCTCTTCATCGCAAAACAATATAAAGAAACTACGGGAGCTGTCAGAGTCAGTGTCTTTCCATACATCTTACTGTGAAAGAGGTTGTGCTATTTTGACTTTGTGCAAATAAAGGTGTTTTCGTCAAGGACAAGAAAATTGGTGGCTCTTGCTTTGGAAATTCAAAATTCTTCATCTTCAGGTAAGAGATTTCTCTTTTTTACGTACCTACTTTTCGTGTTTGTAAAATGCAGCTCTAATTTTAGAGCGAGGCAGGGGCTCTAAATTATTTAAAAAGTATTTCACTCCTTGCGGACATACCATCAGGTAAACATGTGTCCTTGCATCAGTTACATATCATTCATCATTTTCTATTCTCATGTACACTCTTCTTACAGGTACAGGCGTGGTTGGGAGTCACACTGAACCCTCTCTCCTGGGGATGGATATCCACGCCACAAGGCCTCAACACCAAAATGATGACCAGAGATGCAGCCCCACAACACCTCTTACAGATGATTTCTTGCGGCTGCTCAAAGGGTTGTGGGAACGCATGCAGCTGCAGAAAGTCAGGATTAAAATGCTTATCAGTCTGCAGGCACTACAGCGGGGCCTCGTGTGACAATACACCCGATGTTGCAGTAGTAGATATCCCAAAAGGCGACGATCTGTCTGATGTCGAAATGGAGGATGACTTGTGGGCATAAGACGTCGACGCTTCATCACCATTCCCTGATGGGGATATGCCATCCCAATACGTCGATCCAGACACGGACGAACCTCAACCGGGACCTTCCAAGAGGGCTAAATTAATTTAATTTTTTGATTTATTACTCGATATTTACTCTATTGATTTACTACTAATTTGATTTATTACTCAATTTGATTTATTTTTAATATTACTCAATTTCCTACAAATAAACTTATTAGCTTTTGTTGTACTTATCTTTTTTACTCCATTATTCGTAGCTTAATAAATAACAGACGAAATCAAAGATGAAATTGTTTTATTTGAAAAGAATAAAGTGACTTTTATAAAACATGTGTTCCATTACATAAATAAGAATTTATCAATTCTTCTACATTTCTCTCCTTCCTCTTTGAGTGGTTTATTTCATTCTCTTCCTAGTTCATTCTTCACCCTTTAACATCATCGTTCACACTTTTTTTTACATCACTTTTTTAACATCCCATCATAAAAAGCTTCGATAGCATAATCAGGGTCAAAATTAAATTAATCAGAAAGACAGAATTGCAAGAAATTGCGAAGTTCGAAAAAAATGATAAATTTTAAAAGGCTTAATCTCGGAAACTATTGGGCCTACAGAGACAGTTCTGGTATCATATTGTAGCAAATTTAGTCTACTTTAAAAACTTACTAAAAAAGTTTTTTTCAAAAACTAGTCCTTTAGGGTTTTAATCGCCGAAATTTAAAAAAAAAAACGATTTTTTCGCGGTTTTTTTGATTTTTGACAAAGTTGCGTTCGGCGCTCGAGGTCACAAACTTGAATTATTCATTAGGCCAACATCATGAACAAGTCTGCAAAAAATCAGAACTACCGGATTTGACGCATGCTGTGATGTATAAAGTTACTGGACTATTACTTCAATATAGAAATTTATTTGTTTTTATTTTCTCTTTTGAACCCTGACTGATAGGCAAACACCATTACAATTTTCTAAAAAGATCTTTGAATTGACATTCCGGAAATGGAAGTTGAACGAGAGAACTCGGAAATACCCGAGATAAGCAACTTGCCGTAAGATCGGTGTTTTCGAAGGATTCACGTTTAAGTTTGAAAAGGAGACGGTATGACCGCTTCTTTTGTGATCATTAATGGCTACCGTGTAATTAGCTTTATTGAAATTACCGGTTCGATTTTGGTTTATTCTGTGTTGGAAATGTATTAGAATGTAATACATTTCATTTTGGTGATAATGTACTAAGGCTGGAAGTACAATCTGTTTGATTTATGGTATAAATAGAATTTTGTTTGCCACACAACCTGTTGAGAAGCGACTCCATTTTGAAAATATTGGAAAGCTATATTGTAGAGAGGCCAATGAATACCTGGTGGTCCTAGAATCTTCTAGATCATTGCTACAGAATAATCCCTGTGGTTTGGTAGATCATTTCACATAGTTCCTGTCCTATTTTTGGTATGTTTAAAGAAGAATATTCAATTTAGAAGCGTGACTCCGCCCTTAACGTTTTCGAATTTGATTTTGGATCTCAAGGTAAACTTTTAATTAATTCTTATGATAGATCTTTATGTTCAATAGTTAGTTGAACCGCGAATGTTTCAAGTTACTGTTACATTTTGAAACTTTCACCGGGGGACTATACAATATACATTTTGGAACTTTTACCGGTGGATTATTTAATCGCAAGTAGTTATTAAATTTTTTTATCTAATCATTTAGTCAGTAAATATCTCAAGTTACTATTCAAATCTCAAGAACTTTAATCAAATGATAGTTATGTGGTGCATTTAACATTTGTTTTAACAATCTTTTGATTGTGATCACTATATAAAGACGGTAAGGTACTTTAAGTGATACATAAACTTAATGGTAAAGTTCTCAAAGGAATTCGAATCACTAAACTGAAGATAGAGAATAAGATCAGGGATGTGAAAACGATGAAATAATTTAGGTGAATTTCCACCTCACGGACGATAACAAATCAATCAAAGAATTCCCAGAAAGTACATGAAATACTTAAACAGAGAGGGGAAAAGTTTCATTTAGTCGCCTCTTACGACAAACAGTTTAACACTTTGGGGGTATTCTATTCCCGCCGCCCAAACAGGATTGGAAAGAAAACTGAAAACAGCAGAAAAAGAAACGAAAGATATGAAAGGGTACGGTAAGTTCATATCAAATGAGAACTACTCGTGGCAGGATTTATCTTTAGACGAGTTTTCTGAATCTGAATGGTAGGGTTTTAAATCTTTAATGTGCCAGTTCCCTGCTCGAGAACCATCAGCATTTTTCAAGGTATAAACAAGAGGGGATAACTTCTTGACGACAGTACATAACACAAATTTTGGAGCTAACTTAGACATAAACTTATCGGAAGCTTTGGAGAGTACTTTATTCTTTCTCCAGGCTTTGTCTCCTACCTGAAACTGTATGTCTCGCCTACGTAAGTTATAAGTTTTAGAGTTACGCATATATCCCTGTTGAAGATTACGTTAATTTCATCAAAAACTAGATTTAAACCTTCTATTTCAGAAATATATTGATCATGATGATCACAATTTTTTATGGGAGTGGGACTATCGACTGAACACGAAGAATAATGGTTTCCTGCTACAGGAACATATCGAGCAAAATTTAAAAACGATGGTGGATATTTGGTAACCTCATGTTTAGCGGTATTGACGGCTTGACGAATTTTAGGGAGTTCTTTATCCCAATCGGAATGTTCATGAATTATTTTTACTAGTATTGTTATATATGTTACTATTTAGTTATTAAAAACACGCCGGAGTGCACTCTTTCGAGAACTTAATTATGTTTGCTTTTATGAAATGAAATATACTTTCATCATATTTTTTTATAATTGAGGTCTCCATATATTTTTGTAGTAAATAAATTACACTATTTAAAATAAGGTATGTAATATTGTATTCGCAGAAGTATTAGTTCTCTTGGTACCTATTAATTATTTATTAATACTGGTAGTTTTTTTTTAAATACATTGTTTTGTTATTTTGTTACTAAAATATTTGAGTGTTTATTTCTTATACCTTCCCAGTAAATGTTCTGATTTAAAATTTTTATTTATAAATGATTTCTATTCGTATAAAGATAAGTATATATGAAATATTTAAATAGAACGATTCAAGGAACTTTAAGACCAACGAGGTAAGCTTTAAATAGTTACGTATTTCAGTAGTTATTGTTTAAGTAAAGTGTGTTCCCTAACAGTTCACAATTTAGTAAATTCTTCCTCTATGGGTTTCTTGTCTTTTCTCCTATTTCTTTCAAAAGATAAGTGGCACCCTTTACCGATTCCTAAGTGGACCCTGGATATTTCCTTTTCTTCGATACTCGCCCGATTGCTCCCCCGATCCACGACTCGATCTCCTTCTACCCCCTGAGTGCCGTTCGCATTTTGCTAACCCCTAGTGAGCCTTCAACATCAAGAAAAAGGGGTTACAACATACGAAATATTCTTAAGCTAATATAAACCATTTATCGTAAAATTGCTAAATATTGCATTATCAAACAGAAAGAGGGACCAGTATCGATATAAAATAAATAAAAAATTTAAGTAATGTAACGGTATTTTTCTAATTCTTAACCCTTAACTGTGCTGGCCTACAAAACTGCGCATGCACTACTTGTTCACGTAGTTTGGCGCTGTCGGTCGTATATGTATTCCTCAGTTAAACTGTAACTATCGAGAAGTGAGTGTGAAGAAAGCTGAAGTTTATTTATTTTTTACATAGTTACACTTGAAATCTCAGTGAACCCCAGTAGCAGATTTAGGTAAGTATTTTTTCCCATTGGCAAGTTCTGAATTACTGTAAATTTAGACATTCGACAACAAAAGTAGTTCACTGAGGATACTTATTCATTTTTAGGATGGATTCTCGAAGACCGTTGACAGATGCCGAACTATTAGAAATTGTCAACGATCCACGTTTTTTTGATTCTGACGATGAAAGTATTGCTGATGAGGATGATATAAATGAAGAACATGTAAACAGTGGTAATATGCAGAACCAGTGAATGAAGGAAATCGTTACACTGACTCTGAAAATGAATCTGAACCAGAAGTATTGGAGTCAAGAGATGTTTATTTCTATGGCAAGAAACGAAAAAACCAACCACATTTCAAATGGTCCAAAGCAATTCCGAAGACAACTCGCACTCGGAAGCACAACATTGTTTCGCGACTACCAGGAGCTAAAGGAGAAGCAAGAAATATTGATCCAGAAGATGTGTGTTGAGCGTGGAAGTTATTCATAACAGACGAATTACTTAGCATTATCTTGGAACATACTAATCAAAAAATTTAAATTTCAGGATCTAAATTCAAACATCCTCAACCGACTTATACTAAAGACCTTGATATTATCGAACTAGGTGCTTTCATTGGTTTATTGTACTTATCAGGAATCATGAAATCTGCTCATAAAGATGTGGTCAGCTTATTTGCGAGTGATGGTACTGGTCATGATATCTTTCGTGCTACCATAAGTGTATCACGATTTTTATTCATTCTTTGTTGCTTGAGGTTTGATAACGTAGACGATAGAGAGGTCAGAAAAGCAAACGACAAGCTTGCTGCTATTAGAAAAATATGGAACATTTTCATATTAAATTGTAAGAAATGGTACACACCTGGCACTAATGTAGCAGTTGATGAAATGATGGTACCATTTCGTGGAAGATGCTCACTTAAAATGTACATGCCCAAAAAGCCAGCAAAATATGGTTTGAAAATTTTGTGCATGTGTGATTCACGCACTTACTACATCTGTAATGCTTTCATTTACACTGAAAAAGAAAATCAGAAACATACAGAAAACCAACTCAACAAGGATCTGTTAATTCCAACCAAGACTGTGCTACAACTCACAAAAGAAATAGAAGGAACAAACAGAAATGTTGTCGTTGATAACTGGTTTATGTCAATACAACTTTCTAAAGAATTATTAGCTAAAGGTCTGACCGTCCTTGGAACGATGAAGTTCAACAAAACAGAAATTCCTCCGGAATTCAAAGGGAGTAACACTCGCCCAGTCGGATCGACTCTATTTGGTCACACTGTGGCGTAAAAATACCCTTGGCTAGCTCCAGGGTTCGTGGCTTCCTTCTGGCTTTCTCTTTAACTCCCCCCAAACAAATAAAAAAGGGCGCCAAGCACAGACATACAAATAAAAAAGAGAATCAGTGTTATATTGTTTATTCAAAACTTTAAGATATTAGTAAAAAATAGTGAATAACTAATTTCTTATCTTTTGTGTTTCTTCGGAATCGATGTGGTGGACGGAATCTCTGTTGTAGATAGCACCGGTTAATGATGCCGATGGCAAGATGTTTTCTCCTTACTGGAAAAATTTGGAGAAAAGACTCTGGTTGCGGAAAACAATCTGTCTATGGTGACAACTGGCAAGATGAAAAATTTGGTTTGAAAAGCTCTCACTCAGGATAAACCTTCACTTAGAATCAGCCCTTACTTTGGACCCTTCACTATTTGGCAACGGCCCTAAGAATTAAAATAATACCTAACAGTCAAAATTCCGTCCCGATAGACCTTAATTTCGATTACAATCATCCAAGGTTTCTCCAAAGTTCGAAAGAGAAAAAAAATAATCACTTGATATGTTTATATATTTTTAACTCAATAAAAAACTGATTCTTAACAAATGATTGTAATCGAAAGATTTAAATGTTGGTAAAAATATCCAATAAAACTATTAAAAATAAATTCACCAAATTTTTGATTATTACTTAAAATTATAACAAATTAAATTTACTCACCGGAAGGGAGAATGTAGTGAGAAGATCTGATTACTTAGAAGCACAAAATGAAAAAAATCAAAATAGCGACACTTCTCACGGTCGAACTAAAAATTCTCCTTCTCAAATCTAATATAGTATACGCGACGACTCACAATAACCCGAAAATTATAAACATTTAATTGTCAATAGGCCAGGCCACAAATAACGTTGTAAACGTTACACCACGGTAACCTGACGAAAAAAAAAAGAATTGAAGATTCTTTTTTTTATAAAGTGAAACTACTAAAATTCAAAATTAAAAAAATAATAATAATCCAAAACTGGTGAATAGGTATCAAATATACAACATATAATAAATTAAGAAGTAACCACAAGGATTGGTGTAATTCTCATCTTCTATCTTCTATATATATAAAAATGAAACCCGTTTTTCCTGGTCATGGCATCACGCGTGAATGGCTGGACCGATTTTACTAATTCTTTTTGTGTTGTACTTGTTATTATTAGTAGAAGGTTCTTACGGAAGAAAATATTAAGAAAATCTCTCAGAAATATTGAAAAATAGACATTTAATTTTGCATATTTTAAAAAAACGCGCGTAACCAATGTCAATCTCATTCACAGCCATAGACTATATTGAAAGAGCATCGTTTGTTCGGAAACGTGGTAACGTAATTAAATAAACCTTAAATTAACCCTACACCCTACTCCCTTTCAGGTAGAGTGGTGCGCACATAGATAATATGTAATAAAGAGATGTACTGATAGCGTATATAAAATTGGTTACATGTTTTGAGCAACGGTGGCGCGCCAACAATAGGGGAAAGAAGCTCATCGATTCAAAAAATTGTTATAAGTACTGTTTCATATAGAAATACACTTTTAAAGGCTTAAAAGTACATATCTATAAATATATATATAAAAATGTATGTTTGTCTGTATATCTGTATGTCTGTATGTCTGAATGTACTTAATGAACTCAAAAAGTACTGGACCGATTATTATGAAAATTGGTATATATATGTATTTTTCCACGGGGAAGGTTTGTGTGATATGCTTATTGATGCCACTCGCCACCAGGCGGCGCTGCAGAGTAGCAACTTCTGTTCCGTTCAACCGATTGTCATGAAAATTGATATGTATTTTTCCACGGAGAAGGTTTGTATGGTATGCTCATTGATGCCACTCACCACCAGGTGGCGCTGCAGAGTAGCAACTTCTGCCCTGTTTAACCGATTGTCATGAAAATTGGTATGTATATGTATTTTTCTACGGAGAAGGTTTGTGTGATATGTTCATTGATGCCACTCGCCACCAGGTGGCGCTGCAGATTAGCAACTTCTGCCCCGTTCAACCGATTGTCATGAAAATCGGTATGATGATGTATTTTTAATGGGTAAGATGAATATGATATATGTATTAATTGAAGTTACCACCAGATGGCTTTTCCATGTATCAAATACAATACTGATTAATAGATATCTATACGAATTCGTATAAATATAAGTTCGAAAAATATATTTTTGGTACGATAAGTAAAACAAAACTATAAACTTTCTTCTCTACTTTACCTCTTCTCCTCTTTTATTTTTCTTAAATTTATTTTAGTTATTGCCGTAGCAACGCGCGCCGGGTTCAGCTAGTAAACAATAAAAAAAAATTCTCGACATAAAACTCAAAAACACGGAGGGACGTTTTGGGCCTAAGCCCGGGACCTGAAGGGACCCAGTGTGATAAAGTCCACACCCAACTAAAAACCTCTAAATAGTAAAATCAAAAAATGTAATAAACCCCCCTAAAATTTTTGGTCGGACAGACCACCATCGGTAAAAAAGATAAAATATTAACTATCCTAATCAATGTCGTTAAGGCAACAATTTGACGCGATGTCAAAAAAAACAAAAGATAAGTTGTTCACAAGGCAATTGTGAACAAAGCGAAAAACGAAAATATGTCTCCAAAACAACCAAAACAAGATAAGACCGACGTCAACAGAATCATTGAATACATTAACAAAAAAACACCCAAAAAGAGTAATAAAATAAGCCACCAGCCAAGGAAATATTCAATGAACGAGAAAAATTTGAAACCAAATATCAATTGAACGAAAATGTGTCTAAACACTAAAAGAAAAATCGATTGATATTCAGAACAAAACATAGGTTAACAGTCTTATCGCTGTGCAAATACGAGACATATAAACGATGAAAAGATAATTAATTAACAGTAAAAAAGACAAGACATCGCAGAAATAATTAAAACCAAAAAAAAACATTAATATAGGATAATTAATAAAGGTAAATAACGACGAAATCACTTGGGAACAGGAAGCCAATACGCAACGCTAAGAATACTGAAAGGCAATAATCAATAAGTAAAGAGAAAAATTTAGAAAAAGGAACAAGGCAAACTAAGTATTCAAAAATACAAATTTAAACTAACGTGGTGGTGCGGCACAGAGGAACAGCGTCAGCCTGTACTCGCAAATAAATGCTATCCCTAAGGTACAGTACTGACCTGAACTCACCAACCCTTATATAAACTTTAAACTAGAAAAAAAAATTAAATAACAATCGAATTTATTTAAAAAGGTTGAAATCAATTTTGAAAAAGTTTAAGAATTTAAAAAAAAATCTAAGAAATAGAAATTGAAAAGCCAATGATAAGTTAATAAAACTAATGCCTTCAGTGTAGTGACTCCAGTGTTAAATATCAAAATTACAAAATGTAAAAATATTGAAAGAAGATAAAATAAATACGATATTTTAATATTTTTCAAAAAAAATTACTACAAAAATATTACAAATATAACGAAACATAAGAAAAAAACACAAATTATACCAAAATGTCCTAGGTGTGTGAAGAAACAGTCCAAGCTATTAAAAGGAATTTCTGTATTTGGTGTATCACAAAATCAATACAGAAAAAAAATGAAAGAATGGTATGTGGAAAACAAAAAAATCCCGAGTAGGTACAAAAACACAAGGAAAATCTATTTGTTTTTCAAAGGTAAACACAAAATCCCCAAAATAAATTTCTATTGTGTCCCATCCATACGGAACACCAACAGAACTAAACAGAGCAGTCAAATATAACTGCTACACGATAAAGAGGTCTCACAGACCTTACACGGTAATAATGTGGCCATCCAGACCACACGCAAAATGCCCACGGCAAACAACTAAAGGTACCCATTCAAGACATAAAAAATTCCTTATGACCATCTTCCAAAATTTAACTGAAAGAAATGAGATAAAAAAGAGAGAAAAGAAAAAACCAAAATACAGAAATTGAAGGTATACACAAAAAAATTTTGACTGTAACTATCACAATCACAAAATAAAGTCAAATAAAAACAGACAAAGTCTTAGACAGCAACGAAAAAAAGGACATATTGATAAAACGGTACAAACACATTAAAATCAAGAAGCCAACGTTAGCCAAGAAATACCGCCATAAGATAAGAAAGAAACTCCCTAACAATAAATTCAATATTTAGTAATAATAATTTTAAATGTAGAGAAAATATCCCAAGAGACATTCTGTATAGAAAAACTACTAAATGGGTATACATAATTGTATAGGTAAAACAATTAAATAAAGAATAAAAATACAAAAATATTCGTCGATAAATAGAACCAGTTAAGTTAAAACCGAAATATACCAATTCGATAGTGGTTAGACTTGAATAAAAGATAACAATTCGATCGAAATAAATGAAGCGTTAAAAATTAAATGTTAGTAAACTATATAAAAAAAGTATTTGAATGTCTGTACTAATTTAATGTAAATTAAAAATAAGTGAATGAATGGGAAAAAGTTTCAAAAAAAGCAAGAAGACTTTAGTTGGGCGCCAATTTGTGGCGTAAAAATACCCTTGGCTAGCTCCAGGGTTCGTGGCTTCCTTCTGGCTTTCTCTTTAACTCCCCCCAAACAAATAAAAAAGGGCGCCAAGCACAGACATACAAATAAAAAAGAGAATCAGTGTTATATTGTTTATTCAAAACTTTAAGATATTAGTAAAAAATAGTGAATAACTAATTTCTTATCTTTTGTGTTTCTTCGGAATCGATGTGGTGGACGGAATCTCTGTTGTAGATAGCACCGGTTAATGATGCCGATGGCAAGATGTTTCTCCTTACTGGAAAAATTTGGAGGAAAGACTCTGGTTGCGAAAAACAATCTGTCTATAGTGACAACTGGCAAGATGAAAAATTTGGCTCGAAAAGCCCTCACTCAGGATAAACCTTCACTTAGAATCAGCCCTCACTTTGGAGCCTTCACTGTTTGGCAACGGCCCTAAGAATTAAAATAATACCTAACAGTAAAAATTCCGTCCCAATAGACCTTAATTTTGATTATTATCATCCAAGGTTTCTCCAAAGTTCGAGAGAGAAAAAAGTTAATCACTTGATATGTTTATATATTTTTAACTCAATAAAAAACTGATTCTTAACAAATGATTGTAATCGAAAGATTTAAATTATAGTAACAATATCCCATAAAACTACTAAAAATAAATTCACCAAATTTTTGATTATTACTTAAAATTATAACAAATTAAATTTACTTACCGGAAGGGAGAATGTAGTGAGAAAATCTGTTTACTTAGAAGCACAAAATGAAAAGACTCAAAATAGCGACACTTCTCACGATCGAACTAAAAATTCCCCTTCTCAAATCTGATATAGTATACGCGACGACTAACAATAACCCGAAAATTATAAACATTTAATAGTCAATAGGCCAGGTCACAAATAACGTTGTAAACGTTACAACACTAAAGACAAAACAATATATTCTTATGTCCCAAAGAAGAACAAAGCTGTCGTATTACTATGCACGATGCATCACGACCGGAATATCAGTCCAGAAAACAACAAACCAGAAATGATAAATGACTACAATGCCTATAAAAGTGGGGTAGACTCTCTGGATCAAATGTGCGCTGGTTACTCCGTGGCACAACGCGCAAGAAGATGGCCTATGACCATATTTTACACAATTTTGAATACTTCTGGTGTCAACTGTCTGGTTCTACTGAAAACCAGTAAGAATTTTGACGCCGTAAACTTCTAAATAAGTTAGGAAAGATTATTGTGGAACCTCACATCAAACGGAGAGATACAAGATATCTTCCACGAGAATTGAGGCAAATTGTATGCAAACTAGGAGGTTCGGCCGTTCCTGTAGATCCTCCAGAAGAAATGGTAACTAGAAAATCTCGATGTAAAGATTGTCCCAGAAGTTACGACAAGAAAACGAAAACAGTATGTAAAAAGTGCCGAAAACATATTTGTGTCGACCATTCAAATATTATTTGTAATAATTGTTTCTAAATATCGCTACAACAATGAAAATTCATCATTTAGGATAATAATTTAAATAAAAACTTGAATACTCGATTTTTAGTGTTTGTTCTTAGCTTCTCATTATTGGGGTCTGCCTGGACCCCACTAGCACGTTTGTGTAAGTTAAAAATACCAGCACAGTTGAGGGTTAAATATGAATTCTACAGAAAACGTTTTGAAATCGTTACACCATATGATTTCAATCGAAATCTGACCTTTATAAAAAAAAGTACTCTTTAAAAAATTTAAAAAGTCTTAGCTACCGATTTTAGGTCCACTTTTTCTGTGTATACTATTTTATATTTAATCATTTGAAATAAAGTTAAAAATTGGTAAATAAAGTAATATTAATTTACTCACGGCTCATCATATTACTTTTAAATGATTGTGAATAAAATTGTTTACTTAAGAAAAAGTACAATTTTTCTCTAGAGAAATAACTAAACACGGTTTAAAGTCTTTCGTGAAAATAAAGTACTTTCTGCTTCGATTGACTAGTGTTGTATTACAATCAATTATTATAGTATGTATTTTCTACTTACTTGATTATGTAGGGTATGGTTGCTTAAGTCGTACCCCATAAGAAACTGATGCTACAACGTTCAAAGTAATTTAAATAAAACAAAAAAATCTGCTATAGCTGAATCTTTATTTAGTTTTCTTTTAATAAATAATCGTAAAAACATGGAATCTTTTGTCAAAATAGGTATTTTGACGTCTTTCAAAAATATACCTTCGGTACGATTTACGCGCCTAGTTGCCTAACTCGTACTACCTATAGCCTAAGTCGTACTTAGAAAATAAACAATACTAAAAATGAAATAAACTCTAAAGAAACAAACGTGATACTTTTCTCCAAGGGATCACATGAAAACCAAACTTAATATACTAATAATCAGTCAGTCTGAGATCAACTTAATTATTATAAATCTAAATTTAATACTAATAAAACAAATTTTAAACTCTGCAAAAACAAAGTAATGCTTAGAAAATTATTTTGACTGAACACAGATATCACAAATATATTTCTTTATTTTACTTTCAACGCCAGCATATAGATCATGTATCCAACTTCTACATTTTATACACTAGATCATGTTTTCTTCGCGGTCTTCGCGCCACAAAGTTGGCATAACCACGATTGATTAGCTTTTACATTTTTCTTTTTCTTGCATGTCTCGTCTGTATTTTTCCTTTTCATTATTTTGTTTGTTCCTTTTTCTATTTTTATATTTTTCATATTAAATACAGGCTTCTTTCTTTTAATTGGGTTTTCTTTGGCTTCAATTTCAATTTTGTAGGGACTAGAAGTCAATTCCATTGTCGGCTTAGTACCTTTCGTAATTTTTTTAATTACTGTTTTTATGCGAGGCACAGGAGATAAAATATTTAAGTAAGACTTTAATTGCTAATTATTGGTAACTTCATCAACATTCATTGTTTTATTATTATCATGTAATGCTGTGAAAGGGCCAGGTTGAATTATGGGCAGTATGGAATCTCTAGCTGCATCAAATGTCAAAATATTGCCATCATATGAAGTATTTTGTAATACTGTGGAAGGTCCAGGTTCAATGATGGGCAGTGCAGAATCTCTAGTTGCCACAGGTGGCGATGGCATTGTAGCTCTAGGGCTTGATTCGGTAGTTGGTTCAGTTACATCATTAAGTTCTTCATTTAATGGATGAGAAATGTATACAGAAGCTACAAAATCTTCTTCTTTAAAGATATATCTATTACACGGCCATAATCCAGTCGCTCTAAAACCATTTAGTGCTATATCCATACGAACGGACCTCGGGTAAGCTTTTCCAAGCAGCTCTGAGACGTTAGCTTGTTTTATGACACTACCAGGATTAGAGCGTAGCCACGAAGATCCAGCTTCATTGTAAGAGCTTTTCAGTGATTTAAAAAATGATTTGTCCAATGGTTGTAGGCGATGTGTCGTGTGAGCAGGAAAAGATAGCATTACTATACCATAATCACGAGCTATCAGGATTGCTTCAAGATTTTTGGTGTGTGTGCTATGACCATCTAGTAAAAGCAATAATTGTTTCTGGTCACTTTTTTCTAGTCTTGTGCATTTAATAAAATGCTGAAGCCATTGACCAAAAAGTTCTGAAGTTATCCAACCATTCTTGGAGCAACTAAATTCTGTGTTTGGTGCAGCTCCTTTTTTTAAATCTTCATTTAGTCTCATGCGTTTAAATATCAACATCGGTGGTATGAATTTACCTGCTGCGTTCATTGCACAAATGCAAGTTGTGGTTAGACCCCTTTCTCCACTTGTAATTGCACCCACTTGGTGTTTTCCTTTTTGAGCAATGATTTTCGAAGGTTTATGAACAGTGGATAGTGCAGTTTCATCCACATTATAAATTTGATGAGCAGAAAACTTGTACTTATCCAATATTTCTTCGTACTTATCAAAAAACTCGTTAACACGCTCTCTATTAAACCCTTTACTTCTGGCCATGGATATTGGTTCGGGAACACGTAAGGACAAATCAGGGTGCTCTTTCATAAACCTGTAATACCACTTTTTACCTACTATTTTCTTCACTTTGTTAAAACGATAAGGTAACTGAAAATTCTCAGCAAGTTCGAAAGCAAGTTTTCTGAATTCTGTGGTAGTTAATCCGAAGAAACAAGACTCTAAATTTAGCAAATGCTGTGCTAATACATTTTCCATGTCAGAAGACAAGTCATTAGGTCTTCCAAATTTCGTTGCTTGGTTTAAACCTTTCAAATGTCGACGAAATGTAGGTTTCGGTATATTGAATCTTCTACAAGCTTCATTAAATCTGATTTCTTGATTTCTATGCAGCTGTAAAGCTTCTTTCATATCCTCTGGCTTCCAAGTGTTGTACTGCCTTTTTGCCATATTTATTACCTGTTATAAATTTAAGTAAATTACTAACAAAAATCTTTAATACCTAAGTCGTACCGGTACGACTAAGGAATTTTGTATAGGTACGACTTAAGCAGCGGGGTCTTCGATGTTTCAAACTAAAACTACTGACATAACCTAAAAAAGTTTTAATGTCGAAGTGTGCCTAAATTAATGCTTGATAACTTGTTAAAACTTGTACATACAGAAAAAGGGGATAAAAATAACATTCCGGACATGAAAAGCTTACATGTGAGCTAAAAAATTTATTGAAAACTGTTAAAAAAACGTACTTTTTGAATATTTTTTTTCCGCGAAGCCGGCCGACGTACCACTTGTTTATGTTTGCTCGCTCGACTAAATAGTTCAGATTTACGACACTAAATGGTGCAACTTGATGTATCTTGTGAGATATTGTCGGAGTACGACTTAGGCCGCGGTACGCCTAAAGCAACCTTACATATATAACTAATATAAATTTAATTTCTCTATAATACCAGCATTAGCTAACAACTATAGACAATTTACATATGAATGCAATGAAACAGATTATTAGAGAAATAACAAATGTTCATTCCAAATCCAGGCAGTATGTTAGGGCCATTGTTAGTCAGCAGTAGCCAATTTAAAATAATTTGCTAATTAAGCGAATTAGCGTAGCACGTTACACGTTTCTAGTTGCGGTCGCCTAGATTACATAATTAGGACTAACCGATTATTTATACGGATTGTTTAGTTGTGAAGTAGGAAGTAAAGTGGTCAGTTCAGTGTAAGCCGAATTCGCGTAAGACGGAGTCGAAGTTTAACGTTGCATATAAATACCAATACAGTTAGTGCAGTTGGAAGTTCAGGAAATAATTTAGAAAAGACATATTTAATTAAAAAATGTTAGATAATAAAACCAATTTACATTATATGTCAAAGGCTTCATATTGTAACGAAGTTTCCGAATAAGACAAAGGCCTTTGCTTAAAAGTCTCTTTTTAGGTTATGTATTCTAGAACCTTCAAGTATGTAGTAATTAGGTTTGATTATGTTTCTCGCAAATTCTAGTTTGTTCATTTGTTATATATATAAGGAAATTTATTGGTAGTTAAGGGGAGTTCAATTAGTTCGAATAGTTCATTGTCAATGTAAAACTGTGTAGACATAATATGTCTACAAAAACTGTGCTGGAATATTATTCCAGCACAGTTTTTGTTACAATTTTGTTAAATAAATTGTGTTAAAGTCTCCATAAGTGTTTCAAATTGGTGTCCGGTGTGGTGTTAAGATACAAGAATGACTGGAAAAAATATAAATAAACAATTGGTTGCTGAGCTCAGAAGAGAATAAAAAATTAGAGTTGGAAACAACTAGGAGCAAATCCGTATTGTTGATTAGGCTCCGCGAATACTACATAAATAATCATCCAGACCCTACCGCTGTGGAGTTCGAAGATCCGGTTCAAAAAGCAATTTCTGAGCAAACGCAACAACTTTTCCAACGAATAAACAGCTTACAAGAAGAACAAACGCAACAACTTTCCCAGCTGTCGCAACAAATCACCTGCCAACAAAAGAAGCTATCACAACGAATGACGAGCCAATAAGAAGAACAATCGCAACAACTTTTCTGGCTGCACGAGGAGCTATCGCAATAAATGTCAAGATAACAAAAAGAACAGACCCAACAACTGTCTTAGTTGTCCAGCAAGATAATGTCCCAGCTATCACAACAGAAGTCTACCCTATCCGAAAAGTTATTCAGTTCGTTCTACTAGCAAATATCGGATCTGCGCTCTGAAATGTTCACTCTTCGGGACGCGCAAAGTCAGCAAGTGGCCAACTTAAATTAGTAAGTGAACAACTTCAATCAGCAAATGGACAACTTGAATTAGGAAATGGCCAACTTGATAGACAAGACAAATCAGCAAGTCGCCAACTTGCGAGACGAGATCAACCAGCAAATGCAGTCCGAGATAAAGCTTGTCGCCGAAACCAAACCATCCACAACGCCGACGGAGGTGCACAAAGGATGGAAACGGTGTTAAATCCCCCGACCTTTGACCATAGCTCTGGGAAGCTCTAAATTTTGTGACTCTGTTTCAACTGGGCTAAAGTCTTCTTTTATGTTTAAAATCGTCTTTGACTTTTCGATTGAAAATTTCACCTTTAAATTTAATTGCTTGGTAATCTCAAAAACTTTTTTCATTATAGTATTTATTTGTTTAGGTTAAAATCATCTAATGCTGAGTCTGTTTAGGATTTTGTAGTGAAAAAATGCTTTATTCAGAAGCGATTTAAAAATTTTGTGGAAACTGATTTACAAATTATTTAATAATTCGTACAACACATTACACATTAAACTTCTTTTTTAAAGTCTTCAGGAAGCTAGGTATACTGTCTTATAGCTTAATTTAGATGTGGTAATGATCGCTTTGTAGAGTATGCGTTAAATATTTTAATGACTCCTTGATCCATTGTTTAAAGCCAGCTAAAGTGTTTGGTAGCAAAATACAACCTCGTGGATCGAAAATAATTAAAGTTGTATAAAGATTACCTACCTGGCATTGTTAATTAGTGGACATCATATATTTTTTTTAATTGACAACAACGTTCGACTTCAGATATAAAATGAGGAACCAACAAGTATTTAATAAAAATTAAAATATTTTTTTTTAAGAAACAGGATCGTTAAAATGAATTTAAAAAAGGATAAACTATTTTAAAAACCTCTGGCTCAAATAATTTATGTCACGGAAAAAAAGCCTTTTCATTAGTTAATTAATCTGTCACAAAGTGGGACTATAAGCAACCGAGTACTTATGCGTTTTCATAACACTTGTTTTGTAGTAATGTGAAAAATTTGAAGAAATTTCAGTGCTATGCTTATATATATATATATATATATATATATATATATATATATATATATATATATATATATATATATATATATATATATATATATATATATATATATTGAAATGGATACTCCCTCTGGGAACACCCTCTCTCAATGAAGATCTCGGTCGTGGTTTCACGATTCTTAAATTGTTTGTCTTTACAATCAATTTAAAAAATATTATAAAACTCTTTTCTTTTTAATTTCCAATCTTCTTTTAAATCTTTCTTCTTCCAATATTCAATTCTTACTCCATATCTTCCATTTCTTACTATTTTCCAACTCCTTCTTGCTACCACCTTTCTATTTATCTATTACCTTTCTGCTCTCTTAAAATTTCCAATTCTCTGCTTTTCTGTATCTTCCAAGTTCTGATTTCTATTTCTATTTGCTCTTGCTTTATTTATACTTCTTCTAATATTTATTTTTCTTTCTATTTACTTTTAAAATAAGATCTATTTAATTTTATTTCATAACTTTTTTTATTAATGTCAACCCTCTTACAAAATAGGGAACATGCAGTATTTTTAGTTTTGTTTTTATTATAAAGAATTCCATGTAAAATAGGTCATAAACATATTAAATAATTAAAACAATCTAGTTTAACGTAAAAAATGCGGTTTAAAATAAACCGTTTAAGTTTTCGCGCCAAAACGGACCTGTAGTTTCGATGACGTCATTCCTGTCTGTCACTGGTTGTGCTTGCCATCGTTAGCTTAACAAATTGCAAGTTTTCTCGACTTTCTACTTTTTTTTTTCTAATAATTTAAAATGGACTATCCATCAAAATCAGGTGATCAAAATAATACCCCTAAAATTCCGAAAAAAGTCGTGTTAACTTATGTTTTTTGCCAATTCTTCCATCTACTTCAACAAAATTTTCAAATAAATTGGTTTTGACTGGACCTTCTGACCCAAAATTGAGAACAAAGTGGTTTCAAGCTGCAAAGAGGAATGACTATTATTCTCCAAAGACTATTATTCGATGCTGTGAAGACCACTTTGACGTAATTTGGCGAATACTTGTTATTATTGCGTACTGTACCTAAGTATTTACAAAACTTCTCAATAACATCTTTTTAATTTTACAGTTTGGAGAACGACGTCGAATATTGGATGAAGTTTAAAATGTTTGCGGGGAAACTTTATCTGAAAAAAGATGTGGTACCTCATATTTTTGATTGCCAAAATTTAAACCTAGATCAGTAATAATTAAAAGAAAAAAACGTGAAATTTTTGAGAGCATTGAAAATACTGCAGCTATAATATTGGTGTATTCTTTCAGATTATTTTATTCTTACACCGAACATTTAAACTCACATTTTGATAATCATATAAAAGATTAAAAACTATGATTCATGCATACCGTAGTAATTTAGTCCCTTTCATTTCTACACTTGAAAACTCTGGACTCTCGACAGAAAAAGTTACTACCATGTCGACACTAACTCTTGGTAAAAAGTAAACCACTATAAAGTTGACATAGCAGGAGTGACGTCACTAGACGCTGATTGGTGTTTTGAAATGCGTTTTGTTTTACGTAATTTTAGTTGGTAATTATTGTTAAAAATCAACATGATATTAAATAAAAACGTTAAAGTAGTCCTTCTTTTATATTTTTTTAAACTTTTAATCATAAAATTTTCATAAATATCATATTTGCATCTTCCCTATTCAATGACAATCTAATCAATAATAATCCCCATCCATCAAACAATCTCTAAACTAAACAAAAACAAATACAATATTAAAAAAAATACTTAATCTAGACAACCAATTTAAAAACCATGGACCACGTTCCAATACTTCACTAAAGGAACATGCACCCATGAAGAAAAATCCATATCAATTTCCCCCAAATTTGATTTGACTTGGTGAATTACTTCACCTTGCCAAATTAAATTTCCTTTCAGTAGGAAATTTTTCTTCATTATCAGTTGTCAAGCTTTTAATTTAGAATATTTCAATTTTACTATACAATACACTACCCCTACCATATCAATTCTTATTACTATATCTAATTTTAACTTCTTCTTTATTAACATTTTTATTTCTATTTTTTTTTTATTCCCCCTTCTTAACTTTTATCAAAACATAATTTTTTTATAGTATTAGATTTGTTCCCCCTCTTTTGAAATTTACCTATACATATAATTTTTTTTTATAGACTCCCCTTTCCTAATATTTTCCTATATATAATGTTTTTTATAAATTTTGTGACCTTACCCCTTTCCTGATATTTCCCTATATATACCTTTCTGTTTAACTTAAATACCTTGCCCCTTTCCTGATATTTCCCGCGATAAAAATTTAAATTTCTTTCCCCTTTCTTGATAACTTTTTTATAAATTTAGATACCTTTCCCCTTTCCTGATAGTTGCTAATATATAAGTTTCTTATAAATTTACTTTTTACCCTTTCCTGATATTTCCTTTTGTTATATTTGCTACTAATTTGAGTAACATATAAATAGTCTTCTTAATTTGAAGAAGAGTTTCAGGTTGAAACTAAAGTAAAATACTGTCTAGTACATATAGGTTTATTTTCTACGAAGTACAAAACACGAGAGAGCGACATCATATAAAACTCGCCAATAAATATTAAATTTACAATAAACAAAAACTATAAGAACCTGCCATAGGCGTATCATTAAATATTAAATTAACAAGATATAACATTTCCCCTCTTAGAAATTTTTAAACTTAATTATATAGGTACACATATATTATATTTTAACTGATTTAACTAACACCCCAAAGTAATACAATATTGCAGAGTATAATAATTATACAATAATTATCTTAATCTAACCCTAAAAAAAAAGTATTTTTTTATTTATATAATACAATAATAACTTAATCCTAACTCAAACTTTTCAGAAGGTTTAATATTCCAATCGTTCAGGAGGTTTAGTATTTCTTTTTGGTCTAGAGAGAGTTGAAGTATTTGGTGTCAATTTAACTTCTGAAGTTACTTTTTCTGTAGAAGGTTTCTCCATTTCAACTGGTAAAGTATTTTTATTTACTATTTTAATTTGATCTAAATGACGTTTCCAAACTAAATCTAATTCTGGAATATAAATTTGAAACATTTTATCCCCTATTAACTTTAAAACTTTTCCTTTTTTCCAAAAAGATTTATTATTTTTGTACTCCCTAGCTAATACTTCGTCTCCTACCTTAATCTCTAATATTCTCCCCCCTGAAAAATTTTGTTTTTGTTTCAATTGACCCTGTAAAACTTTAGATTTAACTTTATTATTAGGTTTCAATAAACTAAATCTTGTATTAATTTTATGTCGAAAAACTATTTCAGCGGGGGTAACACCAGTAGCGGAGTGTATCGAATTTCTATAGTCAAAAAGATAATTAGAGAGAATAAATTCAAAATCAAAATGATGTTTGTTTTCAAAAACTAGTTTTTTAATGGCATTTTTAATAATTTTTACACTTGATTCTGCTTGCCCATTTGACTGACCATGAGAGGGGGGTGAAAAAATGTGATCAATATTATTTAATTTTATAAACTTTGAAAATTCTTCTGAGGTAAAAGCAGTACCATTATCAGAAACCAGTCGTTTGGGTAAACCAAAACAGGAAAATATTGATCTTAAATGTTTTATTGTCACTTGGCTACTAGCTGAATTTATTATAAAACATTCTAACCATTTTGAATGAGCATCGACTAAAATCAGAAAAGTTTTGGTAAGAAATGGACAACAAAAATCAACATGAATTCTGTCAAAAACTTTTTCAGGCCATATCCATGAACATAATTCAGATTTACATGGAGTTGGGCTGAGCAAACTACATACTTCACAATTTTTAACAAAATTTTCTATTTGCTTATCCATTTAGGGCCACCAAAAATAAGCTCTTGCAATTCCCTTCATCTTTGTTATGCCCAAATGGGTTTGGTGAAGTTCTTGCAAGACCCTATCCTGTAATGACTCTGGTATGACCACTCTATTATTCCATACTAAACACTCCATTTTCTATTGAAAGTTCATATTTTTTATTAAAAAAATGTTTAAATTTGTCATGCTTTTCTGCAAAACAAGGCCAAAAGCCTGTTTTAACAAAACTTATTATTTTTTGTAAGAATTTATCTTTTGATGAATTAAGCTGTACATCTTCAAATTTAACTTGAATTTCATTATCCATTGAAAAATAATTCAAAAAGTAATTATCAATTTTTACTAAACTATTTAATTCCTGAATTGGCAATCTGGTTAAAAAATCAGCTTTGTTATGTTCTGATTTAATATATTCAATTTTATAATTGTAATTTGACAATATAACTGCCCACCTACGCAGCCTATTTGCTGAAAATTGTGGAATACCCTTATTAGGGCTAAAAATTCTCACTAAAGGTAAATGGTCTGTAACTGGTATAAAAAAATTTGCATATAAATACTCATTAAACTTATTTAAGCCAAAAATTATCGCCAGAGCTTCTCTTTCAATTTGCGAATATTTTTGTTCAGCACAAGATAATGTCCGAGAAGCACAAGCTACTGGTTTTTCTATTTTGTCCTCAAAAACATGACAAATCATTGCTCCTATTCCTAAGTTTGAGGCATCTACAATTAATTTAATGGGCAAATGGGGTTAAAAATGTACCAATACATCTTCGGTTGTCAATTTATTTTTTATAATTTCAAAAGATTTTTGACATGACTTGTCCCAATTCCATTTAACAGATTTTTTTAAATGATTATATAAAGGATACAAAAGTGTGGATAAATTTTTTATAAATTTTCCATAATAATTTACTAAACCCAAAAAAATTTTAATTCAGTTATGTTACTTGGATTTGGTGCATTTTTTATGGCTTTCATCTTTTCCATACAGGGATGAAGACCCTCTTTTGAAATAATAAATCCTAAATATTTAACTGATTTTTGAAAAAATTTACATTTTTCTATAGAAACTCTAAAGTTTGAATCCAATAATATTTTTAAAACTTTCTCTAAATTTTTTAAATGTTGACTTTTGGTACCTCCCGTAATTAAAATATCATCTAGAAAACAAATTACCCCTTCTAGCCCTTGGTATAAAGTTTCCATTATTTTTTGAAAAATTGCTGGACCAGATGATATGCCAAAAGGCAATCTATTATATACAAAAAAACCTTTATGTGTAGAAATAGTGGTAAATTTTTTTGAATCATCCTCCAACAAAATTTGCTGGTAGGCATTTGATAAATCAATTTTACTAAATTCGATACCTCCTCCTAATTTTGCAAACAACTCATCCGCCCTTGGTAATGGATATTGGTAGTTTTGCAAATAAGGGTTGATGGTGATCTTAAAATCTCCACAGATCCTTACTTGACCATTAGGCTTAATTACAGGAACTACTGGTGTTGCCCACTCTGTGTATTCCACTGGTGAAATTACCTTTTCAGTTAGCAATCGATTTAGTTCATTTTCCACCTTTTCCTTGAGTGCAAAAGGCAGGGGTCTGGCCCTTAAAAATTTTGGTGCTATAGAATTATCCTTTAAAAAAATTTTTGCTTTACTTTTATTAAAAGTTCCCAATCCTGGTTCAAATAATGTATTATATTTTTCAATTAGCATGTTAATTTGAACATTTTCATCAATAAAACAATTTTCTGGTAAACCTAGGGTAAATAATTCTAAAAAATCTCTACCCAGGATTGGAGGCCCTCCATTTTTTTTACAAAAACTGTCAAATTCTTTGAAACATTTTTATAATTTACGGTTAAATTTGCACAACCGATCGGTTTTATTTTTTGTCCCGTATAAACAAAAAATTCTTGATCAGTTTTATCTAATTTTAATTTTGGAAAATTTTTAAAATAGAATTTATCTGAAAAACAAGTGCTAGAAGCACCGGTATCAATTTGGAACCTAAAGCTTTTATTTAATATTGTGATCTCTGCAGTTAGCGGCTGTTTGCCGTTATTTTGAATTAAATTTGAAATCATAAACAACGAACTTCCTTCGATATCCGAGTCATCGGAACTTAATTTTTCGAAATAATTATGTCTATTTTTACCTTTAATATTTTTAAAATTTTTTTCTTTGAAATATTTTCCTTTTTTAGGACAAACAGGCGCTAAATGCCCTTTTTGATCACAAATATGACATTTACACTCACGATACTGACATTTGTTACCAAGATGGTTTCCTCTTCCGCATACATCACATGTTCTTGGAACCTCTAGATGTCCTGACCAAGATGGCTGATAGTTTGACGTGGCTCTCCTTCCTGACCTGCGCATGTGATGAAGTGGTTCTTGCTTAATGGCTACTACGTTTTGAGAACCTTTCGGCTTCCTTACTTGTAGTAATACGTATCACTTCTTCAAATGTTAGGGTATTTTTTTCTTCGAAAAGACGGTCCATGACAGCTCCTTTTCCAATCCCGATTATAAATCTATCTCTCAGAGAGATATCAATAAATTGTCCAAAATCACAATATACTGCCAGACTTCTTACTCTAGCGACCCATTCATTTATAGATTCGGATGACAATCTTTGTGCATCGTAAAATTTAGCACGTTCAGCAAATACCGATGTCTGGCCCACAAAATGTTTATCAAACTTACTAACCAGTTCTGTAAAGTTTTTATCCTCTGGTTATAACTTTCAGTGTCTGTATTACTATAATCTACAGAAATATTATACTCTGTTTACTTTTTATTCCTATCTCAGTAGACTTTGGAAGTAACATGAAATTAGCCCAGTATAATACACGTCTGGTCAAAGAATTGTTTATTGTCCTGTGGTTTTCTTAATTGTAAGTACGATGTTGTCACGTCTTTAACACAAATATGTGTATTTATTACAAATATCTTAAGTAATTAAACCTGCAAACCACATTTAAAACTTGCAGAAAATAAGTCAATATATTTAATATTAAATACTAAAGTAGATACGTCAGTTTCCGCTGCAAGTAGTATTAAGTTCCAAGAATGGTCTATTTGAAATCACATGAATTTTGACTAATATTCCAAATTACACATTCCTTTGCACAAAACAAATCCTTGTTTATAGTCAATTATCATATTTTTTTATTGATCTAGAATGAATAATATACTTTTATATTTACATTTTATTACAAACTAGGTGTACCCGCGACGTCGTTCGCCTGGCGTGTTAATTTTTGTATAAAAATTTCTACCCTCACCCCGTTAAAGGGGTGGGAGGAGAAATTTTTATACACCAGATGTTACGTTAAAAGAAGACAAATACATCTGTGAAAACCGCATTCAAATCGGATCAGTAGTTTTCATGTGTTGCGCGCACAAACATACAGATAGACAGACAGACGTACAAAAACAAAACACATTTTTGGGTTCTACCTCGATGTACCCGCGACGTCGTTCACGTGATGTATAGATTGTTGTATAAAAATTTCTCCCCCCACACCGTAAAAAAGTGGGGTAGAAATTTTTATACATCAAATGTTAAGTTAAAAGAAGACAAATACATAAGTGAAAACCGCATTCGAATCGGATTAGTAGTTTTCATGTGATGCGCGCACAAACATATAGATAGAGGCAGACAGACGTACCACAAAAAATCTAACCATATTTTTGGGTTGTATATTGATGTACCCGCGACGTCGTTCGCGTGACGTATAGATTTTTGTATAAAAATTTCTCCCCACACACCGTAAAAGTGGTTTTCCCAACATTTGCGTTCACTGCTCTGCTCCCATTGATTGTAGCGTGATGTAAAGTAACTTCTAACCAGCTCAGGAGTATGAAAAATAATTGTATCAAGTTTCGTTAAAATCCGTCGAGTAGTTTTTTTTTTTATAACGATTATACAAACAGACAAAAATTTTACTGATTTCATTTTTGGCATCAGTATCGATCCCTAATCACCCCCTGATAGTTATTTTGGAAATATATTACATGTACAGAATTGACCTCTCTACAGATTTATTATAAGTATAGATAAATAATATAAGTAAAATTCAAAATATACACATATACATATATTAACTAGAAAGATTTAATACAACTTTTAAATAAATCAAGCCATAGTAAAAAAATCATTTTTACAAATGTATGAAAATCTTTTAAATTATTCAAGCAGTGGTAAAAAAAATTATTTCATCATTTTTGAGTTTGACATAAAAACACAGTACCTACTCAAATTCTATATCCATCTTTTTTCTGCTATTTTACATCCTAATGGCATCGTAGTGTGACATTATTGTAATAGTGGCTGTAGGATAATAAAATTTTACATCCAATGAGTTAATTAAGGAAACTATACTCCAGTACAAATTTTGATTTTCCTGTTCCGTCCCAGGTGGTGTCGCATTTGACTTAGATATGCAGATGTTTTGATAATGTTCTTTATAACAGAAATTTTTCAGAAAAATTAAGATTTGTTGTTTTAAACCGATACAATGAAAAAAATATTTTAATAAATTACATAAAAGCAAATAAAAACAAATACAGATGCAGATTTAGATGTAACGTGTCAATGTTGTCAGTGCATTTGTATGATCAATCCTCTTCCATTATTTTACTAGAAGAATCAGAGTCACTATCAAATCCAACATCGGAATCGTCAGTATCTGATTCCTCCAATAAAATAATTAAAGAAGGAATATTGTCATGTGAGCAGTTTCCCATGTAATTAGTTCAATCTGCCAAAATAAGTTCGTCTGTATGTCTACAAAAATTTTGCCACATGTCTGGTGTACATTTAGTCAATGTTTTTTTAACTCTATTCTGGTCAAGATAAGTAGATGTTATATGTTTGTTATATTATGTGTCACGTGCAGAAATCGGCGTCAATATATTTAAAAGTTAAGTTAATGTTTCTACGCGATTGTTAGCCTCCTAACAAGGTTCTGGTCACCGCCGTTTGCCTTGACCAGTAGCGAGAGTATTTCTAGTGTTTAAACCGAAAATGAGCGGCGCTTTTACTGTTTAAGCTAATAACAAAAATTTTAAATTAAGTAAATGAGTGTATCGATTCCTTTTTAATATTAATAATACATTTAGCTTAATGAATTCGATTTAATTTTAACATCATTTCGGAAATCAAATTAATATCTAGCAAGCCGTTTTTGCACAACGGAACACACTATTTCCCCTTCTATACTCACAAGTGTCATCGCGGTAAGGTATGCGGGAGATATCGTGATTTTAGCGCACCTTTTGCATTTCAACAATTGTACGAACACATCAGTATTACTATCGAATTAAGTGACGCCATTTTGTGAAGTTGAAAGTTCTCTTGGCAATATTCAAGCCATCCGTATGGGTTTTTGAATTTCACTTCAATATACTTTATCTAAGCCTCATTTTTGGTTATTCCTTTGTGGTATTTTTGAGTAGGCGTATAGATAACTCCATATTTTTGGGATATAATTAAATGGTGCTTTCTTCGGTAAGTTATACATCATGCATAATTATATAATGCCTTTTCTTGACACCGTTATTCGCTTATAGTGTGATTGCTAAGGAGTTCGTTACGAAGAAGCGTGGACATCCGATTAAGAATCAAAATTTGCTATAGGTTGTTAGCGAAATAACATCGCAGATTAACTGCTTAACCCCAAATCTTAATATAAAAGGGTAAGTGTTTACCTGTGTTTATTCAATAAAATCGTAAATTATCATCCATATAATAGCTACACGTACATACCTAAATATTACGTTAAATTTTGGTATTTTGTTAATATTAGATCTATCGTTTTCTTTTATGATTAAATTCATTTTGTGTAATTAAATTTATCAGTCATAAATAAACCCGACTAAATTACTAATTTTAAGTTTTAATGGTTATTATTAATTTTTAAACTGTTGTAAATAATTTTGGAATCAGGTGCAATGATTTTTTTTTTGTAATATGCTTAACCAGTTTTAACTATAATTTAATCTATAAATTCTGAATTTAAATATATTTCATTGTGTTCCTTTATTTTATATCGTATTTTTTTTGTAAATTGGATTTCTAAATTGTAAATTGTATAATGACACACGTGCATCTGATATAATTGATTCATTTACATATTAATTTCATCAATAATTCTGTTATTGTTTATTATTAAGATGTTTGGTATACCTTCAGATTGTGTTATTAGTAATTTAATCTTTAAAATTGCTTTTTTTTCCTTCTTTTTATTAAGCAGAGTCGGTACTTGTAACTTTAATATATTTTCTTTCTTAAATAATTTAGTGTGTAATTCAATCTTTTAATTTTTTTTGTAACAAGTAGAGTCAACATTTGTAAATTTAACGTTTCTTTCTTATAATTTAACTTTGGAATTTTTTTTTGGCTAATTCGCTTTTTCGACTAGGGTTTTTGGACCTGGCGAACATTTTCTGTTTTTGGACCTGGCGAGTAAAATTGTTTTTTGGACCTGGCGAACATTTGTTTTTTTGGACCTGGCGAGTAAAATTGTTTTGGTTCTGGCTGAAATTATTTTTGGTATTGGCTGAACATTTGTTTTTGGACCTGGCAAGTGTATTTTAGTTCAGCTCACTACTGAGGAATCAACACCGAACCTCACCTTCCACAGAGCAGCAGGCTATTAACGAAAGCCTCACTTCATCTCTGCGGATAAACAGATAAGCCAAAAATCTAATTTTAAGTTAAGACATTGTAAAGAGTTGGCCTAACCTTTTTAAATATTGTTTTATTTTATAGGATTTATTAATTTTGAATCTTTATTATTGCGCTGGGTGATCACTCAATATTAAAACTGCCAAGTTCTTGGCACTATTTGCTGATATTATTATTATTAACTTTCTTGTTTGATTATATATTTTTTTATATCTTGTAAATTACTCTGTTGGGTTTATTTTTGTTAATATAATTGATAGATCTAACTTTGTGTCTTACTCAGATCATCACCCACTTACCATATTTGTTAATCACTCAATTCTTTTCTTTTTTTTTTTTTAATTAAGATTCTTAAATTCATTAATTATCTCCAGTAAGATAGGTCAGTGCCTGGAACATCAGGGGTTTCCGATTTGAACCGTTAAAATCGGTGGCGCGACTCATACTTTTGTACATACCCTCTACGGCTGAGCTGGGCACAAATTTGCCAGTAGAGAAACCACTTACCCATCTTAACTGGAGTTGAAGATTTTAATTTAAACCATAAGTTTAATTTTTCAAAATTTGATTTTATTTTATTTTTACTAAAAGTACGTGGCATATGTCTTAGTTAACCCTCATGCTAGTTCTATTGGATTGTAATGACAATGGTATGGTGGTAGTCGAAGTACTTCATGTCCTCGTTGTTTTAAAATTTTATCCACTACATATGTCTTTTCGTCAGTTTCATAAGGTAAGATTATTGAGTACAGTTGTTTTTTTTTGTCATTTTTGTGTCAAATGTATTGTTATTGTTAATCAACCATTCCTGCAAACTCGTTTTTTTCGCTGAAAAAGAGGATGGTTTGTTAAGCTGATCTGAATGGTATGGCGCGTTGTCCATAACCACCACACATTTTTCTTGAAATATAGATAGAGCAGAAATGAGTTGATTAAAAACCCAGTTTCCCACTTTTGTGATAGTCAAGGTCTGTATTCGAAGAGTCTAGTAACAAGTCAATCCAGTATCAGTAAAATAGTAAATCGCTTTCCTTCGGATTTTAAACGAGCTGAATTACTTTTCAGGTCAGAATTCTGCACCCACTGACGCACTGGTCTACCATTTTGATAGATCCATGTTTCATCTAGGTACACGAATCTAACTCTCTCAGTAAGACTTTTTATTTGTTGATATGCCCGAATGAAAGCGATATTACTGATTTTAACGTGTCGTTGTTCACATAAAATATGTCATCCATTTACTTTTTTAAATTCGTATCCTATTAATTTTATAAGTTTGTATAGTGTAATACGTCCCCATTTAAAATAAAAATTTTCTTTAGCATCACTAAAAAGTTTGTCTAAAGTAAAATGTTCATTTATAGAATGGTACATCCAAATATGTCGCTGTAAGTCTTTTTTAAAATAAACTTCTTAAATGTATCAGTTTTACTTCCTTTATCTGCGACTTTCTAATTATTTTTCAATCTTTCCTTAGTAATTCTTCGTATTTTCCAAACACTGATCTAAAAAAAAAATAAGCATTTAGAATGTTTGTCATATTAATTAGTTTTAAAAAATATACCTCAGTTACACAAAGGTAGTTAAGACATTTAAAAATATTTAACAAAATTTTGAATTAAATTATAGTTACAAAAATGTATAATTTCGAAATTTTAAAATCTGACAACATTGTATATAATTTATTATGATATCTGTCAAAAACGGTTATGTATTATGTTACTAATATAAATTTTATTTAAAAAAGTGATACATATTTATAAATTTATTACAAAAACCTCCATTAATTAATCTAATGCAAAATATATTACTTTATGTTAGCTGTTAGTGTTTGTTACAAACTAGGATTGATTTAAAAGAAATAGCAATAATGGTACTTACCAATTGATTTAAATAAGAAGCACTTTCGCAGCAGTTGCTTTATTTCTCAAACCTACCATAACATTTAATGATGTTGTTGTGTATTTCTATAGTGATTATTTTTTGGCATTGTTTATTAAATATTTTTATTTTTAAAACTTTTAAACTTTGATAATATGTGCTGTTAATATTTCGACAGTAGGAGAGGGCGTTTTCAGTCTAGGTACCAACACAACAAACTGAAGTGCCAACTCAAGAAATAAAATGCATAGTCTACTAAGATAGGAATAAAAGTGAACGGATTATAAATCCTGATGGTATTGTGCAGTGTTTAGGTACGCTAGTTTTTAGCCTGCTCATGGCTATGTATTTTTAGGCCAAGGCACCCTAACTAATTTGACATTGTTATGTTTCTTCAGGAGATGGATTTGTACTCGGCATTTGTGTAATAGTTTGGATACCACTTTAGGAGTTTTTAAAGCTACAATAATCGCCTTTTTTCTTGTGCATATGTTAATCTGTGTTGATTTATAAGCACTCAAATTATATTCTCTATATTCTCTTGCACATTGCAAGATTGCATATAAACTAGCTTAAAACACAGATGTGTGTATTTACATAAAGACAGTAATATTTAGGTTTTCGTCACTGCTGTTAAATCTGCTACTTAACCTTCTTAAGTGTTATACCTGTCTGTGTTCCAGATAAGTGCTAACATCTTTTTATTTCTAACGTTAATGTATTTTTACCTAGAATGTTTTCTTAGGTACTTATTTGGGAACCAAGTCTTCTAATTCCATCTCCCAGATTTTGTTTAAAATTTTCAACTGTATTTTGATGTGCCCTAACAAAATCTTAGCAACAAAAATGTTGCTTAATATTGTTTTCAGTATGTAAAAGCTCACCCCTGCCTCTTTCTTAAAGATGTTCTGTTTCATATATTTAACATAGCAATTATAGGTTACTTTTGGGTCTAATATCATCTCAAGGTACTTAATATCTTTAATCTCTTGAATAATTGTATCGCAACGGCTTAAAGGACCTTCGCCTCCTTAGTTTATTTTTTTGATTAATTTTACAACCTTAGACTTCAAAGGATTTATGCTTAACCCGGCAGTTAAAGTTCATTCCGTGACAACACTCGTAGTCTGTTTGGTTTTATCTATTGTTGTAATATTAAATTTTTATGATCTAGGATGAAAAATTCATCTGCATAATTTATCGTTTCGTCTTACCATTAGCTTTTTCATGACCCGATTGCACAAAAAATGTGATAAAACTCCATCTTTTGTGGCTACTTGTGCTAGCAAAATGATTAAAAGTTATCGGGAAGCAGCTTTGGTAGGAAAAAAAGTAAACTCTTTTTACTTTATTTGAGAGCTTTCGAAATATTTTATTTCTTCATCAGTCAATTACTACAAAAATATTTAACACTATGTAAAATGGCTAACACAATTAATTTAATCAAAATTTATAGTTATTTTAAAAACTTACAGTAAGCGAGATTATTTCTTAAGCAGATTCATTAAAGGAAACATTGCTAAAACCAAACCAAAGAAGGATAAAAATTATTAAAATTATTAAAAACGTGTCAATTTCTTTAATTGTTCTGGCAATTACTGTCATCAACCGACAGGACAGGAAAGGACAAGCTTTTATTATTATTCGAGGGTGTCTGATAGGTTGGTTGTTCGAATACTTTTGGTGAAGTCCATTTCTAAGATGTTAGAGTAAATAATAGAAGCTTGTCCTTCCCTGTCCTGTCGGTTGATGACAGTAATTGCCAGAACAAGTAAAGAAATTGACACGTTTTTAATAATTTTAATAATTTTTATCCTTGTTTGGTTTGGTTTTAGCAATGTTTCCTTTAATGAATCCGCTTAAGGAATAATCTCGCTTACTGTAAGTTTTTAAAATAACTATTAATTTTGATTAAATTAATTGTGTTAGCCATTTTACATAGTGTTAAATATTTTTGTAGTAATTGACTGATGAAAAAATAAAATATTTCGAAAGCTCTCAAATAAAGTAAAAAGAGTTGACTTTTTTCCTACCAAGGCTGCTTCCCGATAACTTTTAATCATTATATATAATATATATATATATATATATATAACAATCTGTAAGAGATGATACAAAAGTATCTAGTGCCGTGCTGTCAATAATAAATCCAGTTTTCAACTGGATTGGTGTTTGGTTAGATTTTCTAACTCAGGACACCGGTAGACGCTGCGAAATAGGAGTATAAGGATTTTAATCAGCCCATACAGGGGCAAAACCAACTACAGACACGTGTTTCGCTCTTTTTATGAGCTCATCAGTGCAGTATAGGTTATATCTCTTCAGTCACTAATGAAGAGACATCCCTTGTATGAATCGACTAAATCCTTATAGATGTACACTTGCGAACGTAGAAACCATTCGCAAGTGGCCCAATCTTTACTCCAAAAATGGAACTAAGAAGTCGCTTTGCGTCTTAAAAGTACCTTCGGCAAGGTAATAACATAAAACGAACAGAGCGTTTGTGACAGTCTTATATAACAATATGTAAGAGATTTAAGAGATGATACAAAAGTATCTAGTGCCGTGCTGTCAATAATAAATCCAGTTTTCAACTGGATTGGTGTTTGGTTAGATTTTCTAACTCAGGACACCGGCAGACGCTGCAAAAAAGGAGTATAATGATTTTAATCAGCCCATACAGGGGCAAAACCAACTACAGACACGTGTTTCGCTCTTTTTATGAGCTCATCAGAGCAGTATAGGTTATATCTCTTCAGTCACTAATGAAGAGATATGGATTTATTATTGACAGCACGGCACTAGATACTTTTGTATCATCTCTTACATATTGTTATATAAGACTGTCACAAACGCTCTGTTTGTTTTATATATTGTTATGGATTTTTCTTCATGGTGCATGTTCCTTCAATGAAATGTTGGAACGTGATCCATTATTTGTAAATTGGTTGTCTAGATTAAGTATTTTTGTATTAAGATTGTTTTTGGTGTTGTTACGTAGTTAAGGAATTATTATTGATTAGATTGTCATGAATTGAATTTGAAAAATGTCAAAGATGGTTGCAAAATTAATAAAATTGTAAAGATATAGAAGTTGAGTTTTTAAATTAAAATAAAAAGAGAAATAAATAATCAAAAAAGTGTATAAATTAAAAGAAAAAGAAAAATATATTCAAAAAGAAATTAAAATTAGCCTATAGACAACAGAGGAAGCCAGAAAACAGATATAGAAAAGCAGAGAGGCCATAGTTGAAAATTTTAAGAGAGCAGAAAGGCAGTAGATAAATATAAAGGCAGCAGCAAGAAGGAGTTTGAAAGTAGTAGAAAGAGGAAGGTATAGAGAAAGAGTGTAACAACGGAAGAAGAAATATTTAGAAAGAAGCGAAAGAATTTTTTTTTATATTTATAATTTTTGTATTTAAGGACAATCAATTTAAAAATTTTGAAATCCACGACCGGTAATTTTATTGAAGAAGGGTGTTCCGGAAGGAGGATCCATTTCAATTGGCGCCCAGAACGTGTGGCTGCTTCGGCACTGAGGGTAAGAGATTTTTCTTTACTATTAGGTGTCAAGCTTGCTTTAAAAGAAAAAGGTGTGTGATTCGGGAGTAAAAGATTAGATAAATTATATATAGTTGTATGAAATTAAGAGGGGGAAAGGATACTACAGATAGAATGTTAGAGCAAGGGGATAATATTGATAATCAGGAGAGTCAGAATGGTCAGGATAGTCCGGGAAATCAGGGTAATCAGAATGGTCAGGATAGTCAGGGAAGTCAGGGTAATCAGGTTGGTCAGGATAGTCAGGGAAGTCAGGGTAATCAGGATAGTAAGATAGGGGATAGAAGAAATTCATCATGGGAACAAATGATGGAAATGTAAAAAATATGAACAAAAATAGTGAAGCAATAAAACAAGACATGAACAAAAATAAAGAAGAAATGAATAAAAATATTGAAGCAATAAACAAGAATATGAACAAAAATAAAGAAGACATGAACAAAAATATTGAAGCAATGACCAAAAATACTAAAGCAATAAATTTAAATATGGATACAATGAAAAAAGACATGAACAAAGATATTAAAGCAATAAATTTAAATATGGATGCTATGAAAAAAGAAATAAAAGAAGACATGAACAAGAATATGGATTCTATGAAAAAAGAAATAAAAGAAGACATAAACAAAAATATAGAAACATTTAAAGATGAGATGAGGAACCAAATGGAAACAAACAAACAAAAATTGGAAGAAACAAAGAAAAAAATAAGAAAGTAGTAGGAAGAGGAACGTATAGAGAAAGAGTGGAACAACGGAAGAAGAAATATTTAGAAAGAACCGAAAGTTTTTTTATATTTATAATTTTTGTATTTAAGGACAATCAATTTAAAAATTTTGGAATCCACGACCGATAATTTTATAAAAGAAGGGTGTTCCGGAAGGAGGATCCATTTCAATATATATATATATATATATTAGTAAAAATGAATATTGGGATAACAGCAATACTTAACATTTCTCTTTTCAGCAAATATTACTATTTAATTATATATATATATATATATATATATATATATATATATATATATATATATATACAGAATGAACTGGTAGGTATTGGGAATGCAGCAATTTATGTGTGAAAGAAAACTCTTTTTAATTCTTCCAAGCTATAAACTGCTATTTTTCGAACCAAAAAATTATAAACAAACAAATCGAAATTATCGGGTGTGGGTTCGGTTGTAAATAAATCAAATTTTCTTAAATCTCAATATTTCGCCATTTATTTACGGCTTCATCAGGAGAAACTACAATTATTGACAATGTAAATATTTTTATAAAAATTAGAGTGATATACTTACAGAATAATGAAAATGAATATAAAAGTATATAAACCATGAAACGTTAGCACTAGTATAAAATTTAATGAAGTTAACTAAATGAGCAAACATTAGGTATCAATAAAATATATATAAACAAAAAGAAGGCAAAAAACAACACACTTGTTTAAATATATACAGGATAGTGACAAGGCAGAAATCAATTCTGTATTTAAATATTTTACGCCTGTTATTTCAAAACATTGCAATAAATACTACTTAATTTGTTAGTGTCTGATTTATAATTAATTGCATTGGCATTTTTCGTTATGTGGTACATTTCAAGAAATAATCTCTTTCGATAATTAGGTTCAAATTTTAAAATTTCAACATTGCCAAAATCAAATTGGTGACCAGTACTTTTTTGTTGTTCCACTACCGCACAAGTATTTTTTCCTTTTTTGCAATCACTTTTGTGTTGTGTTAATCTTTGTTTAAGCCACTGAGAGGTTTGTCCTATGTAAGAGCTATCACAGTTTTGACATGGTAGTTTATATAATAACATTAATATTATACAACATTGGCGTCTGATCTTTGGTTTCGGTAAATAGGATTGAATTCTTTTTTATATTGTATTTTGATACTCTGATGCTAGTATTTTTAAATAATGAAATAACATTATTTGGTAAACCATATATAAAAGGTAGCTTTTTAAAATTAATCCCCTCATCAGGGGCTTTTTCTCGTGGATCATTATAAGAATCTGTATTAAAGATAAGTTTTTTCAAAATATGGCTTGGGTAACCATTATTAATAAAAGTACTATACAATTTATATAGGTTTTTATGTAATAAATTTTTTTCACATATTTTTGTTATTCGCTTTTTCATTGCTGTTACAGTATTGTATTTCTGACTTTTGGTATGATTAGAATGATAGTTTAAATATCTACCAGATAAAGTGGGTTTTTGATAATAATCAGGAGTTATCATGTTATTTTCATTTCTAATTACTATTGTGTCAAGAGACGGTACACTATTATCATTTTCAATCTCAATGGTGAATTGCAAATGTTTATTAAACGAGTTGAAGGTGTTTAATATCGTTTCAGTCTTAGCAGAAGGAACCGCGCATATTATATCATCAACATATTTCTCGGGTTCTCCGATTAGTCCTATATTAGCCATGATTGTATTGGATGATTTGCTAGACCAAGTAATTCCACTTCTGCCATTTGACTAACCATTCCTTTACAAATATGTTGATGATATAATATGCGCGGTTCCTTCTACTAAGACTGAAACGATATTAAACACCTTCAACTCGTTTAATAAACATTTGCAATTCACCATTGAGATTGAAAATGATAATAGTGTACCGTTTCTTGACACACTAGTAATTAGAAATGAAAATAACATGATAATTCTTGATTATTATCAAAAACCCACTTCATCTGGTAGATAATTAAACTATCATTCTAATCATCCCAAAAGTCAGAAATACAATAATGTAACAGAAATGAAAAAGCGAATCACAAAAATATGTGAAAAAAATTTATTACATAAAAACCTATATAAATTGTATAGTACTTTTATCAATAATGGTTACCCAAGCCATATTTTGAAAAAACTTATCTTTAATACAGATTCTTATAATGATCCACGAGAAAAAGCCCCTGATAAGGTGATTAATTTTAAAAAGCTACCTTTTATATATGGTTTAACAAATAATGTTATTTTATTATTAAAAAATACTAACATCAGAGTATCAAAATACAATATAAAAAAGAATTCAATCCTATTTACCAAAACCAAAGATCAGATGCCAATGTTGTATAATATTAATGTTATATATAAACTACCATGTCAAAACTGTGATAGCTGTTACATAGGACAAACCTCTCAGTGGCTTAAACAAAGATTAACACAACACAAAAGTGATTGCAAAAAAGGAAAAAATACTTGTGCGGTAGTGGAACAACAAAAAAGTACTGGTCACCAATTTGATTTTGGCAATGTTGAAATTTTAAAATTTGAACCTAATTATCGAAAGAGATTAATCCTTGAAATGTACCACATAACGAAAAATGCCAATGCAATTAATTATAAATCAGACACTAACAAATTAAGTAGTATTTATTGCAATGTTTTGAAATAACAGGCGTAAAATATTTAAATACAGAATTGATTTCTGCCTTGTCACTATCCTGTATATACGATAATTTCAATTTGTTTGTTTATATATATATATATATATATATATATATATATATATATATATATATATATATATATATATATATATATATAGGGTGTCCCAGAATTAACTACGGAAACTTCGTATACGTATTCCTTGATGACAAATAAGTAGGGTCTTTCCTATAAAAAAAATTTTTTTAGAGACTCCTGTCAGAGTTATAACCCTTTAAAGAGGGGTGGTAAAATGTGCGCTACTTGATCGCGATACACGATACTCAATTGACATGGTCCTACTTTTTATTTTTTTACTCCAAACCGAAACGATTTCGCAAAAAACGACAAGGAACAAAAAAGTTTCTAAATAATCAAAACTTCCTAAAATAATTTTTTGTTATTGCAAATATTAATTGCTAAGAAAGTTACAAAAAAAATATTAAGAGGGGTTCCTTGATTTGCACCCTTAGAATGGGGTAGGGCAGGTGAAAAGTGGCAGGCAAAATGAGTCTTTATAAAAATGATGTTCACCCAAATTTTTAATTTTTTATCTTGGACCAATCAGAAGATATTAAATTAAAACCGTATTTTACCACCCCTTTTTAAAGGGTTATAACTCTGACAGGAGTCTCTAAAAAAATTTTTTTTATAGGAAAGACCCTACTTATTTGTCATCAAGGAATACGTATACGAAGTTTCCGTACTTAATTCTGGGACACCCTGTATATATATATATATATATATATATATATATATATATATATATATATATATATATAATAAACAAAGTGCCAAGAAAATGCGTATTAATATAAACAAAAGGGGAAAATTATTGGGCATGTACGCAAAAAGGATCAATAAGGCCACGAGTAGGAATGGTAACCGCAGACATGCATGTTTCTGGCTCATTAGCCGTCATCAGTGCGGCATAACCAAGTAGGGTATTGCACTTGGCTAGCAAAAGTGTTGGGTACTTGGGAGCAATGGATGTTGGGGAAACATGTGTAAAGAAACATAAAAACACAAAAACAACAAAAGCTCACACAGGAGTCCTATCGCCATTTTGTGCTTTCGGCCAGCTGTGCCAATGGGTTTTCGGCTAGCAACCAGCGTCACAACGTTGGGGAAACGGACTCATTGATCCTTTTTGCGTACATGCCCAATAATTTTCCCCTTTTGTTTATATTAATACGCATTTTCTTGGCACTTTGTTTATTTCATATCCTGGGCTTAGAACGACTCAAACACAGTGAGTCCGTTTCGCCAACGTTGCGACGCTGGTTGCTAGCCGAAAACCCATTGGCACAGCTGGCCGAAAGCACAAAATGGCGATAGGACTCCTGTGTGAGCTTTTGTTGTTTTTGTGTTTTTATGTTTCTTTACACATGTTTCCCCAACATCCATTGCTCCCAAGTACCCAACACTTTTGCTAGCCAAGTGCAATACCCTACTTGGTTATGCCGCACTGATGACGGCTAATGAGCCAGAAACATGCATGTCTGCGGTTACCATTCCTACTCGTGGCCTTATTGATCCTTTTTGCGTACATGCCCAATAATTTTCCCCTTTTGTATATATATATATATATATATATATATATATATATATATATATATATCTGGGGGCACCAAGTTTTAGATTAGATTATTAGATTAGACCTCTAGCGTCATCAAAATTTAATTTAAAATTACAGGTCTCATACAAACTCCCATCCCCTAGTTTAAGGGGTTGGGGGGATGAAAGTTACAAGTTTTATAATTTTTTTGTTGTTTGTGTGCTAATACTAGCTTACATACAAAATTTCAGCTTTCTAGGACATTAGGAAATACCTTAATAATTTTGATGATCATCAGTGAGTCAGTGACGAAATCAGCGTTTTTAGATATAAATAAAATCTGAAGTATAAAAGCTAATGTAATTAAAACTTAATATGTTCAATAAGTCCGCTATTGACAATATATCCCGAATATTTTGTTGATCTAGCATAATCCAAACCCAAGTTATGAGGGTTCAAAAAAACGACGAAGCGCTTCGAGAAAAGGTAGGTAGTGCCCGTGCGCTTCGCTTGGCTCGTCTTGGCGGGGGCACTACCGTGCCCCCAGATAACTTTATGTTAGCTGTTACAAACTAGGATTCATTTAAAAGAAATAGCAAAATGGAAGGCACTTACCTTAAAGATCTGAGCCACTTTCGCTGCTGTTGCTTTATTTCTTAAACATACCATAACATTTAATGATGTTGTTATGTAGTTCTATACTGATTTTTTTGGCATTACTTATTTAATATTTCTATATTTAAAAATTTTAACCTTTGATAATATGAGCTGTCAATATTTCGACAGTAGGACAGGACGTTTATAGTTTAGGTACCAACCCAACAAAATGAAGTGCCAATCCAAGAAATAAAATGCATAGTCTACTGAGATTTACGAAGTGAATGGATAATACATAGAATTTGATTAAAATAGTAAGATATAACGAAATTTAGATTGAAATAAAAAGAATAGAAGAAAAATATAATAAGAAGAGTTTATAAATAGATAAATAAATAAAAACTAATTGGAATGGGATGAGAGGATACAGACAGGCCAGAGTTGGAAAATTGTAGGAAGAGGAAGGTGTAAAAAAAGAGCTGAGCAGCAGAAAGGTAATAGATAAATAGAAAGGCAGCAGCAAGAAGGAGTTGGAAAGTAGTAGGAAGAGGAAGATATGGAGTAAGAATTGAATATTGGAAGAAGAAAGATTCAAAAGAAGATAAATTATTTTTTTTATTTATAATTTTTGTATTTTAGGACAATCAATTTAAAAATTTTGGAATCCACGACCGATAATTTTATTGAAAGTGGGTGTTCCGGAAGGAGGATCCATTTCAATTGGCGCCCGGAACGTGTGGCTGCTTCGGCACTGAGGGTAAGAGATTTTTCTTTACTATTAGGTGTCAAGCTTGCTTTATTAAAAAAACAAAGGTGTGTGAGTGATTCGGAGTGAAAGATTAGATAAATTATATATAGTTGTATGAAATTAAGAGGGGGAAGGGATACTACAAATAGAATGTTAAAGCAAGGGGAGAATATTGATAATCAGGATGGTCAGGATAGTCAGGAAAGTCAGGGTAATCAGGTTAGTCAGGATAATCAGGGTTATAAGGGTAATCAGGATAGTAAGCTACGGATTAGTAAGGAATCAGCGATAAAACAAATGATGGAAATCTTAAAAGATATGAGCAAGAATATAAACAAAAATACTAAAATTATTGAAGCAATAAAACAAGATATTAACGAATATCATGAAGAAATAAACAAGAATATGGATTCTATGAAAAAAAATTTTGAAGAAATTAAAGAAAATATGAACAAAAATACTGAACTAATAATTTTAAATATGGATGCAATGAAAAAGGAAATAAAAGAAGACATGAACAAAAATAATGAAGAATTAAAAGATGAGACGAAGGAGCAAATGGAAATGTATAGAGAAACATTGGAAGAAACAAAAATAGAAATAAGAAATGATATGATAATGAGAAAAACAGATTTAGAGTAGTTACAAGAAGAAAAAATTAAAATAATTATTAACAATGAAGGTAAAGATGACATAAAAGATATCAATACTAAAACAAATAAAAAATTAAATGACTTAGAGATAATTATACAAAAAGAGAATATGGAAAAGAAAAATGTAATAGAAGAAATGGAAAATACAGTAAAGAAGATATGTGAGATAGAAGAAAAAGAAGAAGAAATAAAGGTAGTGAGTAAAAAGAAAGTGAAATGTTATTAAAAGAAAGGGTAAAGGGTAAATTTATAAGAAACTTCTATATTTGCAAACATCAGGAAAGGGGAAAGGTATCTAAATTTATAAAAAAGTTATATACAGGGAAATATCAAGAAAGGGGAAAGCAATTTAAATTTATAAAAAGTTTGTATCGAGGGAAATATCAAGAACGGGGAAAGAAATTTAAATTTATTAAACGTTTGTATCGCGGGAAATATCAGGAAAGGGGCAAGATCACAAAATTTATAAAAAAAAAGTATATGTAGGAAAATATTAGGAAAGGGGAGTCTATAAAAATTGAATGTATAGGAAAATTTCAAAAGAGGAGGAACAAATTTAAAACTATAAAAAACATTATAATTTAATAAATGTTAAAAAGGAGGAATGAATTTTATAAAAAAAAATAGTAAAATAGAAATAAAAAATTGAATAAAAAAGAATGTAAAAGTAGATATAATGATAGGGGACTCATATGTTAGGGGTAGTGTATTAGGTAAAATTAAAATATTCTAAATTAAAAGCTTGACAACTGATGGTGAAGAAAAATTTGCTACTAAAGGGAAATTTGATTTGGCAAGGTGAAGTAATTCACCAAGTCAAATCAAATTTGGGGGAAATTGATATGGATTTTTCTTCATGGGTGCACGTTCTTTCAACGAAGTGTTGGAACGTGATACATGATTTTTGAATTGGTTGTCTAGATTTAGTATAATTTTTATGTAGATGTTTTTTAATGAAAATTAGTTTGTTTTTGCGTTGCTACGTTGTTAAGCAGATTATTGATGAGATTGTCAAAAGAATTGTAATTTAAAAAGTCATTGAAAATAAAAGTTAACAAAAATACGTATAATTTGATTAAAATAGTAACATATAACGATATTTAAATTGAAATAAAAAGAATGGAAGAAAAATATAATAAGAAGAGTTTATAAATAAATAAATAAATAAATACTAATTGGAATTGGATGAGAGGATACAGAAAGGTCAGAGTTGGAAAATTGTAGGAAGAGGAAGGTGTAGAAAAAGAGCAACAGAAAGGTAATAGATAAATAAAAAGGCAGCAGCAAGAAGTAGTAGGAAGAGGAAGATATGGAGTAAGAATTAAATATTGGAGGAAGAAAGATTCAAAAGAAAATAAATTATTTTTTTTTATTTATAATTTTTGTATTTAAGGACAATCAATTTAAAAATTTTGGAATCCACGACCGATAATTTTATTGAAAGTGGGTGTTCCGGAAGTAGGATCCATTTCAATATATATTGAAATGGATCCTCCTTCTGGTACACCCACTTTCAATGAATTTTTCGGTCGTGGATTCAAGAATTTTTAAATTGATTGTCCTAAAAAAAATACAAAATTATAAATATAAAAAAAAATAATTCTTTCGCGTCTTTCTAATTCTTTCTTCCTCCGTTTTTCCACTCTTTCTCTATATCTTCCTCTTCCAACTACTTTCCAACTCCTTCTTGCTACTGCCTTTCCATCTATTTAATACCTTTCTGCTGCTCAACTCTTTCTCTATACCTTCTTCTTTTACAATTTTCCAACTCTGACCTCTCTGTATCCTCTTATCCAATTTCAATTACCTTTTTATTTATTTATATTTTTATTTATAAACTCTTCTTATTTTAATTTAAATTTCAATATTTAATTTTTTACAATTTTATTTCATCTGACTTTTTTCAAAATTAACTTAATGACAATCTAATCAATAATCTAATAATAATCCCCATCCATCAAACAATCTCTCAACTAAACAAAAACAATCAAGATACCAAAAAAATACTTAACCTGGGCAACCAATTTACAAATAATGAATCACGTTCCAACATTCCATTGAAAGAACCTGTTCCAAGAAGAAAAATCCATATCAATATATATATATATATATATATTGATATGGATTTTTCTTCGTGGTGCATGTTCTTTCAATAAAGTATTGGAACGTGGTCATGATTTTTAAATCGGTTGTCTTGATTAAGTATTTTTTTTTGATATTGTATTTGTTTTAGATTATGGATTGTTATGTTGTTGAGATGGTAACAAGAAATAAAGTAATAACAAATTTTAAAGTCCTTATTAGTGTATATGTATTCTCGTTCCGAGATTAGTTCGTTCGATATAAAATTAATATTGTGAAGATCAATTATGTTTCTAAATGCAGATTATTGGGTGATTTTTTGGAGGTTGACGGAAAATTATATTTTATTTCGAATATTGAGCTGCACCTGTAACCTGCTTGCGCCTCAACTGTGGAATTATACCGGTGAACCCTTAATGAAAAAACTAAAGAAGATCAAAGAAGGAGAATGTGTATATAATTAAGTTAGTGACGATAAAACTCATTATCCTATAGTAACAAATTTGAAATTCAATTATTGGCCAGGAGCAGAACACTGCAAATTTACGAAACAAATTTATACCAAGTGGATTTATATATTCAAAACATGATTAAGAATTATATTGTATATTGATAAATGATGTTTAAATTATTATTTTTTAATGTTTCAATTGGCGCCCAGAAACGTGTGGCTGCTTCGGCACTGAGGGTAAGAGATTTTTCTTAACTGTTAGGTGTCAAGCTTGCTTTATTATAAACAAAGTGTGTGATTCTGGAGTAAAAGATTAAATAAATTATAGGTATATTATATGAAATTAAGAGGGGGAAAGGAAATTACAGATAGAATGTCAGAACAAGGGGATAATATTGATAATCAGGAGAGTCAGGATGGACAGGATGGTCAGGGAAGTCAGGGTAATCAAATTAGTCAGGATAATCAGGGTAGTCAGGGGATTCAGGATAATCAGGGTAATCAGGATAGTAAAATAGGGGATAGAAGGGATTCATCATGGGAACAAATAATGGAAATGTTAAAAAATATGAACAAAAATACTCAAGAAAATAAAGAAGACATGGACAAAAAGATTGAAGCAATGAACAAGAATATAGATTCTATGAAAAAAGAAAATAAAGAAGACATGAACAAAAATACTGAAGCGATAAAACAAGATATTAACAAAAATAAAGAAGAAATAAACAATAATATGGATTCTATAAAAAAAGAAATGAAAGAAATGAACAAGAATATGGATGTAATAAAAAAAGACATGAATAAGAATATGGATTCTATTAAAGAAGAAGTCAAAAATGAGATTATTGATTAGATTGTCATTGAATTAATTTTTGTAAAAGTCAGATAAAATAAAACTATTGTAAATAAAAGCATTTGAATTTAAATTAAAATAAAAACATAGTAATAATAAATAATTAAAAGAATAAGAAAATACAAAGAAACCAAAACTTGAAAGATACAGAAAAGCAGAGAGTTGGAAATTTTAAGAGAGCAGAAAGGTGATAGATAAGTAGAAAGGCGGTAGCAAGAAGGAGTTGGAAAGTTGTAGGAAGAGGAAGGTATAAAGAATTAGTTGAGCAGCAGAAAGGTATTAAATAGATGGAAAGGCAGCAGTAAGAAGGAGTTGGAAAGTAGTTGGAAGAGGAAGATATAGAGTAAGAGTGGAACAACGAAAGAAGAAAGTTTTAGACAGAAGCGAAAGAATTTTTTTTTATCTAAATAATTTTTGTAATTTATTTTTAGGACAATCAATTTAAAAATTTTGAATCCACGACCGAGAATTTTGTTGAAATTGGGTGTTCCAGAAGGAGGATCCATTTCAATATATATATATATATATATATAAACAAAAGGGACAAATTATTGGGCATGTACGCAAAAAGGATATAGAGTCACGAGTAGGAATGGTAACCGCAGACATGCATGTTTCTGGCTCGTTAGCCGTCATCAGTGGGGCATAATCAAGTAAGGTATTGCACTTGGCTAGCAAAAGTGTTGGGTACTTGGAAGCAAAGGATGATAGGGAAACATGTGTCAAAAAACACAAAACAACGAAAGCTCACACAGGAGTCCTATCGCCATTTGTGCCTTCGGCCAGCTATGCACACACTTCGGGGCTACGACCAGCGTCGCCACGTTGGCGAAACGGACTCATTGTGTTTGAGTCGATCTAAGCCCAGAATGTAAAATAAAAAAGGTGCCAAGTATGCTTATTTATAAAATAGAATTAAACACAAATAAACAGAGTATACTCACAGAAGCAGAGGGAATCTGTTTGTACGTGAGCGTTGTAATTTTACAAAAACAAATATTATGATAGTTTTCACTTAATATTACACATTTTACTTAAAAAGACAACAAAATAGAAAAATTTATGTTATTTTAGGTTTTAATAATGTAGGTCACAATAAGGTAAGTTTATGTCACAATAAGGTAAGTTTAGGTCAGAATAAGGTAAATTTAGGGGTCACAATAAGGTAAGTTTAAGTCACTATAGGTTAGGTTTAAGCCGTATCAAGTAAATTTTAAATCACAACAAGACAAGTAATTACATTCAAGATAAGTTATCAGTAATACAACATAGAGATACATATATTTCCAATAGATGAAGTTAATTAAATTGAGGAAAATTAAATACACAGAATTTAATTTTAAGAATACAGATTTATATTATAAGTTATTTATAACATTGGAAAAGAATGATCTATCTGTCTCCTCAATCCAAATTTTTAATTTTTTCCGATACATGCCCAATTTATCACTTTGTTTTATTTCTAGAGGAAGCACATTGTAAATTTTTGCTGATAGGTATTCCAGGCTACGTTGTTTTATGGTTTTTTCGCATTTGGGAACTTGTACATTAATTATTCTTTGACGAGTTTTATGTTCATGATTGATAGGTTCCAGTAATATTTTATTCTTAAAAATATTTATAAGTACTTTTTGGAAATAAAGTTGCCTAACATCAAAAACTTTACTGATTTTATATAGTGTGTTACTGGAGAAGGTTATATTTTTTTTATAGATTATTCTTAGTATCCATTTCTGTACCACGCTTAACTTTTCTAAGAAACAATCAGAAACTCCACCCCAACCCAAAAGACCGTATGAAAGCTGTGATTGAACGAGCGAATAATATACAATTTTCAAGTGATGGGCATCTAAAAATTGTGTTAAGAATTTAATTTTACCAAGGATACCTCTCACTTTTTTTACAATATTATTAATTTGTAGGTCCCATCGTAAGTGACGATCAATAATGACACCAAGATATTTAATTTGTTCAGCTTCTTGAATACTGATATCTTCGGCTATATTTAACTTACCAAGTTGAGGCAAGTTTGTTGCATATGAAGTAAAGGGCATATAATTCGTTTTCTTAGCATTTAAAGTCAGCTTGTTATATTGGAACCATTTTACTATCAATTTAAAATCAGCTTCGGCAAATTTTTTTAGAGTTTCCTATGAATTAGCTAAATAAAAAATTGTAGTGTCATCCTGTTTATATATAAAGTAAAAAGCAAAGGTCCTAGTACTGTCCCTTGAGGTACCCCGAAAGTAATTGTTCTCATTTCACTCAACGTTCCATTTATGGAAACCTGTTGCTGCCGATTTGATAAGTAACTTTTCAAGATGTCAAATGTATTTCCTCTTATTCCATAAAGCTGAAGTTTTTAAAGCAATATTTCATGAGACACAGTATCGAATGCTTTAGAGAGGTCAACAAAGATGCACAAAGCAGGCATTTTTTTATCAAGTGCTTCGTAAATAAGGGACGTTAGTGAGCAAATAGCATCCTCTGTCGATTTGCCCTTTTTAAATCCATACTGTTTATGTGAAATAATATTGTATTTGTCTAAGAATTTGGTAAGGCGAAATTTTAAGATTTTTTCCATTATTTTTGATAATAAGGGAAATAGGCCTGTAATTACTTATTTCTAATTTGCTTTTCGATTTATAGAGTGGTTTAATTAGACCGAGTTTAAAGGATTGCGGATAATAGCCAATATCGAAGCATTTATTAATTATAAATTTCAACGGCTTTGCAATGAAATCTGATATTTCCTTAAGTGTTTCCGCTCTTATTTGATTAACACCTGGCGATTTTTTGGTTTTCATTGATTTATGACTTTTATTATTTCTGTCTCGTCTGTAGGGGATAAAAATATTGTGTTTGTCAAGCGCGGGATTACGTCTACAAAATCTAGTGGTCTACTAATCTTTTCAGCATATGTTTTCCCTACATTGCAAAAAAAATCATTAAATGTATTTGCAATTTCAAATTCGTTTGTTATTGTTGTATTGTTTTCAAGCCTAATACTTGTTATTTTTGTTTCAGTTTGTTTTTTATTGCAAATATTATTTATGCAATCCCACATGTTTTTTGAAGAATTTTTATTAGTTCCAATTAACTTTTTAGTGTACTCTTTTTTACATTTTTGAATTAAGCGGGTAAGTTTATTTTTTTGTTCTTTATATTCTTTTCGTAAGTGATCGTCTGTTGGATTTTTTTGTAACTGTTTATATAAATTATTTTTTATTTCAATTTGAGTAAGTAGATTTTTTGTTATCCAAGGTTTCTTAATTTTTTTGGTTCTTTTGATTTTGATTAAATTTTTACAATTTTCAATATGTGCTTTAAGTTTATCAATTAAATAATCTACACTAATATCTACTTTTTCTGATAAAAATACCGTGTCCCATGTTTCTTTACTTAAAATAGTTCTTAGTTTCTTATAATTTACGCATTTTTTACAGGTGTCTTGGGTAGGTGAAGATTCCGCTTGAACATTTTCATCGTTTAATACTAGAGCAATTGAATCATGATCGGTTGTATCGTTTAGAAGAATATATGAGTTAATAGAATTTAAAGTACCTTGTTTAATAAAATAGTGGTCCAAGCATGTGCCACTTGTTCGTCTTGTAACTTCATTTACATAAGAAATGAAATCAAAAGTATTTAGTATGGTTTTATATTCCTCAATATAATCTTCATTTCCTAATAAGTTTATATTAACGTCACCCGTAATGATATGATTCTTATATTTACAAAGAGAGAGATAATTGAATAAGTGTAAATTAAACAAATTCGGACATGAAGAAGGAGATCTATATATGCCTGTTATTGTAATTGGTTAAACGGTATTTAGTAACGTTAGTTCTATAGCTTTCGATACTCCTAGCTCAATAAAACGGTGACTGTAATTATATTTTTCATTTACATAGATTACGACGCCATCGAATGAATTGAAAGATCCTTCATTATAAACTGTATTATAACCATTTATATTAAAAATGTTTAGATCATGAATTTGATGGGTTTCAGTTAAAATAAGAATGTCAAAATTAAAATTTAACTGACTTAAAAAAATAATTAAGTCGTCAAAATGTTTTTGTAAGCTTCGGATGTTTGAATGAAAAATTGTAATCCTGGAATTTTTAAGGTTTGTTATTTTATTAATATCTAATGGATTTTGCAAAATTTTAGCTTCTTTAATGTCGACATCATAATCTTTAATAAAAGGGTCCATTTTGTTTATTACACTCATTATTTTATTATAAAGACACGATACAGAGACAAATAAATTTAAACTATTATCAACACTGTTTATTATCAAAAATGTATTAGTGGGGGGGTTTAGGTACGAATTTGTAAAATGAAATAAAATATTACAGACTAACAACTAAAATGAGAGAAAGTTACATGAAACAATAATTTTTGTTTTAGTTAAAAAGAAACTTGAATACTGTGATTGTTTTTTAAGACACAGATTTCTTCTGATTTCTCGTATTTCGTTGGTTTTCTTTTACCTTTTGTAGATTTAAATCAATAGCGTTTTTATTTTTGCCGCCGCTGACTCCTTGCTTCTTGTTCTTTAAATCAGAAGTTATTTTGGGGGTTCCTGCCTCTTTATGTGATGGTCCGCTTTTCAAACTTGGGTCTGGAATCGCTTCAGAGTTTTCACTTTCTCTTGGTGAAATATTTTTTTCAGTTAGTGGTGTACTAGGCGCACTATTTGCTTTAGGAGGAAGTAAAATATTAAATTCGTCCGTCTGTTCTGCACCGTATTTCCTTTCCAACTCTTCTATGAGTTTGTATAGCCTTTTAAATAGTTTTTGTTTTTGAAAGTATGAGACGAATTTTAAAATAATGGGTCCTGCGTTTCCTAATTGGTAAATATTATTTATATCCTTTTCTGTATAGTTTTTTTCAAAAACCCCATTTATTGTATTTAAAGTTGTGTCTAGCAGTTTATTCTTCTTTGTTTTAATCCCAAAAATTGCAATATTATTCTGTTTATTAGCTCGTTCTAAGTAGTTTACTTGTTCCTCAAGCTCTTCGATTTTATTTTCGAGTTTCTGTACTTGACTGTCTACTATGTCATTTACCTTTTTTATATCATCTCTCGAATCCTTTTTTAAGCCCTCAATCTTAGCATCAAATATTAATTCAATCTTTTTTAGTAGTTCTTCATTTGTCATAATATTCATTTTTTGTTTTGGTGCCCTGACTATTAATTAATTTCTGATATTGATTGTCGATAAGGTACAACCAGTTTTTGCTGTTTTGTTAAAAATACCATTTAGGAGTTATTTATACTTTAATGTGTAAAATAATCTAATATGCAATTTCCATTTGTAATTTACAAGTACTTACAGTAATGTCCTTTCGCTTCCGCTTCTTTTGGTATAAATTTTAAAATTTTATGAGCACTTTTCTCTGTTTTATTTTGCTTTTTATTGGGAGCACTCTTTACACACGTCTGAACTGACGAACGAACGAACTATTGATTAACTATTTAAGACAAACAAAAGGGACAAATTATTGGGCATGTACGCAAAAAGGATATAGAGTCACGAGTAGGAATGGTAACCGCAGACATGCATGTTTTTGGCTCGTTAGCCGTCATCAGTGCGGCATAACCAAGTAAGGTATTGCACTTGGCTAGCAAAAGTGTTGGGTACTTGGGAGCTAAGGATGATAGGGAAACATGTGTCAAAAAACACAAAACAACACGAAAGCTCACACAGGAGTCCTATCGCCATTTGTGCCTTCGGCCAGCTGTGCCCACACTTCGGCGCTACGACCAGCGTCGCCACGTTGGCGAAACGGACTCATTGTGTTTGAGTCGATCTAAGCCCAGGAAGAGGAAGGTGTGAGCTTTTGTTGTTTTGTGTTTTTCGACACATGTTTCCCTATTATCCTTTGCTCCCAAGTACCCAACACTTTTGCTAGCCAAGTGCAATACCTTACTTGGTTATGCCGCACTGATGACGGCTAACGAGCCAGAAACCTGCATGTCTGCGGTTACCATTCCTACTCGTGACTCTATATCTTTTTTGCGTACATGCCCAATAATTTGTCCCTTTTGTTTGTCTTAAATACGCATACTTGGCACTTTTTTTTATTTTACATTCTGGGCTTAGATCGACTCAAACACAATGAGTCCGTTTCGCCAACGTGGCGACGCTGGTCGTAGCCCCGAAGTGTGGGCACAGCTGGCCGAAGGCACAAATGGCGATAGGACTCCTGTGTGAGCTTTCGTTGTTTTGTGTTTTTTGACACATGTTTCCCTATCATCCTTTGCTCCCAAGTACCCAACACTTTTGCTAGCCAAGTGCAATACCTTACTTGGTTATGCCGCACTGATGACGGCTAACGAGCCAGAAACATGCATGTCTGCGCTTACCATTCCTACTCGTGACTCTATATCCTTTTTGCGTACATGCCCAATAATTTGTACCTTTTGTTTGTCTTAAATACGCATACTTGGCACCTTATATATATAGGTAAGATGTGTGATCACAACCGATCTATCAAAGTAAGAAACTGGAAACTTTATTGGGTAACCGGTTAATAAAAAAAACCAAGAGTACTCTTTTCTACATATTTCCTATATTTCGTCAGTGGTCACTGACATCCTCAGGGTAAGCTACAAGATTATTATAAATATGGTAAAATGTTAACAACAGTATGTTTTTATATTGTGATGTTAATAATAAAAATTACTTACTAGAGTGAGATTGTAGGTAATGATCTTACATGTGTAAATATACAAAAAGACAGCATTTTTAAAATGTCACAAACAAAAGGTTAAAAATTTTATACATAGTAACATTGATAAAATCAAAGGGGACAATACTATTTAAAATAATAATTTTATAAGGTACAAACAGATACACCAAAAGAAAGCTGGCTGTTAAATGATGGTTAGGAAAAAAATATTTATATATAAATACATTGTTGTCGAGTATTTGTTTCGATTAAAGAAGTTGTTAAACACCAAAATACTCGTGATTTTAATAATGAAATGGCAATATATTTGTAAAAATTTTACAAAAAGAACGCTGATTATCATAAAGGGTTATCTGATTATAGATGACCATCAGTATTATTTGTTTTATCTATGGTTAACAAATATGAATAATCGTCTTTCAGGTTTTTAATGTCTGATCTTTTGTTTAGAGTATTTTTGTTTTGGAAAATATATGCCATTTCTAAAAAAAGTCTTTTGTGTTCATTAGTCTCCCTTGCTAGAATAGTGAAGGAATCAAAATCCATAATATGACCTGTATTAAACACATGTGAAGCTAACGAACATCTATCGGGATACCTACAGTCTGCAATCACTTTTGTGGGATGTGATACGGTCCATGATCCGTCTAGCAGTTTGACCTAGGTATGTATTTTTTTTTACCATTAGTACATGGTATCTTATATATTACATCCGTCAGATGTTATTTGGGAGATTTGTCTTTCATCTTAGAAAAAATACTGTTTGATATTAAATATTCACAAATATTAAAGTTGCCAATAAGCCAGTTTTAATATCAAACAGTATTTTTTCTAAGTATATCTATATATATATATATAAATGAAACCCGTTTTCCTTGGTCATGGCATCACGCGTGAATGGCTGGACCGATTTTACTAATTCTTTTTGTGTTGTATTTGTTATTATTAGGAGAAGGTTATTACGGAAGAAAATATTAACAAAATCTCTCAGAAATATTGAAAAATAGACATTTAATTTTGCATATTTTAAAAAACGCGCGTAACGAATGTCAATGTCATTCACAGCCATAGACTATATTGAAAGAGCATCGTTTGTTCGGAAACGGGGTTACTTAATTAAATAAACCTTAAATTAACCTGTGAATGGCTGGACCGATTTTACTAATTCTTTTTGTGTTGTATTTGTTATTATTAGGAAAAGGTTCTTACGGAAGAAAATATTAACAAAATCTCTCAGAAATATTTAAAAATAGACATTTAATTTTTGATATTTAAAAAACGCGCCTAACAAATGTCAATGTCATTCACAGCCATAGACTATATTGAAAGAGCATCGTTTGTTCGGAGACGTGGTAACATAATTAAATAAACCTTAAATTAACCTGTGGCATCACACCCATAGTTTTAATTTATGGAATGTATAAATTTTATTTATTTATCAATTTATTTACGGAATTTTCCTTTTTTACAAGTTTTACTTTATAATAATTAACAACATGGAGATTATAAGACAAAATTACCTAAAAAACTAGATAACAAGGTACAAATATTCTATATATATAAAAAGGATATTTGTATGTATGAAATTGATGAACTCAAAAACTACTGGACCAATTATTTTGAAAATTGGTATATATTTTTTTTTCCATGGAGAAGGTTTATATAATATGCTCATTGATGCCACTCGCCACCAGGTGGCGCTGCAAAGTAGCAACTTCTGCCCCGTTCAACCGATTGTCATGAAAATTGGTATGTTTATGTATTTTACCACGGAGAAGGTTTGTATGGTATGCTCATTGATGCCACTTGCCATCAGGTGGCGCTGCAGAGTAGCAACTTCTGCCCTGTTCAACCGATTGTCATGAAATGTGGTATGCATATGTATTTTTCCACGGAGAAGGTTTGTATGATATGCTCATTGATGCCACTTGCCACCAGGTGGCGCTGCAGAGTAGCAACTTCTGTCCCGTTCAACCGATTGTCATGAAAATCAGTATGATGGTCTATTTTTAATGGGTAAGATGAATATTATGATATTCGTATTAATGGAAGTTACCACCAGATGGCGCTTTCATGTATCAAATTCAATACTGATTAATAGATGTCTATACGAATTCGTATAAATATAAGTTCGAAAGATTTTTGGTGCGATAAGTAAAACAAAACTATAAACTTTCTTTCCTTCTCTATCTCTTCTTATCTTTTATTTTTCTTAAATTAATTTTAGTTGTACGTGCGCCGGGTACAGCTATAAATAATAAAATTCTTTTGTATTGATTTTTGAATAATATCAATTGTACGAAAATTTGAATCAATCGCGTTTAAAATCCTTTCCATTCAAATACCAATCCAGTAAATTTTTATACCAGCTTTAACGTTTCCGTATTCATTCGTAAATAATAATTTCATTGTATGAAGGGTTTACGGTAGTAAAAAATCTGTCATGGAGGTCACCATATTTTTTTACAAATGGCATCTATGTAAAAAAGCATTGTGGTCCCTATTACTGATTTTCTCCTACTGTTCCTCTTAAATAGTTTACTACAATGTAAAATAACAAAAACCTTAGCCACAGCAACGCGTGGCCGGGTCAGCTAGTATATATATAAAATCTTAATTTTAAGGTTCTGTATTTCACGAATTTTGTAATTTACTTGATATAATAATAAAATCTAAATAAATTAATCATTAAAATGTTTTGCTCTCCTACTGTGTTGAAATAAAAATCATAGATACATAAAAAAAACATACATATATAAAAAAGAAATTGAAGACATATTAAAAGTCAATCATTTACAAACAAACCTTCATACTAAAAATAACAAAATAATAAGTTTTAAATGTATATGTTTTTATGTATTTTAATAGTATGATTTACTTTAATTTTGTCAAACAGAATTCGCAGCTTCTTTCATAACCTCACGTATTAGTAAGTTATCACATATAAAACATTATAAAAAAAATTTTTTATTATATAAAAAATTTTTCTTCACCACAAATGTCCTGAAAAAGAATTGAATAAATTCGAAAGCTTGACAAAAATAAAAGAGTTTTCTTTATTTACATTGGCCATAAATAACATTGACTGCAACTCCACTATTGACTTCACGTTATATTGAACCAGTCACTATACCATTATTCATATATATATATATATATATATATATATATATATAGATTCGCATATTTGGAATAAAGTTTCTTTCACGTCTGGCTCTTTTCATCCATTGCCTAACCTATTCCTGTGGCGCTTCCCGAAAGTTAACAAAAGAGAACTTTTGTTTTAAAAAAACGCGCCGTGATCAACCAAAATTTATATATATATATATATATATATATATATATATATATATATATATATATATATATATATATATATATTATAACATATGATAACTCTTGACTAAAGTATTCTATAAGTCACCATGCTATAAAGTAATCCTTACCTTGAATTTTTTAAATTTTAATATAAATGTGAAGAAGGTAAGACTCAAATTAATTTCTTTTATTTTAAATATTATTATTTTAAAATATGCTCCTGGCTATTCTCCTTCTTAGGGTCAGGGTTCAAAAATTTCACATAATAAATAGATTCAAATTCAACCAATGTTGAAAATTTTGACAAACGATTATAAAATTTAGAAATAATGTACCAAATTATGTTTTCTGAACGATGATTCTATCTTAACCTTAACCTTACTTTTTCTTATAGTGTTGTGAGATTTTGCACACTATTTTCAAAAACCAAATGTAGTTAAATCAAGTGTTATAAAAAATTCTGAATTTTGTAACTAATAAATCAAATTAAACTTATCTAACAATGAAAAATAACTTATTTAAACAGTGAAACAGTGTACAAGTGAAATTAAATGTTCATTAAATACGTAAAAATCAAACACAGGAAAGTTCTTTATTTTTAAAAATTGGAAATTGATACCGTGTTATGAAGATCTTGTATTCTCTTTGGACAGCTAAGGCTCTGGATCCCCTTTTCAATTAGAATCCACCATTTCCCAGGACAGCAATGATATTCGGACACTTTAGAGATTTTGACTAATAAAATTTCTTCTAATCAGGATACACTCAGCTCTTACATCAAATGGTAAGTAAACTAATAATTTTCTTTCTTATTAGAAACTGGTTTTACTTTCTTTAAATTAATTCAGGAAGCTTTTATATCAATGAACTGCTCAGCATACAATTTCTAACATTTATTTCTTCATAAAAATAGACTTTACTTCTTACCAGATGCTATCAGGAACTTCCTTGTAGTTTTGTTAACACTTTTGACTACTTTTAAACTTTCTTTTATAAGTATTTTGAAAAAAAAAATCTAAATTTTAACGGAGCAAACTTTATTACATCTTTCCTCTTCAGAAGGTCGAAAACAAGAAAGAACTTCCAAAATCAACAATTAAACAACTGAATTTTTAAACAAACTTTAACTGTACATTCATATTACCTAATCGCCTACTAATTATTTCAAATGAAATTACAAACAATCTTATTCTTAATTCATTATTCAAATTGAACACAATAATTATTCTTTTTTTTTAAATTTGTTATAACTATAAACTAATAATTTTTTATTTTCAGAATTTTTCTTTTGGAAGTTTAACTATAATAAATTACAATATGGCTTAAAAAATAAACTTGTGTGTTTTGAAATTAAGTAAAAATTTTAATATTTCTTTTATGAATTCTCTTATTTCATCATTTAATTTTCTAATTTAATTCTATTCTAACTGATTTAAGATTATTTTTAATTACCAAAGTATTGTAAACTTTATAAACTTTTAAATATTTACTTTTATTATCTATCTAATACATGATCATTAAAATTTTATATATTATAGATTAAATTATATTGAATCTTTAAAAATAAATATCTCTTAGATGTACTTGTATATTTTGATTTCTTATTTTGTTTTATTTTTCTTTTTTAGGAATCGTGAAGAAGATGATGATAAATTATATCAAATTATCTGCATTTGCATTCTGCCTTGGAATAAGAATATTTTCCTTTCTCTATTTCCATTAATTTTCTTTATATGTACTTATTTACTATAGCATAGTAACTCATATCATCTCAAATCCCCCAATTAAAATTTTTGAATCAATCATATGTTCATATTTGATTAAAAAATTATAATTTCTATTCCCAATTTAATAATTCTATAATTGTCAAGTAACTTTGCTTTATACTTTATATCTTTAATATATTCTATTTTATCCACAGTTTATTCTATAAGAGATTCTATTTTACTTTAATAAATTTTACACAAATTTCTTTGTTTTATATTTCATGTTATAATCTGTTTATATATGATGTACTTGCCTGCAAATAATTATTCATGTCCAATGAACACAAAAAAAAAATTAATTTATCTCATATCATCTCCTAGAAATATCTTTTATTAAAAAACATTCAGACTATTTATTCAAACCAATTTTAATTCTAATGATATAAAATTTAACTGAATTGCTTTAATGTTTATTCTATAAACACCACCCTATTTTAAAAAAACTATGTACACCTAAAACTACTATTTACAACATAATATTTATTTACAAAATTGTTTTAAATATCATCTACCTATTATTTTTAATAAATTTTTCATTTCTATATTTTTTTTATATCGCATTCATTCTTAAACATTTATTTAAATATAATTTATTTTTCTAGTTTTCGAATTATTTCCCCTTTTTTATTAAATTTTCCTATACACATAATTTTCTATTCAATTTAAATATCTTACCCCTTTCCTGATATTTTCCTATATACCTAAAACCTATTATAGATTTAAATTTCTTCTCCCTTTCTTGATATTTCTCTATATACCTACGACTTTCTTTTAATTTACAATTCTTCCCCTTTTCTTTGTATTTACAAATGTAACATTTTTCCCTGTCGTTAACTGTTTCGTAGTGAATTATTATCTGAATTTCTTCTATTTGTTCTGTCTTATTTTGTTTATCATTATCACCTAGCAATATATCATTGTACTCATCTTTTTGAGTTATTTTATTTTCACACTTTTCTAGTTGTCTTGCTTTATATTCATTTACAAATTTCTTAATTATCTTCTCCCTTTCTTCATTTATTTTATTTGTATCCTTCTCTGTGCTCTTCAAATCCTCTTGTTTTATATGATTAATTTCTCTTCTAAATATCTTAGTATTTTCTTTTATTTCCTCCAATCTTTTATTTGTTTGATCCATTTTATTATTATTCTCTTGAAATTTTTCTTCTAATTCCATATTTATATGTTCCCTCATATCTTTGTTTATTTGTTCAAATCTTTCTTTAGTCTGATTCAATTTTTTATTGTTTTCCTCTGGTTTATTATTCATATCTTCTTTTACTTCATCTAATCCTTCATTATTTTCTTCTAGTTTGTTATTCACATCTTCCTTTTTATATCTTCTTTCAAATCTTCTTCTCTTTCATCCAATGTTTCATTATTTTCTTCAAAATTTTTACTATCTTCTTCCATCTCCTCCAATATTTTGTTAGTCTTATCCAATTTTTTATTATTCTCTTCCAGTTTCTTATTAATATCTTTTATATCTTTTTTAATATCTTCCCTCTGCTGATCAAATTTCTTATTTATATCTTCTCTAAAACTCATAAAAAGGTTCTGTATCATCCTGAACTCCTCTTGAGTTATACCACTACTTGATGTCGCTCTCTTCTCCATAATTACAATTTAAATTCCCAGATAAATACAAATAACGTGCAAATTTTTATATAAATACCTTAATACCAATAAATATTTTACAAGCAAATACCTGTTTATTATTATAAGTTATGAATAATCCAGAATCACACAAACAAATAAAAATAAAAAATTTACCAAACCAAATATTCTAGAGTTTTGTTTTGATATGCGAAAATTTCTCAAATATTGATTATTTAAAAAGGCTCTAGTTTTCATTATTTAGAGCGAAATAGTGAAAAAAAAATTTTTTTAATAAAATTCTCAAATTTCTATTATTTAAATAGGCTCTAGTTTTGATTATTTAGAGCCCCACGTTGGGCGTCAAAATTTATAACATATGTAACTCTACTATTAGTAATCTATAAGTCACCATGCTATAAAGTAATCCTTACCTTGAATTTTTTAAATTTTAATATAAATGTGAAGAAGGTAAGACTTAAATTAATTTTTTTTATTTTAAAATATGCTCTTGGCTATTCTCTTTCTTAGGGTCAGAGTTCAAAAATTTCAAATAATAAATAGATTCAAATTCAACCAATGTTGAAAATTTTGACAAACGATTATAAAATTTAGAAATAATGTACCAAATTATGTTTTCTGAACGATGATTCTATCTTAACCTTAACCTTACTTTTTCTTATAGTGTTGTGAGATTTTGCACACTATTTTCAAAAACCAAATGTAATTAAATCAAGTGTTATGAAAAATTCTGAATTTTGTAACTAATAAATCAAATTAAACTTATCTAATAATGAAAAATAACTTATTTAAACAGTGAAACAGTGTACAAGTGAAATTAAATGTTCATTAAATACGTAAAAATTAAACACAGGAAAGTTCTTTATTTTTAAAAATTGGAAATTGATACCGTGTTATGAAGATCTTGTATTCTCTTTGGACAGCTAAGGCTCTGGATCCCCTTTTCAATTAGAATCCACCATTTCCCAGGACAGCTATGATATTTGGACACTTTAGAGATTTTGACTAATAAAATTTCTTCTAATCAGGATACACTCAGCTCTTACATCAAATGGTAAGTAAACTAATAATTTTCTTTCTTATTAGAAACTGGTTTTACTTTCTTTAAATTAATTCAGGAAGCTTTTATATCAATGAACTGCTCAGCATACAAGTTCTAACATTTATTTCTTCATAAAAATAGACTTTACTTCTTACTAGATGCTATCAGGAACTTCCTTGTAGTTTTGTTAACACTTTTGACTACTTTTAAACTTTCTTTTATAAGTATTTTGAAAAAAAAATCTAAATTTTAACGGAGCAAACTTTATTACATCTTTCCTCTTCAGAAGGTCGAAAACAAGAGAGAACTTCCAAAATCAACAATTAAACAACTGAATTTTTAAACAAACTTTAACCATACATTCATATTACCTAATCGCCTACTAATTATTTCAAATGAAATTACAAACAATCTAATTCTTAATTCATTATTCAAATTGAACACAATAATCATTCTTTTTTTTTTAAATTTGTTATAACTATAAACTAATAATTTTTTATTTCAGCTTCTTTTATCCCACTTCCAGCCATAATATAACCAATGGATCCCATGTAAGATATTAGAGTATGAAACGATTCCAGCCTCCACTTGTCAGACCAGCCAGAGCAACGCGACGTGTCAACTCAATCCACCCTTATACTGTTTAATTCCCGACATCGAGAATTGATCGAAAAAAATAAAGATGTTGTTTATTAACTATCAACACTATTGATTGTAAAGGAACGTTTCATTATATGGGAAGCATTGAAATAGTTAGTCCAAGTGATGGTATACAACATACAACCTCGACGACCTATCAAGCGCTTGAAGACACTTCCACCAGAATCTGAATTTTTTAAACACGGAAATATTCCTCTGCAAATATATCCAGCTTCTACAGGTACAGGATTTGCAAAGATAATAATCACGTTACCAGAAGTTGAACCGGATGTCAAGAAATTTACTACAAATGATCAATTAAATATTTTGTGGACGTATTTAAAGTTCAAAAATAATAACAAATTTTCCGGATGGAATGGATTTATGAATTTATTAACTAATGCCCATGATTTTGATGTGTCATCGATAATTTTTTTGCCTTTCATTAACGCAGCTCCAAGTGATTATCACACGATTTACACAACAATAAAAAATTCAGTAGATAATGCTAAAGAATTGGATATGAGAACATGCATTTTAACGTTCGATCAACCTCTATACATGAAAGCACGGGATATTGCTTCTGCTGTGTATTTTTTTATTTTTTTTTTATTAAGGATGTCCCCGTAGGTATAGACCTAAATACAAATGTACCGAGAACATCTATTGCGGCAGAAGAGACAATTTATTAATTTGGCATTTAAAGGCCTGCAAGGTTGGACGAGTGGGGAAGACGTGGGAAGGTAAGAAGTTCCACAATCTGGAGACCCTGGGGATGAAGGAACGATCGAATCGATCCGTTCTCGATGTCGGGCATTAAACAGTATAAGGGTCGATTGAGTTGACACGTCGCGTTGCTCTGGCTAGTCTGAAAAGTGGAGGCTAGGCTCGTTTCATACTCTAATATCTTACATGGGATCCATTGGTTATATTATGGCTGGAAGTGGGATAAAAGAAGCTCTTTCTACCATATATGCTGAAAATACAATTGATCGCATAACTTCTGGACATGCGTATGCTAGAGCAGTACGTGCTTATACTTTATTAAAGCAAGCTTTATCACAATCGGTTTCTGAAAATCTTATGGAACACAATACAGATTTTGCAAATGTAATAAGTGATGATGATAACTCTATTACTTCTGAAATGTTCAACTATACAGAAATAACTAGAAACCATGGATTTCAAACGCTTACTAAATTTTTTAAAAATAAGTTACTGAAGCTTAAAAATAAAAATAAAGCGTCAAAACTATGGATTACTTATTTTCGAATGGTTAGTATATTGAAGGACTTCATCGCTGCGGATTGTATGGGAGATAGGAATTTACATTTATATAGTATTGAGCTAATGATTCCATTATTTCATGCACCAGGGCGTTTTTCCTACGTGAAGGCTTTACAAATTTATCTACAAAATATGAAAGAATTACAGTATCAAATGGACCCGACGGAGTTAAAAAAAAATCTGAAGGATTTCTCATCTAGGCGCTTGCGCTCGTATAGGCGCTACATAGCAGCTGCCGCTTTGCTCTCCCCTCCAAGTTTTATTACCTGTTCGAAATCGCTACTGCTATTTTTATACACAGGTATTCTCGAAAGATGTTCCTCTACGTCTATTCAGGTGAAATTTAACGTATAAATGAAAAAAAAAATTATTTAAAGTAAAATTATATGCTCAAAAGTTAATTTTTCATAATAATTTGTTTAAACAATGAAAAAATTGAAAGCACAAAAAAATTTTGGGTAAACATTGTAATTTATAGTATAAAAAACAAAACCCCACGTCGATTATATAAATTCATTCACTGTAACTCTAATCCGAGGTTTTAACGTTTTGAATGCTCCAGGCACTCCACTATTGGCACAGCTGGCTGAAAGCACAAAATGGCGATAGGACTCCTGTGTGAGCTTTCGTTGTTTTTGTGTTTTTATGTTTCTTTACACATGTTTCCCCAACATCCTTTGCTCCCAAGTACCCAACACTTTTGCTAGCCAAGTGCAATACCCTACTTGTTTATGCCGCACTGATGACGGCTAATGAGCCAGAAACATGCATGTCTGCGGTTACCATTCCTACTCGTGGCCTTATTGATTCTTTTTGCGTACATGCCCAATAATTTTTCCCTTTTGTTTATATTAATACGCGTTTTCTTGGCACTTTGTTTATTTCATATCCTGGGCTAAGAACGACTCAAACACAATGAGTCCGTTTCGCCAACGTTGCGACGCTGGTTGCTAGCCGAAAACCCATTGGCACAGCTGGCTGAAAGCACAAAATGGCGATAGGACTCCTGTGTGAGCTTTCGTTGTTTTTGTGTTTTTATGTTTCTTTACACATGTTTCCCCAACATCCTTTGCTCCCAAGTACCCAACACTTTTGCTAGCCAAGTGCAATACCCTACTTGTTTATGCCGCACTGATGACGGCTAATAAGCCAGAAACATGCATGTCTGCGGTTACCATTCCTACTCGTGGCCTTATTGATTCTTTTTGCGTACATGCCCAATACTTTTTCCCTTTTGTTTATATTAATACGCGTTTTCTTGGCACTTTGTTTATTTCATATCCTGGGCTTAGAACGACTCAAACACAATAAGTCAGTTTCGCCAACGTTGCGACGCTGGTTGCTAGCCGAAAACCCATTGACACAGCTGGCTGAAAGCACAAAATGGCGATAGGACTCCTGTGTGAGCTTTCGTTGTTTTTGTGTTTTTATGTTTCTTTACACATGTTTCTCCAACATCCTTTGCTCCCAAGTACCCAACACTTTTGCTAGCCAAGTGCAATACCCTACTTGGTTATGCCGCACTGATGACGGCTAATGAGCCAGAAACATGCATGTCTGCGGTTACAATTCCTACTCGTGGCCTTATTGATTTTTTTTGCGTACATGCCCAATAATTTTTCCCTTTTGTATATATATATATATATATATATATATATATATATATATATATATATATATATATATTTATATATATATACGTAAAGGTATTAGTGACTGTTTAAATCTAAGGATCAAAATTCTTGGAGATGCAGTCAAGTTAGGCTTTTATAAGAAAACTCTTTGAAGTATGTGTCTAGCTTTCGAATTTATTTAATTCATTATCAAGACTTTTTACAAGATAAAAAATATTGTTAAATACAAATATTTTTTATAAAAATGAAAATTTAAACTTACTCTTCTTAGCAATTTCTACTTTATATGAACACATTTATAGTTTATATTAAAATGACAGTTGTTAAAATTTATATTTCAAAATTTCTAAGGTACTACAAAATCTACATCACAGTAAGTACACTTTATGTAACAAAAAAAAAATATATATATTTTAATAGAAAATAATGTATACTCAATTTAGTTAAGTTTAATTTTTATATTTATCGTTGGTAGTGATTCGATTATTTTCAATTTATAGTGGTGGTAAATATGGTTGTTTGATATAAGAAAAGGTGTATAAATAATATGTTCTATTTTTATTTTATTTAAAAAAGTTTCTATAAGTTTTCTATGAAAAACTTATCGTTTTCCGGTTATTCAACGTCATATGTTTGGATTTTTGTATTGGATGTATAAACGTCCACTTTGAACAGTCATAACTTTGTTAATATTAAGTTTGCGATAATTATACAAAACGAATCTTTTTTTTTATAATAAGCTTTATTTGATATTATGACAGCTTTTCCGATAAAATGTAGATTTTCTAAGTTATTCCCGAAAAATCGTTTAAGTACATGCTTGTTTGCCGTTTAATTTGTGAACTTTCAGTTATCCATAATTACAAAAGTATTGACTTTTCAAAAAAACTCTAAAAAAAATGTTTGTCTTGAAATTCACTATTCTATCGATTACCATCTTTTTTTTTTGATAAATATTTTCCACCCCCGAGTTGGGGTGGTAATCACCCCCAGAGAAAAGGCACATATTGGCATAGGGTAGATTTTAAAGTGGAGGGTATATTGAGCTTACCTACAAATTTTCATGCAAATCGATGCATATAAAAAAATTGCAAGGTTTCCTATTAATTTTACCTTCTATCTTGGACTATAGAGAGCTAGAGCCAAAACTTCGCCGATATTCGTAATATAACATTTATCTTTTGCAACATGTTTATTCTAAACAGGTATTGACGTTACTGCTCGGGTGGACACCCGAGTAAATCAGGAGGGGCCATAAAGTGTAAAAGTTGCCAATTTTTTGGGAAATTGTCATCATCGATAATATAGATGAACATTTTTTCAGTCGAAGGTGTTGATAAGATAGTTCGAAATCAAAGTTGGGCGGACAGCTGGGTAGATACAAGGAAGGGGCGGTCATAGGTAAAGAGGGCCAAAATATGGGCTATATGTCATTCCTACCATATAATGTTGGACACTAAGAAGCCTAAATCCAAAATGTCCGACAGCTGGGTGGAAACAGGGGGCAGTAAACCAGGGTTTCCACATTAAGCGAATTATTATTGCTTTATATATTTGAAAGAAATTAACTTGGTGATAATATTATCTATAAAAAGATCTAGCTGCCTTAGAAAGCACTTTATAATAATATAATTTGGGTTAAATCGAGATAAAATTTTATTTTGGCAAAAGAATTCCTGAAAACCCTGTCTAACATTTTATACACTATATATTTTTTTTATTTTAAATAAAAAACTTTTGTAGATCAGTAATTACACTTTATCGAGTGTTTATTTGTATCTAGTTGTTTTTAAATGCTTGGTCATTATTATTATGAAGTAATTTTGGTGATGGAAATATACTTTGTATCATTTTTTATTATTGCTCGGAAATAACTGTAGATATTTATTTATTTATAGAGATAATAGAGGTATGTTTTATGAATAATTAATGAATATATCCAACCTTTGTTTATTTGAATTCCATTAAAAACACACAGTAATTTATCACAATATCTAAGTATACTTTTTTTATAAATTTTATGATGAACAAATAGTAAGATCCATTTATTATAATGTATTTTTTATAAATTCCTAAAAGAAATAATACAATTTAATCAAATACATAAAATTAATCATGAACTATTTTATATCACTACAAGTTTATTTGACGTAGACATTATGTTATAATTCATGACGTACGTATTCTTCGGTTTAGCTTAGGTACCTACTTTTATTCTATAACAGCGTTGCCTTTAAATTTTATAAAACTATATCTGTATCAAAAGAATTGAAAAGGTGAAGTGTAGATAACATACATATCACAAAACGTAAAAAGCTTATAATACAAAATCTTAGAGGTCCTGAAACTAGAGCGGGCTCCATTTTCGGTGCTCAAAGTAGACTCAAATGATAGTCGTAATTTTCGTACGAGAACAAACTACAGTTTATATTACAGTAGGTACAACAGAAAAACATCTGTATCTAAAGTGCAAGATTTAAAATAATAAAATTTCGCACTATAAAAGTGTAGCCCTTATTTTTTTTATATTTATGGGTTTTTATAAGAAAGTAATCGTATTTATTGCTCGACTTTTTTATTATAGGTTATATATACAACCAAGGACGTAGAAATTAGAACACGGCTAGGTTTTAAGAGGCCATATTAAACTTTAGTTTTATTCTTTACAAGAAAATGTAAGTATGTATTATTTTTAAATTAAAATTTAGTTCACGTTCTCAAAACAGAAAGACGGACTTTATGCAAAGTGCGAAAGCAAAAAAGAAAAAACGCGCAAAAATACCCACACTCACTTTTACGTCGTTTCGCGTCACGACATCTACGATTTATTTCTGACATTTTTAGGTTTCACATTTACAGAAAATCTTAACGCTTATTTCTATTTTTTGTATACTTTACAAAATAGCACAGATAACCGATACATAAGTTTAAAATGTACTATGTGGAACCATTTAAAATTTCGTATTCTATTTAAAACACAACGTATAAAAAATTTAGATATTTTTTAAAATAGCATAGAGAACGGTAAGGGTTTTATACCGATGACAATTGTTTGGAGATGGAGCGGAGCAACGACTCCAATTATTGTCTGAGACGGTAACCCTTAATGTTCGACATGCTTATGACGTTTTTTGCACGATTGATACCATTATAAATTATAAAATTAAACATTTTCATCATATTGACTAGTTTCATTCATTTTATCAAGATAGATACTTTGGTTGTTAGGTAGTAACTAGGGTGCATAACAACAATGGAGAATTGAGTTTTTATTTAGTTGTCAATAATTTTAAGTACAATTTTGATTATTATAAATTAAAATATAAGCGAAAGTGAATTTGAAGAAATTGTACGGGCTTGGGAAGAAGGGTGTTCCGCAATTATTCCCGAAAAATCCAAAATCCGTTATCAAAATACCTACCAAAGTTTTAAAAAATTGTGCGAAGGAAAGAATTTAAGAATCGATAAAAAGACTCTATTGGCATATTTCGTTCAAAGACATAAATATGCAGTTGAAAGCTATTGGAAGCCTCTGGGTAGAATATTCAATGATTTAATCTACCGTTTTTTTTATGATGGCATTGATATTTCCATGTTTTCAACTTTGATCGCGTATTTGAAGAGAAAAATGTTGGCTATAGGCCTAAGAAAGCGAGCATTTTTACACGGGAGCAATTTGAAAATTTTCTGATGGAAGCCCCGGATAAAGAATTTCTAATTCACAATGTAATGTAAGCTAGTTTAGGTAAAAGAAATACGCTAATGAAGATTTTTTCATAATTTGTAGGTCGCAATAATATTGGGAATATCTGGTGCCTGTAGAAGAAAAGAATTATATAATATTACTATGAATGACATCCAACAAACCGATGGTTTAATGATTGTAAAAGTACCCAATACAAAAACGAACATCCAGCGTAATTTTAAAGTCGTTAATAAACCAGACGATAAAATTCCATATTTAGAAATTCTGCAAAAGTATATAAAACTTCGTCCATTACAAGTAAAATCAAATCATTTGTTCTTAAGATACGCCAAAGGAAAATGTTGTGCTCAAGTAATAGGGAAAGGGACAATCGGGGGCTGGCCTTCTCAAATTGCCAAATTCTTAAATTTGCCTAATTCCGAGAACTATACTGGCCATTCGTTCAGGAGGACATCAGCAACGCTTTTGGCTAATAAAGGTGTTGATGTCCTCTGATTAAAGCGTCATGGAGGTTGGCGTTCATCGACAGTGGCAGAAAGCTATGTAGAAGATTTTTTTCAAAATAAAATAAATTTTGCCGAAAAAATATTGTGCAATACTAGTAATACTACTAATGTATGCGATTCTGCAGGAGTTTCTGTTAGAAGTGAAACCAAAGCCCAAACAAGTGGGATTTCATTAAATAATTAAACAAATTGTACCATAAGTTTCAATATTAATAAATAATTCGTTAGTTTTCTTTATTCTTTCAAAAAAATAAATTAAAATTAAAAGATTTTTTAACTCGACGGTAAGTGAATTACTTACCGTCGAGTTGGAGTACTTACCGTCGAGTTGGATTACTTACCGTCGAGCTGCTAGTAAATGTCACCTACTGACGTAAAATCTGTCACGGTAAACAGTCAAAAATGATCAATCGTGCAAAAACAAAGTTTAGTTCTCGTTTGCAGGTCTAGAAAACTGTTAAAAGCATTATAATTTAAGTCAAATCGGATAGGACACTTATTAATTCCTTTTAAGCACATATTTTTAACTTTAATAAGAGATTATATTTAAAATCAACAGATAAAACCATCAATTTTAAAGTCACTTTCTTGTATTTTTTGTTATATTGAATTAAATAAGGGACGAAACCATATATTGTTTGTGTATTTATCATATTAAGACATCTCTTATAACATTTTTTGAATTTTAGAAATTAGACTAACAAGAACACAAAAAAAATACATAGAAATTAATGTTTTATTGGTCGTTTTAACAAATACCTAACTAATCTCTCTCCTAAAAAATTTTGTAAATTTTTTGACTATCATCATACAAAAAGGTAAGAACAACAAAATGGTTATCTAATTTTTTTCGATTGATATTTTGGCAGTTATTGGCATTTGTTTACATTGTTTTTATTATATATTTATCCATTCAAAAAACAATAACGGTATTCCTAATCATCTATCAGACCCTAACCAAATCAATAACTTCTTTTCTTCGATTCTACAGATAGTCTAGTCGACAAGTTGAAAATGGTACAAAATAGAGATACTACTCTTAAAATTATGTGCGATAGCTCATTGGATCCGGAAAGACGTCTAGAAAAATGTGCCAAAGCGTGTATTAGCACACAAAAAAATTGCAAAAGTTATAAACAATTAAAGATTAAAACAGAATGGCATTTCGTTTTTTGCCAATATTTAATAAAATATTAATATTTAAGAAATTTTAAAAAAAGATTCTGAAAGAGGAGGAAATTTCCAATAAAAAACTCCTTAATCCCGGAACTCTATCTCCATTATTTATAATTTTAATTTAACGCTGAAAATAGGTCTGCGCGCGAAATTTTTAGGTTGCGCGCGTGGAGATCAAAGGCGAGTACGGCACATTAATTAATTTTTTTAAGGTATTGAATATTATTTTTTAAATTTGAAAAAATTATTATTAGTTTTTGACTTTTTTGAAATGTTTAAAAAGCCATAACTTTTTAACGCGTTACGGTTTTGATGTTCAAGATGGCATTCGACGCAGTTTTTTAAGACCTAAAAACGTTACCGGGAGTGCAAAATCGGTTAGTAAAAAAATCTCTAAGTTATTGAAAAAAACAACACTTTTTTTGAAATTTTTCGACAACGAACGAATCAACCGATTTTTATTTGCACAACGGCATTCGACGTGGCTTTTTAAGCTTGAGAGCTGATTAGGTTATGAAATTGATCGATGCAATAGCCAAAGAGACATGCCCAAAAAACATAATTTTTACCAATTGTTTTTTTCGGTTATTTTGAAATTTCTCGAAATCTACAGGCTCGAATCGGTTTAAACTTACAGGGAATCTAAGTTAGATGAAACTATTTGGAATGCTTTTTATTTCATTCCGATCGGTCAAGCCGTTCAAAAGTTAGAAGGGGTTTACATACATCCACACACACATCCACACGTACATACAGACATACAGACACCCTCGTAAAAATAGTCAGGGGAGGTTCCTAAGACCTCAAAACGTTGAGATCCGATGAAAACTCGATTTTCGAAAAGCGGGGTGAAACCAATAACTTCCCGGTTTAAAAAAAAAATGTAATTTTTTTTAGCGGGAAGTTAAAAATCCTGGATGAACTGCAAACCCTTTTCGCCGATGAGTCCACAGACTTAGAGTCTACTAACTTTAAATAAAAATCTTAAGGAAAAACCAATAAACCAATTCAAGAGTTTGAAGCAGACATAGCACTGCATATTCATCTACACCCATTTACTAAAATGTCTAGCCGTGTTAGCTTTTATCGACGGTATAAGAAACACTTCACTTAGCACGATATAAAGGTTTGGTAGATGCTTTATCACTAGTATTAAAATTTAAAGCAGCAAGCAAACCGCGTCTGATCTATTACCACTGACAATGATAAAAAAGTAAAAGATGTATCGCACCAGCAAAGTCGACAAGATTTGGATAATCTACTTAAATCTTAATTTATTCAAAAAAAGCGTGCTCAAAAATGCTTAAGAGGTGGTAAATTTAATCATGTAATAAGTACCAAGATCATAGTACTTCATACAAATTAGAGCAATAAGAGCAACAAAAAAAAACATAAAAACATTGGTTTCAGAAAGCGATATTGACCAAATCCAAATATTAAGACTCCCTACAGTCGTCGCTAGGTTAGCTACTAGCAGCCATGAACTGGACGTTCTTCTAAAATGTTTTCTACTCTGGACTTAAAAAGAGGGTATTAGCAAGTAGAAAAAAGTTGCTTGCAGAGGAAAAGAAGATAGTGTTATATGAGGTATTATCCTACAGTAGTTTACACTTTTCCCATTTGGATTGAAGAGAAAATTATAAGGGGTTTGTTTTAAACAAATTGCCACTTTAATTTAGAAAACGTAATTATCCTTGATTAAAATTTGAATAAGTATTTATTAAAGGCTGTGATTAAGAATGTTAAAATGCGTTTCACATAATCATAAAGCAAGTGACATCAACTGCAATTCTTTACTACGCACTACCTAGAGTTCTAGGGCTTTTAAAACCAAAAGCCAGTATCGAAAGTTTATAGCGGCCGTAAAATCAGTGAAGTACTACGCTATTCTAAAGTGGTTTCGTAAGTTTAAGATTTGCGAAGGTCAAGTTGCTAGATGGTTATGTGATTTATACGTAATAAATGGCAGATTGGAAAAAAAATGTATTTTTAACAGACTTCTTAATTCGACCATTTTTTTTATCTTACCAAATATCTTCCGTATTAATAATCCGATTTCTTTTTGCATTCCAAAAAGTAGAGTGTTCAATTGCTCCCATAGAAATTTGGTTAAAGTCTGTTTATCAATGTGAAAGGTATTTCAGGAAATACCACAAAAATAATTATCAAAATAAGCTCTGATGTTAAGTTAATATGTTGATAATGATATATAACATATAGAAACATATTAATTAGCCCATTACTGTCCCACTCTAACTGACTTAAAAAAGTAGGGGGTTCACAATTCGACCATATTTTTTTATACGTTACCAATTATCTCCGGTATTTATAATCAGATATAAAAAAATCTTTCTGCATTCAAAAGAGTAGTGTGTCCGTGTGGTTCCATATAAATTTGGTCAAGGTCTGGTCATTAATGTCAAAAATATTCCAGGAAATACCACAAAAATCAACAGAATCAACCCTTCAGTTAAGTTAATATGTTAATAATGGTGTATAACATAAAAACATAATAATTAGCCTATTACTCTTCCACTTTAAAACTAAAGGCCTCTTCTCACAAGAAGGAATGAGCATTGAATCAATTCTCTTGCTTACTGCGGGTTGGTGATTTAAGACAATTAAGTCCACGTTTTATCACGATGATTTCCTTTACCGTACGTACATGGTGTTTGTAGGTGTTAGACAATTTAGTTATGTCCCCAAAAAGTCACATTGGTAAATGTCGGAAGTGTTGGGGATTGAACTCAGCACCTTTTGCACGGTAATCGGAAGGTTTTGCAAATAGTTCATCATGAAATTGCGCCCACATCTTACAAAGCCAAGTAGCAACTAAAAATGATAAAATAAAATTATTTAAAAAAAATTGAAATGCCAAAAAAAATGCACTAAAAAGCCAGAAATAAAATCTTTATTTCTCGAAAAAATTAAAACCAACTAGGCATCCGTTTTGATTTCCTTGAAGTCGGCTCCAATGGCAAATTACCTTCTATTTTAATCTTAGCTATTAAATACAGATTTCGAATATTAGTAACTTAAATCTTTTACAAAGGTATAAACCATTGGAGCCGACTTTAAGAAAATCGAAATCAGATGCCTAGTTGGTTCATTTTTTTTAAGAGATAAAGATTTATTTCTGGCTTTTTAGTGATTTTTTTTTAAACTGGTTTAATTTTTTTTAAATTTTCTTATTCTGATTTAAACAAAAAAAAATTAACGTTTTATAAGCGTTAATTTTAAGAGAAAATCTACTTTCTTGCAATTTAATTGGAATAAGAATAAAGCAGAACCGTGGCTCTCAGATTTAGTGGTAGATTAAAAAAAAACTAATATTATTTTATGTTTCAGAAAATAACATTACAATCCTTTAATGCTTAGTAATCCATTGTAAAGTTACATCTAGGCCTGCGCTAAATTTGTTTTAAGAAATATTATAATACAATGAACTACAAGTCAAGTTGAAGTCTTAAATATTGTTAACAGAGGATAGGACAGGACATTCAGAAATCATTTGAATAGAATAATGATAAACAAAAGATTTTTACTATAAAGTGACCTCTGCTGATAATATTAAGACTGCAATTAAAGGTTTAATAGTTTTTTGGTTCATCTTGTTAGTTTGAGGAAAATGTAAATTTTGTAAATATTTATCTTAATATTACGTAAAATAAGCTCTTAATGCTTGAGAAATGGCATTTAAAAAAATAGAAGAAATAGCAGTGGAAGTTAAATCAAGATAGGATCATTTGTGGCCAAACAGTTTAAAACTCTCTAGATAGCAATCTCAGATTAAATTCTATTTTTAAATTTTTTATTATTGTCATTTTTTGCTTGTCTATTTCATCATTTAAAAAACCCTGTAGGGGAAATCAAAAATAATTAAATTTTTAGAATATTGATTACTGCTTACCTAATTAAAAAAAGACATAGCACTATTTTGATTATTTTTATAATTTTCTAACCTGTTACAATAATTTTTTTATATCACTTATGAAAAATAATATTGCATTCGTGAATGACGTAGTTTCACATAATATGCCATAAAATTCCTTAACTATTTCTAGTTGATTAACCAACATTTGAACCAACTTCATGTCACAACTTTTGCATCATGTCATCCTTTTCTCCTTTATCTTCCCTGCGGTCCGAATCCCGCCAAAACCGCCACCAATGTCCTTAAACTCACACAAATACACACCAAACGTTTCGTCGACGTCGCTAAACAACCACCGCTCGTCCTAGCGCATGGCGTCCTGCGCCTCGCTTCCATCACGGCGCAACGGCAGTGCAGGATAACTTGCTTTAAACTCGATCCTGCAAAACACATTATTGTGTACAGATCGCGGAACACACTGTGTACAGACTGCTTGCTTTTGTTTGTTAGTGCTAAATTGTGACAATTCATATTTTTGGATGGTCATCGAGTGCTACTAGTGCTTAAGGTGAGTTCTAAATTAGTCTTTTAATACCAAAATTCGCTGCGGACGTTGCAGTAAGTAAAAAGCGATCGAAACTTATTTTGTTGTGGCTAAGTTGACGATAGAAAGCACGAATGTTAGAATCCTTGTTTCTAAAAAGATTTAAAAATTCTTTGTAGCTGGAATGCATTATATGTAGCTATGGGTATAATTTTGGAAAAAAATACGGAACTAATAAATAAGATAAAAAAAATTTACATAAAAATATAAACAAAACGGTTATATTTAATATTAGTATTGTTTTAGGGGATTCTAAAAATTTTATGTATTAAATTAATTCTTTTTGCTAACGATTTATTACATTAAGACTGTACTTATTTTACAAGGAAATCAAAATGTTATTAAGTTCTCACTGTTATACTATAAAATATGTAAATCAGAAATTATCTGTATAGATTTATGCAATATTATTTGATAATGATGTTCAATTTAAACACCTGCCTTATTATTATAAGTAATAGTTTATTTTATTTTTTTGTTGAAGATTTTTATAAGCGATAAGCCGTTTGCGATTTCATCAACATATAATAAGAAATAATTAATTCAATTCTAATGACAAATTATTAAAAAACCATATTTATTTAATATAAATTTCAATTTTCTTAATGATCGTAGAAAGATACTTTGGTTGTGTTTTCTTTTAATTTTTAATAACAAAACTAAAAGGTTCTTAAAGTTTAAATCAACTCAAACAATGCTTTTTTGGTTAAACTGCAAACCTTTAATTACAAAATAGTATATTATTTTAAGAATGACGAAAGTAACATTTTTTAAAACGAGAGAACAATTTACCAGTCGAGACGTAGCCGAGGCTGTTTATGTTCGATGGCTTTAAAAAGTGTTTTTACGATTTTTACACTATATTTTTTGGTCCTCCGTCCAGAAACAATACTATTAATTACTTTAAAATCGTACGGAAAATAACATTTTCCGGCCTAGGCCGGCAAAGTAGCTTTTAGATTATCTAAAGAGATGGCGCTATGAGTCATCAAAAATACATAATGAATAATACCAATTTTAATTATTTAAAAACAGCGTATACTATACTAAACTAATAACTTTTTCTAAAGGTAATATGTACGATTCAAACTTACATTTACTTTCTCTCACAACTTTTATTTTAAATTTGACATTTATGTCAATTTACAACTACTTATTATTCGATTATGAAAATACATATCTCGATTTTATTATTGATCATTGAACTATAATAGTTCATTGTCTCTGCTATTTTTATATTATATAAAATTAATAGATATTAATATTAATATTATCAATATAACAATTTTAACTGTGCTGCTTATTAGCACAGTACTCGTATGTATAAAAATTAAGTGGCGTGAAATCGATTATCAGATAATCATTCCTTGTTACTTATTCTTTTAATCGTGCAATAGATGTCAATAATGTCAATATACACCTAATCTTGTATGTCACAAAGTAAACAGTTTTTGAACGTTTGAAAATATTAAAAATTGGTCGGACCAAAAAATAGTGTGTGTTACATGTCCGCAAAATGTTTTGCAAGTGCTCGTATTGTTTCGCCTCGGTGCTACGCCCCTCGGCTACACAACTTTACTCGCTCTTGCAAAAAGGCATTTTCGGTCCTTGTGTCACAAATAACTATTTTTACAACCCTCTTGATACGTTAATACTAAAAAAATGAAGAATATTTTATTTTAAATTAAATATAACAAAACTTCGTTAAACATTATTTATGTTTTTTAAAGATTGGTGAATTTTGATATTCAAGCAATTATGCAAAACTATAGGATTATTAGAATCCAGATTTTTATGTATCTAGGTAGACGGTGTGAGATCTGTTATATTGTTAACTGATATAACTCCACATGAAGATGCGCCGTAATCCGAAGGAGATTTTCGCTGTTAACTAATTAATCAACATAGTTCTCCGCAACGATACTATAGATTTACAGTGTCCGTTCTTCTTTAATTAAAGTAAATTACCGTCCGAATCTAGCAACAGTGTTGGAGAAGTTTTAAGTATTGAGCGCAATCAATATAGGACACTTTCCGTTCTGGTAGTTTATAAAGAATCTTGAATTTATTTTGTCCATATCTAGAGGACAAAGGTTCATACATATTTTAGAAATCTTATAGAAGAAACCAGGAATTTGGAAGGAACACGGCACTTTTATTCTTGTATTATGTATTGTAACTAAAAGTATACTAATGGTATCTTTTTTAATCGATAAAGAGGTTTACATAGACCATAGCGTCAATGACTTAAAATTTTTTGACAACTATCCAAAATATGCAAGCAGCACAAATTCTGAAAATTTATTTAGGTGATTTTCAGCTTTTCCATCCATAAGGTTCGCATATATATTTATATCTCTGTTTAGATTATACTGGTAATAAATCTAAAGAGGTTTCATTAACTTAAGTTTCTTTTTCTGGTAGTGTATTTGGATAATCTGAATCACTGTCTGATAGAGAAATCACAAAAACTTAAACTACAATGCTTTTAGTAAATAAAAAGAATAAACAATTAAGAAGAAACGTCCAACTAATTAAACCAGGAAATCAGATATAAATTGTTTTTAAATATATCTTATCATCACTAGTAATGAAAGTTAACGTTATAAGAGTTTCTCTCACTTGTGACGGAAATCACGTTTTTACTAAAAATATTTTATTACAAAATGACGTCTTTTTGTCACGGTTGAGACAAAATTCCTGTAATCCTTTTGCATATTTAGATTTAGAATTAAATTAATAGTAAATGCAAAGTATTGCAATTGTTTTAATATAAAGGAGGTTAAAAAAATTATAACCTTAGCTCAAATCTTTGTTAACTTTGTATAAATTTTGGTCATTTCTTGTAAATTGGTATTAAAATAATAAAAATAACTTGTCTCAAAAACTTTCTTGGCACTTGTTAGTTTAATAGTGAAAAAATTTATAGACCAATATAATTCTACGCAAATTTAGGTTCAACTAATGTTAATCCTATACAAAGATCAAAAAATCTAATAAATCTAACGTTAATAAACTATTCAATAATATAAGCCATTCACTTTTTATTTCCATCTCAGTAGGCTCTGTTAGTTACATGAAATTCGCCCAGTATAATACACGTCTGTTCATATTGTTCTGTGGTCTTATTAATTGTAAATACGATGTTGTCACGTCTTCAATAAAAATATGTGTATTCATTACAAATATCTTAAGTAATTAAATCTGCAAACAAAATTTAAAACTTGCCGAAAATAAGTCAATGTATTTAATATTAAATTGAATAGGTACTAAAGTAGATACGTCAGTTTTCGCTGCAAGTAGGTACTATTAATATCCAAGAATGGTCTATTTAAATTCACATAAATTTTGACTGATATTCAAAATAACACATTCCTTTGCACAGAACAGATCCCTGTTTATAGTCAATTATCATATTATATTATTGATCTAGAACGAAAATAGTTATTATCCTATCAAGTGCGGAAAGTTATACTTTCCCGCAAGAGTTAGGATCAATATTTTTTCTACAAGCATAAAAAAGATACTTTATTCATTTTTTAAATTTTATTTTCAACTCCTAACAATGTAACAAAATTTTAATTTGTGACAATTAAAGTTTGTTGTTGCTTTGAGTAACGTTTACAGAGGTGTTAAATTATGATTTTTTTAAGAACAAACATTTTAAAAATCTCTATTTTTATGCAAAATAATCTTTTTTTTACTATTTGTATGTAGTAGGTACAACAACATAAAAGTAATAATACAATAATTTTCCAAAAGGTTATTGAAGGACATATTCATTTAATAAAAAAAGAGAAAGAAATATTTTCTGAATTAAAATGCGTGCAGAAAAGTGTTGTTTTACGCATGCTTGTAGAAAAATATACTTTTATATTAACATTTTATTACAAATAAATAATATAAGTAAAATTCAAAATGTAGCACATATACATATATTAATAAAAACGTTTAATACAACTTTTAAATTACTCAAGCAATAGTAAAAGATCCTTTTTACAAATGTATAATAAAACTTTTAAATTATTCAAGCAGTGGTAAAAAAAATTATTTCATCAGTTTTGAGTTTAACATAAAAACACAGTACTCAAAGTCTATAGGTATCCATCTTTTTTAAAGTCTTCTATTTTACATCCAAATGGCATCGTAGTGTAACATTATTGTATTAGTGGCTGTAGGATAATAAAATTTCACATCCAATGGGTTAATTGAGGAAACTATACTCCAGTAAAAATTTGATTTTTCTGGTCCGCCCCATATAAAAAATAAACTTCTCATCAAATGTATCAGTTTTACATCCTTTATCTGTGACTTTCTCATTATTTTTCAATCCTTCTTTGATAATCTTCCGTATTTTCGATACACTGATCTAAAAAAATTAAGCATTTAGAATGTTTGTCATATTAATTAGATTCAAAAAATATACCTCAGTTACACAACGGTAGTTAAGAGATTTAAAAATATTTAACAAAATTTTGAATTAAATTATAGTTACAAAAATGTATAATTTCGAAATTTGAAATCTGACAACATTGTATATAATTTATTATATCTGTCAAAAAAGGTTATGTGTTCTTTTAATAATATAAATTTTATTTAAAAAAGTGATACATATTTATAAATTCATTACAAAAACCTCTCTCAATTAATCTAATGCAAAATATATAAGTTTATGTTAGCGACTAGCATTGATTTAAAAGAAATACACATAAAATCGTACTTACTTGAAAAACCTCGGCCAATTGATTTATAAACACTCTCACAGCTGTTAGCTTGTTTCCTAAACATACCATAACATCTAACGATGCTGTTGTGAATTTCTGTACTTATTTTTTTTGGCATTGTATATTGAATCTAAGAAAGCATCAAATATTTCGTTATTGAATCTTCAACAATTTTACCTTTGACAATGTGCTGTCAATATTTCGACAGTAGGTACCAACCCAACAAATTGAAGTGCCAATCCAAGAAATAAAATGCATAGTCTACTGAGATTGAAATAAGAAGTGAATGAATTATAGTAATTGATGGGTGATGGTATGGAATCAATATAAATTAAAATAACTTGGTACGCTATTAAATAAAATAAAAAATATTATTATAAAAATGTATAGGTGCTCTAAAATTTACATTGCTTTTCACACTCAATCTAACAATTGATTTATTACTCCTTTATCCGTCATTTTTTTAGCCCAAGACGTTTTTCTATCAAAATATTGATATTTTTTTTGAATTTTTGAAAGATTTTTAGAAAGTATACAAACACGAATATATTAAATTATATTAAGGAGAAATAGAAAAAATGTCGCATTCAGCGAGACTCGAACTCGCAACCTTCAGCTCTATGCGCTGACGCTCTAACGTCTAAGCTATGAATGCCTAGCCATTATATCGCTTATCGGTCGTTAAATTAATTCCACTTCTGCCACATGTTACACTTACTCACTTTCTCCCTAAGCACATATAGCTTCGTTGTTAGAGCGGCAGCGCGTAGAGCTGAAGGTTAAGAGTTCTAGTTTCGCTGGATGTGACAATTTTCCAATTTTTTCCTAATGTCATTTAACATATTCTTGTTTGTATACTTTTTAAAAAACCTTCAAAAATTTTCAAAAATCTCATAAGAGATATCTCAAATAATCGTTTACCAAATAATCCACGGTTTCTAACCTAAACCTAACCGAATGAAAATATAAAATAGGGTACAAAAAAAAGTCTTAGAGTATGATGTTTTAATTGTCGGTGTGACAAAGTCTCTCTCTCATTAACGTTATGCTATATGTGCTTAGGGAGAAAGTGAGTAAGTGTCACATGTGGCAGTAGTAAAATATAACGACTGATAAGCGATTTGATGACTAAGCATTCATAGCTTAGATGTTAGAGCTTCAGCGCGTAGAGCTAAAGGTTGCGAGTTTAAGTCTCACTGGATGCGACGACATTTATTCAATTTCTCGTTAATGTCATTTCAAAAATTTTCAAAAATCATATGATGAATATCTCAAATAATCGTTTACTAAGAACACTGATCTGTTCAATTTAAAATATTTACATACATTATTACTATTTTTATTAACCTTGTAAAGACAAATAAGTTTTTTTCTGTATTTCTGTTATTTTTAAATTTGTGTTTTATCAATAGAGATATTAATATATCTTCACGTTTATTTTGAGAATATAATTTATTCGTTGTACATGCTAAGGATCGGGACATAGCCCTATTATTCATTTAAGACTAGACAAGTTAATCCAGTAATGTGAAAAACAGAATGGGTTTATTAGAATAAAAAATACATAACAAAAAAGTAGATGAAAAATGACTTTTTCAGATATTCAGGATACTTCGCACAAAATTGAACTCCAATCTTTCATGCGTTTTGTTATTAATTAATACACACCTCTTTGCTTTTAAAATTAGTAAAACAGTTCTAGCTGACATGGGCAATATTACAAAAAATTAAATAACTTACAAAATGCGCTTTGTTAAATTAAATTTTTTTAGTTAGTTGTATTATAATTATACATAAAGATACAAATATTCTTAAAAGAACAGATCGTTTTATTTGTAAACTGTAATATAAAGATAGGCCCTGCTCCTTTTATAGTAATTGCCAATTTACAATAAAACCAATAAGTAAACCCAAAGAAGGTGTAGCCTCACTAGCCTTTGGTGATGCCCGTCTATAATCGATTTTAAGTACTGTATATACAATCTACAAAAGGCCAATGCTTATAAAATATCAGCGATTGCAAAAATTCCATTAAGAATATATAAATGCGATAAGAAATTACAATTTGAAATTAAAAGCTTTATCTTATAAAGGTAAAAGGATAACTATTTTATATGCGGGAGTCAGAAAATGATTAGTTTCCAAATCCATTGTGGCTTTCTGAAAAGAATATTAAATATTCCTGTGTGGTCTTCTATAAAAATGCAACGGCGGAACTTTTTAAATTGTGGTTCAAAACTTGTCTTCCACCAAACTATTCTCAAAATAGCCTACGAGTTACGGACAATGCATGTGATCATTTTTTTAACAGAGGGCCAGGCTTTAGGGGTCGACCATGGGATTGGATCGCAGTTAGTACAGCTTATTTTGCACCGCATGTGATCATGGTTGCCAATTACATCGAACGTTATGCTTAAACAGTACAAAATAGGAAATTTAGCACTAACTAGTGAACTAAAAAAAAAAACATTTTCTAATAAAAAAGTATATAATATTTGTAATTCTTTGGGCGATGGGATGAAACGTACAGTGCTGCTACTCAAACCGGTTTATTTTAAAGATCTCGTAAAGCATCCTCTATTCTCAAGTTCAGTTTTTTTAACAAGATCGTCCTAGAAATTTCGTATTGCTTTTATACTTTAACAATTAAATCTTCTGCTTTTGTAATTGGAAATTGAAAATTTTGTGTATCATCGAAGAGAATACGAACATTTAATGCTGCCATTAATAGGAGTTTTTTGTATACTTTTTAACGTAGTTGTATAGACCAAACATTTAATATGTGAAATCTGCTGGTAATATTATTATAGAATTTTACCATTGTCGAACTGGCATATTCGTTCTTAATGCAATTTTTCATAGTTTGTTATATCATGGCAGTTTGTTTTATCAAAGTAATAGTTACTGATTGCCAGCTCATGTTTTGTATCTACAATCTACTATATCCGTGTCATTTAACTGAAATTGACTTTCTCACTAGTTTAATTTAAAAAAAAAAATTGGGACCATTTTTGAAGTTTTTCAGTAGAGTTTCAACCGCAGCAATTTTGATGGTCTTTAGCACGGATAAAAAAACCTATCAAATGTACATACCACATCTCTAGATCTGATTGTGTCTAATAGTTTGAGAACAACTCTTTTGTGAAGCATTTCTTTAAATCATGTAATTAGCTTGTAAAAATATTAAGTTCATAATAAACATATCCAGTTCTTAAATTTTTTATGTCACGCTTTATAGGCTCTTATTTGTAGGTTCTAATGGTATGAACTATTTTAGGAAAGATCGTTCTTTCAATTTTGTCATTGATTTATCAATTTTTTTAAAAGTACAGTGAAGATGTAAATATATATTTAAAACAAATAATGGCTTCCCAAACGTAAGTCGTTTTTTATCTCAGTAGGTTTCTCTGGGATATTTAAAACAAATTATCCATGATTATTTCCTTCGATTCAAATTAACCAATAGAATGTCATAATTTTTTGAAATTGGACCAATCAGAATCAAATATCAGCGACTATTGCATCAGAACAATATCAGCGACTATTGCACTAGAGAAATAGTCACGTCAAATATAAATGTCAAAAATTTGTCTTCTTAGGAAATAATCTTTCTAAATATAACGCGACTTTAATTAATAGTCTGGTATTTTTGTTGTTGCTAAATTTCTCGAATATTTTACAATTTGTTTCGACATAATTTGACATTAATAATCAAAGATTAAAGCCCTAGAGCTAAAGCTCTCGGGCTTTAATCAGATTATTAATGTCAAATTATGTCTCAACAAACTGATACTAAAATATTCTCAAAATCTAGATACCACAAAAATAGCCGACTATAATCAAGGTCTTGTTATATTACCCTTGATAATAATTTTAAGGGCTAACCATATATCATTCGTTACCTTTATCTTACGGGTAACGTTCGAAATAATGTTATTTTTAAATTACTCGTGATTATCGTGATTTATCAGTAACCAAAACAATGATCAAGTGAAAAATATGATTTAATTGTAGATCAACTGAAATAAATGAAACAACAAGCTAAGGAAACAGCATTTTCATATCGGCCTTTGACCAAATACGGTGTAGTAAATGTGGGAAATAATTTCAAACTTATAGTTCCTTTACAAGAACATAATAATAATGTTTTATATCATGTAAAAAATAAAAAATTATTCTATATTCTGGATTAAGTACATTTAAGTATTGACCATGAAGACAGAATAAGAGTATTATTTATAGCTTCTTTGTGGCATCAACTGTGTATATTTACTTCTTTTATTGGGGAACTTTTGCCACTAAAATCAAAATAATAAATTTATATGTGGAAAATGACTTGTGCTTATTTATACTGATAAATATGTCAAATTTGTCAAGGGTCGTTGTTTTAAAACTGAAAAATAATTTTCCTTCCTGAGATTTCGACAACCAGATCCATTGTCGTTTTTAAATATATTTTTTTAAATAGACTTCATCTTTGTGCAATGTTTTTTGAGTTCCTAAAACAAAAACACAAAGAGAAACAAATCAAAAATTTAAAACTTAAAAAACTTTGCACCAAGAAGTATATTAAAAAAAATTATCTTTGAAAACGACAACCGATTTGGTTATCGAAAGCTCAGAAAGGAAAAATATTTTAATTTTAGTAAGGCATTTTCAGTTTTAAAAAAAAAACGAAGCTTTGCAAATTTGACATATCCATTAAGATCAATAAGCAAGGGTCATTTTCCACATATTGTTTTATTATTTTATTATTTTGATATTAGTAGCAACAGTATCCCAATAAAAGAAGTAAATCAAAAACAAGAGTGTTAAGTTTTTTAAATGAAAAATACAAAATATTCATATAAATTTCGCATAATCTGTCAGCAAAAACTCAGCTTAACAAGAAAAGGCCTTGTAAAACATTTTTTTGTGAAGTAAATAGTCGGAGTCAAGTCGATATAGTCATGCTATCCTAATCTAAAGAAACAATTCGTTCTATTTTTGTGTATAACAAGCACCTCACAATTTTTGCGCAATTAAGATTTTACCTTTAAAAAAGGCAAAAGGAGCTAAGCATTTGGTAAAAATTTTCTGCATTTTTAAAGCACCTTGAAAACAGCGTTCAGATAATGGCCATAAGTTTGGTAACAGATTAGTGAACAAACTGAACAATATGTGACCGAAACAATATGACAATAAAATGGATGCAAACATAAAGTCTAAAATCCCTAAATTTGTACAATCATTAAAAGTAGGCATAAAATAATCTTCCTACAAAGCAATGTGTGACTCAAAAAAAATATTTGGTCCATCAAATTCTATCTTTCTAAAACATTTAATGGATTAAGAAAACAGTTGACAATAAAGGTGGAAACAGACTATTACGTCACGTGAGCTCATATGCCGTCACATTATCATGTTTTTATGGTAATATAACGCTTAGAAAAACATTGCTATCACGTTAAACGAATTTTTTGTGAGTATTGCATTGGTTTCTCGTGCAGTGTTTGTGTTTTGATGTCGAATCAATTTGAAATCACAATTAGTTTTTTAGAATGGAAAGAAGAACTAGAAAGTGTAAGTGTTTGTATAGTTTTGGATAAATGTGGTAGAAACCTAAACAAATTGCATTTGGAATATTAGATGCTCGTTAGAGATGTTTTCGGACATGTTTAGAAGTACAACCCGATTTTTTAGACAAATGTGTTATGTGAAGATAAAATATTTAAATCTGACATTGAACTAACGTAACTTCCTTTACAAGTGTTGTTCAATTGGAACCCTATAAGAAGAAATTGCAGTTGTTAAGGCTTTGAAGTTCGAGAGAATTATAAGAAATATTAATTAATATCTTCTAATTTTTATCTAAAACAATAGTAACTACTACCTACAATAAAAACATGGCGAGATATTCACTTGATTTTGGTTAAATATCATTTGATATTTCAGAACTTTTTCCATTAAAACTTCATCCATTTTACTTAATCAGAAGGAAGGTACTAACATCTATAAGCTCATGGAGACAAAATATATGCAAGCGCAGAAAACTACAACGTAAAATGAGACGTTGGGCCTGTGACGTGAAATGATATATATTAGATGACTTTAGTGTGGTTCTTGTTCATAACGAATTATGTTTAACAACATGGCACACTTTTTGGACGTGACGTGGTTCTGCGTGCGGTCATTTGAACTCACGTGACGTGATAGTAGTCACTGTAGTCAGTTTCTGCATTCATAATAGCAAACTTGTTGGTATAGATTTATTAAATTCTTATAACAGTAATAAGAGAAGTACAGTTATATTGTTTATGGGTAGTCATGGTTATTCATCATTCGGTTTTTTGTTGATTGCAGGTACAACTTCTATAATTAGTTTAACAGTAACAAATAAACACGGCAAATTTAGCTCTCCTGTAAACATTATTCTTTAGTTATCAATAAAACATATAAAAAACCGCATGAAACCAACAATGCCACGTCATCTGTAAAAATCGTTTTTCCAGTTACCACAGAAGCCGATTGAACACATGATATATCAAACAATACAAACAACAATTTCAGGTTGTCTGTCAATATTTGCTCTCCATTTACACTAGAAAATGTAAAACAGTTGCAGATGTAATTGTATTTAATAGAACTTAATTTTTGTGAGGTTTTTGTTTCTAAATGTTCCAATGGTTGCACACTTATTTCGTAAAACATGTTTGTTCATACAGACTGTTGTGTTGGAATAAGCAAAAACAATAAAATGAATTTAAAGCGTACAACGCTCTACCGATAGATTTCCACTACTGAAAATATATGGATTGCTTTATTAAATAAAAAAAAAGAAATTGTCTGCAAAAAATATTGATATTTTTAGATTTCCTGTCCTCGATATTGATAAACGAAAAGCTAACGGAAGAAATGTATAAGGCGTTGTTGTGATTGTTAAAAATAATCTTTACTACAAAATCAGAACAGAAAGGATCAGATTACTACAGATATTTTCAAGAAAATAGGTTAGTTTACGCCGGGCTCTCCTGATTAATACCGGAGTGTTTTAGGCTTCATCTCTATGTGGTGGTCAGTGATACAAAAGATGCTTTAGCAAAACTTAATGTGGTTTAAAAAATGCCACTGTAGTGCCGCTAATATTATATGTAACTCTAAATGTCACAAAAAATTGTCAAGTTTGAATAAATGGTTACTGGTAGAATGGTTAAACTCACATTAACCAGGTAATGTTAATATAACTAAATTTTTAAAGATATTAACAATACATTTGTGTTCAAATAAAGATTATTAGGTGAATGTGGAGATTATCCAATTTCAAAGTTTAACACTTTAACCTATATTACCCAAATAGTCATTAATAAACCACCATTAATGATTAAATTCAACTTCTGGATCCATTACATTACAAAAGATACGTCCTATTTGCCATAAATATGTTTTTAATGAATGGGATGGGAAAGTTCGATGAGGTAGCCGTTAAGCCATTTCGACACAGGGACGTTTTGACGCGAGAAAAAAAATTACAAAAGATTATAACTATTTTTTTCTATTCGGACCAAGGGTTCTGAATATTTCAAGCGTTTCGGTGGAAGGAGTTTTACTTTTAAATGTGAATCACAAAATTTTTTAAATAGATTGAAGTAAATTTGCTCCTCGAGAGAATCGAGAGAAGCGACACAAATCAGCAAATTTGAATTTATAAAACCAAACACCGACGTGGAATTAAGAAACACGTGTTCAACATGAAAGTGAAATGAACAACAATCACATGCAAAATTGGTTAAAAATAACTATAATGAAAATTTGCTTTGCGTAATAAAACATTCCAGTTTAATATCAACCCTTTTGGAACTCGCAATCTAAGTTAATTAGGTATACTATTAGTCCTACTTACTTTTTATTTTGTATAAAATAGGCTTGTTCACAAAACTCACCTATATCTGTATATTCAGAAAAAAAAATAAGAATTCGAATAACGTTAATAAAATAACAATTTAGTCTTAAACAGAGATGTGTAAACTACTTAATTAATCCCCGGTAAACTCTAAAACCATAGTAGAAATTCATTTGCAAATAAATTAAACTGAAAACGCGTTTGCCAACAAAGGGAATTACTAGATCTACAAGCAAATAAAATTTGAAATAAATAAGGATATAAAATTTCTTTTTATGTCAGTTTATGTCTAAATCGTTATAATATGGTTACAAAGATAAAAAAATATATTTTCAAGCTCCATTCAGGTACAAATTGGTATTTGTAGGTATATATTGTACGAGTTTTGATTATTTGACAAATAAGGGATAATTAAGAAAGAATCATCAGAAAAACGGTTTGTAGCATAAGTTTTAAAAAGTTTTGATGCGTATTAATGGAATTTTGCAATAAAACTGTTACAAGTAGGAACAAAAAAAAATATATCTTAAGTCACTTATAAATAAGTTAATATTATTTAATTATACAGTGTGTAAAAGCCAAATGAAATCAATTCATTATAACGGTTACTATACTATGTATACTATAAAAATTACGAAACACTTCAAATTTAAATTATGACATTCTTCAACGTATACATGCCACCTCTACCTTCAACCCCGTTTAAATGACATATACAACCTCCAATTTTTTTAATGGCAAATAGAGGCTTGTGATATATCGTTTAAAAGGTTTATTTTCCATTTAATATTATTGCTTTCAAATGTTTTACAAGAATTAACATGAAATAGATTAAAAACTGTGGTTACCGAAATTCAATAAAATGCACTCAAAAACGAAAATATAATGCAAAATAAAACACTAAAAATAAATATGAATGTTAATGAAGTAGATGTTTAAAATGTTCACCGCGAACGTTTTGGTAACATCCAATTATCAAATAAAACTTTTAACATTATTCAACATATCAGGCGTTACCGACCTAATCGCAAGCGTGATTCGTTCTTTTAGATCATTTAATTTTAAAGATTGAGTTTTTGGCACATTGCCTTTAACATTCCATATAAAAAGAAATCTAATAATGAAAGATCAGGATATCGCGCTGGCCATTCAATCGAGCCTCGCCTCCCCATCCAACAATTGGGAAATATTGTATTGAATATTGTCGGACATTAATTTGGTATTTGGGTGATGCTCTATCCTGCTAATATCATATCGTATTTACTGAAACCCGAAGTTTTCCTGGATCAGGAAATAGATTTGCCAAAGTTATAATGACATCATTTTAAAGTAGTGCCAGTAGGGACTAATGATATGGTTTCCTATAATCCTTGCTCAAACATTAACATTTTAAGGGTATTGCGTGTGTTTTTCTCTTATCCAGTGAGGCTTTTTTGTTGACCAATAGCGTCATTTTTGCCGATTAGCATGACTGTTAAAAGAAAAGGTAGAATATATCTAAGATACCCATCATTTACTCACAAAAATAAGTTCTTTTATCAAAATCTTCCATAAGCCTCTGAGTAGGTATAGTTTTATAGGAGTGCATTTCATTTTCATTTAATATGTTTACTATCAATGTATGGCTCACGTTAAATGTTGTGGATAATGTGGATGCATGTCTACTAATGTATCTTAGTTTTTCTTAATCTCAAGCATCACATCTAGTTTGATTTCATCAGTCATTGCATTGGCAACTGCTTTTTTTATTTGCCTCACATGACCAAAGTCGCAAAACTTCTTCTCTATTTTGCTTATTATTCCCAGAAATATGGGCAATAAATTAGAAAATTTTTCCTAAAAATATAGTTTAAAAAAACTAAAAAACACGCTTTTATAGCATATGAAATTAACAAGTAAAAAAATAAATGTAATTAAGGAAACCTAAAAGCATGTTTCTGAAAAACATCGAACTAAAAAGTTAAAAATAATTTTCAAAATAAAATTAAAACAAAAATAAATGAAAAATACTAGTATTATTGTGAAAAAAGCGTGGGCGTTGCATACCATATTTTTCGAATGTCCAGCGCCCACGCTTTTTTCACAATAATACTAGTATTTTTCATTTATTTTTGTTTTAATTTTATTTTGATAATTATTTTTAACTTTTTAGTTCGATGTTTTTTAGAAACATGCTTTTTAGTTTTCCTTAATTACTTTTATTTTTTTTTCTACAACCGTGCGTAAAGTATTACCTTTACGCACGGTTTAAGGTTCGTTAAATTTAACTTTTTTTCACCAGTGAAAAAAAAAGTTTGTTTTTCACTAGTGAAAAAAAGTAAAATAAGCACTGTTTTGTATAAGATTATGCAAATACTTTTATGTGTGTTAGTGGCCGAGGTTGTAAGGTATATAGATTCTACTCAGATGACTCGGGTTCAATTCTGGGTAAGGAAACTTTTTTTTTATTATTTAATTGTGTAAATTTGTGTAAATATATTTAATTGTTAAATTATTGCAGTTTAATACATACAAAACTAGATATTATATTCAGTAATTTTTAATTTGATTTTTAATATGACAGAAATATCAGTTCATGAATAAGGGTAAGTATTTTTATTTAAATGACTGATTGACATTTCAATTAATTTATAATTCAAGCATTTGGCGTTTCTACGTACCGGTATTATAAGGTGAGATTAATTTAGAAAATAAATATTTTGTTCTCTAAAATATGTTTTAAATATAATATTTTTTTTTCAGTAAAGCGTAAAAAAAAATCAGGCCTATACTTGTATTTCTTGTAAAGAAATTCGGTTGTAGAAAAAATATTGTATGCAACTCGTGCGTAAATGTTCCTTTTTGGACTCATCTGACAACATTCACATTCGTCAAAAAAGGTCACTTTACGCACTAATTGCATAAATAACTATTACTTGTTCGTTTCATATGCTATAAAAGCGTGTTTTTTAGTTTTTTTAAACTATATTTATTTTTTACTTTTTAGTCCAATTTATTTTATTTCAATAGATTCTTTAATTTGCTGTGACGATTACAAGACCCTCACTCAATTATTATTCGTTTATTTAGTTGGCGCACAAATTACCCACTCCCGGCACGGGAAGGTAGTGACTAAAAATAACGATACGAGATCAGCGTTGCCATGCCATAAGAAAATTTTTCACCACATCTATTGAAGACAAAATCCCCACTTTTCCCCACTTCGTAAAAAATGGCGACAAATTTAATATAACAGTAACATAAATAAAACTATTGACTTTATTTAAATATATTTTTTTTAATATAATCAAAATAAGCATAAACACAGTTGCAGAAACATCAATACAAACATAATATGAAACGAAAAAAAAAAAAATACTAGAAAAGAACTAAATTAAAAAACTACATACAATTATTCATAAATATTGGTATACTTATCGAAAAAGTAATGTAATTTGCACCTAATAACTATTTAAAATTTATTTATAGTTATTTTTTTTAAATTACCAATAGAAAGTATCTTCTGGTAATAAAGCCAAACTAGCTTACATTATTATTTGTGATACTGTAAACAATGTTATGTTTACTTTTCTCGTCAATACTCAATAGAGTGCCTATGCAACATTTAGGATTTTACAGAATAGTTTCAGACAGCGCGTCAGCGAATAGCGACCATAATTAATAGTAGCTATACATCCAATATATTAATTTAAGGTTTTAGAATAATTATTATAATATACGTATATTTTTGCTGTAAAAGCATAATTTATTTAAATACCATAATTATTTCCCACTTTTATAGTATTTTTTAATAAATATCATTACTTCCCCACTTTTTCATCACACTGCTTTTATTTGTTGAACTTTTCCCCACATGTGGTGAAAAATCCCCACTAATGGCAACCCTGTACGGCACTCATCCGAGGCAGCAGCCGCGGAGTGAAGAGTTACAAACAAACAAACATACATACATACAGGTGAAGTTAATAAAAGAGTTTTAATGTTAAAATAGGCGATCTACTTCCTGTTGTTGTTCGGTTTATATCTGCGTAACCAATTATCTGTTATTTATGTATTATCGTTAGTTTAGTCATTTTTTTACACTTTAAACTTAAATTAAAATACTGACACTGAAATGACAACTAATACAAAATAATTTGCTAAGACGTTCTAAACTAACGTTTCCTATGTAATTCTGATTTTTTTATGAATACCATTTAAAAAGCACATTGCGATGGTTTTTGCTTAGTTTCCTATATTATCAATACCTCAATCGAAAATACTGTCACATACGATAATAGGGTAGTTTAATTGTTTTATATTTTATTGTAATATTTTGTTATATTTTTTATTGTAATCATCCAGGTCAAAGTCAGTCCGTTAGATTTCAAGGCGACCTTATATAGTTTAATTCTTATTCTCACGTAGCGTATAAATTAATTATAAAAGAGCGTCGTTGAGGTCGCACTCGAGGAGTTCGGAGTCTGAGGGTGTCTGTAAGGGTCACCCTTTGGGGTGTTCCTAAAACAGACCCTTGGGTCTGGGCCGTTGTGACTCTTGACGTATTTACGTGAGTAAGTGTGACATGCCACCATGTAGATTATTTGGTAAGATTAGTTAAGATTTGTATTTAGTTATTCGTTATTTATATTTTAATTATACATCGTTATTGCTTGATTATTTGTTAATATATTGAATTGAGGTGGTCGATACTTGATGAAAATTCATGGTTATATAATATAAATTGAGTATATTACGACTAATTTTCACAAAAAACTTTTTCTTTTTTCACGACGCGTTTCGCTACAACATTAGCTTCGTCAGGTGAAAGTATATAAATTTTATATACTTTCACCTGACGAAGCTAATGTTGTAGCGAAACGCGTCGTGAAAAAAGAAAAAGTTTTTTGTGAACATTAGTCGTAATATACTCAATTTATATTATATGTTAATATATTTGTTTTTTTTCCTGTTGTTTATCTCATCTTCCCCTTGGTTAGTTTTCCGCCTTCAGCAGAATACCTAACCAGGGGGTAGATAACCACGACCTTTCCTTTCCTTTCCCCCAGGCGTGACAATACCTTTCGTGTAGGTATATTGTATTAAATTTTGGGTGTAACCTTTTTTAAATTAAAAATGAAAAGACCTTTTAAACGATAAGTTATAAGCCTATACTTCTGATTTTAGAAACTTGGGGTTGTATATTTAATTCGAAGGGGGTTGAAGGTAGAGTCTGTCAAATTAAAATTAAATATTAAAGTGTTTCGGAATTTTTTATAAATAATGAATTTATTCCATTTGGCTCTTATACACTGTATGTAGAATATATTATTTATTATTTATTTACATGCTCTTTTTTAAAGTTAGAAATCAGCTAATATTTGAAAAGTTTAATTTCTTTTAATTTTTTTGCGTCTGCAAAATAAAAAAAAAATACAACTTTTAATATTGTCAAACTAAAAAATACAACACCTTTTTACGAAATTGATGCTTTTGAAAAACCATCTTTACAAAGAATTTGTAATGTACATTACTAAAGTTGCCAGTCATTTAGAACTTCTTATAAAACTACATAAGGCAAGTAAATAGCAAACCTTATTATAGATTTGGATTGTATAAAAAGTTAGCGAGGGAGTATTTGGAAAGAATTGATAAAGATCAGTCCATAATAACGAAAAACGTGTAGATGCCTTAAATATACGACAAATCGACATTTTGTTGACATTTTGTAAGCAATTAAATCAGGGTTACGAACGTTAAGCCGGATTTCACTCAATTCAGAAATTTAATTTTTTATATAATCAAAGACGTCCAATTTGAGTTATACCTATAGAGTTTTCTAAATATTGGATTAAATTCTTTAGTTGCATATAATTTAGTAAACGAAAAATGTTATTTGGTTTAAAAATATTTTCTACTTACTTCAAAACTTTTTCATTAGCTTACATTTATAGATAATTATCAAAACAATTATTTTGAGATATGTATCTCTGATGGGATTTTTGAAATTTTAAAAAGTGTACAAAAAAGAATATATTAAATGTTTGTAAACTTTCTTAAATTCAAAAATCGCATGAGAGATATCTTAAAATGATCGTTTATTAAAAATCCTTTGTTTCCGTCTCCTAACCGAATAAAAATATAAGACAAAGTACAAAAAGTGACTCCCGTGATTAACTTTATTCTATATTATTCTATATGTGCTTAAGGAGAAAGTAAGTAAATGTCACATGAGACATGAGTTGAGTTTAACGACCAAGAAGCTACATAAATACTAAGCATCCATAACTTAGTGATTAAAGCGTCGCCGCGTTAAGGGACAGGTTGCTGGTTCAAGTCCTTCTGGATGCGACATTTTTTTAATTTTTCCTTTATCTCATTTAATATATTTTTGTTTTTATACTTTCTAAGATCTTAAAAATATCTCCCAAGTATATTTCTATAAGTATATATAATAAATCAAGATAAAAGCAAAACATCATTTATATATACCTACTGTAACAATATAATATATTTTCCTTAAGAAATACTTTTCAAGAGAAACATCATACAATTCTTTTAGAATGGTAATACTTAAAGATAGCGCAGTATTTTCATATTATCGCCGTTATCGAAATAACTGTCAGTTTCCGTTAAATTTGAATTTCATTTCGTATTCCGACAACAATTTACTTCAAAAAGCATCGCATCATTTCGAACCCTATTATTATCCTGATACTCTACATATTTTCTAAGCGAAAACGCTAGTAATAGCATTACCAAACCTTATTGATCAACAACGGATGAGAATTTTGTCGGATAATAACTTAATTCTACTCAAAAGTACACACAAACCAAACTTATATGGAATCATTTTGTATTTCTTAATATACTTTTTGTAAGGTATCCAACATTAAGATAAGAAGAAACTACTGCTACGATTTATAATCTTGTCAATTTTGTAATTTGAAACATTTTATTTAGGTTTCTAATCTTTTTTTAATTGCTCGCTAAAAGTTCACTCAGTTGTTTGGTGGTGAGCGAGTTGTGGGTTCATTCGAACCAAATAATCTTTTTTAAGATGTTAAAAGGTTTTGGGCGTCAAAATATTATTAAATAGTAAACGAAATAAAAGAATAATTAAAGCAGGTGCTACTTATTTTTTTATCAAATGGATAAAAAAGATGAGTAATCCAGAAAAAAGAGAAAAAAATATATAATTTTTTTAATATAATCTGATAAATTAAAAAGAAATTTGAAATTCCATACTTTACCTAAAATCCAAAAAAAAAAATACATAACTTAGCTTTTTTAAAAAAATTTAATATAAATCAATATTTACTTTTATTTTTTCTAAATGAAAACATTACAAGAAAATATTGTTTGAAACACATCTCAGAAAAAAAAACTTAAAATCTGATTTCACAAATAAAATAAAACATAAAATATTCACATTAAATAAATCTGAAGATACAGTATCATACATATTTACTGAAAACAACTAAGATAAAATATTGCTTACTATGTATAATCTAAAAAAAGCTAAATAGTGAAGATATACTTTGTTGAAAAGAAATAGAAGTTAAAGAAACATACTGTAGGTATAAATATTTAAAAAAGATTATTTTTCAAGAAATTAATGTTAGTTTTGTAAAAATGCTACAGTATGAAACAAAAAAAAACAAACATGTTTTGTGAACAAGAAATGCAAAAAGGAAAAATTAATTATCTCACCAAACATGGAATTCCATAAAAAAACGTAACCAAGGAGGTAGGGGTTACCCAGGGTTTCGCATCTGACTAATAAATATATATACGTTATATTTTATTGATCAGCGCAGTGGCGGATTAACAAGGTTGAGTAGGTTGAGTAGGCTTGTGCCTAGGACAGTCTATGCCTAGGACAGTCTATTTTGTCCCTACAAAATTTAAATATATGGTTACTTACATGTTTAATTCTTTTAAAGTTGAACTACTTCTGAAGTGATAAGTCAAGAGTAAACATGAGAGCTATGCGTTTTAAAGACACACGAAGAAGTTGACCATTATACATAATTAAAAGTATATATATATATATATATATATATATATATATATATATATATATATATAATAAATCACTACACCAAAAAAACCTTAAAATCTTATACAATCTTTTCTTAGATAATAACTATCCTCCTGCTCTTTTAAAAAAAGTTTTATTTAGCACATCTTCCGAAAATTGTGATAGCACTCCAATAAATCACCTTTCCATCAATGTTGATGAACATAGTCTGGTAACTGACATTGCAGATATCACCCTTAACTCTAATAAAATTTTCACTTTACCTTACATACAAGATATCACACCGGGGTTGACACGAATATTTAAGTCTGTGGGTAACTTTAAATTTGCAAATAGAACAGTTTTAACAATAAATTCAGCTTTTTCAAAACTTAAGGAGAAAACTCCAAAAGAGAATATGTCGAACATTGTTTATAGTATTCCTTGTAACAACTGTAATTTACAATATATTGGACACTCTTCTAGACGGTTAAAAGATCGTATTGTTTCTCATAAGAGTGACACAAAAAGATATCCTGATAGGTGTAGTTTAGCTATCCATGTAAACCAACTTAAACACGATATGAATTATACAGAAGCCAAGGTATTGACAAATAAGAATAACTACTTTAAGAGACTGTTCCTGGAAATGGCTTTCATTTCTGTTACGGAGAATACTATCACTAAGAAAACTGATATTAGTCACTTAAGTGAAACTTATTCACATCTATTAAATGTAGACAAAGAATTCAACAATAAGAAAACCGTTAATCAGGTTAATTAAACATCGAAGGTATAATTTAAAATGTTAAAATTTTGTTGTGGTAGATATTGTCTTTTCAATTAGTTATTTTTCGTTGTTAATAGTTTGAGGTTGTTATTGTAATTCAATGTCTTTGTCTCAAGGTTGTATTCACATTAATGTCAACAAAATTATGTCAAAATTCATTTTGTCTTTGGTTTTGTGAAAAATCATAAAACATTACTGTGTGTTCTTTTAGCAAATTTCTGTTTGTTGTTGTTCTGTGTTATTGAAGTAATACCAATTGTTTGATTGCTAATTGTCATTGTTAACCTTAAACTTTTGAGTAACACGAGGCACCTGTTCTTTGTAATTAGATTTCAACTAAATAATTGTTTTATTAAAGTGTTTCTAAAGTTTTGTAAATCATTTTACTTTCTTAAATTAAGTGTATATTGTTTGCATATAATTAACGTCGTTTTGAAGTGTAATGGAACCCTTTGTAAAGGTTTTTTCTCCACACCTTATTGTCACATATATGTAGCCGTAATCTCACTTTTGTAAGTTTTTATTTTGCTTTTAAGAATTTTTCACAAATTGTAATCTCATCAATTTCTTTTAGCTGTCACTGAAGATGGTATAAAGTATACCGAAATATATTTGACTTTGAAAAAAAGAGTACACTTGGCTTTTATTAATTCAGCTGCTTTCCCATTGATTTCCTTTGTATATATATATATATATATATATATATATATATATATATATATATATATATATATATATATATTGCTCTATATTAGTTTAAGTAAATATTACTTAAATATTATTGTTGTAAAAATCAGTATACGCACGACATTTCATTTACATTATTATAATAATAATTAATTCACAATTCTCAGAAAAACCAGTAATATGGTAATACGGTAATACGGTAATTTTCGTAATTTTTTGCTTATTTAAAAAAAAAGAAATAAACTTTCTGGAATCTGGCCTTTACTTGGCTAATGTCTGAAAAATTTTAAGTTTGCTTGTGCTACTTTAAAATCAATCAAGAATGATGATAATACCGAAAAGCCTATATTGCCACAACAAACATAAGCAATACTTTTGAATTCAAAAAACTGGAAATTGCCGTTATGTTTGTTGGGTAACATGTTTGTAATAAAACTAGCTAACCCGGATAACTTTGCACAATCCAAGTTACCGTGGCGTCATAACAATGAAATTTGGGTTCTTAGAGCTCCATAATGTACCTTTATTTTTAAAATAGCGACAGTTATTGTTATTAAAAATAGCAAGTTGTGTAGAGATCGATATTTAAACTAGAATGTACTGCAGGCAAACGACAATTCACTAGTAATATAGATTTTATAAAATACAAGAAATGGCAGCTCATTTAACGTGGGAGAAGAAAATTGAAATAGTTTTAATTATGGGAGATAATTATAAAACTCATTGCAAAGCAGCAGCTTCAATAGAAATATTCAGAAATCGACGGCTACAGGAATTGTGAATAATTTAAAAACTTCGGGAACAGTTTTTTTAATAAAAAACGCCAAAAGTTGGTTGTCAAACAAAAACACGAAATTACAAATGATACTATCTATGTACAACGTTCCAAAATGTCATTTCTAAAAAATATCACGTGAGTAGAGGGACAATGGTAAATATTTTAAAAAGTTGCAAATATATATCATTCATTTTTATTAAGAAATATATTTTTTGGTCCTCCATCCAGAAACATTACTATTAATTACTTTAAAATCGTCCGGAAAATTACATTTTCCGGCCTAGGCCGGCAAAGCAGCTTTTAGATTGTCTAAAGAGATGGCGCTATGAGTCATCAAAAATACATAATGAATACTACAAATTTTAATTAAATTTATTTAAAAACAGCGTATAATATACTAAACTAATAACTTTTTCTAAAGGTAAGCAGGATTCAAACTTACATTTAATTTCTCTCACCACTTTGATTTTAAATTTGACATTTATGTCCATTTACAACTACTTATCATTCGATTATGAAAATACATATCTCGATTTTATTATTGCTCATTGAACTATAATAGTTCATTGTCTCTGCTATTTTTATATAAAATTATTAGATATTAATATTAATATTATCAATATAACAATTTTTACTGTGCTGCTTATTAGCACAGTATTCGTATTTATAAAAATTAAGGATCGTGAAATGGATTATCAGAAAATCATTCCTTATTACTGATTCTTTTAATCGTGCAATAGATGTCAATAATGTCAATATACACCTTATCTTGTATGTCACAAAGTAAACAGTTTTTGAACTTTTGAAAATATTAAAAATTGGTCAAACCAAAAAATAGTGTGTGTTACACGTCCGCAAAATGTTTTGCAAGTGCTCGTATTGTTTCGCCTTGGTGCTACGCCCCTCGGCTACACAACTTTACTCGCTCTTGCAAAATGGCATTTTCCGTCCTTGGGTCAGAAATAACTATTTTTTAACAACCATCAGTTTAAAAAAAGTAGCTAGTGGTGTGACAGTAATTCTACTTTACTATAAAAACTCGTAACCAATATTTATTCAAGATCAGGATATGGTGTGGTATTTATAAAAAAACATATGTGACAATATTTTTTTTTATTAAAATAGCTGATATATATTTTATCAACTTTGCATTTTCAATTATATTTTTTTCTTAATAATATTTATCGCTATTTGTAAAAAGTTACTTTACTTTTAAATAAAATTTATAACTTTGAATACAACTTAAAAAATTAATATCTGATAGAAATTTTATACCTTTTTATAAAGAATATTTTCTAAAATTTAAACATACCATAAGAGATATATAAAAAATAATAGTTTATAAAAAATATATGGTTCTAATCCTCTAATCATAAAAAATATATGAGACAAGACATAAAAAAGTAAGACTTTGATTTTTCAATTCTCGATGTAATAAATAATTTTTAATAAACGTCATGCATACCTTTACTTAGGAAAGAAATAAGAAGTGTCACATCTGACATGCATTAAATCGGAAAAGACTGGAAAGCCAAATAATTACTCAGCATCTGTAGCTCAATGTATAGAGCGCTAACGTGTAAAAGTAAAGGTTGCGGGTTCGAGTCCTGCTGGATTTGTCCATAATAGGCATGTTGACAGTAGTTTTAAATCCATGTAAAGTTAAATTTAAATGATTAATGGTAATATTTAAATACCTAAAATCATATTTATTAAACGTAATTAATAATATTTTATTAATTAAAATTAATTCAAAAAACTTTATTTAATACACATTATCACGTGACTGTGAACGCCAATCACAGCGCATGACGTCATGAACCGATAAACAACTTAGCGTCGCTTGGTGTCAATGTGTGAACGAGTTATTTCTTTGATTTCTCTTGCTAATTACTCGCTATTAGTATTTGCAACTCACTTGTTATCATAAACCGAATTGTGTTTACATTATGGAGACTATCAAAGGGAACAGTTCTAACTTGCCGAGAATCAATTGTTTGATGGTGGCGAATTTCTTTGCTACAAACAAAGATTTTTGTGCAGCAGAACTTAACATAAATTTTTTATGGCCTGTTTTTCTTCGTTATTACTATGTTCAACTCGTATATTTTTTAGATTAGATTTTAAAATATTATCGGTGTATTCGTTTAATTCAGAATCGGTTTCCATTTTTTCAATAAAATTTATATCTGCGATATCTAATTTTTCAATTTTAAAAGGTTTATTAAAATTAATTTTTATTCGTTCTTCTCTTGAATTAGTAATGGTGGTTGTTGCAAAAAAATTATTTACGTTTACAACTGCACAGGGTGATTCTATTTAATTGCCAAAATTAATATAATTTACAAGTCCTGTTCCGCTTTCTATGTCAACGGGTAATTTTACAATTTGGGATGTCCTAGCGGGAATATTAAAAGAATAATTTTTTACGTTAAGTTTGTTTTTTAGTTGTGTTAATTCTTCTAATTCGTATATTATTGGTATTTCTGTATAAGGAGTTTTTTCTCTAAATTTACAGTTGCTTTTAATTGTTTTAATAAATCAATACCAATTAATCCGTCATATTTTTAATTAAAATTAAATAAATAGAACTTATGTCGTTCGTTAACTTTAAAAATTTTAAAAACAGGTATATTTATAACTTCATTGGTAAGAAATACTGTGGGCTGTTTGAATATTAAAATCTTCATTTTTTACATGTACATCTACATACACACACACTTTGTATTTATTATTAACTAGTATTAAAGCCTTAAAATAATTCTTTCTCAAGAAAACTTTCAAGTTCCTTAAAGTTTGACAGATCGCGAGCATTGTTTATCGGTTCGTGACGTAATCAAAGTCACATGGCAGTTTTGGGCGTTTTAGCGGGAAATTTTAAATCTATTCTAATTTATCAATTTTTTCTTTAAAATAAAACCATTTTTATTCTTAAAATATTTTTTTCGCGGTTATTAAGAGTTTATCTATAAAATAAAAGCAGATCCGGAAATTAGTCAACATCCCTATTGTCATTGAATATAATATATAATATTGTTTGTATAGTTTCTAAATTTTAAAAATCACCTTAGATATATGTCAAAAATAATAAATAATTTACCAAAAAAACCGCTTGTCTACTGCTCACAGAAACATAGACTTGATTTTTGCTTAATTGCAACATGTTATTTTTTTAGACAAAACCATGTATATTTATTTTAGTTAGTAATAGTATTCGACAAAGGCCAGGCGACAAAAAGACTATATTTTGCCACTTTAGTCTCTTTACATCAGGAAAGATTAAAAATGTTTTGCAAAGGCTTAATGCATGGTCATCGTAAACAGCTTATTCTCATGTTACGCACTATGACAGAAAATAGATATGTTGAAATCTTTATTGAACCTATTATTTATCTTTCTGCAAAGAGATTATTCATTTATATAAATTATAATCTAAGATGCACCGCACGAGAAAAATAAAAAATGCACTAGAGATTAAGAATTTTAAAGATTACGGTTGACAGCAAACTCGCCAGACATATGGGATTTCGTTAATCAAGCTGTTAATTCTTTTAGCAGCCTCCAGGAATTCACACCTGCGTTTTAAAAATATGAAACAATATTCCAATTGATACTTTTATCTCTTTTATTGTTTCCATGTCAACACCTCATTACAGAAAAATTAAAGGTTCACCGAGCGGTTAAACAGACTCCCGCGTCACCCCTTACCTGAGCCCAGTAGGGTGCTAATAAAAGAGCAATAAAAGAGACCTTTTCGCCTACCCTCACCGCATGTAGTTGTATGAATTCACGATTTTACAATCTATTGTTTATATTTAACAAATATATGTGTTCAATTTTTTATAAATAAAAATAAATAAATATCAGAAACGTAAAGATATTTTTTTTCTGATTTCAACCATATATAATACTTACGCAAAATTTTATAGTTTACAGTTATATCACCAAAATATTCTAAATTACACTGAGAGGACGTAGGTAAACTGGGCGCAAACCGTTTTTCAAGCGCTTCGTAGCAGGTAAACTGGGCGCAAAAATAAAAAAGGTAAAATCGAGCAGAGGATTAAGTCCTTGCGCTCAGGTATACGGAAGTTTTTTTCCCCACCCACCCCACTCTCGCTCACTCAATATATTGATGCGCGCGGCACGCCCCTTTACGAATTCTTGCTAGACGTCGCGTGTAGTGATGCAACTTCCCAGACAATAGACAAAAAAATATATCAATTTTCCCAGACACTGGATGAAAAAAAATATTTACAGACATGAAAAAAAAGCTATGTATATATATCGATCCTAAGTTGGAATGGAATGAAAATATATATTTTACATAAGAAAACTATGAATTTTAACACTTATTTTATATGAAATTCGAAATATTTTATTCCAAGTACATATACCTAAGTAGATATATATTGTTCTGATCACACCTCCTAATAATGGACACCTCCATATAGTGGACAAAAATCAATTCCCCGGAGGTGTCCAGTATTGGGAGGGTTTACTGTATTTACCTTAGTTGATTGAGAGCCTCGTCCCTTGTGCTTGGGAGTATGGGCATCACTTTGCGGCGCGCGTTGTACATATTTTTACGCAAATATGATATATCTTTTTCTTTTAGATTGTCAACTGTTATTGGAAATTTTTCCATTTCTAAGTTGAGTATTTTAGCCGGTTTTTCAATCAAATCTTCTTCGGCTTTGCGTTTGGTTGGTTGTGATAAAATTATACGGCTAACTTCGTTATCACATAGTCTTTCGTGATTGTGCTCGGCTCCACTTCGCACAATAGTAGTTCCATCTTTTTTGGTGTAGACGGAAGCTGGACAGGTTCTTTTGGAACATCTCCAATAACTTTCTTCACTTTTTTTTAAAACTCGCGAAAATGTGAATTTAAATCCATTTATTATTAATAGCTTTTTTTGGCGTTTTCTATTTTGATTTCTTTTTGCATGTTGGTGATGGGTATATTTATGACTATTAATAGTATTAATATTAATTGACAAGTCCTGTTAGATACAGGCGCTAAAGGTATTTTATGTTATATTGGGTGTTGTTTGTTTCTCAGTGTAATTTAGAATATTTTGGTGTCATATCTGTAAACTACAAAATTTTGCGTAAGTATTATATATGGTTGAAATCAGAAAAAAAATATCTTTACGTTTCTGATATTTATTTATTTTTATTTATAAAAAATTAAACACATATATTTGTTAAATATAAACAATAGATTGTAAAATCGTGAATTCATACAACCACATGCGGTGAGGGTAGGCGAAAAGGTCTCTTTTATTGCTCTTTCATTAGCACCCTACTGGGCTCAGGTAAGGGGTTACGCGATAGTCTGTTTAACCCACCGAGCTTTTTCATTTCGCGCTTAAGTGGTTTTTTACTAAATTTAAAATTCTGGTAATCATTTAAAATGCACTTTTTGTCGTTTCTAATTTTATTTGTTTAGTTAAAATTTAATTTTGAGAATTTGCATTGGTAACGTAACCAAATTATTATTTGTCATGGATTTCTTGACTCACAATAATAACATTAAATTTTAAAACACATAAGGGGTTCCAAGAATTTTGGCATGGACTAAAAAGATAGATAGATAGATAGATATTTTTTGGGTTGGCTGTTAGCCTGTATCACTGCGACATTTGCAGATCTATTGTGAACACCCATTATCTGTGAAATAGGATTAGAGCACCTTGTCCAGCTCTGCCCTCTTAATGAGACTTAATAGCCTTGACAGTGGCCACTCCGCATAACTTGGAGCAGCCGGTTTCTCCTCTCCCAGTACTAGATACCGCGTAATTGCAAGGCCTTCACATTGGCATAGGACATAAAATGCGTTTTTCTCTTCCTCTTTGCAGTATCGACAAATGTGTTCTTTGGCTAAGTTCAGCTGACTCATGTGTTTTCTGAGCCTACAATGTCCTGGCCAGAGACTGACAGTCATTCCGACAGCATTTCGCCTTTGTGATAGCAGCTCTGCAGTAAACTTCGCCGAGTGTCCTTTTATGAATACTTTGGCTTGTCGCTTGCCCGGTGATTTTTCACACCACTCCTAGGCCTTCTCTAGCATTCATTTCTCAATGGCTGCCTTTCTGAATGTATTAGCAACTCCACCGAATGGTTCCGGGCCAATCATTGGAGTATTAGCTCCCGCACGGGCCAATTCATCAGCCTTCTCATTGCCCCGAAACCCTGAGTGTCCTGGTATCCATGCCAGTGTCAGAGAATTTTTACTTGCGGCATGTGTCAGAGCCCCAATGCAGTCCCACACCAGCTGTGAGCTTATTTGTGTTGAGACCATTGCCTTTAGAGCTGCTTGGCTGTCCGAGTATATGACTACGGTTTTACCCGTTATACCCTGACTTACGATCTCCGTTGCACAGTGTTGTATGGCCATTACTTCAGCCTGAAACACTGTGGCATACGCACCTAGACCCTGGCCGCTGAAAAGATGGAATTCAAAGATTCTTGATCAGTGAATACGGGCATCTGAACGGCTTAATCTTACGATGTAACGCCTTCTACACTGCAGTAAACTAAGGACAGATTAGACTGTACTCATACCAAGGATGATATAAACTGTGGGCTAAAATAAGAAGTACATTTGTCTCGTGATCATTCCATCTTTTCGACGGCCAGACTATAGACTCAGTTGGACTTTTCTCCTGTGTCCTCTACTATATATACCTGACCCTGTGCCTATCTAAGTCTTTGAGCAATCGGTATATCAGATTGACTCCCTTTGGATTGGGAGGCCATTCATCCATGAGCCCCTTTCCAGTATTTCTACTCGAAACTTTCTCGCACAGTTGTACCTGGGGACTATCCTGTCCTAAGGCATGCTTATTATTTGATCCGCCTGAACTGTTATATAATTCTGCTTGCTTTTTCCTTTTAATAAGATAATGGGAGCCTGATCTTGTAGCAGCCTGTGAGCAGTTGCCATAGCCTCGCTTTGTATGTAGATGTGCAATGGTGGTAGGTTGAGCAGAATTTGTAGTGCGTCTGTTGGGGCGGTTCCCATGGCACCTGTAACATTTAGGCATGCCTGCCTTTAAATGCTTTCCAGCTGCCTGATAGCCCCGGACTGCTGCGTTCTACTCCACCACACCACCGAACCATAGATTAACACTGGCCTAATGACTTGTGTATACAACCAAAGGTTCATTTTGGGGTTCAGGCCGCAGTTCTTGCCACACAATTGTCTACACCTACCAAGGGGTATTGTAGCTGTGCTTGTGACCTTCTGAATATGTTGCTTCCATGATAGCCTCTGGTCAAACACCACACCCAGGTATTTGGCCTCTGTGGCAATTGGAACCAGCACGTTATTGAGCGTTATTGGTTTTAAGCCTTGCAACGATCTTTTATTAGTGAAAGGGACAACTGATGCTTTTTGTGGATTGACTGTTAGGCCTTCATCCTTGCACTACTTGTACACCATATTCGTTGCGTACTGCATCCACTCTGAGACTGTGCCCAGAAACTTTATTGAGGAGTTTCTTAAGGAGGTCATCCACAAGTGCTGACCACAGCATAGTACCCCTCCCTGCGGACAGCCCCTTCCCACTGTTGCCTCAATGAACGCCTCACCTAACTTGGACACTACGATCCTATGCGTTAGGTTGGCATACACCCATTGGCTCCCCTCCTTGAAAGTGCGTCGGTCACTGACTCGGGTCCCACATTACTGAAGGCTCCTTCAATGTCAATAAACGCCTCTAGAGCTACTTCTTTGTTTTTTATTGACTTTGATAATAGCCTGTTTAAGTCATCCAGCGCTAGGTCTGTGGATTTTCCCCGCTGGTATGCATATTGACGATCACTTAATGGGTTCTCTGTTAAAATATCATCCCTTATATATTTATCGACCAGTTTCTCCAGCGTTTTGGTTACGAATAATGATAGACTTATTGGCCTGTATGACTTGGTTGTTTGGACCGCCATCCTTCCCACTTTGGGGAGATGTAAGACTTCCACCTTTTGCTACACAGATGGTATAAATCTATAGGCCAAACAAGCTTTAAAGATTTTACACAGATGTTTTATAATTACATCCATCCCTTTCTGGAGTAGGGCTGGGTATATTCCATCCGTTCCTGGTGTTTTGAATGGACGAAATGTGCTGATAGCCCTTTGATTTTTGCAGGTGTGGTTATTTCGGTAGTTAGCTTTTAGTCATCTCTTCAGGGCCTTACCGGCCTTTGACCGTGACCTGCGCTATCTAATCCCGCTTCTATAAACCGTGAGCCAGAAAAGTGTGCCAATGTTAGCCTTCTTAAACTTTCCTCCAACGTTTTGGTGTATGATTTGTCCTCCTTTTTTAAAGAGGCCGACTTCTTTCGCTGTACCATTCTTAGCCAGGGCCTTGTGGATTCTTGAACATGCGGGGGTCGTTTAAACTTTCTCGAAGAACCTCCTCCAGGAGTCTCTTTTAGCTTTTCGGATTTTTTTATTGTACAGCGTTAACTTTTGTCTCTACTCTTCCCAGTTATGAATGGTTTTGACCTTGTTAAACGGCCTTCTTACCTGAGCCCTAAGCTTCTGTAGGTGGTCCTTCCACCACGGAGTGTTTCTTGTGTACTTTCTTGTCTGTTTCGGTCAGCTTTCACAATAAGCCGACCCAATAGCCTCGCTTACCCTGTCCACCTCCCGGTCCAAACTGGACACATCTCTTATTGACACCGTTCTGTCCTCGAGATTTTTATTAAGGGAATTTACAATATAGTTTTCCCAATTCGTTCTCCGTGGATTTTTGAACGTGGTCTCAAAAATTTTAGGGGTGACCATATTAAACCTTACATGCCTGTGATCCGACCCAGACAGCTCGTCCGAGACATGCCAGTTTTCAATCTTGTTGTAAATGTTGTTTGTGCAGAGTGTCATATCAAGGACCTTCCTGCGCGTAACTGTTACAAACGTTGGCTTTTTGCCTCTGTTTAATATCTGTAAGCTATTACTAAGTATAAATTGTAATAGATACTCACCTCTAGGGTTGACGTCCGTACTACCTCACGCTATGTGATGAGCATTGGCGTCGACCTCCACGATTAACAGTAGGTTTTCCCTCCAGCTGTAGCTTATGATGTCCATTAGGTGGCCTGGAGGACAAACCCTGTCTTCTCCAGGGAAGTATGCTGAACACACCATTAGCCTTCTGATGCCTTCTTCCGAGAATATTGACAGTATGGCTGCAACAAAATCCCTAGTGCATAGCACCGGAATTAGCTTATATCCAACTGTCTTAGAAAACAATATATAGGCACAGGGCTTTATAGCCTTTGTGTCATATATTAACTCGCCATGGTGCGGTTTTATGCCTGCAACCCTACCTCCGTATAGCCATGGCTCCTGCAGGAGGGCTACCTCCACGCCTTTTCTATCAAATGTCAAAAACACTATGGCTTTTGCATGTTAAAAATTTGCCTGCAGAAACCTGACTGTACCTAAGTCTTCATAAGGATCCATACGAGTCTCACGAGAAGCTAGGGAAGGGATGGTCCACCTGGCCAGAGCCATGCATAGCCAGGTAAGGCTAATTACAAGGGCGTTTCGCCCGGTGACCCCAGGGGACCGTTTGCGACCAACTTAACCCGTTGGCCCTTCAGTACGTCGGCACGGTACCTCACACCTTTACTTGGGGTTGTTTGTGTAATTATAAGCCGTAAGATGAGGGAGGGACATCAGGCCCTGTCCCAGCTTGCCGTTGCCCGGGGTGTGCCTCTGGGAGGCCATTACACCAGGGTCGTACCGATGCGGGGGGGGGGGGATCCTGAAGCCTAGTAGCGGTCAGCCACTCAAGTTTCTGCATCCATCCCACCCTTCACTGCACTACCCCACCGCCCCGACTACAAAAGTACTAAACAAAGAAGTCTTACAAAGCATAAAAAATCATGAAGAATAGTCTAGTGCAAAAAAAATGTTATTTAAACCATATAGCCATTTTAGGTATAACACCAATGACTGGTAGAAATATGTGTAATGGATAAAAGAAGTAACAAAATGCAGTCAACTGCAATTTAATTTGACATTGAGTGTTTAAACAAAAGAGTTGGTAATAAAAGATGGCACTCTTCATTTTAAGCACTCGTTTCTTTTTTATAAAAAATAATTACACATAGTTTCTTTGATACTAATTTATAAACTTCTTAAAAGAGTCATTCGCTTTGAGTAAATTAAACTAGAAATGAGATAAAACATTTTTTTTTACCATTTAAAACCTTATTGTGTAAACAAAATCTTCCGAAAAAATAGGCGCTTCATCCAACACCAGAATCTAAAGAAAAAATGTTTTTGCATTTAAAAATTAAATAATAAGCAAGTAGTTGTTCCTTTTCTTTATAATATCACACTTGGAACAAATATTGTCTATCTATTTCTCGAAATTTCTTTGTCGTTACAATTGACTTCTTTTAGTTTATTGCTTATTTCGATTCACTATTATTGTGCTGAATGGTTTGAAACTTTTAGCGAAAGAGGAAAACAAGTAAGGGGTCATCTCAAGTATCTCGATCGTATTTCTTTTTCAACACATTTTCTTTCCGACATTTTCGGTTCTGTTAAGATCAGCAAAACAGAAGGACGTATTTTCTACCATATATTGTTAAATTACAATAACAATAACGTTCTCTTTATATTATAGCTTTTGATACAATATGTATGTTGTAAATATTTTTTATTTATCATTAAGTCATTAAGGTTTAATTGTGTTTAAGAATATTTTTTAACTACATGCTTTGAAAGCAGTTCAATTGAACGTTTGATAATCGACAACCTTTCGGCATCTACATTCAGGTAGAACAAAATACATACAATATTTTCCTATCAATCAATCATCTTTTCATTTAAAGTCCATTAGTTTTGACTAATATACACCGACTTATAAAACTCCATTGATCGATTATGTATGGAGTATAGAATTATAAACACCAAATTTCTTAAACGTTTTATTACTTACAGAGGTTTTGTTTTTCTGCAGAAGTTCCCACGTTTAGAAGTGGTTGCCACGCCTTTTCGAGCGTGTTCTTTGTTTTACTCAAAATAAAACCAGGATTAGAAAGAAAGACAAATTTATAATATTAACAAAAATGAAACTATGACTTTGAATGTTCACTAATTTAATTTACTAACGCGATATGTTTCTACGCACAGCGTTTTCTTCAGGCAAATGGTATCTTAATCTATTACAAGACTATTTTTAGGTCTAGTAGATTGCGAATGCGAATGAAGAGAGGATAAAGGATAAATTTATAGGAGTTTGGTGGGTAAGAGGACCCAGCTGTAGGACTTTTCAGGGAATGGGTGTGAATGTTTGGATGGTGTTAGTATCTGTCGTCGGCCCCGCTCTCACAAAATTTCTCATTTGCTGCAGGTTGGATTGCTCTTGTTTCTTCTACTTTTTGCCATTCATGAAACTTCACTTTATTTGTATCCATTGGTGAAGTGGTGGGCACCCTCTAGCGGTAGGAAAGGGGATTTTGGCAGCAGGGTTTCCAGGTCTTCAGAAAGGTCCATGTTTACGGATTGGAAGACTCTCAGGTTAGGAAGGGGGATCTTTTTTTTTGGGACTCTGTATCTTCCTTAGAGTCCTCCATTCCAATGGTTATGAAGAGTCCTTTGGGCTACAAGACGACATATCGATGCTGAAGCGCCTGAAAACAAGAAGGGACAGGCAGTATATTTGTGTGGTGGCTTGGAGAGAGGTTGTGTAGGTTTTTCACATTACGTAAGATCGCTCTCTCTGTGGCATGGATGGAATGTAAAAGTCTCTGAGGAATAGCAGAGTATGGCACGGCCTTGTAATCGACCAGAGGTCTAATAAAGGTTTTATATGTATGTAGGAGGGTTTTGGTGTCGCTTCTTCCAATTCTACCGCCCAGAGCACCTGAGGTTAGGATGTCTAAAGATGATGGTTTGGGTTTTGTTTGGAAAGAGAGCTATTATCCATCTGCTGCACCAGTCGCTGGCCTAAATGGTATATAAAGTTAAGGCTAGGATTGATCCTTGTGGAACTCCTGAAAGGAGGGTGAGTGTATCGGAGATTGCCTTTCCAACCTTGACTTGGATTATTCTGTTGGAAAGGTATAAATGAAAAAGTTTTATGGCTGGTATGGGGAATTGGATGTCAATTAGCTTTCTTATAAGGCCAGCGTGCCAAACCTTGTCGAAGGCCTTTTGCACATCCAACCTCTAGTAGATAGTGCATACTGATAATTGGGTTTTTACTCTAATACTGTTGATTATTAACGTAAGGATTCTTGGAATTTTCTACCTTTGTACTGATACTAAAAGATATTTAGTAATTGCGAATAATTAAAATCTGTTTGATTGTTTATTAGTACATTTAAATTTTCTTGTTTATTTATTTCAATAGTTTTCAGGAAATTTAATTTGATACCTTTATTTTCTGCGTGTAATATTTTAAAACCGTCATTAAAATAATGGTTATTTTCAATAAAATGATTATATTGGATTCCGATCTTTATGTATATAACTGGTATAATGTTCGGTTACTTGTTTTTTAATTTTTTTTTTTCTGTGTGGCCAATAGGTACCCGTTTTCGAAAATCTGCACAAGTTAGTTTGTATAATTTAGATTAATTTATAGTCAAGGCGAGATATGTTTGGATTGAACATTTTCCATAGGAAGCTATTTTTTGTTGGAATCCCTGACCGTTCTTGACGAAATTTAGCGCACGTGTTAATCATATCAAAAAGTTTTTCTTGGCGAAATATGGAGGTTGTATGTTAAGTCTAGACGGTCGAAAACAAGTAAAGAATTAATTTCATTCTTTTGTACTTTTTTCCAATTTTTGCCATTCTTCCAACAATAAATATAAAACTTTCAAATTCTAACAAACGAAATATTGTGTAAAATTAAATAAAAACTTTTAAACTTCCCATAATTTTTTATCTAGGAGCAATATTTTCCGAAATATACACGGAAATATAGAAATATGGTCTGTATCTCGACTAATACCGTCTGGTCTATTAGTATAGATTTAAAGCAATAGTTTTATTTTTAGTAATATTATATATTATGGACCTACACGAGGTATCGGCTATATTAATTTAACAAAGACAAACTTTAAAAAAATGTTTTTTAATGTTATTTCCTAGATCAATATTTTTTCAGTTATTTATTTTTGAAAAGGGGAATTTGTCGTTAAAAAAACATATTTTTTAAAGTTTTTATCCAAATAACTCCAAAACTAAACGTTTATCAGAAAGGTGTAATAAATTATAGCTTATAAAATAGCAAAATAACGTAAAAAACGTACATTTTTTAAAATAACAGATAAAAAATAGATCTTTGAAATGAGCTTTGGTAAAACTCTTTTGCGTCACGTTAGATACGATCAAAAAACGATGGGTGTCTTGAATTTTCGGGAAAAAACGTTATGTTCACTAGGACTAAAATTATTTTTTAAATTAAACCATCGCACTTTAGTGTTATTTATAAGATCCAAAAGTTGAGCCACCTTAGAATGCCCAGTTTTTTAGAAGATTATGTTATTTTTTTATGTTAAAAATAATGGAGACATGTTGATTAAAGTTTGCTTTATGGCGCATAAATTGCCGCTCTCTGACCTTTCATCCCTTAAATATAAAAAAAAACTTTGTAATGTTTGTTTATTCCCAATCTCATAGCTCATTAAATAACCTGTATAATGGTTTTTAAATGGATGTCGAAGCATCAAAATTATAGAAGTTATTGTCAAAAAAACCAATTCTACTGTTTAATTTTGGAGCATTTATTTTGATAAAACTAATTAATACCTATGTCTCTATACATATGGGACTTTCAATCAATAAAATATTCGGATGCGTGAATCCTGCACTTATAAAAATCGATTAAACACTATAACAAAAATGTATTAACAAAAATTAATTTTAACAAAATACAATTTGTCTTCTTCCTGTGGGTGGTCTTCTTTTCACTCCCATACTTTTGAACTTGTTCTTTTTGCTGCATTAGTTTCTACCTTCTTCTCTCTTCTTCTCCACTTTCCAGCTCTGGCCTCTTCTTCCATTTGCTTCTGCCGTTATTTTTAATTATATCTTTTAAATTATGTATTTTTTATTTATTTTTTTCTTTTTTATTTAAAATTAAAATTTATTCATGAAAATTCAGCTGATACATTTACAAAATTTCTAATGGCAATTCAATCCAACAATATTATAACAACACAAACAATAAAAATAATACCCCAAAAACCTACAACCGATTTCCTTAAGTGCGGGCGAATCATATTCCCAAAAATATATTAAAATAAATGTGTACCCGAAGAAGTTACCCTTTATTGCTGTACTAACATCGCAAATAACAAGTATTCTTTGCAAATTTAACATCATAATAGCAAATCCAGTTTAAAACCGACTGGGTATGTACTTAAAATGTAATGATTGTTCAAAAGTGTACATCGGTCAGACATCACAAAAACGAATCTCTCTCCACAAAAGTGGCACGGTAAAAAACAAATATTACATCTTTGAGACAACATGTGAATTCTGCCTTACACTTTATAGATTATAAGAGCGTCAACATCCCAGAAGAGATAACGAATCAGTTAAAAAAACTGTGTTTATTAACTTCTCTCCAACATTTATAAACTTTAAAGCAGATGTAGAGGGTTTGAGCTCTATTACTAAATCTTGGTACCAATCATGACAAATAAAGTTATGTTTTTATTTGCTTATGTATTTAGCTATTAAATGGTAATTTGATAAATAGATAGATCTTTATTTTAAATAGGAAACCGTAATGTACATAAACGATGAATAAAAGTACACTCAAACAGACACTAATTTAAGTTAAAAAGAAATTACTGTAAATAATTAAGCCCCTATAGTTATTATTTAAAAAATTGCAAAATTTAAAAATTATACATACAATAAAAAATACCAATAACATAACATACATTATAAATTTTTTACTACCATATTAAAATGATTAAAAAATTACAAAAATTCAAAAGAAAACATAAACACAATAAAAACAACAATATAATAACATAGACTATAAATTCTTGATGTATTTTTTAGCAACTTTTTAAAATTATTGAGAGTAGTACATGTTTTTATAGATGCAGGTAACTGATTAAACGTGTTGAAGGATCAAAAAAGAGTGAATTCATCGTACTTTTGTATAAAGTTCTAGCTATATGTATGTCATCTAAACCTCTGGTATGGTATGAAGGAGCACTTTTGTTAAAAGAAACGAATTCTTGAAAATATTCAGGTGATAATCGATTTACTATTTTGAAGACCAATATCATGGTGGAATAACATATTCTATCTTTAACACAGAACGATTTTTAAGAATTTAACATCGATTGCTTTAAGAATTATTCTCATTTCATGATTTTGTAATTTTTCAAACATGGTTGAATAATTGTGTTATATACCATGATTCTAGTATCCATCAATGAATTTTGAGAAATTCTACTCGGGAAGTATGTTTTTTTGATATTTTTTTTATGTATTTAAAGTGACTATCAAAACATAAAATATTGTCCAGCTGGAATCCCAAATATTTAACTGTTGTAACAATATAAATTTTTTCATTGTTAATATATAAATGTATGCTCTCAGTATTCAGCAAGTTATACTCATGGTTTTGTTTTGAAAATCATAGCATTTGTTTTTTACATTTAACTTCACTTTGTTTTTTATTCAAATATTGACCAACCATATTTAAAATAGTATTTATTTTTTGAATTGCTACATCCAACTTTTCTTTATTACAACAAATTAAAGTATCATCGGCAAAAAGATTAATAAATTTACAGATTACAAAAAGGTCGATATCGTTAATGTACAGAATAAATAATAGGGGGCCTAATACACTACCTTGAGAAATCCCAGTATGACTATATTTTCAGATGGCAAGTGGTCTTTAAAACGTACATTCTGTTTGCGATGTTCTAAATACGGTACCTTCTATACCATATTGTTTTAGTTTAGAAATTAATGTTGTTCTGTGGATTGTCTTAAAAGCTCTTTTCAAATCAAGAAATAGACCGATTACGTATTTATTTTTATCAAACTTACTTTTTATGTGACAGAGTGTAACTTGTAACGCTGATTCACAAGAGATTTGTTTTCGAAACTTGATTGGTTATTTATAAAAAAATTATTTTTCGTTATGTGTTCCAATAGTTGTTCATAAAAAGCAATTTCTAATAGTTTTTCTGCAGGAGGTAAAGTATTGATTGGTCGAAATTTTTCAGCTTTGATAGTATTGATTACTTTTTGTTTAGGGGTGATAGTACTGTAGCGTTTTTAAAAAACCCTCTTAAATAATTTCTTTTTTTACATTTTCTTTTTATCTAGGCCTACTCTATCTCCGTAACATTCTATGGTATTCAAAAAATAACTGGAATATTGACTACGTGACCTAAGCCACTCTTGAGAATAACAGTATTGATTTTTGTTCTAACCAATCATATCTTTCGGTTGAATCATGTGTTCTCGTCAAGCTTACTTGCACGGGAACCCAATCAACGACGACTCCTTCAAGGTAAGGCTTTGTTCATTAACACTTCGAGTCATTTTTAGCTCCAATTTTCCCGGTTTTTTGTTATCTAAAACTTATAAAGTAATTGTGTTCCGACTGCCGATTAAAGGGTTGGTAATTGCTCTGAAATTGTTTTGTGAATACCACCTGTAAGTACCTGTGGATGAGAGTAAAGAATAGTCGAATTTTTACCGTATTTTCGAGATTAAGCTGGTTGCTGATCTATAATTCTTCATGAGAGACGCTTAGGAGCCAATTGTAAGTTTTTTTATTGTATCGTTACTATCTTCACTACAAGAAAAAAGAGTACTGTTTATTTCTTTGGAGATTAAATTTGACTGTATTTAATATTAATAATATCTACGTATCAAGATTTAAAGTCATAAGTGAGCTGTAGAACACAGTGGGTGATTCAGTTTTTTTGAAAAAGCCGGTGTTTTTGTATTTAGTATTTTTTATCTGTACCTACCTTTTATTTGTATGCATAATAACTTTAACTGGATATGTAAGTACCCTTTTAACTCGAGTTAATAAATAAGCAAAAGGTGATTTCATTTGTTTTACTTTCCGCTTCACAGGGTACACAGAAATAACAAAATAAAAAACATAGCTGCTATTTTAAGTGTTATAAAAGATATGGACTAATCACAAAGGTGATTGGTAATATGTTTTTACTGTTTCTAACATAGATATCTGTCTATGTTTTTTATTTTTTTTTTGTTTGTCTTGTTTATTATTGAACCAAATAATAAATATTGTTTAAATAGATATTTTTCTTTTCCTCTCTGGTGTATGTTATCCTGATCAATATTTTAAGTTTATCTAATATATATTTTATTAAAGTAACTAAATTTTGATATATCAAATTTTTTTTATCTTACAAGTTGGAATTCCAACCATAAGAATAAGTTAAGAAAAGTGTAAGTATAATTATCTTAATTGTTTTATAAATAAAAGTGTGTAATTTCAATTCTAGAAAGAATAATCTGCCGGGTTATCTCATCTTATTTCTATATCTTTTATCTTTTACCTGGGTTTCTTATATTTTTCCATCCTTAGGATAAAAAAAGTGGCGCCCATTTTCCTTTATCTTTCATTTTATTTTCTTTCATTTTTTGTCCCTTTTAATTTTTATTATCTTAATAAATATTTTTTTTTTTTATAATTTTTCATTAAGCTCGTCCGAATCCACGCTCGCTCTCCAACAACCAACTGAGTGCCATTCGCACTAGTGAACCTTAAGACAAGCATTTACCATCCAACAATAAAAAAGGTTACCGTACTTATTTTTAATACATTAGGCAATGTCTTTAAAATTCCGATCCTGGTTTATGGCTTGCATACCTACTAGTGCATCTGCCAGCACAGTTGGTAACACTGCATACTGTCTTGCACATGGCAATGACGCAGCATTAAAAAAATTAATAATTATAAAAACTTCCACTTCTCGTTTAACTATGATCAAAATATAATTACAAAATCTGTACAAAAAAGTTAAAACACTTTAAATTTGTCAAACTCTAATAAAAACTATAAAGATGTTAATGTATTTTTTAATTGAATAATCCACATGTTCACCCAACCTCCTCCCATGTTTTCTTATTGCGAACTCTTGTCTTTGGTTTAACAACAAACTGATAAGATCGTCAGTGGAAAGATTTTTAAAATTTTATCATGAAAGAGGCCCATTGTTAATTTTTATATCTGAGTTTTATTAAATTTTATTGATATTGTCAATTTTTAACTTTTTGTCTGTATTATTCTTTGCATTTTCACGACATGTCCAAAAATGAGGGACGTGTGGTTACTTATGAATTATAATAAGAACACAAGTAATTTTGTGATTTTTACATTTTTACATTAATGCATATTCTTATGTAGACGCTGATGAAGGTTAAAACATATAACCGAAAATTTCGCAAATTAAAAAATAAATAAATCAGACGTGCCTTTTTACATCTTCTGCCCCTTCTAGATGCTCCTAAGGCTGTTAACTGAAACACAATTATAAAAAAAAGATATGCGTCGTTACATTGTACCTTTTATATAATAGTTTCTGAAACAGGTAGGTGGGAAAAAATCTCTATTTTAATTATCTGCTATAACCGACTTTTATCTACTCCTTTAATAGTAAATGTCATTTATACTCATTGTCACCATGCAGGGTAAGTAAGCTATAACGCACAGTTGTGCGTTATGAAACGTCAAGTTGGAACGCGTATTTATGCATGTAAAACAATATATTTTGCTGTTTTAAATAATTGTTACATTAAAAAATGGTTTTTCAGCAAATATCTAACCCATACAATATTATAAATTAAAAATATATAATAGTTTTTATTAAAAAATAAAACAGATTTAGGCAACATATATTACATTTTAAATGATTATTTAATCTAGTATGTTACTTAATGTCACTACTTTGATAGATGTTATTTTAAACGTAAAATTTCGTCATATATTTTTTTAGAGATGTCAAATGTTTAGAATTAAAATTAAAATATTGACTCGTAGATAAAGCATAGTACGTAACTCGAGTAGTAAGAGGTATTACGTACTCGTGTAATTACGCACTCGCCGCTACGCGGCTTCGTGCGTAACTTTTCCACTCGTACGTAATATCCTACTTACCACTCTTGTTACGTAATATACTATTTTGTATCTATGTATGTTCTATAATATAATGGTTGTAATTAATTCCATTGTAGTTTCTTCAATGAGGTGTAGTTTTTTGCCTTTAAATCCAAAAGCTCTCCTAAAACGTATATAACTTTTAAAGTAGATGGTACAATAAGGTTAATTTTCAATTTTCAAAAAAATCAATGCAGTTATAAAGAATTCGAAGGTACCTATTACTAATTTTTTTCCTTAGTAACTCAACTGTAAAATATAAATTGCTCTGAAAATAATTAAAAACAAGTCAATAGAAATAATAAAACAACTTGAAATAAATGACTAGCAAAAATAAAATGATATTAATCTCGAATGTTCATTATTCATACAGGAATTTAAAAATAAAATATTACAATACAAAATGCATTTAGTTTTTAAGATAAAATAATTGCTTTCATAATCGAAGGTTTTGTCAAGTATATTCTATAAAATAAATTAGTATTAACCAATAAATTGTAAGTATTGGTTTTTAATAACCTATTTTTAATCAATAAACCAAATGTAGTTTGAGTTGCACAATATTTTAAGTAAGTCCTCGGTTGTCAGTTTGGGTAATATACTACGAAGATAATAAATGCGCTAATTAAAGAAAAAGGTGTAGTACCCTGGTTAGCATTTGGAAAGAAGTTAAAATGCCAACAAAATTATGCGAAGCAGTACACATAGTAGTACTAAATGAGATCGCTGTTAAGAGATGTCTGTAGATTTAGCCACTAAAAAATTCACACAACGTCGGAGAAGCAAAATACGACTCTACTCACTTCGAGCACACATTGAATTTTTTTTTGGTGTATGCTTTAAAAAACCAAGGTAAATTATAATGGGCCAAAATCACAAACATTTAAAACAAACAGAGGCGTAAGGCAAGGAGAAAAGGAGATATCGTCGTTTGGTTAAAATCCAAAAATATTTCGTGCGACGATACAATGTTGAAAAGAGAACTTTTGGCTATTGTAAGAGAGCATAAAAAGGATTACCAGGAAACAAAAGTGAATAAAATTGGCAAAGAGCAAGTATTTACCGTCCTAAGATTATCTCCTTACCACTGCGAATTAAATCCCATAGATTTGGATGCAAGTTAAGAACGAGGTCGCTCGAAACAACACAAAATTAAAAATTGCTAATTTAAAAATTTAATTGCGAAAGTATATCTGGCGCCAACCTTAGCGCTGCATCCTGGTTTATTTTTTAAATAGTGGTTTAACTGAAACGTCGAATCCTGTATGTACTTTGGTGTTAATAAATAATGTGATTATATGGATAATGGTTTGTTTTTAAGCATGCATTTTCAAAATTTACATAAATGCAAACTGCTGCTGCTTGCTTACAAAACCCTTTACCGTCTTTACAACTGCAAATTGTATTTTCAGCGATCTGTTTTTGTCTAGCTAAAAGCAATCAAAAGATAATTTTTTCTTTATGTCTACAAAATAATATGTACAGCGATCAAAATTACTTCTTTCTATGAGGTTTAATTATTTCTCAGCTTGATCGTGTTGTCGAATCTAATCAGTATAAAATTTTAGGCTTAATTTTGGTTAAAACTTGTTTACTTGCCTTAACTGCAACATTATTATAATTATTGTTTTTTTAAAGCTGATTTGACAGTGTTTTTTGTTGTATAACAGGTCCGGAAAATCGTTGGGAATATGCGGTTGCCTACATTACAAGTCACTGCCAATCAATGTATAGGGGCAGTGCAGGTTGTGTTGCCTATAATGAAAACAATGATTAACAGAAAATTAGTCAGTAATCAACGATACTAAGTGTTTTAAAATTCATCAAAGGAAAATGTCTATTAACACCTTGAGTTACAATATAAATCAGAGTTGGTTCATATTTTATGGTTTAAAGAATTATTATTTTTTCGTAATTCAATTTTTTTTTTAAATTCTATTTCAAAATTAAGCAGATATTAATAATTATTGTATAGAAACGGTAGAAAACAGTTAATCTAAAGTCTTTTTTTATAAAAACTCATCCTTTCAACGTAATAAAACACTATTCCTGTAAAAAAGGTATTTGCATTTCTTGGTATGAAAGCATGGAATCAAAAAATGTAAACAATATAATCTTTTTATCGAAAAATTTATTTACTATTTTAGTAACAAAAAAAAACAAACAAAAAATGTAAATTTTGAATATTTTGTCACTTATGTTAAAATTTGATACTTTATTAAATGTATTGTACTAATTTTTTAACTTTGTTTCAGCTTGTGTCGTCAACACTCGTCTACCAAAACTAGTTGTTTAAAATCGCGTAAATACCGACCTTTAAACGACATGAGTTTTCCAGTATTAGAAACTATGAACTGGAAACCGAATTTACTTTGCTCGTAGTTAGTCCAAAGCTCAGGAAAAATGTATTATTCAGCATTAATTATAATTGCTCTTTCTCTTACCAACATTTGCGGTTTTCTCTTGGATGGTTCCGCTAACTCTTTCTCTCAATTTAGAAAGTGGGGAGGAGGCACTAATGGAAGTCTAGAATTTGAATTCAAGACTGACCAACCAAATGGTCTGTTATTGTATACAGATGATGGAGGGACCTACGACTTCTTCGAAATAAAATTGGTAGAAGGAGCTTTACGTCTACGGTATAATTTGGGAGGAGGTGCTCAAATTATAACAGTTGGTAGAGACTTGAATGATGGTCACTGGCATAAAGTACACGTGCAACGGCACGAAGACAGGACTATTCTAACGGTTGATGGCGTGTCACAGATGAGAACTTCACGAGGAAAGGAATTTAATTTCGGTCGGTTTTCAACTAATTCTGACGTGTTTGTTGGTGGAATGCCAACGTGGTATAACACCAAATTAACGTTACTCGCGTTACCAAGTGTGATTTTCGAACCGAGATTCGTTGGTGCTGTAAGGAATTTGATTTATCCCGATGTTGAAGGTGGTACACCAAGGAGACAGGAGACCAGACCCAAGGATCACAGGGTAAGTTAAATGTGTCAATAAATATTACAGCTACCTTAAATTAACATTTAAAATGTGCTCAATACATAACACGTTTTTTTTAACAATCGCTCTGCCAAATTTTAAATGGTTAAACAAGAAATAATAACAAACAAAAAATAGGGAAAGTGCTAGTTTGCTTTTTTAAAAAGTTACTTTAAAGAAGAATATTATTTACTTAATATTTATTCATTTTACATTGATGGGAAACAAAAATAAAATACAACTCCGAAAATTATATTTTAGCTTTAATTTACGCAATATAGTACGAAAAGTTCATCTCAACACCTGTGAGGAACAAAACTTAACATCAATTTTAATAAATTTAATATAATTACTAATTGTATGTAGTTGACAATAAATATTTTTAAAAATATTAAATATAACTACAAAATTGGAATTATTTTAAAAAACTATCTGTTTTTAATTGCCAAATACCAATAATCGGCTATGCAAATGGGTTAAAAATTTAAGAAAGAAACTGAAACTACGTCCATCGTTGTGATTACAAATTTGACGAATGCATAATAAGTTGTAATACAAAAATGTAATTACAACAATTATTTTTACTAACCAACATATCATTAGACCAAATATGCGTTGTTTCTCGAACGTCATTAGATACTACGCAATTTTTGTTTCGATTTTTGAGCTAACCCTTAAAAACGTAAATCTTTACGTTATGAATCGTAATTTGTTGCTTTTGACGCAGGAGGGTAGAGGTAAGGAGAATCGACTAAGTGTATCAAAACGTAACCATTAAAACAGCGAAAATAAGGGTGCCGCTGCGATAGGATAGGAAAAAATTTTAAGGAACGCTCCACACGCAGTTAGAGTAGATAGAAAAATAAACCAAAGAAGATTCGCGTTGCTGTGGCGCACTTTTTAAATTATTTGTAGATCACATTTGCAAAAGCCAATATCTTTTAAAAGCGTACTGCTTGCTATTTGCAACCGATCCTTTGATTTTTAGCAGTCAAAAAGCTTAACAGGCAGAGCACTAAGTTAGTCCAAGCTGCTCTTAAGTACATATAAGTATTAAAATATGTGTGTAAATATAAAACTAAAATTTACCAAAATATGTCCATAGTTGTAAATCTTGTTGCTATTAAGATTCCATTTTGTTGTTTTGACCTATAACAACACCTTACAATACAAGTTCTATAATAAGTTCGCAAGAGGTAAACATACTAAAATTAATACATATTAATTATTAGAAAATGGGTTTATTTGACTTAAACATTTGTTATAAGAATTTAAAAGCTGAAAATCAGTAAAATTGTTCAAAATATGATTATAAATTAAATTTAGAAATTCCCCAGCATTTCATTGCATGAAAGAAAATTATTCAAGGTCATAGGTCAAAAAAAATGAGTTTTTTTTCAGGAATACGGTAATTTTTATCGGAAAAATATTTCAGATAAAAATCATATTTTTAGATCGTAATATCTCAAAAATGATGTATCGTATGAAAAAAAATCATATATACGTTTTTTGTAGATAATTTTATGATCTACAATTTTTGTTTAAAATATTTCTCCGATAAAAGCGAAAAGCTTATTTTTTTAGCTTTGATCTTGTAAATTTTTCCATGCAATGATATGCTGGGGAATTTCTAAGTTTTATTTATAATTATATTTTAAACAATTTTACTAATTTTTAGCTTGTTGTTAATTTCTGTATCGCTTTTCTTCTTATTTGGTCTAATTTGACAAAGTATCTAAAGTTCTTCTCAATGTATGTTGAGTGTATAACTCAAAATTTGCCGATTTTAAAAATGGTGCTATCTTTTTGGCATACTCCAAAAGCGTTGATATTGATGTTTTGAGACTACAAATACAGTTCTCCGAGTTTTTGTATCAGGAATTTTAATTAATAGCATATAATTTTTATCTTCTACTAGCTGTCACCCGCGACATTATCCGCGTGAACTTTAGTTTTTTGCCACTGAATTTCATACAAATTTTTAATTCCCATTTTAAATCCTTAGAAGTAAAAATAAATAAATCATTTCTTAGTACTACGTAATAAAAAAAAATATTCTTGAATTTTCAAGATTCTACGCGTCTATCAACAGTGTCATGTCGGCCAGCAGCAGCGTGTTACCGCCTCACCGTTCCACACACCCCGCACATTAAAGCGCGAGTGGTATTAGACTATTATTATTTTAAACCTATAAAAACTTGCATGCTATATGCATGCAAAATCTCGGCCCGATCAGTTTAAAATTGACAAAGTTTTATACAAACTTTCATCCCCTTTTTTATCCAAAATCCTTTATTTGGGATGCCTACGCTATAGTAGATATATGCATCCAAAATCTCGTCCCAATCGGTTTAAAATTAACAAACTTTCATACAAACTTTCATCGCCTATTGTATCCTCTTAGGGGTGAAATTTATCAAAATCCCTTCTTAGGAATGCCTACGTCATAGTAGCTATATGCATGCAAAATCTCAGCCTGATTGGATTAAAATTAACAAAGTTGCATACAAACGTTCATCCCCTATTTTATCCCCTTAGGGATGGAATTTATCAAAATCCTTGCTTAGGAGATGTCTACGTCATAGTAGCTATATGCATGCAAAATCTCAGCCCGATCGGTTTGAAATTGACAAAATTTCATACAAATTTTTATCCCCTATTTTATCCCCTTAGTCGTGAAATTAATTAAAATCCGTTTTTGGGGGACGTATACGTCAAAGTAGCTATGTGCATGCAAAAGTTTTAGACCGATCGGTTTAAAATTAACAAAGTTTAATAAAAACTTTCATCCCCTATTTTAACCCTTTGGGGTGGAATTTATTAAAATCCTTTCTTAAGGCATATCAACGTCATAGTAGCTATATGCATGCAAAATCTTAGCCCAATGGGTTTAAAATCGACAAAGTTTCATACAAACTTTCATTGCCTATTTTATGCCCTTGGGGAAGAAATTTGTCAAAATTCTTTCTTAAGGGATGCCTACGTCATAGTAGCTCTATGCATGCAAAATCTTAGTCTTATCGGTTAAAAATGGACAAACTTTCATACACACGATCATTCTATATTTCATCCCCTTGGTGGAATGTATCAAAATCATTTCTTAAGGGATGTCTACGTCATAGTAGCTATATGCTATCAGTTTAAAATTGACAAAGTTTCATATAAACTTTCATCCCCTATTTTATCCCCTTAGGGGTGGAAATAATCAAAATCCTTTCTTAGGGGATGCCTTCGCTATAGTAGCTATATAAATGGAAAATCTCAGCCCGATCTGTTTAAAATTAACAAACTTTTATACAAAATTGCATCCCCTATTTTATCCTTCTAGGGGTGGAATTAATCAAAATTCTTTTTTAGGGAATGCTTACGTCATAGTAGCTATATACATGCAAAATTTCAGCCCGATCCGTTTTAAATTGACAAAGTTTTATACAAACTTTGATCCCCTATTTTATCCTTTTGGGGGAAGATTTCGTCAAAATCCTTTTTTAGCGGATGCCTACGTTATATCATCTACCTGCATGCTGAATTTCAGCCCCATTCGTCCAGCGGTTTGAGCTGTGCGTTGATAGATCACTATGTCAGTCAGTCAGTCACCTTTGAGTTTTATATATATATAGATATTGTCTACAGTTAACTTAGTTAATTCTTTTCGCCTAAATGCACCTTGGTCCCCAAAAATTAAAGTTACCTAAAATAATGAATATTCAAATAAGTTTGTTTATTGACTTCTATCATACTAAACTATTTAATTATAATAACCTTTGAAGGCATGTATTGATTGTCCGTAGTTTCATGCAGGAAATGATTGATATGCTCTGCATTCAGTATTAAAGCTTTTGTGCTTTTAAATCCTTTATTTTTTGTTTTAAAAAAGCAATTATTCTAAAATAATTGTAAATATTAATGTTATGCTTAATATAAACCATACTTCTTAACATTAACGTTGTCCACAATCTTGATGGCTTTAAGGTTTCAGCAGGTTCACAGAAATAAGTAAAAAATATCGTCTTTGACAGACTTTTACTGTTTTTTTTTATGTTTTCCACTGAATGAATTTTTTGTGCGCTGCTTGATTTTTTAGAAGTTTCACAAATTTTAGGTGGTATCAACTCTTCATCAACATTTTCAGGGGTTTCTGGGATTAATTTGGGATTATTGTCCGTTTTTTAATTTTTATCTATTATTTTTACTTTCGTTCAAAATGTAAGGTTTGTAAAATCAACTTCTTCTTTAATATTGACAGTTAGATTGTATTTTTTTGTTATTTAATTTAATTTTCAATATCCGAAATAACTCATGAGTTATTCACAAATAGGCAAACAGTGTTCATAGTGTTCAATATTTCAAAATTTGTGTGTAATAAAGGCGATCGGTGAACAGCATTAATTTACTGTTGTCATTAAAAGGAAATTGTTGCTGAATCACATTGTCTAATGCTGACTATTTGTGCGATTGGAAAGATGTACTACCGACAGCAAATAATCAATTTCAATAGTTTTTTGTGTAAAACAACAATCGGAAAATGGCAAAGATAAGCCTCACGAAAATGCATCATCACACTCTGCAAAATTGGTCAAACAAACAATTGAGCAGTTTTCCTGGAAATTACTAGCATATGCAAGTTATTTACTAGACTTGCGTTTACCAACTATTTAAAACGAACACACGTTTGCTAAACAACTCTTTACACCACACAAAGACTACAACAATAACAAAACGTTTTAAAAGCGAAAGATATTTTCTGACGTGGGATTTACAATTTGCCAAGGAGGTAGAAAAAATATTTAATTAAGGTTCAAATACTTTAAACTGAATGTTTTGCTTAAAAAATTCCGGTTTCAAATTTGCACACCTGGTTGGTATGATGGTATGTATACATCAAATAACAAGGTTATTACTGTTAACAGCACACCGAAGTGCAAAAATTGACTAGGGCCAGACAATTTAGTAACAGTTATTGAGAGGTGTATAATTGCAGCTAATAATACTTGCCTTTCGTGCTTTAGTTAGGTTATTCCGTTTTCCATTTGATAACTTTTTTTCTGTTTGAGCGATTTTAATAATTGTTTTAACAATGTAGCTGAAGTCTTCGCCTTTATAACCTTTTTTTTAAGTAAAAAAGAGAAGTCTTTTCATATCCTTTTAAACGAGGAAAGACAAAAGTTGTTTTTTTGGGTTAAGTGTGAAACAATTTGTAAATTCATTTAACAGAGAACTAAATTTGAATAGTATTCAATCGTCAAAATTTTTTTAACAGTTTTTTTTGTTTTATTTTGATTACTTAATTTTAATTGCAGATGACAGTCTTTAACTAATCGTAAGCTTTAAAAAAGGTTCAGTTATGGTGTAGGTTGACATTTCCATGAAATCACGCACAGATTTATATCTTGCTCGCAGGGGAGTTATTAATTCTGTAAGGTATATCAATGATATGTTGTTTCATACCTACTCAAGGCGTCTTCATACAGCAATTAAATAATGGTAACATAGCCCGGATGAAGTTGCCACCGCACAGTCCAGATCTAAATTCTATCGAACACGTCTTGGATATGCTCGGAAGAGGAATTCGTACCCTGGAACCTTTAACAAAAATTTTAAAATAAATGCGGCATACACTTCTGGAGCAATTGGCAGCTATTCCTCGGAAGAATATAAGCCGTTTAGTGAAAGCATGTTAAGAACATTAATGCTGTCATCGTAGCTGGAGGGTGTATTAACCAGTATTAAATTTGGCTTTGTAATTTATTATTAGTTGTTGTTTAATTAAGTTAGGTTTGATTTTATGATTAAAGTTAAATTACTTTAAATTATTAGTGTTTTTATGAACACTGTGTACTTCCAATAAAAATTAAGATATCGTATTAAAACAAAATAGTTATTTGTGACACAAGGACGGAAAATGCCATTTTGCAAGAGCTAGTAAACAATACGAGCACTTGCAAAACATTTTGCGGTCGTGTAACACACACTATTTTTTGGTCCGACCAATTTTTAATATTTTCAAAAGTTCAAAAACTGTTTACTTTGTGACATACAAGATTAGGTGTATATTAACATTATTGACATCTATTGCATGATTAAAAAAATTAGTAATAAGGAATGATTTTCTGATAATCGATTTCACGATCCTTAATTTTTATACATACTTATACTGTGCTAATAAGCAGCACAGTAAAAATTCTTATATTGATAATATTAATATTAATATCTAATCTTATATATATATATAAAAAAGGATGTGTTTTTATGTACGATGAACTCAAAAACTACTGGACCGATTTTTATAAAAATTGGTATATATATATATGTATTTTTCCACGGAGAAGGTTTATATGATATGCTCATTGATGCCACTCGCCACCAGGTGGCGCTGCAAAGTAGCAACTTCTGCCCCGTTCAACCGATTGTCATGAAAATTGGTATGCATATGTAATTTTCCACGAAGAAGGTTTGTATGATATGCTCATTGATGCCACTCGCCACCAGGTGGCGCTACAGATTAGCAACTTCTGCCCCGTTCAACCGATTGTCATGAAAATTGGTATGTATATGTATTTTTCCACGGAGAAGGTTTATATGCTATGCTCATTAATGTCTCTCGCCACCAGGTGGCGCTGCAGAGTAACAACTTCTGCCCCGTTCAACCAATTGTCATGAAAATTGGTATGTATATGTAGTTTTTCACGGAGAAGGTTTATATGATATGCTTATTGATGCCACTTGCCACCAGGTGACGCTACAGAGTAGTAACTTCTGCCCTGTTCAACCGATTGTCATGAAAATCAATATGATGATGTATTTTTAATGGGTAAGATGAATATGATATTCGTATTAATGGAAGTTACCACCAGATGGCGCTTTCATGTATCAAATTCAATACTGATGAATAGATATCTATACGAATTCGTATAAATATAAGTTCGAAAAATATATTTTTGGTGCGATAAGTAAAACAAAACTATAAACTTTCTTTCCTTCTCCATCTCTTCTCTTTTATTTTTCTTAAATTTATTTTAGTTTTTGGCGTAGCAACGCGCGCCGCCTACATCTATATACAATAAAAAACAAAACAAAAATCGTAAAAATTCGAAAAACATCAGTGTTAGGCGGTACGAAGTCCGCCGGGTCAGCTAGTTTTATATAAAATTAGCAGAGACAATGAACTATTATAGTTCAATAAGCAATAATAAAATCGAGATATGTATTTTCATAATCGAATGATAAGTAGTTGCAAATTGACATAAATGTCAAATTTAAAATAAAAGCAATTAAATGTAAATTTGAATCCTGCTTACCTTTAGGAAAAGTTATTAGTTTAGTATATTATACGCTGTTTTTAAATAAATTTAATTAAAATTTGTAGTATTCATTATGTATTTTTGATGACTCATAGCGCCATCTCTTTAGATAATCTAAAAGCTACTTTACCGGCCTAGGCCGGAAAATGTCATTTTCCGGACGATTTTAAAGTAATAGTATTGTTTCTGGACGGAGGACCAAAAAAGAAATTATCTAGAAAAGAGGTTTTTGACAATTGCATATTTTAAAATATGGTACCTGTTAAATGATTCTACAAAGTGTTTCAAATTTAAGCCAAAAAAACAACATTTTGTTTTTCCTCATAAAAAAGCATAAGAGAACTTTTTTTTACACTAGAATTGGGTTATAAAGTTTAATAATCTAGTTACTAGTTTTTGAAAAAATAATTTAAATCGGCTAAAAACAAAAACGGTTTTAAATCTTTTACTTTATTTCAAAGTGCCCGTTTTTCGTGCCGGTGAGTGTAGATGTTGATTATAATTTACATTGTAAGGATGTTTAACTAATACTTAACTATTTAAAATCTGTTACTTATCGTAACAATAAAGAAAATATTTTTTGTAGACTGTTTTTTTTATTTTTAAGCTATGTAATGACATTTGAGACCATACATGACATTTGGGAAGGTCGAGGGTATTTAAAGTTCAAAAGTTCAACTTATGATGAAACTCCAATTTAGTGATTTACATTTACAAAATTTTAATTATATTAAGGCAATTTCAGCAACTTAATTAAATTAATATATAATTAAAGGCATTAAAATTTTATACGAATAAAAATATTTTATTAAAATCAATCTATTTGTAAATTTAATGTTTAAAAATCCATATATAATTAAAGACAATGTTTTGTCACTATATTGAATTTCAATTAATTTTCTCCAACAGCTCAGATAGGAAAGTAGTGAAGTCAACACTTAGTGCGACAGTATATAAAATGACACTTTTGTTCTTTTATATCAACTTAAATAAACTTAATTGAGACAGACAAGAAAGAGAGATAAGGGTGCAAACATTTGCCTTAGGCGAAAAATTGAATGACACATTAAAGTGTTGTTGTTTTCATAAAACAGAAGTTGTTACGAAAATATTGCGAAACTTGGGAGATCATAAATTTGTACAATGTAGATTAGTAAAACAAAACCTAGAAAATCTTGAAAAGAATACACTGCATAGATTAATTTTCTGCCATATAAAAATGCAAGGGTTAACTTTTAAACAATGATGACAATGTTTTTTTACACCATTTTTTAAATTCGACGAAGTAATTGCTACTGATTATATTAGTCCACCGCGCACAACCCTTTTTTCGAAATGATTAATACATTCTTGAAACTTTGTGTATAGATTCCTATTGACGAGTCCAACAAAGGTTGAAATGATCTAAATTTAAAACTGCTGCTTTTTCGAGCTAGAAATAAACGAAATTTTTAAGCTGTCGGACAGCAAAAACGCAGCAATAAAGTCGGACAATGTGAGCATTTGATTTAATACTTAATTGTAAACAAATTGTGTAATAGTATATTACTTTACGAGTGGAGTAAATTGCATATTACAGCGAGTGTGTTTGGCCCATGAGCGAGCTTGCGAGCGAATGGGCTAAAGAAACGAGCTAAATATGCAATTTGTTCCTGGAGTAAAGTAATGCTTTACCCACGACTTACCAAATGGTTTTGTATAAAACTAAAAATAACAAATATAAAATTTAAATTTTGGCATTAGTTGTCAAAAATATTTGATTTCGCAGACACTTCTGTCTGAGAAATGTCAAATGTTAGTTTAATGCAATGAAAACTGTAGGTAACCAACATAATAATACAGGTTTCTATTAACTTACTCCACTAGTTTAGTAAATGAAATTATAACACAACTCCTCAATAATTTGACACTTACTGACAGAGTTATAGGTTAAAAATTACGCAATTTACTTATGAGTCGTGGGTAAAAATGAATTACGTAACCGTAAATTTCGCATTTTCGAAGTTACGTTTTTTAATATATATAATATATATATAATTCATTTTTACACAATTTGTTTATAATTAAGTATTAAATCAAATGCTCACCTTGTCCGACAAATTTATTGCTGCGTTTTTGCTGTCCGACAGCTTAAAAATTTCGTTTATTTCTAGCTCGAAAAAGCAGCGGTTTTAAATTTAGATAATTTCAACCTTTGTTGGACTCGTCAATAGGAAGCTATACACAAAGTTTCAAGAATGTATTAATCATTTCGAAAAAAGGGTTGTGCGCGGTGGACTATGGGTGTCCAGGAACTTAATGCCAAAAATTCGGGAGCAAATAAAAGAGGTCAAAATAATGTTAGAAATTCAAATAAATTTTTGTCATACGAGCCTTCGTTTCCGAGTTATAGACCTCTAAAGTTTCGAAATAAAAACCTTTGTTTTGTCATAATTTCTAAACTATACATTGGAATACTATAAAATTCCAGTGACGGATTGCATACATCCATGTCCTGTGTTTGACGGTATAAATGAATCTACATTACGTACAGATAAGCAGAGACGGCTTGTGCCCATTGGTTAATAATCCGTAATTTTAATAGGGACCATCTGAATAATATTTAAATTTCAAAAATAAATTTTCCAATCCATTTACTAATGAAAATGTACTCTTGTTTAAACTCGATAAAATTAAGGGTTTAGGAGAAATTTGAACTTTTAGATCTGATCGCCATATTTTGTAAAGACAGACATTCTGAAGAGAACTATTAATAATTGTCACAACTTATAATTAAAAATTCCTTAAGATAGTATTTAAGCGCAATAAAACAATTTCTTTGCAGTTTTAGTTTTAGTTCAAGCGTTTAAAGTCTGACCATGGGACTGGCTTAAGAAAAAGTAAAATTGAACTGTTTTCATCAAGAAGGCTGCTGTCAAATAATGACTAGCCGGCAAAACGTATTGTATTCTTAATTTACATCGAGTTAGTAGGCGGCTTCGTTTATGTCAGCTTGTTGTCAAATTTTTAGAGACTTTATCAAAAATTATCTTTATTATTGTGTTTGATTGTTGATATGGCACAATTTACCTTAAATGAATATGCAGATATGCATTTAATGTACGGTTAAATGAATATGCAGATATGCATTTAATGTACGGTTTGGCTTCTGGTAACTCGTCAGAAGCAAGAAGATTGTATACTTTACGCTTTCCTGGGAGAATTATACCCCATAGAAAAACCTTTGAACGAACCGATCGTAGCTTACGAGAGACAGGTATTTACATAAGCAAAATAAATTATTTTCTACTAGTTTGCATTAAATAATAATTTTAGGAAGTATCATACCAAGAAAAGGTGGCGAAGGTCAACCAAGAACTTCACGTACACCAGCTGTAGAACAAAATGTATTGGATGCAGTCGATGGTGATCCCACAACCAGTGTACGTAAGCTCTCAGCACAATTTAATTTGTCAAAAACAAATGTTCACAATATTCTCCAGGAGCAGCTTCTTTACCCCTTTCATATCCAGAAAGTACATGCCATGGATGTAGAAGATTATCCAGCAAGACTTGCCTACGCTCGCTGGTTTTTAGATACACAACGGAATGATAATGCATTTGTTGGAAAAGTTTTGTTTACGAATGAAGCCGGTTTTACACGGGACGGCGTAATTAATTCACATAATTTACATTTATGGGCTGATGAAAATCCGCACGGTATTGTTGAAACCAAAAATCAACGACGTTTTTGTGTAAATGTGTGGGCGGGAATAGTGGGCAATAATTTAGTGGGTCCATATTTTTTCGATTATATTTTGAATGGTCAGATATACTTAGAATTTTTCAAAACGATTTTCCACCGCTTTTAGACGATGTTCCTTTACAAATTCGAAAAGACATGTGGTTCATGCACGATGGAGCCCCTCCCCACTATCTCATTGATGTACGAAATCATCTTAATAACATTTTTTCCAATAAATGGATTGGACGAGGAGGTCCAGTTGCATGACCAGCTCGTTCCCCAGAATTTAATAGCATGGATTCATTTTTTTGGGGATATCTTAAAAGCTTGGTTTATTCAAATCCGGTACAAACAAGGAACGAATGGTGGATAGAATAAGGTTTTATTGTAACGTTATAAAACAGAACCAGGGAATGCTCTACAAAGTACAAAGAAATATCCTTCGTAGACTCAGAAAGTGCGTCGAAGTGCAAGGTGGTCAAATCGAACATTTATTGTAGCAGTTTTAGGTTTTGGTTCTTATTTTCTTACCATTGCATTGTGAAGTATTAAAATTTATAGGCAACTACAATGGCCTAACATGTACGTAATTGTTTTACTGCGTTTAAATACTATTTTAAGGAATTTTTAATTATAAGTTGTGACAATTATTGATAGTTCTCTTCAGAATGTGTCTTTACAAAATATGGCGATCAGATCTAAAAGTTCAAATTTCTCCTAAACCCTTAATTTTATCGAGTTCAAACAAGAGTACATTTTCATTAGTAAATGGATTGGAAAATTTATTTTTGAAATTTAAATATTATTCAGATGGTCTCTATTAAAATTACGGATTATTAACCAATGGGCACAAGCCGTCTCTGCTTATCTGTACGTAATGTAGATTCATTTATACCGTCAAACACAGGACATGGATGTATGCAATCCGTCACTGGAATTTTATAGTATTCCAATGTATAGTTTAGAAATTATGACAAAACAAAGGTTTTTATTTCGAAATTTTAGAGGTCTATAACTCGGAAACGAAGGCTCGTATGACAAAAATTTATTTGAACTTCTAACATTATTTTGACCTCTTCTATTTGCCCCCGAATTTTTGGCATTAAGTTCCTGGACATCCTGTATACTATACACTAAAAGTCCTATTTTAAATTATGTCTAACGTCTTTTTTGTTTTTCCTGATTTTATATATGGGCACAAATTCTGTTATCTGTTTTTAATCTGCCTCCACTAAATTATCGTTTCAGTTATTCGTAGTCTTCCTGTTGTTCTTTTCGTTATTAGGAAACGGTGTCTTGATACTACTCGGTTTTTTGTTATTTTACTTATATAGTCTTTTAATCTACTTTTCTTTTTCTTCCTGGTCCTTGATCTTTCTTACCTTACATGATTTTCAAATGTCAGCTATAAGTCCTAAAATTTTCATTATTATGTCTTTCTTTCAGGTAGCATTTTCGATGCGTATGCCTGATAACTGTTTTCTGAATTTAGCCTTTCATTCATTTTTAAATATTTTTATTTTGTTATTTAGAGCTATTCAGATACTACTTGACTCTTTTTGCTCTATTGACTTAATTTTTCGCTTCAGTTTTGAGGTTTCCGTTGCTAGACAGTAGGTCAGAGCAACTTATTGGGTTGTTATTACAATGAGAACGATAAAAATTTTAACAGATAAAATAAAAATACATAAAAAATAGTCAATTAAAACAACTTACGAATAAACATAGACATAAAATTTATTTATTTTGTAATTGGATAATGAACTAGCAAAAATTATGAAAAATAAGTGCTGTACTTAATTGCGACAGCTTAACAATGTCAGAGTCGACGCACACGTACGTACACTGGCCTGGTAGTAAATAAAAGGTGTACTTAGCATGTGATCATTTACAACATTCGAAACCAGGCAACCACTCTAGAGCTAGCAAGGAATCGGATTAAGCTTCAAGACATATAATTTTAAAATACGCTTTTTCCTTGTTGTCGTAAAAGTGTCTCTTAAGGTGTTTTGTCATTATCACAACTATCTAAAATGGTTTTCTTTATCGTACTTTTTTTTTTAATTTATCCATTTATACATTTTTTCTCTTATATTATACATTTGCTATTTGCTTCTTTTTTAGTCTTTCTGCCAAAAAAACACTAGTCGCTTTTTCCCTTTAATAAGTTGCTTTCTAAGGGACGTATTTGTTTGCTATGTAACAAATTCCGGTGAAAATAGCCAGTAATCCATTAAAGTAGATGGTTTGAACACGTTTGTGCTACGATTTTTGGAACGAAGTTCCCTTTCGGGCGTTACGAACAGTTACGACTGACGCTAGGAGCTAGCCAAAAAAAATTTATACCAAAATTTGTCACGACACGACATACGCATGTTGTCTCTCTTTCTCTCTCCCATAGATAGATATACCTATCTTTATTTAAATAGGAAACCCTAATATCATAAATACTAATAAAAGTACAATTAAAAAGACACTAATTTAAATTAAAAGAAAATACTGTAGAAAAACATAAGTACCTATAATAGTATTATATTTTATCATGTTTTTATAAATCAATAAATTCATAAACATTTTAGAAATAGTTCTTAACTTGACTAGTTAGGTACCTACATCAAATTACCTTAACTGTCAGTTACTGTCAAATATTTTAATTTTAAAATTTTGTATTAAATTGTTAATTCCTGTTTTAAATTAAATTGAAATAAAAAGTAATTCTAGGTAGATGTATATCCTCTAAACCTCTGGTATTGTATAAATGGACACTTTTGTTAAAAGAAACGAACTGTTGAAAATAATGGATTTACTATTTATTTTCTATTTTGCTTTGAACGGTGTAGTAGTGTCGCGACTTTGTTAAGTTTATACAGGTTTTTTGTAAATAATAAATATTAAAATAATAGAAAATAAAAACAATAATGTATCCTGACAGTGTTTCTTCACAAGTTCCGGATATTGCTGATAGAGTTAGGTAAGTAGGGATTTTATACAGTCGATAATAAATGCTTATGTATGTACAAACTCTCTGTTGTGTTTACAAATTACAATTCCTTCACTAATTAATCGAAAGGAACTTCGTTCCATCCGGGTGTCCCTTGACACCTCTCACTTTTTTTGTCTTTAGATGAGTAACGGGTTAAAGCCAAATTCAAAGATGAATAATATCTTATTTAAGACTGATTCACTTCTACCTCAGCATAGGATAATAACACATTTCTTGAGCTTTGAGTTTTGCGACCTAGTATTTACCCTTTTCTTTCGTGTTGCTGCTGCTTACACAGACTCTGGAAGAAAGCGGTCTGTTTCAAAAATAGTTATAAAATCTTCTTCTTCAAATACCTGATAATTTAAACAGAAAATTTTTGTCACTCTGTAACAATTTATTTTGTTGGTTGGTGTCATTGCCAATAAAAAACCTGTAGCCACTAACTAGAGTATTACATTAATGGTTATGGTATTTTCAAGATTAGGTACTACGTAGTTATGAATTATGCGCAGATGCGAGATGTCGTTTGAACGGGACATAGATGTATATGTTCAGTGGCTAAATTTTATGTGTGTATAATGGGATAAAAAGAGAATCTAATTGCTTTGATGGCTTAACGAGCAGAATAATTGTGTAAAAGTAACAAAACAGGCTAGTCTAGTGTGTGTTTTACATGCTGAATAATATTGTAGAATTTATTATTGGTTACCCATCCACTTGCATTGCAGCACCTGATAGACTCTGGTGGTCCGTTAGCTATAAAATATCTTCTTCCTAAAAAATATAAACATTACAAGAATTGTATTACTTGAATTCAACTGAGCTACAAAAATTGTGACACTGATCCCTCTTGCTCCCAAAGTCACCAAACTTATGTTGTAATTACTTTTAGTAGCTATGATTTTAGAAGGTTTTATTACTGTTGAGACGCCTGTCTCGTCGACATTTTACATTCTCGACGGCGGAAACTTATATTTATTTATTTATAATAAAATAAATCAATCATGAAGTTTCAATGAGAGAAAACTTTTATATGGTAGGAACACATAGTTTAAGATTAATGTCGTCATCAAAAATCAATTCAATTAGCAAGTGATCCAATGAGATATGGTCAATTGAAATCACTTGTTCAAAATACCCCTTAAATGGTTTTGCGGTTATTTTTTAAAGCCACTGCTACGCTTTACCTATTAGAAAAACTGCAATGTTTTAATTTTATAATACACATATTAGGGTAACAAAATAAACTAACATAACTGACAAAACAATGCAGATACAGAATTTTACCAAAATATGCGACAAAAACCGTTTTTTGCTTTTAATGGAAAAATATGAGACGCACAAACAGGCAGATAGGCGATTAAAATAAAACAACGGCTGTCGATCCTCGAGTCCCTCCTACGTTCTGTGACACACCGTGCGTCTCATTAGAATGTTTTACCCTCGCACAACTGTAGGTGGCTTATACAACCCTGTTGTGCCCTACAATACTCCATTTCCAATTTGCATATTTATAGGTTGTTGCTATAATTGTTTTATAAACAAATGATAAATTCTAAAACAGTAGTTTTTATGTTTATACATTTAATATTTCATGTTTATAGTAATTCTTATATCTGCAGTACAGTTACTACTTTTTATTACCTATGTTGCAAAACGCATTCCGTTTTATCTTTGCGGGGAAAACTTACATTGATGAGAATCGGTAGTCAAATTACTTTGCAGTATGTCTAAACTGATAAAGTTCTGTTATTCGTCTTTGCCCCTATCAAATAATATTTGTTTTTTGATGTTTAGTCTATTCCGTGTAAATCCTAATCATACCAGGTTTTGTTTGGTTTTCCTAGGCACAGTAATTTACCTCTAGCATTTAAATCGCTACTGCTGTAGTTGATGTAATGTTAATTATACATATCGGCTTTACATTCTAATAAAGGAGCTTGTAGCTTAGCTTCTTAGATCTTTGGTTATGAATGGTTGAGTATAGGAATACATTTGTGGTTTCGAAGTATGCAAGGGCCTTTCTGAAGTTTTTTTTTGCCTTGTAATTAAGTTGTGCTGTTGTTGTCTCTGTGTACTGTATACACGTACAACGCAACCGAACAAATATGTCATCTTACATTTTTAATTGCCTAAGAAAATCAAGTTAATTGGAATTACTGTAATCTGTTAAATGCTAGCTGTACTTTTAAATACAGTTTAGCAACATGTAAGGTACGTAAAGAGACGCTTGTGCGCCCTACATAAGGTAAGCCCTCTGCCTCGACAACAAAAAATAAAATCATCAGAGTGACTTAAGACGTTGACGTGTTTACAATTAGGTACTCTTCGGACAAATCCACTCAGGACTTGTACTATACCAATTAATGATTCTAGTGTTACCTAAAGTTAAGTGCCTACTTATAGTTTAGGCTATAGAGTAGGTACAGTAATCCATAATATCATTATTTTAATGCAAGTGATACCAGATACGTTTTCAAAATTATTAACTATTATTACAGTAGTCATTTACCTTACGATATTAACAACGCACAAATTTGTTGTTGTCTAAGCTGTTTTAGAATCCAGATCTTACAGAGTAGGTAATATAACTTTAGCGTAAGCGTTGACGACTCTTTATTGTTATTTCTGCAAATAGACATAATTTTTTTTATTTGTGTCTCGAAAATTTTTATATCTATAGGTTACAGAAGACAGACAGAGTTTTAATCATATTCAACTTCAATTACACAATGCGAGGATAATATCCAAAATAAGTTTTAATATGTATGTGCCTTTAGACTTTAATAATTTAATTATTGTTAATATTTAAAGGCAAATAATTTTTTATGCTAAAATGTTAAACGCATTAAATTATCCAAATCTTGTCATTGGTGAACTTTAAATACTAGCGTGTCTTTCTTATTTTTGGACTCAAAATAATTTGCCTCAATTATTTTTCGATCCGGTATGTTGTTTTTCTTTACCATTTTAAAAGATTTTTTTGTATCCACTTTACTGTAAGTATTGATAAACTCAAAAATTAATCCTTTTGGGTGTTAGAAAAAAATATTTTTTTTGAAGTCCTTGTTTTTAAAATCATATATGTATGCTATAGAGTTTGTTTAAGTAGGTATTCTGATTAGATTTCTCAGCTAAGAGTCAAATAAACAAAACCATATACTTATTAAAATTTTAAAGTATACGTGAGTCAATAACAAACAACCCGTAACAAAACGCATGAACGAAAACGAAACTAATTACACGATGTCAGAATTCGCGTTCACGTAGAGAAAAATAATAGAGGTTAGGTTGAGGTTGAGGCTGCACTATTATGAGGCGTTCGCGTGCCAACAGCCATGTCGAGAAGAAAATAAAAAGCAAATTCGTTAATGTTCGTCATAAATGCCATTCTAATCCATTCCGAATGGCGTTAAATAACACCAGATATGAGAATGTGTGTTAGATGTGTGGTTTGAGAGTGCATTTTAAGTTTTCCGGTGTATGTACTCGAATTAAGTCACGAACTATCGTTTTGTTGACAATTCCGGTATAAAAATAGCAAACAATTAAATTAATTTATTAACCGTATAATTTACTATTGAAAGTATTTTTAACTCTCTTTTAGGTATATTATTAGTATAATTCAACTACTATCTTTATACTAGATATTAAAGACATATTTTGGCTTTATTTTAACTAAAACAAAAGTATTATACATTACAAAGTCGGTAGGTGACTTATTACAGTACGAGTCTGGAAATAAAAACTAGTACTGTACCTAATAACACCCAACGACTATGTATCGTATCATATTTTATTTTATCCTGTTTTTATAAATTAATAAATTTATAAAAAACTAGCTGTACCCGGCGCGCGTTGCTACGCCATCAACTAATAAAATAAATTTAAGAAAAATAAAAGAGAAGAAGAAATAGGGAAGGAAAGAAAGTTTATAGTTTTGTTTTACTTATCGCACCAACAATATATTTTAAGAACTTTTATTTGTACGAGTTTGTATAGATATCTATTAAAATCAGTATTGAACTTGATACATGGAAGCGCCATCTGGTGGTAACTTCCATTAATACGAATATCATATTCATCTTACCCATTAAAAATACATCATCATACTGATTTTCGTGACAATCGGTTGTACGGGGCAGAAGTTGCTACTCTGCAGCGCCACCTAGTGGCGAGTGGCATCAATGAGCATATCATACAAACCTTCTCCGTGGAAAAATATATATACATACCAATTTTCATGATAGTCGGTTGAACGGGGCAGAAGTTGCTACTCTGCAGCGCCACCTGGTGGCAAGTGGCATCAATGAGCATATCATACAAACTTTCTCCGTGGAAAAATACATATACATACCAATTTTCATGACAATCGGTTGAACGGGACAGAAGTTGCTACTCTGCAGCGCCACCTGGTGGCAAGTGGCATCAATGAACATATCATACAAACCTTCTCCGTGAAAAAATATATATACATACCAATTTTTATAATAATCGGTCCAGTAGTTTTTGAGTTCATTGAGTACATACAGACATACAGACATACAGACATACAGACATACAGACATACAGACATACAGACATACAGACATACAGACATACAGACATACAGACATACAGACATACAGACATACAGACATACAGACAAACATTCATTTATATATATATATATAGATATAGATTTAAAAAGAGTTCGTAACTTGACTAGTTACGTCAAATTACCTTAACTGTCAGTTACTGTCAAATATTTAAAAAAAATTGTATTAATTGTTAATTCATGTTTTGAATTAAAATAAAAATTAAGTAATTAATTATTTTATTTTTATTTTATAGTCATTATAGTGTTATTAAATTTTAAAAATTAAAAGTAATTGTCTTCCCTTAAGCAATCAGAGCAGAGTTGCTAGGCAACACATTATAGTACATGATAACGTAATGTTTTACTTAACGGCGCCGAATTGATAATAGGGTTTATTTACTGGACAGGATGAAATAAAATAATATTTAGTTGCCTCTGACAACAAAAAATTATTACTACGTCAATATAAATCTTCTAGAGTTACGATATCGTTAAATTTAAAGATTCCAAAAAAGTGAAAAGTGACCAAAATACTCTTAAGCACAAATCTTGGTTGTTACCAACGGGAACACTTTGCTTATCCAAAAAACATTATTTTGGATAATGTAAAGTATTTTACTTTAAGTAATAGGCTAGTTGACTCTTTTTTAAACTAGGTCCTAAATAGTTAATATTTGTGCTACTAAGGTAAAAAAAATGTTACTATATTTTTTCAACACCTATGAAACCACAAAACTGTAATTTAAAATCCATCTCTTCATGTAGGTGCGAAAACGCTGTCCGCTATTTTATGATGTCATACGTATTGTAAACAATCATTTGACATATAAACACGGACAATTTTCCAGTTTACTTTACTTTAAAAACATGATTTCAACTAATTTCCATAAAAAATACAGTAATTATCGTTATTGTAACGTCTGAGAATGCAAAAACACATCAAGGAATACAAATAGATGTTAGTTACATTATTCAGAGGTTACGATACTTATGACATAAATGAGTAGGTACTTTTAAATCCATTCTGAAAAGAATGTCTACTATTTAACACTTGCACTGTGCTTACATAGAAATCTTGACATTTCTTAGCTCGGCAGAGCAGAAATCTGAAATCAAGGCAAAGAAATTACGAACCATTAATGTATCAATTTTTGGCAAATTTGTGCTGTCTGCTTTTGTAAAACCAACGTCTATAATGAATTTATTATTGTTTTTCAATACAGCAAATAAATTAAGAACGTAATAAGGAATTTTTATCGAAATATTTATACTTGTAATAACACCACGTCAAATTACTCGTTTTGTTTACAATTTGTATGACGTCACAACATGACCGACAGCGTTTTCGGCGATTCAAATTAAACACATTTTTTAAATTAATCTTACGCATTTAGTTATTAATATCGATATATTTCGTTTTCGTAAGCTAAATACTGTAAAAAATACTCATTTATTGTATAAAATTAGTTATGTGTCAAGTAGCCTATTATGATATAAGGGAAACGATAGACTTTATTCGGACAACGTAAAGGAAAGCCCTGATCATGTGAGAAACAAATAAAGCGAAATTTGCTGATATTTGTCTGGTGTGCAATTTTTAACAGAGGTGTATTTTGACATTTTGTGCCTTTCCAAATTGCTTCAGTTTGTCTACAAACATTATGCTAATAACGATATCATGTTTTGTTTAGACCTAGCATTATGAGATTACTTAAAAGACCCAAAACTAACTCCGACAACACCACATACTTTTTGTTCTTAAAAACGATATTTCTACATATTGACCTCAGGGTCTACCAATAAAAATTTTTGGAGCTTTACTAACGGGAAAGGTTTATCATGGAGGCTGGGAAACCCAATATGAAAAACAATTAAGATAGCAATGTAACGAAAAACTAAAAGAAATTGATCTGATCAGAGAATGGAAGAAATTTGCACCTGGTTAGGAAGAATTGGCACAAAATTAGATAATTAAGCCTAGATAAGCATTAAATTGCAATTTTTAATAACAAGTTTGTGTTTTAATAATATTGTTATTTAAAAAAATTAAGAAATATATTTGGGCAAAACTTTTAGGACATACTTTAATTTATTAATCTGTAATGTAATGTTATGGATTAGTAACTAAAATCTATGCTAAATTTTCTTAAAGGTAATTAAACTGCTTGTGTAAGAGTAATAAGAGTAATAAAGATCTACTCACCTCATCACACTGAAAAAGTTTGATAAAGATAATAATAATAAACAGATTGGTAACAGGATATGTATTTTTATTCATTTATTAGCTAACATGACAAACGTTGTTCCATCTTAACTTAGCTTCATTTTATAACTTAAATCGAAACAACGCTTCAGTAGCAACGATTTGTTGTATACTGTAATCAATTGACACGTTATAATTGATCCAATTCGATAGTTCTAATTCCATTTATTCTTATTCATTTAATTCATTTCTTAATTCGCGTTTCTTTGCAGTTTGACTGGTAGGTAGATATAATTCACGTGCATCATTTCAGATTTGTCAACCCAACTTGGTACGTCTTATTGGTTGCATTTTAAAGAAACAAAATATAACTTAAAATAAAAAATGTTCTTTCGCCATATTTCTGAATAACCATCTGCAACATGTGTTAGTTTTTTAAACCTGACCAAAAATAGATATTAAATTCCAGTTTTAATATATGGGTAACGTACTGAAAACCTTGTTAATTTTTTTAATCGATAAATACTCACCGATGCAGCTGTTAAACGCAATCTAATAATAATTAATAATTAATTATTGACTTTTATTCCCACCACTCACGAGGTAGAGTCTAGAGGCGCATTTTTTTATAGGCATAACCCACGGTGATTTTCTAAATTAGAACTACTCCGTCCTCAGTCTTTTAGATGGACCAGGCTGCGGCTCAGCATCTGATTGGCTTTCTAAATTAAATATCAGTGGACGAACTGAGGAAGGAAGGGGTGTTAATGTCAGCGGTTCATCATCAAAGTATTTTCATTTATTAACTCTGATAGCTCCATTACGTTGCTGCAAGTCTCTCCAGAACAATGGAAGCACACTGCAGAAAATTTCAGCGCTGCTTTTCGACATCCGCACATCGCTCTAATTTTTTTTTGCATTTGCAAAAGATCAATTTTAGAAGCCCAGGGAGTGCTAAAGGAGGTTTAAAACTTTGCACTGGCATCAATAATTTTCCACTTTTTTTCAGCCCCAGTCTTCAGCATCATTATAATTACCAAGTCTCGACTGGACTTGATGGTAGACTTGGGAAGTATGAAAGCGAGCTGTGTCGTGTGTTGGAGGAAGTGAAGATAAGTTAAATGTACTTTTTGTCACTGCCTTGGCGGATTGTTTGTATCTTAGGCTGTCAAGAAAATTGTCATCTTTATTATCTATACTTATAATAAATCTGTAGAGAGGTCAATTCTGTACATGAAATATATTTTCAAAATAACTATCAGGGGGTGATTGGAGATCAATACTGATTCCAAAAATGCAATCAGTAAATATTTTGTCTGTCTGTCTGTCTGTCTGTCTGTCTGTCTGTCTGTCTGTCTGTCTGTCTGTATAACCGTTATAGAAACAAAAACTACTCGACGGATTTTAACGAAATTTGGTACAATTATTTTTCATACTCTTGTGCTGGTTATGAAATACTTTTCATCACGCTACAATCAATAGGAGCAGAGCAGTGAACGGAAATGTTGGGAAAACGGGAGAAGTTACTCCAGCTTTTAAGCTTCCGTTGCGTGTGCAACCTTAATGGTTAAAGTTATACAGAATTCATCTTATTTTTATAATTTGGAGGTCAACTGTGAACGGATTTTACAAAATTTTACCCACAGGGGGTGTTGCGGGGGCGTAAAAAAAATTAAAATCTATGAGTCCTACAGGTTGGAAACTTTGCAAAATAGTTATTTTTATAAATTTGAGGTCAATTGTAAATGGATTTGACGAAATTCCACCCACAAGGGAGGATGCGGTGGCGTGAAAAAAAATTAAAATCTATAAGTCCTACAGGTTTAAAACTTTGCAAAATAGTTATTTTTTTAAATTTTAGGTCAATTGTAAACTGATTTTACTAAATTTCACCCACAGGTGTGTTGCATTGGCGTGAAAAATAAAAATTTAAATTTAAAATCTATAAGTCCTACAGGTTTGAAACTTTGCACAATACTTATTTTTATAATTTTGAGGTCAACTGTGAACGGATTTTAGAAAATTCCACCCACAAGGGGCCATGCGAGGGCGTGAAAAATATTCTATACCTACTTATAATATATCTGTAGAAATGAAAATTCTGTACATTAAAGACATTTAAAAAATAATTAGCGGGGTGTGTTACTACATCGATATAGAACCCAAAAATGTGGTTAGACTTTTTTGTCTGTCTGTCTGTCTGTATGTTTGTGCGCGCATCACATTAAAACTACTGATCCGATTCAAATGCGGTTTTCACAGATGTATTTGTCTTCTTTCAACTTAACATCTGGTATATAAAAATTTCTCCCCCCACCCTTTAACGAATTCGGGGCAGAAATTTGTATATAAAAATCAACACGCCACGCGAACTACGTCGCGGGTACAGCTAGTCACCGTATAAAGAGATAAAAAACGTTCACCAATCACAGTGAGCAAAGCAGGGTCAACTTTCTTGTTAAGAAACAAAGCCGTTCCACTTGCAAACTCTAAATGTTTTTTTAGGGTTTTCACAAATTTCATTTTACCAATAGCTGAAATTGTGTCACACTCTGAAAAAGCATGAAGAAACAGCAAGTTGTCCTCAATGAAATCTTCGTATATAAAACCTGACGCAAAATATAATTTTTCTGCTGTTCGTCCTTTTGATGGTTTAAAAAACAATATATTTGCTTGTTTTCTACCAAGTGCTGTGAGCAATATCAGTATGTCAATAACTTCAGCTACAATAGTAGTGGTATTGAATAATGGAGATGCAGCAAGAGCAGAGCGATAAGAGTGTCTGCATCTGATTCTGCTTGGTCAACAGTGAAACCTATTTCCGAGAATGCAGTTTTAAGAAGTATAATAAAGATTTGTTCTTCCCATTACCAAGAAATTTCTCTTGTGATAACACCAGAATGGTGTTCTTGTCAAATATTATTTTTATCGACTGGTGTTTTTTCGTGCGGCGCAACCGCTCCCAAGACTTTGACATATTTAGTAGTTATATCATTGAACGATGAATTTTGATCCTAAACTACTTTGTGTAAAAGAAAACCACCGTCAATGACAAAATGACTCATGGTCCCTTGGGTATTTTCTACCTGAACAGTATTCTCGATAACGGTCATCAGATTTAAAATTATATTAAATATAAATAATTGTGAAATTCTGTAATGGAGTGGAAAAGAGTCAATAATTAATTATTAATAATATTGCAAAATGAATTATTACAAAAATTATAACAAATTAAAAAAAAAACTGATGACACACGTATAATATATGTAGGTTTAGTTAAGAGTACTGAAAAATAGTAGGTACTCTCTTCTGAGCCCTGTAAAACCTTAGCTATTGACTAAATAAAATAATGTTGCTTATAAAAGTTGTTCCTTAAAAAACGACCTACAAAAACCGTCTGATATCAATTTTTCGTAAAGTGATAAAAAAAAGTTATATCAAAAAATATAATTTTTTTTTTCTCGAATATCTAAACATTTTCGCTTATAACTTTTTTATTTATAGTTCTACGACAAAAAATTACTGGACCAAAGTTGTAGAGAATTTAATTTACAACATATGTATATAAATATTTTTTATCAGATAAATAGTTTAAGAGATAGGTATATCGTAAAAACGATTTCAACCTCTATTTTCAAGATGGCGGCCGTAAGACAAGGGTGGCGACCCCACAAACTTGGTTTTAGCTTTACACTGAACACCCTACACTTTAAAAAAATAAAATTGCGTCCTCTAAAAAAACGCAAGATAAGGCCCAAAAAATGTAACATTTCAATGGACTAATTAAGGCACTAGACTAATCTAGATTTATGGAACTTGAGTTGTCAAACACGTGTAATTTAAAGGGAATTGTCAAACGCTTGAAGTTTAAATCATCGTAGAGTTTCTTGAAATCTTTAATTTTCCGGGCATTTTTTTAATTTTTTGTTTTGTAAGATAAAAATAAATAAACTCGGTATTGCGTAATGACTGCGTGACCTAATGAAATAAGGATTCACATGCAAATTTTAAATTTTAAACTTCTTAGTATAACTCTTAAACAAATGATACCTAACTGTACTTAGTGACGTAATAATATAACAAAAAGAAATCAATAATTCTTAAAATTTTATTCAAGACTTAATTTGGTATTACACCTCTGGATTATAAAAAAAAATGAAGTGACTTATCTTTTTAAAGATTATTTATGTTCACGGACCTCAGATTTGTTGAATACTTATAAGGCCCATTTATTCTTTGAGCTGAAAATCTCACGAATTTTATCTGTACTCTCTATTTGCTTTTGATATTGTTTATATTAGAAATTCCAGTCACTTTTAAGATATTCTTAATTTGATATAAATAATTTTTTAGTGCAAATCTAGAAATCTATACAATTTCTGATTATCAAACAACATTTCTAATGTCATATTTAATTTTAATTTAACCTAGTAGCTAAAATAACACAATAAACCGATATGCAAACTAAAATTTCTTTACTCTTTAAAGGAAGATGTTTTATTTGACATCATATTATGTCCGTACTAATATTACGTTAAAATAACTCGTTTAAAAAATTTTCAATTAACCGCAAAGACTAGAAATTATGTATTCTTCAGTATTGTTAGTAACAAATTAAAAAATAAAATTAATAAATGAACTACGTAAACGAGCAATAATTTGTTTAGAGACAATATAAGATTATTTTTCTTCTTATTAATCAAACTGAAATGGATTTCTCCAAAATAGTGACAAACTTCTATAGTGATTTTAGTATATTACTTTACGAGTGGAGTAAATTGCATATTACAGCGAGTGTGTTTGGCCCATGAGCGAGCTTGCGAGCGAAGGGGCTAAAGAAACGAGCTAAATATGCAATTTGTTCCTCGAGTAAAGTACTATGCTTTACCCACGACTTTTTATAAAACTAAAAATAAAAAATATAAAATTTAAATTTTGGCATAAGTTGTCAAAAATATTTGATTTCGCAGACGGTCCTGTCTGAGAAATGTCAAATGTTAGTTTAATTTAATGAAAACTGTAGGTAACCAGCATAATAATACAGGTTTCTATTTACTTACTTCACTAGTTTAGTAAATGAAACTATAACACAACTCCTCAATAATTTGACACTTACTGAGAGAGTTATAGGTTAAAAAATACGCAATTTACTTATGAGCCGTGGGTAAAAGTATTTGTTGTATTTGTTCGTTGTTAATCTTAAAACTAATTACAAAAAGGATCTGTTATTTTATTTTTTATTTTATATCATTTATTCTTTCTATAAACATTATATACAGTGAGGTCTAAAAGTAACGGATACATTTATTTTTTCCGTTAATAAGCGTGTAAAAGAAAAATCCTGAAACACGTCTATTTTTAAATTTAAAATGACACTTTATGACGCTAAAAAACCACCCCCCCACTTTCAATAAAATTCAATATTTAATACTGTAATAGGTAGTTACAGTTTAATTTCCTAATAATAAAATAATCTAGTAGGCATGCTTTGTATATCAATACGACACGTTTCAATATATTTTAAGTAACACATTCCAAAATTGTAAATCGAATTTTCTTGAAAATAAAAAAATGAAATCTAAAATTTTTTACATGGCTCAATAGGCAATTAAATGCTCTTTCAAACGAGGTATCACATGACCCCCCATGCCATTTAAAAAAATGGGGTGCTCTCACCCCTTGGGAAGGGGTTTGAAGTGGGGGGGTGGTTTTTTAGCGTGATAAAGTGTCATTTTAAATTTAAAAATTGACGTCTTTCAGGATTTTTCTTTTACACGCTTATTAACGGAGAAAATTAATGTATCGGTTACTTTTGGACCTCACTGTATGTATAATAGTGCGTCAACAATTGACTATGTCTCGTAAAACATACGTGCTACATGCAAATAAAATGATAATTAAAATAACTACCTAACAATAACAAAGATAAGAAACAATGAAATTTAATTTGACTATTAAAAAGGTCAATATATTCAATGGAGTAAAAACTATTTTCCATAAGGATTTGTTTGATATGAATCTAAAATTTTGATTTATTATATCTCTTATATTCGTCGGGAAGTATGTTGTAGAGATGAATATCAGTCGTATGTTTACTGGATTTAGTAAGGCGAAGCCTTAGATTTTAAGAGACCCGACTTTCATAGGAGTGTATAGATCGCCCAACGAAAGTTTGGGACAGCCACGTGGCCTCTCGTTCAATGCGCAGTGGTTAGTTTACGAGCGTTACGATAACAACGATCGTTTTGAAAGCTTGTCAGTGTGGTAGCTGGTATGGTTTTGTAAACTGTATTTAGCTACGAATATGCTGAGAGAGTTTCTGAGTTGTTTTTTAAATGTATGTATTTTTTAGTTTAAAGTGGGCAGTAACAAATTTATATAAAATAAATTCTTCTTAATTATGTTAGCATCATACATTAAAAATTAATTTAAGATGTATAATATATTTTTATTTCTGTCCGCCACTGATAGAAAGACTCCGCCTACCTGCGCCGACTAACACGTGGCTGTCACAAACTTTCGTTGGGAGAACTATATATCTCTATGCTTAACTAGGGTGGGTGCAATGCTATGAATTTCTATGGGAAAGTTAAATACATATAAACTGGGTGGAGTCAAAATATCCAGTTCTTTAAAAGAGTTGCAACAACTTTTTCTGTACCTACCCTAAATTAGCAATAATTCGTATTGCTTTTTTTGCAACATGAAAGTTAAGTAGGAAAAGCTAGAATTACCCCAAAGTCGAATTTCACAATTTAGGTGAGAGTGCAAAAGAGAAAAATATATTATTCTTAAAGTTGATTTATTGCTTATTTGCTTTAATTGACGCATGACAAATAACGAAACTGATAGCTTCTTGTTCAGCTGTTCTACATGGTACTTCCAGTTAAGTCTAGTATCAAATGTAAAGCCTAGTAGGTTAGCGTGGTCATCATACTAAAAAGAAGAATTTGTAGTAAAAAAAAGATGTAAGTTTTATTGTCATTCATTTGTAGTTTATTAGCTGCAAACCACTGTTTCACTTGATATTCTACTTCCCTTCCTATAGAAGTTAAGGAAAAAAGTCTTCGACATAATACAGTATGGTTGCATCGTCGGCAAATATACTAGCTTGCCTTGGTCTTAAAAATTTAACAACATCATAAATGTAAATAATAAATAACAAGGGCCCTAATACAGACCCTTGTGGTACACCGTAAGAAATTTTCCGGAGATCACATTATTTATGATCTAAGATCACGGCCTGATAACGATTTGTAATAAAGGTTACTCCATAACGATTGAGCTTTTTCAACAAAATATTATGAGAGATACAGTCGAAGGCCTAAGATAAGTCGCATAAAGTTATACCTACAAAACAACCCTGCTCAAGGCCCTCGACTATGCCCTCAACAACGTTAATAGCAGCTTTTATAGTTAAAGATTTAATTTTAAAACCAAACTGGTACTGATTAAGAAAATTTCTGAAAATTTTCCTGTTAAGAATATATCATTAATCAAAATAGTTAGAGGTTGAAAAATAAGATCTGACACAGATCTAATAATTTTGCTGATTAATTCATAAAAATCTAATGACAATGAATTTTTGAATGAAATGATTGTAATGAGTATTAGAAAGAATGATGTCATGGGATTTGGAAAGTGTTTGAAATCGGTTAAGGTATCGTACGGAATTTTTGGTAAAGTTTTAATAATGTTTTTAGCAATTTCTGTAAAATAGATATTGAAATCTTTGCAGAATAATTGGTATTAAGTAGTTAATGTTTTAGTCATATTTTGCTCATAGTTAACAAGTCTCCAAATGGCTTTGGATTTATTGTCTGATGTCGTTATAAAATTATTATAAGCCATCTTTTTTGTATTTTTCAACTGTTTTTCATCTTTTATAATCCTTATACACAGTAATGTCTTTAGAATTCTTTGTGACATCACAAATAGTCTTAAGACTGTGCAAAATATCTCTCTGGGATTTAAGCTTATTTGTGTACCATATAACAAGCTGTTTTTGCATAGCAACGCATTTTTAAAAGAAAAGCAGCTGTCAATGTCAACCTGAAAGGCACTTACTATAAGGTTATTCATTAAATTAGAGTCATCCATATCTTTATAACCATTAAAATTAAAGCTCTTTAAAAACCACCGTAGTCGCGAAATACCAAAGTTATTTATAATTCTCTTGAATGAATATTCCTTTGGTGGTTTATAATTATTTTCCAAAATTATAAATTGACCTGCATGATCCGAAAAACATGGATCTAAAATACCAGCCAAGAAACTCTCTTCCTGAAAATTCGTTATTATATTTTCTAAACAACTAGACCTAGATGGAGTAATTCGCGTGTAATCCGATATTGTTACATTTAATCCATAAGAATTTAAAATAGAATTTAATTAACCTATACAGTATTACATTTAAAATCATAGTTAAAAACACCTACAACGACAATCTTGTTGTTTAAGTTACGAGAAAAATTGTAGTTTAATAACGATTTAAAATTTCTCAAGAAAATGTCAGCATTGCCCCCAGTACTGGAGCGGTAAACAGTTACGATGATAAAATTGAAATTAAAAAGTTCGATACCGCAGAACTCTGAATAAAGCTCCTTACAAAAATCATTAAATTCTATTATTTTATTTAAACAGTGTCTTTTTGTAAAGATTGCTACACCTCTATGTTCTTTGTTTTCTCTACAGAAATAATTTGCTAAAGAGTATCCAGGTAATTTTAAGTTTTTAAAATTAGTTTCTCTTTGCCAATGCTTAGATACTTACACAGAAAAAGTCAAAATGATATTTATTGGAAAATAGCTTAATCTGTTCTATTTTATTAGCAATCGAACTAAGATCAATTCTTAATATCCGATTCTATTTAAGTTATAAAATTTATTGTTAAAATAAATAACGAGTACTAGCTACAAAATTTGACTTATTTGTATTCAAATTTATTCATTTCTTTTTAAAATGAAAAGAGCACGCAAACTGCGGGTGTATTTTTAGGATATTACAAAATTTATGACCTAAAGGCGAATGTGATCTTGAAAGTGAAACCCAAAGAGGTTTTTATTAATGGGGAAATTGGTTTAACGGTCTGGGAATTTCAGATTTAGACTTCGTTTTAAAGAGTAGAGAAAAGGGCTAATGGAAGATAATACTCGATTTTTAATCAAGCAAAAGGTGCATTTAAATGAAATAAGATTTTAGGTTCGTTGTAATATTCTATAATCAGGAAATGAAATTGAAAAACTAACATTTTCTTTTAGTTCATGTTTATAATGGAGAAAATGTCCGTTTTTATGAAATTAAATCATAATTTATTCATACCTGAAAGGAATAATTTATGATTTTTATACATTTAATATTACTTAAAACTAGATTAATCACTCCTGCGAAAATTTTCCAACAACTTAATAGTTTATCAATATTTATTTCTAGGCGCCAGGAAAAAAATACTTATACACTTTTAGTGGAGTGCCTGGAGCATTCAAAACGTTAAAACCTCGGATTAGAGTTATAGTGAATGAATTTATATAATCGACGTGGGGTTTTGTTTTTTATACTATAAATTACAATGTTTACCCAAAATTTTTTTGTGCTTTCAATTTTTTCATTGTTTAAACAAATTATTATAAAAAATTAATTTTTGAGCATATAATTTTACTTTAAATAGTAATTTTTTTTATTTATACGTTAAATTTCACCTGAATAGACATAGAGGAACATCTTTCGAGAATACCTGTGTATAAAAATAGCAGTAGAGATTTCGAACAGGTAATAAAACTTGGAGGGGAGAGCAAAGCGGCAGCTGCTATGTAGCGCCTATCCGAGCGCGAGCGCCTAGATGTGAAATCCTTCCGATTTTTTTTTAACTCCGTCGGGTCCATTTTATACTGTAATTCTTTCATATTTTGTAGATAAATTTGTGAAGCTTTCACATAGGAAAAATGCCCTGATGCATGAAATAATGGAATCATTAGCTCAATACTATATAAATGTAAATTCCTATCTCCCATATGATCCGCAGCAATGAAGTCCTTCAATTATAGTAACCATTCGAAAATAAGTAATCCATAGTTTTGACGCTTTATTTTGATTTTAAAGCTCCAGTAACTTATTTTTAAAAAATTTAGTAAGCGTTTAAAATCCATGGTTTCCAGTTATTTCTGTATACTTGAACATTTTAAAAATCATAGAGTTATCATCATCACTTATTACATTTGCAAAATCTGTATTGTGTTCCATAAGATTTTCAAAAACCAATTGTGATAAAGCTTGCTGTAATAAGGTATGAGCACGTACCTACTGCTCTAGCATACGCATGTCCAGAAGTTATGTGATCAATTGTATTTTCAGCATATATGGTAGAAAGAGCATCTTTTATTCCACTTCCAGCCATAATATAACCAAGATATTAGAGTATGAAACGAGCCTAGCCTTCACTTGTCAGAGCAGCCAGAGCAACGCGACGTGCCAACTCAATTCACCCTTATACTGTTTAATGCCCGACATCAAAAACGGATCGATTCGATCGTTCCTTCATCCCCAGGGTCTCCAGATTGTGGAACTCCTTACCATCCCACGTCTTCCCCACTCATCCCAACTTGCAGGCCTTTAAATGCCAAATTAATAAATTGTCTCTTCTGCCGCAATAGATGTTCTCGGTATATTTGTATTTAGGTCTATACCTACGAGGATATCCTTAATAAAAAAAATAAAAAAATACACAGCAGATGCAATATCCCGTGCTTTCATGTATAGAGGTTGATCGAACGTTAAAATACATGTTCTCATATCCAATTCTTTAGCATTATCTACTGAATTTTTTATTGTTGCGTAAATTGTGTGATAATCACTTGGAGCTGCGTTAATGAAAGGCAAAAAAATTATCGATGACACATCAAAATCATGGGCATTAGTTAATAAATTCATAAATCCATTCCATCCGGAAAATTTGTTATTATTTTTGAACTTACGTCCACAAAATATTTAATTGTCCATTTGTAGTAAATTTCTTGATATCCGGTTCAACTTCTGGTAACTTGAATGTTATCTTTGAAAATCCTATACCTGTAGAAGCTGGATATATTTGCAGAGGGATATTTCCTTGTTTAAAAAATTCAGATTTAGGTGGAAGCGTCTTCAAGCGCTTGATAGGTCGTCGAGGTTGTATGTTGTATACCACTATTCCAATGCTTCCCATATAATGGAACGTTCCTTTACAATCAATAGTGTTCATATTGAAATCAGCATTATCATGCACAAATTGAACTGGTGGAGCTGTAAAAGTTGTAATAAATGATGATGTAAATAAAAATAAAACGTCAAAACTATGGATTACTTATTTTCGAATGGTTACTATATTGTAGGACTTTATTGGTGAGATTGGGAGATTGGAATTTACATTTATATAGTATTGAGCTGATGATTCCATTATTTCATGCATCAGGGCATTTTCCCTATGCGAAGGCTTCACAAATTTATCTACAAGATATGGACCCGACAGAGTTTAAAAAACTTTCGGAAGGATATTTCACATCTAGGCGCGCGGATAGGCCCTACATAGCAGCTACCGCTTTGCTCTCCCCTCCAAGTTTTTTTACCTTTTCGAAATCGCTACTGCTATTTTTATACACAGGTATTCTCGAAAGATGTTCCTCTATGTCTATTCAGGTAAATTTTAACGTATAAATGAAAAAAAAAATACTATTTAAAGTAAAATTATATGCTCAAAAATTAATAATATTAATAATTTGTTTAAACAATGAAAAAATTGAAAGCACAAAAAAATTTTGGGTAAACATTGTAATTTATAGTATAAAAAACAAAACGCCACGTCGATTATATAAATTCATTCACTATAACTCTAATCCGAGGTAAAAGCTCCAGGCACTCCACTATTTATGTATTTACTCAATAGCATGCTGTTTAAAATCTTTAAATGCTAATCAAAATTAAAATGACTGATTATTCAAGCAAAAAATTAAATCGAAGACTTAAATTAATATTTCCTTTCAGAACAGCAAAAACGAGTTAGCAGACCATTAATTCGCAATTAATCAGCTGTTATTTGCCGGCTCATTTTTCTCTTCGTATTGGCTCATGACCCAGTTAATGACTTGGCCTTCTCTTTATTTAGATTTAAATTTGTCTTTCACGCCATTTCTAAACAGGGTGAAAAAATAGTTAGGGATTTTACACGATAATGTAAATGCTATTCTGATTATAAATTCACTGTAACTGGATATAAAAATTGCATCAACGTAAATTTTACATATATAGGTCATAACTACCTGAATTAATATATTCTTTAGCAATAGAAATCCACTTAGCCTGATTTGTTCATCGCAACAGCACACTCACTGTCCCGATAGACCGGAGACTAGCGTATATGTATTCTTTAGTAAACTCATTTCCTTGTTAAAAACGTTCTATCAATCGTTGACAATTTTTCTCATTTTAATACTTTTGAAAAACGTGTACCATATGAAAGTCATTAACAAAACGTAATCATACTAGCTGTCCCGGCGGACTTCAAACCGCATAACATTGTCGTGACCATTTTTCGTTTTTTCGAATTTTTACTATTTTGCTTTCAATGATTTTTTTTATTTTATCATATTTTTTCGTTATCAGGTTTATACTATTTTTTCGTTGTATTTTATAATTTATCGATTAAATATATTAGATATCCACTGCGCCACCTTACGGTGGCTTCATAGTACTTAATTTAGTAAGAATTTTTCGTTTAAATATGTGAGATAATAACTGCGCCACCTTACGGTGGCGTCATACTATTTGATTTATTAAAAATTGCTTGTTTAAATATATGAGATATTAACTACGCTACCTTACGGTGGCGTTATATCATTTATTTTAGAAAAATATTTTTTGGCTTTATTTTTTTACTATTTTCCTTTTTCTTTTAGTTTTTCGTTTATTTATTTATTTATAAATTGAAATTCAACATTATCTATTGGGATTTTTCAGAACGTAACTGTTCAATAATCTAAAAATCAAAATACAGTGCCATCTAGCGGGTGTCTATCTAACCTAGATGTCAAAGGTTTATAGAGTTCATTCTCGATGATAGAGTTACTTCAATTAACTTAAACTGTCATCTTTTAGGAATTCGTAGAACTAAAGAATAAATGTCACTTAGGATATATTGTCACTTTGCCATCGAAATATACAAAAAAGTAAAAACATTATTAAAAAACATTTTATAGTGGACCGAATAGCAAATCTAAACCATTCTCGAATCCATTTAAATATATACAAAAAAAATTATGAAATTCGGTCCAGCCGTTTAGAAGGAGTTCAGTAACATACACACGAACACAAGAAATATATATATAAAGATTGAATTAAAGGTAATTGCGGCCAAATGTCTATAGGCAACCCTGCTGTAATCTATTCTGCTAGCACTTATCATTCATAAAAATAAGTTTTATCCAAAAATGGATATCTGCAGATTCAAGCTGTCAGATCTCGATCTACTAAATAAACAAAATTCGGTTGTATTCCAGACAATGGAACTTTTCATACATTTTCAAATTTTCATTCTTACCAATTATTTGTTAATAAAAAGTGATAAAGGTATACATAACAAGTAATTAAACAATTTAATTATTTTTTTAAACCAATAATTTTATTTCACTAACATATCATTGTTTATCTATATATATAATCTATATATATATATAAAAATAAATGTTTGTCTGTATGTATGTATGTCTGTATGTCTGTATGTCTGTATGTACTCAATGGACTCAAAAACTACTGGACCGATTATTATGAAAATTGGTATGTATATGTATTTTTCCACGGAGAAGGTTTGTATGATATGCTCATTGATGCCACTCGCCACCAGGTGGCGCTGCAGAGTAGCAACTTCTGTCCCGTTCAACCGATTGTCATAAAAATTGGTATATATATATATATATATATATATATATATATATATATATATATATATATATATATATATATATATAACGAACAGAGCGTTTTGTGACAGTCTAAGAATGTCCAAATATGATACATAAAGTATCTAGTGCCTTACTGTCAAAAGTAATATTTCAGTTTTGAACTGAAATGGTGTCGGTTAGAAATTTCTAACACTTTAAAAGACACCTTGGATGCTGCGATATAAATAGATATAAATATCATTCAACCTATATCAGGGCAAAACCAAACTACAGACACGTGTTTCGCTCTTAGTTTGAGCTCGTCAGTGTAGTACAGGCTATGTCTCTCAAGTCACTAATCAAGAGACATCCCTGCTATAAATTGAACGATATCTATAGATGTCAAATTGCAAAACTGATAAACAGTCGCAAGTGGTTCCATCTTTACTCCAAAAATGGTATTTCAGTGGTAGCTTTGCATCTTGTATATAACCTTAGGCAAGGTAAAATGATAAAACGAACAGAGCGTTTTGTGACAGTCTAAGAATGTCCAAAGATGATACATAAAGTATCTAGTGCCTTACTGTCAAAAGTAATATTTCAGTTTTGAACTGAAATGGTGTCGGTTAGAAATTTCTAACACTTTAAAAGACACCTTGGATGCTGCGATATAAATAGATATAAATATCATTCAACCTATATCAGGGCAAAACCAAACTACAGACACGTGTTTCGCTCTTAGTTTGAGCTCGTCAGTGTAGTACAGGCTATGTCTCTCAAGTCACTAATCAAGAGACATCCCTGCTATAAATTGAACGATATCTATAGATGTCAAATTGCAAAACTGATAAACAGTCGCAAGTGGTTCCATCTTCACTCCAAAAATGGTATTTCAGTGGTAGCTTTGCATCTTGTATATAACCTTAGGCAAGGTAAAATGATAAAACGAACAGAGCGTTTTGTGACAGTCTAAGAATGTCCAAAGATGATACATAAAGTATCTAGTGCCTTACTGTCAAAAGTAATATTTCAGTTTTGAACTGAAATGGTGTCGGTTAGAAACTTCTAACACTTTAAAAGACACCTTGGATGCTGCGATATAAATAGATATAAATATCATTCAACCTATATCAGGGCAAAACCAAACTACAGACACGTGTTTCGCTCTTAGTTTGAGCTCGTCAGTGTAGTACAGGCTATGTCTCTCAAGTCACTAATCAAGAGACATCCCTGCTATAAATTGAACGATATCTATAGATGTCAAATTGCAAAACTGATAAACAGTCGCAAGTGGGTCCATCTTCACTCCAAAAATGGTATTTCAGTGGTAGCTTTGCATCTTGTATATAACCTTAGGCAAGGTAAAATGATAAAACGAACAGAGCGTTTTGTGACAGTCTAAGAATGTCCAAAGATGATACATAAAGTATCTAGTGCCTTACTGTCAAAAGTAATATTTCAGTTTTGAACTGAAATGGTGTCGGTTAGAAATTTCTAACACTTTAAAAGACACTTTGATTAGTGACTTGAGAGACATAGCCTGTACTACACTGACGAGCTCAAACTAAGAGCGAAACACGTGTCTGTAGTTTGGTTTTGCCCTGATATAGGTTGAATGATATTTATATCTATTTATATCGCAGCATCCAAGGTGTCTTTTAAAGTGTTAGAAATTTCTAACCGACACTATTTCAGTTCAAAACTGAAATATTACTTTTGACAGTAAGGCACTAGATACTTTATGTATCATCTTTGGACATTCTTAGACTGTCACAAAACGCTCTGTTCGTTTTATCATTTTACCTTGCCTAAGGTTATATACAAGATGCAAAGCTACCACTGAAATACCATTTTTGGAGTGAAGATGGAATCACTTGCGACTGTTTATCAGTTTTGCAATTTGACATCTATAGATATCGTTCAATTTATAGCAGGGATGTCTCTTGATTAGTGACTTGAGAGACATAGCCTGTACTACACTGACGAGCTCAAACTAAGAGCGAAACACGTGTCTGTAGTTTGGTTTTGCCCTGATATAGGTTGAATGATATTTATATCTATTTATATCGCAGCATCCAAGGTGTCTTTTAAAGTGTTAGAAATTTCTAACCGACACCATTTCAGTTCAAAACTGAAATATTACTTTTGACAGTAAGGCACTAGATACTTTATGTATCATCTTTGGACATTCTAAGACTGTCACAAAACGCTCTGTTCGTTTTATCATTTTACCTTGCCTAAGGTTATATACAAGATGCAAAGCTACCACTGAAATACCATTTTTGGAGTGAAGATGGAACCACTTGCGACTGTTTATCAGTTTTGCAATTTGACATCTATAGATATCGTTCAATTTATAGCAGGGATGTCTCTTGATTAGTGACTTGAGAGACATAGCCTGTACTACACTGACGAGCTCAAACTAAGAGCGAAACACGTGTCTGTAGTTTGGTTTTGCCCTGATATAGGTTGAATGATATTTATATCTATTTATATCGCAGCATCCAAGGTGTCTTTTAAAGTGTTAGAAATTTCTAACCGACACCATTTCAGTTCAAAACTGAAATATTACTTTTGACAGTAAGACACTAAATACTTTATGTATCATCTTTGGACATTCTTAGACTGTCACAAAACGCTCTGTTCGTTTTATCATTTTACCTTGCCTAAGGTTATATACAAGATGCAAAGCTACCACTAAAATACCATTTTTGGAGTGAAGATGGAACCACTTGCGACTGTTTATCAGTTTTGCAATTTGACATCTATAGATATCGTTCAATTTATAGCAGGGATGTCTCTTGATTAGTGACTTGAGAGACATAGCCTGTACTACACTGACGAGCTCAAACTAAGAGCGAAACCCGTGTCTGTAGTTTGGTTTTGCCCTGATATAGGTTGAATGATATTTATATCTATTTATATCGCAGCATCCAAGGTGTCTTTTAAAGTGTTAGAAATTTCTAACCGACACCATTTCAGTTCAAAACTGAAATATTACTTTTGACAGTAAGGCACTAGATACTTTATGTATCATCTTTGGACATTCTTAGACTGTCACAAAACGCTCTGTTCGTTTTATCATTTTACCTTGCCTAAGGTTATATACAAGATGCAAAGCTACCACTGAAATACCATTTTTGGAGTGAAGATGGAACCACTTGCGACTGTTTATCAGTTTTGCAATTTGACATCTATAGATATCGTTCAATTTATAGCAGGGATGTCTCTTGATTAGTGACTTGAGAGACATAGCCTGTACTACACTGACGAGCTCAAACTAAGAGCGAAACACGTGTCTGTAGTTTGGTTTTGCCCTGATATAGGTTGAATGATATTTATATCTATTTATATCGCAGCATCCAAGGTGTCTTTTAAAGTGTTAGAAATTTCTAACCGACACCATTTCAGTTCAAAACTGAAATATTACTTTTGACAGTAAGGCACTAGATACTTTATGTATCATCTTTGGACATTCTTAGACTGTCACAAAACGCTCTGTTCGTTTTATCATTTTACCTTGCCTAAGGTTATATACAAGATGCAAAGCTACCACTGAAATACCATTTTTGGAGTGAAGATGGAACCACTTGCGACTGTTTATCAGTTTTGCAATTTGACATCTATAGATATCGTTCAATTTATAGCAGGGATGTCTCTTGATTAGTGACTTGAGAGACATAGCCTGTACTACACTGACGAGCTCAAACTAAGAGCGAAACACGTGTCTGTAGTTTGGTTTTGCCCTGATATAGGTTGAATGATATTTATATCTATTTATATCGCAGCATCCAAGGTGTCTTTTAAAGTGTTAGAAATTTCTAACCGACACCATTTCAGTTCAAAACTGAAATATTACTTTTGACAGTAAGGCACTAGATACTTTATGTATCATCTTTGGATATATATATATATTGTTATGGTATTCAATAGTTGGTCTTTATATGTAATATAAGTGTAATTAAGACTAACTAGATATTAGAATTGAATAATCAATTTATGCAAATTATCAAGGAATCATAAATAAAAAAAAAAAATTTTGGGTTGCGAGGTTTCTAAGGGGATAAAAAAAAAAAAAAAAATTATTGATAGAATGTCATAGAATTTTGGAGAGAAAAGTCAGAGAAAAAGTTTAGGGAATGATATAGAATTTTAAAAATTGAAAAACCATTATAAAGTAAATATAATAATAATAGAAATTGAAAATGAAGATAAATACTGAATGTTAATGAATATAAATATAAAAATTATAAAAGAAGATTAATGTATGAATAGAATGTTATAATAACTATATGGTAGAGTTAAATATGGAATAAAATGGATATATATAGAGAAGATTAATTGGATATTTGCATAGATTGGATTTTCAAAATAAAATAAGCATAGTTTATAAAGATAAGTATTTCTGGTATAATTTGTTATCAGCTGGTAATAGAGGTATATTAGAAATAGTTATTCGGGGATTTTAGGAAAAGAGGGCAAAATTTCATTTAAAATTAATTAGTGTTAAGTTTATGACAGGATAAATGATGAATGTTATATTGTTTTTTAAAGTGTTGTAAAGAATTAATATATTTATATATTAAATGATGTTAAAATTGAGATGGACTTTTTAGTTTAATATTATCGAAGAACCCAACCTTGAAGAGTCACAAGAATACAATTATATGAGTATAGAGATCATAACAATATATATATATATATATATATATATATATATATTGTTATGATCTCTATACTCATATAATTGTATTCTTGTGACTCTTCAAGGTTGGGTTCTTCGATAATATTAAACTAAAAAGTCCATCTCAATTTTAACATCATTTAATATATAAATATATTAATTCTTTACAACACTTTAAAAAACAATATAACATTCATCATTTATCCTGTCATAAACTTAACACTAATTAATTTTAAATGAAATTTTGCCCTCTTTTCCTAAAATCCCCGAATAACTATTTCTAATATACCTCTATTACCAGCTGATAACAAATTATACCAGAAATACTTATCTTTATAAACTATGCTTATTTTATTTTGAAAATCCAATCTATGCAAATATCCAATTAATCTTCTCTATATATATCCATTTTATTCCATATTTAACTCTACCATATAGTTATTATAACATTCTATTCATACATTAATCTTCTTTTATAATTTTTATATTTATATTCATTAACATTCAGTATTTATCTTCATTTTCAATTTCTATTATTATTATATTTACTTTATAATGGTTTTTCAATTTTTAAAATTCTATATCATTCCCTAAACTTTTTCTCTGACTTTTCTCTCCAAAATTCTATGACATTCTATCAATAATTTTTTTTTTTTTATCCCCTTAGAAACCTCGCAACCCAAAATTTTTTTTTTATTTATGATTCCTTGATAATTTGCATAAATTGATTATTCAATTCTAATATCTAGTTAGTCTTAATTACACTTATATTACATATAAAGACCAACTATTGAATACCATAACAATTTCCCAAATTTAAAATTTTATAAATTTTAGAAAAAAAATTTTAATAATTTAAAATTTAAAGTATATAACAATTAATATATTAACACAAATTCTGACTACTCTAAGTTTCTTCAAAATACCTATATAGGCTTTCAATATTAAATACTCCTCTAACATTTCTTGTTATCGGATCTTCAACAATATAACTATTAACACCTTCCTCATTTACTATTCTATATGGTCCTTCAAATATAGCTTTTAATTTCCCTGATTCATTTTTCTTTAAATTTCCACTTATATATGCTTTTATTATTACCAAATCTCCTTTCTTAAACCTTACAGGATATTTCACTTTTTTCTTAATTTTTTTATAATATTTTTCCCACGCATCCATTAACCTTTTTCTTACTTTTTCTATAATTTCATCATATTTTTTTCTTTCTTCTTCTTCTTCCCAATTTCGTTTTGGTTTTTGACCTAACATTAAATATGTTGGTGTTTCTTCTGTTATTACATTTGGAATATCATTGATATACATTTCTACTTTATTAATATAATTTTCCCATTCTTTATGTTTCTTTCCATTTAAACTTATTCGTAAAAATTTTATCACTTCTTTAATATATCTTTCTGCAGGATTTGCTGCAGGATGTCTTATACTAATACAATTCTTTTTGATTCCTTTCCTTTTTAAAAATTTTTCTAAATTCTGTCCTTGAACATACGTTGCATTATCCATTACACATGTCCTTGGTTTACCTATTTCTTCTATAAATTTTTGTAAACAATTTTTAATACTTTTATAATTTGTCCTTCTACATGGGTATAATTTTATAAATTTTGTAAAAACATCAACAATTACCAATATATGTTTATTATTATTTTTACTTCTTATTAGATTACTAATGAAATCTATTGCTATTATTTCCAATTTTTCCATTGCTGTAACACTTTTCCCAATATTTTTATTCACTTTATTCTTATTTTTATTCAATTGACATATCTTACATGTTCTTGTTATTCCTTTTGCTATCTTTTGATCTTTTTTCATGATAAAATTTTCTCTAAATAATAACCATAATTTTCTTGAACCTATATGTCCATATGTTACATGTAAATTTTTTAATATTTGTTTTCCTAAATAACTCTCAATTACATAAACTTCTTCATTTCCTATTTCCTTTATATAATATCCATCTTTAATTAAAGTATTCTGTTTTTCTTTTTCTGTTAAATTTTGTTGACTTCTTATTATTTCTTCTTCCGAAAACATACCTTCATCTTCTATTAATTTGTTCATTCCAATTTGTATTATTCTTCCTTTATCCTTATTTTCACTACTTTCTCTTGATAATGTATCTGCAATAATATTTTCCTTTCCTGATAAATATCTAATTTCAAAATCATATTCTTGTAATAATAAACTCCATCGATATATCCTATTATTATTAAATCGATTGACCATTACATTCTTCAAAGCCATGTGATCGGTTTCAATTATAAATTTTTTTCCAATTAAATAAAATCGACATTTTTGCACACAAAAAACTATACTCGCAAATTCCAATTCTGATACACTATAATTTCTTTCATACATTTTTGTGACTCTAGACATAAAACATATTGGTACTTCTATTCCATTTTGTACTTGTATTAAAACCCCTGCTAACTTATTAATTGATGCATCTGTTCTTAATATAAAATCTAATTCATAATTTGGATGATATACCTTCAAATTATTAGTAAACATTTTTTTTAAATCATTGAATGCTTGTTCTCTTTCTTCATTCCAGTTCCATTTTACATTTTTCTTTAATAATTCTACTAATGGAATCTGTTTTTCTGATAGATTTGGTATTAACTTTTTATAATAATTCATCATTCCCAAAAATCCCCTTATTTGCTTTAAACTTTTTGGTTTCTCAAATTTTAAAATTTTATCTACTCTTTCCGTATCCATCTCTACTCCATTTTTATTAATTTTAAATCCTAAATATATCACTTCTTTTAAGAAAAATTGACATTTTTCTTTATTTACTTTCAATCCCGCTAAATCCAATTCTTTTAACACAATATTTAAGTGTTTTTTATGTTCTTCTTCACTTTTTGAATAAATTAATATATCATCTACATAATGAACAACAAAATTTTCATATTTGTTTAAAATTTTATGTAATGCTTTAACCAAAGCTGCACATGCACTTTGTATACCGAATGGTACTACTTTAAATTGATATACTACACCATCAATACTAAAACCAGTATATTTCCTACTACTTTTATGTAGAGGTATTAACCAAAAACTATGTTTTAAATCTATTTTACTAAAAATTTCAATTCCTGTTATTCTACCAAATATTGCTTCAATATGCATAGGTTTCTCATATTGTGGTATTGAAAATTTGTTAATATTTCTAGCATCTAGACATAACCTTAACTCTCCATTCCCTTTTTTCACAACTACAATTGGATTAATGAAAGATGTATCACTTCTCTCAATTATATTATTTTCTAGCATTTTATCTATTTCTATAGCTACTTGTTTTCTATATTGATATGGAATTGGATAAGTTTTAACTCGAAAATTTTCTATATTCTTTACTTCAAATCTGTGAGTATATTCTTTGGCAGTATTATTCTCTAATGTAATTAAATTTTGATATTTTTTAAATAACAAATTAATTTCATCTTTATATTTATCATCACTTTTTATATCTTCTCCTTCTTTCATCATTTCCCCATTAATTCTTAGTTCATTTATATGTATTATCTCCTCATTATTGTTTATTTTATTTAATTTGATTTGTTCTTCTTTCAATTTTATCCAACCTTCTTCATAATTAATAATAACATTCATTCTTTCTAATTCATCAGTACCTAATATTATATCATACTCCATATTTCCTATAATCAAACCTTGTATTTTATATATACTATTTCCAATTTTAATACTAATATTTATAGTCTTATTAATTTCCCCTAATTTTTTTCCATTAGCACCTATTAACTTAATTCTTGGAATTTTAATCATTTCTTCTAATTTATTATCCTCAATAATTTTTTCATTTATCAATGTTGCTTCTGATCCGGTATCTATTAAAATTCTAATTTTCTTATTTTCTAAATTTCCTTCAACAACTACTAATCCAATTTTATCTTCTAATTTATTATTATTTTCTTCTAATTTTATAAATTCACTAGGATGTATATAACAACATTTAACATTAAAATTTTGTAGGTGCTTATTTAAAAATTTTCTTGTTCTGGTTCTACCCTAACATTTTCTACATTTTCTTCTATTTCTCTACTTTGCATATTAATTTGATTTATTCTTCTAGGTACATTATTGTTTCCATTTCTATCTTCTCGATTATTATTATTATTATTATGAATTTCATTTATATTTCTATATCTTGATCTTTCATATCTTCCATTATTTACATTTTGAAAACCATTTTCATTTCTGTTATTTCCATTTCTTATATTATTATTATTATCCATATTATTTCCATTTCTATATGTATTTCCGTTTATACGATTTCCATTTTCTCTCCCATTATATCCATAATTATAATTTCCATTGTTTCTATTACGCATTTCTTCTCTTACTCTATTATATCCATTTCTGTTTTGATAATTTCTAAATCTATCATTTTCATAATTTTGTGATCTATTTTCATTAATCTTTAAATTTCTTTCAACTCGATTTAAATACTCAATCAATTGTTCTTTTTTTTTAATATTTTGTATAACTATTGTTTCAGAAACTGTTATATCATAATGTCTAGAAATATATAAAATTATTTCCTCTTCTCTCATAGGAGGTTCCAAATATTGTGCAACATTATATAATTGTAACGCATAATTAGTTAAATTATTCCCTAATCTATAATTGAATTTTCCGAAATATAATTTTTCCCTACTCACCCCTTGTTTTGATTCACCCCAGAAATATTTAAGAAATTCCCTTTCAAAATCATTAAAGGTTAATATTTCATTTTCCTGTGTTGCATACCATAATGCAGCATTATCTTTCAAAGAACTTCTTATAATTTCTTTCCAATCTCTTTTGTTCCTAGTCTTAGTTTTAATCATATTCATATACGTGCATGGATGTAATATACTGATATTCCCTGTAAATTTTACTGCTCCTTCTCCTCCATGTATTATCATATAGGAACCATCCTCAGTTCTTTCATTTTGCATTTCTTGTAATTTTTTTGTTTCATCTTCAAATTTCTTTGCTACTTCCATTACATTCCTTTCCATAGTTTGTAGTATTCTTTCATTTTCTTTCTTATTTTCATTTTTCTGCTCCTTCACATTTTTTTCTATATTATTAATCTTCTCCTGGTGTATATTACCCATTTCCTCCATCGCCTTAATTCCATCTTTCAATTGATCGACTTCTTTTTGTATTTTGATATTTTCTTCTTTAATAATATTTTTCATTTCATCTTTAAATGTTTCCATATTCTTGTTCATATCTTTTATTTCTTTTTTTATATCTTCTCTTATTTCTTTTTTCATAGAATCCATTTTTCTATTATTTTCATCAAATTTATTTTCCAAAAATTTAAACATTTTCTCCATCTCTGTTTCTTGATGTGGTTTTGAACTAGTCGCATCTCCTATCACATCAGCTTGTACCACTTGAAACATTGTTTTTTCTTCTCCTTCCGACGATCCATCATTACTTTCTGTTTCATGCATATTTTCATTAGATTCCTGTATTCCATCTTCTCTCCTTCTATTTCTTCTATTTTGTCTTGTATTCATTTTATTCAAATCTTTTAATTATTTTATATATTTATTTAATTTATAATGTTAACTTATTGTATTACTTTATTATATTTATTCGATTTGTATTTAGTTTTAAAATTTTCAAAATTTTATGGTCTTTATATATAAATATAAATATACTTAAAACTCTCACCTAATCCTCTTATTTCTATTATAATGTATTTATGTTTTATTTCAATTCTTCACTGTTCTAATTTTCTAATCACTTCAATTGTCTATATCACCCTCTCAATTTCAATATACTGTTCTATTTTAAACTGGATTCTTGTTTTATTCACGCCACACGTTGGCTCGCCATAATTGTTATGATCTCTATACTCATATAATTGTATTCTTGTGACTCTTCAAGGTTGGGTTCTTCGATAATATTAAACTAAAAAGTCCATCTCAATTTTAACATCATTTAATATATAAATATATTAATTCTTTACAACACTTTAAAAAACAATATAACATTCATCATTTATCCTGTCATAAACTTAACACTAATTAATTTTAAATGAAATTTTGCCCTCTTTTCCTAAAATCCCCGAATAACTATTTCTAATATACCTCTATTACCAGCTGATAACAAATTATACCAGAAATACTTATCTTTATAAACTATGCTTATTTTATTTTGAAAATCCAATCTATGCAAATATCCAATTAATCTTCTCTATATATATCCATTTTATTCCATATTTAACTCTACCATATAGTTATTATAACATTCTATTCATACATTAATCTTCTTTTATAATTTTTATATTTATATTCATTAACATTCAGTATTTATCTTCATTTTCAATTTCTATTATTATTATATTTACTTTATAATGGTTTTTCAATTTTTAAAATTCTATATCATTCCCTAAACTTTTTCTCTGACTTTTCTCTCCAAAATTCTATGACATTCTATCAATAATTTTTTTTTTTTATCCCCTTAGAAACCTCGCAACCCAAAATTTTTTTTTTATTTATGATTCCTTGATAATTTGCATAAATTGATTATTCAATTCTAATATCTAGTTAGTCTTAATTACACTTATATTACATATAAAGACCAACTATTGAATACCATAACAATATATATATATGTATTTTTCTACGGAGAAGGTTTGTATGATATGCTCATTGATGCCACTCGCCACCAGGTGGCGCTGCAGAGTAGCAACTTCTGTCCCATTCAACCGATTGTCATGAAAATTGGTATGCATATGTATTTTTCTACAGAGATGTTTTGTATGATATGCTCATTAATGCCACTCGCCACCAGGTAGCGCTGCAGAGTAGCAACTTCTGTCCCGTTCAACCGATTGTCATGAAAATTGGCATGTATATGTATTTTTCCACGGAGAAGGTTTGTATGATATGCTCATTGATGCTGCTCGCCACCAGGTGGCGCTACAGAGTAGCAACTTCTGCCCCGTTTAACCGATTGTCATGAAAATATCAGTATGATGATGTTTTTTAAATAGGTAAGATGAATATGATATTTGCATTAATAAAAGTTACCACCAGATGGCGCTTCCATGTATCAAATTCAATACTGATTAATAGATATCTATACGAATTCGTATAAATATAAGTTCGAAAAATATATTTTTGGTGCGATAAGTATAACAAAACTATAAACTTTCTTTCCTTCTCTATCTCTTCTTCTCTTTTATTTTTCTTAAATTTATTTTAGTTGTTGGTGTAGCAACGCGCGCCGGGTACAGCTAGTTTTTAATAAATTTCTTTGTAAAAAGAAGTCTAAAGAATTTAGATCTGTCAATTTTAATAGGTTCTTTTTTGCCTATGTATTTGTCTGGAACGACAGCATTAAAAATCTCAGGTCTTACCGAAATGAAGAGTCGTCCGATGTTTTTGAAACCAGATGTTATAATTCTGAATATTAGCATGTATAAAGTTAGAAAACAAATAAGCTAAGTGCGTCACTAATTTTTAATGCAAGACTTTTAAATATAATACTTCTTTAACAGTTTCTTTATAGAATTTTGGTTTTATAACTTGATTTTCTATAATTCTTGCCAAAATATTCCCTTTTTATAAATATGATTTTTCCCCCAGCGTGTATTTTCATTTGCCCAATATTAAAAATTTTGTCAAGTTACTCTTTAATATAAAAGTACACTCAACAGAAAACAGAATTTTGTTACTAGAATGTTCTTCGTGTCTAGTGGATCTATACTTTCTTTACAAAACTGTGGAATCAATTTCCAGTAATTTCTGGAGGTTTGTTAATTTGTGCAATACATGTGTTTTAAAAATTTGTGCTACTGTCTGGCTACTTTTATCATTATAAAATATTAACCTGGAAGAAAAACGAATATATGAATGGCAGATCAGATTTTTTTTTTTTGAAATATCCCAGTATCAGTAATAGCTTTTTTTAGTATTTTAATAACAACGGTTGTTAATCGTGGGTATCTTTCTTTAGACCTTTAATAATGTTGAATCTTTAAAAGGTGCTCTTCATTATTCTATAAGTTTGTAATTTTTACAATTTTTATATTTTGGACAAATTTTTATTTGAACCTACTCATCTTTCTAAACGATTTATTTTACTGTTATTTAAACATTTTATATTTGTTTAACAAACATTTATCAACTAAAATCAACGAATAATAAAATAAAAAGTGCAGTGTATTCGAGTGTGAGAAATAATCAGCAAAAATTGTAAGTTATTGCACGATTGGTAATCATTTTAATTATTTTATACTCATAAATAGTAAAATTAAAACAATCGTTATCAAGAAATTCCAAATTAACCACAAAAAGAGAAGTAGATAACAGACGTCAGCACTTAAAATCACAAAAAAACGAAAGGTAAAATACAGAACCGACTTTTGAACTTCAAATGGATAAATAATAGTCAAATTGAAATATAAAGTAAAATAAATCGAATTAAGATAAATTAGATTAGATTAGATTGAATTAAATCAACAAATTAAACGAAATTAGATTAAAAATTAAAATTAAATTTAAAAAGCAAAGCAAATAAAGAGTAATTAAACCAATAAAGGGCAAAGGAGTCGGAGCTCGGAGACGGGTAAAGCCAGCCCGGGTAACTGGTCGGAGGTTGAATTAAGTAGGCCTTCGACAACGGTACACGGGACGCTCAAACCGTATCAGAGATACGCTCGCCAAGAAACACCAGAAGCACAACAGTCAAAAAAATCAACCATATAATAAATAGAAGCGGCAAAAATGGACAGTGACGACTATACTTCAGAAGATAATAAAAAAAGAAACAGAGAAGACGACGATCAACACCTCTTTCAAAGTAGCAAAAAAACAGTAAGAACTCCAACAAAAAAAACCTATAAGCAAGAAGACAAACTAGACCAACTGCTAAATATGATGCAAGAACTTAAAAAAGAAACACAAAAACTAACAAATGAAGTAAAGGGGATTAAAGAGGAACAAAGAGAATATAGAGAAGAGGTAAGAGAACTAAGAAAGGAAATTACCGATCTCAAAGAAGAAAACTTATTAATACGAAAAGGAAAAGAACAGATGAAGCAAGAATTAAACGACACAATAAGAAGACTGGAGAGAATGGAAAAAGATAAAAAAACCAACAACATAATTGTACAGGGTTTACCGATAGACACACATGATTAAATAATACTTAAAGAAGCCATGACCAACTTTATGAAAAAAGAAATGGGTATTGAGGTGAAGATAGGCGAAGCAATAAAATTGAGAAATAAAACTTCTGTTGTGAAAATGGAAAACAGCCAAGAAAAAGCGAAGGTTATGCTAAATAAAACTAAACTAAAAGAGGTAAAAGAACACCGAGTGTTCATAAATAATGATCTAACAAAAGAAGAACTTCAAATACAAAAAAAATAGTACAAATTGCCAAAGAGGAACAAAAAAGAGGGAAAAATATCAAAATCAGAGACAACAAACTAATCATAGACGGAAAAACTTGGAAATGGAACAGAAACAAAGACCAACTGGAAGAAATTCCAAAAAACGATTAGACCACATCACAAAAAAGGCTGTACCACAAAAGATAACAGACCAGGCAAAGAAAAGGGAAACGAAAGGACTCACAATTACAAACAAAAAACGAAAAAAGAAGGATACATTTAAGATAGCAACATGGAATATTAAAACATTACTAAAGATTGGAAAAATGGAAGAAGTCGCTAGAGAACTAAACAAATATAAAATAGATATAGCAGCGGTACAGGAAGTAAGGTGGGAAAAAACAGGAGAGATAACAAAAAAAGAATACACATTTATGTACAGTGGAGAGACGAAGCAAGGGAATAATGGAGTGGGATTTTACATAAATAAAAAGTTTTCAAACGCCATAATGAAGTTTAACCCTATAAACGGAAGGATCGCCACCTTAAAACTAAGAATGAAGAGTAAACATGTGACATTAATAAATATATATGCACCAACTGAGAAGGCTGAACCCGAAGAAAAAGACGAATTCTATGAAAATCTATACAAAGTGTGCAGCGCAATACCAAAAAATGAACAACTAATAATTCTGGGAGATGCAAATGCTCAGATAGGCAAAGAACAATACCTAAAAGACTTAGTGGAAAATGGGAAAGGAACAATCCACGAAAAAACGAATGACAATGGACATAGAATGTGCCAATTAGCTGCAATACTAAACATGACCTTCCTCTCAACAAAATTCGAACACCCCAGAAAACATAAGGCAACTTGGAGACACTCAGCAGGACACAGTGAAAACCAAATAGACCACATATTAGCAACAAAAGAAATTGTCAAAAACACATTAGATTCACGATCCTACAGAGAAGCAAACGCAGACACAGATCATTTTTTGGTAATAACAAAAATAAAACAGCTTAGCAAGAGAAAATGGTATGAACCTAGGGAAAATACAGACAAATGGGACATAGAAAGATTCAATGAGCCAGAAAGAAAAAGACAGTTTGAACAGCAAGTAAGTGAGAATATATCCAACCTAACGAGCAATTTAACAGATGTAAATGAACGATGGCAAGAAATAAAAAACAAAATAAATACCGCAGCGAACACAACAGTTGGGAAAAAGAAAAAAATCAAGAAGAACAAAGACTGGTACGATCAAGAGTGTGAGACAGAGAAAGAAGCAAAAAATTCCGCCAGAATAATATGGTTAAATAACCCTTCAGAAGAAAACAGAAAAAAATATGAAATAGCAAGAAATAAAGCCAATGCAATAAATAAAAAAAAGAAAAACCAATGGATAAATAAAAATTTAGAAGATATTGAGAAAGATAGACAACACTACAAAATAAGACAATTCTACATGAAAGTAAAGGTGACTAAGAGCAAGCCGCGCACAAAAACAAGAGGGCTAAAAAATTTAAATGGAGAAACCGAGTTTGAGCCCGAACAAATTAATAAAATATGGGAGAAATATTACGAGAAGGAATTATTTAACAATGAAGAAGAAATTAAAGAAAATGAAGAAAGTCCCAAAATCCATGACAGAGTTGAAACCGAAGGACCTACAGAAGAGGAAATACAAAAAGAAATCAAAAAACTTCGCAATGGCAAGGCGGCGGGGGAAGACGACATAGTGGCAGAACTATTAAAATATGGAGGAGCACAATTATATAAAGAAATTTTCTTACTAATAAAAGTAATATGGACGCAAAATAGGATGGCAGAGGAATGGAACAGCGGAATTATAGTGCCAATGCATAAAAAAGGAGATCGGGAAGAATGCAAAAACTACAGAACAATATCCCTCTTAAACATTACATATAAGATACTAGCCAATACAATAAACTCCAGACTGAAGACACAAGCAGAAGGAATCCTAGGAGACTACCAAAATGGCTTTAGGCCAGGCAGATCAACAGTTAACGCCATACATACACTAGAACAAATAGTACAAAAAGCAAGGGAATACAATAGAGAACTACACGTAGTTTTCATAGACTTCAAAAGCGCTTTCGACACCGTAAAAAGACAAAAATTGTTGGAAGAACTAGAGGAACTTGGAATCCCAACAAAAATAAGGAAAATGGTAGCAATGACTCTTAAGAATACCACCGCCAAAGTCAGATTCAATGGAACAATTTCCAAAGAAATAAAAATAAATAAAGGAGTGAAGCAAGGAGATGTTATGTCACCGACACTCTTTAATTTAATTTTAGAAGTAATAATAAGGAAGGCAAAGCTAGACAATAAAAATTTCATTACGAATCAACTACAAATAATAGCCTACGCAGATGATCTGGCCATCGTTGCAAACACAAAGACAGCACTAATAAAAGCAATTGAAAAACTAGACAAAGAGGCAAAACAAATGGGTCTAGAGATAAATGAAAACAAAACAAAATACATGAAGATAGGTAAGGAACAGACAACTCCACAGGAAAAATTGATTACTCAAAACTATAGGCTTGAAGCGGTACACACCTTTAACTATTTAGGAGTCACAATAGGAAAGACCGGGAAGGAGAGAGTGGAAGAAAGAATTTTAAAAGGCAACCAGGCATTCGGTATGAACAGAAACCTTCTGAGAAGTAAAGTATTGACTAAAAAAACAAAAATGAATCTGTATAAGACCCTAATACGACCAGTAGTTACATACGCATTGGAGACAACAACACTAAATAAAAAGGAGGAAGACAGTCTACTAAAATTCGAAAGAAAAATAATGAGAACAATACTAGGCCCTGACACAACAAGCGAAGGAGAAAGAAGACTTAAAACAAACATTACAATAGACAGGTAACAAAATGGTGAAAACATAGTTAGATATACTAAATCACTCCGTCTAGAATGGATTGGGCATATACTCAGAAGGCCACACAAAGAAATGCTTCGAAGAATAACGAACAGGACACCGTTATGGCCCAGATGCAGAGGAAGACCAAGAAAAAGATGGTTAGATGATGTGGAAGAGGACGTAAAGGCCATGAACGTTGCTGATTGGAAATCTCAATGTAGGGACCGGAAACAATGGAAGAAAATTACAACAGAAGCAAAAACACACAACAAATTATGACAAATTTAAACGAAGGCAGAGGAATAATCCACCTCAATAAAAAAAAAAGGATTGTTGAACGCCCAGGCGTTAGCCATAATCTTAGAGATTGTAAGGCTGTGATGATGATGATATTTGTTTAAACATTTAAATCGACACACGAGAAGGCTTGGCAAGCACGGATTGAAATTAACTTACGAGAGGGCATTACTTACGCTCCTTGATCGATCGCGTACCGTAACAAGTTCAAGTGACATTTTTTGTCAGTATGTGTGATTGACTTTTCCATGTAGTTAAGTACTTGTTTTTTGTAAAACAGGGTTTTATTCTAATATTTTTCTGTTCATCTTTACTTTGTTTTAAAATTATATTTTTTGGTTAAAAATTATTCGTTTAATATATTTTTCCGTCGACCGTTCATTTATGATGAACTTTAACACACTCAAAATCGTTGATTAATAACCCCTATTAATGAATGATTTTCTATTAATCAACGATTTCAACTAAAACATTTAAAATCGAGTAGCCTGTCTGTCATTTTTAGTGGTCACTGTTTATCACTATTTAGTTTATTGTTTAAAATTCTGTACATTTGAAAAATCAAAAAATCAAGCAGCTCCTCTTGATACTTACTGTCAATGTTAGTATTTGGGAACCACAGAAGACTATAATCCAAATGATTCCCAAAAAGAAATCACCATAGGTTGGTTCCAGCACCTTTCTGGTAGCACGAATCAATTATTTCGAATTCAATTATATCTGGACCAGGATATCTCTTATATAAATTAAATACGAATCTTTTCTTTGTTAACACAACTGTTTTATTAACTTCTTTGGAAATACAAGTAAAAATATGAAATTTCTAAACTTTGACAATGTTTTCTTTTTTACTGACCTTCAAAATTAATTTTTCCGCCTTTTTATATACCTATATTGCTATGCAACGTTAAGCAAAAAGGGTTTGAGAATTTGAGTTAAGTGTTTAGTTTTTAAACATACTGCCCGACTTAGAAGCTTACTGCTTTTATTTCAACTGTTATATTACAAAATTTGAATTATTAATTAATTAAAAATGGACCTCCAAAATCTATTCCAACCTTACTAAAGGGACGAGAAATGGTTACTCTATCTCTTGGAAGATCAGCCATGATCTGAGTAGCTTGTTTAGCTTTAAAACGATAACAAATTAAACAGTTAAATATAACTCTTTTTATCTCTTTTAACCCATTTAATGGCCAATATTTACATCTAAAATTTGACAATACCGTTTGAGGCCCTGCATGTCCTAACCTAATATGTTCTTGCTTGAGCATTAAAGAAACAACATAATCATGAGAAGGGAGTAAAATGGGATGTTTTTGTGAAAAAGAAATATCTGCTTGTGACAGTCTTCCACCTACTCTTATAAGGTTATCAATATTATCCAAGAAAGGATTTAAATGTATCAAATTCTTGTTTGAAATTAATTTATTTTGGTTTAGGTCTGAAATTTCTTTAGAAAAGTATTTCTTTTGTAATGCGAATACTATCAAATAAGTTGAATTTTCTATTTCAAAGCCATTTAAGGGTCCCGACAGCTTTGAATTATTGCATAAAAATTTATTATATATAAATATGTGACAATAGGCTACTACACGTTGTAGTTTAGAAAAGTCAGAAAATTTAACAAAAAGAAACTCCCAAAGAGAATTTATAACAGAATTTTGTCCAGAGATTAAAGAAACTTTCTTTTCTTCTGGTATAGTTTTGAGAACAGAAACTGAAATTTTAAAAGGATTACATGAATAATTATTTGAACAGAGAACTGGAGGTCCTAACCACCACAACTCAGAATTTAATAAATCCTTTGAAGAAATACCTCTGGATGGCAAATCTGCTGGATTATGACAAGATTTAATATAAGACCAGCAATATTTCGTTGTTAAAGTTTGAATTTGACTAACTCTATTAGCTACAAATGCATTCCAACGAGAAGGACTTGAACTGATCCAATGTAACGCAATTTCTGAATCAGAGTATAAACATATGGAAGAAAATTGAATTCTTTTTTCAAAAATTTGTAAAACTCTATTTAGTAATTGAGATAAAAGCAACATTGAACATAACTCCAGTCTTGGAATTGAAATTATTTTTAAAGGCGCTACTCTAGTTTTAGATGTTACCAATGAGGTTGTAATAGACCCATCTTCATATCGACTGCGAAAATAAATACATACTGCAAAAGCCTTTGAACTAGCATCGCAAAATCCATGCAGTTCACATGTAACTAACTTACCATTGGAAAAAAAATATCTAGGAACATTTAATTGATATAACATCGGAATTGTTTGAATAAACTTGTTCCATTCTGAAAGAATAGTGGGATTAGAAATATTTTCATCCCAGCCTAATTTATAAGTCCAAATGGATTGAATTATTAATTTGCCCGTAATTAAAATTGGAGAAAGAAAACCCAGGGGATCCCAACATTGAGCTACTAAAGATAATACCTTACGCTTTGTAACTGTCCCTAATGAAGAAAAGTCCGGTAAAGAAACTTTAAAAACATCTGTGTCTGGATTCCATTTAAGTCCCAAAACCTTGGAACAATTTTTTTTTTCACTTAAAACCAAGTGCTCTTTATTAATATTTGCAATAGGAAGAAATTTAGGAACGTTAGTTTTCCATTTGTGTAATTTAAAACCAGCGGAATTAAGAAGAGTATTTAATTCATTATAAAGAATTGTAGCATCCGATATTTGATCACAACCAGCTAAAATATCATCTACATAAGTTTGTGTCAATAAAGCATCAGATGCTAAAGGAAACATAGAATTATTAGACAACGATAATTGCTTAAGTACCCTCGTTGCAAGAAATGGAGCACAATTTGTTCCATAAGTTACAGTTAACAATTCTATACATTTAAGAGGACTAAAACTATTTTCTCGCCATAAAATATTTAGAAGGAATCTTTGCTCTGGATTAATAAGAATACATCTATACATCTTTTCGATATCTGCTGTTACAACATATTTGAAGGAACGGAATCGCAACAAAATATCATACAAGTTGTCTTGGACCTGATAACCAGTTAACATAAGATCATTTAAAGAAAAACCTGATGATGTTTTGCAAGAAGCATCAAACACTACTCTAAGCTTTGTAGTGGTACTGTCTTCACGTATAACAGCATGATGCGGAAGGAAATATTTTGGAATGGAGTTATCATGGAATTCTGAAAGTGGAACATATCTACCATGCCCTAACTGGACATACTCATCAGTAAATTTTTTATATTCTGTAAAGTAATTACTATTTGCTTTGAATTTTTTCTCCAAACTATAAAAACGCTGTTGAGCCTTAAATAAAGAATTGCCCAAATTTTTTGTACTATAAACTTGCTTCATTGGTAAATTAACCTGAAATCTACCATCTGAAATTTGCAAAGTAGTTTTCAAAAATATTTGTTCAGCTAGCTCGTCATCAGGCACCAATGAAGAACATTTAGGAATTTGTTCAAGGTTCCAAAATTGTTCAACCAACTTTTCTAAAGGCAGTGACTTCTCCTCTAAAAAATGAGAACCAGAAACATCATTGCAACCAGATATACACGTTAAAACTGATGAAGATTTCAAAGTATTTATAAGAACTGAATTTTTTGAATTAAAGCTCAAAGGAGCATTACCTGCTACAATCCAACCAAAATGAGTATTAACCAAATTTGGAAGATTCTTGCCTAATTTAATATAACCTTCAACCAAAAGATCATAATAGATATCTGCTCCAATTAAAATATCTACCTTGGAAGGTTTGAAATAGCTCTCATCAGCTAATTGTACACCCTTTGGAATAATTATATCTTGTTTATTAATTTGAACTTGAGGTAAATTACAAGTGATTTTATTTAAAATCGCACATGTTATTTTTAATTTAAATTCATTTATTTTAGAATGGACCATTATAGAAATCATTTTATTTGACATACTTGAACTTTCTCCTATACCTGAAATTTGCAATTCCTTACTGAACGGTAAATATCCTAATCTTTGCACTAAATCATGTGTAATAAAAGAATGCTGACTGCCTGAATCAAGTACTGCCCTTGCAGATAAACATTTGCCTTGATAATCGTATAAATGAATTTGAGCAGTAGCTAAAAGGACATGGGAAAATCGGTTATTAAACGCAGATAGAGACTGAGCATTCTTGCTCTCATTAACCCTTGAACATGAACTTGTTTGAGAAGTTATACCAGAAACAGAAGGCATATTAAGATTTATGGAGGAGTGAGGAATAGAATTAGTATTTTGTCTATCATCAGACACATTAACAGAAGGCATATTCTTATTAAGATTTACGAAAGAATGAGGAATAAAATTAGTATTTTGACTATCATCAGAAACATTGTTAAAAGCCAATTGATTGTCCACTGAATTCAATTTATCTTGTAAATGTAGTAAAGTATGATGCTTTTTTCCACAAATTGAACAATTTCTACTTTTACACTGCGAAACTGAGTGTTTATTATATAAACAATTGGAACACAATCGTTTAGACTTTACAACCTTCCACCTTTCATCCACTGTAAGAGATTTGAATAATTCACACATGTGAATTTTATGAGCCTGATGGCAATGAAAACAACCTTTGACAGGTAGATTCTTGTTGGAAGAGTTGGATGTCAATTTTAACTCTAACGGTTGAACATTTGAATGCAAAACTGTTCTATCAGGCTTGTGTGAATCAACTGAACTCAAATTCTCAAACCCTGTACATGTTTCATCTATATGTTGTAAAAAACTTTTAAAAGTAGGTAACTCATTAACTCTTTTTTGAAACTCAAATGACCTTTTAGTTGAATAATCTAATTTTTTCTCTAATAGCAAAATTAAGATTGAATCTAGAATTTGTTCAGAAGATAGATTAAGATTTTTTAATGCTTCCCAATTTTTTATTAAATTTGTATGAAATTCCCTTAATGAATTTGCCCCTTTATGAACTGGTTTTATCTCTAACATAGCATTTAAGAGTGAATGAGTTACAACAATTTTATTTTCATATCTATTATGCAAAATATCTAAAACTATCTGAAAATTTTCATTTGTTATTGGGACATTTTCTATTAATTTTAATGGTTCACCTTTTAAGAATGACTTTAAATATATAAATTTTTCTATATTGGATAAAAAGGAATGTTTTATAATAAGAGCATCGAATAGTTGAAAAAATGGAACCCACTCACTTGGTTTTCCGTCAAAGTCATGTATCTTAATATTTGGTAACTGAACAGCTGGAATTGACTGAACACCCATATTTATATTTGTAGAAGACTCACCCATATTTGTGTTCGTCGAACAGGACTCACCCTTAAGGACTTTTATACGCTTTTGTAAAGCCGTGAGAAGCTTGCAACAACGTTCATCCATTTCATCTCTGGCTTCATCATCACTTTCACTTCCTTCTTCAAACATATCTAACTGATTTTCAATCTCATCCAACTTAGTTATGGATTGCTGCAATTTCTGTTTCTTCAATTCAATGAGTGGAACATCTACTACATCTTTTATTTGTCTGTTAATCCAGCTTTCAATTCTGGTAATGTTACACTTTGAAACTTTTCTTTGAATCCTAAGATGCTCTAGTGACATTCCTTCCATGGCTTCTTGTAAATGAATCTACTTAAACATTAATACCACTAAAATCCGGCTCTCGAAGGACCATATTTGGGAACCACAGAAGACTATAATCCAAATGATTCCCAAAAAGAAATCACCATAGGTTGGTTCCAGCACCTTTCTGGTAGCACGAATCAATTATTTCGAATTCAATTATATCTGGACCAGGATATCTCTTATATAAATTAAATACGAATCTTTTCTTTGTTAACACAACTGTTTTATTAACTTCTTTGGAAATACAAGTAAAAATATGAAATTTCTAAACTTTGACAATGTTTTCTTTTTTACTGACCTTCAAAATTAATTTTTCCGCCTTTTTATATACCTATATTGCTATGCAACGTTAAGCAAAAAGGGTTTGAGAATTGAGTTAAGTGTTTAGTTTTTAAACAGTTAGTAATGTAATAACTGTCATTGTATATCATTATTTAATTTATTTTGTATTTAAAAAATCAAAAAAATGATATTTCTGAAAAGTACGGTCCTTTGTTTACCATGCCGACCATTGGCGTGGAATTAAAGAAATTTTTATTTTAAATTTCAAAAGAAAAACGTATATTTGTATATTTTGTATCAATTTGAAAGTTATCAAAGAAATTAATTCTTTCCAAATAAAACTTGTTAATTTTAGTTTCTAATAAGAACATTTGACTCATTATTCATATGGCACGTAACTCATAATATTTTTATAACAATTGTTTGCAAGTAATACTTATTTTGTCAGACAATCTTAAAAGATTGTCTGTCCAGCAAGGACCACGAGGAGGTATGAGCCTTCCTTGCCTGGAAAGGAAAGGGTTGGGTATGTTAGTAAGAATATAAAATTAGTTTGTTTTTGAAAACAAGTTTTCAAGATACATCACGATAGTTGTAAAGGAAATTGGTTAGAATGACTAACAAGAATTGTCAGAGTCTTCTGAAGTAGAATCGTTCCCAGGTTGAATAACTAATGGTGCTATTATCGGTAAAACAGAATATTCCTTTTCTATTTTTATAACATGTTCTTAGCAATTTTTCCATACATCGCTATTAATGCCACTAATTACCTCTCGAATATTATCAAGAACAACTGCGCTTAAGGTTAGTGACTGATTATATTTTCGTAAACGTTTCTTTACAGTACTCCAAACCATTTCGATTGGATTAAAAATACAGTAGTATGGAGGTAAACGTAAAAGGGTATGACCATGTCTGCTGCAAATGGTGTCAATGACGTATTCATTTTTAAAATTCTGACTTTTGATCATTCTTATTAATCCCTTCTTTACTGGAACCTTTTTAGGAACATCGATATTTTTGATTGCCATAAATCTTAAAATTTCATTCTTTTTTGTGTTATTATTAGATAGGTATTTTGTTTAATATGCGGAAATGATACGACGCATTGTCCATAACAATTACTGAATTGTAAGAAAACCCAATATAGTGTTAAATTTCGATTCATAAATAAATAAATAAACGAAAAACTAAAAGAAAGTGGAAAATTAAAAACAGAAAAAATGCGAAAAAAATAAAGTCTAAAAAAAATACCTTTCTAAATCAAATAATATAACGCCACCGTAAGGTAACGCAGTTATTATCTTATATATTTAAACGAGAAATCTTACTTTATTAAGTATTATCAAGCCCACCGTAGTATATATCTAATATAAAAAATCAATAAAAATCAATCACGCTACTGTGTACTGTAATGGGGAACAAGACTATGCGGGGTATTTAACCCATATCGCATTTTGCAATTTTCCTCTTTGATGTTATGTTTGATGTACCACCACGCTTAGTAAAAGCCGTTGTCATTTCTTTTCGTTAATATCAAAAGGGTGCGAACCGACTTTGAAACGGCAAACTATATACACAATGTTGCCATTACTCAAAAATGTCTTTAAGTATAAGTAAAATATACAAAATTGATATCATTAGAAGTGAAAACTGTTTAAATATGGAGAACCTAGTTAATTAATTTAAGTATATATTTTGTAAGAATATTTTTATATTATCTTTCTAAGAGTCATTGATGAACAATTGAATAGTAAAGTAGAGAGAAAATTTTCAAAATATATGAACTTAGGAATATTCGGTAATATATCTGGCAACCTAGATTCGAAAGTCGGTTCCTTTGTTGGGGTTAGAAGGCGTGGTTGTCTTTTCACATTAATATTAGTTAAACTATAACCTGCTTTAACTTAGGACCTGCGTAATAGTGTAACAGAACTATAGTAAATGCGAACATTTAATAAAAATTTTATAGCAAAATAAATTTTACTTGCAAGACGTTGACCAACAGGAGAAAAAATTGGGTTTAAAAGCAAATATTGTTTTTGGTACCTATATTATATATTAAATTATTAACTTTTTTTCTGACAAATTAATTTAACTACTAACGATCCTTATGTTGTAACAATTTCAATGTTGTTTGCTTTTAATTTGTCCTGTATTTGTTTTGTATTTGATGTTGTGATTTAGTTTGCTACTCGAGAAATTTTTAATTATATTTTCGAATATACCTTAATCTTCTTACGATTTAAATAACGTTTGAGGCATGTACAGACTATGCATGTTATCCATTATAGGATGAATATACACTAGAATATTAAATTATAACTCCAGACGACGTAAACGGTGATCTTCTTGAAGTTCGCCATTAATTTTGAAATAGGATATGTCCCTCACTATAAGCTAATTGATATGAAACGGGATTATCCCACTTAGGCTAATTTGATGTCAGAATCCATCGAGTTGATTTTAGTACCGGTCTTTCCCCCACATTTCAAATAGGTATACAATTATTCTGTTATTTCTAGCAACTGAGTTGTCAGATTAAGATATTCAGTGCACATACATGGGTTTGCATATGAGAGACTGTTTGGAATTATCGAGCAAATAGGTTGTGTATATTCAGAAATTAGTGTATTCAATATGGCAGTAGGTTTATGTGTTTATTACTGTATTTAGTCATTGTGTTTCTTTCGTAATTTTATTATTTTTTGTAAAAATAGAGGTTTAAAAATGTTGGTACCACACCATTATATTAGGTATTTCTAGATTAGCGAAAATTTATACAGAAAAAACAGAAGTCGAAATGGAAAAACTGCAACAGAATAACAATCTCTCTCTAGAAAACTTATGGTTGAAGTTCAAGGAGGTAATTTTACACACGGCACAGGAAACTTGTGGAACAACAACAGTAGATAAAAATAGAAAACAAACAAGATGGTGGACAAACGAAATCAGAACAGAAATTAAGCTTAAAAAAGAAAAGTGGTAACGATACCTAAGGCACAGAAATGAAACCAACTATAATTCTTACAAAGACCAAAGACTAAAAGTAAAAGAATTGGTGAAAAGAGAAAAACAGAAATCCTGGGAAGAATTTGGTGAGAAAATGGAGCAGGATCGACTTTGCAACCAAAAACTCTTCTATAAGGTATTAAAATCGCTCAGAAAAGGAAAACACAATACATCCGCAAACATCAAATCAAAGGAAGGAAATATCCTAACAGAAGAAGAAAAAATTATGAGTCGTTGGAAAGAATATTTTGAAGACATATTAAATATAAGACAGATGGGGAGGAAAACGTACAAGAGGAGCAGTTGGAGGAAGATATGGTTAAGTGTGAGGTTAAATCAGTGAGACAAGCAGTAAACATGCTGAAAAGAGGAAAGGCAGCAGGCCACGACAAAATTACACCTGAAATGTTGCTAAACCTAGGTAGTAATGGTATCAAAGTTTTAACAAACATTTTTAATCAACCAGCAAAAGAAAGATGCATACCTAGAGATTGGGAAATAGGTGTTATAGTACCCTTACATAAGAACGGGGATACCAAGAACTGTAACAACTACAGGGGTATAACGTTGTTCAGTATCGCTTCCAAGGTATATGAAAGATTGCTGGATAATAAACTAAAATTAATAACGGAACCACAACTTGAAGAATCGCAAAGCGGATTTCGAAACGGAAGAGGGGTGCAAGATCATATATTCACGCTTAAACAACTTATAGAGAAAAACAGAAACGATAACTTACACGTAGGATTGGTAGATCTTCAGAAGGCGTTTGACAGCGTACCTAGAAATATAGTATGGGCAAGCCTGAAAAGACGAGGAGTTAACAGCAAACTAATAGATAACATAAGAAGCCTCTACAAAAATACACGAAACTATGTCAGATCGAAAAACCTAGAATCCGAAGAATTCCAAACAAGAGAAGGTCTGAGACAAGGGGGTGTATTAAGTCCAGCCCTATTTAACATCATACTGGATGATGTTATAAAAGAGGTAAAAACAAAAGTTAAAAAATTACTAGTGGGATACAGAAACATGCAACCAGTATACATATCGGAATGCGCTTTTGCAGATGACTTAATAATATTTGCAAAAAACGAAAACGACTTACAGTTCAATATTAATTTGTGGAATACATCGCTGACAAAAAGAAACTTAAGAATAAATACACAAAAAACAAAAATTATGACGATAGGCAAATTAGACACAGCAACAACAATAACAGTCAATAATTCCAACATCGAAAATATTGATATCTTTAAGTACCGTGGAATACAGTTTCAAAAGAATGGAACACACGAAGCGGAAATAACTAAAAGCATAGAAAATACAGCAAAATTATTCCACGCGCTTAACAGAACTTTCATAAGAAAAAGAGAAGTGTCCAGAAAAACAAAACTAAATGTTTACAAAACAATATACAGACCAACGTTAACCTATGGATGTGAAAGCTGGGTGTTAACAAAACAACAAAAAGGGAAAATCCAGGCAATGGAGATGAAATACCTGAGAGCTATCAAAGGAGTCACTATAATGGATAAAATACACAATGACACTATAAGAAGCGAACTGGAACTTGAACCTATAATTAACACAATAGAAAGACAACAAATGAAATGGTTCGGACACATCATAAGAATGGGAGACAATAGACAAACAAAAAGAATTTGGCAAGCAAAAAGGATCACGAAACGGCCCAGGGGACGACCACAGAAAAGCTGGGATGAAGTTATAGCGGACAACTTAAGCAGAAGAGGGAAGACTTGGATAGAAGGAAAGAACCTTGCAAAGAACAAAAAGCAATGGGCAAAATTTATTTATAAATAAAGTGTAACCAATAAACTTCGGGGACTACTACATAAATTTAAATATCTACGCGACTTTTTAGATGAAAAACAATTAAAAACCTTATATCTGTCTCTGGTGCAACCACACCTCACTTACGGAATTATCGGGAGGGGCGGTGTAGCAGAGTGTCATCTAAAAAAATTATCCATTATTCAAAAATGGATAATTAAACTGATATTCAAAAAACCAGTAACTTACCCGAGCGATGCACTATTCAGAGAGAGTACATTCTTTGACATCAGACAGCTATATGCCCAAAACATACTTGTCAATATTTTTAAACAAACAGTCCAAATATCTTCTCCCCCACATAATTATTGCACTAGAGGTAAATGTATATATACTACAATCTGCTCTAAGACAATCGGTCAACGTTGTACCAATTATTTCGCACCAAGATTATACAATATGTTACCAGATAATATTAAGAATATTATTAAACTTCCTCGTTTTAAATTTTGTACAAAAAACTGGATAAGAAGTAAAAACAGATATGTCTTTAATGATTTATTTGATTTAAAGTATGTGAAATAATAATAATAAAAAAAAAAAAAAAAATGTCTTCTCCATTTAGATACTTCTCTATTTAGGTACTATGTTTTAATTTAAAAGTTCACTTTTTTTTTATTCACTGCATTATTATTACTAAAGGTTTAATATTTAAGTTCATACACGCATCTATCTCGCACACAGGCATGCACTATGCCTCAGCGAGTCCTCCATGTTTATTCCTTGTATGTGTTAAATGTACTTTTACTTTAACTTAAATGTATTTATTTACACTTAAAAATGCATTGTTTTGTTTTAAATTCATTTCCCTATCTGATTCCTTCGTGGTAACATTCTCCTCTACAATACAAGTAAGTTAATTTTATTGTTTCATTTAATTATTTTATTTGTATAAATTTCTCAAATTTAGGCGTTTTTTTTAATATTACTAACATCTAATTTCAAGTAGTTTCACTTTCGCCAAACATCAGTTTTTGTGATGAATTGTACTCCTGTTTACACGTGTATTTTAAATTAATTTATTCTTAATAATATAGAGAAAACAGAAACTGATTCAACTTTATTGTAATTCATTAAGGGATGGAATTCTGATTATCAATTCCAATATAAGGATTATTGCCACATTTGTGGGGAGACCTACGTAGAAGCTAATATTGTTTGGGATACAATATAATCCCTGTAGAGGGAATTTCTACAGTTACAAATTGGCGCCCAACCTGACAAATTTAATTTTTAATCAATTGTTACTACTACTGATTCGATCCGAATACGGTTTTCACAAATGTATTTGTCTTCTTCTAACTTAATATCTGGTGTATAAAAATCCAACAGATAATTAGGTCCAATGTGGAAATGGGATATATCAATATTATAAGGTGTAAATAGATTTATTATTATCAAAATTTGTTAAGTGGTTGCAGCGTGATTGACTGACAAACATGAAATTTTAAATAAAAAACAAGTAGTTTGTCCAGACTTACTTTACTAAGAAAAAGCCTACAAAATGATTAAAATTACATTTTTATATCTAAAATAGACAGTCATTAAATCATTTGTGAATATCCCAACTTCACGCGGGCAAAGCCAGGAGAAAAACTAGTTTTAAATAAAAAACTATATTATACTTTCATACAGCTATATCTACCGGCGTATGTTTTATAGCTATTACAATGTAATAGCTTCAGTTATACTAGCAAACAGATTTAATTTTGTGCATTTGCGGGTATCGAATATATTTTCATTTATGCCATATAGAATCAATCAATATGTAGAATATCAACTCATATCAAATCGTTTATTACTAATCTACGTTAATGCCAACAGACTAATTAACAGATTAATACATAATCAATCACATTGTTAACAAATGTATATGTCTATTATCACATAAATAAATTCGTTTATTTAAATAAAGGGATTTTATAACTAGCGGAAAAAAGGTACTTAAGAGACCAAATGAGATATTGCTTTTAGTTACATTTTTTGTAGTTCTTGGGCAATGGATGAAAATTGTCAATGGTCATTAGATTCAAACGACTTAGGTATATAGGTACATTAACAAAATCTTTCTTTAGGTTTATGAATAAGATCTTTATCTACAGTGTTCTTGTTCTTATATGACTTAGTGCATAATTGTTGAGCTTTATCAAAATAAACCCAACCTTTTTCAGTAATATTCGTAACTTTGTGTGTATAACTTTGATTAATTTTTAATCCAATTTCCAAAAAAAAATCAACTTGAACATGTCCCAAATAACCCCGTTTTTTATGATATTTATTCTTCTATATCATCAGATTTTCTATTTAAATTTTTTTTCCACCAAATTGAAAACTTTTTGATTTCCTCATCAAAGAATGAAACTGGTTTCTACACGGCCGTCGTCGACAAAGGGATGACCTTCCAGTTCTTTACGTGGCCTAAACCGAAGGTTGAAAAGCATACTTATTTAATTTAAAATGCCAAAAATGTCACATTCGGTAGGATTAAAATCTTAATTTTTACCAAAAGCAACAGTAAAGTTAAACATGTTTATTAAAGAAAACTTTTATCTAATTAATTAGCTTTTCATTTTAGGTTTAGCCTCTTTGTATATAATTTGGAGTTTCTTTAACTTTTTAAGGCAAATTATCAGTGATTACATTTTGAGTTTAAAGACTTTTATTATTTATATTTATTTTATTTATATATTTGCCTCTAGTAGAAGCGGTTTTTTACAGTAATACGATACATAACAAAAAAATCAGCAGCAATATAATATTTTATCTACTCCTTTGTCAGTAAATGTCATTTATACCCATTGTCACCATGCAGGGTAAGTAAGCTATAACGCACAATTGTGCGTAATGAAATGTCATGTTGGAATGACGTTTCATTACGCACGACTGTGCGTTATAGCTTACTTACCTTGCATGGTGACATTGAGTATAAGTGGGTATGTTCTGACTAAGTCAACGATTACAATCGCCTGCAAACGGTTGTAATCGTTTACCATTTGCCCTCGGACACGATTCGTGTAATCGGGTTTGTGATCAAGTGTGTTTACAAGTTCCTACACAGAGACAATATAATATATTTACATTTTTTTCATCACATTAATTAATTTTTTATATCAAAATAACAATAATTTATCATACCACGCTATATCTTTTGTAAACAATACAAACGAAAAAGGCGGCCAAAAAAATTCGTTGACAGTAAGTAATAATCTAATCGTGTCCGAGAGCCATATTCTGCGATCAGTTTACAATCGCTTGCAGGCGATTGTAAACGTTGACTTAGTCAGAACATACCCAATCACATTTACTGTCAAGGAGTAGATAACAGTACAGTACGTACGTCATATATTTTTTAGAAATGTCAAATATTTAGAATTAAAATATTGAGTCGTAGATAAAGCATAGTACGTAACTCGAGTGGTAAGAGGTATTACGTACTCGCGGCTTCGTGCGTAACTTTTCCACTCCTACGTAATGTCCTACTTACCACTCTTGATACGTTATATACTATAATAACTCTTTCCATTAAACAGCTTGGAACTAAATTAAACCTTAATTGCAACCAACAAAATTTATTTAAACTAAGTAAATTTGGTTAATCATTTATTATTTCGTAATGACATCCAATATTTAATTTGGGATGATTGAGGTAGCGTTTTTTAAATGAATTGTTACTCATTTTAAACACAACTAATACATAACATCTTGTTTCTCAGTTTCATTTGTTATGCTATTTTGTTAACGCCATAATGTTTGTGCGTGGGTGCGCAAAGGACAAATCTATATATTTGGATTCGTAGTACGTGAAACTGTACCAGGGGTTAAAAAATTAATTATTTACTGGAAAATACTATAATACTTTGGTAAAAGAAGTAGCTGCAGTATACAAGCAGACAAGCAATGAAACGTATATTTCGTAGAAAACTGGAATAAGGGTGTCAATTTTTGTTAATTGGACTATGGTATTGGCGTATCATGAATTTTAACGTTGTTTTTCCTATTGTGTCGCGCTAATTAAGCATACAGTGTGTAGACATTAATCAAAAGACAGGACACACAAATGGGAAAGCACCCTATAACAAATTTTAGTTAAAGATTTACTCATTCTTTCGTACAAAGTGCAAACAGTCGATTAGTTTAATCTTGCGACCACCAGTCACACCATCTTTATAACAAAAAAGACAATTTGGTATCGAAAATAATAATAAACAACAAGCGGTTACATCAATTAGCAGAATCTTTATTATGGGGCACTGAAAATCCGTGTTTAATGCACGAAGAGCTATTATCACTAGTCAAAACCACTGTGTGGTACGGTGTTAACGAGGGAGGAGTAATTGAACCGTATTTTTTTGTAAAAGTCATCACCAATACGGTCACTGTAATTGGTAAACGCTACAAAGCCATAATAAAAGACTTCTTTCTGTGGGGCTTTCTAAATATGTGGTTTTAACAGGACACTAAGCACAATACAAAATGTATATTAAAAAGGAAGAGTTTTCTGATGGCGTAAATCTCCCCTTGTGGAGGTTTGGCATAGTCAAAAATGTAAACATTTTTGTTTTTTGCAGCTATTTAAAGATTTTGCCAACAAGCATCAAACAATCGCAGGCGTTAATGGGAATTTTAACAGGAATGCGAACAGTTTTTCATGGAAATATTGAGGAAATTCATGGAAGATGCTATCTGGATCTGGAAATTTGGGAGGGGCGAGCTAGTGCTTAGCCAGCACTGAGGCCACATATGACCCATTGTGCATCCTCCCGTGTGTAGGGATATCCTCACCTCAGGATGTCACCAGCCCTATTGATTTAAAATAGGTGATGAGGCTCCCGAGGAAGATCTCCCTGACATCGGCTGGTGTAAGCCAATACTCGCCCAACACGGATCTTCTGATTTCAGAAAAAGCAGAGCAGTCATACATAATGTGTTCTACTGTTTTCTCTTCTTGTTCGCAGCCTCTGCATAGCGGCGATTCTGTTAGTTTCATCCTAAAGAGATGTTGACGCAATTGGCAGTCACCTGTCAGGATTCCCACAGCTGTTCGGAGATTTTGTCTGGTCAATGCCTTAAATTTTTTTGCTGTTTCCTCGCCAGGATGAGGTAATAACTCTCTGGCCAGTCTACAGTTCGTAGTTTCATCCCAGCACTGTATAAATTTTTGGTGAAAGTGCTGTTTAATAAGGTGCAGGACTGCGGACAATGTTAGCTTGGTAGACGAACAAGAGCTAACATATCTGTAGCCCGCAGCCCTCTTTGCTAAATTGTTCGCAATGCGGTTGCCTTTAGAGTGTTCCCATGTCCTTTGATCCAGCTAAGAGTGACCACGTTATTCTGGCTGGCCTCAGTTAGAGATTGGTGGCATTCTAGTACTAAACTTGAAGTGAAACGTGGTCTATTCAAGGTCAGTAGTGCTTGTCGGCAGTCTGTATATATATTTATATTTCTGCCTGTGATGTTCCTATTGATTAATTCTTTTGCAGCTATGGTTATGCTTGTGAGTTCTGATTGAACCACACTTGACAAGCCATCCATAGCCCATTTTGTTTTTAGGCTTAAGGATCTAGAGTAAATTCCACATCCCAAACCTTGCTTTGTTTTTGATCCATCCGTATATACGCTCAGAGCGTTCACTACGTTGGGGTCTGCTGTCTTGTTTGTTAATATTTTGTAGGGTTTGTCAAAGACAAATCTTGGTGCGACGGCATCCGTGACTGCCTGTAAGAGTGGTATCACTTTTATCGATTCCCTCCACAGACTATCCCTATAGGTGCCAGTCCCTACAGTGGGTTCGATACCAACCGTGCGAAAGCGTACCATGGTCATCAATGCGACCTCCTTAACAAATATATCAAGGGGGGTGAGACCAAGTATGACTTTCATTGCGCTGGTCGGTGTGCTTCGCATGGCTCCTGTTACGAGAAGGCATGCTGATCTTTGAATTTGGTTTAATTTTTTGATAGCTGTCGTTTGTTTCACTTTAGGCCACCACACGACAGCACCATATGTTAGCATAGGTCTTATGATTGCCGTGTAGATCCACATGGTGACCTTGGGGGATAATCCCCAGGTCTGTCCGATGGTTCGGCGGCATTGCTTATAAGATATAAATGCTTTTTTAATTCTGCTTTCTATGTGTGAGTTCCACGTCAGCTTGCTGTCGAGGATAACACCTAAGTATTTCACTTCTGTAGCGAAGCTTAATTTAACGTTGAAAAGACTGGGTGCGTGTAAGCCCCTAGGTTTCGTTTTCTTTGTGAAAAGAACCATCTCTGTCTTTTTGGGGTTAATAGACAGCGACTGTTCTTTGCACCATGTCTCTAAAGTTCTGAAAGCCACTTGCATTCTGTCGCAAAGGGTGCTTTCAAACTTTCCTGTTGGCAGAATAACAATGTCGTCTGCGTAGGCTACTGTATAGATTTTGTCATGTTCATTGAGGCGGTGAATTAGGCTGTCTAGAACAATGTTCCACAGTAGAGGTGATAAAACCCCTCCCTGTGGGCAGCCCCTCGTAACCTTGCCTCGTATCTTGACTTCATTTACAGTTATTTCTATTGCACGCATGGAGAGCATGCTGAGAATCCATCCGCTTACTGTTGTAGGTACATTTCGATCAGTAAGCGAGTGCATTATTTTAGGGAACGTGGTTTTGTCGAAAGCTCCCTCGATATCTATGAATACGCCCAGGGTGGACTCTTTCTTGTCCAATGATCGCTCGATCTGACCAACCACATGATGTAGGGCTGTATCGGTGGATTTCCCTGTTGTGTATGCATGTTGGTTGGGATGCAGTGGTTTGGTGTTAATCACTGTATCCCTTATGTACCTTTCATTTAGCCTCTCTAGCGTTTTTAATAAGAACGATGTAAGGCTAATAGGCCGGTAAGCTTTTGGAATGGAGTAATCCATTCTTCCAGGTTTTGGTATGAAGACAACCTTTAGTTCTCTCCACATCTTCGGTATATAATTCCGAGCTAGGGAAGCTCTGAATATTTGCACTAGGTGAGGAAGAAGCTCCTCCAGACCCCACTGCAGCAGGGCTGAATAAACTCCGTCGATAACCGGTGATTTGAAGGTGGAGAAGCTAGATATTGCCCATTTAACTTTGTCCTTGGTAACAATGAGTCTGGCAATGTGCCAGTCCTCTGTCGAGGGTATGTGATGTTCCTCGTTCCACTTTGCCTCTACTGTGGCAACAGAATCGGGGAAGTGTATTTCTCGTAAGAGATGTAAACTTTCTTCCAGGTTGGTAGTTTGACTACCATCCTGTTTCTTAAGTATACCAATATCTCTATATGGATCTTTTGTTAAGGCGCTTTGGAGTCTCGCTGCCTGTGGAAAATCCTCGATTTCTTCACAGTAGGTTCTCCATGCCGTTCTCTGTTTTTGCCTAACGACTTTTTTATATTCCTTAAGGTGGAGCTTGTATAAGTTCCAATCCTCGAGGAGTTTTGAACTACTTGCCTTGTTAAAAGCCTTTCTCGCCATCTTCCTTAGGCGTTCTAATTCTAGGCACCACCAAGGGGTGAAGTTGCCTTTATTATTAGTCAGCCTTAGGGGGCAAGAGCTTTTGTAAGACTTGATGATTGTGTTCTGTATCGTTGTTGTATACTGTTCCAGATCACTATTATTTCCGGGTGTGGTGACCTCAAGCTCCCGCAGAGCCCTTTCCAACCGAGAAGCGTAAGCTGTTCTGTCGGTCTTTCTAGGGTCGCGGGATAGAGTTGGGGGCACACCACCCAGATCTATTTTAAATACTAACCATTGGTGATCTGACATTGATACTTCGTCAGACACCTGCCAGCATCGGATTTGTTTTGATATTTTAGTTGTACACAACGTTATATCTACTATGGTTTGACTTCGAGAGTTTACAAAGGTGGGGGTGGTACCTCTGTTCATAATGCAGAGGTTATTCCCTATTATATAGTCATAAAGTGACTTACCTCTAACGTTTATATCCTTACTGCCCCAGTTGACGTGATGTCCATTGGAGTCGCAGCCGATTATGAGCTCCAATTTCTGGTGCTGGCAGTACTTCACCAGTTCCTTCAGTTCCCTGCTAGGTGGTGGTGCGGCTGCATCAGAGGGAAGGTACACTGATGCCAGGACTACGGTATTTGGTTGTCCGTCACAACTAGCACATTCCATCCTTACTGCAGTCAAGTCTGAGCAGGAGAGATGTGCCAGAGGATGAACTTTAATTTGCCTAGGTACGTATATGGCAGTCCTTGGCTGGTCATTGCTGGAAAAATAAAAAGTTTTACCAGTTAAAGTACTTAAACCAATGATTCTGGTTTTCCTTATCCACGGTTCTTGGATTAATGCAATAGTGTCCTGTTGCTCAGCAAGGTGGCGGCTGATGGTTGCCGTGGCCACTCTGCTGTGCTGAAGGTTACACTGAATAAATGAAGTCGTGTCGGCTCCTCCTCTACGATCCATTATTATTATTTTTTTTTTATTTTTTTTTTTTTTAATTATTTATTCGGTCAGGGGGACCGTTTCTGAGGACCCGTCGGTCTGCATCTTTTCAGGTGCCTCCTCGGGTGCCTCGTCTGCAGGGGTGTCGACCGCCAGACTTCTAGCTCGACGCCACTGCTGGTCTCCTCCTGACCTTCCTCTTGGCCTCTTCGGCCTTTACCTTCATGGTCAATGAGGTGAACGCATAGCTCAACCTCATCGACTTTTGTTTGAGGGTTGTCAAGTCTTCGTCGCCTACTCCGAAGACGAAGAGATGCCCCCTTGGTTCTGTTTTGGCCTCGTAGTGGAAAGAGCACCATCTCGAGACCTTGAGACCCGGGTTTTGCCCACTTAGCCGACGCAGCACGACCTCTTTCTCCTCGAGTATCTCAGTTGATCTACTCGGGATCCAGAGGAAGATGCTATAAAACGAACACTTTTATATCAACATTTGATGGATATCATATTTTCTAATTAAAAGAAAAAAATAAAAATGTTTGTGCATTTAGTAAAATAATTTTTTTAAAAACAAAATTAAGTAAATAAATTCTCACCACCTTGTACATACTCACCTTCACGACGTTTGTGTATATAGTCCATTTCACCAATTTTGGCCGATGACAGAAATCATACTCGAAATAAATTTACAGTTACATCTCTCTCAGATACAGACAAGTTAGAAATTTAAATGAGGACGTTTGTTTTTTAATACAACACTTACTTAATTCACATTCCTAGTAACCGTCATGTACGGCTCGTTGTTGAAGGGTTGAATTTAATAATTATTAATGTCATATTTTTGTATATGTCAAACCACACTGATAGTTTCAGAAACTTACAACCTAATTTAGAAAAAAAAAACTCTCCGCCATTGTTAACTTGGATGACAGTTTAATCTTATTTCAGTGGTTCCTAATATTAAATCGGCCAAAAAAGATGAAATGGACTATTAATATATTCACGCTTCAATTGGGAATCTGCTTACTTAGTACCTACAATTTGTAATTAGTTTTTTTGCTTTTTGTTGAGCACTGACGGGAATATAAAATCATTAAGAGAATTTTCAAAAACCTTACTTAGGTAAATCCTATAACCTATAGTATAATTTCGTGATTATTAACTGCTGTACAGAAATGAAACAGATCCATAATATGTATTTATTTTCAATTTTAAAACAAAAAAATGCAAATAATTCATGTTTTGTTGTACTTATATAAGTACATCACAGACTACAAAGTAAGATAATATAAACCCTTATCCAACTAAGTATTTCAATGTTTATTTACCGAACTGAATATAATCTCTTATTCCTGTTGGAGATACCAATATATCTTGCACAGCTATTAACTCCTAATTTAAGATAATAAATTATGTACCTTATCTAATATCCACAATTCAATAGCAACAATTGATTTTCGAATCAAGTAATATAAACTACCTACGAGAAACGTTTCAATAAATATATAATTCCTGTAATTATTATTTCTTTTTGTTATTATTACTTACTTGTCTTAGCAAAGTAATTTCAGTTTATTTTAAACCAGCTAATAGTATTAGAAATCGTCAAATAAAAACCTCAATACAAATATTGTGATACTTCTGTTTGTCCCTAACCGACAGCAACAACACTTTTAATATGGATTATTCGTTAGGTTTACGTGGTCTGTCTTTATTATTGGTATTATTGTTTGACATTGCGTATGAGGCAGTTTTAGAAGATTTGACTAAATCCGTGGTCACCGTATAAGAGACAAAAATAGTTGGATCACACTCGCAAAAGCTCTCAGTCCGTATTTCGGTCTGCATCGTTATCGCTCACCACTCACCAGCAGGGTTGCGAACCTGAAATTGCTGAAATCGTTAAGTAAAAAGTAATAAGTAAAAATCGGTGAATTGAAAAAAAATGTGGCCGTTTTTTTTTTCACCGTATAACAAAATTGGTTTGAAAATTTAAGAATACAGGCTTTATTAATATTCTGAGCAGTTGGTGCATAGTCATGGAGTGAGACATCTTAATCATAAATAGCATTCAGACATAACAGCGACTTTTACGTGCTTTTTAATATAGTGTTTTAAACGTAAGCTTTTAGTGTGCAATTTATTATCTCGTTTTGTAGTTATCCATCACCCACAATCGATCAAAAGTTAAAACGTTTTTAAACAAGTTATTATCATTACTGAACATAAGCGATTACGTAGCAAAGCTTAGTTTACATTGCAGAAAGCAATTTTGAAAAGAACTTTGCACACACGCTTGTCATATACACTTGTATGAGATTTAAATTTCCCAAATTGCAGTTTTTGGTATTCCAAGTAATTTTTGTCGTCAAAGAGAGACAAAAAAATCACTATCAATAGATGTAACAACCATTATACTACAGTTTTATTTGTGTTTGGCTAATATATTTTATAAACATCATTTGAACATATTTTGAACTAATTTCTATAAATTTGTAGCAAAATTTCCATGTTAATTTAATCTTTTAGTATTTTTAACAATCGCAACTAAAGATATAAAAAGATTTAAAAAAGAGTACGTCCAGTAGGTTTCGGCGAGCAACCGTAAGTATAAGGCCCTAATAAGACTCCGCAGAAGTCGCTCAAACACTCTGGCGCACAGATTTATAAGCAGTAGAAACCTCATAAAACTAGGTTGAAATATAAGTAAGGTTGATTAGGTACGTAATAAATATACAAAAAAAAATTCATTTTTAAAATAAGATGATGCGTTAAAAAATCTTCGCGTCCAATTTGCGGTTAAGTTGTAAGTTGTAACGACAACTTCAGGAAGTTACAGGTGTTAACGTTTTAGTTGCAACTAAAGGAAAAAGACTTTGTGTTTTAAGGTTTATAAATTATAAAGGGTAATCTCACAGTTATCTAGACAAAATAAAATTGACCGGCTAAATTAGAGCCTTAAACACCAACACTACCTATACAATTGGGAATCAGCAATATAGTTTTGCTTTTTTGTTAAAGACCAGAATTGACCTAAGAATATAAACTGGGGTTTTCAGAGTTCAGGAAGACTCCTAAGTTAGTCTTAAAATCTAATTTTTAATATCCTATGGTGGTAATATGCTGGTAGCAAAATCTCTAATTTTATAATTCATCAAACCTTAACCGGTTGTAAATATAATAATTTAATGCTAAAATTAAGTGTAAAGCTTTAGAGATATGACATTAGGATTTTTTTATCTTCATATACAATAATTATAACTTTAAATGTTCTTAACAATTTCCTAAAGTATATATTTAATTATAAATTTTTAAATACACTAAATTCAAAATTTCTTTGATAAAATATTACTGACTTGTGATTTTTAAATACACAACATTCAAAATTTCTTTAATAAAATATTGCTGTGAAATGAAGGAATATCGCGTCAAGTATAAATTGAACAAATAATCCTTAGATTTTAGTTTTTATCCTTTAATTAAAGAAATAAATAAATTTTTTCGTTTTTAAAAAAACTATACTCTTAACTTCCACTGATTCTTCAACCGCATTTCGGTAGTTATCTAATGTGATCCTTAAATTTTTTATTAATTAAAACTAAACTTGTAAAGATAAACCTTGGATAAAATGAACTTTTTAACAGTGAACTTTGGCATACCAGTTGTTAATCTTAACTTTGGATAACTAACCTTTGGTACTTCTTGACAAAGCTGGATTAACTTGTGCAACGAGAAACTATTTCACAAAACTCACAAGGTGTTGACTTTCTGACGTTCAGCTTATGAAAAGGTAAAATTTATAATCAAAATGGCTAAGAACTTTTCCGACCCTATACCTGCGTAATAGTATATAAAATTACCGATAAAATTTATATAGGTAGTTTCACATAATTTACTGAAAGCTTAAAATTTTCTATTTGAAATAATAACTCGATATAATTGAGTATCATAGCAGCAAATTGCACTCAGCTGCAATCATTTATTTCCGATTACAAGGAAAACAGTTTTCTAGAGAAAATTGACGGTATCGGAAGTAAGTTTGTTGAAAATCCTCAGCGCGACCGTTACAAATTGACCTATTAAGATAAAATAGGTTTGCTGCTGTTCTCTCTATAATTTTAAAAATATGTTATCGAAGTGACTTGTTTTTAATGTTTTTAATTTAATTGATTTAATTGATTTTCTTAACAATTCATTTGATTCGTAATACAAACCGCATTTACTAATCTGATTTAATTTACATTTTATTTTTTAAAATAGATTCATTTATAAACATGAGGAACAAAAATCAAGCTACAAGAAAAAAGTTACCATAATGATAAAACTTTTTTAAAACTATGTAAAAAACCCACATGAAAATACAAAAAAAAATAGTTTACAAAAAGACATTTTGTTGGTTTCTGAAATGATATAAAATTTAAATTTTTAATGTTTAAAAAACAAAAATTGCTGTTTTTAGATAAAGTGTTTGCATGTATAACCTTAACGCGTTTAAAAGCTGCTTATTAAATTATTTAAGTGGTCTTAAGATTTTAGCCCATTCTGCTAATGCTGTATAATAAACTGTGTGACATTATTTGCATTGTTTTGTTTGCCATTTTCTAAAGGTGTTAAATGCTCGATTTGAGAGGTTAACTTATGCGAACTGCACTCAGGGGGTTGAAGGAGAGCGAGCGTGGATTCGATCGAGCTAGATGATGAATTATAAAAAAAATGACAAGAAGTATATTTACTAGAATAAAAGTTAAAAGGGACAAAAAAGAGAAAATGAAAAAAATGAAAGCGAAAGGAAAATGAGCGCCACTTATGGTTTTTATCCTGACATGGGGAAATATAAGTAACCCAGATGGAAAAAAAATATATAAGTTGGATAAGATAACGTGTCAGTTGTTCTGGTTAAAGTTAAAATCACACACTTCTATTCGTAAAACTAATAAGATAATTGTACTTACTCTTTCCTTTACTTATCCCAATGGCTAAAGTTCCATATGTAAGATAAAGATACAATCCATAAATCAAAATTTAATACTTAATTAAGGCTCGTTTTATTCATTGATAAAATTGATCAGAATAACATACACCAAAGAGGAAAAGAAAACATCTATTTATACACTAAACAGAATTTATTACTCGGTGTGGTAATAAATGAGATGTACAATAAATAAAATGGAATAAAAAAATATCAGTGTCATAAACAGTAAATCATATTAATAAACACATTTGTGTTTTATTCAAAAACATAACTAATAATACACATAAAATAACAGCTAGGTAAATTCTTTTATTTTTGTGTACTCTGATAAGTGAAAGGTGAGAGAGGGATGAAAGTTAGATAAAACGATATATATAAAAAATAAATAACATTTTGCTTTGGTTTTAACTCGAGTTAAAAAAAAAGTACTTACACAACCATTTATAATTAGTAAAAAATCCATATGGGAGATACAGAGATAACCAAAATCTAGTAATAAAACGATTTTATAAAGAACTGAATCACACTCTGTGCGTCGCGATCACTTATTACTTTAAAACTTTGTACGTAGGTGTTATCGATATTGAATGCAATTAAGAGTAATCTTCACATTTAGATTAACAGTTATCGGCTTTTCAAAAAAACTGAGTTACACTCTGAAGTTTACGGTCACTAATTACGTTAACTCTTAATACGTAGATATTAATCATATTGATTACAATTAAATCCAATATCCAAAGAAAGAAACAGTGCTCTTTTTTCTTGTAGTAAAAAAAAAGAGTGTATCTACGTGTAACCTTTACGCGCGATTGAAGTAAAACTTTTTGACGTACGTATCGGAAAATAAATATTTAATTACAATTTAATCATATTTATTGCCTATATAATTTACAAAAAAATGAGATGTTATATTTATATTATTCATTAGAAATAGGAATTTGAAAGTTATCATTATTTTTTTTATATTTATGAAATAATAGGATTCTGATAACTAAAATGTGAAACATAGATTTTACTCTCTAAATACCATTAATGTATTTGAAACCGTTTGAAAATTTCATAAATAAATTTCGAAAATTTAAGCTCCTCCCATAGCTGTAATTACACAGTTACTTCCATCAGAATCTTCCGTTAGAATCTAACGTTAGAGTTACCCCTAGTCGCGCCTAAAGAAGTTTTGCTTGAATAATAGGTAAACAATTTTAAAAATATACACACATTACGTTTAGAATGTGTGATTTTGTAGCTGTATTTACCTTATTGTAATACAACACAAGAGCCTTCGATAGTTAGATAACCATTTCATTTTGTAGCATTTTATAGCATATTCCATAAAACTTAAAATCCTGAGTTAAGTTTGTTTCCTTCACGTCTACGAAGGATCTGTTATTGGTGGTAAAAGATCAGCCATCTTGACTAGTGGTTTTATGGCCTTTATGGCTACCTAACCAAACCTAAAATAAGTATAAGAAACTGTTAAAATATTTCGAATATTATTATTTTATGAACAAAAACGTGCAACATGCTTCTTTACTCAACGTAAAGATTCCGTATAAACAATTATTTACTATTATAATATGTATGTATGTATATGAACTTACTTAATCAAATCATAATGAATGTGGCTGTCTCGTCATTTTTTCATTTTTGTCATTTTTCTTCAAATCTTTCTGGCGCTTATAATATGCCCTTTGACGTTCACAATTTCTTTTTCTTTTTAGCTCTTTAAGTCTATAAAACGAAAATAGCTGGGTATAAATAATAGGTATAAATAATTAGGTATAAATAGTGTAATTACACACCAAAAATAAAATGTATGCATATAGATTATAGGTACTCGGGATCCAGAGGAAGATGCTATAAAACGAACACTTTTATATCAACATTTGATGGATATCATATTTTCTAATTTAAAGAAAAAAATAAAAATGTTTGTGCATTTAGTAAAATAATTTTTTTAAAAACAAAATTAAGTAAATAAATTCTCACCACCTTGTACATACTCACCTTCACGACGTTTGTGTATATAGTCCATTTCACCAATTTTGGCCGATGACAGAAATCATACTCGAAATAAATTTACAGTTACATCTCTCTCAGATACAGACAAGTTAGAAATTTAAATGAGGACGTTTGTTTTTTAATACAACACTTACTTAATTCACATTCCTAGTAACCGTCATGTACGGCTCGTTGTTGAAGGGTTGAATTTAATAATTATTAATGTCATATTTTTGTATATGTCAAACCACACTGATAGTTTCAGAAACTTACAACCTAATTTAGAAAAAAAAACTTGTAATACAACACAAGAGCCTTCGATAGTTAGATAACCATTTCATTTTGTAGCATTTTATAGCATATTCCATAAAACTTAAAATCCTGAGTTAAGTTTGTTTCCTTCACGTCTACGAAGGATCTGTTATTGGTGGTAAAAGATCAGCCATCTTGACTAGTGGTTTTATGGCCTTTATGGCTACCTAACCAAACCTAAAATAAGTATAAGAAACTGTTAAAATATTTCGAATATTATTATTTTATGAACAAAAACGTGCAACATGCTTCTTTACTCAACGTAAAGATTCCGTATAAACAATTATTTACTATTATAATATGTATGTATGTATATGAACTTACTTAATCAAATCATAATGAATGTGGCTGTCTCGTCATTTTTTCATTTTTGTCATTTTTCTTCAAATCTTTCTGGCGCTTATAATATGCCCTTTGACGTTCACAATTTCTTTTTCTTTTTAGCTCTTTAAGTCTATAAAACGAAAATAGCTAGGTATAAATAATAGGTATAAATAATTAGGTATAAATAGTGTTATTACACACCAAAAATAAAATGTATGCATATAGATTATAGGTACTCACTATTTTCATTCAATATTTTTTTATCACTTTCTTCATTAATAAATCCACTTTGTTTATTCATATTTAATACAAACACTTTATACACAAAAAACTACCAGCAATGTATTTTGGTTGACAAGATAACAAGCTGTCAATTCATACAATTACAGATTTAATTCTATTTAATATAGTAGGAAGAATCGCATGAGCGCCGCCAGGATTATTTTCAGGGAGGTGCATCTGCATCTACACACTATTATGATCCAATATATATATATATATATATATAGAATGTAGAATGATTTGGACAGCCACCGCGACGCCTTTAGTTTTTATTCAAACAATAATTTAATAAAAAAATTAAAAAAATATATAATTTTCTGGTAAATTTAGGTACGTTTTTCCATAGCAGGGGGGTGCAAGCGCACCCTCTTGCACCCTGCTGCCGGCACCCATGAAGAATCGTGTCAGGTATTTTGTATTAGGTTTTGTTTCCGGTTTCTGTTATTAGAATGACGTCACGTCCGTTAGAATAACTTTTTTACTCCTAGTCTCGCTAGAGAAGTTTTACTTCAATAACTAGGCAATAAAAAGACTTACAAAATGGCTCCTAGGTAATTAGATCAGCTTCTAGCTTAATCTCGGAAATACGGCAAAAGTGGGCTTTTTACTAGCCTCATCCACAGGTAATTATCGGCAAATTTTGCCAAAACCATTAACGATAATCACTAACTAACTTTATCGGCACCAGAAACATTAATTAGCTTGTAATTTTTAGCACCAATTAGAAAAACAACAGGAAAACTGAAACTAGACGTCTCGCTGAGATGTTATCAGCAACCCTATCACACCTAGAATAATCTCGTTAGCCACCAGAAAGGCGCCTCAGCTATCAGCGCGGGCATCGCGTGATCTTAAACGTGAAATTAAAAAAATCAATACTTCGCTTAGAAAAGTCCGTTAGATTTCAACGTTCTGGAAAGTTCTATGTAATATGTTAAGCTTACAGGGTTGGCCTGAGTAGAAAGAAATTATAAAAAAAATTAATTAATTGGGTTTTTTTAAAACGCTACAGCCTTACACTCTGCTTCCATAGGGAAGTGTACCATGTAACTATTTTAGTTATTATTAAAGTTAATTGACAGGCAAAAAATAAGTAATTCATTTTATATATATTGAAACACTTATGGGGGCTTTTTACACAATTTATTTACAAAATTGTTAAGATACACTAAACTTTGCTGGATAACGTCTAACTACTTGACAATACAATGAACTCTTGTGAACACTTGACTCGAACTGACGTAAACTGCCCATGCATCCCCTTATATACAACATTATTTAATCTAGTCAGTGTGTTTAGAAGTTTCTAGAATTTTCTAGAAACATTATTTAAAATGGTCAGTTGATTTTTTTACAAACTTCTAAAAATCAACTGTCAACAACAATCTTTATTAATTAAGGTCCCTTCCTTTACGGTTATCCCGTTACACTGCCCCCTCCTTAGATTCATTTCTCCTGGAATGTTATTTCCTACATCGGAATCCCGCACACTCCCTGAGCCAGCCAAACCATCTTCTTGGAGTTGCTGCGCATCTCCATTGTGGTTTCCCTGGTAAGGCGCCAAACGATCATGATGGACCACGACGGGTTTCCCTCTGGGAATTTTCACGATCCGATAAATGACATCGTTAATCTTCTTATTGATGGTGTAAGGACCTTCCCAGTTCTTTTGTAATTTGGGACAAATACCTCGACGCCGTCGGGGGTTATAGAGCCAGACTAAATCTCCAACTTGGTAACTCCTTTCCATTGTCCGTGTGTCATAGTACCTCTTCATCCGATCACTAGATAATTGTAGTTTTCCACACACCAGGTTGTGTATATTTTCCATTCGATTCTGAAGGTCGGTGACATATTGTTCACGTGATATTTCTTCACCAGGTTTACAACCAAACACCAAGTCACATGGTAGCCTCATTTCTCTACCGAACAGGACCTTCGCAGGCGTTTGGCCAGTTGATTCGTTGATGGCCGATCGAATTGCCATTAGAAATAGTGGAATATGTCGATCCCAATCCCTCTGACAATCTGACACCACTTTTGACAGATAGTTGGTTATTGTCCGGTTCATTCGTTCCACCATTCCATCAGACTGATGGTGCATCGCTGTGGTTCTCGTTTTGTGGATGCCTAATCTTTGGCAAACTTCTTGAAACAGCTTGCTCTCAAAATTTCGTCCTTGGTCTGAATGTAATTCTAATGGTACCCCAAATCGGCTTACGAATTCTTCAACCAATATATCTGCTAAAGTGGTAGCTTCCTGATTGGGAACTGCATATGCTTCAACCCATTTAGTGAAGTAGTCCATTACAACAAAGATGTACTTGTTTCCTACATCGGTCTGTGGAAGTGGCCCCAATACATCTACTGCGATTCTTTCAAAAGGACTTCCAACCAGGTATTGCTGCATTTCCGCCTTCGGTTTTCGGTGCGGACCGTTACTGGCAGCACATGTAGTGCATTTACGACACCAATCTTTAACATCATTAGTGCAATTTACCCAGTAAAATCTATCTCGGATCTTTTGCAGCGTTTTCGTGATACCCAGATGTCCTCCAGAACTATCATTATGCATCTGTTTTAAAATTTCCGGTACAGCATTTCTTGGGACCACTATTTGTTTCCTTGTTTCTGTGCCCTCGGAATTTTCTACAAGTCTTTTAACGAGCCCTCCGTCCAAAATTAAAGAGTTCCATTGGGACCAGTATGCTTTTAAAGCAGGAGAGGATGAGGATATCTCTCTCCACAACGGACGACGGTCCATTCTCTTCCACTCCCTAATCTTTCTCAGAACGGGATCGTTTTCTTGTTGCTCCTCCAGCATTAGAGCTCTCGTCTCCTGGCACAACCTTAACTAAGGCAAGTTTTTCCTCGTTCTGCTCCATACGGGTACAATGGGGGCAATCAGGTCGACATGGTCTTCTGGAAAGTGCATCAGCATTACGATGTCTGGTTCCAGGTCTATGCTCGATTTCAACATCATATTCCTGCAGTTTTTCGAGCCATCTTGCTATCTGTCCTTCTGGGTTCCTAAAGCTTAGTAGCCACTTTAAACTAGCATGGTCTGATCTGATCAGGAATTTTCTGCCATACAGATATTTATAAAAGTGTTCGACGGATTTTACAACTGCTAACAGTTCCCTCCGAGTTACACAGTAGTTCTTTTCAGCTTTCGATAAAGTTTTGCTGAAGTAACCAACCACTCTTTCCTTACCGTCTTGTAGCTGTGACAAGACGGCTCCAATTCCCACATTGCTGGCGTCGGTGTCCAGAATAAGCTTACCATCAGGAAGTGGATAAGCAAGAACAGGTGCTGACGTAAGCTGTTTCTTCAATATTTCAAACGCCTTTTGACATTCCTGATCCCAACAGAAGGACTTATCTTGTTCTGTCAAACGTGTCAAGGGTTTGGCGATGTCTCCAAAATTCTTGACATATCGTCGGTAATAGGAACAAAGACCCAAGAAACTCCGGAGCTGATGTTTGTCGATAGGGATTGGCCATTCCTGAACGGCTTGTATCTTAGCGGGGTCAACAGCAACGCCATCCTTGCTTACGTTATGTCCTAAATAGTTGACCTGTCTCTGGAACAAGTGGCATTTCTTAACATTCAATGTTAGATTAACGTTCTGTAATCTTTTAAAAACTTCTTCCAGGTTAGATAAATGTTCCTTAAAGGTCTTACCCATTATGATGGTGTCGTCTAGATAAACTAGACAAGTTTCCCATGACAAACCCCGCAGGATGTTCTCCATTAGTCGTTCAAACGTCGCAGGAGCATTACAGAGGCCAAATGGAAGGACCGTGAATTGCCAAAACCCTGATCCACTGGTAAAGGCAGTCTTTTCTTTGTCTGCAGAATTCATTTTAACTTGCCAGTATCCGCTTTTAAGGTCCAAGGTAGAAAACAGAGTAGAACCCGCCAAAGCGTCGAGGGCATCATCAATCCTTGGCAGAGGATAACTGTCCTTCTTAGTGACATCATTTAGCTTTCGATAGTCGACACAAAACCGCATTGATCCGTCTTTCTTTCTCACTAATACCACAGGAGAAGCCCACCGACTACTGGATGGTTCGACTATGCCATTTTGAATCATTTCTTTAAGGGCTCTGTCTGCTTCTTCCTTTTTAACTTGAGGCATCCTTTGGGGTACCTGTCGAATCGGACGTGCATCACCAGTGTCAATTCTATGTTGTACAACATCAGTTCTTCCCAGTTTACTTTTAGAACCAAATACAGGTTTATAACGGTAAAGTAGATCTCTTACCTGTTTCTTTTCTAATTTTGACAAAGAGGGATCTAATTTTGTCATTAATTGTTCAATTTCGTTGGTCTCATCTGTTTCCGTAACGTTTACCTTGTGAATTGTGGCCGTTACTGGTTCTAAACTTCCCATTTCCGTGTCCTTCCGGAGAAGAACTGGATGATCGTTCAAGTTCATAACTCGGATGGGTACCTCTTTGGCGGATCTAACAAGAGTCTTACCCACAAGGAGTCCTTTTCCCAATTCATGGTCATGGTTCTTCGGCTCTATCATGGCTGGGGCACCATCTGGCTCCAGTCCATCCAACTGCGCTGTGACGACACATTCGCAGCTCGCCGGAAGTTCGATATCATTGATTAGCTTAATCGAGGCATTGTCAACTTGTTTTCGGTGCAGGAATATTTCTTCATTACCAGTATGAAGGATACGTCGGCGAAGATCCAAATGAAAACCACAGTGGAGCATAACGTCCATGCCCAGAACAACATCTTCATCAACGTCAGCCACCAGCACTAAGTGAACAAGAGAGGTTGAACCAAACTGTAGCGTCACCTGTATCTCACCGTAGACTCTAGCAGAATCTCCGGTAGCGGTACGCAGTCTCCAACTGGTAGGCCACATCTTCTTTCGCATAATGATGGATGGTCGAACGATAGTTTTCGTAGCTCCAGTGTCTACCAGCATGCTAAAGTTCTTCCCATCAATGAGGCCATCTACATATAAGCTGTCCACGTGATGTCGCAGAGTTGCCAATTTAACGGTATGAGGGGCTTCGGGAATGTTTGGGGTCGATTTCGCCCTCCAGGAGTCGACCCGTTCTAGTTTTCCTGCTGCTTCAGCAGAAGATTTTTCTTTTTGGGGGCAAGTATTTCTTATATGGCCTAGTTCTCCGCAGTTCCAGCATCTCACTGGGCGCCTTCTTTTTGGAGATAACTTCATTAACCTCTCTGCTACCGCTTCAACGTCGCTAACGGAATGAACAGCATGGTCGTAGTTACCGGTGACTTCCCTTAGTCGAGCAACTCCACGTGAGGCCTCCGTCGCTGCCTCAAACTCCAGGGCAATGGTCAAGGCGTCCACCAGAGTCTTCGGCCGCGCCAACCGTACAGCGCGCTGCAACTCGACGTCTCGAAGACCATCGGTGAAGGTTTGGACTGCTAGGCGCTCCAGGAAATCCTCCGCTGCATTTGAATACGCAAGTCGTACCATTCTTGCTACATCCGCCTCAAATTCCTGGATAGTTTCTCCATTTTTCTGTTTTCGGCTCTTTAACTGCATTCGGTACACCGGTTGTAGATGAGTTTGACCATAACGCATCTCTAGACGATTCACCAATAACTCTAAGTTGTCAGCTTCATCCGGTGTCAATGATTGCAAGACGTCTAAAGCTTCGCCTCGCAGAGCTACGGTTAGGGACAATGCCTTCTCCTGGGATGACCATCCATTAGCTCTGGCCGCTGCGTCGAATTGTTTCAGGTAATTTGGCCAGGAAGTCTTCCCGTCGAAGGTTGGGGGTTTCATCGTAGTTCGTACTTATGTCGCCTCTCCGTTTCCTCGTCGGTCGACGTCTACGTGGCAGGTCTTCATCCTATCTGCATCGCCGTTGCCGTGGTGGATGGGCTGGTTTCGACGATAAGCTTCCTGTTCTTGTTGAAGCTTCCTTATTTCGGACTGCATTTGCTGGTTGATCTCGTCTCGCAAGTTGGCAACTTGCTGATTTTGCTCGTCTCGTATGTTGGTCACTTGCTGATTCATGTTGTCCACTTGCTGATTTAAGTTGTATACTTGCTGATTCAAGTTGGCTACTTGCTGATTCTGCTCGTCACGAAGATGTGATATTTGCTGGGAGAACGAACTGGATAACTCATCTGATAGGGTAGACATCCGTTGTGATAGCTTCTCTTGTTGGCTCTTCATCTGACTGGATAGCACCTCTTGTTGGTTCGTCATTCGTTGTGACAGCTGGGACATATCTTCACGCTGGCTCTTCATCTGGCTGGATAGCTCGTCTTGCTGGCTCTTCATCTGACTGGATAGCTCCTCTTTTTGGTTCGTCATTCGTTGCGACAGCTGGGACATATCTTCGCGCTGGCTGCTTATCTGACTGGACAACTGGGAAAGTTGTTGAGTTTGTTCTTCTTGTTGGCTCGTCATTCGTTGTGATAGCTCAGACAGTTGTTGCGTCTGTTCTTCTTGTAGTCGGGAAATTGCTTTCTGAACCGGGTCTTCGAACTCCACAGCGTCAGGGTCCAAATTATTATTTACGTAGTGTTCACGGAGCCTTCTCAACAATACGGATTTGCTCCCAGTAGTTTCCAATTCCAATTCCTCAAGCTCTCTTCTGAGCTCTGCCACCAATAGTTCATTTTTTTTTTCCAGGCATTCTTGTATCTTCACCCCACACCTGACACCAATTTGAAACACTTATGGGGGCTTTTTACACAATTTATTTACAAAATTGTTAAGATACACTGAACTCTGGTGGATAACGTCTAACTACTTGACAATACAATGAACTCTTGTGAACACTTGACTCGAACTGACGTAAACTGCCCATGCATCCCCTTATATACAACATTATTTAATCTAGTCAGTGTGTTTAGAAGTTTCTAGAATTTTCTAGAAACATTATTTAAAATGGTCAGTTGATTTTTTTACAAACTTCTAAAAATCAACTGTCAACAACAATCTTTATTAATTAAGGTCCCTTCCTTTACGGTTATCCCGTTACAATATTTTAAACTAGTTGGTCAACGCCTTACAACTAATTTAACTTCTAAAAAATATTTTATCTTAGTTGTATATTTAATTGTTAATCTTATATTATGCTGTTACGCAGGTCTGAGGTCGAAAAAGTTATCTTAGCCATTTTAATAATAAATTCTAACTTTTATAAGCCGAACGTTATAAAATCAACACCTTGTGAGTTTTGTGAAATACCTTTTCGTTGCACAAATTAATCCATTTATGTAGATAAGATCCAAAGGTTACTTGTGCAAAGTTCAGATAAACAACTAGGATCCCAAAGTTCATCTTTTCCAAAGTTTACTGTTAATCTTTATAGGTTTAGCTTTAATTAATCAAAAATTTAAGAATCAGATTAGATAACTACTTCTGCGGTGGACACACTTCCTGCATTGAACACACAGTGAAAGTTAAGAGTAAATTTGTTTAAAAAAAATCAATACATATTCGCAAAAACCATGTATTAGTTTCAATTTAGACGTATGAGTTTATCGTTTAAAATACAAAAAATATATATATATAAAAAAATATTATTACAATTTATATTGTGATTTTAAAATAAGATGTTATTTACCCTGAAATTTATAAGTTTGATATTCAAAATTTAACAAAAGGAGTCTACTCCTCTTTGAAGCTCATATAGGCGAGCAGCACGCACCCCTGACCTGACGGTGACCATGAAATCCGACCCTTTGAAATTGGTTCTTTTATACGACTTTGAGATCAATGAGCACAATTTTAAAGTTCTTTTTCATTTAGAAGTACAGAAAAATTATGAAAAATGGTAATAAAGAAAGTAAAAAGAAATCATTATGTATAAGATACACTACTTACAATTTTACATTGCATTTTATGTATAATAATAATGATTTTAAAATTTAAATTTAAAGTAAAATTATTTGTCCTCATAATTAATTATAGCATTATTATGTAAAGTGTTTGATACAGTTTTAAACATCAAAATTCAAATTTTATGCTATTTATGCACATGCAAAAATATTTCAATCATAAAAATTTCTTCATAATAATAGAAAGTAAACTTACCTTCTTCTATTATAACTAGCCTAACTTTTTGATATCTTTCGACACGATTATTGAATTTGTCACTTGTTCCTATTCATTTATTTGCCAAAGAGATCGTGAAAAGTGCGTAACATAGCTTGTTTTAATGCTGGTACTCTAATAGTAGATACAATTTTTTTTTTTATAAAATATATATAATATATAGTTTGATTTTACTACGAATTGCTTTTGCAGTTTTTTAATCATACAGATATGATATGAATTTTTTTTTTCTTCAACTGTGTTCAACGATAAATATGTCCCAATTCGTGCGAGAGCATGCATCTAAAAGCGTTGCGCAATATAAATTTACATATATTATTATTCTGTGCAAATTGTCAGGCTGAACATCTGTTTTTTAAATAATAACAATAATTTGCTTGAGAAATGTGACAAACAATTGCGAAATTTTGAAATTTTGTTTTTATCATCCTTTTCATAATTTTCCGGTACTTAAAAAAAACTTTAATCATGTTCAGTAACCTCAAAAATACATAAAAAAAGTAATTTTAAAAGTTCGATTTTTGTGGTCACACTTTTCTATTTCTAAGCAAATTTTTGAGAGAGTGCCATTCGTCTAATGTTGTTGGTTGCCAGCAGAAAAAACAGTATAAATTAAATGTTTATTAAAAAAAGTAATCAAGGGCCAATTACTTATATGGATACCAATTTACATAGGCATACAGAAGAAAAAAATGATGAAATAACAGCAAAATATGAACTTAATATAACAGTTAAAATCATTATCTTTAGAAATGATTATAATATACAATTAAAAACAAATATATATACTTACTAGCTGGCAAGATGAATGGCATGAGAATATCTCTATAACTTGTGAATCTGGAATAAAAAACGCAATAGGTCACAAAAGTATACTTACAACAAAATATAAACAAACGATACTTACAAATTATCAAAGAAAAAATTATGTACCACAATTAATTTACACTTGTATATATTTAAGACTAGTTTTTACCATCGACATAGTTCGCGTTAAAATTTAGATTTTAATAATGCCGGACCCTACGGCTATCGCATATTGTATCATAATAAACTACCTGCCCACTTTGATTAAAACCATTGTTTTTATTTAAGAACTTAAACGCCCATCGAGTCATCCAAATGCCTCCCGAATCGCTTTCAACTAATGAGCTTTTAGTCTAAGCTGTACCCTATTTAATATAATTGATCATATAGATCTAAGCTGTACTTGGTACATATTATCTGATTGGCATAAATCGACATAACTTTTTCATTTGTTAACCGATTTAAATAAAAAGGAACTAAATATTTAGTAAATTCTATTACAATATAAATCTTAAATAGGTAACCCTTACAACCAACACATTATAGGTTCTAAACATTTAACTCTTGCTAAGGTCCTCGTTGTCGATGTCATTAAAAAATAAGAAATCAGTAGTTAAAATAATTTATAAATACAATACTTTTTACCCACTTGGTAACCCTCATTAACTTAAGTTTCGTCTAAATAAAATATGGTTTTACCGTCTGCTTGTAATTTCAAAATGGTTTTGAGGTATCTCCGTCGCCACCAAATAGTTTCCACACTATCAATAAGATTGCTTTTTTATCATGTTTTGCCCACTTGAACTTTAATTCTTTTAGAATTTCGAATAGTTATGTTTGTCTCATTTTGGGGAAACGTGTATCTATAAGGCATGAGCAGAATAGCGGAGCCTTATTACTCAAATTATGCATACTACTACTTACCTACTACTACTACTACTACTACTATGCATACGCATACCAATGTAATTAAAAAAGAAAAATTATAACTTTTTATTAACACATTAACACCATACTTAAAACTTATTTTTATTACAATAGATATTAGTAGTTAAAGCATGTTGGTTTTAATTACAATAATTACAATAGGTATTAGTAATTACAAAATGTTAAGTTGGTTAATATGCACTTAATTAAAAGAAACTTCTTGTAGAAATTTTAATAATGTATAATAACCTATAAATCCATTAAAATTAAAGTAAAATTTTATTTTCTATAATAAGTAATTTTGCTAAAATACAAAAGAAATAAAATTAGAACTAGAATTATATTAAAATTTTAGTAGTATTTATAAAACAATTTTTGAACGAATATTAAAGATATTAAGACAATTACTTGTACATTACAAAACATCAAGATGTGCCAAAAGTATGGCTTTTCAAAGTTAGTAGCGTTACTTTTTTGATATGTTTACAGACGTAGGCGTGGATAATAGTATTATATTAATCACGAGGATAAAGTATGAGCCGTAGGAGAATAGAATAATATACTTAGTCTACGTCTAAATTGCAAAATACACAAATTTGAGATTCTAAATTTACAGTAATTAATGTAATTGAAATGTCTTACACTAACGGCGGTTTAAATTTAAAGAGTAACGTGTGCTGCCTAGATATACTGGTAAGAGGTAAGTCGATACATGTGTTTCGTTTGTATACGCCATTGACATATAAGTTCGTATTGATATGTAAAAGGAAATAATACAAATTCACTAATTTCAGTTATTCTCTGATAAGTTTTGTGTTTAATTTTAAACATAAGATCATACTTTTTTCCCAAAATAAAAGTAAAATTTGTAATAAAAAGGTGATATATGAACTCTATGGGTAATAAATTTTTGAATTTGAGGACATACTACCTAATTGCCCGCTTGTTTATTTAAACATTTAAAATTCTTTTTAGTAAATTAAAGATTAAATAAATTATAGGAATCACCCAAACTCAAACAACCTAATAATGTAAATAATATTATCTTATCCAGTTTATTATAGATGTCATACAGTAAATAATGAACCATTATTCACTAGTGAATAATACGTAGGTACGTACCTACTATTATTTTTAAAGTTGAACGTGTATAAGGACGTTTTGTAGAACAGTCGAAGACATAAATTATTATATGGCCTTCTCCAGTATGAAAAACTATTTGTTATTTAATTTTGGAGCAATACATATAGGTTTTTACATAATCAGATAGTTCTACCTGCTGTTGATTTAAAAAACAAATTTCACCAATTATTTAATCAGAATATGTAATTTAAAATATTAATATTACATACATCTAAAAGAGTTTGTTAGTTGTCTCACAATATCTGTGGAGATATTTCTTTCTTATATCTGTTTGATATGCATAATCAATAATCATCAACTATTTTTCTGTTTCAGGAAGAGAAATGTCACCTATTAAAATAGTTAATTAATATTTTAATAAATGTTACATCAACACATTTTTAACATTTTTAGTAAATGTATTCTAAACTATTCTTAGCATACACACAAGCACACAAAATAAAATAGAATTAAATTTCTTTACACATTAAAAATAATTCGAAATTGTACCATTGGGTCACATAGTCGTTTATCTGTGTTTTCTTATACCTGAATTTTATTATTTAATACAGTTCTGAAAATATCGACAATCAGAAGTATAAATAAAAGCGGCCAAGTGCGAGTCGGACTCGCCCATGAAGGGTTTCCGTAGAAGCAAGTAACAATATAAAAGTTCTTGTAGTTCGTTGCAACTTTGCTTAATGTTTAAAAAAACTACTTGTTAGATCTCGGTCAAACCTATTTTGGGTGGAAGTTTACATGATAATGTACATCATATAGTTTTTTTAGTTTTATAATTCTCTTATTCCACAAGTTACAGGGTGGACACACATTTTATCATTTTGGAAGTATTTCTCGCGCAAACTATTAGTTTACAAAAAAATGATATAAGAAACCCAACTATCATTTTTGAGGACCTATCCATAGATACTCCACATGTATGAGTTTGATAGTTTGATGAAAAAAATATGTTTTTGAGTTTAAGTTTTAAATATCGGAGACCCCAATTTTTTTTCTATTTTTTCATGTAAAATCTTAAGGAGGTTCACAGAATACAGATACTTACTAGCTTTTAACAATATTGATGTTTCCGAACAAAGTGGATGTGGCATATGGACGAATAGACAGACAGACACTCATGACCGTTTTTTGCCAGTTGGCTACGGAACCCTAAAAAACATCATTTGATCGAACTAGTCATTAAAAAAAAACATATCAGCTAATTAAAATAAATTCTTTTATTTGGAATATATTTGTTTGACTTTCTAACGGAAATAAAGATTTATCTTTAATAGATATTACCTTTATACAATAAATTTACATAATTTTTTATAATAAAAGTTGCTGCATAGAGTAATTTTATTTGTTAACAAAAATAAATATAAAAATTTAAACCAAAAGTATCTTATTTATAGATGCAATATAGGTATACATATATATATATATATATATATATATATATATATATATATATATATATAATAAACAAAGTGCCAAGAAAATGCGTATTAATATAAACAAAAGGGGAAAATTATTGGGCATGTACGCAAAAAGGATCATAGGATTACGAGTAAGAATGGTAACCGCAGACATGCATGTTTCTGGCTCATTAGCCGTCATCAGTGCGGCATAACCAAGTAGGGCATTGCACTTGGCTAGCAAAAGTGTTGGGTACTTGGGAGCAAAGGATGTTGGGGAAACATGTGTAAAGAAACATAAAAACACAAAAACAACGAAAGCTCACACAGGAGTCCTATCGCCATTTTGTGCTTTCGGCCAGCTGTGCCAATGGGTTTTCGGCTAGCAACTAGCGTCGCAACGTTGGCGAAACGGACTCATTGTGTTTGAGTCATTCTAAGCCCAGGATATGAAATAAACAAAGTGCCAAGAAAATGCGTATTAATATAAACAAAAGGGGAAAATTATTGGGCATGTACGCAAAAAGGATCATAGGATTACGAGTAAGAATGGTAACCGCAGACATGCATGTTTCTGGCTCATTAGCCGTCATCAGTGCGGCATAACCAAGTAGGGCATTGCACTTGGCTAGCAAAAGTGTTGGGTACTTGGGAGCAAAGGATGTTGGGGAAACATGTGTAAAGAAACATAAAAACACAAAAACAACGAAAGCTCACACAGGAGTCCTATCGCCATTTTGTGCTTTCGGCCAGCTGTGCCAATGGGTTTTCGGCTAGCAACTAGCGTCGCAACGTTGGCGAAACGGACTCATTGTGTTTGAGTCATTCTAAGCCCAGGATATGAAATAAACAAAGTGCCAAGAAAATGCGTATTAATATAAACAAAAGGGGAAAATTATTGGGCATGTACGCAAAAAGGATCATAGGATTACGAGTAAGAATGGTAACCGCAGACATGCATGTTTCTGGCTCATTAGCCGTCATCAGTGCGGCATAACCAAGTAGGGCATTGCACTTGGCTAGCAAAAGTGTTGGGTACTTGGGAGCAAAGGATGTTGGGGAAACATGTGTAAAGAAACATAAAAACACAAAAACAACGAAAGCTCACACAGGAGTCCTATCGCCATTTTGTGCTTTCGGCCAGCTGTGCCAATGGGTTTTCGGCTAGCAACTAGCGTCGCAACGTTGGCGAAACGGACTCATTGTGTTTGAGTCATTCTAAGCCCAGGATATGATCCTTTTTGCGTACATGCCCAATAATTTTCCCCTTTTGTTTATATTAATACGCATTTTCTTGGCACTTTGTTTATTTCATATCCTGGGCTTAGAATGACTCAAACACAATGAGTCCGTTTCGCCAACGTTGCGACGCTAGTTGCTAGCCGAAAACCCATTGGCACAGCTGGCCGAAAGCACAAAATGGCGATAGGACTCCTGTGTGAGCTTTCGTTGTTTTTGTGTTTTTATGTTTCTTTACACATGTTTCCCCAACATCCTTTGCTCCCAAGTACCCAACACTTTTGCTAGCCAAGTGCAATGCCCTACTTGGTTATGCCGCACTGATGACGGCTAATGAGCCAGAAACATGCATGTCTGCGGTTACCATTCTTACTCGTAATCCTATGATCCTTTTTGCGTACATGCCCAATAATTTTCCCCTTTTGTTTATATTAATACGCATTTTCTTGGCACTTTGTTTATTTCATATCCTGGGCTTAGAATGACTCAAACACAATGAGTCCGTTTCGCCAACGTTGCGACGCTAGTTGCTAGCCGAAAACCCATTGGCACAGCTGGCCGAAAGCACAAAATGGCGATAGGACTCCTGTGTGAGCTTTCGTTGTTTTTGTGTTTTTATGTTTCTTTACACATGTTTCCCCAACATCCTTTGCTCCCAAGTACCCAACACTTTTGCTAGCCAAGTGCAATGCCCTACTTGGTTATGCCGCACTGATGACGGCTAATGAGCCAGAAACATGCATGTCTGCGGTTACCATTCTTACTCGTAATCCTATGATCCTTTTTGCGTACATGCCCAATAATTTTCCCCTTTTGTTTATATTAATACGCATTTTCTTGGCACTTTGTTTATTTCATATCCTGGGCTTAGAATGACTCAAACACAATGAGTCCGTTTCGCCAACGTTGCGACGCTAGTTGCTAGCCGAAAACCCATTGGCACAGCTGGCCGAAAGCACAAAATGGCGATAGGACTCCTGTGTGAGCTTTCGTTGTTTTTGTGTTTTTATGTTTCTTTACACATGTTTCCCCAACATCCTTTGCTCCCAAGTACCCAACACTTTTGCTAGCCAAGTGCAATGCCCTACTTGGTTATGCCGCACTGATGACGGCTAATGAGCCAGAAACATGCATGTCTGCGGTTACCATTCTTACTCGTAATCCTATGATCCTTTTTGCGTACATGCCCAATAATTTTCCCCTTTTGTATATATATATATATATATATATATATATATATATATATATATATATATATATATATATATATATATATATATAAGAGATTAATTGTTAATAGCTGATCAAATAGTTATAAACAGAGGAAAATAATTGGGTATACAGCTAAATGATTAAGAGTACTCTTTATACTAAAATCCAATATATTTCTTCGATTTTCATCGATATCATCAGGGAAAAGCTACAATAGTGTGAGTTAGGTTTTTTTTATAATATGCGGTGATGTGTAGTTTACTTACTATGTGAGATTGACATCATTGTTATTAGATACATTTATATATATATATACGAGTTATAATAAACAATTTTACAATTTTTTTAAATTTGGAATTACAATTAGAATGATCTTAAATATTTAATTAATTTGGTTATTAAAATTATAAAAATTATTAAGTTTAAAATTTTTTACTTGACATTGAGATTATTATAATATAATGATTTGGCATTTTATAGGTCAGATTGTAGAATTAACTAAATCGCTGTATTAACTAAAAATACTAGTTTTAGAAAAACCGTTATAAGATGGTTTACTATTGTTTTTTGTCTAACAAAAGCAAATATGAATAAATCTCATTTAAGTGTTGAATATCTGATCTCTTGTTGATGCAATTATCACTCTCAGATATAAATGCCATTTCAAGAAAGTTTCTTTTTATACGGTTCCTTTCAACATCTAGAATTTTAAAAGATTTAAAATCCATTTGATGATTATTTGAATGAACATGTGTAGCCAGTGAACATCTTTCAGGGTACAATCTACAGTCACTTTTGTGGGAGGTGATCCGATCTTTAATCGGACAGAGTTCAAGATCGATTAAAGATCGGATCACCTCCCACAAAAGTGACTGTAGATTGTACCCTGAAAGATGTTCACTGGCTACACATGTTCATTCAAATAATCATCAAATGGATTTTAAATCTTTTAAAATTCTAGATGTTGAAAGGAACCGTATAAAAAGAAACTTTCTTGAAATGGCATTTATATCTGAGAGTGATAATTGCATCAACAAGAGATCAGATATTCAACACTTAAATGAGATTTATTCATATTTGCTTTTGTTAGACAAAAAACAATAGTAAAACATCTTATAACGGTTTTTCTAAAACTAGTATTTTTAGTTAATACAGCGATTTAGTCACTTTTACTAAGTTAATTCTACAATGTGACCTATAAAATGCCAAATCATTATATTATAATAATCTCAATGTCAAGTAAAAAATTTTAAACTTAATAATTTTTATAATTTTAATAACCAAATTAATTAAATATTTAAGATCATTCTAATTGTAATTCCAAATTTAAAAAAATTGTAAAATTGTTTATTATAACTCGTATATATATATATATAAATGTATCTAATAACAATGATGTCAATCTCACATAGTAAGTAAACTACACATCACCGCATATTATAAAAAAAACCTAACTCACACTATTGTAGCTTTTCCCTGATGATATCGATGAAAATCGAAGAAATATATTGGATTTTAGTATAAAGAGTACTCTTAATCATTTAGCTGTATTTTCCTCTGTTTATATATATATATACAGGGTGTTTCCAAATTGATGCGAAATATTTCACAGGGTGATTTTTCAGCAAAAATTAAGGGGGGTCTTTCATATAAATTTTTGTTCAAAATCGCTCTCCCTCCAATTTACAGCCCCTTAAAGTTGGGGGAAAACAATTGTTTTTATTTAATATCTCCACTATGGAAGAATTTAGAAGAATGAAATTTGGCAGATAATTGATGCTAATAAAATGGAATTTTTTGACAATTTTTGTAACCCTGGAATGTTTATACAAGGGGGTGAAAAAATCAACCCTTATGATATTTTGCCTCTAAACTTTTTAATTCGTCTACATTTTCCTACTTAAAAAATTGATTTAAGAAGACAGACTTAAACTGCAACTTTTTTATGTCCCGACTTTTTCTCCTAAAATTGTTAGTTTGATCACAAAAAAATAAAATAGGTTACAATTCGATATTACTTATTCCTTTATCACATAAATCCAGAAGCGTTATTGTTTGTTAAAAACAGAGTAAGCACGTGTCAAATAATGTCATAATGGGCAGATAATTATTGCTAATGAAATGGAATTTTTTGACAATTTTTGTAACCCTGCAATGTTTATACAAGGGGGTGAAAAAATCAACCCTTATGATATTTTGCCTCAGAACTTTTTAATTCGTCTACATTTTTCTACTTAAAAAATTGATTTAAGAAGGCGGACTTAAACTGCAACTTTTTTACGTCTTGACTATTTCTCAGTAAGTTGTTTCGTTGACCATAAAAAAAAATAAAATATTACTCATTCCTTTTGCACATACATCCAGAGGGGTTATCGTTTGTTAAAAAAAAATAAAGTATGCCAGTATTGAATGATATCATAATGACAAACAGTTAATGATTATTTAATTGGACCATATTTTCTACCAATAAGATTAAATGGAAACGACTACGGCCATTTCCTCGAAGAAGTGTTGCCCACTCTTCTTGAAGATGTTCCTATACAAATTAGGCAAGAATTATGGTAATGAGTACCTAATATTTAATTTTTTTATGGTCAAAGAAACAACTTACTGAGAAATAGTCAAGACGTAAAAAAGTTGCAGTTTAAGTCCGCCTTCTTAAATCAATTTTTTAACTAGAAAAATCTGAGGCAAAATATTATAAGGGATGATTTTTTCACCCCTCGTATAAACATTGCGGTGCTACAAAAACCGTCAAACAATGTCATTTTATTAGCAATAATTATCTGCCAATTGTGACATTATTTGACACCTGCTTACTCTATTTTTAACAAACAATTTATGTGAAAAAGGTATAAGTAATATCGAATTGTAACTTATTTTATTTTTTTGTGATCAAACTAACAATTTTACGAGGAATAGTTAAGACATAAAAAAGTTGCAGTTTAAGTCCGTCTTTTTAAATCAATTTTTTCAGTAGGAAAATGTAGACGAATAAAAAAGTTCTGAGGCAAAATATCATAAGGGTTGATTTTTTCACCCCCTTGTATAAACATTGCAGGGTTACAAAAATTGTCAAAAAATGCCACTTTATTAGCATCAATTATCTGCTACATTTCATTCTTCTAAATTCTTCCATATTGGAGATATTAAATAAAAACAATTTTTTTCCCTCAACTTTAAGGGGCTGTAACTTGGAGGGAGAGCGATTTTGAACAAAAATTTATATCAAAGACCCCCCTTAATTTTTGCTGAAAAATCATCCTGTAAAATATTTCGCATCAATTTAGAAACACCCTGTATATATATATAAGCTATCATCGATAATCCCAACTCTATGACCTGCTGTGCCCACACCGAATTTGGAAACTTAACTGAAAATAAAGCACAGTTAAAATTTTACTAGCACATTTATTAGGTGGTCTTTGGACACTGCCGAAAAAAAGAAATATATATATAATAATAATGTCAAAACAAGTGTGGGTGTGTAGATAAAAAGAAAGAACGCAGACTAAAACACTATCCAGGGTAGAAACATTTACAATATTATATGGTCTAGTGTTAGTTCTCCAGACACCAAAAGTCTAGTCGAGTGCCAAATGAAATTTGTTTTTTGTGCCGTTTTTATCCTTTCTCTCCGAAACCAATTTTTGAAATTCTGTCTGTCCATTATTCTGCAAAAGGGAAAATACTTTATGTACAGCTAGATTGAGGTTTTTTCCTGTCCAAGTAGGACTTTAAAATAAGTGTGCCAGCTGTGTATACCTACTGCAACCTTTTTTTATGTCTCAACTCCTTAACAAAAAAAGAATTAGCTGCCAAGACGTACGACATATGCAAAAATTATTTTTATTTATTTTTTCTTATGTTTTAGTTATTTATTTTAAAATGGCCAAGAAATAGTTACCCTATATCCAGCTTCGTATATCGTAGAGCTCTTCGCTTTTTTGCGTTTTACCTTTTCTTTCTTAGTTATGACGAAGTCGCAAAGACCATGCTAGTTCTTAGCCAACATCTTTTCCTGCATTCATAATACTGATTTTAACTTTCCCATTTAATGATTTATTTCTGGCATAAAAAGAAGATGGCCTTAACCGTGCTTTGCTGTCCGCAATAAATTCACAGTTCTCTGGCTTTTCCTATATAGTACCCATAGTGCTAAAACAGACTATATTTACCTTAAAGTTGTGTAAGAAAGTTGTTTCTTTTGGGGATATTTACTTTAGGCTGTTAAATTTTAATCAATCTCCTTGTTAATGCTCCTATTGTACCATTCTCTCATCTTTTCTACCAGAAAGCATGAGTTTTTCTTCGTTATTCTTAATGATATCTTTTCTTTTTTCAACAAAAAGGTGGATGCAATATTATATTTGTGATAACCTGAAAAATACTCTTTGCAATACTTTTCGTTGGAGGCCCTACAGTTCGTTCTTTTTACTGAGTGTCACACTGAAGTTCCCCAAGGGATTTGGAATCCCATAACTCTATAGAGCACAGAAAATACTCTAGAGGTGCTAAAGCAATGCAGATAAAAGCAGGAATTATTTTAGAGTCAGTACAAGATTCCTTAACGGCCATGCATTTGTAAACATACACCTCGAAATCATTTAGTAAATACCTAGCTGCAGTTTATGTGATAGGCAAACAAAATAATTAAATTAATAATATATTATTATTACTATTACAAAGCACAGGATAACAAAAGTCAGTGAATTTTTAGAGATTTAAAAATAACTCAAGAATACAAGAATATAGCATTCAAATTCTAGACCTGTATAAATTAGTAAAGGGTACGAAGATATTGAAATGACTGTTAAAAACAAATGGAAAAAGCTCAATTAGCCTAACTATGTTGCAGTACAACTCTCGACTAGTTGGATGGCTTACAAAAAAGAAGAAGTATAAAATCGTGAAAGAGGTTGTGAAATTTATATGATTTTTTTTTTCAAATATCAAGAGGTAAATTCCCTATAAAGAGCTAAGACGTAGGTTATAGAAACTACCTTTAAACCAAACGAACTTTTTAGGAAAGTATTCTTTGTGAAATTGTCATGACCCTACTGTTAAATAAATTACTGCAATGGTTTTAAATTGTATGCAAAATTTTTATAATAAGCTTAATTTTATAAAAAATTATTGTTTACTTAAAATGCGTTATTTTTGTGTTGTTCTTTGCCAACCCTGTTAGTTTCTTAATACTTAACTCTAATACTTTTAAGAAAAATTTTCTGGTTCAAATTACATGGATTGACTATCTAAGTGGAAACTGGAATCTACCCCAAAACACTAATTTTCTTACATAGCAAGGTAACAGAAGGTTTTAACGGGAAAACTTTTATTAGAAAATGGTCCTAATTTATAAGACAAATACCAAGTCGTGGTTTGGTACAATAAATAGTTTTTAATTTGATATGATTAGAAAGCATCCTTAAATAATAAGAAATCCCAACATAAAGGATTTTATACAAAAGTAATAAAAAAAGTATTTAAAAAACTTTATTCTTAAAAGTACTTTAATATTTCCATAAAGAAATCTTCTTCCCTACATCTATTTTTGAATTTGTACTTGTAAAAACCCGATCCTGTTTTACCAACAGTTCAGGACTGATGGAAAGAAAAACATAGTTTTTGTATATTTATTCCCTTTATTGAACATTTAGCAATAACAAATTATTTTTACCATTCGTTTTGATATTTATGGTTAACAGAAAAAAGTTCTAATAAAAAATAAACCCAACACTCTTTTCAAAACTGTATTAACCGTATACCTTTATTAAATGTTAACACAAATGACTACTATGTGACTCTCTAAAATGTAAAGGGCTGATTGAACCCTATTGTTCCAGTGTGATGGTCCGTTGGTAGCGGGGGTGGAAGGGGTCTGTCTACCTCAGTCCAGGGTGAGTTCACGCTCTGTAGAAGATTGTCTTGGAGAGCTTTTTTGCTTTATAGTTAGGAGGCGAGCAATTCAATATTTTAAATTTCGTAACAGAAGTAAAACATAAACAAAACAGATAATTTAAAATGGGTAACATCTAAGTTGCGACATTTTTATGAAATCAAATTATAAATTTTGAATATTGGAGAATCGAAAGTAACCTCAATACGAAACAACTTACGTTATAAAAACATGCTTTTTATTAAATGCTTTTAAAAAATTATGTTGAATTTAAATTTATAATGGATTTACTTGTAAAGATTACCTAGTTAAAGAAATAAATGTTGAAATGTGGTGTGCAATCAAGGTGTATTTTTGGAATAAAATTGTTTACTTAAGTTTTGCTATAACTGCAATTTTTATATCTATATAATGTCTTTAATTAACATAAAACATGATTTATTACCACAGAAGAACAATTTAAAGATTATAAATATAAAATTTTCTAGGATTGACATATGGTATGTCATTTTTGTTAAACTTGGGTTGTTATGTAAGTTTTGTATATATCCATAAAGACAAAAAATATGTAAACTTAAAGTTCTTGTTTACTTTTTAAAATATATCCCACCAAGATAGATACATTTTTGCATACGTTCAAACCAATTGGTAATACAGTTGTTCCAGACTTCAGTTAACACCAGCAAAATCGCTGTTATAAAGGCATCTATGGCTTTTTCTGGAGACTAGAATTGCTGCTTACGCATTGAATGCTTGATCTTTGGGAACGTGAAGAAGTTGTTGGGACTCAGGTCTGGACTATAGGGTGAATGTTATGGAGCTGTAAGCACTTGTATTGTCCCGATGTAGGATGATTCACGGTTGTGTGCTGCTTTGTTTATATACAAATCGGAAGTAACCGTTCTTCGATCTTCTAAAGCAATTGTTGCTACGTGACCAAGTAAACGTTATTTGTTGAACCGTTTCAGTGTTTTTTAATACCAATTTACGCGAACTACTTTTTGCTTGTGACCAACTGAGGGCTACAACAGGTAACCAACTTCGTAACACCCAGTTCTTCATGTAGGATCTTTTGGATCGAAGTCTTTCTCCAGGTATGTTACACGGTGGTTATCTCTAATTAGCTAATAAACTGCATCATTGTTTTGCTGTGTGACTGCTGTTTTATGGGGATTTAGGCCTGGATTTTTTCTTAAAAATGTAGCGACCACGTTGAAATCCGCAATGCCAACGGGAATTAATTGACTGGTGTGGTGCTTCATTCCCAAACACAAAAACCATTTCACTAATGCAATGCTGTTAGGATAATCTCCTTCGAAAATTGTAAGAACATTAAGCTTAAAAATGATCTTGACTAAGATCCAAGCTAATTTTAAAAGTTTACTGTACCTATACGACTTGTTGCATCCCAATGAAACTCTAAATTGATGTCAACAAAAGATTGAGGTTAGATCTGTTTCCGAAGGTTCTATTGGTGGCGCCTTCTAAGCGGCTATATGCAAAACTTAAAGTACGGCCCGCGTAATAAATTGTTTAAAAAGCAATTTATGAATTGTAATAATGGCTTAGGCAATACTATCTCAAGAATCTTCATAGAGATACACCAATTTTATTAAAATTGAATGGAAATTAAACATAAATCTAAAGTAAAATAATGTAAGTATTTGCAAACAGATTTTGTAGATGCCTAAAGAATTACACGTACTTTCTTTTTAAGCTAAATAAACGACAATGCAAAGGCCGTCTTCTTTTTCAAATAGATTTCTTTAAAATCGGCAAGACTTTAACGAATAAAGCCTCGCATTATCCAGTTCCGCATTGTTGATGTTTTGTCTTTGTGACAGCTGAACGGGTGAAACTAGAAAAGATACTATTTTTTTTCTAGGTAGTAAAAATATTATTAAAATATTTCATTGTTTACATAACAAACGCCTTGCTTATTTTAAATTTAACATAGGCAAAAACATAGCAAAAAAGATGAGAACAAGATTCTTATACATGTAACTTATATCAGAAGAATAATTTGTACTTACGAAACAAATAAGCACAAATGAATTGCTTAAAGATAGTCTTGCTTTTGAACAGTTTATAAGGATAAACTATGGATTTATTTTTTATAAGACTACTCTAATTGTGCGAAAATAAAAGTATTGGCATATTGTTTTAATTTAAACAAACAAAGACAGGCAAAACATTTGTCGTTCAAGGACAGCAATGAATAAATGAAACAACTAAAGTTATGGTCTTAAGCGATCTGATAGGAACAGTCGGTAAGTCTCTGTGTCTCCCGAAGACTATTAAATTAAAAGGCAGCGACACTTAAGAGTAACACAGTACTTTAAAACAACAAATATTTGATTTTACTTAAGTTAAAATAAATACATTTAAAAAAAAATAACTGTATAAAGTTAACCTATCTGCATAGATTGGCTCTACACACTCATTTAAGCTAACCGAAATTCACTAACAAAAGGGTGTTAATATTTTACGTAAAAGGTATTTGGATTAAAACTTCAAAGGACAAAATAATGTTAAAAATATATTTTGTTCGAAAAATTAAACTGCTTCCTAAAAAATCCATTCTTCATAAGATCTAGACTTTAAAGAAAGTATATTATTTGCCTAGGACGGACGTTTGTAACCTAAGCAGGCTCTAAGAGGTGTAAGCAGGTACTAGACATTAATGTCGTTGGCGAACAATTGCTCTACATTATTGCTCAGTCGTTTCATTTGCATACTCACAGAATCTGAAGGTTTTACTGTCTACTTTGTCCGTTTAACAGGGATAGAATCTTAGTGGACAGTATCCTGTGAAAATTTCCAGAGCTACAAGAGTAATTTAGAATAGAACAATGAAGGCCATATTGACCTTTTTGCTTGCTTTGTTGAATAAAATATAGGGATAACAATATAATTAAATATAGTTTAAAGGGTTATGGTCTAAAACCATACTTTTAATTGATTTAGCGAAACTAGTTGCAATTTGTCATTGGAAGAACCTAAGTTTTGTAAAAAAACGGGTGTGGCAGTCAGTGGGACCGCCGGTGGAAGTTATACTTTTATGCACGCACCATGATTCATAAATTTGTATGGCCACTCCAAAAACCTCCTAGTACCGATCGCACACTCATTTTATATCGAATTTGCATGAAATTTATGGAGACGGGGTCTGTCCTAAGCACTAGGTGCCTTGGAGGCACTCATATTCAGCGACCCAAATAATTTTCGAGAACCAAGTGTGCACTAATTTTGTACAAAATTTGCATAAAACCCCAGTTGTAATAATCTATTATCTGTTCGGAACGCACTTTTCAAATGCAATTTTCGAATCCAGAAATGCAATTACCCATTTTTGCATTATGAAAAGTAGCGACAAATTTTCCTAATGCCCTGACAAATCGAATGCAAAAACCGCATTCCACACCATCTTACTTTACAAATTTCGTAGGTTGTGTTTATTTTCTCGACTATACTTAAAAACTCTGTTTATGTAGCCAACAACCTCAAAAGCATAGTGCAGGTACTGCAACTATGTGGTACTATAGACTACAATACAATACTCATTACTGAATATTATAATTAATATTATTAAAATAAAATACTTAACTTGATATGTATACTTACATGAGAGAATTATAAAATAATCTGTCAAACACAATGTGATACATTACTATGATATTAATACATTAGCTCAGACTGTTTTTTGAATATCTCTTTTTTCAATGTACTGAATTTTTAAACGGTATTTAAAGGAATAATAGTTATGACTAATAACATGTAGTAAATATTTCATCTTTGTTTTTACCGACCAATATACCTTATATGTGTTTCTGTCTCTTGCTTACTCACACCATAACATATGTAATGATTTTGCCGATTTAATTTCATACAAATTAGTATAACTTCAAAAGTTGAACTACGGTTGTAGGAATAACTGGACTATCTCTACATGCCGAGACAGACTATATAAAAATTGAAAAAAAAAACAAGATTAGTAAAGCATTTGTTTATTTTCTTACAGGTATTAATTCCACTCACTAGATTCTTTAAAATTATAAATTATAATAACTCAACCCAAAGAAAATTCGTTCCAGAATTGTTATCTATTTTCTAAAAGTGCCCTTTATGTGGGCAATCAAAAAGGTTAAAATAAAAGTAGTAAGCTCGAATCAACAAATGTACTGATTAATCGATTCCACGATACCACAATTGTTTTCAACCACTGATTGCAATAATGTAATGTTTAAAAATTTCTTACTTTATCGATACCTCTATAAAAAAGAATACCTACTAGAGAAATAACACGTAAATACACAATTAGTAAAGTCATTAAAAGCAATAATTATAACTTTTGCATGTTGATACAAAACGAAAACAAAACGACGTGGAAAACAATAGCTTTTAAATACAGACTTCTGTTCGAATTCTAAAGATAATTGCCTTGCCTTCAGACTATTTCGAAAATCAATGTCTCACGAAACTGACTTTCGATGTTGATTTTGAAGCTTTTACGGTGAATTTCTATGAAGCTTTAGGGTGTTAACATGCTTTTAATGCTTTTATCAATAAAATTCGTTTGTTTGATTTTTTTTCTTGTCGTTTTTAATTTTTAGGCACTTACTGACGACGGAAAATTATTTTAATTGTTTTATTAGTGCCTCTCTCATTAACTATAAAAATATTTAAAAAATATTCGTGAAACTTAATTAAAATAAAAAAATAATATCATACTTTGGTTTTGAAATTATAAAAAATGAAATTAAAAAACAAATATCATGAATTCTTATGTATTAAAATATTTTTAAAAGGTTTTACCAAACCGCCTCATATAGACAAAAATAGTAGGTAGGATTACTTTGCCCGCCGCCTTAAAGATTATTTGTATCTACCACATTTCGCTCCCATTTGCCGACGTTTTTTGTGCAGTTTTGTAAGAACTGGTGAGCAGCGATGCCAGCTCTACCGATTTTTCGGTTGATGTATCAATTTAGACAGTAATCCACCCATTTACCGTTAAAATTTTTTCTTAGTTATTTTTTTTATTTAATGAACACTATTAAGTTTGACGCAATTTTTTTAAATCTACTGATTTCTACTTTTTTTGTATCAATCTATTGATTTAAGAAATTTTAGGATGGCACGCTGCTGTTGAGCGACAACTTTGCAGACCGAAATGCGGACTGAGTGCTCCGGCGGTATAAAACCAGTTTTGGCGAGAGTGATCCTACTAATCTTGTCTATAAACGGTGACCAAACGGTTTACAATTTCTAGAATTTGTATTCATACAAATTTTAAATAAATTAAAAAAAAAAATGATCATATAAATTAGACTGTTCAGTGAGCTAAAATACTCCTGTGTAATGCGTAGTTTTATTTTAAAATTCATAAATTATTTACATATTATAAATAACATGAAACTAACTATGTTTGCATTATAAAACTACATATTTGCATTCTATATCAAAATATATGCTTATATGCTCATGCAAATAATAATAGCGATAATTGTTTAATTTTAGATACATTGCTTAACAAGAAACCATTACTTCTAAAGCTTTATAATTCACTTGTTTATACCGCACTTTTCTGAATTTTCAATTTTATATTATTGTGTTTGTACTGTGTGCTTGGAGTGGTTTAGATATATTTGTGTTATGTATCACAAGGTTTAGTTTTTAGAAATAAAAAAGAAACATTTATCAAAATAATTGAGTTTATATCTTTTAATGAGTAGCTAGAAGAAGGTTATTAAACTTAACCCTCAACTGGTAACACGTGAAAGTAGTGCGCTATGAGTAACACACGTCTGACACACGCAACCCGAGAAAATTCGTTATTTTAGGGCATCTTTAAGAAGATTAAGTTCCCATAAACAGTTTTATTCATTTACTAAAATTAATAATGAATAATTTGGTTCTCAAGTACAGAATCCTCTTCATCGCCAATCAGATTCTCATTCCTGCCTATTTTTCTTTTTCTAGTCACCCTTCTTGCAGGTGGGGATTGAACATTAACCTCTGAAATTTCATTAACTTCTTCTAAAACTTCTCTTTCGCCTTCGTCTAAAATTTGTGGATCGTCTTCGGTGCCAGTTTCATGTTCAGAGACCTCTATATGATCGTCTACTCTAAAAGAATGATCTGAACCAAAGTCTTCGTCACTTGGTGCTTCTACCTCATGTGGCAGGAGGACCATTGCCATAATTTTCTTTCTACTTAGACAGAACTAAAGAAAAAGGTTATAAATTTTACAATATAAAATTATAATACTTTAATAATTATTATCACCACTAAATCTGTTAAAATATTTTTCAAATGTCAAAAACAAAAGTGCAGGATTGAAATTGTAAATATAAATTGCAAAAAATTAAAAAATTAAAATACCAAGTCTAACAATGATTCCAAGATAGTATTTTGAAAATCTAAAACAAATAATGCTATTGACAACACACGTCTCAAAGACGTGTATAAATATTCTGACTACTAGTAACATGCATCTCACAGACGTAGTGTTTTTTAGTAAATTTATCATAATAATTACAAAAAAAAATTCACTTACCTCAAACCACGTGAATCTTTGTTCCGGTAAACACACGAGGAATACAGTAAAGGAGAGGTTACGCTTGCAGCGCTAAGTCGACCTGTGGCAAATTTTGTAACTAGCCGCGTCTGACAGACGTATGTTACCAGTTGAGGGTTAATTACTTAAAAGTTTATATTTATAATAATAGTTCTGTATTTCTGAGTAATTGTTTCTATTGAACAGGAAACATTTCAAAGGGATATGGTAAAGGTAGTAGTCATTACCCAGGACCTTACAAAGTCATTAAAAGTTCACAATCGAACAACAGAATCGCTTTTTGTGTTAAACTGCTAAAAAAATTTTAATGTTTCTCTTGTGTAATAACAACTTCTGAAAGCTACGGGTTGTACACTACGACAGAGTTACAGGGTCTTTAGTTACTTAGGCAAAATAAAATTCATCGGTCAAATTGGTGGCTCTTAAGGCTTGTTATGTATGTCAAGGTTTAGTTTTTAAAAATAAAAAAGAAACAGTTGTCAAAATTATTGAATTTATATCTTTTAATGAGCAGAAGAAAGTTATTAAACTTTTTTTTTTTCTATATATATGACCACGTGCATCTTAGGCACTAAGCCAAGTTCTATCTGTGTATATATTTTAATCTTTGGACATACACCAACATCCAAGGGCTGTGGCGGGATTCGAACCTGCGGCCACGGTGTGGAAAGCAAACACTCTGTCCACTCACCCACCGGGACCACCAACGTTATTAAACTTAATTACTTAAAAGTTTATTTTTATAATAAACAAAATAATAGTTCCGTATTTCTGAGTAATTGTTTCTATTAAACAGGAAACGTTTCAAAGAGATATGGTAGAGGTAGTAAACGTTACCCAGGACCTTACAAAGTCATCAAAAGTTTACAATCGAACAACAGAATCGCTTTTTGTGATAAACTGCTAAAAAAATCTTAATGTTTCTCTTGTGTATTAACAACTTCTGATAGCTACGGGTTGTACACTACGACAGAGTTACAGGGTCTTTAGTTTCTTAGGCAAAATAAAATTTATCGGTCAAATTGGTGCGTCTTAAGGCTTGGCACAATTATATATATATTTTTTTTGAGATGACACCAGAATTAGACCCAGATCCGATGACTTCATAATTTCTAGAAAAACAAGAGACTCCATGCTGCCAGATCTTTTCTAATATATACGAAATAAAATGTAATATTATGGGTAGGTATTATACTGGAAACAAAACCACATTGTTACTACTTTAACCGGTAGTAGCTATAATGGTTTGGTACGAGAACCAAGTATAAAGCTTTCGAGAAGAGCAATTAAAAATAATATTATCTGAATGCATGATAATACATCTCTTTATAAAAAAGTGACTAGAAAATGTATTGAAATAGAAGATACCACAGCTTTAGACTGGCTGGCATCTTAACCCGAATTAAATCCTATTAAACACTTGTGGAAACACCTCAAAAAAGGGAAAAAACAATCAGAAAATATCGCACAGCTAATTGATGCACAATTTGCAGAATGAAAAAACATACATCAAGAAAAAGTTAAAAACCTTATAAGAATCATGCTTACGCGAATAAAATTAGGATAATAACAGTATTTTATTGATATTTTTCCACAAAATTAAAACCGGGCTACATTAAATGATAAGTTCTCTTTTTTAATATTTTCATGTAAAACTTACGAATAAAAAAACAGTTGGATGCAAAAAAATGTTTGACATTTAATGACGTAGGTAAAGTTAGCAGTGGAAGTATAGCAGTTTTAAAATCTGACTAGATAATTTTAAAAGGCTGATTAAAGCCTAATTTGGAACCCCATTGCGAAATTTAAGTGCTTCAATGGATTTCGAAAAATTAAGGAAACTGCTAACTTTACGTAAAGTTAGCAGTGGATTCTAGAAACTGCTGTAAAAATAGATTTTTAGATAATTAAAGGCTTATTAAAGGCTCTAAGAAAATGCAAACATATTTATAACTTTATGTGAATAAATAGTATTTGTAGCAAAAAATGAAAAACTGCTGAGTTAACCCTATATGACAATTGCTATTAGCGGTTTCTAGACTCCACTGCTAACTTTACGCAAAATTAGCAGTTTCCTTAATTTTTCGAAAACCATTGGAGCACTTAATTTCGCAATGGGGTACCAAATTAGCCTTTAATGAGCCTTTTGAAATTAGTCAGTTTTAAAAAATGCTAACTTTACCTGCGTCATTTAATGTAATTATGGTTACAAAAAAGTACACTGAAAAAATGTTTTAATTAATTTACCTCTTTGTATTTAAATGTAGAAAACTAGCTGACCCGGCGAACTTCGTACCGCCTACTGATGTTTTTTACCATTTTTCCAAATTTTTACGGTTTTGTAAATTATCGATAAGATATATAATAAATTAACTGCGCCACCTTATGGTGGCATCAGAGTACTTAATTACGCAAGAATTGCTAATGTTAATTTATACCATCTCAACTGCGCTACCTTACGGTGGACTTACATTCACATTTATAATATTAATAGGGATTTAATTCCAAGTATTCAACGCGTTGTATTTGATTTTATAATTCCATATGATTAAATACTGTAAATTAACCTTTATAATTAAGGTTATTTTTTTAAATTTAAAAATAATGAAAATAAAAAAATAAGATTGAGTATAAATTTTTTTAAAATATCACAACTCGCATGAATAGCACCTTAAACCATTCAGATACGGATACTTAGCGAATAGTCGGTCTTTGTGATTATATTTCTATCGTTGAGAACACGTATACAGTGGGGGCCACAGAAAACAGTCTACCTCGATATTGGGCTGTATTTATTAGATTTTAAGAAATGTCAAAATAGGTCAATTTTCGATCTAAGGAGGACAAATTTTTACGATACATGCGTCTGTCAATTGTCAACCCTCTTCTGCCACTTCTTGAACCCCTTTTTTTTAAATATGGAATATACCGTTACATATATATATATACATACTAGTTCGCTCCCGCGGTCAGTTTTTGAAAAAGGTCATAGGTAAGTTCACTCCCGAAGATTAAAACGTAAATAAGTAGATTACGAGAGATTAAAATTTTAACAATATTTTATTTTACCAATATTTATATTATTATATACAATATTATACATACAAGACATTTAATATAATGTTAATGTGAGCAAAACTTTTGGTAAAAACGATAACTACTCATTTAATGACAATAACAAAACAGGAACAAACTTATATTCAAAATATATCAAATTTAAATTAATTAATTTTTCTTTACATATCTTGACAATTTTTCAAGAAATTGAATTTTTGTAATAGCTCCAGTTTTGAAGCTGGCCAAATGATCTTCAATTAATTTAATTTTTTGCATTTCTACCCTTCTGTATACTTTTTTAATTTTATGAGCACTGTTTATTTTTACATAATATGTCTCGACTTGAAATTCTTTCAACACTTCAATAAATTGAAAAATATTTGGATGGGCAGCGTAAAACGACCCATTGAATCTGCTGTGGAAAGCTTCACAAGCATTTGTTGATCTCGTCCTTGCTAAAGAATGTTCGGCCCACATTTCTGGCGGGAATAGAGAATCTTCTGATATATATGTTTTCACCAAATAGTTATTGAAAATCTCAAATTTTTTGTCTTGTGGCAAAATTTCCGCAAGATCAAAGCAGAAACAATCTCACAAATCGGCTGGTTGTAAGTAGGGAAGGCCAAATACGAAATTTAAATATTTTCCAATATCTGATTGGGATTTGTAATCTTGAGTAAGTCCTAAGTGCTGAATTTTCCGCCACCTGCAGCAATGGAACAAAATAATTAATTTTTTGATAAAATATAAAAAGTAAGATCTTACCATGACTGGGTTAGATGAAATAAGCAACCCTTAATCACAACGTGTGGAAGTTTTCTTTGGAATGCTAAATGTATTGCCATTTCAAAATCTATGTAAACACATTTTGATGTTAGTGCAATTTCCATTTCTTGTAGCTTGTTGAGAAAAATGTTTAAGCAATTTTCATAAGTTTTTGTTGTTTTATCCGGTAATAGGAAAAATACTAAAGGCATGTAATGACCATTACATATTCCATGTACGGTAGATAATTGGTGGAAAAACTTTGGGCAACATTTAAATGTTCCATCCACATATAAACTTTCTAAAGTGCTTAAAAAGTTCAAGTTTGTCACGCTTGTAAACATTACAATTTTAGAGTTTATATCATTTGTTAGCATGAAATCTTCATTTCTATTGGTTTTTATTTCTAAATTGCTTCTTGAGTGTTTTCTAAGCTAGTTGGTAAGGCTGGTAGAAAGCTTCGTCTATGGTTATAGATATTCTTTCTAATATATTGCATATCAGTTGTTGTGATTGTTTCGACGTCATTATTTAGTAGCACACGGTTAATTATTTTCGACGGCTTTTCACTTACGTTTTCCGCTGCTTTTCTTTTCAAACTGTTGCTCAAAATTTGTCTGTTTAAGACGGCGATTTCCATCGCCTCATGAGCATGATTCAAATTTGAATCAACCAACATATTTTCGTCACCCACACTTTTTAAAAATGATTTACAGTTCCTTACTATACACTGCCACCGTTTCACATTTCCCGCCAATAATTTATGGAAATTAAATTTATAGGAATTCACCACCAACATAGGTTTTCCTTTTTCACTAATAATTTGGCTTACGTCCATTTTAAATCTTTCTCAACCAAGTGTAAAGAAGAAATGATTTTGTTTATTCCGTACATTTTCTTATATTTATACAGAAAAATAGGCTCATTACTAACAAGTTTGTTATTGTCATTAAGCGATAACATGGAATGCCATTAACAAGGGATTATTTTTGAAAAATATTTGGCGATAATATTAAGCAATAAAGTTTGTTATTGTCATTAAGCGATAACATGGAATGCCATTAACAGGGGATTATTTTTTTTGAAAAATATTTGGGAGCGAACTTACCTACACCCTTTTCACGTAGGGGAATTAAAAACTGAACGCGGGAACGAAATAGGTTGCGGCCGAATATACCGTGTGCGTCACATCATTAAAAAGGTAATAAGATTAAGTATTTAAACATAACGATTGTTCACGAATTTTTTTTATATTTGTACTGTTTTTTCAAAAAACGCCTCTATTCGTTTAAAGTACAACACATCTTAAAAACCTATGGTGTGCTAATATATTATATTATATTGTTTCTTTCACATCAAAAGTAAATTAAAACAAATAAAAATACTAATAATGATAATCAGGCAGGATGGTGAGCCGATCACTTTTTTTGACTGTTGTGAGAATATTTAAAAGAAGTATTTTCACATCGCTGGTTTCAACGTGAGAGTAAAATTGTTTAACCAGTTACAAGCCCCAATTTAAATTCGCTGAATTTTTCGATAATACGTCAAATAAAACCCCTTATATATAACGAAGCTGTTTATTCACACAAAAAGTTACGGAGAAATTTTGAAAGCTTGGAAGTTATATAAATTAATTGCTTTATAATTTTTGATAAGTCAAAATATATCTTTTTTTAAAGGCAAACGATATTACTTAAACTTAATATTTTTTTGAGAACACAGAGAAAAAACAAGGACCGAAATAGACAAAAGTGTAGACCACGGAGGGAATAACGGGCAATTGTATCAAGGTCAAGTAACAATGTCAAGTGACACTTTTTTTTAGTTTACTTCTCTCGGCCAAGTTTAGCATAGAATAAAAATTACCTACTGGACTAATTATTTCTGTTTTGCATTGTTTTGTTCAATAAAATATAAAAACCAATCACGCCACAACTAACCTGCCAATTATCCTGTTTTATTGTTTAAAAATGAGGGCCTCTTACTTCTAATTAAAAAAGTACTTGACATCGTTAAGGATAAAAATTAATTAATCCAACCATTTAAAAAGAATGATCTGTATATGTTTTACTTCTTGAAGAATTATAGAAGAGAAATATTTACTTTATTACATTGTAACTTTTTTATGGACGTTAATGATGTTAATTGCTTGTTTCACTTATGCAAACTGAACTCAATATTGTTTTTTTAAATTGTTAATTGTATGAAAATCCTATCCTACGGATAACTTATCATTTATGGTTTAAAACAGAACTTGTTTTATAAAAAAATAGGAAATAACAATTTTTAGTCAAATTTAACAATATTGTTGCTTGATAAATAGACTGATAAAAACATAAAGTCAGATATTACAATAAAAAATACATAAAATATTAATTTTAAGTGAATCTCAAGATAGGTAGACGGTGTCACGGTGTCATAAATATTTAATTATAAGAGCCAAGTTTAAAATATTGCTTTCTATGTGTACCCTAAAATGACTTAAAAGTGAACAGATACAATTTAAAAAAAAATAAAAATTTAAAATTGGTTGGTTTGTGTACTTTCTTCATGATCAAAAATAGGTAGATATAGATAAAAACTTACTTTTGACGTTTTACATAATTCGAGATAAATGTGTCACAACTCCAGCACTTGTAAAGAAAAAAAGATAATTCGATCAGTCACAATTAACAGGTATTCGTAGAGAGTAATATTAATAACCAAATCGGGATAATTACCACGGCTCTTCAATGTAACACTTTGAGTACAAATTATTATGTAATGTTAAAAGAACCGGTAAAATTAAAGAAACCCATCGATTTCTGGCCAAACAGAATTAAAAGTAAAACAGAAATCAATGGTAAAACGCCACGAGGAATGACTCTGAATTTTTTTTTTTATTAAGGATGTCCTCGTAGGTATAGACCTAAATACAAATGTACCGAGAACATCTATTGGGGCAGAAGAGGTAATATATTAATTTGGGATTTAAAGGCCTGCTCAGGGTGAGTAGTCAGAAAAAGAATTAATCATAGAGTTACACCCGAAAAGTATGTGATAATTCTGTATCGTTTCCCACGTGGCATAACTTGCATAAGTTTCAGAAACAGGGTCATATTATGCATAGAAAATAAATTATTTAAAAGAAATTAATGTTAAGTTTCTTAAAAATGCTACAATATATCACATAACATTAAAAAGCAGATAAAAATTGGTAATTTGATATACATTATTAATATTTGCTTAGAGAAACTACGTAAATTTTTTGATTCAATTAGTCTACTAAATCATCAATCGAGCGTCACTATTTATATAGAACGAAGTGAATTTCAACTGATATTGATACACTGCCAATATTAATTAAACAACATTTTCATGTTCATTGATTCAAGTTTAGTGTAAAGCTTTTTTATTAAAATTAAACATCAAATTTAACGATAGCTAGTTTTAATTAATCACAAAATTGCTGACACAATAAAAATTTTATTCATGGATCATAACGCAATTTTGAAAGGAAAGTATTTTTATAAAAAATCAATAGTTTTTTCTCTGAATATTAACAATTAACAAAGTGTCTATTAAAAGAAGTAAAGCTAATAGTACGTTAGTTTTTTAAGTGCTATTTATACACAGAAAATTTGGGCCTATATAGTCTTGATGCAGTAGTATTTGTATAAGTTCAAATTTCAATTCTTTAAATTAACGCAGCTTTCTTTACATTTGCTTTTGTACTGTGTTTGCTTCTTGTTTTTCTTTCATTGTTTTTCTGTTTTGTTTTCTTTCTTTCTGAATATGCTACTTTATGTGATTTTACGTAAACTAATCTTTATTTTGTGCTGATAATAATTATGGTAAATTGTAGTGTCGTGAGACACTTTATTAAAGCTTTTTCAGTGTTTTTTCTTACATCTGTTCTATATGTCACCTAGCCTGTAAATATTTTTTAGTGCAATAAGATGTTTTTTTCGAGAAATTTTTTTTAAGTAGGTACTTCGTGTAAGAGAATGTTAAATTTTCGTAGTTGGTGCTGTTGAGCAATTTTAAAATCGGCATGCTCTTGATTATCCTATTTTAACATTATGCTATTCAAGCATATGGTTCATTTGTGTCCGCAAGTACGTATCTCTTGTGTAAGTTTTCTTGGCTTTATTGCACATGCAAAGTAAGTTGGTCTCTTTCTTAGTACTAATAAGCACTTGCTATAATTTTTAGGATGTTCTTCATTAAAGTTAACGCACTTGTGCCCGTCTTCTTTTGTTTTTGCTTAATGGTGACGTTAGCATGGTATACACTTTAAGCATGCTATGTAGTGGGAATAAATCTGATGGAATTTTCTTAAACGACATCTGAAAATACTTTTACAATTTGTTTTTTACAATTTGGCTTTTTAGACAGGAATCTCTCGTTATGAATGTCAATATCTCTATTTTTACAAATTTGCTTATTTTCTTATCATTATTGGAGACAAATGAGTTGCTACCATAGGTTAGTAATAAGGTTTTCCTCTTTGCCAGTCTTCGTTTGTCTTGTACTGTTTTGTTTTTCTTTTATTGCTTTTAAAAATTAGATCATTTTAAATTGTAGGTTTATCAATATCTGTCATTGGTTGTTTTGCGTGATTGACACTTTTGTATCTGTCTTTCTATTTTCTTTAATTTGCATCATTTCCTGCAATCAATTGTTTATATGTAATTGTACTAAAATAATAAAATTAAAAAAAGTTTAAAAAAAAATAGCTAAAAACATGTAAGACAAGTTCACTACCTAAAGTTCACATGCTTTGTGGGATTGTTTTTCCTTGTTTTTGAAGGTTTCGGGATCTAGATCTACAGCAGAGTTTATTATTCAGTAGGGTAAGGCTAACAGGTAAAGTTTCTGTGGGGATTTTAATTATGAGTTTACAGCTGCTATTGCCAAAAATATGTGTAATGATCCAAAGTTGTGAAATTTGTAAGGGCTTATTTAAAGTAGATGCAGAAAGTTGGCTCTATTTAAGGGTTGTATAGTACAACATAAGTTATGGCTATCAGCAAGATATATACTTAACCTTAGAATCACGTTTTAAAATTTTTTAAGTTTTCGCACTTAAAATGTTTACCGACATTTTGAATAAAAAAGGTTATTTAAAAGAATAAAAAATTCAAAATATTTTATATATATATAACAGCTTTTAAAGTTGTAATGTACTAGCAGCCCACCCCGGCTTTGCACGGGGATTAAAGAAAAATAACAAAAGCCATTAAATTTTGGGTCAACGCTTCCCTGTAAACAATATTACATGTTGTTTTATTTTCTGGCAGCAAAATAAATTGATTTTCAGGTGCTCCGACCTGCCTTAGGCGGTTGGCCATGAGGAAAACCGATCGCTACTAATTGGAAGGTTTGACCTTGAGACTTATTATTAGTAAAAGCGAAAGATGTTTTGATAGGAAATTAAAGCGGTTTAAATGGATTTGGTAGATCAGTTGGGATCATCGGTATCCTCAGTGTATGAGCTAGTTGACCAGCTAGTGGTTCAGTTATAATGGTTGATACAACTTAATTGTCCTTTAATTCCTTTATAAGTAGCCTCGTCCCATTGCACATGCTAAATTCGTGATATCTGTCGTGATTATGAAATAAGTTATTTTGAAGATAAAAACTTTTAAAAAATTAAAAATTAGTTATTGTGACGTAACTATAACAGTTAGACATATGCTGTCGCGACATTTTTTGTAAATATTTATATATTCTTCAAAATCGTAGTACATTATTTTATTCTAGAATTAATAGTATTCTCAGCGCACGCGATGTAAGGATTTTAAGGTCATTTTTTGTTACATTAATGGCATTTTAGTAAGGATCCCTAATTTTTTGAAAATGAAACATAGCCTATGTCACTCGGGAATAGTGTAGCTTGCCAACGGTGAAAGAATTTTTGAAATCGGTTCAGTAGTTTCGGAGCCTATTTATTTCAAACAAACAAACAAAAAATCAAACCTTTCCTCTTTATAATATTAGTATAGATTAATGAAATTACGTCATATATATCATTTTTTTTTTGGATACAAGTTTGAATCTTTGTTGCCACTTTTTAAATTTTATTTATTTTAAACTACTGTAAATAATACTTTAAATGTCTGAATTGTACATTTTGATAATAAAGAAATATCACGGATTTTTAACTCATTTAATTTTTAATTGAAGTTCACTCTTTGGTAGTAAACCCGGACCGGATTAAATTTTAAAATATCTCTTTGCAGCATGTTAGAAAGTTATAGAAATAGTAACGAAACTTTTAACACAAAATCCAGGTGTTGATTTCAGTTTGGTGTACATTGAACGTCCGACGAATCAAATATCACGTCTCAAAGTTGATTCGAGAGAAGTTTGCCTATAAATTCTCAAGAACTCATTATGGTTTACTGAAAAATATTGTCCTTATTTCGTATTCTCTGGGTGTAATAAAACGGAAGAAACTCGCGCTATAAAAGAACAACTTTTGAAATTTCAATGAATGCAAGTGCTAAACGGATTTTGGGCCTTGGGGGTATCCAACTTTAAGAAGATGTGTCTCTGGATACGAGAAGCTGGGAGCATAGTAAAACTTTAAAATGGGGTTCATAGTTTTACTGTTATTGTATTCAGTATATTCTATAGAGTAGATTTCTATTCAGTTTGCACTTAATTCGGTCAAATATATAGCAAAAATGAACAAAAACGGTTTATTTCTAGAGCAGCTATAAAAGTGTAAATAATTTTAAACGCCAGTGATTTTTTTCTTATTTGCTGTTTTTTCAAAATTTTTTACGATTTTGTCTCGTATTTTTCATTGTTTTTTATGCTTTTTTTGTTATATCATTTTTATATTTTCTCGTTAGTTTACTTGGATTTACTACTTTTTTCTTGTATTTTGTAATTTATCGGTTAGGTATTAAAGATATTAACTACATTACCATACGGTGGCGTAATTGTTATTAATTAAATAACTTTTGTTTGTTTAAATATATAAGATATTAACTGCGCCCCCCAGCAAGAAACCTATGTTTATTGAAATGTCCTTTATTATATAATAATTATTACTCACAATCTAATGATATATATATATATATATATATATATATATATATATATATATATATATATATAAAACGAACAGAGCGTTTTGTGACAGTCTAAAAATGTCCAAAGATGATACATAACGTATCTAGTGCCTTTCTGTCAAAAGTAATAATTTCAGTTTTGAACTGAAATGGTGTCGGTTAGAAATATAAGTTCTTTTTTAAATTATATTTCTGCAAAAATTGTGGGTTTATTTATATATTTATATATAACTAGCTTTTGCCCGCGACTTCGTCTGCGTGTAATTCGATTAAAAGCAAGGTCTTTATGTATCAATAACTGGTGCCCGCGACTTCGTGTGCGCAGTATTAGTATTTCGAGTAGCTTATATTAGCGTGAAAAGAACTAACATTATGACATTAAAATTATAACATACATAATTTTTGGGTCGTATTTGAAAAATATAACAGTCTGACAATATTGAGATGTTACATTCGCACTGTAATAACGTAACAATATTGTCAACATAAGAAATACAGTAATTAAGCACTGCAAACCCCTAATCATAGGCCTATAGGTAGCTACTCAAATGATGTATTGTGAAGGACAAAATTTATCTCCTTTAAATACCAAAAGCGATAAAAGTATTCATTTTGATAAGGATCCATTTATTACTACCAAATGTGCATTAGAAATAAATTATCAATTTTTATTGTATTTATGGTTCACTATTTTGACAATAATGGCTTACTCATAAAAGATAGATATATATGGTGTCGCAGAATTTTTTGTAGGACTATTTAAGATAAATATTTTCACCATACATTATATACATGTAGCACTAACTGTTTTTGCAGCACACGCCTGAGTAGCTCGCAGATTGCATAATTTTTTCAGACTTAAATGACATTTATCGTTATATTTTGGACAATTCACACAATATCTTTATAAATTATAGCCTATATGTTATTCTGATCTATAAGCTACATTACTGTAAAGTTTCATTAAAATCCGTTTAGTAGTTTTTGCGTGAAAGAGGAACAAACATCCATACATCCATCCAAACAAACTTTCGCCTATATAATATTAGTAGGATAATGAAAAAAATTATACAAACTTATCTAGTGCTATGGCAGTATATTCCAGATACACAACCTGGATTTGTATCCGGTTAGAATTCCTAACTCTAGAGCACATGATGCTGCGACATAAATTTAAAAATTGATCAGTCTATACAAGGACAACACCAAACTGTGTTTCGCTCTATTTAGAACTTATCGGTATAGTATAGGTTTGTCTCTTCAGTCACTAATGAAGAGACATCCCCTGTATAGACTGGCCAATATTTGAAGTAAAAGTTTACGAAAATGTATCTGAAATATACTGACAGCATGGCACGAGATACGTTTGTACCATTTTTTTTATTATTTTATATATGTGTTAATCAATAATATATCCGCCATCTTACGAAGTGTTGGACCCTTGAGAAGCCATAATCCGAAATGGCGGAGAGCTAGGTAGGTATGCTAAAGAAGTGGCGGATAAGGTTAATGAAGGACAGAATTTGAGCAAGAAATCTTTATCGATCATATGGCTGCCACTTTCATCACGTAATATTAGACCATTAAGGAGCCTAAATCCGAAATGGCAGACAGCTGGGAGGATACAAAGGAGATAGCGGACAAGCATAAAGAGGGCCAAAATTTTAGAAAAAATCTTTATCGATAGTATGTCATTTCTACCATGTAATTTTAAAACTTTGAGGAGCCTATATCCGAAAAGGTCAACAGCTGGGTTTTTTATTGATTATAAAAAAATCTAAATTTAAACGTGGTTACAAAGGCATTTAAAATCTAAATACCTATCCACAGATAATTTCTAAACCTACAGAATTAACACATAAAATTAAACACATTTTGCATCGCTACCAATAACAGTAGTATCAGTATAGGTACGAAAACATTTATTTCGAACATATCACTAGTTTTAGCATTGGTTGGAAATTAATCAAATACAAAGTAATTGGAATAATTTAGATCCGAGGATAGGTTAGTACCTGTTACGACATACAAGCTATAAAAACGTTTAAAGTTCATTTTATTTATTTTAGAAATTCTGCTTTATTATATGTTTAAATTGAAGTGATACTTATATTAATTCGTTGGATTCGTCATATAACAGTTTTATGAAGAAAAAAATAAATACTTTTTTTTAAAGAGTTACAAAAGTATCTATAGGCTTACAACCAAGTCTTTAGAACCCGGCGAACTTACAGAATATATTGGGATTATAAGGGTCAGAGTAACTTAATTCATAAAGATGCCCAAAGAAAGTATGTTAAACAAAAATTTAGCAATAATGATTGGAAGTTAACACAAATAGAAATTACTTGACTTAAAAAATACTTTTTGTAAAATAATCTTTAAGCTTTTGGCAATACACTTTATTTGTTTTAGAGTAGGTACATAAAAAAATGACTTAATTTAAACAGAATATTTATTTTCTTCGATAGCGAAGCTGCTTTGAAGGGTCTACAATCTACTACTACGAGTCCAAAACAGCCTGTTACTGCAAAAAGTTTCTCAAGCAGATGACTAAACAGAAAAAAGTAATTTTCCTGTAGGTATCAGGGCATATAGGGATTGTCTGGTACTTCTTTTATCGGACCTGAACCTTTCTGTGGCATCTTAAAATGCCGCATTATCAATATAGTTGGTAAAAAAAAACGAAAACTTAGTGCCATCAACAACAAAAAAATATCCCAGGCCAAAGATAAGCATCACTGTGCTACTTTGAATTACTTTTAAAACTTAGAATAGTCGTAGGCCTTTTTACACTGTACTGAAGATCCATCTTTGTAAAATGTGCATACTGCATAGTAAAACATGCAGATTCTGTAAATAATAAAAGTAGTCATTCGCCAACGAAATAAATATCTGGGACAGGTCTTCTCAATGCCTGATCAGGTTACACACGTATATCCTAAGCGGATAACAGAATTTGTAAAAGTCTAGAACTTACGGACTTATTATTAAATGTAGGATATACACTAAAGATCTTTTATATCGCAAGGTAGAAAGACTATCTGAACCAATTTACTCCTTTTATAATCTGTAACAAAAAAAAAAACATTTTAATGAAATCGCAAACGGAGAAAATCACCGTGAATCTGATAAACCTATCACAGATGATGCAAATAAAAGTTCAGTCTTTGGCGACTGTTCTAAATTTTGTATGTAACATAAAATTAACATAAAATCACCAATTAAAATTAATAAAAAATTTTAACTGCTTAAATTTTATAAATAGGTATATTTTTTTTGGGTGTCAGTTGATTATCAAAAGTAAAATAATAAAGTTAACATCTTTTAAGTTAAATTTAATTAGTAATACTTATTTAGTTACTTTACTTTAAGGTCGGGTAGAAATAAGCTTTTAGTCGTAATAGTAGTTTACGTAACAAGTCCCGAAAGTGGTCTTTTACTGGACGAGTAGGCAAATTGCATGGCGAGCCACACGCGAGCCCTGGAAGCCTGCGAGTCCAGTAAAAGCACTTTTAGGACGTATTACGTACAATATTTTTTTTTAAACGGGCATTGTTGTTTCCATTTTTATAACAAGAACTCTTTATTAACTAATTTTAACATTTTTTTGAACAAACCTTGCTTGGGTGGCCGCCTTAACAATTTCATCTAATATAATTTGATCTTCCAATAATTCACAATTAAATGCATCATTTTAAATATCCATTTTATAATAAATTTCACGTTTTCAACCAAACGTCAAAATATGTCAATAACTAATTTTAACATTTTTTTTAACAAACCTTGCTTGGGTGGCCGCCTTAACAATTTTATCTTCCATTAATTCACAATCAAATGCATCCATTTTATAATAAACTAGCGCTCCCCGTCGCAGCTTTGCCTGCACATGTTTTAAGTTGACAGAATATAATATATATATATTTAATACTTTTTTGAAAAACATTATGTTTTATAATTGAAAGTATTTAAAAATTAATAAAGTAAACTAAAAATAATTTTTCTTATATACTTCATGATTTAGTAATGTCAAAAACATATCTATGTATGACTTATCATGAGTTTTGAAAAATATTCAAAATATTACTATCATATAAAGTTATGTAAAAAAATAATTTTTTCTATGAAGCTTTAAATAAAGAGTTTAATGCTAAAATTTTTTTTACAAAGATAACTGAATCTGAAAATGATGAAAACTAACAAATACTCCAAAAACTAAGTATTTTATAGACAAAAATTATATTAAACGTAAAAATAAAAAAAGCTTATTTAATTATTATAAAACTTATAAAACAATATTGCATTATTTATTTATGATGCAATACGGAGTTTGTATATTGTTAAGATCCAGTGGCAGTTTGAAAGCTGAATGAGCTGTTTTTCTCCTTCTAACAAAATTGCAGCAATACCCGATGGGGCACCTGCCACAGCAATCCCATGGTTTCTTCTTATTTTTGCCAAAAGTAAATTGATCAGAAATGTTTTGCCAGTTCCTCCTGAAGCACCAAAAAAAAATGCTTTTTCAGTATTGGAGTGAATACTATCTAAAACTTGATTATATACAGCACGTTATTCGTCTGTTAAAGAAGCTTTACCATTTATTACAGTCTCTATTAAGGCAACATCATAGTTGGTCTTTTTTAAGTATTCCCTGTTTTCAAATTTGCTTCAGACCTATTCGGCTGGGGCAGACCAGACTCTGTTAAGTTAGACCCACCTAAAGTTAATACTAAATTTTTTATCATTACCAAGCATTCATTGTATACTGCATCTAATTCTACATTTTTTTTTCAACCTTTGCCTATAAATTCTGTGTTTTACATCCTCTGAAATAGTATATTTCCTAACTAGTGCGCAAAGTAAGTCTCGTTCGCACGCTGGCTGCAGTTGACCGAACGACGCGAAGCGGAGTTCGGGCAGCAGTCGAGTGCGAACAAGACACTTTTCGGGAGAGTTAGGAACAGTATTTTTTCTACGAGCGAGAACATTTATAAAAATAAAAAATTAGACAATCAATTTAAAAAATTATATTCATAAGAAAATACTAAGCAACAACTATATAACAAAAACTAATTATTTCATTTAATTATTATTAACTATATTAAAAGTAAATGAACTATGTGAAGCATTATGCAAGGTTAATGCTAAAGATGCGGTTCCTTCAATGAAGGAAATTACTTGTTTTGTATTGTTTTTGTAGGTTCCGTCGGTGCCAGTTAGAGTTGAAATAATATTTTCTTGCAAACGATTTTCAGCAATATCTGGTGAATTTAGAACATTGTTATGGTGGGTCTCGACGCTTGTAGAAGTACTGCCAGTAGAGGTGGTACTACATGACATCTGCAAAATTTTGTTTGACATTTCTTTCTTATTTTTTAATGACTCCTCCAAATATTCTTCCGCCACAGCTGTGGATTTCCAACCACCGAGACGTTTGATATTAGTAATTTGTTCTCCATTATCAGCTAATATTGTCGCCGAACTGCGGCGGACACTATGACCTGTGTATAGCTCTGGGTTGGGTAAGCCCAGAAAAGCCGCTATTTCAGATGGCATTTTGCCGAATGTGTTTATTCCGACACACTGACATGTACACTTGCCGTTTTTATAATACACAAAGAAACGCCGATGTGCAGTAATATGAGGCCGAATATTTAAATATTTACGATATAATTGCAGGTATAGTCCATTTTACCGATTTTGGCCGATGACAGAAATCATACTCGAAGTAAATTTAGAGTTACATCTCTCTCACATACAGGCAAGTTAGAAATTTAAATGAGGACGTTTGTTTCTTAATACAACACTTACGTAACTGCATCTTGTTTCACCGGTAGATCAAAAGTATTCAATACGGAAGTCTTGACTTAATTCACATTCCTAGTAACCGTCATGTACGGCTCGTTGTTGAAGGGTTGAATTTAATAATTACTAATGTCAAATTTTTGTAGATGTCAAACCACACTGATAGTTTCAGAAACTTACGACCTAATTTATAAAAAAAAAACTCTCGGCCATTGGTAACTTGGATGACAGTTTAATCTTATTTCAGTGGTTTCTAATATAAAATCGGCCAAAAACGATGAAATGGACTATATATTCCATTATTGGCTTCAGATGTAATCACAAAATTTCTGGCAGTATGATTTTTTGAGTCTCTAATTTTAACTAGAATTAAATTCTGTTTATCTTCTATATCGTCTAAAGTTATTTTTGTCAACTCTTCACGGCGACAAGCACCTGCTAAGCCGAAGATTGTAGCAACTTTTACCATAAGATAAGTTTCGTTGGAAGCTTCTTCCATGAATTTTGTTATCTCTTCTTGAGTAAACACTTTAGATTTTTTAGGCCTGTACCCTAAATTTTGTCTCTTTAAAAAAGCGGTCAGTTTAAAATATTTTCCAATGTCCAAATTTAACTTGATTTTACACATAGTTTTCAGAACCGAATACTTGGACCATTGCGTTGGGGCTTATATTTTTCCGACTGTTCCGATAAATAGGCTAAGAATACTTCTTCACTAAAGGGCTACACTTTATTTATATTACACCATTTGCTAAATTCTGCATATTGCTTTTTATATTTTTGGGACGACCTTTGGGGTATTAGACTATTGCAGGTACTTGCGGCTTTGTCTAAAATATGAACCGGTATTTCCTCATTGTCTTCTGCTTCAATGTTTTCCATTGTTTTTTAAAAAATCTGGGCTTAGACTTACTTATTAGTTGTAGTTAAAATAATGGAAAGATTGACAAATTAATTTTTTTGACACTGACTGCAAATGTCATTGTCATAGAAACGTTTTTACTGGTGTATAAATATTGTTAATGGTAGGTACTTTGTTAATCAAAATTAAACCTTGTCAGCACTAGTGCGCAAAATAACGTCTTGTCCGCACTAGTGCGCAAAATTACGTCTTGTCCGCACTAGTGCGCAAAATTAAATTTTGCGCTCTCAAGCGCGTGCGCAAAGTACCTATTTTGCGCACGCTCGTAGAAAAAATTATCTTTATACTTTTCCCATAAACTTGATACATCCGACATATGGCCAAATATTAATATTATTGAAAATAATTCTCTCGTTTTATTGGCTAAAGGGCTTAACGTAGCTTCTTCCAGAGTGAAATCCCATTTTTTGTCTTCTTCTAAAAAACCCAATGCTTTGCAAGTAGAATGAAATGTCTGACATTCAATACCATCTACAGTTTTTAGATGACAATACGAAATTGGACTTTGTACATGATGTAGGAGCAGGTGTAAATGGTAACATTTTATATTCTGAGGATGAATGGTATATACTCGGCCTAATGCAGAATCCTTTTTAACTCCTGGCCAACCTGTTACATCTTGACCTCGTTTTCAAATAAGTAAGCAGGAACTTCTAAATAAAGTAGAATTTTTGCAAATTCTTCAACTTGGCATCCGCCTGCTTAAAATTGAGATACATTATCTTTACAGATATGCAATTGGCGGTTCAATACCAATAGTTTTAAGTCATCTTGATGCTTATGTGTTTATATTTAGAGCTACTGTTTTGTCATTACTTAGTAGATTATTATCTCTATGTATTACATGTAGGTATATTATGTCAACTTTAAACTTGCACGGGCTAAGCCACGACCGGAGATCGGTATACATTTTTTTTAAACAAAGTAAAAATGTCGTTAAACGTATTAAAATAAATAATACCAAGTGAATTTTAGTTAGTAACAGTGAAATAATAATCACAAATATCTATAATTTTTTGTATAATGTAATTAAAACGACACTTGTGAGTGAGTACACGTAACATTAATTTTTAATTAAATATTGCTTATTATAATTAAAAATCCGTATTATAATGGCTTAAAATTTATTTAAAACGATCGTATTTACGCTTGTTTTAAAAATATTTTTTTACGTTAACAACTATTTACGATAGAACCATACCAATCGAACTGTCAACTATCAAATTTGACATTTTCAAACAATTTTATGTTATAAATTTTTGTCCATTTCCACCTGTTAAAATCATAATTTCGCAAAATCCTTTCTTAGCACATCCCTACATTATAACACGAAGGTACCCTCCAAATTTCAAGTTTCTACCTATAATAGATTGGGCTGGGCATTGATTATGAATCAGTCAGTCAGTCAGTCAGTCAGTCAGGACATTTTCTTTTATATATATAGATTTCACGTTTTCAACTAAACGTCAAAATATGTCAAGTTATTTTATAGTTTTAAATATATACAAAACTCGGTTACCATAGAATTGACCGCTTTCTTAGATTAACTATTTCATTGTAAATGAGTCCGGTAAAAGCTTTTACCGGACTCATTTTTATTTTCTGGCCTTGTCCGACAAAATGAGATTTTCTGATCTAAAAATAAACCGGAAAGTATTAATTTCTAGCCGGTTTAAAAAAAAAATAAGATACCTACATATTGTGAAAAATTTTTTTGTGCTTTATTGTATTTAAATGTTTTTATCGTTAATTATCAGGAAAAGAATTGTTATCCATAAACTGATACTTAAACCCATTTTTCCAAAACGACAGTAAAATTACCAATCGTCTATTAATTCTATTAAGTAACGCAGAGTAAACAAAAAATTTTCCCTTAGTTTGGTAATTGAATTTTCTTAATTTGGAAACTTTTTTATTTTTAAAAGTGTATAATTATTGTAAACTGTTTCACTAACACTAAGCATCCTGCGAATTGCTATTAAAGTTGGATATACCTACTAAATAAAAAGTTGTTAGTAAAAGCAATGTTATTAACTAAATTAATAAAATACAATTGATATATTTTGGTAAAATTAAATAAATTTTAATACCAATTATTTGTTCATATACCTACACAAAGTTTAGAAAAAATAAGTACCATAATCACACCCATGTAGGTATAAGAAAAAGAGATATATGTAATTACTTACTTTTGGTAGAAACCCACCGGAATTAGAATTACAATAAATCCTTTGATTTTGCTGATCACTTTAGTGCCTGCTGTTATTACGTTACTATTGAGTAATTGAACCGTGGCTCGACTCTTTTAGGTTGCAATTAGCGACATGCTATTCCTACTCTACCGAAAAAAGTACTACTTCGTCTAAATACCTTAGGAGAGGCAAGATAATCTAGGCTAGTAACAGAAAATTGAGATGCGTAACCGAAAAATGTGACTGTATTTTTTTTCCAATGACAATAAAAAAGTTTCACTTCTAAAAATGTAATAATGTATTTTCTTCTAGGCCACTATTCGATGTTGATCTTCTGAAACCACACAACCACAACATTCATGCTTATGAAATACGTACCTACTTCATTATGACACTAGTTTAAATGTTTATTCTGTAATCGTTGTGATTATTGTAGTAGCTATGAATTTCATTTTTGACAGTATTGAACGAATGGTCTTAAATTTTTGGAGCCAGAGTTTAAATAAAAAAAAAAAAAAATGGATGAAGATAGTGATTCTAATGTGGAATTTAATAATACTTCTCCCGAACTAAGAAATTAAGCGAACGATCTTACTAAGAACTTACAACCTCAAAAATCAAGAGAAGAATATAATAAGTGTTATGCAATGTTTATGAATTGGCAACAAGAGTAAAAAAAGTAATTCCTTTTTAGAAAGTGTTGTCATTGATTTTTTTAGAAATATAAGCAAAAAAATAGAAAAAGTACAGTCTGTTACTCTGTTGAAATAAAAGTTAAAACACCTTGTATTCAATGCCAATTGTGTCTGGCCGTGGTGACAGTACAGTCTGTTGGAATGAAAATTCGATACGAGTAATTTCTCACACTCGTATACGCTCGTCTTCGGAATCTTACACTCATATCGAATTTTCATTCCAACCTTGTTACAGAGTATACCACTATAATATTCCAGAAAGTAACATGATTATCTGGGTTTTCATTTCTTTGGAGGTGTAATTCGCGACTCCTCAACTTAAAATGTTTTTACTTTTCTAACAAAATAGACTTCTTCTATTCTTTGTTTAATTAATGCGTCTCCGATTTAGAGTTTTATTTGTTCAAAAAGCGTGAAACAATTTAATTGACCTTTTAAAAAACTATTACTAGATGTAAAAATTAGAAGTACTACCTAAAAAAATACTACGGAGAATTAAAATATACGAAGATAACGATAGGCAACATAGACATCGAAAAAACAGTAACAGTATAAAATCAAAAAAACAAATTTATTAAGGTAAAAATATATGTAAGGCGTTATTTCAAAACACTACAATGTAACAAATATTGCACATAAAAATTTTTACTTTAGGTGTTCTGTATACAAAAAAACAAAAATATTTACATTATTTATTCTTTGACATAACAAGTGCATTTTACCAGGTTTAGAGATGTTATGAAACCATTTATAAAACAGGAACAGACATTTTAAAAATATTTTCAATAATATAGATAGATAGATATTTTTTTTGGGTTGGCTGTTAGCCTATATCACTGCGACCTTTGCAGATCTATTGTGAACACTCATTATCTGTGGAATGGGATTAGATCACCTTGTCCAGCTCTGCCCTCTTAATGAGACTTAATAGCCTTGACAGCGGCCACTCCGCATAACTTGGAGCAGCCGGTTTCTCCTCTCCCAGTAATAGATACCGCGTCCTTGCAAGGCCTTCACATTGGCATAGGACATGAAATGCAGTTTCCTCTTCCTCTTGGCAGTATCGACAAATGTCTTCATCTGCTAAGTTTAGCTGACTCATGTGTTTTCTGAGCCTACAATGTCCTGTCAAGAGACTGACAATCATTCTGACATCATTTCGCCTTTGTGATAGCAGCTCTGCAGTAAACTTCGCCGAGTATCCCTTTATGAAGTGTTTGGCTTGTCGCTTGCCCGGTAATTTTTCCCACCACTCCTGGGTCTTTTCTAGCCTCCTCCATTTCTCAATGGCTGCCTTTCTGAATATATTAGCAACTCCGCCGAATGGTTCCGAGCCAATCATTGGAGTGTTAGCTCCCGCACGGGCCAATTCATCAGCCTTCTCATTGCCCCGAAACCCTGAGTGTCCTGGTATCCATGCCAGTGTCAGAGAATTTTAACTAGCGGCATGTGTCATGGCCCCAACGCAGTCCCACACCTGTTATACCCTGACTTACGATCTCCGTTGCACAGTGTTGTATGGCCATTACTTCAGCCTGAAACACTGTGACATACGCACCTAGACTTAGTTGGACTTCTGTCTTGTGGCCTCTACTATATCGGGATATACGAATTCCTAACCGTGGTCATGACATTTGGGGATTAGTAAGTAATTCGGTAATCCTATGTCCGAATTCCTAACTAAACATTTTTTACCTGTTCTTGGCGACTAATTTAGATTTTCTTAATCGAATTGAAGAAAAGAAATATTTCATCTAAGTAGTACTTGAAACTTATCAAATGTATTTCGTATAAATTTAATAATTGTTAATTTAAAATTAATTTATTTATGTAGATATTCATTTCAACTATTTTTTTTATATATTTTGACATGTATGTAAATATTTTATCAAATTAACAAAAATAAATATATATTTGCAATTTTAAAATTTCTTTAATTTTATTAATTAAACAAAAAATTCCAAAAATAAAAATATAATTGCAATTTTGAACTGTTTTTAATTTTATTAATCACACGAAGTTAGAAAAAAACACTTCAAACAGTTTATCTTCACTTTAAGATTTTAACGCGCTATACTTTTACGAGTATAATCTAATTAATTAATGAATCTTACAAAAAAAAATAATGTAAAATTTTCCAAAACACATTTCGTTTTTAAAATTTTGAAGACTATTTTAGATTTATTAAATTCAGAATTAAATATTATTTGTATGCAGTTAGGAATTCGGACATAGGATTAACGGAGAGGGTCTGAGTTCGGTAGCCCAGCTGGGGGTCGATCGTAATGATCTGACCATAGTTAGGAATTCGGTACTACCCTACTATATATACCTGACCCTGTGCCCTTCTAAGTCTTTGAGCCATCGGTATACCAGATGGACTCCCCTTGGATGGGGGGGCCATTCTTCCATGAGTCCCTTTCCAGTATTTCTACTCGAAAGATTCTCGCAAAGTTATACCTGGGGACTATCCTGTCCTGAGGCATGCTCATTATTTGATCCGCTTTAACCCTATCATATAACTCTGCTTGCTTTTTTCCTTTTAATAATAATAATAATATTAATGTATCTAGAAAAATAAATTAAAAAAAAAGTATTAAGCCCAAACATTAAGATGAAAAATTGACAACCAAACAAACCTTTAAACCTTTGTTAACAAAAAATATATAATTTGAAATACTGAACATTCCAGGTAACACAATCTCATTAGATATAACATATCTTAATAAAATAGATACGCTTCCAGTTTAACATAAATTTGCTAATATAAATGTTAATTACTATTTTTTTATTCATTTTAGTGATAGTTTACATATTCACATACTTTACATGATAAAATACTGCCAAATCTATACTAATATTATAAAGCTGAAGAGTTTGTTTGTGTGTTTGTTTGTTTGTTTGTTTGAACGCGCTAATCTCAGGAACTACTGGTTCGAATTGAAAAATTCTTTTTGTGTTCAATAGACCATTTATCGAGGAAGGCTTTAGGCTATATAACATCAAGATGCAACTATTAGGAGCAAAGAAGTAATGGAAAATGTGTAAAAAATGGGGAACATTATTGATCGTTGAGGGCTTCCATTGCGTGCGCTGCGAAAACGGTTCAAGATACCAAAAATATATGTATGAAAGAATTATTCCTCTTAAAATGATCTAAAAAAATGTCCGCGACAGTATATGTCTATCTTCTAAGATTAACTTACTAGAACCGTTTTTATGGTAATTAAATTTGGTCGAAATTAATGCATTATTTGTTAAGAGTTGTATCAACGTAGTATTATAAATATTTATCCAAATAAATGTGTTGTTGATTAAGAGTATTTAATTGTGAACAAAATTGTCTTTGACATCACTTAATTTCAATGAACATATTACAATTTTAAAATAATTATAAATGTGAATGTAAGTTTGTTTGTTACGCTTTCACGCGAAAAATAATCAACCGATCACTATGAAACTTTGTACATATTATATTCTTGGAGGTATTAGAAGTAAAATAGATACATTTTATTAAAAGAAATATTTTATATTTTTTACGAAAAATAAAAAAATTGTTTTTCAAAAAATCTTAAAAAAGTGATTCTTACTAAATTAAGTATTATGACGCCACCGTAAGGTGGCGCAGTTAAGATTGTATAAATTAACATTAGCAATTCTTGCGTAATTAAGTACTATGATGCCATCATAAGGTGGCGCAGTTAATATATAATATATCTAATCGATAATTTAGAAAACCGTAAAAATTTAGAAAACCGTAAAAATTTGGAAAAATGGTAAAAAAACATCAGTAGGCGGTACGAAGTTCGCCAGGTCAGCTAGTATATATATAAAAGGATGTTTGTATATATGAAATCGATAGACTCAGGCGGCGCTGTAAAGTATCGACTTCCGCCCCGTTCAACCGATTGTCATAAAAATTAGTATGACTATGTATTTTTCCTCGAAGAAAACGAATATGCTATGCACATTGATGTATATATGTATGATGTTAGGGGTAACAGATACACCTGCGACCTATAAGATCTATTGTGTCCGCACATTGATGTAACTCGCCACCAGGCGGCGCTGCAACGTATCGCCTAAAAATGAACTATTCAAAAAGCAAATCAACTAACTTCACTTCTATCATCTGTCAATAAGCTTAAAATAATCACACAAATAATAAATAATATAAATAAGTTAAAGAAATATATAATATATCGAATCGATAATTTACAAAACCGTACAAATTTGGAAAAATGGTAAAAAAACATCAGTAGGCGGTACGAAGTTCGCCGGGTCAGCTAGTCTTTATATAGATAAACGAAACTATCGGGTATGTGTTCGATTGTAAATAATAATCAAATTTCCTAAATTCTCAATATCTCGCCATTTATTTACGTTTTAGTTTTAGTGGATGGGACGAAGTAATTTCACTTCCACCATTTGACTTACCATTTCTGTACAAATATGTTCTTGTCATAATATCTGCGGCGATAAGTAAAATCTAGCTAACTTGTTTAACCTCTAAATGCATAAAAAGAATCATTACTAAAGGGATTACTGTTTTTTTCTTTCTTAGATACGGCATTCTTCGTCTGCAGCAACACGATTTCCTCCGTGGTCGGTGTACAGTCTCAAAGCTTTTACAAAGTACTGTAATCTAGAGTATCTAGACGTCCGAAATAGATAAGGGAAATCCTGTTGACATAATTAACGTCGATTTTAAGAATGCTTTTGATAAATGTAGGGTTAACTACTTGATTGCAGTTTCCTGCTAATCAATTGTCATTTTAGTAAAACGTTTATCAAATAGATGTTAAAGATAATAATAGTATACCTAATACTATTATGACGTTTTACAAAGTCTTTGAAAATCAAAGAACATATAGACCGTTTACTAAGAACCAACAACTACTTCCCTGGCTATATGTCCGTCGTGGCAAATTTTTTAAATTTACATAATTTGTTTGTACTTAGTAGTCGTCAGTTTCTGGTACAGAAACTTTGAACATAATAGTTAACATTAAGAATAAACACATTATAAATTTTCCTAAAACTGGTTCTTGGAGATATATTGCTAGAGATACAATTTTATAACTGGTTGCCATTGTTCACCAAACGACGGTTTTTTTAATACAAAACTTTAATTTTCCTTTTTGCAATGCTTATTATATTTGTTTTAAATTTAAATAATAGTTAATTCTATATTTACCAGTTTTTTAGTGTTTTCAATCAAAACTAAATAAATGTGTATATGCTAATAAATAGATACAAAAATATTTTACTTTATTTTAGGCATAACTCGAAAGTAAATTTAAAAATATTCATTTTGACAAAAAAACTATCCTTGTTATTAACTAAGTAATGTAAACCACAAAAATATAACAGTTTCAATTGTAAATACCAAACACAAAATTACTGTGCAAAATATTTCCATGAAAGAAAAACGTTAGAAAATGATTTTTAATTACTAACTAATCAATAAGTCTTACAGCTGGAAAATAGTAAGCATACAACGATTTGAGCTAAGAAGAGCAGTGAAAAAGTAAAAGATACCTTATTAAACAAAAAAAATTAAAAATAAATTTTTAAATCCAGTCGTTAAGACACAATCGTTAGCGATAGCTGGCTCTCATCTGGTTTCATGCGATAGAAAGATTTTAGTTGAAACAAACAGAGACACAAAGAAAGTTGTAAAATAGTATATATTATTAAACAACGCATTTCATATGGCGCTCTGTTATGACACGAGTCCAAATTTAAAAAACGAATCGCGACATCAACCAAAACTTACTTTAGTTTCACAAACTTTTTTTTCACTTCCATTTATTTTCTTTTTACCATCAAAACTTTTAATCGCAGTATTGTCTGCAAAACTTATTATTTTTCCTTGTCTGCTCTGTTTAAAGAGATTTTTATATAAATTGTTAACAGCAGCGGTTCCAAAACCATTCCTTGTGACACGCCACAAGACTTAGTTTTAAGGTTACTACTTACTTCGTCAATTTAGACATATTGTTGTCTATGTTTTAAATAACTTTTAAATAAATATAAAACACTACCTTTGATGGCAATCTAATTATGTTTACTAATTAGTTCATGGTGTCAAACTGTGTCAAAGGCATTTGTCAGATCTACACAGACACAAAAGGACGATTGGTTTTTGTCTATTATATCTATACTAATATTATAAAGAGGAAAGGTTTGATTTTTTGTTTGTTTGTTTGTTTGTTTGTATGTTTGTTTGTTTGTTTGTTTGTTTGAAATGAATAGGCTCCGAAACTACTGGACCGATTTCAAAAATTCTTTTACCGTTGGCAAGCTACACTATTCCCGAGTGACATAGGCTATGTTTTATTTTCAAAAAAAAAATAGGGATCCTTACTAAAATGCCATTAATGTAACCAAAAATAACCATAAAACCCTTACATCGCGTGCGCTGAGAATATTAGCCTCAAGGTCAAACCTTCCAATTAGTAGGGATCGGTTTTTCTCATGGCCAACCGCCTAAGGCGGGTCGAGCACCTGAAAATCAATTTATTTTGTTACCAGAAAATAAAACAACATGTAATATTGTTTACTGGGAAGCGTTGACCCATTATATTTAGTGGCGGGGAAAGGTTTGTTTGTTTGAAATGAATAGGCTCCGAAACTACTGGACCGATTTTAAAAATTCTTTTACCGTTGGCAAGCTACACTATTCCCGAGTGACATAGGCTATGTTTTATTTTTAGAAAAGATAGGGATCCTTACTAAAATGCCATTAATGTAACCAAAAATGACCTTAAAACCCTTACATCGCGTGAGCTGAGAATACTAGCCTCAAGGTCAAACCTTCCAATTAGTAGGGATCGGTTTTTCTCATGGCCAACCCGCTAAGGTGGGTCGAGCACCTGAATATCAATTTATTTTGTTGCCAGAAATTAAAACAACATGTAATATTGTTTACAGGGAAGCGTTGACCCAATATATTTAGTGGCTTTTGTTATTTTTCTTTAATCCCTGTGCAAAGCCGGGGCGGATCGCTAGTCTATTATAAAAATCCGTGGTTACATTATAAATTGCGTCTTTAGTAGATTTACCAGCTCTAAATCGGTAATGTTTAAGCGATAAAATTTTCCTTCCTTTAAAAATGATATGGTTGTAATCATTATATTTTCATTGTTACGTTTTGTTTATTAAATGAAAATTGCAATATTTTCATGGCAAAATTATCTACTTTTTAACGTTGCGTGGTTTCCAGTTCTAGTTACAAAATATTAAAACTGAAAACTGCTGTATATTGAAGAAAAGACAAGTAAAATCCCTATGACAAACCGTGTTGATTCGCACAGTGAAACAAGTTGATTCACCCCAAAAATTGTTATTTCAACAAATCCGTCTGCATGTGAAATATCAACCCAGCGTGGATCTTTTATTTTTATTCACAATAACACACGACATACATCGACATCAGAATATCCCTATCAGACAACACCACATAAATAATCATAGGCGTGTACTGTAATTTTTTAAATAATTTATATCATTTTGTAATTTTTTTGAAACTTTTTGAATAATTAATTAAACAACAATTCCACCGCTGGGACTAGTTTTAATAAAATCTACTTCATATACATGAACATTTTAGTACTTGCAGTTTTATTTTTAGTTTAAAATGAAAATCAAAGTAATTTCAGCTTTCAAAACCGAGTTGAATATTCTAGTCTTAAAACTCAAGAGGGATAAATTAATTGCAAAATTGAATTTGCTTCCCGGGATTTCATAAAAGCCGGTGGTTGTGGTGTTCTTCTTTAATCATGTTGGCAATGCAACCTTATTAATTTCTTTATTTCACGCACTGAAGCTTACAATTGATTTAGACTATTTAGAGTACTCGGTCAGAGGTAATAATTGCAAATTAAATTTCTCGATTATTAAAAATTTGCTGTATAAAATTAAAATCATTGAAGTACAATGTGTTTAAAAATGAGCAGATGTGCATTTCTGACCCTTACACAACAGTTGACTTCTAGATTGGTAAAAGATTATCAGAATCCTTGTGCTAATGGATTGTAGAAAACAAAACCAGCTAATAATAGTTACACCCTTTTCACTAAATAGAGCTTCAAAAGGTGCAAAGACTCGCTTGTAAAAGGTATTATTGGAGCAATAAGATTTTCTACTAGTGCGGCCTTAAAGGTAATTCTAGACTCCTTGCATTCAAATATTAAAAGACCTGTTTCAAAGGTGCTCTATTGATTAAGGACTACGTTTCTGAAACCTGGTCATCTTACATGACAATTTAAGATTCTAATGGTCAGAGCAACATGATTCCTGAAGGTGCCTACTAAATGTGTTAATTTACATGAAAGAAAATCGCTTAACAAACTTACAAAAAGCCTCACTTATTATACTAAGGGGTCTAAAACACCAGAAGGAGTGGGTATAGAAGTTATTGGTCCTAATGTTATGCTCTCAATAGCCCTGAGATACACTTTCACAATCTTCTAAGCAGAACTGGTAGCAATAGATTTTTGTTCTTAGCAGACTTCATTAAATAAGGCCTCAATATTTATTTTATTTTATGGTCAAGCTGCTTTAAAAGCTCAACAATCTACCTTGTTTTAACTCGTTTTCAACATTACGACAAAATTCTGTCAAACAGGCAAAAGATTATACATAGTAGCTGTATTAGCTGTATAAAGAATTAGTTGGTCCTAAGGATTTATTTGCAAACTTAACACAGCTACCCATTACCTATCATTGACTCACACATAAACGTTAACTTATTAACTTAACAACATTTTTTTACTTAAACAATAACTGTCATTTTTTAAGGTAAGTTTTGTATGACTTAAATGCGTAGTTTTGATATTGTACAAAATAATAGATCTTTAATAGGTTTACGGTTTACACACAAGTGAACAAATTACAAACGAGCTGTGTAAAACGCATTACTACTAGTACTTTGTTTACGGTTAGAACTATAAATTAAAAAAATTAAATTAATTTTTATTGTAATATGTGTTAATAGTTATATCACAGGTTTAAAATATCAATTTAAAAGAGTAGTGTTGCAAAGATTTTAAATAAATACGATGACTGTGGGAAAGTAAATAGCACTTTTAAGAAATATCCGATACTAGTAGCGCCATCTGTTATTGAGAACATCTTTTTAATTTTTAAAAAATTTTGAAGTTTTTAGAAAGTATACAAACAAGAATATATTAATTAACACTAAGAAGAAATTGAAATAATGTCGCATCCAGCGAGACTCGAACTCGCAACCTTCAGCTCTACGCGCTGACGCTCTAACAACTAAGCTATGAATGCCGAGCCATCAAATTGCTTATCGGTCGTTAAATTCTACTCCTGCCACATGTGACACTTACTCACTTTCTCCCTAAGCACATATAGCGTAACGCTAATAAAAGAGAGACTTTGTCAAATCGACAATTGAAACATTAAAGTCTAAGTCGTGCCCTGTCCTATATTATTATTCGCTTAGGAACCGGAACGTTGGAAAGAGGGTGGTTAGTCGCTGGAAGGCAAGGAACATGTTGGCCAGCCAAAATTTGTGATTATGCCGAAAGAAGTCGAAAAATTTTGTGTTTTTATTAAAAATGAGCAAAAATCTTCATTGAGATACATGCAAATGGAATTAAATATCTCCAAAGATTCGATCTATCGCATATTGATCGGGAATTTGGGCATGACAAAAGTGTTCACGGTTTGTTACGCACAAAATACATCGATATCAAGATTCGGGAAGTATTATTAAAGAGGCCAAGAAAAATAAAAACTTTTTGTACAACATTGTAACTGGTGACGAAACGTGGTGTTTTCAATACGATCCCGAAACCAAGCGTATTATTTTGGTGGCTAATACTCTAGCATATTCGTCGTGTTCACCCACAACATCGCGAAGAAGGCAGCTGGCGCTTGTTGCAATATAGTGCACCATCATGTCCATTGACAAAAAATGACATTTTAATCATCATCCACTTTCCATATTTTCCGATTCATCACGAAGTTTTCCTTCACGTTACACGCATGATGTCTCTTGGTATTAGAGAATTAACTTATATCTACAAAAAGTCACATTGGTACCTACATGTCGGGATTGTTGGGGATTGAACTCAGTACCTCCTGCACGGTATTTGGAAGGTTTTGAAGTACATCATAAATTTGCTCCACATCTAACAAAGCCCAGTATGAACTAAAAAGAATAAAATAAAACCTTGAAGTCGGCTGCAATGGCAAATAACCCCCATTTTAATCTGAGCTATTGAAACTAGATTTTGAATGTTGATAACTCAAATCTTTTGCAAACCAAACCGTTTGAGCTGACTTCAAGAAAATTAAAATCAGATGCCTAGTTGCTTCCATTTCTTTTAAGAAATAAGATTTTATTTCTAGCTTTTTAGTGCATTGTTTTAAGGTGGTTCGATGGTTTTAAAACAGTTTTTATTATTTATACATCTTATATATTACATTAACATTTGTGCGAACAATTTTATTTACAAACCCTATTTAATTTTCAAAATTAACACGTTGACCTTTAAAAACGTATAATTTTACTAAATCGAATATATCCCTTGCTGAAACTTATCGACGTAAGACTTCTCAGACGTCTCCATATCTGCCCTAATGTTCTCTTAAAATATTTTACATAGAAGAAATATAAATCATCTGAGCAGATTAAACTTGAATGGGAAGGGCGCTAAAAGGAAACCGGCAGGGTCTGACTTAATTTCGAAGCTATCAAACTTCAGAAGGCTAATCACTAGAAACATTAAAAAAAGTTTTAAACTGTATTTAAATTGTCGTTTTTTATTTTTTCGTAAAATAAAAGAAGTTTAAAAAAATTGTAAAATATTATGGGCCTAATATTACCTACTGCTGTGTTACCTAACTAAAAATCCTAAATTATTATTATTATTATTATTATTATTATAATTATTACGTTATGTATGGGTGACAAAGGCGTTTAAACAAACAAATGTTAATACAAAATATAAACTAGAACTTATTTAAGTCTGTCCAAAGAATTTTTAAAAGTATTTACAGAAGTAGACATCGACCAAACTCTTAAGATTCTGTTGGCCATGTAGAAGTTTATATGTCTTGATTAGATACTCACGGAGTCTACTTTCTTGGAGCCTACATAATCCCAAAATTTGGAAACGTTTTTCATAGTGGAGATTGCGAATTGCAGGAGAGAGTCTGGCGATTCTCTTTTGAACTTGCTCAAGAGCATAAATGCCTTTTGTGGAGTAAGGGTTCCAAATTGGTGCAACATAATCCAAGATGGGACGGATGTACGTTTTACAAATGGTAGCTAACAATTGTGAAGACAGATTTTTAAAAGATTGTCTAACCATGTATATTACTCGGTTAACCTTCATAACGTGTAACGTAATATGAGAAGCCCACTTAAAGTATATTGAAATTACAACCCCCAAGATCTTTCTATTGGGAAAAACTGTCAATATTTACATCATTGATGTAGTAACATGGGTTATTGTGTCCTAGATAAAGAATGTTATATTTTTGTACATGGAGTTCTAGAAGCCAAGTAGCACACTCTTGTTTAATTCTACTTAGATCGTCAATCAGTTCTTCATAATTTAATAGCGGATTAGAAAAGAACTACGTGTCATCTGTAAATAGTGATACTGTAGACGCAAACAGTGACAATTATCCTGGTATATAAGTTGAAGTACAGAGGATTTTGTTTAATTTTAGAATTACGACCTGAAAAAATTTTACCATTGTACAGGCTTCAATAAAAATATCGCTTTCGTATCTGAAACTTAACAGTAGTTGAAGGAAGATTCAATCACAGAAAAAAATGCCAGAATATAACTTGACTGTCGCGAACCCCCATAAAGGTGGCTGACCCAAAGTGGAAAAATTTGTCGAAATTTATGTCAAAATTAGGTGCTTTTTAGGTGCTATTTAGGTGCGCAAAACAAAAATTAGGTGCACTAACCGTTTTTTAAATATTTACGAAAAACCATGGGACCGCCAGCCTTTAACAACCTAGCTGACCCATAATAAAAAAAACAAAAAACTAGGATTGAATAATCTTTAAATTAAGTGCTAATTAAGTGCTTTTTAAAACACGAAACATAAAATAAAATATTTAAAAATTAAACGTATTAAAATTGAATATATTGATTGTGTATGACAAAATGTCACATTTCTTCTTGCACTTTGAACCAAAATGGACATCGGCAGTTTAAGAACAGTTAGAAATCGGTAAAAATTTTTTGTCCCGTAATTTTTTTAATGGATAATTCGGAAGGTCACCAAAAAAATTTTTTTTATTTTTTTTTATCTCGGACCGCTGAGCTGAGACTTGCAACCGGTCAATTCCGAAAATGATGATTAATATATAATTCACTTTGTCAGAGATTTAAGTGCTCATTAAGCGCAATAGTTTCACGAGCAAAATAAACTGCTAAAGAGCAATTTCAACTGAAAATTTTTGGCCAAAGTTTTCTTGTGTCTCAACTAAGAGTATCAATCTGCACTTTTTAAGCACATAGATCATTAAAATTTTCTTGTAATTCTATTACTTAATAATTCTCTCGTCCGAAATGAAATAAATTTTTTAATTTTTTGACTAGGGATCACTGAGCTGATACTTCTTACCGGTCACTTCCAAATATAATAATTATTATAAAAAACTTTTTGTCAAATATTTAAGTGCTCAGTAACGGCAACAGACTCAATAGGAGAACAAACCGCTGATGAGCCAAGTCAACTAGAAATTCTTAAGTCTTTAACAACGTGTGTCATTCTGCACTTTCCAAGCACTCAAAAACTGGTACAAATACCTACGAAATAATCCCATAAAATTTCCTTAGTTTTTTTTGCGCGTAGCTCCGGTAATTAATTGACTTTTATCTCGACTCAAAACTTCTCTGCCGTTTTTTATCTCTACTCAAAATGAAGCGCACCTATCTGAATTACTCAAAAATTATTTATACCATTACTTTTCTACTCCAAGACATTTCAACTAAAAAATTCGAACAAGTAAAAAACGTCTCAATAGGTAATTATTTTTTTTATTTAAATTTTTGCTAGAAATGTTCTATCTAAGAGAAAAATTAAAGTAGTAAAACAAAGGAATCAACGAATGTTGAACTAACCTATTTAGCCTCGCTTATTTTAGAGTAGAGATGGAAAACTATCATTATTTTCAACAATTATTCTAATTGTTATTTCAACTAGTAACAATTTTCAAAAAATTATCAATTTTTCTATTAAACAATATTGATTTTCAACACTTTTTGTACATCAAATTTAGTTGTACTTAACATAGTTAACATTTTTTTATAGCTGACCGGTTGCAAGTCTCAGCTCAGCGGTCCGAGTTAAAAAAAAATAAAAAAAATTTTTAGTGGTGACCTTCCGAATTATCCATTAAAAAAATTACGGGACAAAAAATTTTTACCGATTTCTAACTGTTCTTAAACTGCCGATGTCCATTTTGGTTCAAAGTGTAAGAAGAAATGTTACATTTTGCCATACACAATCAATATATTCAATTTTAATACGTTTAATTTTTAAATTTTTTATTTTATGTTTCGTGTTTTAAAAAGCACTTAATTAGCACTTAATTTAAATATTATTCAATCCTAGTTTTTTGTTTTTTTTATTATGGGTCAGCTAGGTTGTTAAAGGCTGGCGGTCCCATGGTTTTTCGTAAATATTTCAAAAACGGTTATTGCACCTAATTTTTGTTTTGCGCACCTAAATAGCACCTAAAAAGCACCTAATTTTAATATAAATTTCGATAAATTTCTCCACTTTGGGTCAGCCACCTTTATGGGGGTCTGTCGCGAAGCGATAGACCACAATCTGCATAACGCAAAAGACAATTGTTAATTTTTAATTTTTATTTGACATGTGTTTGTATAGGTAAATTTACAATGAAAATACAGTTTAATAATGCACTTCGTATTTATAATCTTATAAAGCAACAAATCTAAACATGTATTTTTAAACAATAAGCTAAAAATAAAATTAACAAAACAGCATACCTAGTTCTTGGTTCCCCAGAGTTTATGGCGCCGACATTACGTTTATCCTTGGCAACTAAAATTACAATATTTGACTTCAGTGCATTACACGCTTCTCTTATCTTGATGTTTTAAATTTCTGATCCACTAAAACTATTACTGTCCATTATTTTAGCCAATTTCTGTTTGAGCATAAAATAAAAATGCTCTACCAAGGTGGTGGGCATTCGAATAGAAGACTGCTTCGGATTTTGTTTTAAAAATAACGTAAGCCATTTTTCAGGCCATCTTGTTTGCAGTCAAAAAAGATAGAACCTTAATGTTAAATTTAACAGCACACACGTGAGCAAGGCGACAAACGTCTTTTTAAAAATATCCATGGAAGATCGATGCCCTTTATAAAAAGTACTTTTTTAAAGAGTCTTCTTGCAAGGAGAAAATACTTGCCTCGGTGTTGCATAATTCACGGACGAATCACCGCTTTCATTTAGTTTTTTAAAAAACCTAAAACCTAAAACTAACCATGACCAAAGATTTTAAAGCAATAGTATAAAAAAAAAACGGTTAGAATTATATCCAGAATCTTTATAAATATAAACACTACAATAAATTTACTGAAGATTACCATTGATTGAAAGCAGATAACATTAGACTATCACAGACGAAATATTCTCCTTAAGCAACCCATTTTCGGCTATTTGCTGCGTTTGCGTGAAGTGGATAGTTTTCAAGATATTTTAATTCCCCAACTTACTTCTGTGCTTAACTAGCCCCGCCCTATCTACTTAAGTTAAAAATTTAAGGAAGATTCCATTGGCAAAAAAATGTTGGCATTTTTTTAAATACTTATTTTTTTTGAGTAAATTGCTACATTTAGTTGCGCAATTCGTACTTCTCTAAGTCGTCTTTAGGTGCTCAGCTGTTTGTTTCTTTAATGTTCTATTTATGCGCAAACGATTGTAAATTTAAGTAAATTTTGTATGATGGAGTCGAACTATTTCCATTACTTTGACTATTATAGTAAAAATGCGTGTCTAACAATTTTGCATTGTATAATATTTTATTCTTGTTAATAAGGAGAAATAGTAATTATTTATTAACATTAATGAATGTGACACTTTTTTAATTTCCCCTTAATGTCATTTAATATATTCCTGTTTGTATACATTTTAAAAACTATCAAAAATTTTAAAAATTTTCAAGAAGCTTATAACTACCTAGATAATAAAATGAAATAAAACTACGCTTTATAGAAAGAAATGACAAAAAAGTTTCTTGTAGCAAATTAAACAAAGATGTCAGAAATAATTTCTTATTTAAAATATTTTTGTGACGAGTAATTTTTTTTAAACATTAAGAAATAATATCTAATTGTAGGCGCTTAAATGGTGAAGAAAATGTTTCATATCAACCATCAGCTTTTCTCGATTGTTTAAAATATTTGCAAAATCCTCCAGTAATCCTTATTTTGAACATGCAAAAGAAGAATGTTTGTAACAGCAAAATGTTTTTACTTACTTCTGTATAGCTAGCAGGTGTGAAACTACATTGAAGAGCCATTTCAATCCCCTATTCACTGTATTTTATTTTAGTGTTTATACATATAACTTTTCAGATATTTTTTTATTTAAGGATCTCCTCGAAGGTATGTACCTAAATACAAATGCACCGAGAACATCTAGTGGGGCAGAAGAGACAATTTATTAATTTGGGATTTAAAGGAGTGCAAGTTCGGACGAGTGGAGAAGACGTAGTAATGTAAGGAGTTTCATAATCTGGAGACCCTGGGAATAAAGTTCTCGATGTCTGGCACTGAACCGTATAAGGGTGCATGGAGTTGGCACATCGCATGGCACTGGCTTGTCTGGCAAGTGAAAGTGTTATAGAGTGGAGTTCTTCTGAGCAAATTTCGTTTAAGTATCGGTAAAACAGGGAAAGATCAGACACTGCTCTTCGGTGAAACAATGGGGCTAGGTTTTTGGTGATACTGATTTCGTTTATTAGTCGAACTGCTCTTCTCTGTATTGCATCAAGAACTCTGAGCCTTGATGGATCCGCCGATCCCTATATATGCGAACAGTATTCAAAATTAGGTCGTATTTGGGCTTTGTAAGGAGTGGCTAACTTTGATGGTAAGAAATATTTCCGTGCTCTAAATTCTTTCCTGATGCAGTTGCTATGGATGCAATATGTTCGTTCCAGAGTACGTCCTGGAAAATATTTATACCTACCAACCAGAGTAATGAAGTCTGCTATCAGTATCGAATCGTTCATTATGATGGATGAGTCGTATGTTTGCCTCTTGTTGGATAGGCAAGATGTCTTGGAAGCGTTAAAATTAACAAGATGTTTTCTTCCCCACTAGTCTACAATTCTCAAATCTTGATTGAGAGAATCCGTTGTGAATACGTAAACTGAAACTTAGAGCTACGTTTTTTTCGAAATTGATTCTGCACATTAATATTCTATGAACAAAAAACCCCACACAGTCTATGCTTTACGGTTCAGGAAATATTTCAGGCAGATTAAATTTCACAATTCATTTATTACCAATAATGCAAATACCATAACAATAAATTTGAAAATAACTTTACAGTAGGAAATGATTCATTCGCATCTAAATCCCTGTTATCAGTAGAATGTTTTTGCACACTGTTAATGGGGCGTGTATGGACAGTAAAGAAATACAAAACGATCTTGCCTTTAAGGCTGTATGTCTTTAACGGCTACTCTACATTTGGAATCCAAAAATATAGTTTTAATCGGAATAAGTAAGATTCACTCCTTTTTTTAACGTAACACGGAGTTTATACAGAAATGTGTTTTGCTAACATTTTAATAAAACATAAGTATTGTCCTTATGTTGTTATTCAGTTGCAGTAATGAGTTCATTATTTAAATTGATCATGTTGCAATCTTAAAACCCGCATATTTTTCTTCTGTGTTATTTTAAATTTAATTTGTTAAATAAACGTTGTAAATCTAGGTACTAAATCAATTTCATTATCCAATACCTTTCCTTTTGTTGTGTATCTGCATTTTCAAACTGCTAACAGCTACATTCAGGTTGTAACGGGCCGTGATCCGTTACTGTTGCCGTAAAAATTTAGACACGCCCAGTACTCCTCGCTAGTATATCGATCTGTCTGTCTCTCGTTGTTGGCGGTGGCCTTCTCTGCCGCCTTCGCCATGCATTCTTTGCCGCCACCGGACCTTTATTTCAATTTAATGTAGTAATCGGATGAAGTTGGAATTATTTTAGCAAAACGTGGATTGGGCCAGTATTAACACAAATGGGTTCTAAATACCTTATGTAAATATGCAATAAGAATATTTATGTAGTTTTAAAAATTTTGGATTTTTGTTTTGACAAACAAATACAAATATAGTAAATACTTTTTTATTCATATAATTTTATTGCTTCTGAATACAAAGTTGTTGAAGATCAATTTTTTTTTTGTAAATTTAATCAAATGCCATAATTGATTTTTTTTAAATTTTGTTTATTTATTTGGAATTTAGATTTTGTGATAATCAGTTATACTCAGTTAAATTCTCCTATAAAAGTAAAATAATATTTACATCATTCTCTGCAAATGAACTATGAAATAAACTTAAAAAATAAAAAAATAATAGGAGAATGTGCTCCATAGTTGTGTTGTGACATTTACATACAAAACTGTTAAATTTGTGACTGGTATGTTGAAATTAATTAATTCCAGAAGTTCAGGGTAATTTATTAAACCATTCAAAAGCTTTAAAACAAATATCAAGTGAAAGTACTGTCGTTTTTTACAAAACTTGTTCATATTTAATGTTTGTAATACAGAACTGTAATTAAAATCACTAATATTTATTTAGTCTAAAAGCACAGTATTCACAGTATTCTTTTTAGTGTTGTGCAATAATTCTGAAATTGTGGAGATTACACTATTATAGCTATTTTGAATAGCTATATTTTTTTTTGTTTAATTGAATATTTCTTATAATCTAGGTTAATGTAAAAAGTTCCATATTTAAATTCCTTCTGAATTTCACGTATATTTCCTAGTATGTATTTTAATAAAAGGCTATTTTTAGATCTTGAATTTGCGTTCCAAAAGACCGAATAGGCTTTATATTTAACTAACAAAAACTCCTTTATGTAAAAACTGTTTCTTTGCTTTCAAACCGAAATAAAAAATTTTAAAGTATGCTCTATATATAAAAAACTATAAAAATAGTATATTATATAACAAGAGTGGTAACTCTTAAATTATTTATTATCCTTTATCTACGATAAGTTTTATTAACAAAAAAAATTGAAATATTTATAGGAACTGATTGTTCTATTTACCTGACCACCATATATAGACAAGAATAGTAGGATTACTCTTTCAAAAACTGGTTCCATGTCGCCAAAGCTCACGATCAGCAACGTAGGCGCACACCTGCGCGTGGTCAACCCAAAATTTCTAAAATCGCTAGATTGATACAAGAAAAAAGTAAAAATTGGTAGATTAAAACAAAGGTGGCAAATTCATAAACATGTTTAATAAAAAAAAAGTAAGTTTAAATTAAGTTACAAAAATAATTATGAAAAAAAATTATTACGGTAAATAGGTAGATTATTTTCTTAATCAGTAGAAATGGCATCAGTACTCACCAGTTCTCACAAAACTGCACAAAAAACGTAGTAAAACCGAAGCGAAATGTGGTAGATAAAACTTCAAAGGCTACGCGCTAAGTGATCTGTTATTGTTGTCTATATACTGTGACCTGACATTTAAATTTTATTAATAGTTATATTTCAGTTTTATAAACATAATATTTCAATTATACTTCTATATTGATAGTCTGATATTGTCACGCCTGGGAGTATGGAAGTTATGTGACCTAGTGTTTCGGATAAGAAGTAGCTGTATTAGTGGTACTTTCATGGTTATCTAACCACGTGGTAGGCATCCTGCTGAAGGCAAAAACCTGAAAACGTGAAAATAGGGTAAGTAGCAGGAAACAAACAAGAAATATATTAACAGAGAAATAATCAATAAAAAAAATATGAATAAGAAATAACTAAATAAAATAATCTTTACTATTCTTACTCACGAAAAGACCCTTAAGAGTCACAACGGCTAAGAAGGGTCTGTTTTAAAGACAGCTTAAAGGATGATTCTTACAGACAACCTCAAACTTCGGACTCCTCGAGTGCGACCTCTTTTATAGCCAATTCATATTCTACGTTAGAACAAAAATTATAATATTTAAGTTTACCCTTAGATGGTACTGACTTTGAACTGGATGCTTACAAAAGAAAATAATACAGTAAAATATAAAACTGTAACCTCTTTTTTCTAAAGGTGCTCGATTTGAGAGGTTAACTTATGCGAACGGCACTCAGGGGGTTGGAGGAGAGCGAGCGTGGATTCGATCGAGCTACATGATGAATTATAAAAAAGACGACAAGGGGATGTATTTACTAGAATAATAAAAGTTAAAAGGGACAAAAAAAGAAAAAAATGAAAGAAATGAAAGCAAAAGAAAAATGGGCGCCACTTATGTTTTTTATCCTGAGGATGGGGAAATATAAAAAACCCAAATGAAAAAAATATATATATAAGTTAGATAAGATAACGTGTCAGCTGTTCTGGTTAAAGTTAAAATCACACACTTCTAGGTATTCGTAAAACTAATAAGATAATTGTACTTACTCTTTCCTTTACTTATCCCAACGGCTAAAGTTCCATATGTAAGATAAAAATATAATCCATAAATCAAAATTTAGGACTTAATTAAGGCTCCTTTTATTCATTGATAAAATTGATTAGAATAACATACACCAGAGAGGCAAAGAAAACATCTATTTAAACACTCAACAGAATTTATTACTCGATGTGGTAATAAATGAGATGTACAATAAATAAAATGAAATAAAAAAAATATCAGTGTCATAAACAGTAAATCATATTAATAAACACATTTGTGCTCAATTCAAAACATAACTATTACTAAACATAAAATAACAGATAGGTAAATTCTTTTGTTATTTTTGTGTAGTCTGATAAGCGAAAACTAAGAGAGGGATGAAAGTTTGATAAAACGATATATATAAAAAAGTAATCACCGTTTGCTTTGGTTTTAACTCGAGTTAAAAAAGAGTACTTATACAACCATTTATAATTAGTAAAAATACATATGAGAGATACAGAGATAAAGAAAATCTAGTAATAAAACACTTTTATAAAAAACTGAATCACACTCTGTGCTTCGCGATCACTTTTTACTTTAAAACTTTGTACGTAGCAGTTATCGATATTGAATAAAATTAAGAGTAATCTTCACATTTAGATTAACAGTTACCAGCTTTTAAAAAAAACTGAGTTACACTCTGAAGTTTACGGTCACTAATTACGTTAACTCTTCATACGTAGATATTGATCATATTGATTACAATTAAATCCAATATCCAAAGAAAGAAACAGTACTCTTTTTTATTGTAGTAAAAAAATAGTAACTAGGCAATAAAAAGACTTACAAAATGGCTCCTAGGTAATTAGATTAGCTTCTAGCTTAATCTCTGAAATACGGCAAAATTCGGCTTCTTACTAGCCTCATCCACAGGTAATTATCGGCAACTTTCGCCAAAACCATTAACGATAATCACTAACTAACTTTATCGGCACTAGGAACATTAATTAGCTTGTAATTTTTAGCATCAAAAAATAAAAAAACCGGAAAAACTGAAACTAGACGTCTCGCTAAGATGTTATCAGCAACCCTATCACACCTAGAATAATCTCGTTAGCAACCAGAAAGGCGCCTCAGCTACCAGCGCGGGCATCGCGTGATCTTAAACGTGAAATCTTTATTGGTCAATTAAAAAAAATCAATACTTGGCTTAGAAAAGTCCGTTAGATTTCAACGTTTTGGAAAGTTCTATGTAATATGTTAAGATCACAGGGTTGGCCTAAGTAGAAAGAAATTATAAAAAAGAATTTTAATTAATCGGGTTTTTTTAAAACGCTACAAAACTATTAAATTAATATATATGATTAAGGTTCCCTATCATCGTATGTGACATTATACATTAAAACATTTCTCAGGAAACACTCTACTTGTTGTTGAAATCTGTAGGAAAATTATTTCAGTACTTTTTGAGTCTTTTGCACACAAGGGGACAGACAGACACGACAGCAGCTACAGTTTTATTATATGTATAGATTAATAATTTCTGTACATTTGCTTAAAACTAATGACATAAAATTATGTTAAATACGTTTGGTGAAAGGTGTTCACATATTTGATACATGGATATTACTATGGCTTATCCAATTTAAATTAAAATTTATATAGAATCTAAAAGGATTCGTGACTTTTAATAATATGTAAAAAGTTTGATTGTATTTCATAAAAATAATGTTTATAAAGCAAATAAATTTAAAAGTCACGAATTCAGAATTCTGGCTTCTGAAAGGTTTTTTGTACATGTACAGGTGGGGTGTATAAAACCCAAATTTTAAAATTAGGTTTCACTTTCCAATGAAACAAACAATTATCAAAAAATATCTTTATTCTCTTTATTTATACATATTTTATTGAGCATCTCAAACTAGACACTTCAAACAAAGTTTTTAAAAAAGAAAACATATCCATCGAACTTATTCAAAATGAAGCATAGATAATAAATTGTAGCATTTAAGACTAAAAAAGTTAACTGAAATAGATAATAGTATATTAAACAACGCATTTCATATGGCGCTCTGTTATGCCACCAGTCCAAATTTAAAAAACGAATCGCGTAGCGATGAGTTTTTTAAAGGACGAATATCATAACAGCCATATGAAATAAGTTGTTTATAATACTTTTTATATTTTGCTATTTTATTGCTTTTTTAAATAAATTTAAATTTTGTATTTTATTTTAGTTTTTTTTAAACGAGTTGGTAGAAAACAAACAAACAAACTTTTCCTTGTTTGTTACGAGGTTACCTTCGTGATGTTTATTTATTTGACGTATCATACTATCCAATGCTACCAACCGCATACAGGAAAAGTTTCCAAAGTTGAGTGCTTTAATGAAACATTATAGTACTCATTTGGGTGTCATAATGAAAAATATTATAGGTGCAAAATATAAAAAAAATTAAAATATATTAGATAATAGTTATTTACGTAACGAGTTATAAAAAGTCCAATTTTGTTTAACGAGTGTGATGTTGCAGCAAGAGCGAAGCGAGTGCTGCAAATGAACACGAGTTAAACAAAATGGCGTTTTATAACGAGTTCCGTACAAGATTTTTTATAATTTTGACGAAATTCCATAATTAAAGAAAATCATAATTATCTAATAATAATTAAAAACAATACATCTAGTTCTCGTGTTTATTTTGCATTGACACCTTTGTAATGACAATTCTATTTAATACAGATATAATTAAAAGGTAAGTTTCTGATTTACCTAAATATTAAGTATACCTACTTATTTAATTTTTTGTTTAAAAATGTCTGCTTTTAAATATTTCTTTAATAAAGTTAGTATAAAATATTTCTTAGTTGTTTACTTATATTTGCTTTATATTTTTCGTAACTTGTTTTGAAATGAACTTTTCAAAACTAGTTACGTAAAGTTTTACTTTTCAAAACTAGTTATGAAAAGTAATGACTTTCAAAACTGACAGCAGTTTTGAAAAATGTCACTTTACTTGTCAAAATTATAAAAATTTTATTTACAGTATTTGCACAGTCTTCATCATAAGAGAATGTGTATTTCAGTCATATTATAGTACTGCAGGCTTTACACACATTTTTTTGTCTTTTTATCTCGAACTCTGTGGTATTTCGTACATCTTTGTTGTTGATTTGGCCAAAACCTTATTAGACTCTGTCTCAGAAGGTTCGCCTAAATCTGCGCGAATGTTGCTGCGTAATTCACGTGTTAATCTTGGATTTCCCTTTCTTTGCACATGCTGTTCTGTTTGCCTAATTCTTTTATAAAAAAAACTAATCGATAACAAAAGTATCAATACTTTTTTCATGTCCCCATTTACCGGCAATAGGTAAAGATTGCAAGTTCAAGTCCTGCCGGATGTTTTGATTTCTTTTTGTTGTTATTTGCTTGTTTGTATAATTTATAAATTTTGAAAAATCTTAAAATAGGTATGTAGTTTATTAAAAACAAGTGTATATTTTTCAAAAGATAAATTAAAAAGACAGAAATTTATGATATTGTAACGGGATAACCGTAAAGGAAGGGACCTTAATTTGAAAGATTGTTGTTGACACTTGATTTTTAGAAGTTTGTAAAAAAAATCAACTGACCATTTTAAATAATGTTTCTAGAAAATTCTAGAAACTTCTAAACACACTGACTACATTAAATAATGTTGTATATAAGGGGATGCACGGGCAGTTTAAGTCAGTTCGAGTCAAGTGTTCACAAGAGTTCATTGTATTGTCAAGTAGTTAGACGTTATCCAGCAGAGTTCAGTGTATCTTAACAATTTTGTAAATAAATTGTGTAAAAAGCCCCCATAAGTGTTTCAAATTGGTGTCAGGTGTGGGGTGAAGATACAAGAATGCCTGGAAAAAAGATAAATGAACTATTGGTGGCTGAGCTCAGAAGAGAGCTCGAAGAATTAGAGTTGGAAACTACTGGGACCAAATCTGTATTGTTGAATAGGCTCCGTGAATACTACATAAGTAATAATTTGGACCCTGATATTGTGGAGTTCGATGACCCGGATCAAAAAGCAATTTCTGAGCTATCCAGTCAGATGAAAAGCCAGCGCGAAGATATGTCCCAGCTGTCGCAACGAATGACGAGCCAACAAGAGGAGCTATCCAGTCAGATGAAAAGCCAACAAGACGAACAATCACAACAACTGACCCAGTTGTCCAGTCAGATAAACAGCCAGCGCGAAGATATGTCCCAGCTGTCACAACGAATGACGAACCAGCAAGAGGAGCTATCCAGTCAGATGAGAAGCCAGCGCGAAGATATGTCCCAGCTGGCGCAACGAATGACGAGCCAACAAGAAGAGCAAACTCAACAACTTTCCCGGCAGCAAGAGGAGCTATCCAGTCAGTCAGATAAAGAGCCAGCAAGAGGAGCTATCACGACGGATGTCTACCATATCAGATGAGTTATCCAGTTCGTTCTCCCAGCAAATATCACATCTTCGTGACGAACAAAATCAGCAAGTGTCCAGCTTGCGAGACGAACAAAATCAGCAAGTGTCCAGCTTGCGAGACGAACAAAATCAACAAGTCGCCAACTTGCGAGATGAGCAAAACCAGATCAACCAGCAAGTGCAGTCCGAAATAAGAAAGCTTCAACAAGAACTGGAAGCTTGTCGCCGAAATCAAATCATCCACCACGGCGACGGAAATGCAGAAAGGAGGGAAACCGGCCACGTAGACGTCGAACGACGAGGAAACGGAGAGGCGGCCCAGGTACGAATGACGATAAAACCCCCAACCTTCGACGGGATGACTTCCTGGTCAAATTACCTGAAACAATTTGACGCAGTGGCCAGAACGAATGGATGGTCACCCCAAGAGAAGGCATTGTTCCTAACCATGGCTCTGCGAGGCGGGGCTTTAGACGTCCTGCATGTATTGACACCGGATGAGGTTGACAATTTTGAGCTATTGGTAAATCGTCTAGAGATGCGTTATGGTCAAAGTCATCTACAACCGGTATACCAAGTGCAGTTGAAAAGCCGGAAGCAGAAAAATGGAGAAACTATCCAGGAGTTCAAAGCTGAAGTAGAAAAAATGGTACGGTTTGCGTATCCAAATGCAGCGGAAGATTTTCTGGAGTGCCTGGCGATCCAAACCTTTACCGATGGTCTTCGAGACGCCGAATTGCAACGGGCTGTACGGTTGGCGAGGCCGAGATCTCTTGTAAACGCCTTGACCATTGCCCTGGAGATCGATACGGCGACGGAGGCCTCACATGCAGCTGCTCGACTAATGGAAGACACTGGTAACTTCGACCATGCCGTTTATGCCGTCAGAGAAGTCGAAGCGGTATAGGAGAGGTTAATGAAGTTTTCTTCAAAAAGAAGGCGCCCAGTGAGGTGTTGGAACTGCGGAGAACTAGGCCACATAAGAAATACTTGCCCCCATTGTACCCGTATGGAACAGAATGAGGATAAACTTGCCTTAGTTAAGGTTGTGCCAGAAGACGAGAGCTCTATGCTGGAGGAGCAACAAGAAAACGATCCCGTTCTGAGAAAGATTCGGGAGTGGAAGAGAATGGACCGTCGTCCGTTGTGGAGAGAGATATCCTCATCCTCTCCTGCTTTAAAAGCATACTGGTCCCAATGGAACTCTTTAATTTTGGACGGAGGGCTCGTTAAAAGACTTGTACAAAATTCCGAGGGCACAGAAACAAGGAAACAAATAGTGGTCCCAAGAAATGCTGTACCGGAAATTTTAAAACAGATGCATAATGATAGTTCTGGAGGACATCTGGGTATCACGAAAACGCTGCAAAAGATCCGAGATAGATTTTACTGGGTAAATTGCACTAATGATGTTAAAGATTGGTGTCGTAAATGCACTACATGTGCTGCCAGTAACGGTCCGCACCGAAAACCGAAGGCGGAAATGCAGCAATACCTGGTTGGAAGTCCTTTTGAAAGAATCGCAGTAGATGTATTGGGGCCACTTCCACAGACCGATGTAGGAAACAAGTACATCTTTGTTGTAATGGACTACTTCACTAAATGGGTTGAAGCATATGCAGTTCCCAATCAGGAAGCTACCACTTTAGCAGATATATTGGTTGAAGAATTCGTAAGCCGATTTGGGGTACCATTAGAATTACATTCAGACCAAGGAAGAAATTTTGAGAGCAAGCTGTTTCAAGAAGTTTGCCAAAGATTAGGCATCCACAAAACGAGAACCACAGCGATGCACCCCCAGTCTGATGGAATGGTGGAACGAATGAACCGGACTATAATCAACTATCTGTCAAAAGTGGTGTCAGATCGTCAGAGGGATTGGGATCGACATATTCCACTATTTCTAATGGCAATTCGATCGGCCATCAACGAATCAACTGGCCAAACGCCTGCGAAGGTCCTGTTCGGTAGAAAAATGAGGCTACCATGTGACTTGGTGTTTGGTTGTAAACCTGGTGAAGAAATGACACGTGAACAATATGTCACCGACCTTCAGATTCGAATGGAAAATATACACAACCTGGTGCGTGGAAAACTACAATTATCTAGTGATCGGATGAAGAGGTACTATGACACACGGACAATGGAAAAGAGTTACCAAGTTGGAGATTTAGTCTGGCTCTATAACCCCCAACGGCGTCGAGGTATTTGTCCCAAATTACAAAAGAACTGGGAAGGTCCTTACACCATCAGGAAGAAGATTAACGATGTCATTTATCGGATCGTGAAAATTCCCAGAGGGAAACTCGTCGTGGTCCATCATGATCGTTTGGTGCCTTACCAGGGAAACCACAGTGGAGATGCGCAGCAACTCCAAGAAGATGGTTTGGCTGGCTCAGGGAGTGTGCGGAATTCCGATGTAGGAAATAACATTCCAGGAGGAATGAATCTAAGGAGGGGGCAGTGTAACGGGATAACCGTAAAGGAAGGGACCTTAATTTGAAAGATTGTTGTTGACAGTTGATTTTTAGAAGTTTGTAAAAAAAATCAACTGACCATTTTAAATAATGTTTCTAGATAATTCTAGAAACTTCTAAACACACTGACTAGATTAAATAATGTTGTATACAGGGTGTCCCAGAATTAACTACGGAAACTTCGTATACGTATTCCTTGATGACAAATAAGTAGGGTCTTTCCTATAAAAAAATTTTTTTTAGAGACTCCTGTCAGAGTTATAACCCTTTAAAGAGGGGTGGTAAAATACGGTTTTAATTTAATATCTTCTGATTGGTCCAAGATAAAAAATTAAAAATTTGGGTGAACATCATTTTTATAAAGACGCATTTCTCCTGCCACTTTTCACCTGCCCTACCCCATTCTAAGGGTGCAAATCAAGGAACCCCTCTTAATATTTTTTTTGTAACTTTCTTAGCAATTAATATTTGCAATAACAAAAAATTATTTTAGGAAGTTTTGATTATTTAGAAACTTTTTTGTTCCCTGTCGTTTTTTGCGAAATCGTTTCGGTTTGGAGTAAAAAAATAAAAAGTAGGACCATGTCAATTGAGTATCGTGTATCGCGATCAAGTAGCGCACATTTGCAAAGTAGGTTATAACTCTGACAGGAGTCTCTAAAAAATTTTTTTTTATAGGAAAGACCCTACTTATTTGTCATCAAGGATTACGTATACGAAGTTTCCGTAGTTAATTCTGGGACACCCTGTATAAGGGGATGCACGGGCAGTTTAAGTCAGTTCGAGTCAAGTGTTCACAAGAGTTCATTGTATTGTCAAGTAGTTAGACGTTATCCAGCAGAGTTCAGTGTATCTTAACAATTTTGTAAATAAATTGTGTAAAAAGCCCCCATAAGTGTTTCAATATTCCCAAAAAAATTAACTAACCACAAAAAAATCATAAAAATTAGTAGTGATAAATACTTCAGTAATTTTTTATAGATCAACACGCATAAAAAGTGAACTAAACGAAAAATAAATTAAATCGAGTATAGTTCACTACGATTTGATGTCGTTTTGATTAAAATATTTTATTTCTGATATTAGAAACGCAATGTGCTTAGAAATGCGAGCCAATTACAAGTTTCATGTTATAAATGGAATTGCATAGCACGCTGTCTAAAATATGGACTTTGGAATTCACCCCCAACACGCACATATGTCAGGGTTGCTAATGTTAGTTGTGGAGATTTGTATTTGGAAATCTAATTTCAATGATTGTTGGTTGTTTTTGGTGCAAATTTGCGTTTACAATAGTTAATTTGATATCATACTGATGAAAATAGATAAAATAATAAATGCTTTTAAGATTAAAGCATTAAAGCAGGATACTTAATTTTTTGTGTATGGTATATAAAAAACTACTTAATCGGTTTAAATATTTCTTAAAAGAAGGAATATTTAGAAGTTCGAGCTATTTTCTACCAGCACGTACACCACAATTCATTTTTTTTTAGAGTGATAGGAAAATCCTTTTCTAAGAACGATTTTTAATAGATGTCGAGATTATTAAGGTAAATTCATTTCGGTGACACTTTTTTTTTCGTAGCTTTGACGTATATTCGTTTTATTTTTTTATCTGAGTAAGAATTTGCTGAGATGTTTATTTTTCAAAATTAAGTAACTGTTACGATAATTTTTCCATTGGATATCTCTCTGTTCTGTTCTTACCCATCACGATCTAGCTTTACTTTAAGAATATAGTATATTTTTACTTCCATAGTACATCTTGAAGCTATATTACGTCTACTAGAATAGTAAAAATGAATTTTTAAAGCGTTAGTAATGGTAGACAAAAAAATCATATCTTTGCTTTTGCTTCTTACCATAGGCTTTGGCATGTTGGCTCTACTAACGGAGCTGTCATCGAGAAACGAATTGAAACAGTTCTGATAATAAAATAACTTTTGTTTTGTCGATTGTTATCCAACCCATAGCATATTGTGTTAAAAGTAAAAGTTTTTTCTTTTTGATAAAAGTAAAGTACAGTTAAGAGTTTGTTTTTACTGCCATTAAAAAAAGTTTCTTTTTAGATGGACGCCGTCTGACATATAACTGGCTCTAGACTTTAGAATATGGTGGCTTATTCCTTTCTTAATGAGTTTACTCGTTGTCTTGTATTTCTTAATGTCCTGGCACTAGACTATTGTTTCGCCAGAATATCGAATTCTCCCCGGTATTTACGTACAAATCTGAAGAGCACCTTAAGGTTTTTTAAGCCCTAATAGCCACCTGACTTCTGTGCTTATATTTAACCGCTTTAATTTATAATCCTTAAATTATTTTCTTCTGCGCATTGCGAATTTGCATATATCTACTTAAAGATCATATTTGCCTTCACTCTTGAGATAAATAAAGTGAAAGACTAAGGCTGCTCGCAAACACGACCACTTGTGGTCGACATCGGTGGCCGCCACTAGCTGCGGACTGAAACTTTCATGGCATATATATGGACCCGGCGCACACACGGCTTCCGAAGTGGTTAATCCAAGCGACAACCTGCGGTAGCCGTCGACTCTCGCTGCTAGTGGTCGGTGGCGGCCACTTTTTGCCCGCGTAAACACAAACACTTCTTTGAGCCACTTCAGTTGTTCATAGGTGTAGTTAGTAAATGGACGTTGCAAGAACACACACACTAACAGAATTATAGATTTAGTGGGTAGTCCAATGATTTAAAGGAATAATAATAATTCTTTGAAAAATCTACATCTCATTACAAAAATACAAAAAAAATGTAATCTTGAAGTTGCAATTCTTGGAAAAAATTATAAAATTCATTTCGCTCTCAAATTCTTAATATGGGATGCACCCAAAAACGTCAAACTCTTTGCAAAATACATCGTCTGCGTCTTCGTCTTAATATTAACAAAATAACCAACATATCCATTTTGTCAAACTAGAGGGACTTTGTTAAAACAATTTCTACAGACTGAAGCCAGAAAATCTGCTTGTCCCAGCCACTGGTAGCGGCACAAAGCGTTTTCTCGCGACCACCAGTGGCAGCCACTAAAACGCCGTATGTTTGTCATAAATATTTTGTAATAAAATATCCACAATAAAACAAAAAAAAACTCCTACAGATTAATTTAAGGTTCTAATTCTTTAGTGTTTTAGGTACCTACTTATCCTAGAATTTACTATTCTGGTTTTTGACAACGTAACGAGAAAAAGTTGCATTTAACGAATAAAGCAATTCAAAATATAATGTCATATGCAAAGTACTTTATAAAACTGAAATTTGTTTTACACGGCCGTAAATGTTTGACAGAAAAGCTGAAAGTTAATTCGTCAAATGCAACAGTCTGGCATAATAGCGTCAACACAGGCAATGTGAAATATCTAATAACAAAAACTTTTAAATTACTACTGCGAGAATATAAAATAAACGAAACAGGAAATCCGTGAATTTTATATTATAAACGTAATTTGTTAATACAGTATGTTCTATAAACTTTAGATTCTAGATCTTAGATTACATCAAATAGATAGATACAAACCCAGACAGAAGAGCCTTCTTCTGTCCATTCAGCGAGCACCGGATTTGACATTCAAAATAAACAAGATGAGGGTGTATAAAAAAACAACTTTTTTAAAAAATCTTATATTAGTTAATTTTCAGTTAAAATGGTAAACATTTTAGTGAAGAATATACCTATTTAGTTTAGATTCTAAACTTATAATAAATCTGTAGAGAGGTCAATTCTGTACATAAAATATATTTCCAAAATAACTATCAGGGGGTGATTAGGGATCGATACTGATGCCAAAAGTGCAATCAGTAACATTTTTGTCTGTCTGTCTGTCTGTCTGTATAACCGCTATAGAAACAAAAACTACTCGACGAATTTTAACGAAACTTGGTACAATTATTTTTCATTCTCCTGTGCTGGTTATAGTATACTTTTCATCACGCTACAATTAATAGGAGCAGAGCAGTGGAGGGAAATGTTGGGAAAACGGGAGAAGATACTCCATTTTTTAAGATTCCGTCGAGTGTGCAACCTTAATGGTTAAAACTATACAGAAATTATCTTATTTTTATAATTTGGAGGTCAACTGTGAACGGATTTTACAAAATTTCACCCACAAGGGGAGTTGTGGGGGCGTGAAAAATAAAAAAAATTAAAATTTAATATCTATAAGTCCAACAGGTTTAAAACTTTTCAAAATACTTATTTTTATAATTTGGATGTCAACTGTCAACGGATTTTACAAAATTCTACCAACAGGGGGGTTGTGGGGGCGTGAAAAATAAAAAAAAATAAAATTAAAATCTATGAGTCCTACAGGTTTAAAACTTTGCACAATAGTTATTTTTATAATTTTGAGGTTAATTGTGAATGGATTTTACGAAATTCCACCCACATGGGGGGTTGCGGGGGCGTGAAAAAAAAGTTAAAATTTATAAGTCTTACAGGTTTAAACCTTTGCAAAATAGTTATTTTTATAAATTTGAGGTCAATTGTGAACTGATTTTACGAAATTTCACCCACAGGGGTTTGCGGCGGCTTGAAAAATAAAAATTTAAATTTAAAATCTAAAAGTCCTACAGGTTTGAAACTTTGCACAATAGTTATTTATGAAACAGTTCGTGAAGTATGCTTTTTGCGCACGCACGCGATGTTTAGGGCACGAGCGAAGCGGGTGCTATATATCGCGTAAGTGCGCAAAAAGCACTTCACGCACAGTTTCATACAATATTTTATCTACGATAATCTAATAAAAAATAATTACAAGAAAGCAATTTATTTTCAATTTTTTTACAAGATACTAACAAAACTAATGCTCTCATAGCAACACCATGGCAACGCGAATGCTAAGGATATTTGATTATATGAAGGTGTGTCAAACACAGTGCAAAAAAGTAAATCCCATTTAAATTACATTGTTACTTCACGCACACTTTCAATCCTTCAAGCACTGCTGTCTATAATGACTGTTTTCACCAACTAAAAATTGATACATAATATAAGGTAGAGTAGATAATAGTTATTTTTATAATTTTGAGGTCAGTTGTGAACAGATCTTAGAAAATTCCACCCACAAGGGGGCCTGCGAGGGCGTGAAAAATAATCTATACATATAATAAATCTGTAGAAATGAAAATTCTGTACATTAAAGATATTTAAAAAATAATATTTTTTTTATCTGTATGTCTGTATGTTTGTGCGCGCATCACATTAAAACTACTAATCCTATACAAATGCGGTATTTACAGATGTATTTGTCTTCTTTCAACTTAATATCTGGTGTATAAAAATTTTGCCCCCCACCTCTTTAACGAGGCCGGGGGAGAAATTTTTATATAACAATCAACACGCCAAGCGAACGACGTCGCGGGTACAGCTAGTATAAAATAAAAATTAAAAATACGCGATACAAATTCTAAACAGCAGTCGTTAACTTTAAAATGTTAATTTGACATAAACTTAGGCCTTAGACACATATGGGATTGGTATTTAAGAGAAGAGTTTCTGGGCCCCTTCATTTAATTCATTTATTTACTGGTATTTACCTAACGCGTTAATATCGATAGTGTATTTAGAACTATCAATATACTTGCCAGTTTTAATTTTTTGGTCGATAAAGACTTTTCATGGTACCTTTTTAAAAGTACTATTTTAGCTATAACTATCTAGCAATCAGTAATTGTAGAAAAGTAAAAAAAAAATATTGTAAACACACTTAGAATTAGCGTTAGAATTGTGAAAAAAATCATTAGTACCTACATATATAAAAACACGTAAGTGCATTATAGATTATTAAGAGGCATGATTTAGATTTGTCTGTAGGATGCTTAGTAAGGTGTATTATTTATGTTTATAATAAAACTTCTAACACTGTTCGTCATTAAAAATTTTATATACATACTCGGGTATTTCGTGAAATATGTATAAAAGAGTAAAAATAAAACTAGAATGTCATAACATGCGAGCTGAGTAACAAAAATATGAGAAAAACTCCCAATAAGAGGCATTCCAAACGAACATCATTTCTAGCTCTATACCTACATCAATGACCGAGAGAAATATTTATACTATAGTTATAACAGAAAAGGGTAACATTCGACAATACGTTTTTCTGTTAACTGCTGATTTACCATCTTTCGTATAAAGTATTATTCATTAAGACAACTCTTATTTTTACAAAGTATATTAGATGTGTGATGCTGATTTTTTGCATTGTTAGATTTGTCTAATTAAAAAATAGAAAATAAAATTTTTTTTCATATATTTTATTTTCATATAAATATACTTTTATTAACGCCTTTGTGTAAAAAAATCATAATAGGTTTAGCTTTAAGTTAGTATATCTACTTTGGGATAAATATAAATGTGTGCTCAGACATTTTTAACGATTAAACTACACAAAATTATTATCATTTTCTGTCAAATGTTTTATAATCGAACAAAATTTACGGATTATTAAAGACACTTTTAGTAGAAATATTTTAATAACACTTAAGAAAACCAGTGGATTGTTAGATTAATTAATTAATTGGACTAAAAGATCTCTAGACGTCAATAATAATAACGATACACTTTTGGTAATAAGTACTAATGACAATCTTTACAGGAAAGAATAGATTTATATATGTAAAAAAATATTGCTCATCTAGAATCCTATGTATGCAAAGCGAGTGCTATATATCGCGTAATACAATATGTTATCTACGATAAACAAATAAAAAATAATTACAAATTAAAATTTGAAAATTTAAACTACAAAACTGTCAGAATAACTTTTGTTGAAATTTAATGCTCTCATAGCAACACCATGACAACGCGAATGCTAAGGATATTTGATTATATGAAGGTGTGTCAAAAACAGTGCGAAACAGTAAATCCCATTTAAAATACATTATTACTTCACGCACACTTTTAATTCTTCACGCACTGCTGTCTATAATGACAGCTTTCATGAACTAAAAATTGATACATAATATGAGGTAGAGTAGATAAAATAATTTTATTGGTGTAAAACGCGTTTATTCCCTCATTCACCTGCGTAGGTATTGTAGACATTTCGGTAGAAAGCTTGGTCAATTTTTCATTCCTCTGATTAAACCTGGTTAGCTTGTTTGAACATCTTTAAATATTTAATGAAATTGAGATTAATAGTTTTATTTCCGTTGCACTGACGTATTATTTTAAATAATACTGTTTTTGTTCCAGTTGTTCCAAATCCATTTCATTTAACTCTCTTCTGAGCGATGCTATCACAAGTTTTTTTTACTCATTTTGAAAATCTTTAGGTAACCCTCACACCAATTGTAACAATTGATTTTACGAATTTGCAGTATAACAGAAACTAAATAAGCGAACTAACTATCACTGATCATTTGGTTCTTGGCACGTCAAATTGATAATCACCATACAAAAACTTTTTTTTTATTTAAGGATGTCCTCGTAGGTATACACCTAAAAACAAATGTACTGAGAACAACCGAGAGTTTTAAATGTGTTAACTTGTCAGATGAATGGCGACTGTGTCCATAACGCAATCGTCACATATTTTGTATTGTATTCAACTAGTTAAACGTTAGTTAATTGGAGATTAATTTTTGTTGCTACGTAGAATATTAATTTAGTTATAAAAGAGCGTCGCTGGGGTCCAACACAAAATAATGTGAGTTTCCAGATTGCCTATAAGACTAATCTTCTGGGGTGTCTCTATATTGGCAAATCAATGGGTGAGGTACAGTTGATACTACTGACATATACCGTGTATAAAACTGAAATGCTATAATATAATTATTTTTTATTGTAGAATATACCTATTAGTTATTCATTTCATATTTTGTAATTGTTCATTTGTTAAACAACTCATAGTGTCTACCTCATCTTCCACTTAGTTAATTGACTGCCTTAAACAGAATAATAAAATATTAGTGATTTAATGACCACGACCTGAGTGAAAAGTGCCTTTGGTAAAGCTAGTCAAAGGACACATCTTATACCTCGGGTGTGACATTATTAAGTGACTTTCGCTATTTGCCCGCCACAGAACTTCTTTGTTAGTCAGGACGGCAGTTCATGGGATTCAAATCATTTGTCTATGCAACCACATTTCAAGGGATTCTAATCTCTTCAGCGAACGCCTTAAGCGAACTAATTTATACTGTCAAACTTTATGTTTTGTATAAAAAATAACTGACCAAATGTGACATTTAGTTAGTCAAGCGTTTTGTTGGCTTTAATTACTGGTTATCGTCGCAGAATTTAATATGTTGGTCTAAACTTCCTATTATAAAACTACTTAGGTATTTAAATCGATATACTCCTCTCACTTTTCGGTTTTATGTAGGTTGATTTTTTTCATTAAATGCTCATTTAATAAAAATATGGTCTAGGTATCTAATTATTAATAAAACCAATTTATTTAAAATATTCGATAATCTGTGTTTTCTGCGCGTCTGTTCTTGTTGGAACATATATTAAATATGAGCGAAAATACAGTATCATATAGTGACAACTCCTTTTGGAATTTTAACAGCAAAGGTCTTAATCGAATTTCAGTTATTTCAGTTATCTAACTTTAATAAAGGTTTTTAATTAATTTTTTGTCTTCTAATTATCGATTATACAAGTATATCATTGCAATGGATTATATCTTTTTAAACGATTTGAATTACTAACATTCGAAATCTAGATTTAATAGCTAAGATTAAAATAGAGGGTAATTTGCCAGTGGAGCCGACTTCAAGGAAATTGAAATGAGATGCCTAGTTGTTTCTAATTTTTTTAAGAAATAAAGATTTTATTTCTGGCTTTTTGGTGCATTTTTTTTTTGAAGGAGGTTTAATTTTTTTTTATTTTATCATTTTTAGTTGTTATTTGATTCATGATGTACTATTTTCAAAACCTTCCAAATACCGTGCAAGAGTCCAATCTCCAGCAATCCCGACATGTACCCAATGTGACTTTTTGGAAACATAAGTGAATTGTCTAACTCCTAGAAACACGAAGCACGTGGAAAACTTCGTGCTGAAACGTGGACTTAATTGTCTGAAATCACCAACACGCAGTGAGCAAGAGAATTGATGAAATGCTCATTCCTTCTCCTTGTGAGAAGAGGGTTTTGGCTTAAGAGTGGGACAGTAACAGGCTAATTATTATGTTTTTATGTTATACATCATTATTAACATATTTACTTAACTGCAGAGCTTTTTTTATTGATTTTTGTGGTGTTTCTTGGAATATCTTCCACATTGATGACCATACCTTAATCAAATTTCTATGGGACCACACGAAAACTCGATTCTTTTGAATGCAAAACGATTTTTTTAAATCGAATTATAAATACCAGAGATATTTGGTAACATAAAAAAAACTATGGTCGAATTAAGAACCCCCTCTTGTTTTAAATGGGTTATAGTGGGACAGTAACGCGCCACTTATTATGTTTTTATCTTATACATTATTATTTACGTAATAACTTAATTGCCGAGCTCATTCTGTTGATTTTTGTGGTATTTCCTGGAATATCTTTTACATTGATTACCAGACCTTAACCAAATTTCTATGGGACCAATGGGAAACTCTACTCTTTTGAATGCAAAAAGAATTTTTCAAATCGGATTATAAAAACCGGAGATATTCGGTAACATCCATAAAAAAAATATATGGTCGAATTGATAACATTCCCTTTTTTTTTAAGTCGGTTAATAAAAATGAGATTGTTTTTTACGATTACATACAAAACGATAACTTAATTTTTAATAATATCTATACAAAAAAACTAGTTATATCTACAACCAATATTTATGGCTATAAAATTTTATATTATAGGTTTTCTGTTTAAAAGTAAGAACAGTTTGTTTTCTGGAGTTTTTCAGTTTGGTAAATTGAGAACCTCCAGTTTGAAAGCCCGTGCCCAACAAGTGAAAAAGTGAGCTTTTTAGTTTACTTACTTACTAAAGTGTTTCTAACTCTATTTCTGGAAACTTGTACTCAGTGATTCAAAACTTATGTGCGACCCAATTTGGGATTTCGCTAGTTTAATTTAGTCAAGACGGTAATTCGGTCAAAAAGACTCAATATCGATTGAATTATCTGCTAAATACTTTCCATTTTACTTCGATGTGTAAAATATAGATAGATATTTCACAACACTTAATTCTTGAAAAGTATTTTAAAAATATTTTTAAGAATAAATTCAAATTTTTGTGATAGTAGTATTAAAGGTAGTGTTAATGCATTACATTTCTCTTTGCATAACGTAACTTGTTGGTCAAAATATTTATAAAAGTAGATATAGTAAAAATTTTTAACATTTTTAATTTCTTTTTCTTTAGGTTTTTTGTGCTGTAGTTACTTCGGTGCTAACAACGTACTTAATTTACAAACCAAAGCCCATTTTACAGTAACTACATATGCATTTTATCATAAAAATTATTACACTCATACATGATCGGGTTTCATTTATCTGTAAAAATAGGTCAGTCGGTTTCATTACTGTTTAATGCAAAACTTTTATCTAGAGATTGAATATTTTATGCACTCAGTAAACAAGCCAGAAGTTGGTTTTCCTATTCATTGAATTTAACAGGAAAGATAAAAATGTCCAGGATTTTTTATTCATGAAAAGCAGTTTCATTTTTCGCAGCTTGATATTGTAAAAAAATTAATATGCGACATAAATTTAAATCATATCGGAACCCCTTCATTTACTTTAGAGTTGACAATCCGTCAAGGCTCAGAATTCTTTATGCAATAAAGAGAAGAGCAGTTCGACTAATAAACGACACCAGTATTACCAAATTTATCACCTATACAGCCAAGAAATTAGATTTATGCATTTCAAAACGTTTAAACATTTTCTGTAATACTGGAGATACTCGCGCCTTATAAGAGTAGTGGGGATAAATTGTTACACTAAAAGATACAGGACCAAACATTGGAAGTTTTTCTTCTGTCGGCACTATCCAAGTGCAATAAATCCTCTTTTTTTGTTGTTTTAATTCTAAAAATAAATTTCTACCCAGTAGAAATAATATTTGTTAAAAAAAAGAATGAATAATAAATCTATTGTGTAAGACTTTTTACCTTTTTCCATTTTCTGTTTATAAATGAACGATAAAAAGTCAACAAAGAAGCGTGACTAGACTATACCTGTTTGAATAAAGTAGCGTGATATTCAAAAAAAATGTTGACTTCATTTGGAGGATTATTGATAATTTTAGTCGCTTGTTTGTTTGGTTTAACACCATGGGTCGATTGAATACTATACAAAAGAATTTATGTTTTTTAATGAAAATTAATTGATTCTAAAATATAAAATACTTATATAAAAATAAATAAACAAATTCATAGATAATCATTAACTATAAAAAATAAAATTAGTATAATATGAATTAACGCATTCAATGAATTGTGAATCGCCATAATGGGAGAGTATTACATAAAAAAAATTAAAATTGATTTCTATATATCGTCTGAATTTCGTGATTCAAAATTCCGTGAATTCGGAACTTTATGCAGAATTTAGATATTAATCCTAAAATCTTATCCTAAAATATCTCTTTCTATAAAAACTCTTAAGCGCTAGCCTATTGTGTAAAAATTGTACAATCTACCCAGACCTTTTGTTTCGTTCCATTGTGTATAGCACTATTTACTTCCTTCAAATATTGCAATTTCTGAAAATATCTAGAATGAGCCGGTAAAAAATACCAATGATTGCTCACTGTTGGGTTTAGAGTTATACACGGTGGCCTGACATATAAAACAGCTTCTAGCCATATTTCTGTAAAGCGAATAAATACTAAAATATTATATTACGTAACAAGAGTGGTAAGTAGGACATTACGTACGAGTGGAAAAGTTACGCACGAAGCCGCGTAGCGGCGAGTGCGTAATTACACGAGTACGTAATACCTCTTACCACTCGAGTTACGTACTATGCTTTATCTACGACTCAATATTTTAATTTCAATTGTAAATATTTGAAATCTCTAAAAAAATATATGACGTACGTACTGTAATGTTATCTACTCCTTTGACATTAAATGTCATTTATACTCATTGTCACCATGCAGGGTAAGTAAGCTATAACGCACAGTCGTGCGTAATGACATTTCATTACGCACAACTGTGCGTTATAGCTTACTTACCCTGCATGGTGACCATGAGTATAAATAACATTTACTATCAAAGGAGTAGATAAATATATTTTTTTAGTTTGCTTACAATTATATAGGTAAATAGTTTTTTTAAAATAAAAATTAAATTGAAAATAGACAGCATAATCAACAGAAATATTGTTGGTATGATTGTGGGACATATTTACACAGATTGCAAATACGTACTAATAAATAGTGCAATTGTAACTAAAAACTTTTTACCCTCGATTGTTCGCTCCATATAGGTATAGATTTATCAATTGGTTTTAAAGATTATGGAATATCCTGAAAGGTTTTTGAGTCTTATGTAATATTTCTGGCAATTTTCGAAAGTCGATGACTGCTATAAGTGGATTGAGCTGTCAGATTGATGTGCTCGATCTTCATTATGATATTATTAGAATATTAAGTTATATATAACAAGCTTAAAACACATATTTTTACAGATAGCTTACAGTGTGCATAAATCCTTACACATACCAAAAAGAGAAAGCAATAAAGAAAGCAACTTCCATCTCACTCACTAGTACACTTACGATAATGGCTGAGAGGAAGTGGATGCCAATTAAGTGAGTGTGCAAGTAAGATGGCAGTTGCTTCCTTTATTCTAGTATATGTCACGATTAACACAGAAAACACATTTTTTTAGAAGTCTCTAAAATTACAATAGTTAATTTTCAAGATGTAGGTAATTATACAAAATACTATGCCTAGTTATGTGTCCCAGAAGAAAGAAATGCTAACAAAAGAAAGGTTGATATCGCAAGTAATAGACTTTACAATAATCCAAGAATATATAGTTCTTACATGAATGTTATGCTCTATTATACACCTCAAATATGTAGGTACTCACTATAATAGTCTTTACTTTTAGAATTTATATTAACTGTGCGTCAAGATAAATCTTTTATATACGACTAGCTGACCCGGCGGACTTCGTACCGCATAAAACTGAGGTCTTTTTTGGTTTTTTCAAATTTTTACGATTTTATTTTCTTTTCAATTATTTTTTTTGATTTTATTGTTTTTATCATATTTTCTCGTAAGTTATCAGGTGTATCCTTTTTTTTATTATATTTTGTAATTTATCGATTAAACATATTAGGTAGCATATTATTTAATTTAGCAAGAATTTGTTGAAATATGTGAGATATAAACTGCGCCACCCTCCGGTGGCGTCATAAACCTTAAGTAAGAATTGCTCGTTTAACTATATGTGATATTAACTGCTCCACTGTGGCACCATAGTACTTTATTAAGTCGTAATTGCTAGTTTAAATATATAAGATAATTAACTGCGCCACCTTACGGTGGCCTACTCAGGGTTGCAACTTCATTACTGAACCGCTAAATGGCGTTGAATTTTTTGACAAACAATTTTTTTAGTTTTCGTAAAAAATAAAAAATAATTTTTTTAATAAAAAGTATCCTATGTTACTTCTAATACCTCCAAGTATATGTGTACAAAGTTTTATGATGATCGGTTGAGTAGTTTTCGCGTAAAAGCGTAACAAACAAAGTAACATTTACATTTATAATATTACTAGCTGACCCGGCGAACTTCGTACCGCCTACTGATGTTTTTTTACCATTTTTCCAAATTTTTACGGTTTTGTAAATTATCGATTATTATAAATATATTACATATTAACTGCGCCACTTTATTGTGGCGTCATAGTACTTAATTACGCAAGAATTGCTAATGTAAATTTATACCATCTCAACTGCGCCACCTTACGGTGGCGTCATAATACTTAATTTAGTAAGAATCACTTTTTTGAGATTTTTTTGATTTTTCCTAAAAAATAAAAATTTTTTTTAATAAAAAGTATCCTATTTTACTTCTAATGCTTCCAAGAATATATGTACAAAGTTTCATGATGATCGGTTGATTAGTTTTCGCGTGAAAGCGTAACATACAAACTTACATTCACATTTATAATATTAGTAGGGATAGATAGATAGATAGAAGAATAGATAGATAGATAGAAGATAGATAGATAGATTTAAAATATTTCCAAAAGAAATAACAAGTACGCCCTACCTATACGCAAAGTGGTGCGCTAACAATTCGGTCACACGATACGTTCAAATAAAATAGTCTTTAGGTATAATTGTTTAAATTTATAAATGTAAATAAAAACATATTTAACAAGTAGCTATAGAAATACGTGTCTAAGCTGAGATTGAAGCGTAAGTGCCAAGTAAAGTTTAAGTAATTGTAAGACTAACTCACAGGTGTGGATACTCTCGGTCAAATAGTTTTAAAAGTTTCCTACTTTACTATAGGACTTATCATGAAAAGTATGGATGGTGAAGAAAAAGAGAACTATCTCCGGTATAAAAAAAAGTCCGGTTAAATTAGGGTGAACTACTATAGCAACAGGGTAGGAGAGCGCCCCAAAGTAGGTAATTAGAATATGACAGAGCAATAAACAATGAAAGTTTTTGACAGCAGTTAGGTTATATTTACTTTTATTATTTGGCCCTATAAAATTTTTTGAAGTTTTGTTTACTTACTACTCTAGTCACTAACGAACTTGGCACTCTTTAATTCGTAAAAATACTGCTACTTTCATGCACCTTTACCCTTTACCTATAGATACCAACGCCGCTTATGGAGGATTTTTAAACTGTTATTAACTAAAAACGCCTGGACACTTTATCAGTTAGTCCTTCATATGACATAAGTTCTTTTTCTCTCTACCCTTTATAAGTAAAATTATTGTGCATATTGGCACATATTGTCATAAAATTGTAGAAAAGAAATCTAATTTCGATTTCATTTTTACTTTTTAAGGATCTGTACTGTTTTTTGGCATTATTTTTCGTATATATATAAATTATCTGGAAAAAGGAATTGCATATAAAATAACAAGGGTCGTAAGTGAAAGTCTTCATACAGGTGTAAAAATAAAGCACAAGTTTACTAGAAGCGAGAGTGTAATTCCACAAGGGTGTAAAATTTGTAACCACTAGAGTAATGTTTACTTTATATACACCTACTACTATAAGGTATAATAAATAAAACATATTTCACAGTTTTTATCTATTTATCTATCTAATAAATTTAAACAATCAATTTTATATACTTAAATATAGATTGATATTGAATAGATTGTCATTAAAGATTTTTGAAAAAAGGTTGTCATTATAAGAAATTAGGTAATATTGAATGGAGGTGGATTTTAGTTGATAAATATCCATGTTAACGATTAAATCCCACGAGTACTTTTCGATATTCACTTTTATTTCACAAACTTACATATGTTTCGATATACAATATCTTCGTCAGATGTAAAATCAGTACATACTGATTTTACATCTGACAAAGATATTGTATAAAATCAGTACTGATTTTACATCTGTAGAAGATATTGTATATCCAAACATATGTTATGTAAGTTTGTGTAATAAAAGTGAATATGGAAAAGTGATTTAAATGAGGTATTAAAAAATATTAAATTAAACGAAAAAATTTAGAATTTCAATTATTATAATGATAATGAACAAATAACTGAAACGTACTGATAAAAAAAAAACATAATAAACTAGTTGTACTCGCAACGTGGTTCGCGTGGCGTGTGATTGTTGTATAAAAATTTCTTACCCCACCCCATTTAAGGAATGGGAGAGAAATTTTTATACACCAGATGTTAAGTTGAAAGAAGACAAATACATCTATGAAAACCGCATTCGAATCGGATCAGTAGTTTTCATGTGATGCGCGCACAAACATACAGACAGACAGACAAAAAAATTTAAACTACATTTTTGGGTTCTATTTCGATGTACCCGCGACGTCGTTCGAGTGGCGTGTTGATTTTTGTATAAAATTTTTTTTCCTCACCCTGTTAAAGGTTATATTAAATCAACTGATATGTATTTCATGTACAGTCGTTTAAATGGTAATGCGAAGAAAGCGCTACGTTTGTTTGTAGACGACATATCGACATATGCCTTCAGTTCGTTTGTTTGGATAACTGCACTAAAGGTTGCGTGATACAGGTATATTTGGGAAAAAGTCCCATAATTCCGGAAGACCAACGTCGAAGTCAACACCTTAGACAGAAGAAGCAATTTTGGCACGAGTAGAGGAGAATTCAGAAACTAGTTTACGAAGGATATCAGTGGAAGTAAGAATTTAGGCTCCTATGGGTTAAAGAATACTCCACGAGCAGCTGTACCCGTGCCATCCCAACGAGTACAGCTAAATCCACTTAATCATCAAGCACGTTTGGAGGTTTGCCACTGATTTTTTAAGAAATGATGCTAAGGAACCCAATTTAGTTTTATTTTTTGTAGTGATGAGGCAGGGTTTACACAAAATCGAGTTTTAAATTCGCATATGTGGGCAGACAAAAATCTTCATGGTATTGTGGAATCCAGGCATCCAGTTTATTTTTCGTTGTATTACCTAACCGATTATCGGGAGCTGATTAGTATTTTTTGCAGAACACATTGGGTGATTTTTTAAATGATATTCTTTTAATACAAAGAAATGAAATATGGTTCCAGAACCTGCCCATTTTTCAATTGCCGTAAGAGAGCATGTAGACGAATATTTTGGAAAAAGATGGATAGGAACTGGCGGACATGTTTTATGACCCTCAAGATTTCTTGACTTTTTCCTTTGGAGACACTTAAAAAATTATACGACACTCCTGTAAATAATCTCGATCAGAGCAGGGATGTCATCATTTCCTAGCCAATGAAAGTATTTTGGAAAGAGTTCGACATTTTCTACGGAGGAGATGCCGTAGCTGCATTGAAATTTAGGGAGGGCTCTTTGAACATCTAATGTTTCTGTCGTTTGTTAATAAATATCATTGTTTTTTTTGTACACATTAAAAAATTGTTTCGAATGCAAAGTGGTCCGTATTTCTAAAACCGTTAATTTGCAGACTAACACTTTTTTGCTTATTTTCGAACACACTATCACATATTTCATTTTGTGACACTTTTTTTAACATTCTGTATAGATAATAACCGGTTTCTAATTCTTAAATATAAATTTTTGGATAACATTATAATTTTGTTTTATATTGAAACACTTATGGGGACTTTGACACAATTTATTTCCCAAAATTGTTACAGATACACAAGAAGTCTGCTGGATTACGTCTAAACAGTTTACATTGACAATGAACTATTTAAACTCGCCTTAACTGCTTAAGCAAACGCCTAATGTTTTTGTCGGACACACTTACCACAATATTTCATGCAATTTTTAAACATTGTTCGAAAAAATGGTAGGGCTTATAGTCACGAAAAAAAGGCACAAAATGTATGTATTTTCGGTGTCCGATTGACCGAACGCGTCACTTTTTGTGCCATACAATACATTTCGTATAGGGGTTATTCTATTCTCATATTTTAGGAGTACGCAAGTGTTATAGCGCCGCACCGCTTTCATATAGGGCATTATGATTATTCGCGGTAGACTCGTTAAAAGTAACGCTCCTAAATATCTTTTTAAGGGTTATAATTATAAAATCCATTCCATTTCTGGCCCAGGCACTAATATTTTTACGAATTAAACCTTGTATTTATATAGATAGTAGGGTAATATGTCTGTTTTTCGCCTTTCCTGTTACATGTTAACTTTGTAACGGCAATTTAAAAAATAATTATAACCTCCTTCTAGCACTTTAATACCATCAAGGATAGCAATTTTCCTTTTAAAACGTTATGTAAATTCGAGACCACAAAAATGTGCAATAAATATGCAAATAACAGACTCTTTTAAAATTTCCCAACGTTAAAACTAAAGGCACTTGAAAAATGGAATTGCAGCTAGTGCCTTATTTGCTGCATCATAAGCCCTATTGAATAAATAGAAAAAAATGTAATCAGTTAGAAACAAAGACGGGTCCGTAAATAATGAAGTAGGTATTAAAATATTTTTCCATCAAACTTTAATTATGTGTAAACGTCACAAAGCAAAATTAATTAGGTATATTTCTTACAATAAAAGTGAAAGATTTAAACTTTAAAATGATCGATAAGGTTTACCCAGAACCGGTAACGCCTCTAAACAATTCAGTTACAGGTGCATTAGTCAACTTTTTGACTTCTTGATTTAACTTACGTTTCATATGACATTAATTCAATTTATCCTTAAGCAGAAGTGTGCATGACGCTAATAAGAGAGAAATTATTCGTTAAATCGCCAATTATAACATCACACTGCCACTTTTTTGCATTTTCGTATATTTTATTTGGTTAAGGGACCGACACCATATTTTAAGATATCTCTAGTGGGTTTTTGGAAAAATAAAAATAATACAAACAAAAAAAAGACAAAAAAAAACAAAAAATAAGTCACATCTGCTAAGAATCTAACTTACTATTTATACATAAAGCCGGTTATGCCACTAACTACTTTAGTTAGTCGTCTTTTTGACTGGGCACAAAAAGTAACTTGGTGTTTAATGTTTCATTTGTTAATTTGGCAAATAATCTCTTTCATTTACGCCACTTTAATTTGACCAATGCTCCAAGATGACATGCCAATAAAATTTAACTTTGTGAGAAGATTCACAATAAAAATGGGTAGTAAATCTGAATGAGATATTGGGGCTAAACCAAAATGTCTTAAAGTGGTATACGGACGGCTCCAAGACAGATGGCGGAACTAGAGTAGATGTTTTTGAACTAGAGCCAAATACTCAGAAAGCCTTGGTGCATACCCAAGCGGAAATTTGCGCCATTGAAAAATTTGTAGAATTTATTATCGTAAACAAAATATGGTAATCATCTTGGATAGCCAAGCCGCCATCAAAGCACTAAACACACAATCATTTCAAAGGTGGTGTGGAAAAGCAAACTAAATGAACTAGCACAAAGAACACTGTTACCCTCTTATGGGTTTTAGGACCCATAGGAAGAGAAGAAAACGAAACATATATAAGCTGGCAAAAAAATAAGCTTAAACCCCATATTTGCGATCAGAATCATCCTATTAAATTAACAGCAGTAGAGTCTGAGGAAAAAAGTGGATAGAGAAAAAGACCAGAACTGTATCGATATAGAAGGAATAAGAAATACGAAGATGCTCCTAAAAAACGACAAGCAGGGAAGCTCTTTTAGCTATGTAAACTTTAATAAAAACAACCTCGATATTATAACGGAAATAATAACCGGGCATTGTCAATAAAAGAACACATGAAGAATCTAAAATTGGTTGATGAAATAAAGTTTAGATTCTGTGAAAAAGAGGACAAGACTCTTTGAATGCTTGCCTTACGTAATTCTAGGGTCAGATAGATAGGATCGTACAAAATAGAAGAAAAAGATGTACCTAACTTAAAGCGCAACGATATCTTAAACGTTAAGACAGATAAAACAAGAAATAAGTCAAAGAAAACATCGGAATTATAGCAAGGAAACGGATACACAATAGATCTTATAGGTCGCACGTGTATCTATCAGCCTTGATTACGCACATATACACATATACATACAACACGCAAACATGTGCTTAAAGATGAAGTGAGTAAAGTGAAAGTTTGAATCAAGACGATCCAAAATCTGGCCAGTTACAAATGCGTCTTTGGTTGAAATGGTTGAAGGCAATACCAGCTATAAGTAAATTTGCAGAATTGAGTCCTGTAAAATATTTTTCAATTTCCCCTTAATTTTAATTTTTTGTTTGTATAATTTCTAAATTTTAAAAATTGCCAGTAGAATGGTTTAAGACGAATATATAAAGAGATATAAACTTTTGTGAGTGGTTCTCTCTCAGTATGAAATAAAAACCAAAAAAATGAGTCTAAATATATTTTGTGTTATAGATAATGGTCCTTAATATACAAAATCGTAAAAAAGTATTGTTAACAATACAGTACAATGAATAGAAAACAAAACTACACAAATATGTTTATAACGCGCCAAAAGATGTTCTACATAGTCAATTAAAAAATAAAATCAGATATGGATAAACTATGTAATCAACACTTCTATTCAAATTTTATTATATTTAGAAATCTCATCATTTCATTTTTACTATTAAAAGTTACCTGACAACTAAGTTGGCCTATAAACTAGTTTCTCTTTGCAGAGAAGGAATAATCATGATGTTAGATTCAGCAAAGGTAATTCAGAATGTCATGTTCCCTTGTAATTAGCAACCATCGGGGTAGTCCGATTCGCGTTGGAATTCTATTACCAACTCAGAGCATTTTGTGTCCCAATTAACAAGACTGACACCAACTGCAAAGTTTCTTGTATGTGAAATATATTTTCGTACCGCTGTTACATCCCATTTAATTAAGGAGAGCTAGCTGCAAGTGATTGTTTTAGTAACCTAATGAAAGATTTGTTGTAAATTGTTATTAAAAAATATATTTTAATGCAAGAATATGTAAGCAATACTCCATAAATATAAAAACAAAACTACAATCGGAAGCTTATCCAAATAATACATGTTTATATGAGTGTACCAAAAAATATTCTAGTGATATATGAAAAATTCATTCAAACTTTATGCAAGTAATAGCAAGCCGTAAGATAAAAAGATTTAAATGTATAGTCCATTTCACCGTTTTTGGCCGATTTGATATTAGAAACCACTGAAATAAGATTAAACTGTCATCCAAGTTACCAATGGCGGAGAGTTTTTTTTTGTCTAAATAAGGTCGGAAGTTTCTGAAACTATCAGTGTGGTTTGACATCTACAAAAATATGACATTAATAATTATTAAATTCAACCCTTCAACACCGAGCCGTACATGAAGGTTACTAGGAATGTGAATTAAGTCAAGACTTCCGTATTGAATACTTTTTATCTACCGGTGAAACAAGATGCAGTTACGTAAGTGTTGTATTAAAAAACAAACGTCCTCATTTAAATTTTTAACTTGCCTGTATCTGAGAGAGATGTAACTCTAAATTTACTTCGAGTATGATTTCTGTCATCGGCCAAAAACGGTGAAATGGACTATAAAACGTATGTCAACAAGTATTTTAAAAATAACTGGATAAAAATGTTAGGTTTCAATAAAAACAAGAATCAAGAAACTATGGATCAATAAAAAAAATACAAGAAAATGTTTAGGTCAAAGAAAGGTGTTAATCATAAGACAGTATAAAAGAAATAAAAACCAATATAACACAAAATTAACTACTTAAAGAAAATGGACAGTAAATGCACCATATAAACGAAGCAACAGAAAAATATATTTTTTAATAAGCTTTACCCAAGTGATTACAAAATTAGAAAAGCTCTGACATGCCTCGAAGAGGAAAAAGAAGAATACGAGGAATGCTTGAACAAGGAAGTTGAGAGTAGCATAAATATTTAAAAAATAAAAAGTAAGGGGATTGTAATAAATCTTGTTAAAAAACATGAACTACTACATAATATATGAAGGGAAGTAATATCCGTTGAATGCAAAAAATATTTAAGTGGGACATTAATAGAGAAGCTAATAATTTGCGGAAAAAATAGTTAAGGAAAAAAAATCGATAATAGATAGGTTTCTTAATTTTAAGTAAGTTTCCATCCAATTTATTTGGCAAAAGTGTGAAAAAACCTTAAGGACATTAGAATATAAAAAAACTAAATAAAATGACAATTAAGAACTCCAAAGTTTGTAATGTCAAAACGATCAAAAAGGCGCTGTAAAAATGATAAATGGGTCATGGATTAAATTTTTATAAGTATTACCAATGTTTTTTTTACATAAAATTAAGGGCACCGGAACTCCACAAATCAATCTCAATCACCAGTTTGAACAATTAATGTAAAAATTTTAAAGCAACTTAATTTATTTGTTTAAAAAAAACAAAAGTAATTAAATTTAATGTAAATAAAAAAATAGAAAAGCTTTTTCTTATCTTGGATTTATAATGTATTGGACTTAAATTTTAAGAAAATATGTAACAGTTTTTATCAAAAAAATAACAACATTTTATTAAAAGCTTAATATAAGTCGTTGATTATACATATTTTGTCAATATAAAATCAAACAGCACGAAAATTGAATAAGCCTTGCCTTATCTTTCGCTGGATGATGTTCAGGCCTACTTCCCTTATTTGTCTTAAAAGTGCACTCGCAATTGTTGTTTATTTTAAGCTTACTTATCATAAACTTTTCGACAAAGTAATGATCAAATTCTTAGATTGGCGAAGCTTGTGGTAGATTTGGGGGTTATCTATTCAGCACGGTTTTGTACGAGACATTAAACCGGAGACCTAGCTTTATAATAGAGATTCCATATCTGTCTTGCAAAATTTCAACCAGTCTTTTGTGACAAAACATGTGGTCTTTCACTTTCAAATTAATGCAAGGTATACCCTCTTTAAAGTCTGTTATTGCCCTATAAATAGTTGCTTGGTCAAGATTTTGATTTCTGAACAAGTTCACAATTTCGCTTTTGGGTAACCGTCCAATTAAGCCGTAGATATTTTTACAATTAAAAAAAAAAAAAATTGATCCTCATTATTGAAACAATTTGACGTTTACTAATGACGACAATCATGCTTGTTTTACCTGCTTCTGGTGGAAATTTAAACGCAAACTTTTTCTCAAAACTTATGTCATGTACATTAGTAGTCTTTAGAATCCTCGGGATGCCTTAAACAGTTTGAGAAATTTACTGATAATTGTTCCAAATTCTTGCCACAATTATTCAATATATAAGGTACATTGATCAAAGAATCCTTCTTTAAATTTTATTTCGGAAGTATGATATAAATCTTTTAAAATTCTCGGTAGCTTCTTGTTAGTGCCCTTTAGGAAAATGAAAAATCAAAAATAAACTTCCTTTCGAAATTTTATCGAGTAGAATTAATTTTAACCAGATGGGACTTTTTCATTGTAAAATGAGTAAATTAATCTATAAAACAAGTGTAAAAGCCGGTCCTAACTTAATGAATATTAGACCCAAATTTGATGTTTGGCTAAATTGATTTGACATACATTTGGTAAGAATCTATAAATATCATTAGTTTTAGAAATCTTATTAAGTAAAAATTAATATAGCACAATTAAAATAAGGACTTAGGTAAACTCACTCAATTTACTACTTTAATATCAATCGCTCTGTCGAGAACCCAGGAAAAGAAAGAAATTTGTTGATCCAACCACTGTACCGACATGCCTTACAACGGCGCACCCTAGCGACTAAAGTTTAATTGATAAATATTGTTCAAGAACTTGAATTGTAAATATATATTTTAACATTTTTTCACATTTCAGGGTTTACTAAAGTGTCACATTAGATAAGTAATTTGTCATGGTGTTTGTCTAATAAGATTGTATTTTTATAATTCAAGTGTGACGGGGCTGTATAGACCCTTAGGTTTTGAGCGATTTATGACACCCATCATACATTCGTCGTTTATTTGCCACATGTTATTTTAATCTTTTGTAATAAATTCTCTTAAACTGGACAATAGGGTTAGGTAGAAACAGATCTTGTGTTGGGTCTTCGGGGTCATTTTGTTAAGTAATCACTCACCAGACATTGACGAACGAACATCTCTCGTCTATTTTGAAAACATTGTAAACCTATTGTATTTAATTATTATTTTTTCAGTAAATAAGTATATCAGAAGTGTGCTTTACAATTTAATACAGCGAATTATCCTTAGATAAGACGCAAAACAAATATATTAATAGTAATTCTCACAATTATAGTCACGAAAAAATTTGTCAGGTAAAACACAAACGATCAGTAATTCGTTACAAGACACAAAAAACAGACAGAAAATAGAAAGTAATGGTAATGTTTATTAACTTGCTAACGATATTTAAAAATAATATTAAATGGAAATAATAACAATAAAAGACTATGCAAGTGACAACCTTCTTTGGTGGTTAACTCTGGTTTAAGACAAGGGGACACTTTATCACCGTTACTATTTAACATTGCATTGGAAAAGGCCATAAGGGCAACAAAAGTAAAAATACTCATTTTTTCATTTTTGCTTTTAAAACTTCTCTCCTGTACTTATTCCATAAAGCTGCGATGTAACAAAGAAAACAGCAGCGCTGGATGAATCACATAGGTAGGATTAGTTTAATCAGTTGTTTTGAAGTTTATCCGTATTTCTCAGTAAACAGTGTTAAACAAATTAAGTGAACAAGAGTTACTTCATCTACTGAAAAAAAAATCAGATAATGACTATAGTAGTGGAAGTGACGAAATCTGAAGAATAAGATAGTTTGACAGTGAAGCAGAAGATTTTAAATTAATTAATGAAGTAAATTAAAAAAATAATGTGGAATATTTACATGTATGAAGTACTAATACAGGAATTTCTGCACTAAGCGATGCCTAGTTTAAAAAAAGACGTAAGAAAGGACAATTTGGTTCTGCAATATATTGTCTGCAAAAAAAGAAAATCTTGCTACAAATTTAAAGACTATAACGTAATCACAGAGGAAAATTGTTAAATAAGAATAATAAACATATGATTTTATTGATGAAATGGTAATAATTATTAATAATTATTCTCGAATTTTGATAGTTTCGAACAAATACCAATAGTTGAATGCCTAATTGGAAAGATCTTTATAAAAAAGTTTTAGTGGTATTTTACTTATGCTATACGCATAATTCCTATGAAAAACAACTATTGGAAATTAAATATTTTTTACAATTTTTCCCTTTGTTACCGTATACGCATGACACAAAACAAAAACTTCCATTATAAAATACTAATATAAACCAAATAGTAATTGTAAAACAGAAAAATTAATTCACTCATAAAGAATACTGTAAATAAATTTTATACTTTGTATGATTCTAATAAACCACTTGTGGTGAATTATGGTAAAATTTTATCGCACACTTAAATAAACACATGCAATAGATCAAAAGCAAGTAAGTATAGTCTCAATGTATACAAATTATGTACCGTAAACAGCTATACGTGACGATACAAACTTTATGGAGGTGCTTGATTTTAAATAGTAGGTCTATATAAACCCTTCCTAGTTGTTATAAATTTATGTGCGCTTCTGTTAAGCTAAGGGCTGCTTATTATATCAGTCTGTTTAAAGTAATAAGAATTTCGAGAAAAGTTGAGAAAAGGATAAATAAATTAATTAATAATAAGTATTTTCGTCATTAAATCGTAATAATAAGTAAAATTATTAAAATGATCAGCAAGTAAATTAAATACATTTAATTAATTAAAATAAACTCTTTTTATACATGCAACACATTTGTATTTTTTTACATACATTGCAAACTTTTAAGAAAATAGCAAAAGCATCTTTTAGGGTAAAGTATAGAAAACTCTCGAATTAAATTCTTGAAAAGTTACTGACACGAAAATTCTTGCTCCCTGTCTTGTCTTATATAAACATGCGCATTTTACCTGCTAGAATGAGTCTTCTTCGATTAGCAACCGAATTGTTTACTTTTATAGCGCGCGATTTTTAAACGACGCCGACGTTCAAATTAAAGAAGGAGTACGTGTATTTATTCTGCTATAATTTTTTTAATTAAGTAATTAAGAACTGTCTTCTAAACATTTCAGAAGGATTTACTTTCCGTTCTCTAGGGATTTACCTTGAGATCATTTTAGAAGTCTTTCTTCTTTCCGTTCACGAGGGGCTCAGAGAGAAGTCTTACTTGTAAACATTCCGTTCAATATAAGGGTTATTTCTGGATAGTTTCTCACCTTTTGAATTCTGAAATACTTCTAGACAGTCAATCATTTTTTAATCGATCTAGATCGATTTAGAAAGTTCTTGCTTATTTCACTTGTGTTTATAAAACTAATTTGTGCCAATAATTATTAAAAGTTTAAAAAATGAAGGTATTTTTATATTTGGTTATAACTTATAACACTGTGCCTAATATGTAAATGGAAGTTCTTAGTATAAAAAATATGAGACAACTATAACGGCAGTTACTGGATTTTGTTTGATTTATTTTTATAAATAGGATGTGCAGGTAATTTTCAATAGGTAAAGAGATAGATAGACGATTGTTTATTAAATAAAAAAAAAATTATAAGTAAAATGTTACAGTTAAAAAAATAAAATAATTACAGTTAAAATAAAAGTTGCCTTATTAATATATTAAGATTATTAAAGAAGATCACAATCCAGTAGAAGCCGAAACAGTAAAAAAATTTAAAACAATAAAGAAGTTTCAAGGAACGCCGACCTAGGAGCACGAGCAGTAGACAAACCATTAAAATATTTATCATGTTTAATAGGTAATAAGTAATTAATATTAAAGTAATTTTTGTTTTAAATTTGTAAAATAGGTTTAAATGAAACAAGTTCTCCGTTTTTAAATGCTACTATTCTTAACCAAATGATTCTTTTTTCTTTTTTTTTTGTTTCATTAACACAGGCAATTATTATTATAGTATAGCATAAACAAGTTACTTACTTAAAGTTAAAATAGTATATTGTAATACAAGTGTTACAATGACAGGTTTCGTAGTACGAGTTCAGCTTGTGAAACGAACCGCGAAGTGGTGAGTTTCGCAAAGAACGAGTACTACAAACCGTCATTGTAATTCGAGTGTTACCTACTATTTTTTATAATGAACTTTTAAAAATATAAAAAAATATATAAAATGAGAGTTTTTCGAAATATTTATTAATGTTGGCAATCTTGACACTTTTGACACTTGACAGTTTTAATGATTTTAAATTTGACTGTTTGTCAAATTTGTATAAAATATTATGAATTTCGCAATATCGCTGATAATGTAGTTAATAATTTACTACAACATACTTCTTGATTTACTATCTGAACTCTTTCGTTAACAATCAGTGCAGTGCAACAAATTGTGTAAAACAAAAAGTTACCAAAAACAGTGTTACAATGAATCTATTTCGATACTGTTTTTAGTGTCGAAATAGAAACTTTGTGAACGTAAATTATAAAAAACATCAGTGCAAAACTTTACAGAAGATAGAATGGACCTTTTACAAAATCAAGTTAACAAAAGGAAAAGTAGCTGCCAGAGAAAAAGATAGTATTGAAATGGCACGATAAACAAGATGTTCTGATTCTGATGGAGTTTATTATGATGTAAACTACTACTATTAGAAAAATATTTATTTGAGATATGTGTCATTTGGGGTAAGATTTTTAAATTCTTATATACCCTAGTAGAACCGAATGTTGGATATATATTGGCGCAACCTCGCGCCAAGATTGGAATCTTGGCGCTATATTGGTGCACAATATCAATATTCAGCCAATATTGGGCCAATATTGATAATGAATATACCGCCAAGATTCGGTTGCGAATGTTGGCCAGACATTGGTGCAATATTGATCAATATTGCCAATATATAACCAATATTGGATATATATAGGCTGCAGTTTTTTTTGTAATATTGCCTTGGTATTGGCAACCAATATTGGTGGAATATTGGCTAAATATTGGTTAAGCGAAATATTGATAAACCAATGAACTGCCAATAATGGGCCTATATTGCGATCAATATAAACCCAATATTGTGACACAATATTATGTACAGATTGGCAAGCCAACGTTTGGCCAATATAACTAGAGAACATTTTCAACAATATTGGCGGTTATGTATAAAACCGTATTGTATCCAATATTGGTTTAAAATGGACGTTTTATATTGGCCGTTATTGGGAACCAATATTGGCAGAATATTGGCTAAATATTGGTTGAACAAAATATTGATGAACCAACGAACTTCCTATATTGCGCCTACATTGCGACCCAATATTGTGACAATATTATGTATACATTGGCAAGCCAACGTTTGATCAATATTACTATAAAGACTATTTTCAACAATATTGGTGGTTATGTATAAAACTGTATTGTAGCCAATATTGGTTTAAAATGGACGTTTTATATTGGCCGTTATTGGGAACAAATATTGGCGGAATATTGGCTAAATATTGGTTGAACAAAATATTGATGAACCAACGAACTTCCTATATTGCGCCTACATTGCGACCCAATATTGTGACAATAATATGTATACATTGGCAAGCCAACGTTTGGCCAATATTACTATAAAGACTATTTTCAACAATATTGGTGGTTATGTATAAAACCGTATTGTAGCCAATATTGGTTTAAAATGGAAATTTTATATTGGAATCAATATTGGCAAGATATTGGCTAAATATTGGTGAAACAAAATATTGATAAATCAACGAACTTTCTATATTGCGCCTACATTGCGACCCAATATTATACCTCCAATTGAGATAAAGGACTACTTGCAAACACATTTTATTACAATTTAAAGATTATTTATAATTCAGGTATAATAAAGCATGCGGTGCCGTTTCCGTTAAAAGCAAAATTTACCAATAATTATTACAAAAAATTAAATATTATTAAAGATATATACTTTCAATAACGACTATGATCCAAATTCAATAGACAATATTATAAGTGAAAAAAATGTAGGTACAATCAAATGTTGGAACGAGCACCTATTTCCTTGGGATAACAATAAATAAATTTAAAAGTTTAATTTATGTTGGAAATCCATCAATTAAAATAATAGTTATTTATGCAACTAGTGCGTAAAGTAACTTTTATTGACGAATGTGAATGTTGTCGCATGAGCCGCAGGTGAATGCGACAATCACAAGAGTCAAAAAAGGAACCTTTACGCACGAGTTGCATACAATATTTTTTCTACAACCGAATTTTTTTACACGAAATACCTACAAGTATAGGTCTGATTTTTTTTACGCACTAGTGCGAAAAAATTTTGTACGGAACTCGGTATGAAACGCCATTTTGTTTAACTCGTGTTCAAAGTTATTTTCAATCGAACATTTTATTTAATTTAAAAATAATACAAAATAAAAACAAAAGAAATTATTGTTTTTATTTTTTAAATAAGCAACTATTTTATGGTATTTTGAAATATCAATATTATTTTTAATTGTTAGAGTAGATTTTAACATGAAGTACACAGACCAGGTAGTTTAGTATTTGGTTTTAAATCTTTTAATTATTCAGAGAAATATGCCGACAGGACATTTTTTGAATATTTTGTAATATTTTTACTGCTACACACACAATAATTTAATAATTAAATATATTTACACAAATAAATAATAAAAAAAACTTTCTCTACCCAGAATTGAACCCGAGCCATCTAGGTGGAAGGTATACACTTTAGACCCTCGGCCAATATCATACGTAAAATTCTTTGCATAATCTTATTTAAGACAGTGCTTTTTTACTTGTTTTAACTAGTGAAAAAAAAAAACTTTTTTTTTCACTGGTGAAAAAAAGTAAAACTTTATTTGCCTTAAACCGTGCGTAAAGGTAATATCAATTGGAGATTATAATGATCTTATATTTCCGGTCATAGGTATAATACAGACAATATTTTATGAATTTACAGCATTGCCACATTATACCTAGGTACTTCGTGGGCATTGTCATTGAAATTAAAAGTTTTTTTATTTTTAATGGTTATTTCATTGCCCCAATCGCTATGTTCTATGAAACTAGACGTAGGTAGGTAGGTATTGAAGAAACTCTCAGTTTCTGTATTCAAAAACTGTCAGTTCTCATGCATTCAACATTTAACAGATCTTATATTAAGTTTCTACCTATTTATGACCCGTATATACCTACCGACAAACGCAGAAGATTTACATCTATAATTTCTCAGCAATGATATGTTATTAACTTACAACCTACCTAGGTACATACAATTTGAAAGAAATCAGTTTGCAAAAAGCATGTCTTAGTTCAAACTTCATTCATTGTAGACAAAAAAATTATAGGTATAATGGATATTTATTTAATTTTCATCGAAGGTGGCAACACTGTTTAAACAAAATAATCTCAGATAATGCCAGTTATTTTGAAATCGCAATGTTGCCAGAGATGTTGAAGGCACAACTTTGGCTTAGATAAAATCCTTATATAAAAAATATTTTGAATGATACGATGATTAATAAAACTTAATCTGAATGTTTCATACCTTATTCGTAAATTTACGTCCAAATAACTCTCACACAAAGTTTGTTAATTTTACTACATTTGTGGTAAGTAGAATCAATTAATCTGAATACGAACTTTTATTTCGTCTGGTACGGCAACAGTGTGTGTATTCGAGCATGGTCGGTCGGTGTCGGCTCACCTCTATGAGTTGTAGTGTAGTTACAGAATTATTATTGCCTGTTAAAATTGTTAAAAGGTTTTTGTTTTAATTTTCCTTCATTGGAGTTCTATTTTGAGTATTGAAGCGTTTTTGGGTCCGTACAATTTTGGTTAAATTAGACAAATCAGTTCGTGAAGTTCGTGTGTTAGTGAATATGGATACTTCGAGTATACGGTAAGTAAATACAGTTTTAAACCTTTCTTTAGATACGCCATGCGCCATATTGTGTACGAAAAATTGCGCGATTTAGTATCTCTGAATATGAAGGGTAGGAGCTATTTTATAAAAGATTTTTGTCTAATATCGGCCTTGGGTACATTAGTACAAACTGACATGTTATTTACGTAAATTTACTAGAAGACACGATATTAAATATAACATACAGTGTGCTGGAACACGAAAATGAAAATATATTTCCAAACAACTGCTGAATGCTCATTTTCTATTTTTGGATTCAATTAGTAGGTAACGTTTGCTATTATTAATTATTGATATAGAGTGATTAAAAAAAATTATGATTTTTTTCCTCTTACAAACAGGCTGAGAAGTTTATTTCTGACGTAAAGACGTAAATAGACACCAGTTAAAATTTGAGCTCTTAAAACTAAGATATTCATGATCGCATTTCTTTAATACCCATAAAAGTACAGAGTTGGGTATCTTTGCTAAAAAAAAAGTATTTGAAATGCAAAATGCTTTTATAAAACTTATTTGGAATGCTAAATGGAAAATGCTTTTTTCAAAATCATGCAAAATAGAAAATAGCTATTTGAAATAAAAACAAAAATTATTTTTAGAAGATTTATTAAATAATATATTCATAGAAAAAATACGAAAAATATACAAGTTGAACAAAATTTTATAGTAATATTATAAAAAAAATTTGTTTACTTTTAATAAAACTAGTTTCTCAAAGTTGGAATCTATTAAATTGCCTCTTTTAGCTGTCATAATCATTCCGCCAGATGAGAACAGCCTTTTAACTGGCGTAGACGTGCACAAACATGTGTTATATTTATAAAATAACTTTTTTTTTTGGTTTTACAGTTATTATTTTGCCTAAATTAACATTGTTACTATTCTGCGTCTTTAATTCATTAACAAGAAGATTATTTAAATTTACATGAGAAAAAGCCATTACAATTACATCTTTGATTTTTTTTAAATAATTTTATTCGACTATAAAGTTTTAAATAAAATATAGAAACAAAATCTGTATGGGAGGGTTATAATATTTCTTATAAGAATAACAATTTTCCTTGCTAAAAAAAATTGAGAAATTTATTTAAGAGACTCTAATTTATATTATGTATATGTAATCAGCAACTCTTATTTCAATATTTTTAATTTCAATACAAAGCTTATCAAATGTAAATTTGTTGATTATTAAAAGCAATAAAAGCTTAATTTTGTATAAGTATTTTTTTTCTTGGGTCTATTATAAAATTTTTAAATAAAAATTCATTTATTGTAGATATAATAATGCAACTATAACAAAAACAGGATGTAAATACAATAAGCGGTTTTTATAATCCATTTACCTGCTACCTGCCCTATAACGAAAATAAACATTAAACTAAAAATGAATACAAAATAGGTAATATATTGGTCCTATATTAAATAGGACTTGGAAAAACCGATGAGAGTAGCAAAACAAAACATTTCATGTAGTCTGGCAAATCTATTTTTTATAATTCACGTTCACAAAGTTTCTATTTCGACACTAAAAACAGTATCGAAATAGATTCATTGTAACACTGTTTTTGGTAACTTTTTGTTTTACACAATTGGTTGCACTGCACTGATTTTCAACGAAAGAGTTCAGGTAGTAAATCAAGAAGTATGTTGTAGTAAATTATTAACTACATTATCAGCGTTATTGCTAAATTCTGAATATTTTATACAAATTTGACAAACATTCTAATTTAAAATCATTAAAACTGACAATTGTCAAAACTGTCAAGATTGCCAACATAAATAAATATTTCGAAAAACTCTCATTTTATTTTTTTTTATACTTTTAAAAGTTCATTATAAAAAATAGTATGTAACACTCGAATTACAATGACGGTTTGTAGTACTCGTTCTTTGCGAAACTCACCACTTCGCGGTTCGTTTCACAACCTGAACTCGTACTACGAAACCTCTGTCATTGTAACACTTGTATTACAATATACTATTAAATACTTGTATTCAAAATGGATTTCTACAAAATTTTTCATTTAAAATGCAAAATACAAATGGATTTTAAAAAAGCATTTGAATTACAAAATAGAAAATGCCATTTTGTATTTTAAATAGGTATATTCCAATTACTTTTATTTGAAATACTTAGGTACCCAACTCTGTAAAAGTAACATACGAAAAGATATTTTTGCTGCTTCTAATTTTTATACAGTTCAAAAGACTTACCTATTGGCTAATGAGTGGCTTTATTGATCTTTATAGAAAATTAAACGCTTTACAAAAAGTACTGATAACATTTTTTCATCAAGTTACGCGCTCAAAAATGTTCAAGTTGACCTCTGATATATGTAGACCAATGATTTTTTTGTTATATGTTGATTGAGAGACTATTGCACCTACCTGCATGTCCACTACTTCGAAGAAAAATATTATACGGATCAGTTGGTTGTTCCTCCAAACATGGAGAAAGAAATTTTTAGAACTATGCAGTTGCAGGGTGGACATTGCTACAAGTAAGCAAAAACCAGGAGATGCAATAAGTTTGCAGCCTACTCAATGAAATTTGCACATAGAAGAAATTTGGGTACTGTGCTACTGCCAATATATGTTTAACAGCTGATTGTTTCAATGGTAATGCTCAATTCGGACAGTAGCTTTTACTGTTATTGCAGGTATATAAATAGCTAACAATGATTTTATTTTCAGATTTTGTGGAGAAGGTATCCAATGTTATGGAAAGTAACTTGGGAAAAATACTTGGTGGCATTCAATATGGACTAAGGGGTCTGCGTGAACAATTGTCAACTTCGAACATAGCTATAGCGAAAAGTAATATTCCACAAGAAGATGTTGAAATAGCTTCAATATTACCCATGCAGTCTGAAGAAAATCTTCAGGATGTTGAATTAAAGCTTCAAAATCATGAATTTTTCCAAAAAGTGGTGAGTATATTTTGTGGAGTATACATACAACTGAATTCGATTATGATGTTACTTCAATAATTATGAATTCTTTCTTTGTTGTGTTTTAGCTTGCTTTTGTCTCACTTGTTGGAGGAAAAGACATGCACAACCTAATTTCCAATATATTGCGAAAAACGTTGTCTAAGGAACTCAGCCTCTAAAAAAGGAGTGTCGGTAGAAAAGGAAAGAAAATTTTTTCGAATTTACAGCACTACAAAGGTTATATCGGCAGCTGTTAAAACACATTACAACGACGTAGATGATATTGTTATACTAAAAAGAATTTCGTTATTACTGGCAACATCTGGTGATCGTGATGGAGGCAGAAGAACGAGATCAACGAAAGAACATGGTAAGTTTAAAATTACTTGATATTGTTTTGTACCTATGAACTTCACGCAAATGGAGAAAGCAGGGTCGACAATCTGCTAAAACTATTTCCAAATATATGCCATTGAACAATTTTTCATGGTTGATTTTATGCAAATTATCTAATAAGTTTTCTATTTATTGTTTTAGGTACTTCTACTCCGTCTTTTTCTTCAGGAAATTCCACTGCATCTTCAAGAGGTAGTGATACACCGCTGTCGTCGACTCTAATGGAAAGTGACGATACAGATTTGTAATTGTGATACAATATAGGACTTGAGCAGTGTGGTAATGTGCATTAGGATATAATACGTAAAGTATATCTTTTATTAATATTATTATCGCGTTGTAGGATCATCATGTATGTTTTATTTATGTAGTAGCTTTTTGCAAACGATTTTTTCTTTTTTTTTGTGGATAGTTATTATTCCAATCATACTATATTTTAAACATATTTTCACTTGTCAGAATTCGAATTGTGCAATTATGTTTATTGCTAAGAATTTCTGAGTTCCTCTTATTTTTGTATAATTTACGATGTTTTCATTACTCTAAATAAGTATTATTTAGTTAGTTATTTTTCCCTTTATGTGAATTATATGCAGGGTGTGCCCATTCGTTGATAGTTCATATATTAGATATATTGGGGTGCTTTTTTTAGAAAGGAATTTTTTTTATTTTCGCTTCCGACTTAAAATCATGTTGGAAAAGTCCAAAAAAGAATCCCCTGAAAATTTGACTTTTTGATATAAACTTTTAAGTAATCTTTGAAAGCGTTACATTATTTCCCATTTGAAATATACGCAAATTCAGATGTTTTTTAAAATATTTCTGTTCACGACCACTTAATAATAAGTCAATATTTTACCTTCACAGCATTCCGTTACATAGGTGACAAGAGATTTTGTTTAGGAAATTTGTTTCTAAAATATATCGTATCGATAAAATATCGGATTGCTCGTTTAATAATATAAATATGAAAAAATCACAAAGTTTGCGTGTATTTTAAATGAGAAATCTTTTAGCGCCTTGGGGAGTACTTAGACTTGGTGTTAAGAGCTCACAATTTCAGAGGATTCTTGAACATGCAGCACCCTGTTTGTAATTGTTTTCTTGTATGTTGTTATACAGAAGTAACATTTTTTAAACTTCTCTTTAAGAATTATTACAAAGGTTTGTTAATTGTTTGTTAAACTTCTTTTTTGTTTTTAATAAATCCATTAAAAATTAACTAATTTGAATATTTCACACCTCAATTACCTCAAAAGGGAAATATTAACTTCCAATTTAAGCTAAATATTTAATATAACAAATTGTTTTCAATTGTCTATACCTATATATTCGGTACATAATGGTGACGACACTACGGTGCATAGGTAAAATTTTTTTCAGTTTAAGTACGTACGTACATCAAATTGGTCTATTATTAACAAACAAATAGCTTTTGAATTTTTTACAAACCAATGCTAGGCTACTATTAAGTGTCAGATATATGAAGTCGGTTTATATATATATATAATATATAGCTTATATTGGTTGTTAATATTGTACAATTATTGAAATTCCAGGTGAGAACCACATTGGCTCAATATGAGCTAGCAACATTGGGGAAATGTATTTTGGAGATATTACCTCAATATTCATTACCAATATTGGGGTTATATATTTTGCCAATATTAGCTCTGAATTGTATAACAATATTGGGTCTATATGTTTCGCCAATATTGACGCAATATTCGCCGCCCAATTTTGGGTTTTATTGGTTGCCAATATTGGCGTAATATTCGCTTCCAATGTGTGACAGTAAAAACCCTAAATTGCCTACCAATATTGGTGCTATATAGTCCCAATATTGGCACGCCATTGTAACCTATCGTGGCTACCAATATTGCGCCAATATTGGCCCAATATTGCGGGCCAATTTTAGGCTACTTTGGAAAATCAATATTGGCCAATATTGGGGCAATATTGCTTTCCAATGTAGCCTAAAGTTGGCTATATATTGGTGCAATATTCTGCAATATTGCGCCAATATTGGACGTATATTGGAAAATGTTAACATTTTTTTCTATTTCCAATATTGTCGAATATTGGCTCCAATATCTGGCCAATATCGCGCCAAGATAAATTTCTACTAGGGTAAAGACAGTTTTTTTTAGTTTGTTGTTTATATTTGAAATAGGGGGGATACATAATTTATTAAGACATATTTTATAAAAATTGAAATTTTTTTGACAGTGTCAATAACACATAAAAATTTAAATTGATATACGGGGTGAATTAATACTATACTATATTATAAATCTAATAAACATTAAAATTTAAATATTATAATAATAAATTGAATATAATAAATAATAATAAAATGGAAACAAGAAGAAGACAAAACAAGAAACAGGATTTACAGATGCAACAAGGAGATGATCAAAAAGATGATGACATACATATTATGGAAACAAATGAATCGGGAGATGAAAAAGAGAATACCACAATTATAGAAGCAATTATTGAAAGTAATGGTAACAAACATGAAGAAAGTGACATGGATAGATCGTTTAAATTTTTAGAAAAAAATGAATGAAAAACAGGAAAAAAATAGAAAGGATGATCAAGAAAAACAGGAAAAAATGAATAATAATTTAAAAGAAGATATTAAAAAAAATACAGAAGCAATAAAATAAGATATTAATAAAAATAAAGAAGAAATGAATAAAAATATGGAAGCAATAAATGTAAATATGGATTTTATGAAAAAAGAAATAAAAAAAGATATGAAAAAAGAAATAAAAGACATGAACAAGAATATGGAAGCATTTAAAGATGAAATGAAGAAGCAAATGGAAATTTATAGAGAAACATTAGAAGAAACAAAAACAGAAATAAGAAATGAAATGATAATGAGAAAAACAGAATTAGAGGAATTACAAGAAGTAAAAATTAAAATAATTATTAATAAGGAATATAAAGATGAAATAAAAGAAATTAATGCTAATACAAATAAAAAATTAAATGATTTAGAGATAATTATACAACAAGAGAATATGGAAAAGAAGAAATGCAAAATACAGTAAAGAAGATATATGAAGGTGATAGAAATAAATATAAAAATAGATATTATTATGATAATAATAATAAAATTAAAAATAAAACTAAATTCAATTACAATAAGGAGAATAAGAAGAAACCTTATGAAGATGGTGATATAAACTATTTTGAAATATGTGATGAAATAAGAGGATTAAAAAAAATTTGGAAGGATATAATTTATAATTATATAAAAAAAAAGTTAATTAAAAGCAAATAGGATTGAGATAAAATTAAAATTAAGATTAAAATTAAAAATAAAGAGGAAAATAAATAATGGGGAAATATCAGAAAAAGGGGGAAGAAATTGATTAAATAAAATAAAGTAAAATTATTAAAATGGGTAGAAATCGAAAGTAATTGTAAAATAAGGTAGAATAGTAAGGAATATACCGTATATACCGACTGCCACGACGTTAAACTATCAAGACTCCTGTTACAAGGAACCCTTCAACATTACTTAGAAGAGATTTCAAGTTGACATATTGAACAAGTGCAGAAACCCTTTTTATCTATCTATACACAAATGCAGATATCCACTTGGCACACATTTAAAGACGGCCTGTGACAAATTAACATTAATATGATCAGCAACCGTTTTTGAGTTTGTGTAATATATAGGTTGTATTATTCTTAAACCTGTAAAGATCAAAACCAGGTAATATGATAAAATTGAAGCGATAACCAGACATCGTTAAACACTCGTACGAACTTGGAACGAATAATAAATATATATTAACCAATATATTTGGTATAAATCTTTAAATGATATCGAAAAAAACATATTTTAAATAAACAAACAATTTAAAAAAAAAAAAACACCTAAAATCGTGCATTGCCACTCCTGTTAATGTCAGTAGCTTAAAAAGTAGACAATCTCTGCGTCAAAACAAACGCGTCAAAAGCTGAAAGTCATCATTTTTTACCGATAATTTGGGAGTAGCCATAAATCTAAACTATAAGGTTTACAGATGTAAACAATTATTGCGTTTAGGGTGGTTACACAATAATGATTGATGTAGGTACAAACTAAGATTGAAAATACTTTATTTTTAATTGCTAAATTGTGTTATAGCTAATAATAACTACTTTACCGTTATTTAATTAGTTCATGTAACGTTTGGTCCAGTTTAATATTAACTTTCGATAAACAGAAACAAACTAATTATAATCTTTTTTCGATTTTAGTATTTAATTCAAACATAAATTGGTTATAGTTAGAAAATTAATACCCAAATATTAAAAATGATATGTGAACAATAAATAAAAAAAAAACTTAATAATTAAAAATTCGCAACCTTCATTAACTCATATAGTACAGAAATAGTATGTTTGCTTTACAAGAATCACTAACAGGCAGTTTTATTTTTTACTTAACAGCGTTTTAAAGTGTTTAATTTTATATAATTAGTATTTATTAACTTAACAAGGCCGATAAGTAGCAAATAACAAATGAGGTTAAATATTGTAATCCGAGGTGCAGCCGAAGATTATATCAAGCGAATCTGTTATTTTTGTATCGGCTGTGTGCCGTTCTAGACTTTTCGTAATCTTAAAAGATTACATCAAATTTTAATTCCAAGTTAAGAATTCTGTACATTAATATTCTAGAGAAAAATCACAACGGAGTGCACTGTGTTGTCATGGAACAGTTTGACAATTTTGTAAACAACGTAAATTTTTTTGTGTTCGGAAGTTCTTTGTACGTAAGGATGGATGAAATTGATGAATTTAATAAACTTCTATTTAAAGTATTGTTAGATTCACGTAAAGCGAGCGTCGATTTACTGCCGAATATAACGCAAGACCGATATAAGAAAGAATATGAAAATTTTAAAGAGTGGCGTAAAAGTAAGAATGTAAATCTTTCTTTGATGGAGTAGAAGTTTCAAATAATATAAATTGTGAAATTACATTTCAAATTTAGCAGAATACAGTTTTAAAATATTTGATCAAGACTTTTCTTAACAAACGCCGGTCGTTAAAAAATCTTAACGGTCGGAGGCTGTTACCGTTGACTTATTAACTGTCATATGAATATCGTTAAATCAAAATAACAGTATAGGATAACGAAAAAGTTTTTTTATTTCTTATGCACTGCCAAGAATATAAGTATTATCATCCGCTATATTGTCACTGATTAGTAGTCATTCTTGACAAATCTTTGGAAAAATTATTTATCGTCGCTAAATTTTTTTAACCTTATTTCCATTTGATCGTGTGATCAATAACATCTCCTTGTTAAATGATACCAAAAACAGTGGTATGATGGGCATTCCAAATTCGTTCGGAAAAAGAGTACATCTTTATATAAGTAGATATATAAAAGCAAGTGGTGTTATTCACACTATTTATAACTCAAGAACTGCTAAACCGATTTTGCTGAAAATTAATGGAAAATTAGCTTAGAACCAGGAGATGGAAATAGTGTAGTTTTTATCCAGCCTTTCTTTAATATTAGAATACAAATTCAAGTTATGTATTTATTATATGGTGTAATGAATAGCTATTTGGTTATCTAGGTAAGAAGGTGTTGTTTTTCGATTAATAAATAGAAACGAGAAACCAAAGTAAAATGAAAAATAGAACAAAAAAAACATAAAATTGCGAAAAAAAAGTAAGAAGATAGATACTAAATCAAGTAGGTACAATAACGACACTGTATACACGAGCAATTCTTCCTTAATTAAGTATCATGATGCCACCGTAAGGTGGCGTAGTTATTGTCTCACTTAACTTAGTACTATGACGCCACGGTAAGATGGCGCAGTTAATATATAATATATCTAATCGACAAATTACAAAGTACTGTAAAAAACATAGTAAAAACTGGTAACTAACGATAAAATATAATAAAAATTAAAAAATAAAATTTGAAAGCAATTAAAAATAAAAAACACAATCGTAAATTTTTTTAAAAATGGTAAAAGAACAAAGTCCGACAGTTCAGCTAGTATTTACTAACAATGACATTTTCATGATACGAACGTAACGTGTCTCTTTGTTTTTTTGTAAGTTTTAGTTTTCTTATGAGACGTCTAGGTTTAAATAACTCGTATAAAACAATTTTGAAATTTTGAAAATTTTTAGAAAGTTTACCAAGAAGACTATATTAATTGACATTAAGGAGAAAATGAAAAAATGTCGCCAACAGACTCGAACTCGCAACCTTCAGCTCTATGCGCTGACACTTTAACAACTAAGCTATAGGTGCCTAGCTATCAAATCGCCTAACGGTCGTTAAATTTAACTCATGTCACATGTGACACTTACTCACTTTTTTCTTAAGCACATATAGTATGACGTTAATGTGAGGGACACTTTGTCACATCGACAATTGAAACATCAAGCTCTTAGTAATTTTTTAGTGCCCTGTCTTATATTATTTTATATGGTATTAACCAAAAGAAGTAATCTAATTTATTTTATCCATGAGTTTAAAGATTATTTTACTTTCAAAATATCGTATCACTTTTATTAGAATATATTTAAATAATGACCCTAATTTAACAAAAAGACATTAAAAAATTAAATGTTGCGAAAATGTATCGAGAATGGTTTTTATAATCGGAAAATTACACCATTAACTAAAATTAATGATGCTGTTAATTTGAAATTTAAAGAATATTTTCCGTACAAATCAGTTAAGTTTATTAATTACAGCACAGATCTTGCTAAAAACCACGCAAAAAAGAATAGAAAAATTTGTTCATCAAATTTCAAACTGTTCTCTTATCATACTATGAAAGCAGATAACTCTAGTATAAATCACAAGCGTGAACAAGAATTACTGTTATAATTTTCTGAAAATAACGCAGTGGCTGTAATACTTTACTGCTAAAGAGTTTCAAATAAGGACAATAGGAAATATGGAAAAATTTTATGATTTTATCAATATTCTCCATTCTTTCTTTTACATTCTACCACCTACTTTATACAAAAAAAAATAGAGTTAACGAATAATTAATAAAAAGGGCACAAATTACCAGATTTATATATAAACAAAAAATAGTAGGTTACAATGGTATACGGCAACTCAGGTGGTAGGAGGAGAGCGGATCGTGGATTTACAGTTCTAGTTATTGATATCAAATTTAAGTTAAAAAAAAGGGTAATAATTAGTAAAAAAAATATTAAAAGATTTTTATACAAAAATAAACCTTTTTTATAAAAACAAAAAAAAAGTTAAAAGGTAAACTACAAGTGCTTTCGATAATAATAGCCACACACTTACCTTCTGTTAATGTGATTTAAAGAAAATGTGTCTGTTAACTTAAAAAAAGACTTCCTATTACTTTTCGATTTTCCTAAATGTCTCTATTTACTGATCATAAAAATCAAAGGATTACTGAAAAAACTCAAGTCAGATATAGCCGTTGTCAGAAAACCTGAAGTTATTCGTAAAAACAGTACAAAAATCACAGCATGGTTATTATTTCGTTGTCACCATACCAGAGAATAAACAGCGTGTCCAAACTTTTGCTTTGTAACATTGAGTAAATCACAAAATTGTTTAGAATTCTATAATTGATGTTGATATATTTTTTGTACACTGCTGTGTTCTAAGTGGTGGGTAATGCTACCATAACCCAATGTTTTTGTTTGGTACATTTACTTTAGGAGTTGTCCGTTTTTGTGCTGTTTAATAAAAACGAGGTTAAATAGGGAAGACAGTAAAAAATGTACTCTTAGTGTTTAAGAGAACAACAAAGTTACTAACTTAAATTATAAAAAGTTAAAAATAATAATTTTTGATAGACTTCACTACAAGAAAACTATAAAGCGTTTTATTTAAACACAATTGCTATCGGTTAAATATCTACTCATACTAATATCAAAAATCGAATAAAACTCACTTAAAATTTGTCTTATCCAGTCTTAGTTGGAAAAAAAATATAGACCTACCATCGAGTTTAACTTGGCTTACTGACGCACAATCGAGGTTTGGACCAACTGATTAAAGATTGGTTGAGACAATAACTGAGCGGCGTTATACTAAAATTGTACAAAATTATCATTTGTGTTAAAGTCGAGTTAATAAAGCATTGCGTTGTGGTATCAGGTTTGAAATGTACATAAATTTAGAACGTGGCGAATAAAAACAGATAATAGGGGCATATTAAATAATAAAAAAAAATTGAAGCGTCTCTCAATTTTGATAAATAGACACAAGTGAGTATATCTCTCTATACTCTGACATGTATAAAAATACAGAATGTAGGTACAATCTACGGAAAAAAGTTATTTAATTTATTTCCTTCTACGTTTTGTTGGTTTTGTGGCAACTTAAGCAACACTTTCAATAATGTTTGCATCGACAATTATTTTTTTACGTTACTGTGCTCTTTGTTTTCTTCATTTCAAAGTTTGTTTTTCTACACTTATAGCGTTATAATTTCTGGATCTTTCGTTAATTGTGTTTCTTATCTATCTGATGTGTCTTTGGTCTTTTTCTGTTGCATTTTATACATTAAACGAGACCATGAGATATGAATACATTGACGATAATATAAAAATTAGACAGCTTAACAAATAAAATCTTTAACTTAATTTAAATTTACTAGCCTAAGCCTTATTAAATTAATGGAATAAGTTTGTGAACAAGTCTAGAAAAAAAAAGAGTGTGCGTGTAACCTTTACGCGCGATTGAAGTAAAACTTGTTGACGTACGTATCGGAAAATAAATATTTAATTACAATTCAATCATATTTATTGCCTATATACTTCACAAAAAAATGAGATGTTATATTTATATTATTCATTAGAAATAGGAATTTGAAAGTTATCAATATTTTTTTATATATGAAATAATAGGTTTATGATAACTAAAATGTGAAACATAGATTTTACTCTCTAAATACCATTAATGTATTTGAAACCGTTTGAAAATTTCATAAATAAATTTCGAAAATTTAAGCTCCTCCCATAGCTGAAATTACACAGTTACTTCCATCAGAATCTTCCGTTAGAATCTAACGTTAGAGTTACCCCTAGTCGCGCCTAAAGAAGATTTGCTTCAATAATAGGTAAACAATATTAAAAATATACACACATTACGTTTAGAATGTGTGATTTTGTAGCTGTATCTACCTTATTGTAATACAACACAAGAGCCTTCGATAGTTAGATAACCATTTCATTTTGTAGGATCTTATAGCATATTCCATAAAATTTAAAATCCTGAGTTAAGTTTGTCTCCTTCACGGCTACGAAGGATCTGTTATTGCTGGTAAAAGATCAGCCATCCTGACTAGTGGTTTTATGGCCTTTATGGCTACCTAACCAAACCTAAAATAAGTATAAGAAAGTGTTAAAACATTTCGAATATTATTATTTTATGAACAAAAACGTGCAACATGCTTCTTTACTTAACGTAAAGCTTTCGTATAAACAATTATTTACTATCATAATATGTATGTATGTATATAAACTTACTTAATCAAATCATAATGAATGTTGCTGTCTCGTCCTTTTTTCATTTTTGTCATTTTTCTTCAAATCTTTCTGGCGCTTATAATATGCCCTTTGACGTTCACAATTTCTTTTTCTTTTTAGCTCTTTAAGTCTATAAAACGAAAATAGCTAGGTATAAATAATAGGTATAAATATTGTAATTACACACCAAAAATAAAATGTATGCATCTAGAGTATTGTAGGTACTCACTATTTTCATTCAATATTTTTTTATCACTTTCTTCATTAATAAATCCACTTTGTTTATTTATATTTAATACAAACACTTTATACACAAAAAACTATTTACCAGCAATGTATTTTGGTTGACAAGATGACAAGCTGTCAATTCATACAATTACAGATTTAATTTTATTTAATATAGTAGGCAGAATCGCATGAGCGCCGCCAGGATTATTTTCAGGGAGGTGCATCTGCACCTACACACTATTATGATCTAATATATATATAGAATGTAGAATGATTTGGACAGCAACCGCGACGCCTTTAGTTTTTATTCAAACAATAATTTAATAAAAAAATTAAAAAAATATATAATTTTCTGGTAAATTCAGGTATTTTCTTTCATAGCAGGAGGGTGCAAGGGCACCCTCTTGCACCCTGCTGCCGGCGCCCATGCAGAATCGTGTTAGGTATTTTGTATTAGGTTTTGTTTCCGGTTTCTGTTATTAGAATGACGTCACGTCCGTTAGAATAACTTTTTTACTCCTAGTCTCGCTAAAGAAGTTTTCAAAAACAACAAACCAGCTAAAAGCCAAACAGTTTCAGAAGTTGTAAAAGCAGGATACTTAATACATTCTACAAGAGTTGTCGTTTTAGTTTCGCATATAGCCGCTTAGAAGGCGCTACCAATAGAACCTTTAGTCACAAATCTAACCTCAAACTTTCCAGAGTTTTAATGCGATACAAAAAGTCATATAGGCACTACCAGGGATTTTTTTAAAATTAGCAAGTGAGTCTAAAAATTGATCCTAGGCAAGAACATTTTCGAGCAATAATTTTTTACAATTTTCTGAGAGCATTATGCTAAAAGTAATGTCTCGCTGAAATGGTTTCGGTGTTTAGGCATGAAGCAGCAGAACAGTCAACTATAATAAATAACATTTTTAAAACACGAGAATACCTTAGTACATTTTATCACTAAATAGCCGATTTTTTGCATTTTATACAGGAAAACATCTACTTTTTGTATGTCATTTAACATTATGAATAAAAAATGAAACAGAAAAACGGTAAAGGGAACTATTCACACGTTAGTTTTACAGTATTTTATTTAATAGTAGCAGAAACATAATAAATATTTTAGATAATTATAAGGTTTATTTTAAAATTAAATAACAGGTGAGTTTCTTCGTAAAGAATTAAACTTTTTTGGGTCCACCTTCGTCTAATGAACTCTATTGCATGATACGCTTCATTAATAAACTTTACTATGTTAGTTAAAATATTTTAAAGTCAATTAGCATATTTAGGAAATTTTGGTCATTACCTTAGCTATACGACGAACACTTTAAACCAAAGTTATGACCGTAATTTTCAACTTTTTAATTAATGGTTAACAGACTGGTGTTTAAGATAATTTTTATGGGTCTTCTTGATGGCACCTAAATTATAATATTTAGCATTTTATTTTTACTGTTCAATGTTCTTAATAAAACCTAATATATTATAAGAATACTTGTGCACTGCAGTAAAAAGATAAAAATATATAAAGACAAATTTTAGCAGCAGCTATTATACCATCATTATCATATACGCGATATATTAGTCAGTTTAATAAAATAAAACACATTGGTCGTAAAAAATTACAGAGAGCTGCATTTTTAAAACGTTGCAAGGGCGTGTCTGAAAATTGTAAATCAGAGTTTGCTTCTGAAAAAACGAATGTAATAAAGTAGATTAAAATTGCTACAATTTAAATACAACTCTAGCACTCTAGATTTAATAGATTCTGAGTCACGCTTCTTTGAAGATTGGTCATTTTTAACAAAAACTCCAAGTTATATGTTTTGGTAGAATTTTGTAACGAGCACTGGCAAAAGAAATAATTTCACTATATAGGACACGAAGACTAAAATTGTAGTAAATCTAATAACACTTACCGAGATCTGTAGGTTTGTTAATACTTTTGTTGTAAAAATAAAAAGAAAAATCGGTAAAAGTGAATCTTAAAAAAAGTTATTCGCCACAAATCGATGCAACATGACTTGTTTTAATATTTACTTGTAAATTGAGAAAAATAATTAAGTCTCTGTATGCATTACCATGATATTCAACAAATCTATGGAGTTTATAGTACTATCCAAGACAAAAAAGAGGAGCAACTTATTATTTTTATCCGTGCTGGAATGAAGAGCCAAGGAATCCTTACTAAGCAAGCCTCAGATAATGTTGTTAGCCTCATTGTCAGATTGGCTTTAAAAAAGACAACAGCTTTGGGAAATTTCTTAGTATATTGACCTGCTGCTCCTTTTTAATGAATTGGGGTCGACTCACTCCAATTTGTACATACGAAAAAGTAAAAAGGTGAGGCTTAAGGCAAGCACTTTTTATAAAAAAAGAACTGTTCATCCTTTCTGGCACAGAAATGGTTCTCCATGCCTTTATCAGATACGACACCACCTCTACCCTTTTCTGGCAAAACAAAACAAAAATGCTCCGCCTACCCTTACCAAAGTGATGTAGTAGCCACATTTCTACAAAGCGACGTTACTGAAGAAAAAAGATCTTTTGAAACTATATAAGATGGCAAAGAGGAATCTCTGTCTAACCTTCGTTACACAATGTTTGTAAGGTCTGCTGCCAGTAACAACGGATACCTGTCTCGTCTTGCATCTTCATTCCAATTACGCCGCAAGAGCTAACACCGCAGCCTTTGATAAAACCAATTACCTGCTGCCGCAAGAAAGGTTGTGGGAGTGGCAGTTGTTGTTGACAGAGAGTAGGTCTAAAATGCACTGCTCGGTGCAAGTTCTACTCAAGCAATACTTACTTGAATACTAATTGTCTCTAATTTTCAGAAACCAACTAATAAAAAGACCCTTCCGCTGAATTAGTAGAGCAACAGCTCCTTTGACATCCTATACAAGCTGAGCCGTCAAAGAGACTCAGACTCACTTAGATATGTTTATCGTACCTACCTACAAAAATTAAATGGATTTTCGGATATAGAAGTTTTGGAATTCCTGTAGACTGCAATGTTAAAAGTCATAATGTCGTCCACCTTTAAGCTGCCTGTCATAGTTTGTGTATTTCATCTTTATTTTTTTATCATTAAAAGCATCATACGTTATTATAAACTAGCTGTTGTATATTGATTTGTGACATACAAGATTATTTTGTAAAAGACTCTTTCTCTTTCTCCGATCTTCTTGTTTTTTTTTCTTGATTAACAACCAAAGTATTTTACCTACAGGCTTCGGAACGATAACTAATTTTTAAATTTGCATAATACTAAATTTATAAGATCTACAAAAATGCGGTTAAGCTTCAACAGTAAAAAAATTAAAGTTTAAAATAGTTAGGCATTTGCTTTGCAAAAAACGCACCGATCAGAAAATACATGCAAAAACCGCACCGATCAGAAAATACATGCAAAAAACGTTTTTTATCGTTTTTTTTGGTTGCAAACTTAAGCTACGTTCTTATTACATACTAGTTGTACTCGCAACGTCGTTCGCGTGGCGTGTGATTGTTGTATAAAAATTTCTTACCCCACCCCATTTAAGGAATGGAAGAGAAATTTTTATACATCAGATGTTAAGTTGAAAGAAGACAAATACATCTGTGAAAACCGCATTCGACTCGGATGAGTAGTTTTCATGTGATGCGCGCACAAACATACAGACAGACAGGCAAAAAAATCTAACCACATTTTTGGGTTTTATTTCGATGTACTCGCGACGTCGTTCACGTAGCGTGTTGATTTTTGCATAAAAATTTCTTTCCTCACCCCGTTAAAGGGGTGGGGGGAGAAAGTTTTATACACCACATGTAAAGTTGTAAGAAGACAAATACGTCTTTGAAAACCGCATTCAAATAGAATCAGTAGTTTTCATGTGATGCGTGCGCAAACATATAAATACATTTCTTCAGTTTTATTATATGTATAGATTAAAAAAAGCAGCTCACTTCAATTTTATGCTTGTCCTTGACCTAAATTACAATATCGTATGGTTTGTCACGTACCTAATTTATACAAATACAAAACAATATTATTCGAATATTTTATTGTTATTATAATTATTTTATATTAAATAAGTAAAGCAATTGGGCGTGGTAAAATAAAAAAATACATCAATTATGGAAACTGAGATATTTATAGGATTTTCTGCCAGAACAAGCTTTGCCTTAGAATTTTTGATGTGAAACATCTATAGCGGCACGTAAATCAGATTTCTCACCTGGCGACGGTGAGGTCATGACGTAAAAAACCTAACGCATCGATAATAATCGATAAGAGATGTACTGATATCTTATATGAAATTGGTGTCATGTTTTGAGCGACGCGACGGTGGCGCGCCAACAATAGGGGGAAGAAGCTCATCGATTCAAAAATTTGGCGGGACAGGGTATGAATTGTTTCATAAAAACCTAACTCGATTCCGCCTACTATCTATTCTATATATATATATATAAAAATGATTGTTTGTATAGGCAACATAATATACCTACATATTTTGCTGACCTGTAAAATTGACAGCTAGTCGTTGGTGAATAGTTGTCATATAGTTGTCCGCGTAAAATTTGTGTATTTAGTTTTAAATATGAATAAACAAAGTGTTAATAAAGAAAGTGATGAAAAAATATGAATAAAAATGAGTGAGTACCTCCAAACACCCATCAAATTTTTAGATTATGACCTAACAAAAATTATCAGACCTTAACCAGCCCTTAATATTCACATTAACCCGTGCCTAAATCATAATACATTTCCCATTTAAATACCGTTTAAAAGTTATTCAACGATAAAGTTGTATTCATAGTTAAATTCATCATTTTCCTATTTTTTATTTAGTATCGCGTTTTGTTTGTACTAAAATTATGAAGTAACTACAATTATATTAATATAGTAACGTACTTCTATATAAATTTGTGTTTTAATAATTTCCTTTTTTAAGATTATTGAATTTAAGGCAATTAAATAAAAAGCTAAACGAAATCACTTTTTAAATTTATTCAATAAATAGTCATCGTTATCTGGAAAAAATCGTAATATTTTATTTTATCATTATGACATATTTAGTTCCTATCACAATCTGTTCTTTTCTGCATATTACTTTTACACAATAATGTCGATGTTTCACATCTGCCAGGCGTCCCGTGACGGCTCACATTTTTTTTTTATTAAAATTCAATATCATGGTTTATGATTAAGTTCAAAATGTATGGTACACAAAAAGCGATACATTAAATTTCAAGATACGTTATCAATCTCAATGATCAACAAGACAGTAATTTCCAGTTCCAGTTAATCTCTTGTTATTTGACTAGTCCACGCATTAATTTTTACTCAACTCTTTCACAATTAAAATTACACTGGAATTGACGGATTCAAATAAACAGCAGAAAATCAAACGACAGAAATTAATTAAATACTTCAATAATGATTCACACCACAATTCAAGGCAAAGTTCTCGAGAGTCGGAAATAGCAAAAGAACCCTATAGAGCGTGGAATTTGAAAATTTAAAAAAGAATGATCCTTCCTTCTTTCGATAATCATTCGTCATCAACCTTAAGCCCTGACGAAGATTGTGTCGATACTTTGTAATCTTAAGGACGACACAATTAAATTTTAAAAAAGTTACGATATAATTCACACGCCGAATCAGAAGTCTTGATTTTAATTTGATTGGTAGAAATTCAGGTTTTCTGCTGCAAAAAATAAAAGATTTCTAATCAAAAACTTATTCAAATGCAACTAGGTTATGAATTAAAAGTATAATTATGTCAATTCAATAGTATGTATTGGAAAATCAGAAATTATCGTAACTTAATTTGCTTTTGTGCTGAATCGACAAAGGGTTTATAATCTGTAGCGTCGATCACTTCAAACAGGCCTAATTCGGTATGCTTAATTTTTCTCCAGTTTTAGGGGTTTCGAGGAGGTGATCCAATACTGGCAAAACATCCTTGTGGACTAACCGGATCCAAGATAATCAAATGGTAGTCAAAGATAATCTAAGGTAAACTAAGTTGCTTTAAGGTGATGCAAGTACCTTCTTAAGCTAATTTTTATTAGGTCTTAAGATAAAGCAACAACCTTTAAAAGTGTTAGAAAGCAGTTAGGGTAAAATTATCTGAGCTGTGCTAGGGTTAGATTTGGTGAAAATCTATATTAATTGATGTGTCAAGAATCATATCTTACGACATATTTTCGTCTTGGAAACACTGACATGTTTACTTTGTGTGGATTACGGACAACGTTTATTTTATACCGCATAAGCCTACATAACTTCCTAACTCAAAAACAATGAAAACGCTTTAAAATCTTTTGATTTACAAAGTAATAAAGCATAACTGACACATGACTTCTTTTTAAATAATTATAAACCATCAATGAGCAGACACAGTTAAAGTTATGCAAAGTATCTAAAAACAGAAATTCTATAAGAAAACATAAAAATCTGGACAGTTTTTTGTTTGTAATATTTTAAACAGGTTATTATTAATGTGATTATCTTTTAGGAATCATCTTTGTTTTTAAACTATTGCTATGTATTTGACACAAAACTCATGAAAGAAGATTGCGAAAGATACCATTTGAAACGGTGAAAAAAAAACATTTAGTGTAGAGCCGTCACCGATAGCTCAATGCGCTAGGGATTTGTATAGCACGATCAATTTGAGTTAGATCTGGCCCAAATAACAAAAACACTTGATGTTTAGAATCTTCTCTTGCTCTCTTGCTTTTTAATCGCAAAAACTATCGTGATATCACTCTGGTAACACAATTTCAAATCAACACACGAGAAAGCATTTCTAGTGCAGTTTTAAATTAACGCACGAAAGAAAATTACCTACGCGCATTGATCGACCGTGTACCGAATCACAATTAGCTGTGGTAAACACACCAGGCAAGAACGTGACATTTGTGACACTACTTTCACGGACACCTGAGAAACCTGCAAAGTGTATAGTGTTTGTTATACTTATACCAAACCTTATACGAAGACTTCTGACATCATCAATTCTGACCATTACCATTGGACCACGTCTCAAAGGCCCACGATGTGTTACTGTTTTCCGAAAGCATGGACTTTATCGCGAATCAACGCAATCTTCGTGGTTGGTGTTGTACATTTTAAAATCTGTAAATAATTACCTTATTTTTGCTTATTATGCAAATAAAAATTAATTTAACAAATCAACCAAATACTAAAATATTAGACTAGTTGTTTTACTGGACGATTTTTCAAATATTTATATAGATTAAAGATTTTTAAACAATTATCATTAGAGTAAATTGTAGTCAAATTTAAAACTGTTGTAGGAGCTATTTAGTTAAAAAACAATTGCTTTTAATGATAGCTATAAATAACCACAAATTGTCATATGTCAATAAAATATTTTTTTGATTAAAACCATAATGTAGTTTAAGCGTTATCTGCCACTTATTACCGAATATGTAATTATACTTTCTTTTAAACAATTTCCTTAAATTAAATGGTAAACCATACTGTTTATGTTACAAACTCTTGTTAAAACAGGTTCAAACCCTCAAAAACGATTTATTCCAATGTTTTCTTAAATACAATCAGCTAACTTAAGTGATGACGTGGCTCTTAATAGTTTTTCGTAAGAGAAAGGTCAACATTTTAAATTTTAATGACGTATTCAAAAAGTAAATGAGGTTATCACTCAAGAGTCACCAGCCAAACATAATAAAACTCCAAAAGGAATAAATTGACAAACATTTAATTAGAGATATTTCTTAAACAAATAAATAACTTAAATAAATGCAAGTGGTTGCTTCCTGGTTGACAGTTCGCAGACTGTCAACCAGGAAGCAACTTCTGAAGATGCCAACCGCTCGTGTTGGCGAAACGTCAAGTCAGCAATACAATCCACGCCGGTCTAACAGCCCAAAAACCATTGATACAAAATAAGCGTTAACGGAATTAATACTTTGATTTTAGTTGGGCCTTTAAATTATCATAACTGTACTTCTAGGATAACTACAAGTTTGTAGAAACCCTAAATCAATGGTTTTAATTTCAACTTTTAGAATCTGTAACACATAAATGTCTTAAGGATCTCTGTTTAATAGAAATAAGCTATAGTGTAATTGGTTTCCTTGAGTAGCAAAATACTCATTTTTTAGAGGGTTAAATAGGGTAGATAGTGGCTCGGGCCAAAAAAAAAACGTCAATGCAAAGTAATTATTTATATAAATAATTACCTTTAAAAAAATTGTTGTAATATTTAAAGTTTACCAGACCAAATACCAGCACACTGGATATGCGAAAAAACGCAATATTTACAAAAATGACCAGTTGAATTTCCGAATTTAATAAACGGATTTTAACTCTATGCTCTGGGTTTCTTATCTCTTCCATCCATAGAATAAAAAAAGGTGCCCATTTTCTGTTTCCCTTTATTGTCTTTTTTCTTTTCTATTCTATAATACCTCATGCATACACAATTTAAATGACTCTCGATTTTTAACATCATTTCTATAATCTTCTATTTAGCTAGTACAAACCCACTGTCGCTCTGCACCAACCAACTAAGTGCCGTTCGCAATTGTGAACCTTAAGACGAGCACTAAACATCTTTCTTTAAAAAATAGGTTAAAAAATTATGCAGCACAAAACCAGCTATAACCATAACCTAAAATGGGTACCGTTTAATTTATGAGTGTATCTTGTAGATATAAAAATTCTTATTTTTTCACAAAGCCACTCAATGTCTTACGATCATTTCCAGCTACCCCTTCATTGAAACTATAAATTTTATGTGTTTTTTACCTTCTGAAACTTAATTCTCTGTAGGACGAAATTTTTTATTTATTTTTTACTAGTTTACCTTACGAGGCACGCAACTGGATCGCTAAAATGTATGAAGTTTAAAACGTGACGTTACGGCCATCACGATACCTCATGTCATAATCAATTAATAGTTATTTATGTATCAAGGGCGTAAAACAGGCGTTTATGGACCGCAACGTGTAAATAAGAGCCCGAGCCGCAGGCGAGGGCTATTAACACGTAAGGTCCATAAACGCTGTTTACGCCCGAAATACATACAAACTTTTATGCACGACCGATTTAATAATCATTTATAAAAAAAATTGCACTGTCAATTGAAAAAAGTCAACTGTCAATTGACAAAAGTCTACTGTCAAATGTGAAATTTCAACTGTCAATTGTCAACTGTCAAATGTCAACTGTCAAATGTCAACTGTCAAATGTCAACTGTCAAATGTCAACTGTCAAATGTCAACTGTCAAATGTCAACTGTTAAATGGCAACTATCAACTGTCAAGTTCCAACTGTCAAATGCCAAATTTGAAATGTCAAATCTCTACTGTCACATGTAAAATATTATCTGTCAGCTGTCAACTGTCGATGTCAACGATTGTTTTAATTATAAAACTTATAAAGGATATTTTTTTTTTTGAACAATTTAATATAAATGCCATTTCAACTTGCATGAATTTTATACCTCGAACCTCGATATTATTAACAACTCACCCTGTATAACCATTCACCTAATAATTTGTATTCATTCGTTATTTAAAATAAATAATTTGATTGAAAGTAATATGCACAGAGGCTAGAGATAATATTTTAAAACAATAATCTATATACCTATTATGTTGTCGTTACCCTAACAACAAAGTCAAAATAGGTGGTAGCCATTTTTATTTGTCATTGTCAGTTTAGATGATTGCAAGTATTTCAATATTTAAAACAAAAAAATTACTTTACCGCCCGCAATTTACACTTTATCGCCCGGCGGGCGGTAAAGTAGTCCACGGGCGCTAAAGTGGCACTTTACGCCCGCTAAATGTATGTAATAATCTGTACTTTACCGCCCGGTCGTGCATAAATAATATTTATGAGCGTGATAACAAGTATAGTCCATTTCACGGATTTTGGCCGATGACAGAAATCATACTCGAAGTAAATTTAGAGTTACATCTCTCTCAGATACAGGCAAGTTAGAAATTTAAATGAGGACGTTTGTTTTTTAATACAACACTTACGTAACTGCATCTTGTTTCACCGGTAGATAAAAAGTATTCAATACGGAAGTCTTGACTTAATTCACATTCCTAGTAACAGTCATATACGGCTCGTTGTTGAAGGATTGAATTTAATAATTATTAATGTCATATTTTTGTAGATGTCAAACCACACTGATAGTTTCAGAAAATTACTACCTAATTTAGAAAAGAAAACTGTCCGCCATTGGTAACTTGAATGACAGTTTAATCTTATTTCAGTGGTTTCTAATATCAAATCGGCCAAAAACGATGAAATGGACTTTAAATTTACAAACCTAACTAGTAATTGTAAGTTATCCAAGTGATTTCAAATTACCATAAGTGATTGCATGATGATCATTGTGATTGCAAGTAATCAGAAGTGATTAAGTGATTTTTATACATAAATAATGCTCCAGAAAGCTATTCCTGTCCTATGGGTTATTCTACATCTCATTTTTTACGTATAACCTATCACACAATTTACAAGTCATTCAAAAATAATGTGTGTAAATCAACAACATGCTACCACACCGTACTCTTGAAAACATCAATTGGCACTTTTCAAAAAGACAGAATCAGAATTATTTAAAATTTCCTCTTTACTGTTAACCGACTTTATATAAAACGACACACTAAAACTGTCCTGAATACCCTGCCAAGTGATAGTAGAATATTAATAAAACGTTAAAAAATAAATTTAGGCTAAGCCCCTGCCAAGAATAGTGACAACACAATTAATATTTTTCTTACTCAAAGAATGAAGACAAAATAATACCACAGATTTTTAAATACACGGTAAACTTTTGACCGGTAAACTCTGAAAAAGTAATAGCAATGTAAGCAATGTTAGAATAATGATATTATTATTAGAACACAAATCTTAAAAATGGTGTACATCGTTGTATCAACTTTTTCTCCATTTTCTAAGATGTTAACAAAAATGAGTTGTGGATTCAAGATATTACGATGGTCTTTAATAGGAGGATAAACTAAATTATGGTAATTATAAAAGAAAAAAATACCTAGGTGGATGGTATATAGGGCGCCACTTTGTTTTTATAAAAAGAAGGAAAAATGAAAGTTCTAATAGGGCTTAAAATTCTATAAAAGATAAATCAAAACTCTGTATTAATCGAATTGATATAAAAGAAGATGTGTCATACATAAAGCAAATAATTAGTTATTAAACAGTGGATATTGTATAAATAGAATTAACAAAAACAAAAACTACACTTAATTTAGTTAGCAAATTACCTGGTTCTTTTGTTTCAGTATTGTAATTTTTAAAACATCTTTTCTTCAGAATTGTTGAACAAAATTATAGCAAATTTATTCTTATAATTAATACAACTGTAATTTTGTAAGATTTTGCATCAAGGATACCCACAAAAAAAACTAGATTAAAACCCTGGGAGTCTGTTTACATTATAACCTGAAAAGTCTGGTTGCTTAGATAAGTTGTACAAGATGATGGACGTAGGGCAACTGGGCGTCATAAGCCATAGTAGATGATCAGACGGGAGATTGAAAATACTCCAATATTTGGTAATACTATAACTTGCAAGCAAATGGAAAATATTCGACAAAATATTTATAGATTTCGTCGACGAGTTTTACCTCCTTTACCAAAAGACATTAGTAATGTGCATGATTTGATGGATGCTGTTAAAGTAAAAACTGTTCGTAAAGAATTATTTTTAATAATTAACTATGTAGATAGTAATATCATCAGCTTTTCATGCGACAGTAATTTAAAATTATTGTGCCAGTGCTATATGATTTTTGTTGATAGAACATTTTCATTTTGTACAAAATTTTTCTGTTAGCTATTTACAGTTCATATTGCTCGTTATGGATTTTATTTGCCTCTTGTTTACAGTCTTTTACCAAATAAGACAAAAGAATCATATTCAAAGGCATTAAGTTTAGTGAAGCAAACATGTGGTGAACGTAATTAAAATTTTGCGCCAAAAACCATTATATGTGACTTTAAAATAGCTATCCACAATGCCGCAAAATATGTTTGGCCTTTCATTCAAATTCAAAGTTCTCGGCTTCATTGGGGCCAAGCGTGGTACAGACACATACAGAAACTAGGACTAAGTACCGAATATAAATCAAATTTTAAAGTTGGAAAATGGTTGCAACATCTGTTTGTTGTGTCAATATTACCACTTGAAGAAGCTGTAGAGTGTTTTGTAGAAGATTTCATGTCCATACAATCACAATGCGAAAAATTTTCATAATTTTGTTACTACCTTGTTGAAACATACATTTCCGAAGAGGGTACCTTACCTCCGAAAATTTGGGCTTCGAGCTCAAATAAATATAGGACAACGAATACATGCGAAAGGTTTCATGCTAAATTTAATAATAACTGTAGAACACTTAAAAGAGATAAAATTGTTACGTCTCTTATAGTAAACTATAAAAATAATTTATTTCGCACTATGACTTTGTTAAGCGCGTATCCCACTTTTATAAAAAATATTAAATTATTTAGTATGTTTTTGTGTGCATTTGTATATAATTAATAAATATTTTATATTGGATTAAATTTATAAGTTATTTTAATTTCTAGCAATATAATTTGCCTAGTTAAAACATATTTTAGCAAACGTTTTGTCATTTACCAAGTTGACTAGTAAGATTAATGGAAGACTGACAACTTTGCCCAGTTGATTACTTTCGAAGAAATCAAATTTGGTGAAATGTGCAAAAAAACAATATAGATAGATAGATATTTTTTGAGTTGGCTGTTAGCCTATATCACTGCGACCTTTGCAGATCTATTGTGAACACCCATTATCTGTGGAATAGGATTAGAGCACCTTGTCCAGCTCTGCCCTCTTAATTAGACTTAATAGCCTTGACAGTGGCCACTCCGCATAACTTGGAGCAGCCAGTTTCTCCTCTCCCAGTAATAGATACCGCGTCCTTGCAAGGCCTTCACATTGGCATAGGACATGAAATGCGGTTTCCTCTTCCTCTTGGCTGTATCGACAAATGTCTTCATCTGCTAAGTTCAGCTGACTTATGTGTTTTCTGAGCCTACAATGTCCTGTCAAGAGACTGACAATCATTCTGACATTATTTCGCCTTTGTGATAGCAGCTCTGCAGGAAACTTCGCCGAGTGCCCCTTTATGAAGACTTTAGCTTGTCGCTTGCCCGGTGATTTTTCCCACCACTCCTGGGTCTTTTTAGCCTCCATTTCTCAATGGCTGCCTTTCTGAATGTATTAGCAACTCCGCCAAATGGTTCAGGGTCAATCATTGAAGTATTAGCTCCCGCACGGGCGAATTCATCAGCCTTCTCATTGCCCCGAAACCATGAGTGTTCTGGTATTAATGCCAGTGTCAGAGAATTTTGACTTGCGGCATGTGTCAGACCCAAACGCAGTCCCACACCAGCTGTGAGCTTATTTGTGCTCAGACTATCGCCTTTAGAGCTGCTTGGCTGTCCGAGTATATGACTACGTTTTCACCCGTTATACCCTGACTTACGATCTCCATTGCACAGTGTTGTATGGCCATAACTTCAGCCTGAAACACTGTGGCATACGCACCTAGACTTAGTTGGACTTTTATCCTGTGTTCTCTACTGTATATACATGACCCTGTGCCTTTCTCAGTCTTTGAGCCATCGGTATACCAAACTGACTCCCATTGGATTGGGGGGCCATTGTTCCATGAGTCCCTTTTTTGAGTACTTGTACTCGAAAGTTTCTTGCAAAGTTATACCTAGGGACTATCCTGTCCTGAGGCATGCTCATTATTTGATCCGCCTTAACCCTATCATATAACTCTGCTTGCTTTTTTCCTTTTAATAAGGTAATGGGAGCCTGGCCTTGTAGCAACCTGTGAGCAGTTGCCATAGCCTCGCCCTGTATGTAAGAAACAATATAAGGCGCAATCTTATTTTTATAAAAACAGAAAAAACCTGAAATTTATAAATTATTTCTTTGATTGCAACTTTTTTTTTGATAATGATCGCTACAAAGTTATCTCCTGACAATTTTATACATAAAAGATGTGTTTAGCAATTTCTAAATTAACAATAGACTCAGTATTTGTTATCAAAAAATTAATGAACCAGAAACAAAAAACAACGGTCAAAATTCTTACATAAACATCATTCTCGGCAACAAGCTTTGGAGCTGTTACAGCGGCATAATAAATTAACAGGTAGGGTAATATATTTCAAAAATAAACAAAAATGATTGGTTACCTTAGCGAAAATAAAAAAATAAAAAAAAGAGCCTACAGGAATTCTCTTGATTTAACTCTCGTATGGTGGTAAAAAGATTATATTTGAATAACTAATTAATCTAAAGGGGGATAGATGTTTGCCATACATTCGACCTAACTACTATGCGATTGATTTTATCTATTAAATATGTTAAGTGTATCCCTATATTGCTAAAGCATCGAACTGTTTAATTACTCAAATGTATCTTTTCACTGATTTTAAAAATCAAACGAAAACTGTAGGCATTCAAGACAGATCTAGAAAGAGATACGGAAAAAGTATCGATACCAGTTGTCATCAAATATTTTTTTTTAGATATCAATACTTCTTGAACTCGATACTTTTTCTCATATGAGTACGCTTTGGCAGATATCTTGTCAAATCAAATAAGTCATAATGCTATTTAATAAACCTACAGCTTATTTTATTTGATGTTTAGACATTTATTTAACAGTACATGGTGCCAGTACTAGATGGCATATATAAGTTAACTTTTTAATTAAATCTGAATCAATTTTTTCCTCCCATAATGGCTAAAATGGTAGCAGATTTGTAATTTATTAACGATTCAACGTTTATTTATATCTAGCAGGCTATCTTTTTATTTATTCACGTTGGTATTGGTTTTTGTTATGTTGGTGTTTAAAAGTTACCAAGTCATTGCAAGTCACAAACTGACAACCTTGACAACAAATATCATAAATATAATGGTTAAATGCATTAAAAAAATTAATATGCCGAAACAAAATTGTGTAGAGACACAAAAATGAATACAAAGATGATATTACATGTTTAGAAAAGACCAAAATATTTCAGAAGATGGATTTATATAAAATCTCTTGGGTTTTTAATGCAAGTAGTAATTGTGTTTCTATACAAGATTATTCCAATGTTTTTATCAGCAAATAGATCCAAACATTTTTAATTTCATTAATAGTTGTATATGAAGTTATTTGTTACATTAAATACACTTTTACATTCTTATTACATTCAAATTACTTATAATTTATTAAGCATACCTAACCTCACATTTCTTCTGTCAGTCATTATTTTACAATGTTGCCAGATTACACACTATAGTAAAAGTTAAAAATGTTTAAGAATAAAGTATTTTCATTAATTTCTTTAATAACAATGATCCATAATGATAATTAAATGTAATTTGATAGGACATGGACGAATGGATGTTTCATTCATTAATCTATGACCAATCAAATATCATTTAAATTTTTATTTCATGCATTTTTTAAATATTTCGTGTTTTTTTTAGGTTAGTGTTAAATGTAAACGAAAAATCTTTAAAAAAGATTTAGATAATGATAAAGAAGCGGAAAATAAAAGAAAGAAAGATAAAGCAGATACATTTAAGAACGTCTTTAAAAAAAAATTGCAGCGGCAGATTTGGACGTACAATTACAAAAACAAATATTTTACTTCAGATAAACTTTTGACTGACGCAAAACAAAACCGAGCTTTAAACGGTCAACGAACTTATTTATACAAAATTAATGATATATAAACTTAAAAATGTGAACTGACGACAAATTTTAAGTGAGCGAAGACATAGCAAAATCTTCCTTCAGAAATTTATGGAATTAAAAAAGCGCAATGAAATCATCAGATTCGTGTACCTAGACATGGATATAAAAAAAATGGTACTCCAACGCGTCGATGGAAACAGTAATCTGATTTAAAAAGTAATCCATTGCATGTGTAATCCGAAGAAAAGCGATTTACAATTTTACTCGCAGGAGCAAATGGTGGGTCAATAGAGGGATGTGATTTGTTATTAGACTCTTCAAATACTGACATTGACTATTACAAAACTATAAATGGTGATATTTTCAAAAACTGGATTGTTAATTAACTTATTCCTGCTTTATCCAATTCACCAGAGAAATGTGTAGTAAACATGGATAATGCTTCAGTTCATTCTGTACAACAAAACAGACCACCTACATTTTCAGCAACAAAATATATATTACAGAGATGGTTAAGCAGCAATACATCGAATTTGTTAAAAAAATAAAAAAAAAGACAATTATACTTACACAATACAGAAGCAACGATAAGACATAGATGAAATATTAAACTAACATAGACATGTTTTACTTCGATTACCTCCATTTTGCATTTTTATATTCGGACAAAACTTGGACAGAAGCTTTAAGACAATGTACAGATGTAAAAAAAATTTTGTAGACACAGAAGAAATTATTTTGACGGCTTGGACTTATTACATGAAAAACTGTTCACTTGACAACATTTTACCTTTGATACTGGAGGTAAATTGAAAAAACATAACGAATAGATGAACGTGACAATAGTTTTAACCAAATCTGTTACTCCAATTTTTGTTGTTTATATGTTTTTTTAATGTTGTATGTTGTATGTCATTTTTTTTACTTTGCTTATTTTACCATTAGTGTATCTGCTTTTCTGCTGAATTATTGCACTGTAGCTATTGAACACATATTAAACGGATTTTCATTATTTGAAGCATAACATTTTGTGGGAATATTTATCTTTGTTCTACTTATCAAAATAGCTGAAACCAATTGGTATGTCATAATACCGCACTACCTGGGAAGCTCCACGAAAAATTCTTTAATATATATCTGCTGCAATACTTATCGACAAAATGAAATATTTTGTATTTTCTCATTAATAGCTGGTCCAATTTAAATGTTTGTTGTAAAACTTATTTTATAATACCGTTATATAGACATGGAAAATTTGTTCTAAATTGCAAATGAAGACTTTTTTGTAAATGTTTTTATTGTTTGCTTTCATTTAATTAAGTATTATTATTTTGTAAATGCATTCATTATATCTAAATATACATTTTCAAACTGACGATTTGCTTTTTTTGTGAAAGTACTTAGTTTTAATGATTTGATGGCGCTAAAATGGAAAACACAATTGTTATTTTTAGAGTCCGGATTTTATGCTAAATGAATATTTTAGAATATTTATCATAAAACGAAGGTTTGTATCATATTTATGATGTCGAGAATATTTTCTACCTTTTTGACATAAAATACGAATATTTAGAATATTTATTTTATTAAATTATATTTCCAGTCTTGTTTACCTGCAATAATTCCGGCCAGTTTGTTTTTCGTGTTTTCGTGGAAGGCCAAATCCCCTAATCCCTTGTTTGTCGTTTCTTCTTGGTATTTTGTTGTTTATCTTATATCATTATTTTATTATAACTTGGACTATTAAATAGTAATTTTGGACAACTTGCTACATACAAAAATGTGAAAGCACAATTTTCAGTCATTTTATTATTCTCTTTTCTACATTGTGAGCACTAAACCACCTGTGCGAGTGTTTTAAAGTTTTTCAAAATGCCAAAAGCGAGTAGTGCCCTAATATCGTCATGGATAAGAAAGTATTCGGAGTTAAATATTGAAAGGGAAGGAGTGTTCTGCAAAGCCTGTGCAAAAATGGTAAGTTTTCATTTTCTTATTGTTATCTATTAATTATCAATTAGATATTACCTGGAGGTCACTCAGGAGGTTAAACTTCGTTATTTTGAATGAAACGCATTATAATTTTTCATAATAAACAGTCATAATTTTTTTTTCTTAATAAATTTTTTGTAATAATTTGTATTATATTGATTTACAATGAGCTGAACAAGATATTCTGTGGCAAATATCTAGTTATTCTAGTTAAAATTAAATAATGAAACTAAGGGTGGTACTTTGTTTTTAAGGTAATGTGTGAAAAAAAGTCGCAGATCGAGCAACATGTTGTCACTGCAAAACATAGAAGTGGATGCGAGAGAATAAAAAAGTCAAAATTTTCGCAAAATTCGTTGCAACAATGCCTTACACCTAGGAGTACCGATCAAGAGGACTTCAATTTTAAATTGTGTGAAGCGTTGTTAAGTGCAAATATTTGTCTTAATAAGTTAGAAAATGATAAATTTAAAGAGTTTTTAAAAACATTTTGTAACAAAAATGTACCTAACGAAAGTACATTAAGAAAAAATTAGGTAGGTCGTATTTACAACAATGTAATTCGGGAGATAAAGGAACGTGTTAAAGATCAGTTTCTATACATAATTGTCGATGAAACGACTGATGTTCGAGGTCGTTATATTGCGAATTTACTAATTGGTGTTCTGAATAATAATATTTTGCCAAAGTCTTGTTTAATCGCTTCTAAAGAGTTGAAAAAAACTAATAGTATTGAAATTAATCGATTTGTAAATGAGAGCTTAATGGCTTTTTTTCTCCGGATGTATTACCAACTGAAAAAATTGTCCTTTTAATCACAGACGCAGCTGCTTATATGATCAAGGCAGGAGATAATTTAAAATTTTTTTACAAAAATCTTATCCATGTGACCTGTTTGGCACATGGAATAAATAGAGTAGCCGAGGAGTTAAGATCTCAGTTTCCATCTGTTAATTCATTAAGTTCCCAGACGTTCCTTTACCTCCTGAACCTGTAATTACACGATGGGGAACATGGTTGGAAGCAGCCATATTCTACGCGGAACATTTTAACGGTTTGAAGGAACTCATTTTTGAGTTTTCAGATTCATCCGAGTCGATAAAAAAATCAAAAGAACTATTTGAAAACCGTCATATTAAAGAGCAGTTAGCATGTATAAAAGCACATTATGGGTTTTTAAGTAAATCAATTAAAAAATTAGAGACTGAGCAAATGTCCCTAATTGAGTCAATAAATATAATACAGTATTGTGAAAATGAGATAAATAATGCCCCAGGTAAAATCGGCAAAGTCATTAAGGATAATTTTTTTTATGTTTTATCAAAAAATGTGGGATACCAAAAATTTAAAAAAATCTCACTAATTTTGTCTTCCGAAAACACCACTCACGATGATGAATTAACTCATTTAGACCCTGAACTTTTAGCATCTCTAAAATATGCCCCCATAACGTCGGTAGATGTTGAACGTTCGTTTTCTACGTTTAAAAATATATTAAGCGATAGAAGGCAAAATTTTACCGTCGATAACTTAGAAAAACATCTAATTATTAATTTTAACAATAGATAATAAAATAAGTAATAGAATTGTACAAATACCTAATAGAATATTTGTTTTATAATTTTTGCAAATAAATTACATTGTAATTAATGTTTCTGTCGTTTTACTATTTTTCTGTATATTTTAGTTGGTCACATTTTTTACCAGGCAAAAGAGATCGACAAACTAGTACTGTTATTTTTCTAAAGGTTCCACCAAAAAAACAGATTTTTTTTTCAAGAAATTACTTTGTTTTCGGTTTAACCTTTGCAAAAATATAAGTGACTACCCACAAATCAAAAGAATAAAGTGTCATAAATTGTGGAAACAGAGAATATTTTTTGCATATTTTTTGGAAAAAGATGACATTTTTATGCGAATATTTGAGGAATTTCTTTAGCATAAAATCCGGACTTTAGTTATTTTATTTATTGTCATTAACACTATGATTTTATTGAGGACGTGACAACAGCGCATTTACAGCTGAGAATAAGATTAAATATACAGGGCGAAATTCATCACCCTAACAAGGCCTACTTTAATAAAAATAAGCTTTGAATGATGTATAAACTCTCTTGTTTGTTTTTAAATTTATATAGGAATAATGAAGGCTTATTTCCAAAAAAAATAAATATATAGATATTTAAATTAAAATTTTGATAATATTGAAGTTCACACTACAAATATAACAATTTAGACATTTGACGGAACAATTTTGACAAGTGTGAGATTTGGTGTAAAAATTTGATAAACGTAAGGTTTAAATTTTAACAATTTTAAAATTTAAATTTTGTCAATTTTGTTGTCCAAATTTGGACAATATTAAATATATAACGTTAATACAAAACACCTAATTTTTAACATTTTACTTAAAAATTTTGATAGTATTTACATTTGACATTACAAATATGGCAATTGTGACACATTACACTACACTTTGACAATTCTTAATATTTGATGGTTCAATTGTTTTAATTTTCAGACTTGACGTTCAAATTTTTAAAAATTTTGATATTTGAGGAAACAATTCTGACAAGTATGACCTTTGACGTTCAAGTTTTGACAATTTTGGCGTTAAACGTTTTAATATTGTTGTACAAACTTTGATATCTAATAATACAATTATAGCAATTTGGGCATATGACATTAAAAATTTGACAATTTTTTAAATTTGATGATTCATTAATTTCAGTTATGGCACTTGACGGAACAATTTTGACAAGTAATTGGAAATTTGGACCAGATGTTGTTAAAAGTTATTGGTTCTGGATTTTTTTCTACTTTTTTGTAGTGATAATTTTGTCATTTACTAAAAATCAAGATGATAATATACCTTTTTTTTTTATTTCGAGACTATTGGTGTTAAACTTATACTTTCAGCTCTTGATGTTACTTTTTTTGGTATTGTGTCAATTGCTTCTGGTATAGGTATGTCTACTTTTAACTCCATACTTTATATATCTAATTTTTTTGTTGGTTCAGATAATTTTTACTTTTTGTTGCTTTCTTTTGTGCTAACTCTATCGCTTTTTCAATGGTTTCTTTATTTTTACCTTCTAGTCGCACCTACTATTTAGGAGTTGACTCTTTTTTACGGTTACATTCTATTTTTTGTTCACGTTCAAGACGTAATTATTCTTCGTATTCTTCATTTATTTACCATTCGTTTCCTCCAGTTTACGTTTTTCACGATATGTTTTAAACATTTTTTCGTTTAAAAAACAGTTCCTGTTTCAAATGAATCCATTTTTTGCCAATTCAAATAACAAATAACAGCCAAAATTTACAAATTCAAACAACGACCAGTTTAAAAGTGACTTGGACTTGTTTTTTTACTATTTGAAAACCTGTTAGATCTGTCAAAAAATAAATTAGACTCGAATCAATAAATTAAAACAACCTGTTTTTTAGCAATTTATCAGCTTTAAATAGATAAAACCTATTTTTAAGCAGTTAATCTGTTAAGAAAGCAGGTCTTTTATCAGATAAAGCAGTTCTTTACAAATTCATACAACGACTAGCTAAAAAGAAACTGTTTTTTCTCATTTGGAGACTGTTCGAACTGTTTTTTTAACATTTGAAGACTGTAAAAATGAAAACTAAGACAGAATCAGTTTTTTACAAATTTGGAACGTTGGATAGAATGTTTTAAGAATTTGATAATGAAACATCGCGTTATATTATTGAAAATAAAAACTTACCCAAATTTTAGAATAAAACTTTAAATAGTGGCGAACATGGCAGCGGGATATCGAGTATAAAGAAAGAATCGTACCTAATGGTCTCGTAATTATGAGACTTAGAAATATGTTAAAACATACGTAAAGTCTACAGAAAAAACTATATAAAATGAGTATAATTTGTAGATTTTTAGTTTGACACGACAGTTCTTGGCCACCCTGTGTACTTAAAAAAGGAACATAATGCCACATTACGGTATATTTATAAATTGTCTACGTGAAAAATTTCAAGGCTTTACTGGTTAAAGTACGCCCCAAGTTATTGTAAAGAATGAATATAAAACTCTGTAAAATTGTATCGTACCCTAATGGGAAGTAGTTATGCCACGGTTTGGGAGTATAATTGAAAATTAGGACGTTGTTCTCAGAATGTAATGGGGCAACTAAAAGTTAATTGTAATGGTTGTAATACTGGAAAATAGGGTTAATTACAGAACATTTGCATAGACTTTTACTTGAAAACTGAATTAAAGATTTGCCAGTTAATATTTTGTGATATAACTACATTAAATGTATTAATATCTATGTATTTTGTTTATAACCAATTTGGCACACTGGTCAGTTCATGAGAATGCGGAAATACAAAAATAGCTCTTATTGGAAATTTTGTAAATGGTTAAATATTACTTTATTTGAAAATGGTAGGTACATTAAAGGTCACATATTAATGAATGTCACTTCATATTTATTTAGGTAATAAGTTAACCACTAGTTCCTAAAAGCCGAATTGTTTAGACGCAAACAAAAAAAAAGATAGATTTGTGTTATAAAGATTTCTACAAAAATTGCTGAAGCCAAATAAAGAGAATCTTAGATTATTCCACAGTCTTTCGGTACTCCTTAGGTTATGTGCCCTGTGACATTTAGTTTCAATTCTCTATACATAGGAAACACAATGAAGTATAAAAACTTTAAAGGTTAGGAGAAAAAACAAACAAAAAACAAAACAAAAGAATGCTTTCTTAACGTTCTTATCTATTGTTTCAGGGATAACCTACAATTACTTTTAATTACTTAAAATTAGTTCTGTTAAATTGTAGTAACTGTTCCATCAGTTGTGATCACTTAAAATCGCTTGTTGTAATAACTTGCAGTCATTTGTGATCACTTGTAACTACTTTTTTGGTCACTAATGAGTTTCGCCATCACTTGTTATCAATTGCATTCACTTGTGACTGCTTAAGCCGCGTTTACACCGTAGTTTGAAACACGAGTTGCAAACAGAAATTGCAAACATCTCTAAAAACGCGCATTTTTAGACGAAACATTTCGCTGTTGCAAACAGTTTTTCAGTGTTTGCAACAGAAATTTTTGTTTCCAACTGAAGTCGGTAAAGATCAAAGGGCGTTGCAAACTTTTGTTTGCAACACTGGTTTCTGTCACTATGTGCCGTTGAAACATGAAACAGAAACATGTATTAAATAAATGTTAACGATAATAAAGATGTTTTCAGTGATTAGTTCTTAAAATATGAGTTAATATTTAAAAACTAAATATCCCTATTTACCTTTACGTTGTCTCCCAGCAAATCTATAAGAGCAGCACACACTTCTGGTACAAATAAAGAAATACTAGTAGTAAATTTTATTGCTTAAAATTATAAAAATATATTTGCCATAAAATACCTTAGGACCTTTTAGGGGTGAGAGTGGGGGATTCTTAAACAGGTTCTGAGTCTTAACAGCAATATTTGATATTATATCATTTAAAAATGGCTGTCAAAATAACAAATATAGGCTATGTGTAGTCTACTTATAACGTTTTACCTTTATGTTATCCTTCAGAAGATCTATCAAAACCTCGCACACCTCAGGTACAAACAAAGATATGGTTGATTTTGATATATTGAACAGGTAACTCAAACTTGTGTATGAATCTTTGGTAGCTAAAAAGCACAATGTTACGGCTAGTTTTTCCGTTACAGAAATAGCCTTTCGGTAATTCGGATCCATTTTCGAAATTTTGTGACCACTCATTAAAGTTAGATATTCAAAATCCTCACTGGTCATTCTTACAAAGTGTTTAAAACTTCCGTCCGTTCTCAGTTCCCTTGACATCCTGGGAAGGACTGATCCCAGAAACCAAAACATAGGCGAGCATAATCAAGGTCGAAAGTGTTTCAAACATTTTCATGAAACATGGAAATAAGACCATGATATAAAAATTGCAAACTTTTATTTGAAACTACCGTTTGCAACTGCTGTTTGCAATAAAAGTTTGCAACTTTTTGTTTAAAACTTTGATGTAAACGCGGCTTTATAGACACTAGTTTATTTTATATTAAAAACTTTATTTTTTGTACTAAGATCACTCAATTGCAATGAAAACTATTTTCTAGGTCCAAAGAAGATTTTTAAATATTCAATAACTAGCTGTACCCGGCGCGCGTTGCTACGCCAATAACTAAAATAAATTTAAGAAAAAAAAAAGAGAAGAAGAGATAGAGAAGGAAAGAAAGTGTATAGTTTTGTGTTACTTATCGCACCAAAAATATATTTTACGAACTTATATTTATACGAATTTATATAGATATCTATTAATCACTATTGAATTTGATACATGGAAGCGCCATCTGGTGGTAACTACAATTGATACGAATATCATATGTATATTACCAATTAAAAATACATAATCATACAGATTTTCATGACAATCGGTTGAACGGGGCAGAAGTTGTTACTCTGCAGCGCCACCTGGTGGCGAGTGGCATCAATGAACATATCACACAAATCTTCTCCGTGGAAAATTACATATGTATACCAATTTTCATAATAATCGGTCCAGTAGTTTTTGAGTTCATTAAGTACATACAGACATACAGACAAACATTCATTTTTATACATATAGAAGATAGATAGATTAATGGATATTTTATCGTACAAAATTAAAATGAAATATTTTAGAAGATCGAATTAGACGTACACCGGCTTAAAATTTCTACCTAATGAATTATTTTTTAAATACATTGTAAAAACACAACTTTTCTTATATGGTCGATACGCTACCGCTAAGGTTACCTCCAGATTTCACTATTTGTTTTGTTACCAGAAAACGTATTTAGTAACATTTGTTTTGAGTTTGCTTCTGCTAGTATAATTAGCAAGTTAACTTTGAAATATTTACTTCATTTAAAATTCGCAACTTGGAATTCTGTTAGGACTGAGAACTTTACTACTTTGTTTGTTTGTTTATTTGTTTGTTTTAATATAAACACACCTGGAAATTGCTATAATTTTTTACCGATTGTTTTTAATAAGGGTAAATGGTATCTGTTTTGCAATTAAAAACTTAAGTAAATTTTAAATGATTTTTTGCTTTTTTATTAAAAAGATCTTGGATTTATGCAAAGTTTTCGATATTTTCTTCTGTAGAGTAGGTATTTTCAAAAGATGTTCTACAAAAAAGGGCAGCAAATCTCAAAAGATAACGAGCTCATTAGGCAATTGTAAAAAACAATTTTTAATGCCATCTTTTTGTATTATTTCTTGGAATTTTTTTCTAAATGCTGTAATTTTCCTTGATATGTATGTCATTGCCTCGCGGAGACATTTAGCTTCTCACATTTATCACAGAAATATGCTAGTTTTAGCAGGGCTTTGTATTCGGCCCCATGTCTCTTTAAATAGTTTTAAATAACCTGGTTGTTAGCGGTCTAAGGACACTTATATATTGTCGGAAAGTGCTCAAGAACATTCTCGTCGGCGCAATGTGCTGATCATATAAAAAAAAACTTGCTTTTTCTCTTGGTCTGGATTAACAGCGGATGCAGCACCGATGTTGCTGAAGATAACTTTAACTTTGGGAACCACTCTGCAATTTGAATGTTTGAAACATTAACTATTTTCATTACACACAGAAGGTAGGTTTTCCAAACCATCTTTTTAAGGATTTTTTATTGGGGCTAGAATATTACAAATATTAAATAGAAGGAAAAACATGCTCACCTGGTGCGTTCTAACTTTTGTTTGTTATATATTTGTTATTATTCACCTTATGATTTCCAAGTAGAAAATAACCTGGAACCTGTTAGATTATTATAAGAATCGACTTGTGTTAATGTATCGGTTTTTGTTTTTCATGAGCTGCATCAAATAAGCCCATTGATGACCCCCATAAAGGTGGCTGACCCAAAGTGGAGAAATTTATCGAAATTTATATCAAAATTAGGTGCTTTTTAGGTGCTATTTAGGTGCGCAAAACAAAAATTAGGTGCACTAACCGTTTTTGAAATATTTACGAAAAACCATGGGACCACCAGCCTTTAACAACCTAGCTGACCCATAATAAAAAAAACAAAAAACTAGGATTAAATAATCTTTAAATTAAGTGCTAATTAGGTGCTTTCTAAAACACGAAACATAAAATAAAAAATTTAAAAATTAAACGTATTAAAATTGAATATATTGATTGTGTATGGCAAAATGTCACATTTCTTCTTACACTTTGAACCAAAATGGACATCGGCAGTTTAAGAACAGTTAGAAATCGGTAAAATTTTTTTGTCCCGTAATTTTTTTAATGGATAATTCGGAAGGTCGCCACTAAAATTGTTTTTTATTTTTTTTTAACTCGGACCGCTGAGCTGAGACTTGCAACCGGTCAGTTATAAAAAAATGTTAACTATGTTAAGTACAACTAAATTTGATGTACAAAAAGTGTTGAAAATAAATATTGTTTAATAGAAAAATTGATAATTTTTTGAAAATTGTTACTAGTTGAAATAACAATTAGAGATAATTGTTGAAAATAATGATAGTTTTCCATCTTTACTCTAAAATAAGCAAGGCTAAATAGGTTAGTTCAACATTCGTTGATTCCTTTGTTTTACTACTTTAATTTTTCTCTTAGATAGAACATTTCTAGCAAAAATTTAAATAAAAAAAATAATTACCTATTGAGACGTTTTTTACTTGTTCGAATTTTTTAGTTGAAATGTCTTGGAGTAGAAAAGTAATGGTATAAATAATTTTTGAGTAATTCAGATAGGTGCGCTTCATTTTGAGTAGAGATAAAAAACGGCAGAGAAGTTTTGAGTCGAGATAAAAGTCAATTAATTACCGGAGCTACGCGCAAAAAAAGCTAAGGAAATTTTATGGGATTATTTCGTAGGTATTTGTACCAGTTTTTAAGTGCTTAGAAATTGCAGAATGACACACTTTGTTAAAGACTTAAGAATTTCTAGTTGACTTGGCTCATCAGCGGTTTGTTCTGCTATTGAGTCTGTTGCACTTAAATATTTGACAAAAAGTTTTTTATAATAATTATTATATTTGGAAGTGACCGGTAAGAAGTATCAGCTCAGTGATCCCAGGTCAATAAATTAAAAAATTTATTTCATTTTGGACGAGAGAATTATTCAGTAATAGAATTACAAGAAAATTTTAATGATATATGTGCTTAAAAAGTGCAGGTTGATACTCTTAGTTGAGACACAAGAAAACTTTGGCCAAATATTTTCAGTTGAAATTGCTCATGCAGTTTATTTTGCTCGTGAAACTATTGCACTTAATGAGCACTTTATGGGGGTCCATTGATGAACGAATACACTACTTTTTGACCCATTAACAGACGAATTTGTTACAAATTATCTCCTGTCGATCGAAGCATCAGTCTGATTTGGTCAAAAGTATTTTTTTAAGTATCGTTGTAAAATATGACATTATTTTTTGGGAGATCGTAATTTAAGGCTGGCTTTTAGTGTTAGAATCTATTTTAATATTAATTAATAGAAGTTTTTAATCTCAATTTAAATTGTATCAGATATTTAAATCGTAAATCAGGTTTGTATTATTTAGGTGTTTAAGGTAAATAATAATTACTTTTAAAACATTTTTGTACAATATATACCTAATTTTTTAGTATATAAGAAGCTTTATTTTTCTATGTGTTGAGATTGATAAAAATGTATTTTGCTGTTTTTGTTTATAAACGCAAATAAATATTTACAAAAATTTTAAAGGTTGGTAATTTTCTTATTAATTGGCAACAATATGTTCATTATATCAAAAAAGTTTTAATTTATGTTTTAAATTATATCTTTTTACTTAAAAGAAACTTTTATTGCTTAAAAGAGAGAGAATCTTTACAAGGTTCTTTTAAATATTTAAGCAAAATAACAAATAAACTTAACTTTATTGTAGTAAACTTAATATATGTTAAATAAAATATCAAATCTATTCTGTTAAACTATTCACAACCATGTAAATGTTGTTTTATACCAAAAAGGATATGAATGGCTAATTTAAATTCTTTAAAGTTGATGAAAAATTGATTGAAATATTTAAAAATGCCCAAAAAGTCTCTTTATTTATTTGGGATTTAAAAAATGCAATACAATGTAAAGCTGTTAAATGGAAAACTCATTAAATAGAAAAAACAAGAAATTTGATATATTAAAATATTCCAAAGTGACGGCTTAAGGTAGAATTTCGTTGCGACGTCCTGCGTTCGCGGCCAGTCGTGGCGTTTGGCAGCGACGGCCAGCCGTTACGTTCGCATGATTTGGTTGAAACGTCTAGTGTCGGCGTTCGTCAGTCATTTTCTTGTACATCGCCCAAAAAAATGGATCGCGAAACATAGGCGGCGCTCATATTGGACGAAGATGAAGAAGACAATGGTATTCTTAGGTTATTGTTGTCAATGTGGGAAGAAACCCACGAATTATTTAAATCTAGAACCGATGAGGGATATTATTACAGATTACTTATCAAAACCCACCTTGAGACCGATGATGAAAAATTTCGTGGGTTTTTTAGGCTCAACAGAAAACAATTTGATTTTGTTTTAAATTTGATTCATAAAGATTTAATAAAGCAGTCAACAAATAGTGTGAAATTCCCAATTGCTCGAGATGAAAAATTATTACTGGGACTATAGTAAGCAAGGTCAATGGTGAACATCCCGAGGGACTTTAGGCCGTACCCTTGGTATCTTAACTTATGTTTATTATGATTTAAGTAAAAAAAAAAATTTAAATAATAGTTTTTTGTACTTGCCACTCCTTGATAAAACTTCGCCAATATGACTCCACGAGTTTTCGCGAATCTGAAAGTCTTTATTTTCATGGTTATATAAACAGTTAAAACTACGCACTTGATCTATCAATATTTCGTCGTCAACGTCCAAAATTTTTGTTGACATTTTGACACCTATTCACCCAGTAAACGAACAGGCACTGCCGACGTCCGCGTCCCGACTTCTTCCTCAGCAGTCGGGACGTAGCCGTCGACGGCTGGCCGTCGCGTTCGCTGGACGAGCCGCTTTAACGAAATTATTACAATTGAAAAGACACTGTAGCAGTGCTCGACGGCTGGACGTTACGGCTGGCCGCGAACGCCGGACGTCGCAACGAAATTCTACCTTTAGTTTACTATAAGGCGCCACGTTTACTGCCGTAAATTATTCTGTTATTCCAGCATGTCGGTCGCTTAAACATTGTGCAATATATTCGAGTTTTGCGATAGTCCGATCGGAGACACAAGGCACATCCTCCTTCTTGGTGACATTTAAACGCGCTTAAGAATCAAGATGTAAATTCCCAGTTAAGAGTTAGTATTTTTCGTCTTTTTTTTTAGGTGTGTCTCGTAACAGCTAATTTTTTATAAATTGTCCACACTTTATATTCTTACGATCGGCGATAAGGTTTTGAAGAAGCCTTTTTTTTCTTGATTAAGCATGGTGATGGCAGTTTTACGTTGTGTAGACTATTCGTAAAAGGTTTGATTGAAGGTGTCTGTACGTCCTTTCGTTGTAGTGAAACTCTTATCTTCTCTAGTTTCTTGGTGTTTACTTACTTTAATGTTTACAACAAAATCTATATTTTATTTTATTTTAAGTATGGGATAGATCAGCATGTTCCCATCAAACTCAAAATAAAAACATGGTACCAATCATCCGCTTCGAAAATTCCAAGGAATTTTTCGGTTGTTTTTTGTAGAGTTCTGACCATGACAATCGAATGCTTTTTTTTAATTTAAAATAAAAAAACAGTTGCAACATGTAATATTATGGATGGATCCATGAAGAAAGTAATAAGATGGACCCTCTTGATATTCTCTTTCTGTACTTTTCTCGCGTATGGGAGTACAAAAACGTACGAACTTCGGTAAACATTACGATCTTGATTTCAAATTTATCTGGTTTAGAGTACCTAATTATATACTTTTAATGGACGCATTTTTCGGAAGAAAACTAGTTGTTTATCTAAAGTAGGTACTAAAGAGTAATATTTTTTAAAATAGGTATAATTTGTTCCGAAGTTTTACGGTTTGCGGTAAATTCATCTTTTTTCTTTCCTTAAGCTGTATATTTTTATTATCGATACGTTTGCACTTTGGTATGATGAAAAGTTGGATTTAAGACATATGTAGTTGTATGGTATCTGATAAAGACGTAATCAGCATTCAAAATTTGTGTACATAATTTTTTTTGCATTCCTGACAACTATACAAATCTATTAAAAATCCTTAAATTCAGTTAAAGAAGTGTTCCAGTACGTAGAATTTGCTGTGCCTGTCATTTAGAGTTCTTCTATATTATACCTTTTAATTTCTTTCTTAGTGTGAAGAATTTTCTTTTTTAACAAAGATGCAGAATAGGATGAATTCCATGCTAGTTTCACTGTTTTAACTGGGCTCGGCAAGTCGAATTTCGGAGGATTTTGTTGTTGCAGAAATCGTTCGCGTAGTATCGTATGCCATTTATGGTTATCCTTACTATACATGGCTTAAGACTAAGATTTTAACGGCCTGTAACAAGAGTTATTGACTTTTTACGTTTCTGTCTTTTTGCGGGAACTTCCTCTAAATCCAAATGTTCAGATTCTACCTTATACCGTTTAACTTAGGCACTAGGTCACAAAAAATATGAGACTAAGTGGTCTTGCGGCTCTGCCCTAAAATTAGAACATTCAACTGAATTATGGTGCAGGTCATCAGACAATAATGTCACTGACTAGCTTATGAAGTTTACCTGAAATAAATTTACGCCAGTTCCAGAATTAATAATAATGATATTTAAAAATAAATCTTTCAAGATCTTTCAAGAAAATAAATATAATCAGAAATTGAATGAGTAGTAGTATTCATCGTAATACGTATCTTTAATAAAATCTTGATCAACAAACAATATTTATAGGTTTTTATCATATCAAAATTTTGCTTTGTTTGTTTTTATGATTTAAAGTACGGCCCTGTAAAACCGAATTACAACTTCCTGCCGTATCAAATAAATCTCGTTCCTATTTGGACGGTAACGTTCTGGTGCCGGTGTTTAAAATTACTGCGGAACTTAACAGTTTGTAAGGGCGTTTGGTAGAAACGGTATGAAAATATATTTCAAAGACAAACCAACAACAAGAAACTTTACTTCCACCCGGTGTGTCAGAGTTCCAACTTGTTAATTGGATCAGAAAATACTGCGGGTTTCTAATTCGTTAACAAGAAAGAGTTGTAGCCGTTCTTAATTCGAAAATAATATTTTTAAGTAAACAACTTTTTCTTTTAAATCGTTTTAAAGAGAAGTCTTTATTGCATACACAAACAATGTCAATATAAGAAGCTTAAAGTAGGTATATAAAAAGTTAGAACTCATATAAATAAGCGCTAATTGAATAACAACTTATGTCCTTATGGTTTCAGTACAGTCTTGGTTTAAAAAACTCCACGCAACAACACATTCTATCTTTGTTCGCGACGAATAGGTATGTTTGGTTAGTTCATGGCAAACCCATAACAAAAAGTTCTTGATTAGTATGCACATGAACGATCGGAGTCTAATCACAGATTAATTATAATATTTATCTTCTGGAGGAGAAATTAAAAAAACGCACCGGGTAGGGATAGAACTCCAGCAAATTACTTACAACCCACAATAATACAGGTCAAAATAAACAATAAAAGAATTTTTTAAGTGCTAGAAAAATAGATTATAATTTAAAAAAACATTTATAGATAAAAGTTATATTAAAAAAGTTATGTCTAAGTCTTAAATAAAAAAGTTTCTTCTCGTTGGAGTAACCGTCATACTCGCTTTCAGCTCTTATTACCAACTTTTCCACTCACATTGAATATAGCGCTTCTCATACACGTTATTCCTTGGATCTGATTAATAGTTTAAGTTGCAAATAGTAATTAATTTAAATATATGTTTTTTGGAATATTCTGTTATCAAGTGACATAACTCCAAGCGAAACTATAAACACTTTTAGTTGGTTATCTATCTCGGAAAATTGTAAACGAACAAAAAATCTTAAAATGTTTCAAATCATTTATAACAAAAAACACAACAAAAGGCAATAACCAAGTTGTAAATGTTCGAGAATAGCTTGTATAGGGATCATTAGCGCAACGGGACAATGTCCTAGTGTGGCCTTAGAGTTAATTCTAGACCTTCTTTCCTTGCATTTACACTTTCATTTAATTTTAGTTTTTGTCTTATTTGCAGTTACACTTCAGTACAGGAAAAAATGCCGTCAAACGATAACCAACTAATAAATATAAAATAACAGTTGCCAAATGTAATCTGGAACAGAACACACAGAAAATGTGACTTTTATATTAAACACTAGTTAGTATTTATATTACTATAATACTTAGAATTAATTATATTTTTGGCAGCATTGGTTTTGTTCACCCTTATTTTACTTAAAATTTTTTATCGCTGTTAACTCTTAAAAATTTGCAATTTTTTTTGGTCGCTTTGTCTAGTTACTGGTTACTATTGTAACCTCTTTTTTCTAAAGGTGTTAAATGCTCGATTTAAGAGGCTAATTTATGCGAACGGCACTCAGGGGGTTGGAGGAGAGCGAGCGTGGATTCGATCGGGCTAGATGAAATTATTGAAAAGGTAAAAAAGAAATATATTCAAGAGAATAATAAAAGTTAAAAGGGACAAAAGAGAGTAAAAGAAAGAGATGAAAAAGAAAGGAAAATGGGCGCCACTTACGTTTTTTATCCTGGGGATGGGAAAAAATAAGAAACACAGTTAAAATAAGAAAGATATAAGAAATATAAGATAAGATAAGGTAAAATAAGACAACCCGGCAGATTGTTCTTGATAAAATTTAAATTACACACTTTTATTTAAGAAACAAAAAGAAAAATTATACTTACACTTTCCTTTTACTTATCCTTATGGTTATAAACCAAATTTGTAAGATAAATATATATTCAAAAAAGCAAAATCTAGTACTTTAATAAAATATAGATTAGAGAAACTGAAAACATTGATCAGAGTAACAGGTTCTAGCTAGGAAAAGAAAAATTTCTACGTAACAATAACAGTATTTATTATTCAGTGTGGTAATAAATGAGATGTACAAAAAATAAAATGGAATAAAAAAATATCAGTGTCATAAACAGTAAATCATATTAATAAACACATTTGTGTTTAATTCAAAAACATAACTAATACTACACATAAAATAACAGCTAAGTAATTTCTTATGTTATTTTTGTGTACTCTGATAAGCGAAAAGTAAGAGAGGGATAAGAGTTAGATAAAACAATATATAAAAAAAATAAATCACCTTTTGCTTTAGTTTTAACTCGAGTTAAAAGAGTACTCACATACGAAGGTATAAATCTTAATTAAATAGGTACGAGATAAAAAAATAAAAAATACAAGTAAAAAAAATTTACAGATAAGAGATACAAAAAATATAAGTAATAAAAAATACAGGTAAGCAATACACCAAAAAAAATTCACATCCTGGATACTCTCATTACGGCACTTTTAAATTGCTGATAATGTAAATACAATTACAATAAAACTTTCCAGATAAATTAATGGTACTCTCATACTCGATAGAGGTATATAAAAAAATGTAAAAACTTACGTTAGCTTCTAAATGTTTCTAAGATAGATTGGATAGCATATGGCCTCATTCTCTCGGTAAATAATCGAAACAGTAAGATATAATCTAGATCCATACTTGTCTAGATCGTTAGGTAGTTAGAAAATAAACCATAAACTTATTCTTCAAAGCTGGTGATCGAAGAGATATTGTAATACCGGCTAATTTGCTGCCATTATGACACGATATATGAAGTAATCTTAAAGATAGCACTGTCTGGAAATCTTTAGATCAACCTTCAGGTAGAATAAACGATAATAGGCACTAGAAACACTTATTTGCTTGTAATTTCTAAAATAAAATAAGAAAAAACCGAGAAAATGCAACTAGGGGTTCTCGCGACGATGTTATAAGCGAGAGAACTCCACCCAGAAATAAAAAAACGTTGATACCAAAGACCCGCGTCGCTTCCCTCGCTTAAGACATCTGATCTTAAACATGAGACCTGATTGGTCAATAAAAAAAAAATCAATACTTTTGCACCGAAACGACGGTTACATTCGAAAGTACTGGAAGCTTCGAGAATAAATTAGGACAGAGTCGGTTTAGTTAAAAAGAAACGGTTAAAAAAAGAAATTTAATTAATCGGGTTTTTAAAAACGCTACACTATTGGTAATAATAGTGATCGATAATAAGTGTATTACGAGTCAACGTAGACTATTATAAGCAAATAATTGTAATCTATTTTGAGTGTGATATTAAAAGTCATTGGCTTGTGTTAGCCCTGTACAGGTTTGTTTTTTTTTATCACTTTTAGTACTGTGTGTTGATTTGGTATTGAAATTTTATTTTGTGAAATTCTTTTTGAGGTAATATAACATATTGAAACCCTTTTTGAATAATGTCCTAGAAGGAATTTAATGAAATACAAATTTAATTTAGTTTTTAAGTAAGTATTTTGATATAGATCCTGTAAGAGATACCAGTAAATATGGTATGTCACTGTCTGCTCAAATGATTGCTCGAAGCATGTATAAACAATTGATGTTGGAAACTAATGGCTCAAATTATGGTTTTATGGAGCGAATCCACATATTAACAAAAAATTCTAAACTATCGGTAAAAATGTATGAATTTTATTCTAGAATTGCTATACCGTCTTTTAAAATAATCATACAAGCAGTTCCCGGTTATCCATACAAATCAGTCAATACCTTAAGAAAAGTTTTGCCCGTGATTTGTACTTAAATCGATAAAGAACGTCAGAAAGGAAATTTTATTGTTTATCTTGATGAAACTTGGTACGACACTCACGACATTTTGAGTAACCAATCTTTTAACTGCTCTGCTCTGTAATAGCTTCTCCAAACAAAGGAAAACGCGTGATCCTTCTACATGCCAGAAATGAAAATCGTTTCGTGTCACATTGTTTGCTGCTTTCGGTCCAAAATATTTTAATTTCTTCAGCAGATTATTATCAAAACATGACACCTTATTCGACAGACTGGAGAAATTCCAAAAGCTAAATATCGAAAAAAATCCTCTACCTAGATAGCTTATTTGTAAACATATTTGAAATAGGATTTGTTTTTTATAATAAAATATTTAATTATTATGCCAAGTTATGTTGTCGATGATATGGCTGAGCAATATGGATCGTTTACCATCTTATTATTGTGTATTTAACCCCATCGAGTTGATTTAGATCAACATTACAAGAAAAGTTAGAATAAAAAATGTGACCCTTACTTTATCAGGAAGTGTGATTGACACTATGGGGAAGTTGTTGCAAATATTTCGAATGGTATAACTGCGTTGACCATGTTTATAAAATTTTAAAGTCTGATAGAGTACTTTTGGTTTATTCCTGTATTATCAATTTGAATGACACATCTAGTGAGGATGATAATTCTGACAATAATTAGTTTTTTTATATCTTATATGATTAAGAATCTAAATCTGTATAGGATCTAAATAATACAAGCAAAGTCCGATCCTGCACCAGGCAGTTTGGAGAATTGATTGTCGTTGCCGGAAAGCAAACGTTATCTTTGAACGAAACTATACATGTAGGGAGAATTGCTCTACACAGTGTTTATAGGGGAACAAAACGAGGTTTCAAACTTACTCTAAATGCAAGTATTAATGACTGTAAAGACTAATTTGCTTAATTTAGTTAAAGAGCACTTACTTATTATACAGATGATCTTAAACACCAAAAGGAATAGGTTTAGTGGTTACAGATCCTAATGTTTGGTTTATAGTAGTCCTGGAAATCACTTCTACAAATTTCCAAATCAAAATAGACGTTTGTGCTTAAAAGTGCATTTAAAAACGCCGTAATTTATTCAGAAAATTTATTGCCTCCTATAGATAAGCTGTTTTAAAGATTCTGCAATCTATCACGTTTGAGTTTAAAACAGACTTAAACTGCAAACAGTTTTTTAAACAACTAAAGAAACACAACAAAGTAACTTTGCTGTGGGTATCAGGGCATAAAAAAATAGCAAAAACGACAATCCTTTTATCAAGCCTAAATCATTCTATGGCATCTAAAAATGTGGCATTGTAAAGGAAGTTAGTAACTGAGAAAAAACTTTTGCAGCATACTTGAAAAACACTCTAGACCAAAGTCAAACAAATAGGTTAATATAGCAGTTACTGCTCCACTGTAAGAGTTTCAGTATATTCAATAACTCTTACTGTCCACTGAGGTATTTTAAAGTAAACAGTGCGACATGCAGAAGATAAAACAGCTGGGATGGGATGGATCTTTTAAGAGTCGAAACAAGTTGCAAACGTACAGCTTAACCAATTAATAGACTTTCTTAAAAGTCTAGGCCTTATTCACTTCTAATTAGATGTAAAGTATACACAATGGTGTTTGAGATCCAGTAGATACTTTAGTTTTTTTCATTTTTTATATTATCTTTTCGTGTATTAAAAAAAAAACAAAATCAAAATAAAAAATTAAAAATATTAAAAAATCTTTACTAATAAAAAATATAAATACAAAACTCATTGACAAAGATATCAAACATAAAGTAAAAATTTTTACTTACCTATACAAAAACAAAATCTTTACTTATCGCCTTCCCTGAGATTTAGCTGAAATAAAATCATATAGCAATTTAATTACACTTTAAATCGTTTCTCTCCATTTTAATTTTTTACTATTTTCATTACGTTCACTCTAATACATTTGTAAATCAATTTCAAATTAGATGGCAAAAAATAATATAATATCATTCTGAACGCTTTATAAGTTTTTGAAAAAACATTTTCAAAGACAATGACCGTTCAACTAAGAAGAAACAACTACCTCCTGGGCTATATGCCCCAACGGATATACTTCAAAGTAAAACGGGGTTGGAATATCTACAAGATAACTTAAACCCAACCATTCCAGTTTGCAGTTAGAAGGGACAACATAACTTATCGACCGGTTTCGGTGTATTTGCACCTCGTCAGTATAAGGTATATGTTATCCGTCAGCGAGCTTAAATCATAATCACTGACTAAAGATTGAACTAAAATCGTAATCCTTATATATCTTTCAATAAAGAAAGTTTAAAGGACACGATAGTAGTGACATCCTTACCTCTAACTGCAAACTAAAATTCGACTTGACAACAAGACTTTCGTCTTGATACTATACACGTATTATTAAATATGACAATGATACAGTTTTCTGTAATAATACGTGCAATTTCAAATTGTTTTTGATCGACAATAACCGGTATTTTAGCGTTTTATAGAACAACGGGATTAATTTTCATCATTTTAATTTTAATATAGCGTCACAAACAATATTTAATAAGCTTACACGCATAAAAACATAATGAAAACGAAAAAACTATAACATAGGTAATGTTCCACGACTAACAGTTAAAATAATTTTACTTGGGCGACTAGTTAAATCTTATTTAAAGCTATCACTTTATTATTTTAACTTAGAAATTATGGAACAAAAATATTTTTTGTTTATATTTAACTGATAACGATTGACAACCCAATCAGACCATCTTAGGACCTATTATTTTTAAACTGTCTCAGGAAAGTCGTTAATTAGAAAACTTATAGTATTGGCATTTCGTCTTTTAGGAAGCTCGTTAGTTTGAGCACTCGATGGTGTAAAAACCTGAAGCCAATAAAACTGATTTAGAAATAAACCTGATTTAGAATCATTCTTGTTTAGAGTTGGTGAGGATTGCCATTTTTATACACAATATACCACGTAACTGTAGATAATCCTACAAATTTCTGCTAGTTGTTAATATAAAATTATTTTACAAACGAAAACAACAAAGGCTTAGTGTTTCGGAGACTTTTAGAAATGACCACTCCTACCAATCTATACTTATAATAAAACTGTAGAAATAAAAATTCTGTACATTAAAGATATTTAAAAAATAATTAGCAAGGGGTGTTACTACATCGATACAGAACCCAAAAATGTGGTTAGATTATTTCGTCTGTCTGTATGTTTGTGCGCGCATCACATGAAAACTACCGATCCGATCCTAATGCGGTTTCCACAAATGTATTTGTCTTCTTACAACTTAAAATCTGGTGTATAAAAATTTTTCCCCTTACCCCTTTTACGGTGTGGGGGGAGAAATTTTTATACAACAATCCATACGCCTCGCGAACGACGTTGCGTTTACATCGATATAAAACCCAAAAATGTGGGTAGATTCTTTATGTACGTTTGTCTTTCTATCTGCATGTTTGTGCGAGCATAACATGAAAACCACCGATCCGATTTGAATGCCGGTTTTACAGATGTATTTGACTTCTTTTACTTAACATCTAGTGTATAAAAATTTCGTTTCTCAGCGTTTTAATGGGGTGAGAGGAGAAATTTTTATACAACAATCAACACGCCACGCAAACGACGTCAAGGGTACACTTAGGTAGTACATAGTATATAGGTTTTTAGTAAACTATTATTTTTGAGATAACTCTCAACGTATTTTTGAAATTTAGAAATTAAACAAACAAGAAATTATTAAACTGACATTAAGGAGAAATTGAAAAAATGTCACATCCAGTGGGACTCGAACCCACCATCACTGCCTTATACGCAGGCACGCTTTAACCACTTAAGCTATTGGATGATCAAGTGGTTAGGAAGCGAAACGTTATAATGAATTCAAATCCCATCAGATATGACATTCACTCACTTCCTCCTTAAGCACATGTTACATGACGTTAATGAGAGAGAAGTTTTGTCAAATCGACAATTGATACTTCAAACTCTAAGTCACTTTATTTGTGCCCTGTCTTATATTTTTATTCGGTTAGGAGACCGGAACCATTGATTTTTAGTAAACTATTATTTTTGAGATAACTCTCAACGTATTTTTGAAATTTAGAAATTAAACAAACAAGAAATTATTAAACTGACATTAAGGAGAAATTGAAAAAATGTCACATCCAGTGGGACTCGAACCCACCATCACTGCCTTATACGCAGGCACGCTTTAACCACTTAAGCTATTGGATGATCAAGTGGTTAGGAAGCGAAACGTTATAATGAATTCAAATCCCATCAGATATGACATTCACTCACTTCCTCCTTAAGCACATGTTACATGACGTTAATGAGAGAGAAGTTTTGTCAAATCGACAATTGATACTTCAAACTCTAAGTCACTTTATTTGTGCCCTGTCTTATATTTTTATTCGGTTAGGAGACCGGAACCATTGATTTTTAGTAAACTATTATTTTTGAGATAACTCTCAACGTATTTTTGAAATTTAGAAATTAAACAAACAAGAAATTATTAAACTGACATTAAGGAGAAATTGAAAAAATGTCACATCCAGTGGGACTCGAACCCACCATCACTGCCTTATACGCAGGCACGCTTTAACCACTTAAGCTATTGGATGATCAAGTGGTTAGGAAGCGAAACGTTATAATGAATTCAAATCCCATCAGATATGACATTCACTCACTTCCTCCTTAAGCACATGTTACATGACGTTAATGAGAGAGAAGTTTTGTCAAATCGACAATTGATACTTCAAACTCTAAGTCACTTTATTTGTGCCCTGTCTCCTAACCGAATAAAAATATAAGACAGGGCACAAATAAAGTGACTTAGAGTTTGAAGTATCAATTGTCGATTTGACAAAACTTCTCTCTCATTAACGTCATGTAACATGTGCTTAAGGAGGAAGTGAGTGAATGTCATATCTGATGGGATTTGAATTCATTATAACGTTTCGCTTCCTAACCACTTGATCATCCAATAGCTTAAGTGGTTAAAGCGTGCCTGCGTATAAGGCAGTGATGGTGGGTTCGAGTCCCACTGGATGTGACATTTTTTCAATTTCTCCTTAATGTCAGTTTAATAATTTCTTGTTTGTTTAATTTCTAAATTTCAAAAATACGTTGAGAGTTATCTCAAAAATAATAGTTTACTAAAAATCAATGGTTCCGGTCTCCTAACCGAATAAAAATATAAGACAGGGCACAAATAAAGTGACTTAGAGTTTGAAGTATCAATTGTCGATTTGACAAAACTTCTCTCTCATTAACGTCATGTAACATGTGCTTAAGGAGGAAGTGAGTGAATGTCATATCTGATGGGATTTGAATTCATTATAACGTTTCGCTTCCTAACCACTTGATCATCCAATAGCTTAAGTGGTTAAAGCGTGCCTGCGTATAAGGCAGTGATGGTGGGTTCGAGTCCCACTGGATGTGACATTTTTTCAATTTCTCCTTAATGTCAGTTTAATAATTTCTTGTTTGTTTAATTTCTAAATTTCAAAAATACGTTGAGAGTTATCTCAAAAATAATAGTTTACTAAAAATCAATGGTTCCGGTCTCCTAACCGAATAAAAATATAAGACAGGGCACAAATAAAGTGACTTAGAGTTTGAAGTATCAATTGTCGATTTGACAAAACTTCTCTCTCATTAACGTCATGTAACATGTGCTTAAGGAGGAAGTGAGTGAATGTCATATCTGATGGGATTTGAATTCATTATAACGTTTCGCTTCCTAACCACTTGATCATCCAATAGCTTAAGTGGTTAAAGCGTGCCTGCGTATAAGGCAGTGATGGTGGGTTCGAGTCCCACTGGATGTGACATTTTTTCAATTTCTCCTTAATGTCAGTTTAATAATTTCTTGTTTGTTTAATTTCTAAATAGTATATAGGTATTTAAGTCAAAAAAAAATTCTTACACTTATTCTTAGTATTATTTATGTTTTTTATTACAGATATTGCGAGGAAACAGTACTAGTGATGCCTGTGAAATCCGGGATCCGTGCCAACATGGAGGTATTTGTATATCAACGGATAGCGGACCAATTTGTGAATGTCGAAACCCCGATTACGAAGGAGAATATTGCGAAAAAGGTGAGTAACCAATTTATTATAAAGTTAAACAAACAAGATAGGTTTATCTTTATCCTGCTGTTAAAATTAACGAATTAAATCGTTTTAATAGTGTTTGGACCAACAAATGGAAAGTATTTAAATAGAACGTAAGTTGTGAATTTCGAAAAAGTTTCTGAAATATATTTATTGCACACACAAGTTTTAACAAGGTTTAAAGGATTTGTGGAGGGATTTAAAGCAACAAAGGACAATATTAGCGTTGGATGTTCTTCAATGTCAAAATAAACGGCTGACAATTCGTTAAATCATCTAAGAAAATATTCATCTAACTGTTTTACTTCCTATTTATATCTCATAAATTACTAAATGAGTATCCGTCAGATTTTCCTTTAATTATTAAACTGGTATACAATATTGCAAACCTTTAGTTCAAAACAACAGGAAAAGATAATAAACATTTATATCCACTTTAAAACAACATTGGTGATGACCCAGAATTGTTAGTTGCCTATCTGGGAATTTCTTTAAACTAACCAGTCTAACCACCGCAAAAAAAATATTTGAAACATCATTTCATTTTAATAAGTTTAAATTTGTTTAAGTTCACTGTGTCTCCAATATGAATTATAAAGTAAAATATACTTCGTACTTATATTGTTTTCTGGATGCTTCTTTAAAAGCAATGCATTCTGTGGGAATTATGATATCACTAAAAAGTGTAATGGTAAGTTTATATGTTTAGCAAGTCCCGGCAAACACAAGCGTGTAAAGGGGATTTTGGCTTGCATAAAATGTGAAGAGCTTGTTGCCAATCCAGTTCAGTGTCGGTTTTGGAACACAGATCATAACGTCCGCCATGTTTGCCTGTTCGTAACACAGTAGCGCCCTCACAACTGTGTACATGGCATTCAACCGTTTGTGAAGGCTTGTATCTTATGGATACTTGCGGAGACTTGCCAAGCGTGTGAACCTTCCATAAAAGCAGTAGGAGTAAAAGCGATGAGCGATAAATCATCTCCAACAATCCAATAAAAAAGCGTTGTATTAATCGACCAAAGCAATACTTCTTATTTGAATAGCTTTGTAATATAATTGGTAATTGATAAATTATCCGGTTACATAGTTTTCGGAGAATATCTACTTGTGGATTATCCTAATAATTTAAAAAAAGAGAAAAAAACAAGAAAGACGGAACATAATAAACCTTTAGCAAAAAAATACCCCGGTCTGCCAATAAAAGCATACCTACCACATATTTAAAAAAATCCAAGTTTAAGAATTTCGGATTTGTTAGTTAGTGGATTTTATTATTAAAATAACTAGGACAATATAGTGATAAATAATAAAATCGTCAAACAAAAGACACATAATTTAGTGAACAGTTTTATGCAAGTTATTTGAGAATGCTTGAAGTATGACATAAAAAATGTTTTTTTTTTCAATCAATTTAGCCTTCCAATATAGTACAGCTAACAAAAGAGACCGATAGTAAAACGAAAAAGGCGAATTTAGTTCATTTAAAATACAGTTGCCAGAGGTACTTACAGATCACCATAAAACCGTTTATAGTTGCTAATAAAAAGAAAATCATTTGGTAGCTGAAAATCGACTTCTGAGCAACCAACTTTAATAAAATTCTGCAGTTTCAGGTTTGAATATCCAAAAAATATAAAACCATCATCTGAATTTTACTATTTTAATAAAAATTTTATTGCTCATTTGGAAATTTTATTTTAGTATTTTTTTAAAAATATTAATTAATATTTGTTGTTCTAGATTTAATATCTAATAAACAAACTTTAATGTAAATAGAAAATTTATACAAATGAAATAAGACTAGAGTACACAAGACATGTTACGAAATATTTTTTCACTTTAAAAAATATGGGGTTACTTAAAATGAATACAATCACTTGTAATTTCCTAAAATTAGTTAGTAAAATCAATCGTGAACAGTTATAATCACTTACAAACATTTGTGGTCACTAAAAATCAGTTGTGATCAGTTGCGATCACTTTTGTTAACTTTTAACCTCTTACTATCATTTGTGATCACTAAACACTTACAAATACTTTTGATCACTTGTAAATATCATAATTACTTGAACCCAATTATTATTTCCTGCAACCATTTTTAATTACTTGCAATTATTTGTGATTCCTTGTAACAATTTATAATTTGTACCTGAAATCAATTGTAAATAGTTGTGATCAGTCTGCATTCACTTAAAATCACTTTTAGGCACAGACAGGCACTGGCAATCATTACTGATTACTTACAATTCTTTTTTGCAATCACTCATAGTCACTAGAAATTAATTGGAAATACTCTTAAATACGTTTAAGTACTGTTGATCATTTACAATTACTAATTTGCTTGTGTTTACTTGAAATCAGTTTTTTTGGTTGTAATTAATTGTGATCACTTAAGTAATGATTAGCAGTGAATTTCAAAAAACAAAATATGAACCCATTCAGTATCAAAGGAATCTCCACCAGCATTGATAAATTGTTTTGAACCAAGCTTTTAGTCAGTAGGTTTTTTTAGACTGACTTTGCGCACAATTTTTGCCTTTGCAATGGTCAAAGAAAGAACAATCAAGGAAAAATCCCGATTACTTCAATGACGTTGCGAAAAAAATTTAACTTTGTAAAAAAATTCACAACAAAACTGGGTAGTAAATTTGAATGGGACACAGACACTATTTTGGAACTTAACCAAAATGTCATAAAATGGAATAAGGATGGCTTTAAGGTACATGAAGGAACAGAAAAAGGAGTTTCTGTACATCGAGACAAATACTTGGAAATTCAGGGTGCATACATTTTTTAAGGGAAAATCCATGCCATTGAAAGAAGTGTAGAATTTGATATTGAAAGGAACTATCGTGGACAAAATATTGTAATCATGTTAGATAGCCAAGCAGCCAAAAAAGCTCTAAACTTATACAAAATCAGTTCAAAGATGGTTTGAGAATGCCAAGGCAAACTAAACGAACTTGGACAAAATAACACTGTTATTTTTTTATGGCTTCCAGGACACATAGGAATAGACGAAACTAAAACAGCAGTTAAGCTGACAAAAACAAGAAGCTAAAACCCCATAATTGAAACCAAAACCATACTGTAGAAGTAGCAGTAATACAGTCTTAAAAAAAAACTAAGGAACGAAGTCGATAAAAAAAAGTCCAAGTACTGGAACGATCCAAAAGGACTAAGACCATCGAAGATGCTTCTATAAGCAGAAGAGATCTTTCAGCTGCCTAAACCTTGGTAAGAACCTCCGTGTTATAAGAAGAATATTAACCGGGCACTGCCAATTTAGAGGACACATTTAATATTGGTAGATGAAGCAAAGTGCAGATTCTGTGACGAAAAGAGGACATACTCTCAAAATGCATTGCATTACGTATTTGTAGGGTTAGATACCTAGGCTCCTACGAAACAGAAAAGAAAGATCTACCCAATTTGAAGCTCAACAATATTCTAAACTTTTTACAAAAGATAGAAGAGCTGCTACAAGTCTAAAGAAACATCCGAATTATAGCAAGAAAAGGGGGACTCAATAGATCTTATAGGTATCAGATGTATATGTCACTTCTAATTTCGCTCGTAGATATGCACACGTTTATACAATTGGAGTTTATTTCATATTAATACTAATTTCTTTTTCTGTAGAGCAACGCAACGTATTTTTCTGTAGGTATACTTTTAAGGTCAAAAATGTCTAAGAATCTTTTTTAGCTACCTTGTTATTTTAATCGGTTCTTTTATCAATTGTTCGTTAAACAACACCGTAGTATTTATTGAGTTTTGTGAAATACTTTTTTGTTGCTAAAATACTTCCAGATTTAACGAAAAGGTCAAAAGTTCACAGCAAGAACTTCTAAAATTCATCAATTAGGACTAACTTCACCTAGTTACATGGTTTTCTAATTTAGAATATGAAATTCCTGGAATTAAGATTTCACGGAAAATGTACAATAATAATAATTTAAGGATCACCATTACTTCCTTAGATTGTTGCCTCATTAACATAACTCTTCTTACTTCCTGAGGTAGTGACAGATAAGGAAAATATTGTTATTAAAAACTAAACATTTAAAATATTCATATGAATTTAAATTTTTTTTGAAATAAAGATCCCAAACTGGAATTTGGGTATTTTTTTGAAGTTTGTAATTTGCAGCCTTTTCCCTTCGTTTCAGAAAAAAATGAAGAGCCAACCCTTTATTAAGTTAAATCGACGACCCCGCTGAGCTAGAGTGGGCAAAATGATTGTTTTAAATTATGTGATAAATAATAAATATATGATTTTTAAAATTTGTTTAGAACGGAGTATGTTACAAACTATGATTTAATATTAGAGTTCTGTAAGTCCATTAGTTCCTATATTTCTCTTTATCTAAAAAAGCAGAAAGTTTTTATTTTGAAAATAAAAATTGGTAGGTATTTTTTTTTGTAACACAACATATTTATCCTATCCATAATAATTTTTAATAATAAAAGAATTAATATACTATTTAGGTAATTTTCGATTTTATCGTCGTATATTTCACATAAACTGTGGTCTTAACAATCCAGTACTTTGCATTTCCGTCTGTTCTATCTACGAAACTTAATTCCGTCTGCAACGACAAACAATTGCTTCGCAATTAACTTGGAAGTGGATCAACTCCTTCATACCTTAACAGTAATAGGAAATTGCATCTTCTAGAACTCCAAATCGAAACTCCTATATCGATTTAGACAGATACAACTTAACTTTATCACTACTTAATATCAATAGGAATAATTTACCACATACAAAATTGTATTATTTTTAATTTAGAAATTAGACAAACAAAAAATGAAATCTAAAAAATTTGACATCTGTCAGAACTCGAACTTGCGATCTTCACCTATAGCCGGTAGTATATTCAACCGTTTTGCCACATACGCCCTATCAGTTATTCGGCGTTTTTAATAATATTGAAACACTTATGGGGACTTTTACACAATTTGTTAAGATACACAGAACTCTACTGGATAACGTCTAACTACTTGACAATACAATGAACTCTTGTTAATATTTGAACTTGAACTGACGTTAACTGCCCATACATCCCCTTTTTATTTAATCTAGTCAGTGTGTTTAGATCTTTTTAGAAACATTATTTAATCTAGTCAGTGTGTTTAGAAGTTTCTAGAATTTTCTAGAAACATTATTTAATCTAGTCAGTGTTTTTAGACGTTTCTAAAAATCAACTGTCAATAACAATCTTTCAAATTAAGGTCCCTTCACGGTTATCCCGTTACACTGCCCCCTCCTTAGATTTATTCTTCCTGGAATGTTATTTCCTACATCGGAATCCCGCACACGCCCTGAGCCAGCCAAACCATCTTCTTGGAGTTGCTGCGCATCTCCACTGTGGTTTCCCTGGTAAGGCGCCAAACGATCATGATGGACCACGACGGGTTTCCCTCTGGAAATTTTCACGATCCGATAAATGACATCGTTAATCTTCTTCTTGATGGTGTAAGGACCTTCCCAGTTCTTCTGTAATTTGGGACGTCGGGGTTATAGAGCCAGACTAAATCTCCAACTTGGTAACTCTTTTCCATTGTCCGTGTGTCATAGTGCCTCTTTATCCGATCACTAGATAATTGTAGTTTTCCACGCACCAGGTTGTGTATATTCTCCATTCGATTCTGAAGGTCGGCGACATATTGTTCACGGACCATTTTTTACCAGGTTTACAACCAAACACTAAGTCACATGGTAGCCTCATTTCTCTACCGAACAGGACCTTCGCAGGCGTTTGGCCGATCGAATTGCCATTAGAAATCGTGGAATATGTCGATCCCAATCCCTCTGACAATCTGACATCACTTTTGACAGATAGTTGGTTATAGTCCGGTTCATTCGTTCCACCATTCCATCAGACTGAGGATGCATCGCTGTGGTTCTCGTTTTGCGGATGCCTAATCTTCGGCAAACTTCTTGAAACAGCTTGCTCTCAAAATTTCTCCCTTGGTCTGAGTGTAATTCTAGTGGTACCCCAAATCGGCTTAGGAATTCTTCAACTAATATATCTGCTAAAGTGGAGGCTTCCTGATTGGGAACTGCATAGGCTTCAACCCATTTAGTGAAGTAGTCCATTACAACAAAGATGTACTTGTTTCCTAGATCGGTCTGTGAAAGTGGCCCCAATACATCTACTGCGATTCTTTCAAAAGGACTTCCAACCAGGTATTGCTGCATTTCCGCCTTAGGTTTTCGCTGCGGACCGTTACTGGCAGCACATGTAGTGCATTTACGACACCAATCTTTAACATCATTAGTGCAATTTACCCAGTAAAATCTATTTCGGATCTTTTGCAGCGTTTTCGTGATACCCAGATGTCCTCCAGAACTATCATTATGCATCTGTTTGAAAATTTCCGGTACAACATTTCTTGGGACCACTATTTGTTTCCTTGTTTCTGTGCCCTCGGAATTTTCTGCAAGTCTTTTAACGAGCCCACCGTCCAAAATTAAAGAGTTCCATTGGGACCAGTATGCTTTTAAAGCAGGAGAGGATGAGGATATCTCTCTTCACAACGGACGACGGTCCATTCTCTTCCACTCCCGAATTTTTCTCAGAACGGGATCGTTTTCTTGTTGCTCCTCCAGCATAGAGCTCTCGTCTTCTGGCACAACCTTAACTAAGGCAAGTTTTTTCTCGTTCTGCTCCATACGGGTACAATGGGGGCAATCAGGTCGACATGGTCTTCTGGAAAGTGCATCAGCATTACGATGTCTTGTTCCAGGTCTGTGCTCGATTTCGACATCATATTCCTGCAGTTTTTCGAGCCATCTTGCTATCTGTCCTTTTGGGTTCCTAAAGCTAAGTAACCACTTCAAACTGGCATGGTCTGTTCTGATCAAGAATTTTCTGCCATACAGATATTTATAAAAGTGTTCGACGGATTTCGATGTAGGAAATAACATTCCAGGATGAATGAATTTAAGGAGGGGGCAGTGTAACGGGATAACCGTGAAGGGACCTTAATTTGAAAGATTGTTATTGACAGTTGATTTTTAGAAACGTCTAAAACACTGACTAGATTAAATATTGTTTCTAAAAAATTCTAGAAACTTCTAAACACACTGAGTAGATTAAATAATGTTTGGGGTCGATTTCGCCCTCCAGGAGTCGACCCGTTCTAGTTTTCCTGCTGCTGGGGTACTTCAGCAGAAGATTTTTCTTTTTGGGGGCAAGTATTTCTTATATGGCCTAGTTCTCCGCAGTTCCAGCATCTCACTGGGCGCCTTCTTTTTGGAGATAACTTCATTAACCTCTCTACTACCGCTTCGACGTCGCTTACGGAATGAACGGCATGGTCGTAGTTACCGGTGACTTCCCTTAGTCGAGCAACTCCACGTGAGGCCTCCGTCGCCACCTCAAACTCCAGTGCAATGGTCAAGGCGTCCACAAGAGTCTTCGGCCGTGCCAACCGTACAGCGAGCTGCAACTCGACGTCTCGAAGACCATCGGTGAGAGCTTGGACTGCCAGGCACGTCGGGTAATCCTCCGCTGCATTTGAATACGCAAGTCGTACCATTCTTGCTACATCCGCCTCAAATTCCTGGATAGTCTCTCCATTTTTCTGCTTTCGGCTCTTTAACTGCATTCGGTACACCGGTTGTAAATGAGTTTGACCATAACGCATCTCTAGACGATTCACCAATAACTCGAAGTTGTCAGCTTCATCCGGTGTCAATAATTGCAAGACGTCTAAAGCTTCGCCTCGCAGAGCTACGGTTAGGGACAATGCCTTCTCCTGGGATGACTATCCATTAGCTCTGTCCGCTGCGTCGAATTGTTTCAGGTAATTTGGCCAGAAAGTCTTTCCGTCGAAGGTCGGGGGTTTCATCGTTGTTCGTACCTGGGTAGTCTCCCCATTTCCTCGTCGGTCGACGTCTACGTGGCAGGTTTCCATCCTTTCTGCATCTCCGTCGCCGTGGTGGATGGGCTGGTTTCGACGACAAGCTTCGTGTTCTCGTTGAAGCTTCCTTATTTCGGACTGCATTTGCTGGTTGATCTGGTTTTGCTCGTCTCGCAAGTTGGTGACTTGTTGATTTTGTTCGTCTCGCAAGCTGGACACTTGCTGATTTTGTTCGTCTCGCAAGCTGGACACTTGCTGATTTTGTTCGTCACGAAGAGTGTACATTTCGGAGCGCAAATGCGATATTTGCTGGGAGAAGGAACTGGATAACTCTTCTGGTAGGGTAGACATTCGTTGTGATAGCTGGGACATATCTTCGCGCTGGCTCTTCATCTGACTGGAAAGCTCCTCTTGCTGGCTCTTCATCTGACTGGATAGCTCTTCTTGCTGGCTCGTCATTCGTCCTGATAGCTTCTCTTGCAGCCGGGAGAGTTGTTGAGTTTGATCTTCTTGTTGGCTCGTCATTCGTTGCGACAGCTGGGCAAGTTGTTGAGTTTGTTCTTCTTGTTGGCTCGTCATTCGTCCTGATAGCTCCTCTTGCAGCCAGGAAAGTTGTTGAGTTTGTTCTTCTTGTTGGCTCGTCATTCGTTCTGATAGCTCCTCTTGCAGGAGAGAAAGTTGTTGAGTTTGTTCTTTTTGTAGTCGGGAAATTGCTTTTTGAACTGGGTCTTCAAACTCCACAGCGTCAGGGTCCAAATTATTATTTACGTAGTATTCACGGAGCCTTCTCAACAATACGGATTTGCTCCCAGTAGTTTCCAATTCTAATTCCTCGAGCTCTCTTCTAAACTCAGCCACCAATAAATCAGTTATCTTTTTTCCAGGCATTCTTGTATCTTCACCGCACACCTGACACCAATTTGAAACACTTATGGGGACTTTTACACAATATATTTACAAAATTGTTAAGATACACAGAACTCTGCTGGATAACGTCTAACTACTTGACAATACAATGAACTCTTGTGAATATTTGAACTTGAACTGACGTTAACTGCCCATACATTCCCTTATATACAACTTTATTTAATCCAGTCAGTGTGTTTAGATCTTTCTAGAATTTTCTAGAAACATTATTTAATCTAGTCAGTGTGTTTCGAAGTTTCTAGCATTTTCTAGAAACATTATTTAATCTAGTCAGTGTTTTTAGACGTTTCTAAAAATCAACTGTCAATAACAATCTTTCAAATTAAGGACCCTTCACGGTTATCCCGTTACAATATGTATATTGAGTTAAATCCAATCACATAAATCTCTTGCTAAATTTCTCTTTTAGCACTTATATGACGTTATTGAAAAAAAGAAAAATTTCAAAGATCCAGTAATAAAACTTATCATTCTTTATATTGATTAAATATAAGCTCTATCACAATATATAAAACGACTGGAGTAAGATCCACATCTTATAAATCTATTCAGCAAAACAACAGCCGTTGGCAACCCTTCTGTACCAAGGAACCGGAGATTAACACGTTCAGAGACAGATTTTATATCGAAATTTCACTTTATGTGACACTACTATTTGACTGTGGAAATATATTTGTTATTTCTTAGAGTAAGCTATTTATTTAAAATTTTATCCAAAAGAATATATTATTTTTTCTGACGCTGATCTGCTTCCTGTCACGCTGTAATAATATATTATAATTTGTCTTCGCATGACGCTGAAAGGCGTTATAAATAAAAACAAATAAAAATGTGTAAGGTGAAATGTATTTAAAACCCACAGTGCATATAAATATTATAAACAAACCTTATTACTAACTACAATGTATGTCTATTTGTTCTACCATTCCTTAAAACAAGAAGAACACAAAGGAGGCTTTCCAACACATCCCTTTTTTCTACATTTAGGAGCTGGGGACACCTGGAATTTTCTCGGGCTAACAAGCTAAGTGAGCTTCTGGTACAGAATTTTAAAATTTTCGGTTGCTGTGTCTGCTTGTTCTTACTAAACTTTTTGTCTAGATATTTTTGGGTATTTATTAGGCACTTGATCAAATTATCCCTGAATTACAGAAAGGTGTATTGTCTCTTAGCGGCTTTGAAATACTTCTTGTAAAGATAAAAGGCATTCCAAACTAAGACGTTCAGTAAAGGAACAAAACTTTTTTGGACCATCTCACCGTCTGCGTAAAGAAGAGTATGTTGAAGTCATCTTACCGCATTTATCGATCCCAGATTACATGTAAGAACTTCTTCAGGCTTCACATATTCTTTTTCAAACCTATTTGCCGTTTTCACCCAGCATTGATGGTTCCGGGTTTTAATCACCAGTACATTTTTCTTGTCTTTCCATTTAGATACATACACATTTCCTCTGCGTTGCCAGATATGTTCTCCCTTTTTAAGTTAAGATGCCACAACTTTCTGGGGATTATTCTTTCAATTAGCCATTAGAGTTCTATTTATGTGTCTTCTAAGCTTTAAAAAGCTTTTTTAAGAACTCGTAATTGTTCATTAAATGTGGTGTTCTTTTATAGAATAGGCTTGAACAATGTCAGTACGAGAGTGGTGGTTTTACTGACACTATTGTCAAGTACTGAAGCCTGAGCATCACTGTACAATTCTATGTTGAGAAAATACCCATCTGAAGTGGTTACCTCAAAAAACCATATTTACTTTTCTTGTTTTTGATATACACTCGGAATCCTAAACTTCTACGAAAATGTAAGAGACTTTAATCCAGAGAAATGTGCTTGCTTGGGACGTTGACGCTCTGTAATTATATCGAGAAGTGGTTAGTGCACTTTGTTTTTGAAACTCAAACCAGGGGAAGAACAGCAGAAAATTTAAGGATTTGTTGGTAGCGTCTTCCATTATAACTGAAGACTGGTTGATAATATAACGAATCAGAATAAGAAAAGCATCATGATTGCTATTAAGGTAGTGATTACTAGTAGGGTCATTGTCAGTCTCCGAATTGGTGTTTACATCTGACTCTTAAAAATTTTTACTTAATACATAGTTCTGATACGATCAATACTCTCCATCATCCTCGTATGGATCTGATTCTTTATGTTGCGACCTAGAATATACTTCGGCAATTAAACGTTTCAGTCTGCGTTGCTCCCTCGTTTATACAGCCATCTTCATCCATCTGGAATTCAAATACGCTTATTTAAACTATTAATTTAGTTCGTTGGATATTTTTAAATAAAAATATTGTCACCTTTTTAACGGCTCGTTTTAAGGTTCACCATTGCGAAGAGCACTCAGTTGGTTGGTGGAGAGTGAGAGTTAGTTCGGACGACTCAAATAAGGAGTTATTAAAGTAATCTTAAAAATGGAGTGTCAAATTAACAGTGTGTTATAAAAAAAAAGAAAATATAAAAGGAAATATATAAATTTGATAAGGTAACCCGGTAGATCATTATTGCTAAATTAGAAATTACACGCTTTTACCTAGGAAAAGGAAAAAATAAAAAAAAGACGTTGTGGTTTGAAACAAAACTAGTTTCATAAAAAAATTTTTGATAACATATTTTTTTTGTAAATTATACCTATAATTAAAAGATAATATTGATCAGGGCAACACACTCTAGAAAAAAAATGAAAATATTAAGATGAACGATAACAATGTTTATTCATTAGTAAAATAATAAAAAAAAAATGTGTTAAAAGATAAGAGATATTATAAATTCAAACAATTAACAATTATTCGTATTTATTTGGTTATAATAAATATTAAAACATAAACGATTAAGATTAGAGTTTATACTAGTTGCTCTGTTTCTTGATTTCCTAGACCCTGGTAAGCACTTGATCAATTTGAAACCACGACCCTGAGCTATCTGGGTAAATTTATTTGAGTAATTTAAATAAAAAAAATTTAATTTTAAAATGATATACAGTATACATGTTTCAAGTAATTTAAATTTTATTTTACATATACGAGTACCAATAGATTCAGATAAAACATTTTGTTTACAAATAAATTTTTAATAGTTAATTTTTCATTGTCTGCATACTATTTAAAGTAATATATACATCTTTAGGCTAGTAAAGCAATATCTGGATGCACTTCTAATAATTGCTTTTCATTGTTCCGTTGAGAATCGGAGGAATCCGGTCGTTACATTTAAAATTGGGTTAATCCAGATAATTCAAACAGAGCGTGAAACACGCTAAAGAAGCTGCTAGTCATTTTATTATTTCCTATTCTGTAAATTTGATAGTGAACGTCCAACAGGAATGATGCAATGTTTAGGAAAAGACCTTTAAACTCAATCTGAAAGCAAATTATTTGCAATTTCTTCTTTTACTACTTAATTCAGTACCTAGTCTTTTAGGAATATGGTTTGCAATTTCTAATTTATTTACTTTGCAGTTGTTAAAATAGATGGTAGTGCGTCAAATAGAGATTACCGTTTTCTTTTCTGGAACAAAGATATAAGAAAAGCTAAGAATCGGAACACGTATAGTCCAAATTAGATAAGAACATGAGTTATGTATACTCAGAAAAAATATAAAAACAAATATAATGTTTAAAATAAAGATCTTTTATTGTTAATAAAAAAAGTGAGAGGTGTCACGGGAAACCCGGATAAAACAAAGTTCTTTTCGATAAATTAGTGAAGGAATTGTAATTTGTAAACACAACAGAGTGTTTATACATACATAAGACTTTGTTATTGTCTGTATAAAATCTATACTTACCTAACTCTATCAGCAATATCCGGAACTTGTGCAGAAACACGGTCAGGATACATTATTGTTATTATTTTACATTATTTTACTATTTATTATGTACAAAAAACCTGTATAAACTTAACAAAGTCGCGACACTACACTATCAAAGCAAAATAGAAAAAAGTAAATCCATTATCACTTGAATATTTGCAACAGTTCGTTTCTTTTAACAAAAGTGTCCATTTATACAATACCAGAGGTTTAGATGACATACATTTACCTAGAATTAGTTTTTATTTTAATTTAATTTAAAACAGGAATTAACAATTTAATATAACATTTTAAAATTAAAATATTTGACAGTAACTGACAGTTAAGGTAATTTGACATACCTAACTAGTAAGTTACAAACTATTTTTAAAATGTTTATAAATTTGTTAATTAATAAAAACAGGATGAAATATAATACTATTATAGGTAATTATTTTTTTTTCTAGAGTATTTTCTTTTTAATGTACATTTTGTTTTAATTTAAAATAGTGTCTTTTTAATTGTAATATATCTATCTATGAGAGAGAGAGAGAGTTTTTTATTTTTTGGTCTGTGAGAGAGAGGCAGACAGACAGAGAAACATGCGTGTGTCGTGTCGTATCGTGACAACTTTTGGTCTGATTTTTTTTTTTGGCTAGCCTCTAGCCTCAGCCGTAACTGGTCGTAACGCCCGAAAGGGAACATCGTTCCAATAATAAAATTAAAAAAAATATATTAACTTTTGTTTACAAAATCACTTGAAATCATTTGCAACCACTGCTTGTTCTTTCTTTAATTTATTTGTGATTACTTGTGTTTGCTTGTGATCACTTAAAATCACTTGTGAAAACTTTTTATTACGCTTTTAAATAATATTTGATCAAACAAACGTATGATGTAACGTATAGTGACGATCACGACATAACGTTTTTATATTTTTCTCATCATAAAATATTTAGAAAAATCCCTTTATTAACTACTTGATTGCAGTTTCCTGCTAATCAATTGTCATTTCAGTAAAACGTTTATCAAATAGATGTCAAAGATAATAATAGTATACCTAATACTATTATGACGTTTTACAGAGTCTTTGAAAATCAAAGAACATATAGACCGTTTACTAAGAACCAACAACTACTTCCCTGGCTATATGCCACGACGGACATTGAATTACAGTTCAAAGTTAAACGGGGTTAGTATATCTGCAAGATAGAACTAACCATTTTAGTTTGCAATTCGAAAGAATATCACTTGTAGACCGGTTTCGACGTATTGCGTCTCATCGGTACAAGGAAGATATCCATCCAGAAGCTCTAAGAGCAACTAGATTGGAGATATGTCTGAAATCACACAGATACATTATCTTTAGAAAAGAAAATGTTAAAAGTGCGATAATAGCGACATCTCCATAACTAATTGCAAACTGAAATTCTATTTGACAAAAAACCTCTCGGCTTTGTGGGGTTAACATATTCTTTTCTAAAGATAATGTATCTGTGTGATTTTAGACATATCTCCAATCTAGTTGCTCTTAGAGCTTCTGGATGGATATCTTCCTTGTACTGATGAGACGCAATACGTCGAAACCGGTCTACAAGTGATATTCTTTCGAATTGCAAACTAAAATGGTTAGTTCTATCTTGCAGATATACTAACCCCGTTTAACTTTAAACTGTAATTCAATGTCCGTCGTGGCATATAGCCAGGGAAGTAGTTGTTGGTTCTTAGTAAACGGTCTATATGTTCTTTGATTTTTAAAGACTCTGTAAAACGTCATAATAGTATTAGGTATACTATTATTATCTTTGACATCTATTTGATAAACGTTTTACTGAAATGAAAATTGATTAGCAGGAAACTGCAATCAAGTAGTTAACCCTACAAAGCCGAGAGGTTTTTTGTCAAATGAAATTTCAGTTTGCAATTAGTTATGGAGATGTCGCTATTATCGCACTTTTAACATTTTCTTTTCTAAAGATAATGTATCTGTGTGATTTCAGACATATCTCCAATCTAGTTGCTCTTAGAGCTTCTGGATGGATATCTTCCTTGTACTGATGAGACGCAATACGTCGAAACCGGTCTACAAGTGATATCCTTTCGAATTGCAAACTAAAATGGTTAGTTCTATCTTGCAGATATACTAACCCCGTTTAACTTTGAACTGTAATTCAATGTCCGTCGTGGCATATAGCCAGGGAAGTAGTTGTTGGTTCTTAGTAAACGGTCTATATGTTCTTTGATTTTCAAAGACTCTGTAAAACGTCATAATAGTATTAGGTATACTATTATTAGAAAGTTTTTTATATTTTCGCCGTGTTCTGTGTCTCTGTGTCATTCCGTGGAATTTGTAATCGAATTTAAACCTATTTCCCGACTACCTAGAGCTCTGAAATTTTCAGGATAGTTAAGAACTGGATGACAATGCATGTTTCAAGTGTGTTTAGGCATATACATAGATTTCGAAATTTATACCGAATTGATATTAAACATGATCTAAGTTGTATATAGATAATATTATTTTGAAAGTTATTAAATAATTCGTTCGTAGCGTAGTTGGTTAGGCGGCGGATCAGTCGACTTGTGACAGTTCTGTTATGTTATCATAATGGGATCGATTACGCGACAGAGAAGTTTTTTTTTTTCTTTTTTTTTTTTTGTTCTTACAGGTGAAAACAGTAATTATTATTTTAACTGGTAATAAAATAAACTGTTTTAGAAAGTTTTTAGATACAACTACCCTTGATTTTGTTAACAAGGAAACAATCTTCTCTATGATCAATCACAGCGTTGTATGACTTAATATTTTTGCAAAATCAGGGATGCTGTGCATTTTTGAGATGACACAAAATATGACCTTGTAACCTCTTTTTTCTCTAGTGATGTTAAATGCTCGTTTTATAGAGGTTAACCAATACGAACGGCACTCAGGGGGTAGGAGGAGAGCGAGCGTGGATTCGAACGAGCTCGATGATATTGCATTAAAAAGATTTAAGGGGATATATTTTCTAGAAAAAGAAAAGATAAAAGAATTTGAAAGGGATTAAAAAGAATATGGGAGAAATGATGAAATAGGGAAAGGTAAATGGGCGCCACTTATTTTTTTATCTTAAGGATGGGAAAATATAAGAAACCCAGATGAAAAAAAAGATTCGATTATGGGGGATAGGATAGAATAATTAATAAGTTGTGGTAGATCAAGTTAAAAATTAGAAAGATATAGGAAATATAAGATAAGATACGGTAAAATTGAGTAACCCGGTAGATGTTCTGGTTAAAACTTTAAATTAAACACTTTTATTAGCAAAGCTAGAAAGAGAAAGTTATACTTACTTTTTGTTCTTACTTATCACAACAGCTCCATTTATATTAATGAGATAAAAATGAGTTCAAAAGTTAAGATTTATGATTTAAATACGTCTCATTCTTGTTGTTGATGAAATTAGATCAGAATAACTTACACCAGGTCAGAAATAAAACATATAAATAAACAATAAACAATATTTATTACTGTGTGTAGTAATAAGTCAAGCATATGAACGAAACCATAGACATATAAAATATCAACAAATCAAATAAGGTAAAATACAGTAAAACACACTAGTGTTTTATCACATATAGAAACATTATTACACTTCCAACAACAGCTAAGTAACTTTATATTGTTATTTTAGTGTACCCATTTAAGCAGAATGTGATGTGAAAGGAATTTTTAAAAGTATCAAAATTTAATAAAAAATAATAAATCACTTTTAGCTTAAGAGATTTTTTACTCGAGTAAAAGATGAGGGTACCATATACTAGTTTAAGTTAAAACAATTAAATTAAAAGAAACATTAAGAAACCAAAAATTTACCATACAGGTGTTACAAAAATATTTAATCAGGCTCTGCGCAACGCTTTCACTGATAACTGAAACATGTATTCGGCGAACTGTTTCGAAATTTTCACACTTTTGGAGTCTGTAGAAAAGGCACCGGGTTTTTTATAAAAACCGGTCGCACTATGGATTATATGAGCACTTCTTACGTTAATTACCCACACTTGGATATTATTCATGCGGATTACAATTAAGTTTTTGTGCCAAGGAAATAAATGGTATCCCTTCTTTTTCTGGTAATTAAGCAATAGTAATGATATTAAAAAATTTACAGTTTAATTCCTAGATAGTAGAATTAAATGGGGCCACACCCAATTTATACGGTACAGTAGAATCTAGTGATTCTTCGGTAATAAACGACAGCTTTTTCATCAGAGAGGTTCCACACTCATTCACTGACTTTAACTTAATTAGAAACACTAAATAGCAAGTAATTCTTTGAAAATCTAAAGGAAATTTGCCGGTACTTGAATCTAAGGGTTGTACATAACGACTTGCCAGCACAGAAACCCAAGCTAGACTAAATTGGAAATAGCGGTAAAAAGCAACCCCCGTCGCTTCATACTACCCCACTTACGCAGCGTGACCTTATTCACGAGATTTGATTGGTCAGTCTAAAAAAATCAATAGTTTGACGGTTAAAGTTCGTTATAGTCGAGAATTTTCTGGAATGTAAAATGGTCAGAGCCGGCTTAAGTGAGAAGAAATTATAAAAAATAAAAATTTTTTGCATAGAGTTTTTTGGACACGCTACACAGCCCCTTTTGAAGAGAAAAAACTGGGTAGAAAACAGTTTTTAAAGAAAGATAAGCTATGGTTGGAACAACAGTAGTGTGTTTAAAAAACTGAAGCCGATAAAGGCAGTGAACATCAAGATGTCGAAAAGTGATCTTAACGGGAGCGACACCTATCTAGGTAACACTTGGGTATTAATGTTAGTTATTGGAAGCGATATAATATTCGCACCATTCATTAGTGCGTTAATATACAAGTGAAACTACGCGAGAGTTTGAAGAACCGCAAGGTAGGTAAAATGTATCAGATCAATAGATCTTCGATACTATGTGACCAGATTTTTATAAACGGTACCGGCCAACCGGAAGATCACAAAGTGATCGGGAACAGGTCTACTCCGAAGTTTCTGCACGGAAACAAAAAAGTGTGCAGCTCGGCCTAGACGGGCAGCACTAAGTGGTATCTTAAAAGCAAATCGACAAAAAAAGTATTTATATTGCCCTTGACATAAGATGTCAGGACACACGCTACATTCACACACACAAGGAAGAAAGTAAAGAATGCTATGTTCCCATAAGTAAAATTTCCCATAGGAGGCACAACGCGTATTTCCCTTTTTAGGAACTCCTATAAAGAAAAAAGCTGAATTTAAACCAAACTGTTAATAATAATTTTGAAAAGAAAGAAAGAAACACGGACGATAGTTATAATTAGGAATCTAATAAGCCTACCGGCTCCATTAGATCCGACAGTCAAGGTAAGTACGTGATACGTTAACATCTAAAAAGATGTTTGGAAAAGTTCCGTCCTGCTTGGTTGATATTAAGGATATCACCAAATATGCAGTAAGGAAGAGAAGAAAACAGTAATTACTTAAAATATAGTTCTCATTGAGAACATTAAATAAAAAAAACTTAAGGTTATAGATCACACTAAGACATTAACAGGAATCTAACAAATCTTAAAACCAAATTATCCTAACAGTCTTCAATCCTAGCTAGGAAGAAAAAAAAGAAAGCAATAGAGGAGAAGAAAGAGAGGAGAAAGAAATTTTATCTGTCTTCCTTACAATCTCAACAGACCCACTACCGGAAAGAATTCCCTACGGCTTTCCTAGGCTTATCTCTCGTGACAAATTGCAAGGTCAAAATAAAATTCCAGAAGAAGTAGTTAAGATTGAATTTTGTTAGTCAAAAAAAGTAAAGTGATTCCAATAGTAGTTGTGTTACGGATCAAAGTTCTTTAAACCACGATATGTAAAGGTATAACATTGTATGAAAGAACGAAAAGAAATTTTTTAAAAAAATTCAAAAAAAATTTTCAAAAAAAATTTTCGAAAAAAAAAATTTTCATGTGTCTTCCACTAAGGTACGAGAACCGTCTTATATCCATATCAAAGATAAAAAGTAATTTATGGATGATAAACGAGAAATAAGGTAACAAAAAAAATGTTTTCTAAACATAAAACAGTAATAGATATTACTGAACGATACGATAATAAATTCACAAGTGCTGACGCACTTGTACGGTAGGTTAACGGTAGATAAAGGAAAAGCTATTTTTTCCTTCAAGAAAAAAATACAAGTGTGAAAACACTCATAAGGTAGGTAAACGGTAGTTACGAGAAACATATTTTCTCCCTCGGTACGATATCAACAAGCGTTAATACACTTATTAGGTAAATGGACGGTAAATAAGGGGAAAGTAAATTCTACTTTCGAGACGATAGAGATATGTGTTAAGGTACTTATTAGGTAGGTAAACGGTAGGCAAGAGAAAAGTATTTTCCCTTTCGAGATGACATGTTCAAGTGTTAAACACTTAAACGATAGATAAACGATAAGTGTAAGTCTGAATACACTTAAACGAAAAATAAAAGTTGGACATAGAGAGACATATAGCTAAGGAAGTTAACAAGACATAAGGAAATTGAACAAAAAAAAGAGAAAAGGTTGCACTTAGTCGCCTCTTACGACAAGCAGTTTATCGCTTTGGGGGTATTCTACATAATCCCGCCTCCTAAACGGGGAGGAGGTAACGAAACATATTTACAGTTGAGTCAGGGTGAGATGTTAAAAAGAGAAAAGGTAGTAAAACAGGGGAGATAAAAAGAAAAGCTTATACGGATAATTCTAAGAAAACAAAGAAACATTCGTTCCTATTCGGAGAGTTCATCTTCAGAAGAATCATCGGAATCAGAGACTTAAGGCTTTGGAGTGTCAATTTCAAGCTTAATGAAGAAACTAGGGGAGATAACGAGACATATAACAGTGATAGTTTTTACTGAACGGTACGGTAGTTAAGTGAAGTGTGTTCTCACTTACAAAACGATATATTCAAGTGTTAATACGCTTGAGCTGGTAAACGGTAGTTAAGCGAAATATGTTTTCACTTACGATAAGATAATTTCAAGTGTTAGTACACTTGAACGGTAGATAAACGATAATTAAGTGAAATATGTTTTCAATTATATCAAGTGATGGTTCACTTGAGCTGGTAAACGGTAGTTAAGTGAAATAAGTTTTCACTTACGGTAAGATAATTTCAAGTGATAATTCACTTGAACGGTAGATAAACGATAATTAAGTGAAATATGTTTTCACTTATATCAAGTGATGATTCACTTGAGCTGGTAAACGGTAGTTAAGTGAAATATGTTTTCACTTACGGTAAGATAATTTCAAGTGCTAATCCACTTGAACGGTAGATAAACGATAATTAAGTGAAATATGTTTTCACTTATATCAAGTGATGATTCACTTGAGCTGGTAAACGGTAGTTAAGTGAAATATGTTTTCACTTACGATAAGATAATTTCAAGTGTTAATTCACTTGAACGGTAGGTAAACGATATTTAAGTGAAATGTGTTTTCACTTACGGTAAGATAATATCAAGTGATAATTCACTTGAGCGGTAGATAAGCGATAATTAAGTGAAATAAGTATTCACTTGCGATACGATAGTTCAAGTAAAAACAAATTTTCCACGCTGGGACAATACAGAGATATTTGTCATGCGGACTCCACTTTTATAACCGTACAAAGAAACATTGGTTAAGTAGATGGATAAAGATAGATGATAAACGGTAAACAAAAATTTAACGAAGCGTTATTTCCCCTAATATAAGATGCAGAAAAATTAGAGAAATGAAAAATATTTCCCTTTAGATAAAATACGGTAGGAAGCAGAAAAATAAGAAATATTTTTCTTTCAATAAGATACGGTAGAAAGTAGAAAAAAATAAAAAATTATTTTCATTTAGATAAAATACGGTAGAGAATAGGAAAATGAAGAATATTTTTCTTTAGATATTATACGAAAAAGATATAGAAAAATAAAATAGATTTTCCTATAGATGAAATACGGAAAAAGTAGAAAAATGGAAAATATTTTCCTGTAGAAAAAATACGATAGAGAGTGGAAAATTAAGAAAATTTTCCTTCAGATAAAATACGAAAAAATATAGAAAAATAAAAATTATTTTTCCTTTAGGTAAAATACGATATAGAGTAGAAAAAATAAAAAATTATTTTCTTTTAGATAAAACACGATAAAGAGTAGAAAAACAAAAAATTTTTCTTCTAGGAAAATTATGAAACCATAGATAAAGGAATGAAAAATGGTCGAAGGAAAAGATATACCGACATAGTTAGTTCCATGTTAAAGCCAGTCTTTTAATTTATGTTTGTTAACGATACGAAAAAGATAATACGAAAAAGATATTTACTGATGTTACTGTACCATTTGTTTCTTTAGCTAACAATCTTTTGAGGACTTTTCTTTTATCCTCTCCTTTTCTGGTGGTGGCTGTTCTTCTGATCTTAGCTACTTAAATAATTTCAACCGCAGTTAAGAAATTTACTTCAAAATTGGCCATTGTGATAAGAAAAAGTAACGGAAATTGTCGATATTAAAAGTGTGTAATTTTATTGTCGGAAAAAAATAAAAATTTTATCATTAAGCCCCACGTCGTGGGCGTCATTAAAGTGTAACCTCTTTTTTCTCTAGTGATGTTAAATGCTCGTTTTATAGAGGTTAACCAATGCGAACGGCACTCAGGGGGTAGGAGGAGAGCGAGCGTGGATTCGAACGAGCTCGATGATATTGTATTAAAAAGATTTAAGGGGATATATTTTCTAGAAAAAGAAAAGATAAAAGAATTTGAAAGGGATTAAAAAGAATATGGGAGAAATGATGAAATAGGGAAAGGTAAATGGGCGCCACTTATTTTTTTATCTTTAGGATGGGAAAATATAAGAAACCCAGATGAAAAAAAAGATTCGATTATGGGGGATAGGATAGAATAATTAATAAGTTGTGGTAGATCAAGTTAAAAATTAGAAAGATATAGGAAATATAAGATAAGATACGGTAAAATTGAGTAACCCGGTAGATGTTCTGGTTAAAACTTTAAATTAAACACTTTTATTAGCAAAGCTAGAAAGAGAAAGTTATACTTACTTTTTGTTCTTACTTATCACAACAGCTCCATTTATATTAATGAGATAAAAATGAGTTCAAAAGTTAAGATTTATGATTTAAATACGTCTCATTCTTCTTGTTGATGAAATTAGATCAGAATAACTTACACCAGGTCAGAAATAAAACATATAAATAAACAATAAACAATATTTATTACTGTGTGTAGTAATAAGTCAAGCATATGAACGAAACCATAGACATATAAAATATCAACAAATCAAATAAGGTAAAATACAGTAAAACACACTAGTGTTTTATCACATATAGAAACATTATTACACTTCCAATAACAGCTAAGTATCTTTATATTGTTATTTTAGTGTACCCATTTAAGCAGAATGTGATGTGAAAGGAATTTTTAAAAGTATCAAAATTTAATAAAAAATAATAAATCACATTTAGCTTAAGAGATTTTTTACTCGAGTAAAAGATGGGGGTACCATATACTAGTTTAAGTTAAAACAATTAAATTAAAAGAAACATTAAGAAACCAAAAATTTACCATAAAGGTGTTACAAAAATATTTAATCAGGCTCTGCGCAACGCTTTCACTGGTAACTGAAACATGTATTCGGCGAACTGTTTCGAAATTTTCACACTTTTGGAGTCTGTAGAAAAGGCACCGGCTTTTTTATAAAAACCGGTCGCACTATGGATTATATGAGCACTTCTTACGTTAATTACCCACACTTGGATATTATTCATGCGGATTACAATTAAGTTTTTGTGCCAAAGAAATAAATGGTATCCCTTCTTTTTCTGGTAGTTAAGCAATAGTAATGATATTAAAAAACTTACAGTTTAATTCCTAGATAGTAGAATTAAATGAGGCCACACCCAATTTATACGGTACAGTAGAATCTAGTGATTCTTCGGTAATAAACGACAGCTTTTTCATCAGAGAGGTTCCACACTCATTCACTGACTTTAACTTAATTAGAAACACTAAATAGCAAGTAATTCTTTGAAAATCTAAAGGAAATTTGCCGGTACTTGAATCTAAGGGTTGTACATAATGACTTGCCAGCACAGAAACCCAAGCTAGACTAAATTGGAAATAGCGGTAAAAAGCAACCCGCGTCGCTTCAAACTACCCCACTTACGCAGCGTGACCTTATTCACGAGATTTGATTGGTCAGTCTAAAAAAATCAATAGTTTGACGGTTAAAGTTCGTTATAGTCGAGAATTTTATGGAATGTAAAATGGTCAGAGCCGGCTTAAGTGCGAAGAAATTATAAAAAAAAAAAATTTTTTGCATAGAGTTTTTTGGACACGCTACAACCTATAAATCAGTAAAAAACTTTCTATTATAAAAAGTTCTTTTTGTAAATTGTGCTTATTATCTTTAAAATCCCTTTATGATTTCCTTTTATTTTTAAAGTTTACGTATGACACTTATTATGGTAAGTGTATTTTTTACATTTAGTAATGATACAACAAGAAAACATCAGGCAGAACTTGAACCTGCAACTTTTACGGTAACGCCTGTAACACTTTTTCTAGTCAGATTGACGCTCCTCCATGAGTTCTTCCAATACAAAATGTGCATGATAATTATTGATAAAACGTATTTTTCGTCGCAAAATATTTAAACCATATTATATATCCTTAAAGTATCTTTATGACGAAATATTCTTCGAAGCCAATCTTTTTTAGGTTTGAACTAAATGTTTAAATACATTTTAATAAACACAAATACTATCTAATCCAGCTACTGTTCTGTTTCTATAAAAAGGTTGGCCTTCTTCCTGTGCTTATTTTGCTAATATCTACCATCTTTTAAAATATTGTTAAAGCATTGAAGTGTTTACTTACTGAGTATTGTTTTTTCTTTTATCGTACCTGATAAGTACCATTTTTGTTTTTTAAAAATATATATTTTACGGTTATGCTAAATGTAAAGATCTTACTATAAAGTTGCAGTAATTGATTTGAGTAGTTAAATTGGTTCCGCATTTGTTGTATGGATTGCATAAGTAGTTGTTATAGAAACATTACTTTACTTTACAGATTCCAAATGTGATTCCAATTATTATTAATAATAATTTTGCAACAGATATTTCTCGACGAAAGATCAAATCTTTCTTAATACTGATTTACTGCTTGAGGGCGACAAACAAAGATGTAAGTTCGACTTGAATGCAATTTATGTAGTCGTAGCACAATATTTGCTAAAAATGCAATGAATCAATACCTTCTGAAATACATAGTAAGTAAAAAACTATGGGTATGTGCAGACTAAGCAGATAATATCTCTGCAGAATATGTCACATACAGTTTCTGTATACCTTAGTCAACATTTGTCAAAAATTCTAAAAGAAATATAACCTATTTACATTTATTTTAAAGGTAGAAACATACATGAATTTTATTTCAGATCTTCTGCATTGAATTTATAATTTCGCTGAATTCACAAAAACTTTGATTTATTTTGTTATTTAAGTACAAATTTAGAAGTTAAACAAAAATTTTCATTTATAAAAAGTTATAAGTTTTTTTGCACATCGTTCAAGAATAGAGCAATTATTGTAAAATCTAAACTAGGTTGCAAATAACTGGTAACAACTTCCGTTTGGTTTATTATTGTTATTAATCAGATAGCATCGTATAATGCTTTTAGATCATAGATCTACCAAGGAAACACTAATGTGCGTGTATGAGAACATAATAAAAATGTTTGTGAAGACTTTTCTATATAAACACAACTTTTAGTGCTTCCGTTTGTAAGATAAAGTTTATCATCTTTATACAACACGGACAAGCCATAATTTAAAATATACTTAAAATTTCAGTTATGTTATGATAAACTATAAACTAACCAAGAATAAAGAAGTAAATTTATATCACTTAAGTTAATCTAAACAGAGTTTTTTTTATATTAAGGATGTCCTCGTAGGTATAGACCTAAATACAAATGTACCGAGAACATCTATTGGGCAGAAGAAGTAGTTTATTAATTTGGGATTTAAAGGCCTGCAAGTTAGTACGAGTGGGGAAGACGTGGGGAGGTAAGGAGTTCCACAATCTGGAGACCCTGGGGATAAAAGAACGATCGAATCGATCCGTTCTTGATGTCGGGTACTGAACAGTATAAGGGTGCATGAAGTTTGCACGTCGCGTTGCTCTGGCTGGTCTGGCAAGTGGAGGCATTATAGAGCGGAGTACTTCTGAGCAACATCCGTTTATGTATCGGTAAAACAAGGAAAGATCAGCCACTGCTCTTCGGTGGGATAATGGGGCTAGGTTGGTGATACTGGTGTGGTCTATTAGTCGAACTGCCCTTCTCTGTATTGCATCAAGAACTCCGAGCCTTGACGGAGCCGCCGAACCCCATACATGCGAGCAGTATTCAAGATTAGGCCGTACTTGGGCTTTGTAAAGAGTAGCCAAGTTTCATGTTTAAGTTGACTGCAAAGACAGATAAGACATTAAAATTGCTAACAATAATATTAAAAAATAAGTCCAATAAGAATACACGTTATGCAAAGGTGGTGAGTAATACTTTGTATGACTTAATTGTCATTTTGTGGCATAAAAGCGTCCTAAAAGACCAGCTTATTAAATCGTGGTTTACCTTTTAAGTGTATTACCAGTCTTCTCGAAACACGTAATTATGGGCACCAATGTGCAATCTTTACAAATTATTCTCAAACAACCGTTTTAAATGATTTATAAAAAATTTAATTATCTTTGAAATAGCAATTAATTTAATAAAAAAAATTATTGAAAACTTGAATATAATATCAAAGAAGATTAATTATGTTTATTAAACAATTCATTATTCTCTCTAATGTCTTCAACAACTCTAGAATGGACTCATATGTACGGTATTTATTCTATAGAAATAATTTTTTCTTATACTTCCGATATTCGGAAAATGCTGGACAATCTAGTATGTATATAGTTTAGTAACTCGTGTGGATCTCTTTAAATAAATTAAAAAGTACCCTCAATAAAAACGATTAGTTAAAAATCAATTCCTTATCGAATTTACAACCATGTAGAATCAGTTCCTAGCCAAATCGGATTTATCCACTTTATTGAGAATAATTAATATAATAATTTATAAAAAAAAAAATATAGTAGAAGGTTTTTTTTACTGATTTATAGGACATATTACTAATATATATATAAAAAAAAACAGAAAAAAAACGTCTCCCTCACGTGATCGATCTCATTACGATAACTCAAGGAAACGCTTGACGCTTATCTAATTCAGCTACCATTAACTTATATGAAAACTGTCAAAATGATAATATCTATTTATAACTTAAATCATATTTGATTTAATAACAATTCAGTGTAAATTTCAAAATCTATGTATATGCCTAAACACACTTGAAACATACATTGTCATCCAGTTTTTAGCTACCCTAAAAATTCCAGAGCTCTAGGTAGTCGGGAAATAGGTTTAAATTCGATTACAAAATTCCACGGAATGACAAAGAGAAGGACAAAGACACAAAGAACACGGCGAAAATAAAAAACTTTCTAAAAACTGTTGTTTGGCTTAATTGAAACTACTTGATTTTGGTAAGTATCAATAAAATATCACCCCCTCCTAAACACTTAGCATGAATAAAATAATCAAAGAAAATATTATTATTATTCGTATTTCAACGAGGTTCAATACAAAAAAACTAGACTGTTTGAGGTAGCAAATTATAATAGAAATGAGATTTACTAAACCCGACTAGAACACGTCAATAATTTTACGGCAACGCCGCTCACGGTCAATTTTTGAACTACAACACTTAAACTAAGTAATTCTTACCAATATAGGCACTCGTAATTTCCACTTTGTCTGATATATTTTTTTCTTGGTATAACATTATTTGCACATAAATAATTAAATTTTCAACTTTTTTGACTTAATTTAAATTTTAGATGATTATTTTTACTTTCTATGACAAAATTTTTACTTTTAATGAAATTTATTTTTTGTTTGTCATATGTTTAGTATTGCATGACACAATTTATTCCTTGTATGACATAATTTTAACCTTTTATGACATAATTTTCAGGTTTTCTTAAAAATTTTTTTCTTTTAAAATATTATAATTTTTAATTTATTTTACATAATTAAGATTTTAAATGACATTATTTTTACTTTGTATAAAATAAATTTTTACTTTCTGACATATTTTGTCTTGGTATAATTTTATTTACGCTAAATAACAGTTTTCACTTTTTTCACATAATTTACACTTTATATAACAACTTTTTCTTCGTGTCACAATTTTTTTTGTATGTCACAATTTTTTTGTATGTCACAATTTTTTTGTATGACACAATTTTTACATTTTGTGACAAAATTTTTATTTTGTGTGAAATAATTTTTAGTGTTTATGACATAAATTTTACTTTGCATGACATCGTTTGCGCTTTGTATCACAAGCTTTTCTTTGTATGTCATAATTTTCACTTTCTATGAATTAATTTTTACTTTGTTTAACACCAGCTTCTTTTTTAATTTTGTATGATTATATAATCGAGTTGAGGTTTTAAAGCATTTCTGAATGGCCAGATTGTGCAAAATTCACAACTACAATAGTAGATAAATTAAGAAACAGTACGTTAATACTTAGAAGCTAGTGCTGCACTGCTTTTTAAAACATTTAAAGCACTTCTTTTTATTTCTCCTTGAAAATCTATTCCAATGCATTTTATACAAAATCCACGTGACCTATTTGACTTACCATGATAACCCGGAAAAATTACAACATATCATATAAACACTATGGGTATGTTCTAACTACGATTACAATCGCCTGCAAACGGTTGTAATCGTTTACCATTTGCTCTCGGACACGATTCATGTATTGTGATTGTGATCAAGTGTGTTTACAAGTTCCTACACAGAGAAAATATAATATACTAGCTGTCCCGGCGGACTTCGTACCACATAACACTGTATTTTGTAATTTATCGATTAAATATATTAGATATCCACTGCGCCACCTTACGGTGGCTTCAAAGTACTTAATTTAGTAAAAATTTCTTGTTTAAATATGTGAGATAATAACTGCGCCACCTTACGGTGGCGTCATTGTATTTGAGTAAAAATTGCTTGTTTAAATATATGAGATATTAACTACGCCACCTCACGGTGGCGTTATGTCATTTATTTTAGAAAGATATTTTTTAGCTTTATTTTTTAGTATTTTCCCTTTTCTTTTAATTTTTCGGTTATTTATTTATTTATAAATCGAAATTCAACATTATCTATTGGGTTTCCTCACAACGTAACTGTTCAATAATCTAAAAATCAAAATACAGTGCCATCTACCGGGTGTCTATTTAACCTAGATGTCAAAGGTATATAGAGTTACTTCAATTAACTTAAACTGTCATCTATTAGGAATTCGTAGAACTAAACAATAAATGTCACTTAGGGATATTGTCACTTTACTGTCGAATATACAAAAAAGTAAAAAAATTATTAAAAAACATTTTATAGTGGACCAAACAGTAAATCTAAACCATTCTCGAATCCATTTAAATATATACCAAAAAAATTATAAAATTCGGTCCAGCCGTTGAGAAGGAGTTCAGTAACATACACACGAACACAAGAAATATATATATAAAGATTTACATTTTTTTCATCACATTAATTAATTTTTTATATCAAAATAACAATAATTCATTGCACGCTATATATTTGTAAACAATACAAACGAAAATGGCGGCCAAAAAAATTTGTCAACAGTAAGTAATAATCTAATCGTGTCCGGGAGCCATATTCTGCGATCAGTTTACAATCGCTTGCAGGCGATTGTAATCGATTGTAATCGTTGACTTAGTCAGAACATACCCTATTTCTACTGAAAAGAAACCAATTTCCTTAAAGGAGGTAAAGGTAAAGGCATAAACATTCTATATTACAACTTTACTTCGATCTCATTTTCAAGATCTAAAAGCGTTGCCGTTTTTGTATAATCAGTATAAAATGAAAATATTTCCTATCCAAGAACATCTACCAAAAGATAAACAAACAGGAATTCAAAAGAGACGAGAGCAGCTACGGGAAACTCGTAAGGAAAATAAAATTAGTACACATTCTTTGGGTTTTCAAGTTTGTTGATTCTCTTTGTCTCTGGAGCTGAATTCAATATTTTTACGTTGCGGCATATAGCGAAATATATATTCTAAATATTTGTATTGCCTGTAGTTATTTTGTACTTGTCTATTTATTATCGTTTAAGAAGAGCAACATGTTTTATTGTACGCGTATATATATATATATATATATATATATATATGAATAATGGTATAGTGACTGGTTCAATATAACGTGAAGTCAATAGTGGAGTTGCAGTCAATGTTATGGCCAATGTAAATGAAGAAAACTCTTTTATTTTTGTCAAGCTTTCGAATTTATATAATTCTTTTTCAGGACATCTATAGTGAAAAAATTTTTTATATAATAAAAATTTTTTTATAATGTTTTATATGTGATAACTTACTAATACGTGAGGTTATGAAAAAAGCTGCGAATTCTGTTTGATAAAATTAAAGTAAATCATATTATTAAAATACATAAAAACATATACGTTTAAAACTTATTATTTGATTGACTTTTAATATGTCTTCAATTTCTTTTTTATATATGTATGTTTTTTTATGTATCTATGGTATTTATTTTAACACAATAGGAAAGCAAAACATTGTAATGATTAATTTATTTAGATTTTATTATTATATCAAGTAACTTATTATATTCGTGAAATACAGAACTTTAATTTCAAAAATTTTTTATAAAAAAATTTTTTTTAAATGTTAAATTTAATGAAAGTTGTTATTTTTTATGTTTTTATTTTTGTTTATTTTAATATTATATTAATCTTTATGTTTGTAATCCTGTTTTAATTTAATAAAAGTTTTTTTATATTTATAAGTTAAATTTATATGTTAAATTTATTTATATTTATTTTTGAAATGATAGAATGTAACAATAAATATTACTCAGCCCTTCTATATCTGATTTTCTATTAATACATGTTTGCCTTTTATCAATGTGTGTCATTTCTAAGAATAATCTTTTTTTATGGTTCCTTTCTCTTTCTAAAATTTTTGTTTCTTCAAATTTAAAACTATGATTATTTTTGACTGCATGTTCTGTTAGTGCACAAGCATTAATTTTATTATTTCTAATATCACTTTTATGAGAGATGTTCCTGCTGTGTACAGTTCTGCATGTTTCTCCTATATAAACTCTTTCACAATTAGAGCAAGTGATTTCATATACTACATTTGAATTTTCAAAATTATTAAGTGGATCTTTAGTTTGGGTGTATAGTCTAGAAATCGTTTTGATATTTTTAGTGCCTATTTTGAAATTATCATAATTTTTGAATAGTTTTAAAAGTTTAGGAGTGAGTTGAGGGATATAAGGTAAAGAACCAAAAATTGGCTGTAAATTTTCATTTGACAAGACACTATTTTCAATGTCAAATGCTTGTTGTTGATTGAAATTATTATTGTTATTTATTCTAGTAATGTACGTGGTACTAAAAATTAATTTATTTAATAATCCCAAAGGGTATGAATTATTTAACAGTATTTCTTTTAATTTAAGTAAACCTTGGTTTTTAAAATTTGGGTGTGATAATTTTAGAACTCTGTTTTTTAGTCCTAGAATTAGGTTAATCTTGGTTTTATGAGGGTGTTCAGAATAAAAATTAATAAACCTGTTACTGCATATTGGTTTACGGTACCATTCTGTTTGTAAGATGTTATTTTGTGTGCGATGGACGATTAAATCTAGGAAAGGTAAACTGTTATTAATTTCTTTTTCTACTGTGAATTGTAGTTGTTTACATTGGTTATTAAAAATTTTTAGTACAAGATCAACTTTATTAAATGGTATCGCAAGTATTAAATCATCAACAAAACGTTTGATAAAAGGAATTCTGAATGGTATTTGATTCATACTTCTTTCTACCAAGTCATCCAGTACAAAGTTACAAAGAATTGGGGACAAAGTACTACCCATTGGTGTGCCTAATATTTGTTTGAAAAAGTTGTTATTAAATTTACAGATATTAGAGTCAAAAATGAACATTAGAATTTTTTTAAAATTAGTTAAGCTTAATTTGCAATTTGATTCAATGTTAATCCAATGTTTTTCAATGCAATTTAATATTAGTTCAATTGGCATATTAGTGTACATGGAGACAACGTCGAAACTCACTAGAATATATGTGTCAGGAATTCTAATGTTGTTTATGAAATTACTAAAATGGAAAGAGTCTCTTATTATAAAATTATTATTAAAATTATAACTTTTAGATAAAATAGATGTTAAAAAACTAGCCAATTTACTATTGGGGGAATCTATAGATGAAATTATGGGGCGCATTGATAAAATGAGTTTATGTATTTTTGGTAGTGCATAAAATCTAGGAGCTACTGAATTGTATATTCTTAATGATTTTGCTTCTATTGATGAAAGTTGTGATTGTTTTTCTAAGTCACTTATTAAAATGCAGAAGACATGATGTATCACCTAAACATATAAAAAACAGCATAATTAATGTAAATAACTTATTACATCACAGAGGAGGCAAAACAGGTAATAAAATATTAAATCTAAACACAAAACTTCAAAAACAAATAATAAATCTAGAAATTAGTTGTACTCTTTCTGATAAAAAATTTCTAGAAAACAAATTAGAAATCATAAAATCTAAATTATATCAAGTAATTCCTAATCAAATCCTAAAAGAATATAAACGAAGACAAGATATTAATTATAACACCAACTTTCATAAAATTAAAATTAATAATATACAAAAATTCAACAAATTAAAAATAGAACACTTTTCAAAAATTAAATTTAATGAAAAATGGTTCAAAAACTTAACCAACATTCAATTCCCATTTAACATAAAAAAACTATTAGCATTAGGACTTAAATTTTGTCTCATTCCTAATATTAAGGAATTTAAACTTTCATCATTATTAGCAGATTTTGAAGATTTAATACAGAACTTCAATGATAGCAATAAAGATTTACTCAGATCAAAATCCACCAACATCATCACAAATTTCTTACATAAAACTAACAAAAACAATCATTTCTTAAATGATATTTTTGAGGAAGCTAGAACATTTATCAGAACAAATCCTGAAGTGTATATTCTTCGTAGTGATAAAGGCAACATAACTGTAGCAATGTACAAGGATGAATATTTTGAAAAAAGTCAATTATTACTCAATGACGAAAATTATTACAAACAATTACCTAATAATCCTACATGTACATTTCAACAGAAAGCCAATAAATTAATAAGTGACTTAGAAAAACAATCACAACTTTCATCAATAGAAGCAAAATCATTAAGAATATACAATTCAGTAGCTCCTAGATTTTATGCACTACCAAAAATACATAAACTCATTTTATCAATGCGCCCCATAATTTCATCTATAGATTCCCCCAATAGTAAATTGGCTAGTTTTTTAACATCTATTTTATCTAAAAGTTATAATTTTAATAATAATTTTATAATAAGAGACTCTTTCCATTTTAGTAATTTCATAAACAACATTAGAATTCCTGACACATATATTCTAGTGAGTTTCGACGTTGTCTCCATGTACACTAATATGCCAATTGAACTAATATTAAATTGCATTGAAAAACATTGGATTAACATTGAATCAAATTGCAAATTAAGCTTAACTAATTTTAAAAAAATTCTAATGTTCATTTTTGACTCTAATATCTGTAAATTTAATAACAACTTTTTCAAACAAATATTAGGCACACCAATGGGTAGTACTTTGTCCCCAATTCTTTGTAACTTTGTACTGGATGACTTGGTAGAAAGAAATATGAATCAAATACCATTCAGAATTCCTTTTATCAAACGTTTTGTTGATGATTTAATACTTGCGATACCATTTAATAAAGTTGATCTTGTACTAAAAATTTTTAATAACCAATGTAAACAACTACAATTCACAGTAGAAAAAGAAATTAATAACAGTTTACCTTTCCTAGATTTAATCGTCCATCGCACACAAAATAACATCTTACAAACAGAATGGTACCGTAAACCAATATGCAGTAACAGGTTTATTAATTTTTATTCTGAACACCCTCATAAAACCAAGATTAACCTAATTCTAGGACTAAAAAACAGAGTTCTAAAATTATCACACCCAAATTTTAAAAACCAAGGTTTACTTAAATTAAAAGAAATACTGTTAAATAATTCATACCCTTTGGGATTATTAAATAAATTAATTTTTAGTACCACGTACATTACTAGAATAAATAACAATAATAATTTCAATCAACAACAAGCATTTGACATTGAAAATAGTGTCTTGTCAAATGAAAATTTACAGCCAATTTTTGGTTCTTTACCTTATATCCCTCAACTCACTCCTAAACTTTTAAAACTATTCAAAAATTATGATAATTTCAAAATAGGCACTAAAAATATCAAAACGATTTCTAGACTATACACCCAAACTAAAGATCCACTTAATAATTTTGAAAATTCAAATGTAGTATATGAAATCACTTGCTCTAATTGTGAAAGAGTTTATATAGGAGAAACATGCAGAACTGTACACAGCAGGAACATCTCTCATAAAAGTGATATTAGAAATAATAAAATTAATGCTTGTGCACTAACAGAACATGCAGTCAAAAATAATCATAGTTTTAAATTTGAAGAAACAAAAATTTTAGAAAGAGAAAGGAACCATAAAAAAAGATTATTCTTAGAAATGACACACATTGATAAAAGGCAAACATGTATTAATAGAAAATCAGATATAGAAGGGCTGAGTAATATTTATTGTTACATTCTATCATTTCAAAAATAAATATAAATAAATTTAACATATAAATTTAACTTATAAATATAAAAAAACTTTTATTAAATTAAAACAGGATTACAAACATAAAGATTAATATAATATTAAAATAAACAAAAATAAAAACATAAAAAATAACAACTTTCATTAAATTTAACATTTAAAAAAAATTTTTTTATAAAAAATTTTTGAAATTAAAGTTCTGTATTTCACGAATATAATAAGTTACTTGATATAATAATAAAATCTAAATAAATTAATCATTACAATGTTTTGCTTTCCTATTGTGTTAAAATAAATACCATAGATACATAAAAAAACATACATATATAAAAAAGAAATTGAAGACATATTAAAAGTCAATCAAATAATAAGTTTTAAACGTATATGTTTTTATGTATTTTAATAATATGATTTACTTTAATTTTATCAAACAGAATTCGCAGCTTTTTTCATAACCTCACGTATTAGTAAGTTATCACATATAAAACATTATAAAAAAATTTTTATTATATAAAAAATTTTTTCACTATAGATGTCCTGAAAAAGAATTAAATAAATTCGAAAGCTTGACAAAAATAAAAGAGTTTTCTTCATTTACATTGGCCATAACATTGACTGCAACTCCACTATTGACTTCACGTTATATATATATATATATATATATATATATAAAAGGAGAAGTTCCGACTAACTGAGGTACAGATGCGGGCGCAGCCGTAACCGCTGTTGGTAGAAACGTGAAGTTTGAAGAGGTGTTTATTTTTACCCAGTAAGAAGGGATTCTAAAATTTTTAACCCTCAAGCAGTGAAATTTCAGTTTTTTTTGTGTTGTGCTAAGAACTTCTTCCTTTGTCCCTACATATTGTAATCTACCATACAGGCTTTCTTATATTTGTAGAACTTACTGTGTATTAATAGAGTTTAGATCGGATACAAGTATAATTTTTGTTTTTTCGAATGATTTTTATACTGATGTTACCGATTTTATTATATTTTTTGTCTATTTAGAAGTTTTTAATATTTTTTCTATGTTGTATTTTTAACTTCCCGCTAAATTTTTTTTTTAAATCGGGAAGTTATTGGTTTTACCCCGTTTTTCGAAAATCGAGTTTTCATCGGATCTTAACGTTTTGAGGTATTTGGAACCTCCCTTGACTATTTTTACGAGGGTGTCCGTATGTATGTGTGTGTGTGTGTGTGTGTGTGTGTGTGTGTGTGTGTGTGGTGTGTGTGTGTGTGTGTCCGTATGTGTGTGTGTGTGTGTCCGTATGTGTGTGTGTGTCCGTATGTGTGTGTGTGTGTGTGTGTGTGTGTGTGTGTGTGTGTGTGTGTGTGTGCGTGCGTGCGTGTGCGTGTGTGTGTGCGTGTGCGTGTGCGTGCGCGTGTGCGTGTGCGTGTGCGTGTGCGTGTGCGTCTGCGTGTGCGTGTGCGTGTGCGTGTGCGTGTGCGTGTGCGTGTGTGTGTGTGTGTGTGTGTGTGTGTGTGTGTGTGTGTGTGTGTGTGTGTGTGTGTGTGTGTGTGTGTGTGTGTAAACCTCTTATAACTTTTGAATGGCTTAACCGTTCGAAATGAAATAAAACGCGTTCCAAAGAGTTCCGTCTAACTTAGATTCTCTGTAAGTTTAAACCGATTCGAACAAGTAGATTTTAAGAAATTTTAAAATAACTGACAAAAACAATTAGTAAAAATGAAGTTTTTTGGGCATATCTTTTTGGCCATTACATCGATTAATTTCATAACCTAATCAGCTCTCAAGCTTAAAAAACCACGTCGAATGCTGTTTTGAAAATTAAAATCGGTTAATTCGTTCGTGAGATATCGTTGTCGAAAAATTTCAAAAAAAGTATTTTTTTTTTTCAATAACTTGGAGAGATTTTTTAACTAATCGATTTTACACTCTTAGTAACGTTTTTAGGTCTCAAAAAACTGCGTCGAATGTCGAATGCCATCTTGAACATCAAAATCGAATAACGCGTTAAAAAGTTATGGCTGTTTAAACATTTCAAAAAAATTCAAAAACGTCAAAATACGTCACGTTGCTATAGCTTTACGGTTAAAACTAGCGGGAAGTTGCTAGAATGTCCTTTAAGGTCAACCTCTTTTCGAAATTTTTGTTATATAGGTACCATTATAGTGATATAGATGATTTTACGTTTTTGCAATTTTTATCCATTTTACGTTTTTATTTTTTGAAATGTCAATAACTTTTCAAGATTTTGGGCCTTTTATAAGATTTCCAATACAATTTTGTAAGATTTTTAACACTATAGGAGCATTTTTATTAATTTTTTATAAAGTTCAGTACTTTTTTAAGATTATAAACGATCCTTTTTTTACGTTTTCCAATGATCTAGTCTTTTAACATTTTTTTATGATTTTTAATATTTTTTAACAATTTTAATTAATTCCTTAGGATTGTCAAACATTTCTTACAATTTTTCACGATTATCAACGTTTCTGCGTGATTTTCGTAATTTTTGCACTACTTTCAACCGTTTTTTAAGATGCCAACAATTTTTTACGATTTTCATTGCTTTTTACGATTTTCAACGTTTTTTTAAGATTTTCGATATAATTTTTCGCGGTTTTTTACATTATATCAGAATTTTCGAATACTTTTATAATTTTTAGCATTTTTTTAATATTCTCATAATTTTTGTTTTTTTTTTCACGATACCCGACAATCATTTTGAATTTTGTTTTACAATTTTTAAATTTTTTTTTTGTAATGATTTTTAACAGTTTTGTAACAATTTTTATCAATTAAGAATTTCTTACAATTATTCACGTTTTTAACCATTTCCTTATAGTTTTTGACATTTTTACGATTTTTTAAATTCCTAACAAATTTTTACGATATTTAACATCTTTTTATGATTTTCAACGTTTTTTTCATGTGTTTTAACAATTTTTTTTACGATTTTTAACTTTTATTAGAAGAAGTCCGAATTATATATATTTCATTGAACACGTGTTGGTTTATTAGAATTCATCCCCTAAGTGTGCCAATAAGGGGTTAAAACTTTGTATGGATAATATTTAAAAACTATTCCGTTGTTATGCTGATACAATGTTGAAAACCGTAAAAAATTGTTAAAAGGCTTAAAAATTATCTGGAAATGGTTAAAAGTGTTAAAGTTTATAAGGAAATCTTAAAAATGAGATTTAATTGTAGGAAATTTTTGACAATCGTTAAAAATTGACGAAAATCCTGAAATAATGTTAAAAATCCGAAAATATTGTTGGAAATCGTGAAAAAGGCGTTAATAATCTTAAAAAAATATTTTTTTTTATTTTAATTAAATTAATTTTGATAGTCAATTTACGAACAAAATGCAAATGACATAAAAATTAATACCAACTGTGAAGCTTCGCGAACAGTATGGTCTAAACATGCAAAACATTCATGCTTTTATAATTGATGTTTGCAGTCATTTGATCATTACAGATAAGACTCATTTTTTACTGATCACTGGTGTTAAGAGAATAGCGCAATATGCCAAACTGCTAGTGGAACTATGGATTTATTAAAAGTAATGTTTCCTGGTCAAGTGATATGAAAATATATTTATTTTTACTGGTTATCACACTAACTTGATTGAATTCGGACTTCTTCTTGTGGAAATTTTTAAAAAACAGGATAATTCAACAAACAACTCGAACTCTTAAACAAACTTAAGGACATGTATACCCAACGTAACTGCCGAAATTGAACCCGAAACACTTAAAAAATAATAATAAGAAACGACGAAAAACCGGCCTATCTATAAGTGGTTGAAGAGCATGGAGATTTGGGAAAATAAAAAAATGTGCTTTTTTATTTTATTTAAAATAACGTTTTCAGCGGTACAAAAATACATTTGCTACCATATTAGCTTTATAAATAAATAAAAAATATTGTTATTTGAAACAATACAAAAATCTATTTTATAAAACTTGCACAACTTATACAAATACAACATCTTTATTCTGATGTCCCTATTTCGTCTACTCTACTCGATGTCACAGCCGATATCATCATGTTCACAATTCCTAGCACGTAAATTGACGTCAAGTAAATGACAATGAGCCTGCAGATTGAATAGGAGCATGTCCGAGGCGCTATCTCTAATCAACTATCAAACTGACGCAGAATGTGGTGAGACTTGTAAAGAATTATTTATATATAATCACTGAATAAAAAATAAATACATATAATCAATGTGTAATGTACATAGTAATAATAGATTAAGTTTAAATATTCTCGATAGCTTCTTTGTGGCATAATAATGTCTATTTATTTCTTTATTCGGGGATCTTTTTGCCACTAAAACAAACTTATAAAAAATATAAATCAATATTTTGAAAATGACCCTTGCTTATTGATCTTGATAGATATGTCAAATTTGTCAAGGGTCGTCTTTTAAAACTGAAAATGCCTAACAAAAATGAAAATAATTTGTTTTAAAATAATTCTTCTGAGCTTTCGACAACCAGATCGGTTGTCGTTTTCAAAGATAAAAATTTTTTTCACTCTATACTTCTTTATGTAGTTTAGATTTTAAATCTAAACTACATAAAGAAGTATAGAGTGAAAAAAATTTTTATCTTTGAAAACGACAACCGATCTGGTTGTCGAAAGCTCAGAAGAATTATTTTAAAACAAATTATTTTCATTTTTGTTAGGCATTTTCAGTTTTAAAAGACGACCCTTGACAAATTTGACATATCTATCAAGATCAATAAGCAAGGGTCATTTTCAAAATATTGATTTATATTTTTTATAAGTTTGTTTTAGTGGCAAAAAGATCCCCGAATAAAGAAATAAATAATAGATTAAGTTACTGTAATCGCACGTTAACAAGCAAATATTGTTTTATAAAAGTGTTATAAAAATAAACCAAATAGGGTCACAATTTATAGTTTCGTAAATCAAATTTATTGAATTAGATTGTAGCTTGTAGCTTATAAGTTGTGTCGATTACCCCGGGTGACAATAATACACTGCGACCTTAAAGATCTTTTGTTTATAGCCTACATCTGATTATAATTCCATAAGGTCTCGACTTTTAAGAAAGTGTATTCTCCACTTGGGATGTGATTTTGTAACCTGTTCAGGTCCAAAAAAACCTGTCATTTATGTTATTAACGAACGATTATTCTGCATTCACAAATAATATGTTTAGCCGTTTTTAACTCTACACTCACAGAATATGCTTGTTGCACGATCATTTTACAGAGATGGTAAACCTCAGTAAACAGTGTCATGTGAAAGTTTCTGCGATAACATGAAGTTCAGGTTTCTAAAGCTTTAAGAGTAATTTGGAGTAGCGCAGTGAACGCCGTTGTCTTTGGCCTAAAAATGTTTTCAGTAAGCTGCACAGAGCTCCTTTTTCCAAATACAAACTTAAGCCATCAAGTGACATTTTGAGATGCCTCAGAAAGGTTTTGGTTTTGATAAAAGGAGTAGTAGCTTCTTCTTTTGCGAGACTATTAGCAATTTCATTTGTGACAATCCCTTTATGCCTTGGTACCCTTAGCAAAGTTAATTTGTTGTGTTTAGCCAGTTGTATAAGAGACTATTAGTAGTTTCTGGCTATTTTCGATTCAAACGTAGTAGATTGTAAAGCCTTCAAAGCAGCTTGGCTGTCGGAAACAATAACTATTCTGACAGAAGTGAGCACAAAAGTCTAATTCTGAAAAATCTGCTAAAAAAATGGTAGGAGTATTTTTTAGCGCCATCAAGTGTTTTCCAAAGCTATTTAAAAGATAACATTATGACCTGTAATGTTTATACCTACTTTCTTTGGTAATTCATAACCACCAGTATAATAAGTAAATTAAGCATTTTTGATTTGTGTTAAGTCACACTTATTACCTAATACTAACATTTAGTTAAGGTCGAAATATCGTTTTGGAGACATAGTGTCTGTAGGCTTCTTTGGATTTCTCCAAACTTTTAAATCACAAGATGTCCTGTCCTGTAAGATCGCAGGGTTGTAGAGACTTGGTGCTTAGGGACTGTCCAGAACATTTGTTTGTTACATGTTAATCCAAGAAAAAATTATAATTACCTACAAGGCCGCACTAGGACACGTTCTTATTGCGCCTGTGATCTCTATACATAAAAGTCTGCAACTCTATTATTGCCTTTTTTTATTGCACCAATCCAGAGCAGCATAGGTGATTAGGGATCTGTCAAACGTAAGGTATAACCAATATTTTAATTTATATTAAAGACCCATGTTTTCTAAAAAAGACTACGGTAGGTCCACATAGCAGTTGTAGCTTTAGAGGTTAAATTTGTTGTGGATAAATTAAAATAATTGAGTTCCTTCTATTAATAAATAAAATAAGTGTCGTTTTGTTAGAATTTTCTAAAAGGTTTAAGGCACTATGCATGCAGTAAGCAATAATAATGAAATTTTTACCTCGTACTACAATAACTAAATCACCAGCATTGCTTAGAGCACTAAACCCTTCTTTTTTAAGATTTGCAACTAAGATTTAACACTGAAAAGTTGATAATTTTTTTTCCTTATAACAGCCTTTTACTACCTTTATGGTATTTGATGGATCTCCAAAATAGGCAACTATATTTCTACTGTTTAAAATGGGACTATATCTATTTGGTATTGGTTGGTCCATTACTCATTTTTGTTGCGGCAGCGCTAATAGAATCACATGAGCTGTAGAATACCTTTTCTATATTCTATAAACGCACATAAAGCCACTTGTGTCTCAATTGCATTTTTAAGGTTTTTTATGCGATAATGCAGGGCAATTTGGCAAGATTTGCCAAGTTGATAGTCAAATTGTTTCTCGTGAAGTGGTATCTTTGATAGATATCACTTCTTATGTGTTAGTCAAGTATTTTTTCCATTCTTTTTCGTAGAAAAAAAAAAGAGGTTTATTATAGTTCTGTATGACTTTGATTTCTCCAGAGGACGATTGCCACTCTTAAAAACAAAACAGACCTTAACCTTTCTCTATTCTAATGAAAGATATTACATGATGATCTTGAAGATTTTTGTTATTTATCAAGTTATAAATCATATCTACATTTTTCTTAGGCTGTTAATTATTCAAAAATTAAACACACCATTTAGTTTGGTTGAGCAGTTTTAGTGTTAGAAATGTCTAACCTACACCATTTCAGTTCAAAACTGAACTTATTACTTTTGACAGTATGGCACTAGATACGTTATGTATCATCTTTGACATTTTGTTATATTAGACTGTCACAAAACGCTCTGTTCCTTTTATCATTTTACCTTGCCTAAGGTTATATACAAGATGCAAAGCGACCACTGAAGTACCATTTTTGGAGTGAAGATGGAGCCACTTGCGACTGTTTATCGTTCAATTTATAGCAGGGATGTCTCTTGATTAGTGACTTGAGAGACATAGCCTATACTACACTGATGAGCTCAAAATGAGAGCGAAACACGTGTCTGTAGTTTGGTTTTGCCCTGATATAGGTTGAATGATATTTATATCTATTTATATCGCAGCATCCAAGGTGTCTTTTAAAGTGTTAGAAATTTCTAACCGACACCATTTCAGTTCAAAACTGAAATTATTACTTTTGACAGTATGGCACTAGATACGTTATGTATCATCTTTGACATTTTATATATATATATATATATATATATATATATATATATATATATATATATATATTAGTAAAAGTGGTTATTGGGTAAACAGCAATACTTAACGTTAAATAAAACTCTTTAGAGTATTTTTAATCCAAGCTTTCGTAATTACTTTATTACATTATCATGTTGTAGTACTTAACTGTAGAATGACGATCATCGAAGACGGACAAAAAAACTACAGACAAATTTAAAAAGTTGCCGACGTTTCCACCCTTTATTTAAGTCTTTTTTACTGCTATTTGTTACAATGTGGAGCGCGTCAATGTAATTAAAATCTCCAATAAACAACACAAATAGATAATTATTGTTAAAATATAAACAACAACTAACACTTAGTAAAAATTGGAGGTGCAATATATTTTTAGTTATATACATAAAAATAAACCTTTAACAAATTACTTTAATACCTACATACTGGAGAATGTTTTTTCTTCGGCTTGACGAAAAGTGGATGCGACGCCTAATATACCCCACTAGTTTATTTTTCTTACCATAAATATTGTTTTTTGTTATGACCACGCTTTATTTTCTTTTATAAACCTAATATAAGTATTACTTCAAGGAATCCTCTTAATATAAAATATGTAGAAAATATGCAACTTTACGTTGTTTTACAGTTTTTATTATCTGTATTTCTGCACCACACCTCCTTAAATCTTCTGCATTTGAAATGTGAGTTGTACAAGAAGTACGGATTGTCCATAATTTACAAGATTTGATTCTATCCAGAATCCTTACTTTAAGTGATTAGACTTTCTTCTTCTTTAGGTGCCATTTCCATTGCGGCTTTAAAAAGTTGCTGCTAGAAAGAAACCACGCTCTAAGGTTCTTCAGCTACGAGTTTTGTCTTCTTCCTATGGATCTTTTTCCCTAAATTTGCCATTTTTAATAACCTGTAGTGGTTGATGTCTCCTCATGTCCTGTATATTGCAGTGTTCTTTTCTTAACTAACAGAATAACTTTTCTTTACTTATGCATAAGTCTTATTACCTCTATGTTGGTCACTCTCTCCACCCTTGAAGCCCTCAGCACTCTTCTGTATGCTCACATCTCAAATGATTTTAATTTCATACACTACCAAAGGCCATATAAAACATCATATAACTGTCGTGTTTATATTTCTTGGTCACCACTAAATTGGTTTGGGCAATTCATATTTCATACTGTTTTTTTCTCATTTTTTAAGATCAAAATTGGCCAAATCGGTTCAGCCATTCTCGGGTATGCTATTGATTTTTAGGCATCTTTTCTTGTTTTTTAAGAAAATGTTTTAAACAAGTTCATAAATTTGTTATAAAAATAAGAAACCCAAAACTTGTTAGAGACAATAAAGCCTAAGCTAGTTTAGCAGGGACGTGGATTAGTGGAGGGTTTGCTCTTCAGTTCTTCCTAAAAACATTGGATTGGGCACCAAGTACAAACTTCACAAATAGTTCTCAAAGTTTATTTAACGGTCCATGTATACAAAAAATTTAAAACGAATATTAATATTTTAAATAGTTAGTTTTTAATAACAAAAATTTTTTGCTCTCAGAAGAGAGGAAGGGCGAAAGTCCTGTTGATGTGGCTAAAATCTGAGTGATTGACTAATCGTGATCCTGGAATTCTTATTCTGCAGTATTAATCAAATCTAAGATCCGCTCTAACGATGTAACTGAGTAAGGTGGTCCTTAATACGGTGAATAATACAAGATCGTTGCAAATACAGAGTTTTCCAGACTGGTTCCAATAGAGTTTCCCTATTGTTAGAATGTTTTTTTTTTAAATTAATATAGATTTTTTTTAGCTTGATGAATAAAGGTTTTAATATAACTAAATTAATTTTATCAATAATTACTTTAAAAAATCTAGAGAACTTAATAAACACCGATGTTATTGCAGTTTGGTGAAAAACGTTTTGATTTTGTTTGACAAATTACATCATCATTATTTTATAAAATCATAGAAAAAATCTATAAAACCGAAAATTCATATGATCTTCTGAAATTTTTTGTTTCATAGTTTGTACAACAAAAAACTATAAAAACTGCTAATATTTTACAACAAACTAATTAAAACCGTTTAATATCAGGTAACATCTAATATAAAACTAAGAGACTAGTAAACAGCGTATTCATGACTTGAAAGGATTTTCATCATCTGAATGTTGTTTGAGGCTATACGGAAATACTGGAGAGAAGTAAAGAGGGAGGAATTGATAAATAGAGAGGATATTGGACGGATTTGTGTCTGTTGACAGTGTTCATATTTCATGTGATGTGGTATTAATACACCTGTCGATTTCAGATTTCAGATAGAAAAGTTGTTTGTGTTTTTTTGTTGCGATGACCTTCGAACGGAAAACAAGCTTGAATACGATTTTTTGATATTCTGACTATACAAAAAAATGAATAATGTACACAATAGGTATTACAGTTGCACAATATTGAACAATTTTAGGTATTTACATATTCTTTTTTGTCGAGAGTTGCAGGAAGCGTTGTATCGAAAACAATAATTCGAGTTTCGACTATTTCTACTATTATTTTCATTAAATTATGCTTTTTTTTTAAATTCCGATAAACACATAAAATTAATTAAACAAAAAGTGATATAGTTTAAATTTTACCTAATAAAATCAAATAATATGTAATCTGATTGGCTGACATTAGTCTTCGATTGAATAAAGGTTCATATCATTAGTGTGAGCTCTTTCTCTGAGATTAAGAAGGTTAGACTGTATAATGTCAACTTTCGTATATTTTCTTTATATCTTAAAAGTGAATCTGACAATACCTATTAATATAAAATTTTAAAAGATAAGATAAACGAATTAGATAAACAAAAAGTGTTATTAAGGAGAAAAAAGTCAGATACGGCAGGACTCGAACCTGTAATCTCCATTTAGAGTTGTTAGCGCCTTCAACCACTTTATCCACAAATGGTCAGAAATTAAAAGTAATTGTTCTTGAAAATCGGAAAAATTTTGATTTTAAACAAAAAGAAAATCCTTTAAGAATAGAATTTAAAAAACTAAGTTTTCAAAAATTCAGACGAAGTAAGTTATCCATTAAGTCTTATCCTCCCACAGATAAATTTGTTAAATAAAGATGAAGTAGCGACTGGTTTTGTTAAAACGAACATCATCAGGCTACATAAATAAAAAGATAAAAAATAGTCGGTGTATGAAAAATTATTAATATAAAACACGTTTCTTAACCAAAGAAAATTTATAAAATGGGGGAGTCGGTAATTAAAGCATCAAAGGCAGTTGTAAAAGTAAGAAATGTAAAATATATTAAAATTGTAAAAACGGAGCACGTAGGTACAACAAAAATACTTAATTGTAAATTTGTTAAGGATAGATACTTTAAAACAGTTAGTGTTCGAAAAAAATGAAAATTAAATTTCATTTACTCAAGGTGAAATCTAAATATTAAATTGGGTGTGACCCCAAAAAAAGCAAAAACCAGAGGCAATTAGCCAGGGCCTGTGAAGTACACATGACTGCGTTGGATGGAACAAGACTGACAAAGGAGGAACTGTATTTCTGTGGGTGGAATGACTGTGATAAGATGAGTACCACCTTACAAGGTAAATTAACAGTTTAGTTAACAATATCAAAGCTAAAAAGTATTTTAGAAAAATAATAAATTTACAAACAATTTTAGTTGTTTGTATGCATTACTAGCTGATCCGGCGAACTTAAGCCGCCTAACACTGATGTTTTTTTACTCGTTTTACCATTTTTTAAAATTTTACGAGTTTGTTTTGTATTTTTTGTTTTCAATTTTTTTTTTATTTTTCGTTTTTAGTATAGTTTACTGTCATTTAAGCTGATTTTTAAAAGTAGCAGCTTAAAGCAGTGTGACAGTATGGTCATGATTTTTAAAAATAGAAGATAATTTTACGTAAATTGTCTGTTGCTTATTTGGCAAGAGAGCATAGAGTAGTGAAACAAACCACCCATTTTCTTAGTGGATATTACATACACTTGTAAAAAACTGAAGGTGTAATTTTGAAGGTTCCAATTACGTAACAACTTTTTAATTGCAGATGTTTTGACCAAGATCGTCTTCATATGTCTATAATTCTGTTTGGTTCTGCAATATCTAATAAAATAAACTTATTAATTGTACTACTTACAGATTAAAAAATTCTACAATCTTCAGGTATTTATGCCCTGTAAAGTTATGGGGCAGTAGCTTGGGGCACGAGAGCTAATCTGACTAGTGCGAGGACAAACCTGTCGATCATTCAGAGAATTGCCTGTAAATGCTTCTCTGGAGCAATGGGAACATGCACCACTGCTGCAATGCAAAAAATTCTAAATCTTATACCTACACATTTAACTCTGAATGGGGCAAAGACACCATATTGAGGCTAAAAAAAATACCATAAAAAGGTATACGCCTGCAAAAAATATAAAGGAACAGGCGCAAAGATTTGTTACCGTCTTATGAGTTCCAGCACACATAGAAATAAAAGGAATCAAAACAGCAGATAAGCTGACAAAAAAGAGCTGAAATCCCATATTTGGGACCAGAACCATCTTGTTGAATCAGCAATAGTACAGTCTTAGAAAAACTAAGAAAAGAAGTGATAGAGATCAATCCAAGTACCTACTGGTACGATACAGAAGTACGAAGACATCCGAAGACGCTCCTGGGAAACTATAACCAGAAGAGATCTTTTGGCTGCCTAAACGTCAGTAAAAACAACTTGTATTATAACGGGAATATTAATCTAACACTTGCAATTAAGAGAAAACATAATGAAACTAAGATTGGAAGATGAAGAGAAGAACAGATTCTGTGAGAAAGAGGACAAAATCTTAATTTACATACTCTCAGAATGCATTGAATTACGTAATTCTAGGGCCCGATACCTAGGATTTTACATAATAGAAGAGAAATCGCCATCTTACTTAAAGCTCAACATTAACCTAAACTTTCTTAAAAAATATATAGGACTAGAACATTAGAATTTAAGCAAAAAAAATAGGACAAAATAGGATAGGTCGTAGGTGTATTTGTCACCCCTGATTAGGTACGCACAGACAGACATACAAGTCCTGTAAACCTGTAGAAAATTAGCTGGTACTGCATACATAGCAGCACGTTTACGTCGCAATACCGATTTGTCTGGAATTGATCCTTGAGCAGATTAACAGAGATTTTGCGTACATTCACGTATCAGTTAATTCGTAGTTTTTACGATTTCTTGGGCACGATTTTTAGTTTTGTTCTATTTTTTTTATTGACAGATGAGTATGTCGATAACGTTTCTTGTTTTAATAAATGAATTGTTGCTTTACAAGTTTGTTTTTCCCACAGTGCTAAAACTAAATAGGATCGTTTTTTCGGGGACGTACGTAAGTAGTGTTTACTATAAAACTTTTGAGCAGGTTTGCTAACAGTTTTTCAATTTTTGAGCATCGTCATTTAATCCGTTTAGATGCCCGGTTGACTGTTAGCAATTTTATATGAAAACAAGTATCAGATTGACTGGTTATAATTGTTCTCAGAATTTAAATAGCCAAAAACGTAATAAGAACTATATAATCATATAACGTCTTTGAATAAACAAGGTTAAATAATACCTTACCGCGGCCGGATTCTGTAACTCGTTATCGTCTATAACGACACGGAACGTTATCGCTATAATACCGACAGTCAGAGCTTGTAGCGACAACCGAATAACGACGGTGGCATTCTGTAACTACGAATAACGCAATCATGACTTTACAGAATGCAATACCCAGATGTCGGTATATAACGTTGAGGAAGTGACGTATCGACAGTGATTTCATTAGAACTAACCCTTAAATTACTAAATTGTTTGTTTACATTGTGTTCTCCGAAAAAAGCTATGTCTTCTGAATCGTAAGTAGATACATAATATTGTTAACTATTTATAAATCAAATTTTGTTTTATATTAAAAATTGTATTTTTGTAATAATTAATAACAAAATCTTAATTTCTTTACAGATGTTCCACAGGATCAATAGTGTTACTATTAGTGTTACTGTTTATATATTTTTTATAATTTATATAATGTTAATATTAATATTTAAAAATACATTATTTATTTGCTTATTTTATATTGTACAGCTTTAAGTTTTTAATAAACCTTTTCCTTCCCTTTTCATAGATTCCCAAACAATTTCGGATAATACTATGGTGAAAAATATTTTTTAATAATAATAATACGTAGCTGTTAGGAAACAAGTTATGAAGGTTCCGAAAGGGCTTTTTATATTACAAAAGAAAACAAATGTGTACCTAGATAACCTTTTTTTTATTGTTTTATTTTATTTTTAATTAAATATTAATCTTTGTTGTATCTTAAATATAAGCTGATGCACAATTTAGTAATGTGCAATTGTAGTGGCAATAACAATAACGATAATTATAATAATCTGTTTTATGTAATCAGAAAGTTTTTTATTTTCATCGTTTTCTTGCCTCTTTCTCTTTGTCATTTTGTGGAATTTTGTAATCAAATTTAAACTTATTTTTCCACGACCTATAGCTCTGAAAGGCATATACATAAAGATTTTGACACAATTTCAAGAGATTCTAAATTTATATGAGAAACTAATTTTTCTGGATAGCTAAGAACTGGATGACAATGCATGTTTTAAGTGTGTTTAGGCATATACATAGAGATTTTAACACAATTTCAAGAAGTTAAAGAATAATTTAGATAATAGTAATATGATCTCTAAATCAGTAAAAAAAACTTTCTACCATAAAAAGTTCTTTTTATAAATTGTGATTATTTTATAACATCATTATTTTATACATTTTATATAGTCATACAATTGCCCAAAGTAGTTTTCAAGTCAATTATACAATGGTAATAATAATAAAAAGAATAATAACATTAGCCATAAACACGTATGTTCAATTTTAAATACAAAATACGGTGTCGTTACGGTATAACGAGGGCGTGCCCATGCCTCGCTATCCGTTTCGCTCATAACGACATCTTAGCAAAGAATTTCGGTATTACAACGACGAAGTACGTTATATTTCGTTTACGGAATACCGATTGTCGTTACGGCGAGGCGTCGGTATATAACGCACTGAAACTTATCGGTATGAGCGCTTAACGACACCATAACGAGTTACAGAATACGGCTGCTGGACACAATGCTACTGACCATTTTTATTAATATAATAAAATCTATATACATATAAATCTTATTATATAAAATTACAGAATCTAAACGCTAAACTGTTGATCGTAAATTTTTAGATTACAATTTTTATAAAACCCACAAATCTATTTAGACTAAATATCAGTCCTATAAATCTTGTGTTTTTTTATAAAAAAAAAACTTATACTGTGTGACACCCACCACAAGTGAAACATTTAAAACCTTCACTACTAATTAAATGCGGTTCCTTCGCAATTTAAGCGAAACCGAAAATAAATTCTATTCAGCAGAAACATTTTAAACATGAAAACCAAATTTTTTAAATGATTTAAGTGAAATCAAATTATCCAAGAACATATCTTATTAGTATTGCAATTGACTCCTAACTTCTTATGAAAATTCTACAAAAGTCACGAAAACTTTTTAAATAATCCCTTTACCTTGCTAACTTCTTAAACAAAGGATTTTTATTTCGCCAAGTTTTTTTGTTTGCTTGCCTGAACAAATCTTCAGAGACAGGACAGAATCCACTTATAAATGGTATTACGGTCGTTTTTTAATCGACAGCTTTTTCCGTTTTGAATTTTTAAGTAATTTTGGTTAAAAGATTTTGCTAATCAGTTTTGTCAAAACAATTGGCTTATTTAACAGATACGCATTTAACTTATTAGTGACTATTATTTTGTTTTATTGGTTTTTGTAATTCCTAATTGTGTACGAACGCCAGTAACTTTAATTGGGTTAATTGGACGTCTTTGTCTCTTTTGTTTAAAGAATTTCAATATATTTGTTTAAACGGTCACACTGGTTTTCTTGTAAAATCGTTTATTACATTGGTACTCTAGCTTGTGGACGTCCAGAAAGTATTGGATGATTTATATAGTTTGTTAGGTAGTACTGCACAATTTGTTTCTTTAATTCGCAATCTGCCCTTTGAATTCGACTGGAGTCGCTCCGGCGCGGCGATGGGGCCGGCGATGAGGTTATAGTTTTAATGATAGGTTAGTTCGCTCCCAAAGGTTTTTATGGGATTAAAATAAAATTTTTGAACAAGGGTAACAAAATGTTTATTTACAATTTTAAACTTTAAAAAGTTTATTTCATATTTACAAAATTAGAAATATATTTTACAAACTTAAAATTTGTAATTAAATTTCGATTTAACAAAGAAATGTGATGCTCAGTTCGTTTTATATTCAACGTAACGGCTTTTTGGTAATTTTTTCTTTGATCATTACAACAATTTATTTTTTTATATGTTTCAGTTTGAACATCTGTCTTTTAAAAATTGATATACATTTGGATGGTTTGAATAAAATAATTTATTAAATTTGAAATGAAAACCTTCCCACGCATTCGTAGTTTTCTCTAAAGATGACGTGCAATCTACCCACATTGTAGGTGAAAAGGTCGCATCTGCAACGATATAATTTTCCACTAAATAGTTCGCATTCTACGTAATTTTGTCATTAACGGGTTGTATTTCACTAAATTCTACGTCTCCCACTTTATTAGCATTTGAAAAGAGCAGTCCAAATATACACTGTGAGCCGAAATAAAGGAGTACATTTTTTAGTTGAAAATAACATTTTTGTTTTTTGAGCGATTTAATTATTTTCGTAGGGCTAATAGCCTAACATGTCCTTAACATGACTGAAAATTTGGAAGCAAAAATAACGTACAGGGTCAGACTTATAAAAAAAACTATGTAACGGTGCATTTGAGCTCGTTGCAAATGAAAACTGTTAGCTAAAATTAAACTGATATGTTCTTTTGATAGGTTAACTATCCAGAACACTTTGGTAAAATGGAATTTTTTCGAAATTATCGGATTCCAAAAATATCATTTTTTTATTTAGATAATGTTCAGAACACGCTTTCACCATAAAATTTTAAAAAAATTCGAATTTGTAAATGTATTTCCTGAGAAAAATTGGCATATTGGAACGATACGAAAGTTCTTAAGACATTTAAGGGAAACCCATGGGTCTATTGAACATAAAAGTGGAAGAGGAAGGAAGCGAAGTTCAAGAACTAAAGAAAAAATTGCTAGAGTTAGGGTTCTTTTAGGAAATTTGCAACCTGGCCCATCTGCTGGAATAAGGAAAATCTAGGATTTCCCGCACATCAGTTCTAAGAATTATTTAAGAAAACTGCCATCTTAAAGTATTTAAAAAAGTTTACTGTCAAAAACTTACTGCAAATTTAAGAGAAAAACGACTGATGGAAAGATGTAATTTGTTACTAAGAAGATTCCGGTCTCGTGAAAAAATTAGAAAAATATGATTTTCAGATGAAAAAAATGTTTTATTTACGGCCTTCTAAAAAAACCCAAAATAATAGGATGTATTCTGACGTACAATTTAAGAAAAAAATTCCTCTAGAATATGTTTTAATTGAAAAAAATCATTTCTCAAAAGGTGTAATGGTCTCTGTTGCAGTATCTATGTTGGGAAAATCTCGTCTCTTTTTTGTTGATGCCAGAGTAAAACCTAATTCAGAAACATATCCACAACAAATCTTGCAGAACCTATTACCTAAAATTGAAGAAGTATGTTATGATTACATTTTCCAGCAGGATGGTGCTCCTTCACACACTTCCCACAATACAAGGATATTTTGGAGTAGAAATGGCCCGGGCTATATTGAGCCTGAGATGTGGCCACCTACCAACCCAGAATTAAATCCGGTTGACTATTTAATTCGGGGAATTTTCGAATAGAATTTGTTTGACCTAAAACAATTTGAAACTATCGAACAGCTCAAAGAAAGAATGCAGTTTGTTTGGAACAATTTTGAACAGGGTGCAGATTAGATTAGATGTTTATTGGGTTGGCTGTTAGCCTGTATCACTGCGACCTTTGCAGATCTATTGTGACCACCCATTATCTCAAGAATAGGATTAGAGAACCTTGTCCAGCCCTGCCCTCTTAATGAGACTTAATAGCCTTGACAGTGGCCACTCCGCATAACTTGGAGCAGCCGGTTTCTCCTCTCCCAGTACTAGATACCGCGTCCTTGCAAGGCCTTCGCATTGGCATAGGACATGAAATGCGGTCTCTTCTCCTCTTGGCAGTATCGACAAATGTCTTCATCTGCCAAGTTCATCTGACTCATGTGTTTCTTGAGCCTACAATGTCCTGTCAAGAGACTGACAATCATTCTGACATCGTTTCGCCTTTGTGATAGCAGCTCTGCAGTAAACTTCGCCAAGTGCCCCTTTATGAAGACTTTGGCTTGTCGCTTGCCCGGTGATTTTTCCCACCACTCCTGGGCCTTCTCTAGCCTTCATTTCTCAATGGCTGCCTTTCTGAATGTGTCAGCAACTCCGCCGAATGGTTCCGCGCCAATCATTGGGGTATTAGCTCCCGCACGGGCCAGTTCATCAGCCTTCTTATTGCCTCGAAACCCTGAGTGTCCTGGTATCCATGCCAGTGCCAGAGAATTTTGACTTGCGGCATGAGTCAGGGCCCCAACGCAGTCCCACACCAGCTGTGAGCTTATTTGTGCTGAGACTATCGCCTTTAGAGCTGCTTGGCTGTCCGAGTATATGACTACGGTTTTACCCGTTATACCCTGACTTACGATCTTCGTTGCACAGTGTTGTATGGCCGTTACTTCAGCCTGAAACACTGTGGCATACGTACCTAGACTTAGTTGGACTTTTATCCTATGTCCTCTACTGTATATACCTGACCCTGTGCCTTTCTCAGTCTTTGAGCCATCGGTATACCAAATTGACTCCCCTTGGATTGGGGGGCCATTGTTCCATGAGTCCCTTTCCAGTATTTCTACTCGAAAGTTTCTCACAAAGTTATACCTGGGGACTATCCTGTCCTGAAGCATACTCATTATTTGATCTGCCTTAACCCTATTGTATAACTCTGCTTGCTTTTTGCCTATTAATAAGGTAATGGGGGCCTGGCCTTGTAGCAGTCTGTGAGCAGTTGCCATAGCCTCGCCCTCAATGTAAATGTGCAATGGTGGTAGGTTGAGTAAAACCTGTAGTGCATCCGTTGGGGCGGTTCCCATGGCACCTGTAACATTCAGACATGCCTGCCTTTGAATGCTTTCCAGCTTCCTGATCACCCCGGACTGCTGCGTTCTACTCCACCACACCACCGAACCATAGGTTAACATTGGTCTAATGACTTGTGTATACAACCATAGGTTCATTTTGGGGTTCAATCCCCAGTTCTTGCCACACAATTGTCTACACCTACCAAGGGCTATTGTAGCTTTATGTGTGACCTTTTGAATATGTTGCTTCCATGATAGCCTCTGGTCAAACACCACACCCAGGTATTTGGCTTCTGTGGCCACTGGAACCAGCACGTTATTGAGCGTTATTGGTTTTAAGCCTTTTAACACTCTTTTATTAGTGAAAGAGACAACTGATGCTTTTTGTGGATTGACTGTTAGGCCTTCATCCTTGCACCACTTGTACACCATATTCATTGCGGACTGCATCCGCTCTGAGACTGTGCCCAGAAACTTCCCCTGAATGATTATAGCCAAATCATCTGCGAAACCTAGGCAGTGAAGGCCTTCATTGAGGAGTTTCTTAAGGAGGTCATCCACAAGTGCTGACCACAGCAGAGGCGACAGTACCCCTCCCTGCGGACAGCCCCTTCCCACTGTTGGCTTAATGGACGCCTCACCTAACTTGGACACTACGATCCTATGCGTTAGGTTGGCATACACCCATTGGCATATTAGTGGGGGGACTCCTCTCCTTAAAAGTGCGTCGGTTACTGACTCGGATCCCACATTACTGAAGGCTCCTTCAATGTCAATAAACGCCGCTAGAGCTACTTCTTTGTTTTCAATTGACTTTGATAATAGCCTGCTTAGGTCATCCAGCGCTAGGTCTGTGGATTTTCCCCGCTGGTATGCATATTGACGATCACTTAATGGATTCACCGTTAAGATTTCGTCCCTTATATATCTATCGACCAGTTTCTCCAGCGTTTTTGCTACGAATGACGATAGACTTATCGATCTGTATGACTTGGTTGTTTGGTCCGTCATCCTCCCCACTTTAGGGAGATATAAGACTTCCACCTTCTGCCACACAGCTGGTATAAATCTATAGGCCAAACAAGCCTTAAAGATTTTACACAAATGTGTTATAATTACTACCAGACCCTTCTGGAGAAGGGCTGGGTATATTCCATCCATTTCTGGTGTTTTGAATGGACGGAATGTGCTGATAGCCCATCTGATTTTTGCAGGTCTGGTTATTTCGGTAGCTAGCTTCTAGTCGTCCCTTGATGGCCATACTGGCCTTTGACCGTGGCCTGTGCTATCCGTTCCTGCTTCCAAAAACCGTGAGCCAGGAAAGTGTGCCAATGTTAGCATTCTTAAACGTTTTACTGTATGATCCGTCCTCCTTTTTGAGAAGGCCGACCTCTTTCGCTGTACCACCCTTAGCCAGGACCTTGTGGATTCTTGAACATGCAGGGGTCGTTTGGACTTCCTCGCAGAACCTCCTCCAGGAGTCTCTTTTGGCTTTTCGGATTTCTTTATTGTACAGCGTTAACTTTTGTCGATACTCTTCCCAGTTATGAACGGTTTTGGCCTTATTAAATAGCCTTCTCACCTGAGCCCTAAGCTTCTGTAGGTGTTCGTTCCACCAGGGAGTGTTTCTCGTGTACTTTCTTGTCTGTTCCGGGCAGTTTTCACGATAAGCCGACCCAATAGCCTTGCTTACCCTGTCCACCTCCCAGTCCAAACTGTACACATCTCTTATTGATACCATTCTATCCTCGAGATTTTCATTGAGGGAATTTACATAGTCCTCCCAATTCGTTCTCCGTGGATTTCTGAACGTGGTTTCAATAATTTTAGGGGTGACAATATTAAACCTTACATGCCTGTGATCCGACCCAGACGGCTCGTCCGAGACATGCCAGTTTTCAATCTTGTCGTAGATGTTGTTTGTGCAGAGGGTCATATCAAGGACCTCCCTGCGCGAAACTGTTACAAGCGTTGGCTTTTTGCCTCTGTTTAATATCTGTAAGCTATTACTAAGTATAAATTGTAATAGATACTCACCTCTAGGGTTGACGTCCGTGCTACCCCACGCTATGTGATGAGCATTGGCGTCGGCCCCCACGATCAATGGTAGGTTTTCCCTCCGGCTGTAGCTTATGATGTCCATTAACTGGCCTGGAGGGCAAACCCTGTCTTCTCCAGGGAAGTACGCTGAACAGACCATTAGCCTTCTGATGCCTTCTTCCGTGGATATTGACAGTATGGCTGCAACAAAATCCCCAGTGCATAGCACCGGAATTAGCTTACATCCAACTGTCTTAGTAAACAGTATACAGGCACGAGGCCTTGTAGCCTTTGTGTCGTATATTTACTCACCTTGGTGCGGTTTTAGGCCTGCGACCCTGCCTCCATATAGCCAAGGTTCCTGCAGGAGGGCTACGTCCACGCCTTCTCTCTCAAATCTCCGACACATTATGGCCGATGCTGCCTTTGCATGCTGAAGATTTGCCTGCAAGACCCTGACTGCACCTACGTTTCCATGGAAGGTTGACGCTCACTCTCCCCAGCGATAACTTCCACAGTTGTGGCGCGACCTTTGCTGGAGGGGGCTGTGGTCCTCCCATCTTCGGGCTGCTCATTGTCGTGGTGGGCCGTTAAGTCTGCCTCCGACTCTGGGCTTCCCTGAGTCACAGGACGCTCATCCCCCTTTAGACGGAATTTAATTTTCCCTATCCCAAAGTTGGTGAGCATGTCCTGTGCTTTTAGCGCCTCCACGGACTCCTTATCCATGGAGGGGTGTAATAAATGGGGTTATCAATTCATGGCGCAGACGAATTCAAGAAGTGCTAAACAGTAATGGTGGTCACTTTCATAATATTTAAGTCTAAGTTATAAAATTATAAAACTGTTTTTATAAATGTGTTATTTGTTTAAATGTTATATTTTCTTAATTTAATAAAAAAATTCTATTTTGCGAATCCGATAATTTTGAAGAATTTCCTTTTTACTGAAGTGTTCTGAAAAGTTGGCCTACCAAAAGAGCATATCAGTTCAATTTTTGGCAGTTTTCATTTGCAACGAGCTCAAATGCACCGTTTAATAAATTGTTTTATTAGTCCGACCCTGTTTTTTATTTTTGATTCCAAACTCGCGCCCAAAAAACAAAAAAGTTATTTTCAACTAAAAACTATACCTACTCCTTTATTTCGGCCCCTTGTGTATATTGTAGATATGTTGTAATATCAGAATCATTGTCAGTGTAAGCTCCAGCTAAGTTTTTGAATTTTCCTTCACCTGTAAGTATAATATATTATTATTATTATTATATTATAACTAATATTTTTTGTTTCAAATTAAAAGCGTTATAAACATAAAAATCATTAATTAAATTAAATAACTAATTAAAAAAGTAGTAATTACCAAGATTCAGTTAACTGAAATTTACAGCCTTTATTTCGATATTAGAAAATACATTTCTAGCAGCCTTATGTATATTTATTTCAAAGCTTTCAAACAGTGTTAATGGATCAAATTTATCTCCACATTCTTTTTTGACGAAATCAAATGCACATGTATATAAAGATACTTGTTAATTCGGTAATAAACAAATACTAACTGCCATTGTCAATCCAGTTAATAGTAAAAAAAATGATAAAAAAAATTGTGCAGCACTTAAATGTTCCAACAACATAGCTTGTCTTCAGTTTGCATAAAAATTTTAAATTTGTTTTGCATGAAAATATAATAATTTAGCAACTACTTTTTCGGATATCCCTTATCAGTACCAAATTTCAAAAAGGGGTTATAATATCTTACTGCCGGAGTAAATTAGTATGTATCCGTGTAAACTAGATCCCAGCAGTTTGAACAATAACTTTTTTCTGAAATCGCTTGGAAATGTATAGTTTCTCGGAACAAATTCGAGGCGCTGGGCAACAAACTTTTCCGTACTGTACGAGAATATTTTTTTCTTTGTACTATGCCGAAAGTACGTCGTTCCGGCATCCGGCTTTAATATTACTGCAGAGAGCCTAACTTTTATGCCGTGATAATGTCGCGCAGACAGCGGGCCGAAAGAAATTATTCCTGCACTGATGTCACTGTCAGTGACACTGTCACTGTAAATGTCGGGGCAGGCACCAATATCTTTTAACACAGAAGGTAATTTCCTTCGTACTTTCGGCATAGTACAAAGAAAAATAGTATACACTACATGGACAGAAAGTTTGAGAGCCCTGCACTGCGCGCCATGATGCCCAGTGCATCATGGCGCGCAATGCAAGGCTCTCAAACTTTCTGGCCTTTTAGTGTAATATATTATTTCCTACCTATGTACGGGAATGATCCATAAACGTTTATAAGCAAATTCATATTTTGCGCCTTATTTTATTTGGCAATTAATTTAAAACAACATTAGTAGCAGTATTTAGTAACTATGGAGGCGTTTTGCACCTCTGGACATCATCGTCACTGTCCATTTTAAATATAATTTAAAATATTTAAGGCAATATGTAACTAACCGAACTGACACTTTTGTGACACTAATAAACAATGAATAACAAACAATGTCAACGAAACGGTTTTATAGAAAATACGATGATAATCAAAAACAGTTATGCATATATAAAACTTTCTTAGTTTATGATTATATTTAATGGGATTTCAGAAAAAATATTATGTGTATCTCGTAGTAAAAGCACATTCCCGGACTCAAATGTTTGTTGGCCTCGGCTATACGCCTCGGCCAACAATTTACATTGTCGTCCTGAAATGTAGCGCTTTTCTTACTAGATACACAATATACTATTACTATATAAATAATAACAACCAAATGTGTCATCTGTCACAACAATTTTACAAACATTAACACCTACATTCATTTTTGTCAATACCTTGCAAACTATTTTTGTAAATCTCGCTATTTCGAGGTCTTGAAAAGTTGTTTCTTTTTTTGTCGAATACCTTTTGCTTGTATACTCAATAACAAGTAATTTTTAGGATTGATTGCCACAGAATCTTTTCATTTGAACACATTTTTTTCATTCGTTATAGCTTTTATATCTATTATGAAAAATATTCTTGAAATTCTGTTTGCACGCATTGTTCTAATTGCTCCAAAACCGTTAGGATCCAAGTAGATAAAGAGAACCATAAAATTAACAAATTTTATTAAAGTAAAATTGTAATAGGAGTACAATTACCTTTGGACTAAATTCTCCGGTAATTTTCAGTGGCGGTGTTTATTATGGTTTACCAACTAGTATCTGATCAGTTTGTATTTGTGGTATTGTTTCGTGATATATTTTAGAGTCTGATTTTCTATTTGTAAATATAATTAAACCGAATTAGTTTAAATTAAATTAATTCATATCACTGTCGGCAATACACTCAGTTTTAATTTTTAGTTTTAGAAAATTTATTGGAAGCAGCAATTTTATTATATTTTCTGGGCTATTTGGTTTATTATATATACACATTGTAACGGGTAGCTCTTTTAGACACCAGACTCAGTAAAATTCGGTTTCAATTTAAATAAAGATTTATTTCTCTAATAATCTATGTACAATAAATGAAAATAAAATATTAATTTTATAAGAAAGAAATATAAACGACTCTGCGATCCCTTTGGACCTCGGATGGATCTCCCTGGAAATAAATACATTAATTATAGATTACGGTCGGTATCAGATAGTTATGGTAGGTCCTGACCGATCAATACTCGGTTACGGGGTAGGACAACCCTTGGTCAATACCCAAGGATCGGAACGGTGCAACTGATCAATACTCGGTTGCGGGGTAGGACAACCCTTGGTCAATACCCAAGGATCGGAACGGTGCAACTGATCAATACTCAGTTGCCGGGTAGGATAATCCTTGGTCAATACCCAAGGATCGGGACGGTGCAGCCGATCAATACTCGGCTGCAAAGGCAGGGAAGGTCGGTGGCTACTGGTCAATACCCAGACCCCAGGTTGGAGTTCTTCCAAGATCAGTACTCTCAGTCGAACTCACTTCTACAGCGATGACATCGCCTTTTTATACCAGCTGAACGGTGCTCCCACTCACTGGATGTGCCTGCGCGAGTTTGGACGACGTGTCGTATCTTGGCTGCGCATCTCGAATGGATGGTGGGAATGCTGGCAAGTACAACGATGACGCGGGGTTTCTGTGTTATCGTTACAACATGTAGCATGATTAGATCGCATTTATTTCTTTTATATGGTTTTATACATTATTTGATTCCTTCTGGGTGTTCGCGAATCCCAAATAGATCTTTTTGCAAAGAATTTGTTGTGGACAGAAATAATGAAAATAATAATAATAATCATTGAAAGTTGTGTTTGGAGATTTTTAAGTACTGCAGAAAAATTATAATTTCAAAAATTTAATAATAAACTAGTGCTAGTAAAAACTTAAAGTAATACAGAAGGCCAATAATAATACCACAAAAAACATTAATGCTTAGAAGCAAAATAGAGCTGACGGAAACAGTCATGAAGCAAAAATGAAGTATATGGAATTTGAACAATTTGGTAATCTTGGCTAAAAGCAAAATAGAACTGATGGAAAGAGTCATGAAGTTCGAAGAGAGATCAGCAAACAAATTATCTATGAATAAATCAAAAACCAAGTATATGGAAGAGACAACTAAACTGTTCGTTTGGGCACAATACATAACACTGATTACAGCAAAGGGAATACAATATAAAAAAAGTTGAAAGATTTCAGGTCTGGGGAACTGTCTACACAAGAGAACCTATTTCTAAAGAAGATATACAAAAGATTTAGGGCAACCGCGCTATAAAAGCTCTTAATAGGCTGTTAAAAAGCAAAAATATATCTTGTAGAGCAAAACAAATAGCCTACAAGACCGTAATATGACCGGTAGTGACGTATGCTTCTAAAACATGGGTCACAACAAAAAAAAAACATTGTCTTGATGTCCTAAATTTATTTTTTATCGAAGACCTATATGCATACAGAAATTCTGGTCCAAGTGCCTTTAGACGAAAATTTGTCAGCAACCCTTTTTGCCAAAGAACCAGAATTAAAGTTAACAATTTTACAAATTTTAAGAAATATTAACTGCGTCATAGTAAATACTTAATTAATTAAAAACTGCTTATTTTAATATATGAAATATTAACTGCGACATCTTATGGTGGCGTCATTGTACTTAATTTAGTAACTATGTTTTTAGTTGTCAGTTGCGTTTTTTTATTCCATATCAGATGCATTTTTGTTATACCATGTTTTATAGTAACTTCACAGGAACGCGGTCGAACAAAATAAAAAGTAGACTATGCCCATCTCCTGGTTCTGGGCTACCATCTTGCCAATTTTTAGCCAAATCCGTTAAGCCGTTCTCGGGTTATAAATAGCGTTACTAACACGACTTTCTTGTATACCTATAGATTAAAAAGAAATAAAGATATTAAGTTAGAATTTATTTGTGCAGTTTGTACTTGACTTCCGTTCCCTTAGATCAGTATACCTGGAGAGCTAACACTGGAGTAAGTTTTAAATAATAATGTAATTTAAAGTAACAATACAATATTTCAAAATATTCCAGAAATATAAGAAATGATTGCTAGCAAATTATCAGGTTACTGGTTGTTTTAACAAATTAACATTTTTTCGAGTACAGACCTGTGCAAAGACAATAAATGTTAAAGAATATCATTAAAATTTCATTTTACGAAAGTCCCGTGTCGAATAAAACTATGGAAAGAAGCTTTTTGTGGAAGCCATTGTTTGTAAGAAAACTATCTTTTCAGGCGACAACGGTCTAGGGTAAATATTTTTTAAGCTTCTCGCCTTTTTCCGCGGTTATTGTCGCATACATTTTCCAGTTCACAAAAGAGAGCGAGGATAATTTGTTATTTTAGTTTTTCTTATTCAGGATAAACATTTTGTGAACTCGTCTGTTTGATATAAACCGATTTTTAAGAAAATCTTTTATTCAGATTCAGGATATTAAAACCGGATCTTCTTTTAATAAAGGTTTTTTTATTACATTGTCACGGGTCAAATTCGCTCTAGTATAACTAAATTCTTACCTTATAAATCCGTCATTATTAAAGGTTTACTGGAGTCTGGAACCAGTTGATTTAGATCGATTATAGTTAATCATCAACTTATAAATATATTCTGGCCATAACTAATGTTGCTAATATTGTTTTGAAAGTAAATTTATTTAATTCAGGTTATGAATTCTTGTAGTGATTATTTTTTGAAATTACTGTCATTTTCGCTTTCATCTGACTGAAGTACTACCTCTTTCTTTTTGTCGATAACTATTAGTATTGTGTTCTACGGCCAGCTGTTTCGTGGAATTGTTGTTTTGCGTAACAAGATTGAAAATAAACGAGGGAATTAAGTAATGTTGAGATTTTGGTGTTACCTTGTTAAGTAATAAGATGAGTTGTTATTAAACGATTACTGTTTGTTCGTAAGTTGGTAGCTGTTAATCCTACGTTTATTGTCCTTACAGTGGTAGAGGCCATTCTCGAGTCTGACAGATTTTATCGAAAGTAGTTGATTTCTCTGTCCTTTCTGTTATCTGCTTTTAATTAAGAAGGTTGTCGAATACAAGCCAGAAGATTTTTGGTTTAAGTTTTAAATCGCGGTGAATCCGTAACAATTAATTTTGGATTTTTGAAACTAAACCTTTGCCACGTACTTTAAGTAAAAATAATATAAAATCAAATTTTGAAAAATTAAACTTATGGTTTAAATTGAAATCTCCAACTCCAGCTAAGATGGGTAAGTCGTTTCTCTACTGGCAAATTTGTGCCCAGCTCAGCCGAAGAGGGTAAGTACAAAAGTGAGTCGCGCCACCGATTTAAACGGTACAAATCGGAAACCCCTGATGTTCCAGGCACTGACCTATCTTACTGGAGATAAATAATGAATTTAAGAATCTTAATTAAAAAGAAAATTGATTGAGTAACAAATATAGTGAGTGGGTGATGATCTGAGTAAGACACAAAGTTAGATCTATCAATTATATTAACGGAAATAAACCCAACAGAGTAATTTACAAGATATAAAAATATATAATCAAACAAGAAAGTTAATAATAATAATGTCAGCAAATAATGCCAAGAACTTGGCAGTTTTAATATTGAGTGATCACCCAGCGCAATAATAAAGATTCAAAATTAATAAATCCTATAAAATAAAACAATATTTAAAAAGGTTAGGCCAACTCTTTACAATGTCTTAACTTAAAATTAGATTTTTGGCTTATCTGTATATCTGCAGATCTGAAGTGAGGCTTTTGTTAATAGCCTGCTACTCTGTGGATGGTGAGGCTCGGTGTTGATTCCTCAGTAGTGAGCCGATCTACAATACACTTGCCAGGTCCAAAAACAAATGTTCAGCCAATACCAAAAATAATTTCAGCCAGAACCAAAAACAATTTTACTCGCCAGGTCCAAAAACAATTTTACTCGCCAGGTCCAAAAACCCCTTTTATATTAAGATTTGGGGTTAAGCAGTGAATCTGCGATGTTATTTCGCTAACAACCTATAGCAAATTTCGATTCTTAATCGGATGTCCACGCTTCTTCGTAACGAACTCCTTAGCAATCACACGAAGAAAGCACCATTTAATTAAATCCCAAAAATATGGAGTATCTATACGCCTACTTAAAAATACCACAAAGGAATAACCAAAAATGAGGCTTAGATAAAATGCAAAAGGTGCGCTAAAATCACGATATCTCCCGCATACCTTACCGCGATGACACTTGTGAGTATAGAAGGGGAAATAGTGTGTTCCGTTGTGCAAAAACGGCTTGTTAGATATTAATTTGATTTCCGAAATGATGTTAAAATTAAATCGAATTCATTAAACTAAATGTATTATTAATATCAAAAGGAATCAATGCACTTATTTACTTAATTTAAAATTTAAGCTATTAGCTTAGACAGTAAAAACCCGATATGTTTTCGACCTAACAATCAAATTCTCTACTCTCCCCACGGGTCAAGTCAATAATATTCCTACCACACGGACCAGAACCCGTTTAGAGGCTAACAATCGAGCTAAAACATTAACTTAACTTTTAAATATATTGACGCCGATTTCTGCACGTGACACCTTATTTTCCATTTTGAATCGCTGTGGAGTTTGTTCCTGTTGTTATTTTTGGACAGATTCTTTGGAAAAAAAACCGCGTGGTCGGGATTTTTGTGAAATCTTCTGTGGTAAGTAAAACGCCTTTTATTCATGTGGTTTGTTCAATCCTTATGGTTTTCTCTTTTCTTGTTTTATCTCCGACGAAACGTAGATAGATCACGAAACAGACAGTAGGTAGATTTGGAGATTTAAAACCGTTCAGACGGTGAACTGTGGTAGAATTCCCGCAATTAGCAACGAGGAGATTGATTTACCCGTCTACCAGCTAGGGTGTCACTAGCTTAATGAAAGAAACCCTATCTTAATAGGTGAGATACGATATTTTATTTTTATAAGATTAATAACGCCATATGGTCGCAATTTTAGTTGTAATATCTTTATTTTGCATATGTATTTCTTTGTGTCTTGTATGTAGGTTTATTTATGTGAAACTAGACTCCTTTTTGCTTATTGTTTTACTATTATTAATTAATTTTATGTTAAATTTTGATTTAATTTATTGTTATAATTTCGTTGTGACTAGCAAGTCAAATTTAAGTTTGTTGAGTACATTTAAATCATTAGTTTTGATCATTAATTGTAAATTCAGAGAAGTCAACTTCTAAATGTTGTATTATTCATTTAAATTCATTTTTATTCTTTCATTGTAGTACAAATTTAAGTTAATGTGTTCAAATTGTATTAAAGTTATTAAATCAAATTAATTCAAGGAGTCATTAAAATCTGTTTAAGCTATTGTTAATACCAAATTACGATTTTAGGGTCCTAGATACAGGCATAAAATCTAGTTACGGGCTCAAGTCCTAGTTACGGGCTTAAGTCCTAGTTATAGGCTGAAATCCTAGACCTGATACTTAGTTCGAGCTTAAGTTATTGTGGTTGGTGCAAGCCTATTGGTTTTGGAACAGGCTTGGTTTTTGGAACCGACCTAAGTATTAGAGACGCCGAGGACTAACAGATAAGCCTAACTAGATTAAGTCGCAACTATAGTTAGTTAAGATCTATTTTTCTTGTTTTTTCTTTATTGAGTGTGATCACACATATTGATAAATTTAACTTTTAATATTATTCATATATTCTTATTTTATATAAATATCAATAGCGTTGTCAAGCACGAGGCTTGGCAGTTGTGTAAATTCTTAATTTTATTAAAGAAGGGTCTAGTTGATATTTTGTTTTATTTAGCTCACTTTATCGTTTTTTTTATTGTGCAATTCAAATAGTACTGTTTAATATTTTGAATTTATTTAATTATCTCCAGTGGGTAAAGTAGTGCCTGGAACATCAGGGGTTTCCGATTTTAACCGTACAAATCGGTGGCGCACTCACTTTATTTTGACACTTACCCTCTACGGCTGAGCTGGGCACAATTTGCCAGTAGAGAAACCGCTACCGAACTCAGCTGGAGTTGAATTTCAATTAATTAATTAATTAATTTAATTTTTCAAAATTTGATTTTGTTTTTACTTTCATTAAAATACGTGGCAACATCCAACTAATGAAAAAATTAGGGCGAGAATTAAATAAAAAAAAGTTTAATTTATGCAATTTAATACCATTTATTGACAAAAAACTTTAATAGATACAAAACTAAGTGTTAAACAGTATAAAAGATTAAACAAACTTCATATTTTGGGTGATATGATTTCTTGATAATTATGCCGTTCGTCATCTTGCAATTTCTTAAATGTATGGTATATTGAGACTTTTAAACTGCCTTTAATTTGTTAAATTTTACCAAAAATTCTTCTACTTAATGACTCCTAATACTTTAAATTTGCACGGTATGTTTATTTGTTAAATTTTAATTTGCCTTTGTAAAAATTGTATTGATTTATTTTGCAAATAAACATCTATTCTATTCTATTCTATTCCATTCTATTCTATTCTATTCTATTCTATTCTATTCTATTCTATTCTATTCTATTCTATTCTATTCTATTCTATCCTATTCTATTCTATTCTATTCTATTCTATTCTATTCTATTCTATTCTATTCTATTCGATTCGATTCTATTCCGTTCTGTTCTATTCTATTCTATTCTATTCTATTCTCTTTAAGCCACAGTGATATGTTTATTGGTACGTGTTTTTGTTAGCATCAGCTACATACAATTTTAATCCGTACTAAGCGTAAGCTAAAATACATGAGTTTGTTGGCTAGCGGTGTCTCGATTGTTTTGTATGATCTATAATAACAGCTCTTACATTTTAGAAAGACCTAAGAGAAAGTTCTCGAGTTTCGGTTAGTCTCCGTGATATTTTGTACCAAACTCCAATTCTTCAATCGTTAATCTGTCTATATTGTTTACGTAAGGCTTAGGGATTAAAACACTCGCAGAGTCTTGACTAGTTTCAGCGATATACAATAGCAAATCTTAAGATGATCTAAAGCAAAATATTTTGCGGAGAATAATTAAGTTCATTGATTTTAAATACCTTGAAAGATATACCATATGGCAAAGTATTAAATTACTGACAGAATCTAAACTTAATTTTTATTTTTATTTACTTTTGTATATAATATTACTTCTGATCATCTGTCACCTACATTAAACACTTAAAATCACTTTTAAATATTTGTTATTAGTTGCAATCACTCACAATTACTTGCAAACTTGAAATCACTTTTAAACACTTAGTTGCAATCACTTACAGTTACTTGCAATTACTTGTGATCACTTTTGATTACTTGCAGTTACTTGTGACCACTTTCAATTATTGGTGATCATTTTCACTAATTTGTGATAATTGTGAGTTACTTGTAATCACTTGTTATTACTTAGGTATAATCTATTGTGTTGACTTGCAATAACTTGTGATCACTTTTAATTACTTGTGATCACTTGCAATTACTTATGGTTACTGGCAATTACATGATCACTTGTAAGCACAAAAAAAGTTGTTATCAGTATTAATTAGTTGTGGTTAGTTGTAATCAATTGTGATTACTTGTATAGTATTATTATTTGTTTTACTTGACTACACATACAAGTATGATGTGACGTATCATGACTGTCGTGACGTCAAATTTTTGGAGTTCATATGTTTTAGCGATCTAGCTACTATCTTGTTACCAAAAAGCTATGCTTTTAAACATTAAAATACTCCGAAACTAAAGCATAATACTACACAAAAACATAAGCTGTATTTATAGAATTTAGAAATTAGACAAACACGAAATAAGTTAAGAAAATAACAAAAAAATGGCACATCTGGCAGGACTCGAACCTGCAATCACTACTCAAAGCCGGTAACGGCTCTAACCACTTCAGTCATAGATTCATTAGTAATAAGTCGGCTTTTTGATCTTTTTGACTGAAATGGTTAAAGCAGCTATCGGCTATAGGTAGAAATTGCAAGTTAATGTTCTGCCGAATGTGATATTTTTGATTTCTTTTTAATGTCATTTCTTGCTTGTTTAATTTCAAAATTTTTAAACTTTCATGAAATATGTCATAAAATAATTATTTTGCTAAAAATATAAGTTACATTTTTGATTATAGTATATTCCTGTATTTATGTACATTGTAAACGTTTAGGCAATCTTTTGCTTATTTAATACTGCAAATAGAAAGTATGCTGTAAACGTAATTCGGCTTAAATTCCGCAAAAACAATTTTTCACTGGATGTGCACAATGGAATAAATACTAAAACGAATAATGAAAACCTTTTACGCTATTGGTACTCCTAGCCAAATCTTCTTCGGCGTTGCATCGGTGAATCCATATAGTGGTTCTCGTCGACGACCGTATCTTAATTTGTGACCTGTGATAAAATTATTTTTGAAATATTGCCAAAACTCTTCAGTACTGTTTCCAAAATTAAAAAAAAAACATTTCGATTTCTAAATATGCATCAGTAACTTTTTTTAAGGCACGCAAGAATATTTAAGTTATCATTTCAACACATACCTAACTATTGCAGTATAGGGTACCGGACAGTAATCGAAAAAAAATCTAAGATGTGTTTTAAAATAAAGTTTGTTATACAACAATATCACTCAATAAAGATTTTTAAGAAATAACAATGATTTATATTTCTAAATCAATAAATAAAGTTGCCTAAATTATCTGTAACGTGTAAGAACCCAAACGCCGATCACAGTGCGTAACGTCATATGTAAGTAGCCTTAAGTAAACAACACTGCTTTGTATGTTATTACGCGTTTTTTTACGATTTATTTACATTTTTCTAAAAATATTTAATTGTAAATAGTTACGAATTGAAGGACTATAGTCATAACAGAAGTTGTCGTAAGTGCTTGAAGCCTTCTGTTAAGTTTTTATTATGGAACAAGGTTATACAAAAGCCAAAAATAGAAATCTCCCAAAAGTAGATTTTTATAGTCAGCAGTTTCTTTGCCACTAATTCAGACATTTGTTCTGCCGAATTTAGAAATGTCAAAACATTTGTGTAAGTATTTCATTTTTTTTTTTGTTTATCTTAACCATAGAAATGATTGAAGAAATAAGTAAAACATAACCTATAATACCTACATTAAATACACACTATGATTATTTGTATTATGGGCTGTGTAATAACACTCTAGGTAGAGTACTTACATCAAAGTGATCTTCACAGAAGTAAATTGGTGAAGTAACAGACATTCCATCGCACTTTCGTCTTGCTGGGTCTAACTATTTCTTCGTATGCCTGGTTTTCGAGGTACATCAAAAAAAAATTATTTGGAGTAGTTACTGATGTAATCCACATCGAGGTACAACACACCAACGATATCTTTTTCGGTCCATGATGATTAAGAAACACAAAATACTTAATTTATCCAAGCACTGATCACTTGTAATATGGCTTGTAGTTTGTTTACCTCCATATGACGTCACGCGATCTGAATTGACATGAAGTGTTCTTTTCGCGGCAATTTTAAATAAATTATGTTTTTGACGTTTTCAAGTACTAAAATATTATTTTTTATGGCTATATATATAAATAAAGATTTTTAAACACTATTTAAAAAGTTGTCCGGTTCCCTATTGCAGTATTTTCTATGTTGGATTTTACGTTTTAAATCAATTGTTTGTTCTAATTATTAAACCAGTGATTGATTTAAATGGCTAAAAGATCATTAACTTAACTTAACGCTGTCACTGGCTTCAGAAGGTTTGGTCTGTATAAACAAGTTTAAATGTTGCCCCATGAATTATACTAATTTGCTTTTATTTCATGTACCATCTTACTTGCATCTGCTGCAAAAGGTTTTGCAATATGTGAATGCGCTTCATTGTATTCGATTATATTTTTACTGTTTGTACATATGCCTAATTGCTTTGCACTTTACTTATAATAGTTTCGACACTTTTGATGCACATTTTTACCCTCAATTATACGATTTTAAATAAACTTAATATTATCGAATACTAGTTGTACTCGCAACGTCGTTCGCGTGGCGTGTGATTGTTGTATAAAAATTTCTTACTCCACCCCATTTAAGGAATTGGAGAGAAATTTTTATACACCAGATGTTAAGTTGAAAGAAGACAAATAAATCTGTGAAAACCGCATGCGAATCGTGTCAGTAGTTTTCATGTAATGCGCGCACAAACATACAGACAGACAGACAAAAAAATCTAACCACATTTTTGGGTTCTATTTTGATGTACCCGCAACGTCGTTCGCGTGGCGTGTTGATTTTTGTATAAAAATTTCTTTCCTCACCCCGTTAAAGGGTGGAGGAAGAAAGTTTTATACACCAGATGTTAAGTTGAAAGAAGACAAATACGTCTTTGAAAACCGCATTCAAATTGGATCAGTAGTTTTCATGTGATGCGCGCACAAACATATACATTTCTACAGTTTTATTATATGTATAGATAACATATGTTTTTGACGGGAGCTAAGATCATAATCTGCGATTTTAAATTTATTTACACGTGTAAATATAATTCAAAAATTTTTCGCAAATTTATGCCAGAAAACTATTCTGTCCTGATACATACTCACACTTCGATCCACCTTAACGCTATTATATAGTTCTGTTTGCCCTTTTCCCCCTAATAATGTTATGGGAACCTGACTTAGTAGCAGCCTGTGAGCAGTTGCCATAGCCTCTCCCTGTATATATGTTTGTATTTAAATCTTAATTTTCTTACATTATGTAACTGTTAAAACTTTTGCCCTTAAAAGGCTTTACCATATGTACAAATAGCTCTTGACAATGCTTATTTTTTCTAAACATTCGTATAACTTATCACAATACATTTTAAATATTTTCTTAAATCATTTTTTTATATTAAAGTCATTATAAAAAAGGTAAAATAATATTGTTAACAGAAATCATCTATACCTTTTTTATATAAATAATAAAGATTAAGATCTGACTAACGAAACAAGTGGTTTTGTAAAACAAAGGAACAAAAATACTACAAATTTGAAACGAACAGAGAAACTTTATTTACGTAATGAGGACAAAGTGGCAATTGTTGTTAGGTTCAAACAGCGTGATTACACTTTTCATTCATTCGCATCTGGCTCCCTCTTTTGTACATTACTGGAAGTAATTTAATATTCAATTACAAATTTCATATTCAGCATTTCTCTCTTAGTAGTAGAAGGCAGATAACTTTTGTGCTTTCTCTGTGAGTGACTACATTCAAACGAGAACAATGGTCTTTTCTGGATGGTAGAGAGAGAATTTCTCGAGACAGCACCGTTTAAGTAAAACTATTCGTTTTCTAAATCCAAAAGGAAACCCAGATCTACGCTAGATGTTCTTACTATTGTTATGACATGACAGTAAAGTTAATATTTCTTAAATGAAAAAACATAATATTTTATTATGGCAATATTTAAATCACCCTCTGGAATTCATAGTTATCCAAATAACAAGAAGCTAACTCAAAATATACTACTGAGAAAGACTTTCATTCTGCACACGTGAGACTAGGGTTTGAGAGAAAAAAAGAATACTAGAACATGTTATCTTTCTCATGTTGTGAGCTTAATTAGCTCTTGGGATGAAGAGGAGTACTCAGCAGCTAGTCAAGCTTCTTTTTTACACTCAGTCTCACATCTTCAGCACGGAAGGATGTCTGTGTTAATATATATGCTCGAAGGTTTACTCGCTTAAAACGGGCAGTGAGAAGCGACGTTTATAGTATTTCCGAGCCTCTTTCACCAAATGCAAATTATTATTAAAAATCATCTTTATTCAGTTAATAATTATTTTGAGATATTTTAAAATTTTAATAAAGAACCAAAGAGACATTGAAGAAATTGAAATAATGTCGCATCCAGTGGGACTCGAACCCTAAACCTTTACCTCTGCGTGGCAAGCTATGGAAGCTGAGAAATTATTTAGCTTTTTTGGTCGTTAAATTCAGCTCATCTCACATGTGACACTTATTCACTTTCTCTTTAAGTACAATAGTATGACATTACTGAGAGAAAAATTTTGTCGAATCGACAATTGAAACATTAAACTCTTAAAATTTTTGAAATTTAGAAATTATACAAACAAGAAATTATTAAAATGACATTAAGAAAAAATTGAAAAAATGTCACATCCAGTGGGACTTGAACCCACCATCACTGTCTTACACGTAGGCATGCTTTAACCCTTAAGCTATTGGATGCTCAAGTGGTTAGGAAGCGAAACGTTATAATAAAATCAAATCCTGTCAGATATGACATTCACTCACTTTCTCCTTAAGCACATGTTACATGACGTTAATGAGAGAGAAGATTTGTCAAATCGCCAATTGAAACATCAAACTCTAAGTCATTTTATTTGTGCCCTGTCTTATATGTTTATTCGGTTAGGAGACCGGAACCATTGATTTTTAGTAAACTATTATTTTTGTGTTAACTCTCAACAGATTTTTGAAATTTAGAAATTATACAAACAAGAAATTATTAAAATGACATTAAGGATAAATTGAAACAATGTCACATCCAGTGGAACTGGAACCCACCATCACTGCCTTATACTCAGGCATGCTTTAACCACTTAAGCTATTGGATGCTCAAGTGGTTAGGAAGCGAAACGTTATTGTAGTAAGTTTATTGTAGAACTTGCTATCTATAGATCTTCCTCAGCGAATAAAATTTGTACAATTTTTTATAGATAAAAAGAATGCAAACAAACAATTTTATTAGCAATATTTAATGGCATGAAATTAATTTTACACGTGAAATTACAAACAATTATGCGTGAGCAGGATCTATGTACTCAGGCGAACTCACCTGTTATTGTCTATGATCGCCTTTGACCAGTAAATTATTGATTTTTTGGAACACGCTTTAAAAGAAATCCTCAGATGGTTGCGTTGAGGTGCACACACTATCGCCGATTACCACCAACTTCTTTTTATCATTTTTTTCATAACGTTTTGTATTGGTTGTATACATCACTAAATAATGGTTGCAGAACAAACTTACTTAGAAAAGGCAGATGAGAAAAAGCAGGGATTCTTTAAGAATGTAAATATTATTACTAGGAGGCAGTCAGAAAATTACAGAGGTCTTAATATAATCTCTATGTAGAAAGAATCTACAGTAAAGCATTAGAAACAAGATAAAAAGGATGTAAAGAACAAAATATCCGAAGATCAGTCAGTGTTCACAACGAGAAAATTATGTATTGAGCACATTAAAACAATCATGCAGATGATCAAAAAAAAACGCTAGGTACAGAGACCAGTATTTCTCTCTTATAGACGTATGTCTGCAAAGAAAATTTTGTAAAAATCAATGAGGCATCTGGAAATACCTTATCCGATAGTTCATGCATCAAAAGAATTATACAGAGAAAATATCCATAGAAGTATGGAATAGGCTGACTTTAACAATTCATCCTACAAGGCAACTTTGTATATTTCAAAATAGCTATGGAACACTTGGAAATAGATGAGAACCTTGTCGTAAAAGGTAGCAAAATTTTAGTTGTGTTCCAAATATCTAAAACCTGGAACAACAGAGTATGAAATAGCAAACTGACTTGGGCAGATAAGAACTGCGAGCAAACAGCTGAATTATGTATTATGGACAGAAGTGTAAATTGGAACACCAAAACAAGGTTACACGACACATTTCTATGATCCATTATAATGTACGGGACAGAATGTTGGGTGATGAAGATGAAACACAAAGTAAAATAACTACAGTGGCAATGGACTATTGGAGGTGATGCTGCAGATTAACCAGAGTAGACAGAATACTCAATGTAAAAATTCGGAGGAGGTCATAAATTGAAAAAAATACATATTTTAAAGAGAAAAGACTGTTATGATCTCTGGATTACAATATTAACAGACAGAATGTAAGGACGAAGTTAACATCGCCATGAAAAAGAGAGGTTTGGAAGATGGAGATTGGAAGAATAGAGATGTTTGGCTGCTTGGTTCGACGCGAGAAAGACGGAGTCAGCCTTAAATATCCACTATATAAGTATTATCTTATCAAAAATACGTAAAAAATCGTAATCACTTGTTATTACTTGTAATCACTGGTAATCATTTACAACTACTTGTAATCGACTAAAATTAATTGTTATCAGTTATGATCAATTGCAAACACTTATTGCCACTTGGCACAAATGTTATCAAATGTTATTACTCGTGTTTGCTTAAAGTACTTTGTCATCACTTGTAAACACCGTTTAAGATATTAGTTAACCAAACATTAAACATATCATACGCCTGACGTGACGTATCGTAACGAGCGTAACGTTCGTAGTTGTCGTGAAAGTGGTGACGGTTTCGTAATTCATACGTCTCAGCCATCCAGCTCTGTATCCCGCCATAAGAAATTTATGCTTGCATAAGACATTCTGGATAAGGTAATAGCAAAAAATTATCTTCTGGAGTCATATAAAATATGCTATCAGGCGTAATCTTGACAGGTTTGACCAAAACATATTGGAAGTATCAGAAAAATTTGGCTAAAATATTGGTTATAAATATTCATCGCTATCTTGGTAACGATGAATATTTTTAGTTTAATTCTTCGTATTTTGTGGTAAAGTTTCTCCAGTTAATATATAAACAATTCCTAATGAACGACACTGTATCCTACACAAAACTACAGTTAATGGCTTCTAAGATCACATAATCTTTAACACCTATACAGTTGATAGAGTAAGCAATCAATAATACGGGCTTGAAAAATACTGGCTTAAAGCAATTAGCAATATTATTAAAATTAAAATTCTAAATGTTTTTTTACTTGGTTTTGCTACTGTACATATACTACAAATACATTCATCAAGATTATTACGATCTATCACTGTACATCTTTTCTGATCTCATATACGGCATAAAAACATTTTAGCGATTCTTTATTTTAGTTATCTTGGGAAAACGCGTAGGTGCAGAATAAAAATCCCACATCGTCGTTTTTTTTTGTATAATTTTAATTTAGTGATATAACTTTACCTCATATTGTTTGGTATTATCTTTCTTTTATTTCTGAAAAAGGTTTTTAAAAATGTATTTCTTATCGAGACTTTTATTATCTTTATTAGTCATTTGCTTTGTTTCTTTCTCTGAATATTTTTCGACTAGGTATACTTTTAGTAATTGCAACGCGCCATTATTCTACTAGCTAAAATATTAATTATGTATTTAACATTAGTTTTCTCATCTTAACCATGTTAACTAAGAACAATTAAACTACAATAGGAAATCTAGGGAACCGATTGTCATAAGTTTCTACAGCAATCAGTTCCCCAGATTTCCTATTCTAGTCTACTATTAGATAATTAACAAAATATATAAAAAATGATAGGAGTTGTTTTAATTGTAATGTAGCGAAAAAAATATTTAGGTACGGGCGCTAGAGAAAATAAGTACTAGAAAAAAAATTTTCAGTAGGTTTAAGATATTTGCTATATATATATATATATATATATATATATATATATATTGAAATGGATTCTCCTTCTGGAACACCCTCTTTCAATAAATTTATCGGTCGTGGATTCCAAAATTTTTAAATTGATTGTCCTAAAAATAAAGTACAAAATTATAAATATAAAAAAAATTCTTTCGCGTGTTTCTAAATCTTTCTTCTTCTGTTTTTTCCACTCTTTCTCTATATCTTCCTCTTCCAACTACTTTCCAACTCCTTCTTACTGCTGCCTTTCCATCTATTTAATACCTTTCTGCTGCTCAACTCTTTCTCTATACCTTCCTCTTCCTACAACTTTCCAACTCCTTCTTGCTACCGCCTTTCTACTTATCTATCACCTTTCTGCTCTCTTAAAATTTCCAACTCTCTGCTTTTCTGTATCTTTCAAGTTTTGGTTTCTTTGTATTTTCTTATTCTTTTAATTATTTATTATTATTATGTTTTTATTTTAATTTAAATTCAAATGCTTTTATTTACAATAGTTTTATTTTATGACATTTTTTAAAATTAACTTAATGACAATCTAATCAATAATAATCTTAACAACATAACTTATCTACTAAACAAAAACAAATCCAATATAAAAAAAATACTTAATCAAGACAACCGATTCAAAAATCCCGGACCACGTTCAACAACCCATTGAAGGAACCTGTCCCAAGAAGAAAAATCCATATCAATATATATATATATATATATATATATATATATATATATATATATATATACAGTAAGGTAAATAGTGGGTATCTAGCAAAATTAGACGAAGTGTAATCTTTAAGATTAAATACTCCAATATTTCGTTAAAATTTTTTTAACATCTTTAGGAAGTTACTACAAATGTTACAATTAGATTACAATAATAACTAGTTATGTTCTGATAATATTTCACTTACTCTTGTGAGGATGTAGCCAACGATGGAATTAGAAGGACATAGGTGTGATGAGAATAAAATATGGAAAACAATCACCATAGTGTGTCAGACCAAGATATTATGTAGTTGAAACTATTAGTAAAACTTCCCAGGATAAAATTCCATTGGAAATACTTAACAACCGGCGGCCGTACTGTGTCCTAACTAGTCAGCAAACTACGGTTCACGGTTTGTTCGGCCCAAGCGCAGGGATGACCAAAAAATGCTTCGAATTTAACATTCAAGAGACATCATTAAAGGGGCCAAGAAAGGTAAAATCTTTCTGTGCAACATTATAACTGCTGACAAAGTGTAAAGTTTTTAATACTATCCCGAAACCAAGCGTCAAAGTTCCGCATGAAACAATTCAAGCGAGCTAAATGGCATTTTAACCATCAACTTTCTCCTGTTATGGCACCATGCGACTTTTTCCTGTTGAGTAGACTACATTTGTTCATAAAGTGACAGTGGTATGCCGACGTATAGGCCATCCAAATGGCGTCGACGACGATTTTAAAGAACGTCCCCGTCAATGAGCTAAGATCGTCATTCGAAAAACTTTTGAACTGTGCAATTTATTGTAGTAACTCTAAAGTAGACTATTTAAAACAAAATAAATTCCATATGCCAAAAAATAACTGTTTGTTAATTTTTTTCTTTGTCCTGTTTACTTTGCCACAGACCTCGTATTAATATGGGGAATATCTTTTAATTAATACAATTTATGGGTTGTGAATTCCGGCACTTTTGAAATTGATTACTATCACAAAAAATATTGTTTTCTTCTTGTTTTCTTTCTGCTCCTCTCTAGCTCCTTTTTTCTATTGCTCTATACCTGTCTCCTTTAGTCAATTTCCAAATTCTTGTCTTTTATGTGTTTCGTTTACTTTTTACTTTTTTCATTATCTTTATTATATTTTAAATTAATATTCTATTTAATGACTTTTTTTCAATTACAATCTTTGAAAATCTAATCTATAAATATCTAATATCAAAATTACAACTAAAACTATCAACCAATAATTAAAGGCCAGTCTGCATTCCTAGAAATATTCTTAGAGAACTTATATGGCATAAAAACCACTTTTAGCAATCCTTTAATTTTGTTACTTTGTTATCTTTGGAAAACGCGTCGTCTTTTTTTAAATAAACACAATTTAGGGATATAACCTCACCTGCTTTTGTTTGGTGTTCGTTTTCTTTATTTTTTAAAAACGATTTTTAAAATTGTGTTTCTTTTGAAGACTTTAATAATGTAATAGATTTTTTGTACTCAGTAAAAACTGTTTTTTTTTTCCTAAATATTTGATTGCGCTAACAGGTACTTTATTGCTGCTCTTAGCCACTCTTTTTATAACGTAATACAGAACTACAAACTGTTGTGTGCCAATTTATATGGCAAAAAACACTTTCTGTATTGATTCAAAACGATATTTATTGTATTGTTATTGAAGATGATTTCAGAAAATACACTTCTACTACATCAATCCCACAGACTAACCCAAACGCGTGATCACCACTCAAATTTGCATATATGTATTGGCTAAAACAGAAAAGCTTTTTACGCTGGCCAATCAGATTTAACTGCAGTCGGTCATTTTAATATTAATAAAAGAAATTTAATCATAAACATTTACAAAAATCAAATTAAAACAAATATTTTATTATCCTTTGATGAAATCGTGCGAAAAGTAGGAACCATTGCTGGAGTGTCTCCTTCAAGTTTCTATGTCATTATGAGGGAATATAAAGAAAAGCTTTCTTTTTTGACTTCAAAACCATAGCACTCATGAAAGACAATTATTGAAAAGATAGCCGATTTTAATTTAAACGCAATTAGAAGGGTAGTACATTAATTCATTTCAACTGTAAATTTTTTAAAACTACTAAAAAATATAATACTGAAACACTTATGGGGGCTTTTTACACAATTTATTTACAAAATTGTTAAGATACACTGAACTCTGCTGGATAAAGTCTAACTACTTGACAATACAATGAACTCTTGTGAACACTTGACTCGAACTGACGTTAACTGCCCATGCATCCCCTTATATACAACATTATTTAATCTAGTCAGTGTGTTTAGAAGTTTCTAGAATTTTCTAGAAACATTATTTAAAATGGTCAGTTGATTTTTTTTACAAACTTCTAAAAATCAACTGTCAACAACAATCTTTCAAATTAAGGTCCCTTCCTTTACGGTTATCCCGTTACACTGCCCCCTCCTTAGATTCATTCCTCCTGGAATGTTATTTCCTACATCGGAATCCCGCACACTCCCTGAGCCAGCCAAACCATCTTCTTGGAGTTGCTGCGCATCTCCACTGTGGTTTCCCTGGTAAGGCGCCAAACGATCATGATGGACCACGACGGGTTTCCCTCTGGGAATTTTCACGATCCGATAAATGACATCGTTAATCTTCTTTTTGATGGTGTAAGGACCTTCCCAGTTCTTTTGTAATTTGGGACAAATACCTCGACGCCGTCGGGGGTTATAGAGCCAGACTAAATCTCCAACTTGGTAACTCTTTTCCATTGTCCGTGTGTCATAGTACCTCTTCATCCGATCACTAGATAATTGTAGTTTTCCACGCACCAGGTTGTGTATATTTTCCATTCGATTCTGAAGGTCGGCGACATATTGTTCACGTGCCATTTCTTCACCAGGTTTACAACCAAACACCAAGTCCCATGGTAGCCTCATTTCTCTACCGAACAGGACCTTCGCAGGCGTTTGGCCAGTTGATTCGTTGATGGCCGATCGAATTGCCATTAGAAATAGTGGAATATGTCGATCCCAATCACTCTGACAATCTGACACCACTTTTGACAGATAGTTGGTTATAGTCCGGTTCATTCGTTCCACCATTCCATCAGACTGAGGATGCATCGCTGTGGTTCTCGTTTTGCGGATGCCTAATCTTTGGCAAACTTCTTGAAACAGCTTGCTCTCAAAATTTCTCCCTTGGTCTGAGTGTAATTCTAGTGGTACCCCAAATCGGCTTACGAATTCTTCAACCAATATATCTGCTAAAGTGGTGGCTTCCTGATTGGGAACCGCATAGGCTTCAACCCATTTAGTGAAGTAGTCCATTACAACAAAGATGTACTTGTTTCCTACATCGGTCTGTGGAAGTGGCCCCAATACATCTACTGCGATTCTTTCAAAAGGACTTCCAACCAGGTATTGCTGCATTTCCGCCTTCGGTTTTCGGTGCGGACCGTTACTGGCAGCACATGTAGTGCATTTGCGACACCAATCTTTAACATCATTAGTGCAATTTACCCAGTAAAATCTATCTCGGATCTTTTGCAGCGTTTTCGTGATACCCAGATGTCCTCCAGAACTATCATTATGCATCTGTTTTAAAATTTCCAGTACAGCATTTCTTGGGACCACTATTTGTTTCCTTGCTTCTGTGCCCTCGGAATTTTCTACAAGTCTTTTAACGAGCCCTCCGTCCAAAATTAAAGAGTTCCATTGGGACCAGTATGCTTTTAAAGCAGGAGAGGATGAGGATATCTCTCTCCACAACGGACGACGGTCCATTCTCTTCCACTCCCTAATCTTTCTCAGAACGGGATCGTTTTCTTGTTGCTCCTCCAGCATAGAGCTCTCGTCTTCTGGCACAACCTTAACTAAGGCAAGTTTTTCCTCGTTCTGCTCCATACGGGTACAATGGGGGCCATCAGGTCGACATGGTCTTCTGGAGAGTGCATCAGCATTACGATGTCAGGTTCCAGGTCTGTGCTCGATTTCAACATCATACTCCTGCAGTTTTTCGAGCCATCTTGCTATCTGTCCTTCTGGGTTCCTAAAGCTAAGTAGCCACTTTAAACTAGCATGGTCTGTTCTGATCAGGAATTTTCTGCCATACAGATATTTATAAAAGTGATCGACGGATTTTACAACTGCTAACAGTTCCCTCCGAGTTACACAGTAGTTCTTTTCAGCTTTCGATAAAGTTTTGCTGAAGTAACCAACCACTCTTTCCTTACCATCTTGTAGCTGTGACAAGACGGCTCCGATTCCCACATTGCTGGCGTCGGTGTCCAGAATAAGCTTACCATCAGGAAGTGGATAAGCAAAAACAGGTGCTGACGTAAGCTGTTTCTTCAATATTTCAAACGCCTCTTGACATTCCTGATCCCAACAGAAGGACTTATCTTGTTCTGTCAAACGTGTCAAGGGTTTGGCAATGTCTCCAAAATTCTTGACATATCGTCGGTAATAGGAACAAATACCCAAGAAACTCCGGAGCTGATGTTTGTCGATAGGTATTGGCCATTCCTGAACGGCTTGTATCTTAGCGGGGTCAACAGCAACGCCATCCTTGCTTACGTTATGTCCTAAATAGTTGACCTGTCTCTGGAACACGTGGCATTTCTTAACATTCAATGTTAGATTAGCGTTCTGTAATCTTTTAAAAACTTCTTCCAGGTTAGATAAATGTTCCTTAAAGGTCTTACCCATTATGATGATGTCGTCTAGATAAACTAGACAAGTTTCCCATGACAAACCGCGCAGGATGTTCTCCATTAGCCGTTCAAACGTCGCAGGAGCATTACAGAGGCCAAACGGAAGGACCGTGAATTGCCACAACCCTGATCCACTGGTAAAGGCAGTCTTTTCTTTGTCTGCAGGATTCATTTTAACTTGCCAGTATCCGCTTTTAAGGTCCAAGGTAGAAAACAAAGTAGAACCCGCCAAAGCGTCGAGGGCATCATCAATCCTTGGCAGAGGATAACTGTCCTTCTTAGTGACATCATTTAGCTTTCGATAGTCGACACAAAACCGCATTGATCCGTCTTTCTTTCTCACTAATACCACAGGAGAAGCCCACGGACTACTGGATGGTTCGACTATGCCATTTTGAATCATTTCTTTAAGAGCTCTGTCTGCTTCTTCCTTCTTAACTTGAGGCATCCTTCGGGGTACCTGTCGAATCGGACGTGCATCACCAGTGTCAATTCTATGTTGTTCAACATCAGTTCTTCCCAATTTACTTTTAGAACCAAATACAGGTTTATAACGGTAAAGTAGATCTCTTACCTGTTTCTTTTCTAATTTTGACAAAGAGGGATCCAATTTTGTCATTAATGGTTTAATTCCGTTGGTCTCATCTGTTTCCGTAACGTTTACCTTGTGAATTATGGCCGTTACTGGTTCTAAACTTCCCATTTCCGTGTCCTTTCGGAGAAGAACTGGATGATCGTTCAAGTTGATAACTCGGATGGGTACCTCTTTGGCGGATCTAACAAGAGTCTTACCCACAAGGAGTCCTTTTCCCAATACATGGTCATGGTTCTTCGGCTCTATCATGGCTGGGGCACCATCTGGCTCCAGTACATCCAACCGCGCTGTGGTGACACATTCGCAGCTTGCCGGAAGTTCGATATCATCGATTAGCTTAATCGAGGCATTGTCAACTTGTTTTCGGTGCAGGAATAGTTCTTCATCACCAGTACGAAGGATTCGTTGGCGAAGATCCAAATGAAAACCACAGTGGAGCATAACATCCATGCCCAGAACAACATCTTCATCAACGTCAGCCACCAGCACTGAGTGAACAAGAGAGGTTGAACCAAACTGTAGCGTCACCTGTATCTCACCGTAGACTCTAGCAGAATCTCCGGTAGCGGTACGCAGTCTTCAACTGGTAGGCAACATCTTATTTCGCATAATGATGGTTGGTCGGACGATAGTTTTTGTAGCTCCAGTGTCTACCAGCATGCTAATATTCTTCCCATCAAGGAGGCCATCTACATATAAGCTGTCCACGTGATGTCGCAGAGTTGCCAATTTAATGGTGTGAGGGACTACGGGAATGTTTGGGGTCGAAGGCGCCCTCCAGGAGTCGACCCGTTTAAAGTTTTCCTGCTGCAGGGGTACTTCAGCAGGAGATTTTTCTTTATGGGGGCAAGTATTTCTTATATGGCCTAGTTCTCCGCAGTTCCAGCATCTTACTGGGCGCCTTCTTTTTGGAGATAACTTCATAAACCTCTCTACTACCGCTTCAACGTTGCTAACGGAATGAACGGCATGGTCGTAGTTACCGGTGATTTCCCTCAGTCGAGCAACTCCACGTGAGGCCTCCGTCGCTACCTCAAACTCCAGGGCAATGGTCAAGGCGTCCACAAGGATCTTCGGCCGCGCCAGCCGTACAGCGCGCTGCAACTCGGCGTCTCGAAGACCATCGGTGAAGGTTTGGACTGCTAGGCACTCCAGGAAATCCTCCGCTGCATTTGAATACGCAAGTCGTACCATTCTTGCTTTATCCGCTTCAAATTCCTGGATAGTTTCTCCATTTTTCTGTGTTCGGCTCTTTAACTGCATTCGGTACACCGGTTGGAGATGAGTTTGACCATAACGCATCTCTAGACGATTCACCAATAACTCGAAGTTGTCAGCTTCATCCGGCGTCAATGATTGCAAGACGTCTAAAGCTTCGCCTCGCAGAGCTACGGTTAGGGACAATGCTTTCTCCTGGGATGACCATCCATTAGCTCTGGCCGCTGCGTCGAATTGTTTCAGGTAATTTGGCCAGGAAGTCTTCCCGTCGAAGGTCGAGGGTTTCATCGTCGTTCGTACATGGGTCGTCTCCTCGCTTCTTTGTCGTTCGACGTCTGCGTGGCAGGTTTCCATCCTTCTTGCATCTCCGTCGCCGTGGTGGATGGTTTGGTTTCGGCGGCTAGTTTCCTGTTCTTGTTGAAGCTTCCTTATCTCGGACTGGACTTGCTGGTTGATCTGGTTTTGCTCGTCTTGCATGTTGGTCACTTGCTGATTCATGTTGTCCACTTGCTGATTCAAGTTGTCTACTTGCTGATTCAAGTTGGCAACTTGCTGATTTTGCTCGTCACGAAGATGTGATATTTGCTGGGAGAAGGAACTGGATAACTCTTCTGGTAGGGTAGACATCCGTTGTGATAGCTGGGACACTTCTTCGCGCTGGCTTCTTATCTGACTGGATAGCTCCTCTTGCTGGCTCTTCATCTGACTGGATAGCTCCTCTTGTTGGTTCGTCATTCGTCCTGATAGCTGGGACATATCTTCGCGCCGGCTGCTTATCTGACTGGACAACAGGGACAGTTTTTGCGTCTGTTCCTCTTGCTGGCTCTTCATCTGACTGGATAATTGGGCCAGTTGTTGAGCTAGTTGAATTCGCTTTTTGATTTGGGTCTTCAAACTCCACAGCGTCAGGGTCTAAATTATTAGCTAGGTAGTATTCACGGAGCCTAGTCAACAATACGGATTTAGTCCCAGTAGTATCCAATTCCAATTCTTCGAGCTCTTTTCTGAGCTCAGCCACCAATAGTTCATTTATTTTCTTTTCAGGCATTCTTGTATCTTCACCCCACACCTGATACCAATTTGAAACACTTATGGGGGCTTTTTACACAATTTATTTACAAAATTGTTAAGATACACTGAACTCTGCTGGATAACGTCTAACTACTTGACAATACAATGAACTCTTGTGAACACTTGACTCGAACTGACGTTAACTGCCCATGCATCCCCTTATATACAACATTATTGAATCTAGTCAGTGTGTTTAGAAGTTTCTAGAATTTTCTAGAAACATTATTTAAAATGATCAGTTGATTTTTTTTACAAACTTCTAAAAATCAACTGTCAACAACAATCTTTCAAATTAAGGTCCCTTCCTTTACGGTTATCCCGTTACAATACGTTTACAATACGTAGGTATAATATCAGACAATCCCCCGTGGGATACAATAAAATCTTAATGACCATTGTTAGATAACATAACCATTATGTTGTTTATTATTGCCATCTTTTGAAACACTAAATTTAGCAGTATACAAAGCGACTAATACAAAAGATTTTGCAAGTGACCGTCTATATTAAGAGTTACCTAAACTTTGAATTAACATAACTTTAAATCAAAGTCACACAATAAGACGAATTAATTGTCTATTACTCCATTATCATTTATTATTGCATGTTGTACTTATTTTTAGTTAATTAGATCATTTTTAAAATTCTTATTTTTTTTGTATTTAATAGCTAAAATAATGTGCTTTGATTTAATTAAAACAGAGGATCGGTGGTTTCTATAATGTATTTTCCTAAGTAGAACTGTTCTATTAAAACTCCAATGCATGTTTTAAGAGCTTTTTAGTATTATAATAATGTGGCATCCTTTATAATTTAACAAATAACATTAAATGAACAGTTTTTCTGGATAATGGTTTTTGTTTCAAATGACATGCAAAAACTGCTTTGTTTTATTACAAGAATTGCTGACACTTTATTTTTTTCAGGTCAATGGTTAACTCTTATTAAGTTGATTAATTACTTTTAAGATTTTGCACTTGATTAGATTAAATTGAAATCGTCGTGAGCAAGATTTCTGCGATAAATGTCTAATTTACTGTTCGAGTAATTAATCTACGAAGGGTAATTGCGTTTGATTAATATATAGAGCTTATCTATGACATTTTTTTAATTCAATACATCAGAGTCTGAGAATTACGCTTATACAAGAAGTATTCTATTATTTAATACAACGAAGTAAAACTCTAATTAACTGTGATTGACAGCTTATGATGGTAATGATGGTTAATATCCTGCTGAACAATAAAACGAACAACAAATATATTATCTCATAATGGAGAATAGCAATAAATGATAAATAATGAATTTAATATCAGCGTGGAGAAAAGAGGTGGTCTAACGACTATATTTCACAATGCTTTAAGCAGTGTCACAAAGCTTGGTCCTTGTATATCTTTAATATAGATGTCACCCTAGGTTTCGGTCCTATGCTGTTGTGTGTAAATGTCACATTATTTACCATTTCATTAAATGATTGGTAGATGGCTCTACCTGTTGCGGTCCGTGCATAATAATAATAGTTTATTTATTAAAATGCCAAATCATATGGTGGTATGCCACACTTACACACGAAAATATCTTAAGAGTCACAATAGATTCAAGGGTCAGTTTAAAGACACCCTAAAGAATAACTTTTGCAGTTTACTTACTTTAAACTCCAGACTGTAACGATCTATCTGATCGTTTTGTATTACCAATAATTTCACCAGACTATTGTTACCGTGCTTATATCGGTGAGAATTACTTATTTTAAGATTTGTAATTTAAAAATTAACCGTGAGTGGTATTGCAGTCAAATTATCAACATTTGCTAGTCGTGATTATAAATTCTCGTCCCTTTACGAAATAGTACGTCAAACAATCTGGTTCTTTTGTGTTTGAATTACAAGGTACTTCCAAATTTACTCGAAGAAGTCCATCCAATCTACTGAACTATAACTAGATTAGATGAATTTTAGCCATTTTGTCGAGGAAAAGGTAAAATAATTTTAGGACATTTCGTTACAAATTCTTTTTTAACTTTAACTAATTGTAATGCATCAACTGTCTTAAAATGAAAAGCTACACCTGTAAACGCGCTTCTCTGTTTATGGTTGTGCATCGTACGTCGAGAGAATCTTTCGCGAAACATCAGCATCCGCTGCACCAAGCACCATTTATCCAGCTAGTATAATCGTATTATAATTATACTAGCTGGATAAACGGTGTTGCCTAGTCTAATTTTAATTACTTGGTGACTATTTGATTCTCGCAATTTAACGCGCGGTGCAAAATTGTTTGTAATAAAATGGGGAGACGTTAAGTGTGACAGTTTGAAAACCGCTGTATTGCATATTAAAACCAAAAATGTAAAAAAATAGTGGAATTGTTTTGACTGTAATGTAGCGAACAAGATACAATGTCGCTGGCGATGGATAATATACTAGAATGACTCCTTATCAGAAGGTTTAAGATATTAATGTTTTTTTTATTATAGGTTAAATGTACAGTAGAAAAAAACAACATAATTTACACAATAAAGTATGCACATAAAAATGTATAATTTTTAAAATCAACATTAACATATATAATCTATGGCGTAATCTTAGCACGGTTGGTTTTGTTAGAAATTATATTGTAGTGAACTTGAAGTTCCGTTGTAAATAAATTATTTAAAATAAATACAATGTTTTTTCGGTATGACACATTTCTCTATCAATTAAATTTTTGTTTATTTATGCTCCTAAAAAACAAGTATATTTGTTATTAATAAATAATGTTACCTAAAAATGCTGGTTAAAATTCTGTAGTTTTCGTGCGTAAAATAAAATCGGCAACTTCCTTTTTTTATTTAGTATTCATACTTGTACTTCGATAATGCCCCGAATAATAAGAAAAGCAATATTTATTTCTCTGATACTATAAAGAAGTGGATGTCGTGCTTTAAGTAGCAACACATTGATTACATTACTGTATTTATGTTTTCCGTTCCTCTTTTCCAATAATAATAAATCTTTCGATGCGAAATCTGCTCGACAGAGGTGGTAAAGCTTGCTTTACGCATATATTTTATAGCTTCTTTGCTGTAATTAACTCCAGCTGAGTTTAAAGTCTATACCACAGCTTTAGGGGTTTTCCAGGATTCTTAATTATTCCGTTTAATAGTTATTAGCTTATTAGTAAAACAAACTATATCTAATTTAATTCGATATCGTTCCTAGTCTACGTAAGTAATTTATCCTAATAATTGAATTGATATTTTAATTGAATTGCTATTTAACTTTATTTCAATATAACAGTGGTTTTAACTTAATTTTTAATTAATAAATGCTTAGAGACATAGAAAGTTGAAAATAATTGGATTAAATAGTTCATTATTTTTGTAAATGTGTTTAGACGTAATCCAGCAGAGTTCTGGTGCATCTGTAACAATTTTGGTAAATAAACTGGGCTAAAGAGTCTTTGACGTCACCCCTTACCTGGGCCCTGTGGAAGCCCAATAAAAGAGACCTTACCGCCGACCCTAACAGCATGTGGTTATATGCTCTCACGATTTTACAATCTGAGGTTTAAATTAAACAAATATTTGTGTTTCATATTTTATAAATAAAAAAAATAGATATATCAGAAACGTAAAGATAATTTTTTCTCATGCTTTAGGGTCGAAAAAAGGTCTCTTTTATTGGCCTTCCACTGACCCCAGGTAAGGGGTGACGTGAAAGACTCTTTAACTATAAATTGTGTGGAAGTCCCCATAAGTGTTTCAATATTTTGACTGAGAATTTAAGCATAGGAAAGGAGTGTTCACGGTTTGTTCTGCACAAGCTCATGGATGACCAAAAAATCCTAATAATTCAACATTCAAGACACATCATTTAAGAGGCCAAGAAAGATAAAAACTTTCTGTACAACATTGTCAAAACGTCGTGTTTTCGATACTATTCCGAAACAAACCGTCAAAGTTCTGCATGGAAGCACCCAAGCCAGCCAAATTAAAAAAAAGCAGTTTGGAACAGTGAAAAGTAAAGACAATGTTGGTTTGTTTCTACGATTCAAAAGAAATTATTTACAAAGAATTCGTTCCAGTGGCCAAACGGTTAATGCTGTGTATTCTCTTGGTGTTATATAGGGCTGTTTGGTATTAGTCGTTTTCGTCCAGAATATCGCCGCTTGTTACACGATCACATCAATCGACAGTTGTATCCGATTTTTTGACAAAAAAATGGCATTTTAACAACTACTCCTCATATTCTTCGAAAATGGCACCGTACGATTTTTTCTGCTCAGTGGACTAAATTTACCCACGAAGAAATACCGTTGTGCAGACGTAGAGGCTATCCAAAAGGCGTCGTCGACCATTTTGAAAAACATACCGGTCAATGAGCTGAAATCCTCATTTAAAAAACTTGCCGACCGGGCAAATCGCTGTATTGACTGTGCAAAAGACTATTTAAAAAGAAATAAATTTCATTTGCCAAAAAAATGTTATTTTTTTTTCTTTGTCCTGTTTACTTTGATTAATTTTAAGTGGTAAAGCACTCATATGTGGCCCGTGAGAAAAACAGTTTGATTAATTGTGTTCTTTTAAAAATTCATTACTCTGTTTTTCCAACACTCTGTGTGATATAAAATAAAAACATTATAATATTGTATTTACATTCGGGAGTGATATTTACACAAGTAAGCATGATTTATGCATTAAGAACTATATAGTTGTCAGCACTTTTGTAAATAACTTTAAAATGTCCAACAACTAAGTAATAGTCAGTATTCAGGTGGCGTCATTATCTACAATCTTTCACCACGATCTAAACAGCATGAAAAAGAATTATTCTTAAATTTCCTAATACTGTAAATTAGATCTTTAGTCGTTTAAAAAATTATTTATTTTTGACTCCAATAACTTTATTTTTAACGTCATTTATTACAAACGCATCTTTGAAACTGAAAAGCAAATTCTCTCCTATCTCAAACAATCTTGGATTATATCACATCATTAATTTTATCTTAAAGTCTATTCCATTCCCATCTTTTTTCATTTGTTGATTCCTCTTCACTGGACAAAGGCATAGACTACTTTTATCATATAACTTTATTTATACAAACGTTATTGTGTTATGGTTTTTGTGTCAAGTATTTCAATTATGTCGTCGCCCTTTAAATTTCCTGTAGCTAACAATGTAATGGCCCTTAGTAACGTAATCTTTTTATATTTATCTTTTATGTCAACATACGTTCTAAAAAAACTTTTTCTGAACTTCTCTTAATATAACAAAAGGTTTATTTCTCTTGACCCCCTACAAAGGAGAACTAAACAGTTTTCTAAAACTGTAGATACATATATTTGACAGCGGAATTTGTTCAAGCGTAAAATATTGAATTCAACTTCAGATACAAGGAAAATCGACGTTTGAGATCCAAAAGAATTTTATTTTGCTTCGAACTTTCCTTTCGTTTCGACTTTATGATTGTCTGTTTATTTATCTTTTATTGGCTGATCTTGCCTTAAACGCATTCTTGGTTTTATGCTTAAATATATTTCGAAATTAAAGTCTATTCCGAATTGTTTAAAGCTACTTTTGAATATAGTGATTTGCCTCCGGGCTGAAAATAAATAATTTTTTCTAAGATTGTAACTTTTTTTGTGTTAATTGCTCGTTTAAAGTTATTGTGCAAACGGCACTCAGAAAAAAGATAAAAAAGAAATATATAATTTAGATAAAGTAACCAAGTAGACTATTATTAAGAAATTTAAAATTCGTTTACTTTATCTGGTGACTGAAAAATAATAATAATAATGAAAATACTTACTATCCTTAACTTATTCTTTGTGGTTTATAAAACAACTTATTTCACAAGAAAATTCAGGATTAATCAATACTTAGTTTTTTTTATGAGAAGTTAATACTACCATTACGTAACGAGTACGGAAAGCAGGTGATCCCATCACGAGTGCGATAAAAAGCACGAGTGATGGGATTACCTGCGCACCGCACAAGTTGCGTATTCTATTTTTCATTACTCGGTGAGGAAAGCTCTTGAATTTGTCTAAAATAAAAGGAAAGAAGGTAATAAAATTATAAATAGGTCTGATCCGCCTGCACCGCGAAGGCACTGAAGGAGGGTTGGGGGAGGCGGATACACCCCATTAAAACAAAAATTTTTTATTACAAAATTATGTATAGTTATGAATCTTTGTTAAATACGTCAAATGTAATATTTGAACAGTTGCTTAATTCTATAGACTTATTTTTTTATTATATTAGATAATAATTGAGAATCAACAAAATCTTTATTTAGTAATGAAACGTTTGATTGATTATATCGTGGTGCATCTACTACCGCGTTATTAAAAGCCAAACCATTAGAAAATTCATCCTCAATTTCTCTTAATTCACTTTCTATCTCATTTATTTTTGATTGGGAAACACCTATCAACTCTGTTTCGGTCATTCATTGCTTTCCGCACGTTCCTGCATGGTCGAAAGCAGTGCTTTCCGCACGGAGTGATCATAAGTTTTGTATTTCATAACGTCGAAGGAAGCATTGCTTTCCGCACGGAGTGATTACAAATAATATATTGATCTAAACAACACATACTAGTGAGAAATAAAAATATCTAAAAACACAATGTTTATTCAGTCGAGTCGGTGGATAAATATAAAACATAAAATCAAATGTTACCATAAAGAATACATAAAATATTAACATTAAGTTTATCTTAAAATATACAGTGTTATGCACACTTTATGATAACAGCTGTAAAATATTGTAAAAGTGTACCTACTCTAAAAAAACTAAAAAGTGAAAATATATATTTTTTAAGATCATAAGAAGTTTGAAAAAACATTTAAAAATTTGTTAATTTTACTTTATGGGTTTGCTATTAACTATTAAGTACCTATTTTAAAATTGTTACTAAAAATACAAAGAGTAAATTCAATTAATATTACAATAAAAAACACAGATTGTGTAAAGATGGTGAAGGAACTGCTTCAAAATTATTTCCAGCAAGCACACTGACAAAGACATAGTTCTTTGTATAAAATAAAACAAAATATAAAATTTCCAAAGAAATAAATAGTTACTTTTTTCTTAGATGTATAAGTATTAGTTCTATTTTCTTGATAATAAGAAATAGATAGTAATCCTATCCTACAATACTATAAATGTGAATGTAAGTTTGTTTGTTACGCTTTCACGCGAAAACTACTTAACCGATCATCATGAAAATTTGTACACATATTCTTGAAAGTTCTAGAATTAACATAGGATACTTGTTATTAAAAAAATCACAAAAAAATAGCTTCTTCAACGCCATCTAGCGGTTCAGTAATAAAGTTCTGAGCCGTGAGGTGGCGCAGTTAATATCTTATATATTTAAACTAGCAATTACGACTTAATAAAGTACTATGGCGCCACCGTAAGGTGAAGCAGTTAATATCACATATACTTAAACGAGCAATTTTTACTTAAGGGTTATTTCGCATATATCTCATATATTTCAACAAATTCTTGCTAAATTAAATAATATGACGTAAAGTGTCGCAGTTGCTACCTAATATACTTAATCGATAAATTACAAAATATAATCAAAAAATGGTATACAGCTGAAAATTTACTAGAAAATATGATAAAAACGATGAAATCAAAAAAAAATTTAAAACAAAATAAAATCGTAAAAATTTGAAAAAAACAAAAAATACATCAGTTTTATACGGTACGAAGTCCGCGGGGTCAGCTATCCCTATAATATTATAAATGTGAAAGTAAGTTTGTTTGTTACGCTTTCACGCGTAAACTACTTAACCGATCATCTTGAAAATTTGTACACATATTCTTGGAGGTATTAGAATTAACATAGGATACTTTTTATTAAAAAAATCACAAAAAAAATAGCTTCTTCAACGCCATCTAGTGGTTTAGTAATGAAGTTCCAAGCCTGAGTATGCCACCGTGAGGTGGCGCAGTTAATATTTTATATATTTAAACTAGCAATTACGACTTAATAAAGTACTATGGTGCCACCGTAAGGTGGAGCAGTTAATATCACATATATTTAAACGAGCAATTCTTACTTAAGGTTTATTTCGCATATATCTCATATATTTCAACAAATTCTTGCTAAATTAAATAATATGACGTAAGGTGTCGCAGTTGCTACCTAATATATTTAATCGATAAATTACGAAATATAATCAAAAAATAGTATAGTCATGAAAATTTGTACAGATATTCTTGGAGGTATTAGAAATAACATAGGATACTTTTTATTAAAAAATCACAAAAACTAGCTTCTTCAACGCCATCTAGCGGTTTAGTAATGAAGTTTCAAGTCTGAGTATGCCACCGTGAGGTAGCGCAGTTAATCCCTATCCCTATCCCTTCCCTATCCCTATAATATTATAAATGTGAATGTAAGTATGTTTGTTACGCTTTCACGCGAAAACTACTCAACCGATCATCATGAAACTTTGGACACATATTCTTGGAGGTATAAGAAGTAACATAGGATACTTTTTTTAATTATTTTTTATTTTTTACGAAAACTAAAAAAATTGTTTGTCAAAATATCTCAAAAACTAGCTCCTTCAACGCCATCTAGCGATTCAGTAATGAAGTTGCAACCCTGAGTAGGCCACCGTAAGGTGGCGCAGTTAATATCTTATATATTTAGACTAACATCTACGACTTAATAAAGTACTATGGCGTCACCGTAAGGTGGAGCAGTTAATATTACATATATTTAAACGAGCAATTCTTACTTAAGGTTTATAACGCCACCGGAAGGTGGCGCAGTTTATATCTCACATATTTCAACAAATTCTTGCTAAATTAAATAATATGACGTAAGGTGTCGCAGTTGCTACCTAATATATTTATTCGATAAATTACAAAATATAATAAAAAAATAGTATACACCTGATAAATTACGAGAAAATATGATAAAAATGATAAAATCAAAAAAATAATTAAAAAATTTGAAAAAACAAAAAGACATCAGTTTTATGCGGTACAAAGTCCGCCGGGTCAGCTACTAAGGTATAAAAAATTTCACTTGGCTTACAAAGTGCTTTTAAGATAATTCAAGAAGAAGGTATCACAACTCCAGCACTCGTAGATAAAAGGTAAAGATGAAGAGATATTTTGGCTTATCACAAGTCTCAATTAACAAACATTTGAAAGGGGTAATACCAAACAACCACATCAGGAAAATTATCACAAACCTTTAATGTAAAACTTTGAGCATAAATTAACACGTAAGATAAAAAACCCGTAAATATTAAAAAAAAGAGTGTGCGTGTAACCTTTACGCGCGATTGAAGTAAAACTTGTTGACGTACGTATCGGAAAATAAATATTTAATTACAATTCAATCATATTTATTGCCTATATACTTTACAGAAAAAATGAGATGTTATATTTATATTATTCATTAGAAATAGGAATTTGAAAGTTATCATTATTTTTTTTATATATGAAATAATAGGTTTATGATAACTAAAATGTGAAACATAGATTTTAGTCTATAAATACCATTAATGTATTTGAAACCGTTTGAAAATTTCATAAATAAATTTCGGAAATTTAAACTCCTCCCATAGCTGAAATTATACAGTTACTTCCATCAGAATCTTCCGTTAGAATCTACCCCTAGTCGTGCCTAAAGAAGTTTTGCTTCAATAATAGGTAAACAATATTAAAAATATACACACATTACGTTTAGAATGTGTGATTTTGTAGCTGTATCTACCTTATTGTAATACATCACAACACAAGAGCCTTCGATAGTTAGATAACCATTTCATTTTGTAGCATTTTATAGCATATTCCATAAAATTTAAAATCCTGAGTTAAGTTTGTTTCCTTCACGTCTACGAAGGATCTGTTATTGGTGGTAAAAGATCAGCCATCTTGACTAGTGGTTTTATGGCCTTTATGGCTACCTAACCAAACCTAAAATAAGTATAAGAAAGTGTTAAAATATTTTGAATATTGTTATTTTATGAACAAAAACGTGCAACATGCTTCTTTACTCAACTTAAAGATTCCGTATAAACAATTATTTACTATCATAATATGTATGTATGTATATAAACTTACTTAATCAAATAATAATGAATGTGGCTGTCTCGTCCTTTTTTAATTTTTAAAATCAGTCCAGTAGTTTCGAAGCCTATTCATTTCAAACAAACAAACAAACAAAAAATCAAACCTTTCCTCTTTATAATATTAGTATAGATATATATATATATATATATATATATATATATATATATATATATATATATATATATATATATATATATATATATATAATATATATGTATGTATGTATAGATCCGATATAACGAAATCTGTGGACACGATAGCGGTCGCATTTCTTAACGGATCAAAATAAAATTTGGTACAAAAATCAATCGTCCCAGAATCTCGGTCGAGTTTGTTAATGGGCCCAATCGGTACGGCCGTTTGGGCGTGACATCAAATCAAAATGGAAAAAAAGAGTGTGCGTGTAACCTTTACGCGCGATTGAAGTAAAACTTGTTGACGTACGTATCGGAAAATAAATATTTAATTACATTTCAATCCTATTTATTGCCTATATACTTTACAAAAAAAATGAGATGTTATATTTATATTATTCATTAGAAATAGGAATTTGAAAGTTATTTCGGAAATTTAAACTCCTCCCATAGCTGAAATTATACAGTTACTTCCATCAGAATCTTCCGTTAGAATCTACCCCTAGTCGTGCCTAAAGAAGTTTTGCTTCAATAATAGGTAAACAATATTAAAAATATACACACATTACGTTTAGAATGTGTGATTTTGTAGCTGTATCTACCTTATTGTAATACATCACAACACAAGAGCCTTCGATAGTTAGATAACCATTTCATTTTGTAGCATTTTATAGCATATTCCATAAAATTTAAAATCCTGAGTTAAGTTTGTTTCCTTCACGTCTACGAAGGATCTGTTATTGGTGGTAAAAGATCAGCGATCTTGACTAGTGGTTTTATGGCCTTTATGGCTACCTAACCAAACCTAAAATAAGTATAAGAAAGTGTTAAAATATTTTGAATATTATTATTTTATGAACAAAAACGTGCAACATGCTTCTTTACTCAACGTAAAGATTCCGTATAAACAATTATTTACTATCATAATATGTATGTATGTATATAAACTTACTTAATCAAATCATATTGAATGTGGCTGTCTCGTCAGTTTTTCATTTTTGTCATTTTTCTTCAAATCTTTCTGGCGCTTATAATATCCCCTTTGACGTTCACAATTTTTTTTTCTTTTTAGCTCTTTAAGTCTATAAAACGAAAATAGCTAGGTATAAATAATAGGTATAAATAATTAGGTATAAATAGTGTAATTACACACCAAAAATAAAATTTATGCATATAGAGTACCTACCTATTCACTCATTTTCAATCAATATTTTTTCATCACTTTCTTCATTAATAAATCCACATTGTTTATTCATATTTAATACAAACACTTTATACACAAAAAACTATTTATATAAAGAAATGTATTTCGATTGACAAGATGATCAGCTGTCAATTCATACAATTACAGATTTAATTTTATTTAATATAGGAGGCAAAATCGCATGAGCACCGCAGGATTATTTTCAGGGGGTACATCTGCATCTACACACTATTATGATCTAATATATATATATATATAGAATGTAGAATGATTTGGACAGCAACCGCGACGCCTTTAGTTTTTATTCAAACAATAATTTAATAAAAAAATTAAAAAAATATATAATTTTCTGGTAAATTCAGGTATTTTCTTTCATAGCAGGGGGGTGCAAGCGCACCCTCTTGCACCCTGCTGCCGGCGCCCATGCAAAATCGTGTCAGTATTAGGTTTTGTTTCCGGTTTCTGTTATTAGAATGACGTCACGTCCGTTAGAATAACTTTTTGACTCCTAGTGTCGCTAAAGAAGTTTTACTTCAAAAAATTCGTAACTTTTTTACTTCACCCTGTACAAAAAAATGTTAGGGGATTTTTTGTTTGTCTTAAAGAGACCTACAACTTGTATCTAAAACATTTTTTTCTGAAACGTATAATTTTTATATATTCAATTAATATAAATCTACTGATGCGCCTGGCTTACCAAGGGCCATTTTTGTTAAATGAAACATAGCCTATGTTACTCGGGAATAGTGTAGCTTGGCAACGGTAAAAGAATTTTTGAAATCGGTCTATTAGTTTCGGAGCCTATTTATTTCAAACAAACAAACAAACCTTTCCTCTTTATAATATCAGTATAGATTATTAGAAAGACGCCCATTGCCATTTACAACTTTCAGATATCTGCTAATCCTTTTTGCAGGAAATACCTTTTTTTTCCTATAGCCTGGGGTATAAATAGGTACTGTGTAATTTTAAGAAGCTATGGAAAATTTCAATTCAAGTGATTATGTATAGAAAAGAATTTAAGTTTTTTTTTAAGTTACAAGATTACTTTTACTCAGTAACCGTAAAGCGCAATGTAATTATTTATTTTTTATAAAGGTTATAACTGAAGTTTTATATGATTAGGATAAATTTATGATAATTTAGCACATTTAAGCATTTGTATTAATTTGTAAACATATTCTATAGTAATCTGTCATAAACGTATAAGTATAACAAATTTTTATAGATAAATAAGTGTTTTGGTATGTTTTAGAACATAACTTTATCTTTAGGAGAATGTTACCAGCAGTATTTTGGGTTAAAAATGTAAAGTTGGTGAACGGTGCTATTGTTGTTGTTTTAGTTCTTGTTATGGGTAAACAAAACATCATACCAAAATATAACATTGTAGTGTTTTCTACAACACCATTTGGTTTAATAAGCTCGGTGGTGAAAGCTTACTAATCCCAAGTAAATGATTGCATAAAGAAAAGCTTTTTATTAGGTATTTTAGTGATTCTTTGTAGATCTCCAGGCCTGTCAAATCGCAGATTTGTTAAGTGGCGGAATTGGGTTCCCGTAGAATATAAATAAAATATATTTTTCTTGTAGGTAACAACGGCTTAAATATGATTAGTACCAATACTTTCTCCATGCAAAGTATTAATTAAAAGAGTTCCAATGAAAAACAGTTGTTTTAACAACGATTAGAAGTCGAATGATGTCTTGTGTAACTCCAGTAGTTTGCAACTCTGACATCGTTTGCTTTATGTACCAAGAGAAGACTTTTATTTTCTCATTTAACAAAAGTTTTCTTGATCGCGACAACCCACATGGAGATAAAAATAAATTGTACACTCAAATAGTAAATAAGATACCTATAATGAAGGACAGATATGTTTAAATATCAGGTTTTTTAAGCCGACTGAGCTCCAGTATCTAGAGAATGTTTAGGATTTAAAGAAATTCAAAGAACTTAAATAAAACGGTATGATATATTTAAGATACAGTCGGCACCGGGAACTGTCAACATTAAAAGACGCCATGTTTTTTTGTTATGCACATAACCTCTTCTTCTAAGCTCACATTAAGTTTAATACTATTATAGATCGAATGCAAAAGGCTCTGAATGTAGTCACAAAATGACCTTTACTACTTAAAGTTATAAAAAAAGAAAGAAATTATGTTGCACAAGCCCTTTAAGAATTACTTGCATCAACATCCAATTGGTCCCAAAGGTTTAGTACTAAGGGGTGATATTTGCCTTTAGTTTTATTTGAAAGTTCTATGTTAAACACATAACTAAAAGGGGTATAATTACTTTAATAGTGGCTATACGCAGTTGCAGTAAAGTTGTATTGGTTAAATAATCACTTAGTGTAAAAGGGGCTCTAACAGTCAATTCAACAGCAGCACTGGAAGTTTTGCTAGAACTTCAAATTTTTTAAATTATTGTGACGCAAAGATAAATTTCTCGCTTAAAAAAAAAACTGTTAAATCAGGGCATAAAATAAATTAGGCATAAATAAGAGAATATAGAATTTCTAATACCTAATTAAATTAACATTTCAAGTAAGTAGTTATACATCAACGTGAAGAATGCAACTCAAATTTCAGGGTTGCATCTTAAGTGTCTCTTTTTGCATTCAAAAGGGTTGAGTGTCCGTGTGGTTTCATAGAAAGGTCTGGTCATCAATCTGAAAGATATTCCAGGAAATACCACAAAAATAAACAGAATAAGCATTTAAGTTAATATTGTAAAAAGGTAACCGAATATGGAAAGGACCTCTACTAAAAAGACTGTTTTAAAGTTATGGAGGTATTCGAGAATCTTCTAGATGTCATTATTGGTATAGATCATGTTACTCAAAAATGCTGGAATGTTCGTTTTTATTATATAAGGGTGTGTATTTGTACTTGGCCCCCTTTTTCTGATTCAGAGAAGCTGGAGAGCTATACCTCGATTAACAACTAACCACGGTCCTAAAATACAGTAAATAATTTATTTTTGTAATTTAAAAGTCTCATCTGTATACTTGTTTAATTTTCTTAATCTAAATTTTATATGCAATAATAAGTTGGACTTTTGTAATTTACATTTATCTTCACTATTAGTTAAACAATGATGACGAGAGTACTCACTTTTTTTAATTGTCTCTAAAAAAATATAAAAAATGTTAACAGTCTTGGTTAAATTTAATTTTAGACAAACAATTTAATGTCAGTGAACTTTACACGATACTCTGTGAGAATTTACTTGTATTCCGAGACTCTGGAGTGTAATTTCTCTTAGTAAATAGCATCCAAGCTCTTGAAAACTGATGCACAAAGACAAACTAAAACTTTATGTTGGAATCAGTGTATACGAAAAGATTTTGAACAGAGTCGGCATCACATCAAACTAAGTCGTAGGTATTTATAATAACTTGTACTTGTACTTTTTTTCAAAAGATACCAAAAAAAATTCTGAATCACCATCATTTATCCGATTAGTTTAATAGAGGTATCTGTAGTTATTCATTCATGCTTAATTAGTATTATAGTTTAACAGTGACTTAATAGGCTAGTTGACTCTTTTTTAAACTAGGTCCTAAATAGTTAATATTTGTGCTACTAAGGTAAAAAAAATATTACTATATTTTTTCAATACCTATGAAACCACAAAACTGTAATTTAAAATCCATCTCTTTATGTAGGTGCGAAAACGCTGTCCGCCATTTTATGACGTCATACGTATTGTAAACAATCATTTGACATATAAACACGGACAATTTTCCAGTTTACTTTACTTTAAAAACATAATTTCATCTAATTTCCATAAAAAATACAGTAATTATCGTTATTGGATCATCCGAGAATGGAAAAACACATCAAGGAATACAAATAGATGTTATGTTAGTTACATTATTCATAAGTTACGATACTTATGACATAAATAAGTAGGTACTTTTGAATCCCTTCTGAAAAGAATAAATACACTCATTCTTCCTTTTTATGTCTACCATTTAACAACTGCACTGTACTTACATAGAAGTCTTGACATTTCTTAGCTCGGCAAGGCAGAAATCTGGATTCAAGGCAAAGAAAGTACGAACCATTAATGTATCAATTTTTGGCAAATTTGTGCTGTCTGCGTTTTCGGCGATTCAAATTAAACACATTTTTTAAATTGAATTTTTAAATAAATCTTACGCATTTAGTTATTAAAATCGATATATTTCGTTTTCGTAAGCTAAATACTGTAAGAAATACTCATTTATTGTATGAAATTAGTTATGTGTCAAGTAGCCTATTATCATTAATGGTTTGTGACCCCTGTTAATATATATTTTATAGTAGGTTAATACTAAAAAATCGTTATTTGACCTTGTTCCCACCACTGGTTATCCTCTTCGTGGCCTACACTTCTGACTCTCTCCTTTTTTACTCTGTTACTAAATAAACTTTAAACCAATGTTATATTATTTGTTTATTTGCTAATTTATAATCTAAAAGTGACCACAAATAATTGCAAGTGCTCACAAATGCGTACAAATTTAATCCCCTATAAAATGTTTTTTTAAATAATTTTTCACTTACAATAGTGTGTAATTATTATTTATTTTACGAATTCCTTATAGACGGCAATGTAAGTTAATAGATGTAAAGCCGCGTTTACACCGGAGTTAACAACACGAGTTTTTAACATTTTTGTTATTAACTGATGTTAATAACAAAAGTCATTAACAAATGTTAACAACATTTTCTTTTGGCTGCTAGTTTTGTTATCAACAAAAGTTAAAAGTCTCTCCGCCATCTATCAACGCTCATGCACAGCCAGTTCTAGGTGAGACAATGGTGCGAGAGGATGACGTGGTTCTCGCTGCAGCTGCGTGCGTTGTTTTGGCTACCGCTGCTCAAAGGAGACGTAGGAGATACTGGGTGAAACCGTCACTCAGAGCAAGGACTGTGTACAGTGGGAGTGATATGCTAAATGATCTGCAAGAAGCCAAGCATAGTTTTTTAAGTTTCTGTCCTTGAAATCAGCATTGGTTGGGTCCCACAACACTGGGCGCTCGCGATACAGATCTATCAAATTAATCACTTGCTCCTGATTCCATTCACTTTCCATCATTAAAATAAACTAAACAAAACAATTCACGCCAACAATAAACAAATAACAAATCGCAGTAACTTCACTCTGTCTCCACGTGTTTCGTCTGTAGCTGTAGTTGGTACTGAGGGGCGACTGGCGCGCTCTGTCTCTGTGTAGCAAGATGCCGGGCGAGGGGGTTGCGGGGTCTTCCGAGGAACCTGTTGATAACAAAAGTTAACGCGCTAAAAGAGGCTTTAACTTTTGTTATTAACATTTGTTGAAAACATAACACATTCCCTTTGATCTTTACCGACTCTCGATGGATAACATAAATCTTGTTAATTTGTAACAAGGAATTTTCTGTTAAAAACACGAGTTATTAACTTTTGTTAAGAGAAATTTTTTGGCGATTCAGTCAAGTTAATAACTTTTTGTTAGAAACTCGTGTTATTAACTCCGGTGTAAACGCGGCTTAACTCTTTATCAACGTTTGTTATCTAGGTTGGGTAAACACTTGTTAGATGGCGCTGTGTTCTGTTTTCTAGATTTTTCATCGCTAATACTTGAGTACTGCTGAACCGATTTGCCTAATTTTTAAATATTCGTAAAATTTCAGGGAAGGTTTAAACGGTGGGAAAACAGAAAAAAAAACGATAATTTAATATTCCAATAAAAAGTAATAGATGGCAGTGTACGTTAATTTCTTTGGTATCTAAGTTACAGATACCCGGTAAATGGAGTTGTTTTCGATTTTTAAATAAACATATTCCTTAAGTGACCACAAATAATTTCAAGCGATGGCAAATGCTTACAAATAATTGTAAATAATCAGAAATCATTATCAATTGAGTCCAAATGCTTACAAAAAATTCTTAGCGATCGGAAACGGTTACAAATTTTTGCAAGTTATTAGATTGGAAGTAATTGCAAGTGATTATACTGTTTGCAAGTGATCACAAGTAATTGGCAGTCATAAAAAATGAACACAAGTAGTAGCAAGTGACCAAAATTTATCAAAAATTATTAATAGTAATTAAAAGTAATATTAAGCGATTGCAAGTGATCGCACATGATTGCAAGTGATTAAACTTAATTGGAAGTGATCGCACATAATTGCAAATGATCACAAAGGTTAACAAGTAATTTTAAATGATAACAATGATCACAAGTGATAAAACTAAGCATTACAGGTGGTCAAGAGTCATAACCAGCGTATGTAAGTAGAGACAAGTAATTATAATCAATTTTAAATAATTAAAAGTAAGTAATGTATAAATACAGGGTTTCATATTTCATTCGATTTATAAATTTTTAATTAATACAAAAAAGTCATTAGAGCTGGTAAATTTAAATATTAAAAATAGTTGTGTTGATTTGTTTTGTTTATAGGAATTTTAAAAAGTATCTTGGTTGATTATGACCTCCATAATTACTTGTAGTGGTCAGCAACCTCTTAACACAATAACAATTTAATCTAGTACCAAAATTTGTCTTTGCTAACCGTACACTATACCAACAAATCCTTATGTCAGCAATATATTCTGCACTTATTCGCAGCGTTTTAAAAACACACAAAGGTTTTGATGTGGTGTGAATAAATTATAAACTCATTAGCATGACAGTGTTTCTAATTGGAAGAAAAACAAGAGATAGCAACGTATATATTTACAAGGATTATGAACTTACACTATAAGCTGTACACGGAACCGGCTCTAATTCATGACTAGTTCTTAAACATTATCAATTCTATCTAGAAGAAGGCAATTATCCTCATTAAGAATGGCAAATCTATATGCAACTCTGTGTAGCTACAAGTCTTAAATATGTTATTTCTAGATTATTTACTAAAGTAACATCTGTGGTTACGGTCCTGATCAAAACTTTATTAAGTGCTAAGATGAAGCAGTGGACTGTAGATCTTATCCTGGCGAACAATAAAAGCAATAATATATCACTGCCCATGCACTACGAAATTTTTCAGTATAATATTTGCTAAGATAAAAGCATTAAAGCAAGATGAAAGAATAGTTTAACTACCTTGCGTTTTGTACAAGTACTGTAGTTACTGTCATTTACTGCTGTTAAATAATATTCCCGTGGTCCGTCCATTTATGATGAATTTTTACACACTCAAAATCGTTGATTACTGACCCGTATTACTAAATGATTTTTTCTATTAATTAACGATTTCATTAAAGGCAACACAACATGCATATACTAATTTATATTCCCAATAAAATATTTAAAATCAAGTAGCCCCTTTTAGTACCAACTATCATTGTTAGCACTAACTGTAAAACGGTTAACGAAAAAGTTTTGTATCGAACTCGTGAATTAAAACGGCTTATAACAATCTCGAAATATCACGCTTGTTAATCACCCTTATTAATACACTTGTTGGTTAAATAACTATAAATAAGCTATTACTCTTGCGAACTGCGTCCTTAATAGCTGATAATTTGATCTAGAAGCAAGAAAAAATCATTTTTATTTAAATCCATTGTTTTAGTTGGTTTGGTTACATGTTACCTATTGTACACGTTTCTATCTTTTCCTACTGAAACTCAGACAAATTAGACATTTACTTTTTGAAGTTATACTTCTATTCGTACACTCGGTGGAAAAGATTTGTTTACAGTTAAATGGAAAAAAATCATTACATATGTAATGGTGTAAGTAAGAGAAAAACAGGTATATATATTGGTCGGTAAAAACAAAGATGAAATATTTACCACATGTTATTAGTCATAACTATACGTCCTTTGAATACCGTTTCAACATTCAGTACATTTTAAAGGGATAGATATACAAAAAACAGTCTGAACTAATGTATGAATATCATAGTGACGGACCACATGATTATTTGACAGATTATTTTATAATTCTGTCACGTAAGTATACATATAAAATTTAGCATTTTATATTAATAATAATATTCAGTAATGAGTATTGTATTGTAGTCTAAAGTACCGTCACATGGTTGCAGTATATTCTGCTCTATGCTTTTAAGGTTGTTGGCTACATAAACGGAGTTTTTACGAATAGTCGAAACGTAACGTAAGATGGATCGGAATGCTTTTTTTGCATTGGATTCGTCAGAGTATCAGGAAATTTGTCGCTATTTTTTATAATGTAAAAATGGGAAATTGCTTTTCTGCATTCGAAAAGTGCATTCCGAACCGACAATAGAAAGAAAACTTACAACTCGGTAAGTATTGCTGAAAATGGGTTCAATTTATATAGGTACTCGGGGTTTTTGGGGTCGCTCTACACGAATATCATGAGGCCGAAAGTCTCCGCGGCACTTGGTGCCTAGGGTATTTACCTCTTCTCCTGAGGTTTTATGTAAATTCGATACAAAAAGAGTGTGCACTCGGTTCTAGGAGGTTTTTGGGGTCGCTAACCACGAATATCATATAATGCTTTTGCTAAATCACTCGCATACAAATTTATGAATCCGTGCATAGAAGTATAACTTCTGCCGGCAGTCTGACTGACTGCCACACTCGTTTTTTTTTCTTGTGGTTTAGTACAGACCACGATAAATCTTTTTTATATATTTTTTGCAAACCTAATTTTAAATGTCGCACGGGGCACGTGAGATACCGTATTTAGTAACTGTAGTATTTATAGCTTATTTTTGTTTATTCAACTCCTGCATCACTTTTTTTATCATACATTTCCTTTATAGTCATTTATATATGAAAAGAGAAGAGTTTTAAGAGTTTTAAGCTTTAACTTTAATAGCTATTTTGATATTGTAATAAGATAAAAGATAAACATGACAGTATTATGGCTGACCGCATGCAAAAGGTCTTAAACGTCATAACTACATGGGGTCCAAAGAAACGACTTCTAGCCATCGATAATTATTTAATTCATTAAGAAAAGGAAATCAATAAATTAACCTTCTGTTATTCTTAGAAGAGGTAAAATATACTCATTTTCAAAAGTCTTCAGTATTTGTTGGTTTCTACAGAATTAGCGCAAGAAACGAGTTGTTTGTGTTTGACAGGACTATAATTATTGCTTTGGCAAGAAGAGATATCGCGTCACCAATATGCCAATAGATTAACTTTGCTTAGAAGAACTGTTAGCAGAACAATTACACGATACACGCTATGTAGAGACTAGTGAAGTGCGAAGCCGACCTCAAAGTGGTCGCCCTCGTATTATTACGATACGGGAAGTTCGATATATTGCCCAATCAGCCTGCAGAAACCGTTTAGTAACTGTACCTTCCGGCACTGAAATTGCACTTCCATAGAATGTACCACCGTTTGATTTTATCAGTCTTAACATTATGACTGCGCTCTACAAGACCTTTGAGGATCCGTTTGTTAACTCCTCCTCATCGAACGCTCGCTTACAATGGACAAGAAACCATCGATTTTAGCGTTTAGCAGAATGGTGAAACTTACTTTTTACAAACGAGTCACAGTTAGGTTTAGTGAATGATGATTACCGAGTTAGAGTTTGGAGGGAAGCGGGACGCAGGAATAAACTCGAAACAGCCGTTACCGAGGTGGAACATAAATGGAAAGGTATAATGTTCAATAGAAGAATTTTAATTATTTATTTTTACCTACTATTACCTTCAAAACATCATAAATCCTGTTAATGTATCCCTACGTAATCAATTGGTCAGTTTATAGTTATAGACGACAATGCTAAGCTACATACGACTAGAGGTGTTTTCAAGCATCCCTGGAAAACCAAAACGTTACCAGATTAGAATTACTCGCGATGTCCACTTACATGAATCCCATTATACATGTATGGGATTATGTATCCAGAGCCATATTCAATCGGAATAATCCACCATAAAACACGCAAGAATTAATTCTTGCTGCTACCGAGGAATGGACGAATATTCCTCAAGAAATAATCAACAATTTGATTATTGTTGTGCCTAGACATGTTAATTCATTACTAAAGAGAAGAAAATACTGAATATTAATTTACTGTTGTATTGACTAGTTTAATTTTTTGATAGAATCCAATTTTTTTATCTTACAAATCGAATTTAATTTTGTTATCTATGCATAAATAATTAGTGGAATAAAACTTATTTATTTTATTTTTGTATAAGCTGTTTGCTCAAATTTAACACAGAATTTCAAGACGTTTAAAACATTTAACATAATAATAATAATTACTTATAATAAGGGGACAAGAAACTTACATTAAAGCGACAGCTCGCAAATATCCCTACTTATATTATAAATGTGAATGTAAGTTTGTTTGTTACGTTTTCACGCAAAAACTACTCAACCGATCATCATGAAACTTTGTACACATATTCTTGAAGGTATTAGAAGTAACATAGAATACTTTTTATCAAAAAAACTTATATTTCTTACGAAAAATAAAAAAAAATGTTTGTCAAAAAATCTCAAAAAGAAAATGGAAAATACTAAAAAAACAGAAAAAATGCAGAAAAAATAAAGCCAAACAATACCTTTCTAAATTAAATATAACGCCACCGTGAGGTGGCGTAGTTAATATCTCATATATTTACACGAGCAATTATTACTAAATCAACTACTATGACGCCTAACTAAAAGAAAATGAAAAAAACTAAAAAAACAGAAAAAATGCACAAAATATAAAGCCAAAAAATCCCTTTCCAAATTAAATAATATAACGCCACCGTAAGGTGGCACAGTTATTATCTGACATATTTAAACGAGAAATTCTTACTAAATTAGGTACTATAGGCGCAGTATATATCTAATATATTTAATCAATAAATTATAAAATACAACAAAAAAATAGTATAAACGTGATAACGAAAAAATATGATATAATCAAAAAAAATCATTGAAAACAAAATAATAAAAATTCGAAAAAATAAAAAATGAAAAAAAGTCACGGCAGTGTTATGCGGTATGAAGTCCGCCGGGACAGCTAGTAACCTATAAAACTACAAGGGCTATATGAACCTGCCATAGGTTAAAAAGTACAACGTTTCTAAATCTTACAGAACACCTAAGAATTCTGATGGTCAGAGTTACCCAAACCATGATGATGTCTACAGACATTATGCCTTTAACACGAGATTTTGATTTTACACTAAATGGGGTGAATTAACACACAACTAATTAACTCAAGTTACAAAACCAGTGCTAACTTATTATGCTAATAATTCTAAACACCAGAATGAGTAGTCATGGGGGTTGCAGGTCTTAAAAGCCCTGGGAACACTTCTGCAATCTTTCAAGCGGAGCTATTACCAATAAACTTCTGTGTGTAAATTAAAAAAAGCAGTAGTTTAGCTAAAACATTTATTGCCTTAGAAAGCCAAGCTTTAAGTCCGAAATAGCCTGTAACTACAAATTGTTTCTTAAGCAACTAGTTAAACACAACAAAGTAACTTTGCTGTGCGTACCAGGCCATAAAAGAATAGTCGGAACAAGATTGCTGATATTCTTAGAAAAATAACAGCTACTCCTTTAATAGGAACTGAAACTTTCTGTGGCATCTTAAAATACCGCATTATGACTGAAATTCGTAATTGGGCCAAAAAAACTCAATGCAGTCTACCGGAAATATGGCCCTCACTCCGCTACCCTAAATTACAAACCTGTACCCAGAAAAATGGCAGAAATTTTCATGTTTGTAAAATAGGTACAGTAGACAGTAAAACATGCAGATTCTTTATTTATATAAAAGGCGCTGAACATATTATCCATAACAGCAAAATAATTGTTTGTTAACAACAAAAATATCTATCACAAATCTTCTTAGAGTCTATTCAAACTACAAACGTATGCCCTTAGCAGATAATAGACTTTTTTAAAAGTGTTGACAATATGGATTTATAATTAGATGTAGGGTATATACAAAAGATCTTTTAGGTCGTATTGTAGCACTTATAATCTACAAGATATTATCAACTAATTACAAAATATTCTCCTTAATATGTTTGTCTAATTTGTAAGTTTCAAAAATATTAGCTAGTTTTATAATTTTTGATTTTTACTCAAAAATCAAAAAGGTGTGTTTTTGTTATATTTCGTTTAAATATGGTTAACGCCTTTTACTATGTCTTAAATGTTTTTCTTATATATTACACAATACTGTACCTACGTATTGATCTGAAGTGTCCATACAAATAAATATAAGCAGCTTATTCCTTACATCAATAAAATCAACCTTGGTAATTTAATCACTTATTTTAAATCAACCTTAAGAGGAAGAGTTTTGTATCGGTTTTAAAAGGATGCCATATATCAAATGTATGGTAAACGTTTCCAAGCTTTTCATATGGAGACTATTACGTATTATACTTAATAGAGACATTAGCAAAATAATTGGAAAATACAGATTTTTTATAACATTTTATAATATCAAGAAAAACAGTAATGGCGAGAGGATATCATCCATTTCTCAAATGTGGTCAAATGGTAATACCAAAGAAACACAAAGTTTCGTACCACACAAATTATTTTATTGTATTCAAATCAAAAAGGTTGACAACTAGTTTCGACCATCAGGTCAAATGCAAAAAGTAAACGTAATCAAATACAATTATATAAAAACATTATTACAATGGAAAGCGACTAAGTGGTAGAACTGGTTTCTATATCTTCAACACTAAATGTCCATCAGTGGTAAAACAAGTGTGTAATAAGAAAATAAAGAGGTAAAGATAAACTAATAAATGGTCAAGAATTAAGTGGTACGAAAACACTATGTTAGGAAATAGATGTCAAAGATAATAATAGTATAATACTATTATGACGTTTTACAGAGTCTTTACTAAGAACCAACAACTACTTCCCTGGCTATATGCCACGACGGACATTGAATTACAGTTCAAAGTTAAACAGTGTTAGTAGTTGTTGGTTCTTAGTAAACGGTCTATATGTTCTTTGATTTTCAAAGACTCTGTAAAACGTCATAATAGTATTAGGTATACTATTATTATCTTTGACATCAATTTGATAAACGTTTTACTGAAATGACAATTGATTAGCAGAAAGCTGTAAATCAAGTAGTTATCTATGTTAGGAACATTACAATAGTTTAGTAATATAAAATTAAAACTTAAACACATTAAATAATGGAAAACTGGAACTGAAAACTTGTAGTTGTCAGCTACGGCGTCAGCAAAACTTTGGTGATAGATGAAAAAATTAGGTGAAATTAAGGTCAAAATAAAATAAAAGCTATAAAAGAGCTCAAAAAAACAGTTGTTCTGTATGTAAGGGTGGCAAAACCCAAGAGATTAACGAAAAAACCGTTAATGTATGATACCCATAGGGTAGCACTTAATTCTTGACCATTTATTAGTCTATCTCTACCTCTTCATCTCCTTACTACACACTTGTTTTACCACTGATGGACATTTAGTGTTGAAGATATAGAAACCAGTTCTACCACTTAGTTGCTTTTCATTGTAATAATGTTTTTATACAATTGTATTTGATTACGTTTACTTTTTGCGGGCATTTGACCTGATGATGACCTTGATGGTCGAAACTAGTTGTCAACCTTTTTGATTTGAATACAATAAAATAATTTGTGGGGTAAGAGACTTTGTGTTTCCTTTGGTATAATTAAAACAGTAATATTTCTAAATAATTCTTTGAATTGCTACATGTTAATTCAATTTGTTGCAAGAGACAAAAATTATTAAACACTTAATTAAACTAAGCTCTAATTTAAAATTGTGTAGAATATTATCATCAAACAAAACAATATGCATTTCCAATTTGATTAGATTTTGGATAATTTTTAATTGACATGTTTATCAAATCCACAATCGCATTCAATTATCCCGGCTGTCCGTTTAGTCCTTTTAGATCCTTGAGCATCCATCCTGACGCAAACCACAGGCGTCGGGTTACCATTGAGAGAACAGAAAAATATTTTCAAATTAAATGTGTAATTTACTGTAAAATTCTGTTTAGTCTTGTGCCTCTGTGACTCTTTAGCGAGCTTTTATTGTTATGTATATTAAGTTACTGGCAATGTAATTTATTTAAGTTGTTTTTGTTCTTTTCCTTTCTTAGTAAAACGATGTTATTTTATGCTTAATTAGGACACTTTCTTTACAAAAACTGGAGACATTGCAAGTAAAGCTGTTATTAAACAGAAGCAGATTGGATATAATTAATATAAGAACTTTCTGTTTTCTTTTCATTCTGCAGAAATAGAAAAGGAAAAGTTTTTACGATGGATAAAAAACTGTTGTTAATTGCATTGTTGTATAAGATTATAAAATAACTAGAAGACGTACATAACTTTCAACACTAGAGGAATCAAAATCAAAATTCATTTTGTATACAATGTCATGTAAAAAAAGACTTTAAACCCTCAGGAAATCCTGAACAGACGACAGGTTACAAACTCCCATTTACTGTATATACACAAGAATAGTAGGATCACCTTGTCTTTAAAGTTCTTTGTATCACATTGCGCTCCGGTTTGCCGACGTTTTTTGCGCAGTTTTGTGAGAACTGGTGAGCAGCGATGCCAACTCTACCGATTTTTCGGTAGATCTTCCGATTTAGGAACTACTCTACCTATATACCGTTTTGCTACCTCATCTATTGATTTTTATAGTTTTATTAACTTTTTATTAGGCTATAGTACTTTAATTTTTGTTATTATAACGCATTTTATATACCTATTTCTACTTATTTTTTTTAGCAATCTAGCGATTTCAGAAATTTTAAGTTGTCAACACTGCTGGTGAGCCACAAATAATGTCGGTGCATAAAACGAGTCTCTGTAAAAGTGATCCTACTATTTTTGTCTATTTGTCATCCAACGGCCCCAGGTACACCATTTGAGGTGTCAAATGAGAGGTCTTGCCACTTTGTGGAATGCTACAGTATTAGCGAATTAATGTTTTTAAATGATCCGATAGCTGAGTCAGTGAAAATTTTACTATAATGTAAGTAGATTTCTTTGTGAATATTGGTATGACAGGAAATTATAGTAGATTAACATTGTAGTGAAATTTTGGTGGGTTTAGCTATCTGATTGTTTAGAAACACCAATTCGCTAATACTGTTACATTCCACGTGGTAGCGAGACGTTTCGCTTAATAGCTCGAAAATTTTATAATGCATTTGCCGTTTCTGTTACTTAGTTAAAAGTATAGATGTTGTATTACAGCTGTTTTTTGTAGTTGTTTTAGTTTAATCCCGAAGTAAAGGTTTCCTATATTTTTCTGTAAACTGTAAATCTCTTTTTATACATTTACTAATAAAAAAAGTACAAAGCAAAAAATGTTTAACAATTATTAATAAAGAGTCATGTTCAAATTAAAAATCACGTTTGAAAATTATTACTTTCTTTTGCATATAAACTGATTTTTTAACCTTTTTCTCATGCAAGATTATGGTTAGTTTTACAATATTATTTTACGGTTTACAAAAGGCGTTAACAAATTGTTTTTAACATTACTAAGTTGACATATTATAGTTTTAACACACGTAAACTTAGATTAGCATATTTTCCATGTACCGTCATTTGCTACAGACTTTTCTCAGATGCTGCTTCTTTTTCTATTAATTTTTTTATTAAGCCGCTGTCATCCCACGTCAATTTTAATTAATGCTGTATTCAATAATCAAACCAACAGTTTTAGCTCAGAACTAAACATGTAGAGAAGGCCTACAATATAGATGACTCCTTTAAAAAAAATACTTTTCTTGAGTTGTGGGTTATTTTATTTCTTTCTGAAATAAATCAAAGGGAAGCAATCACATTTTTTTAAATCTTTATTATAATTGGAGTTTTATAATGTTTGAGTAAAAAAATCAAACTATGTTTTTAGAACTTTTACAATTTTTAACTTTAAATTGTAGAAAGTTAATTACAAATTTCTGTTCAAAAAAGACGCAATTAAAGCACACGCCCACACCATATACAACAGTTCGTCTAACAGGAAAAACTTTCTACAAATATACTTTTTAATTACTTTTATATTTGCTTGTTTAAACTAAACATTTTGATTTTTTAAACAAGCTTAAATTTTCCTATACGGGCGCTTATGTTTGTATATAGTTAAGAGGGCGTGAGCGTTCAAATGGAGAATAATGAGCCGGCAGGGATGCAGAGGAAATTAATAACGGGGGCGGAATACAGGGTAAGGATGATGGATAATCGAGGTTTAGAGTCCGATTTTCTTACTAAATGGGAATAAATGATACAGTCTGATCTCGCTTTGTCCCTTTTTGTCCTATAAAAAGATGAAAGGCTAAAGATGAACTAGGTTGTTCGTCATTATGGATATAAATTTTTTGTTTTGCATTGATTAAATTATTGGTTATATAAAAAATTATGTTTTACCATTACACCTACTTTAAATCGCATTTTTGTTGCAGTTTATTTGGACAATGTAAAATAAATATGTGTTTTATATAATCATTTAGAAAGACTAGTAAAAAAATAAATATACAAATAAAACAGAACTAATAATTTAAGGAAATAAACTGAATACAGCTACTTAAAAAAAGTAAAAAACTTTATACAAAAAAACTAAAATCAAACAATACTTTAACTACCTAAATCTACTAATCTCAACTTTTTGTGCCTTAAACAACCTGGAATCTTAAAAACAAAACTTTCCTGAAATGCATCTTTTATAAAGTTTTACTCCCAGAACAAATTTATTGGTGTGCTAAAACTTGACTTCTTTATATAACTTTTGTCTGCCTCCCGGCAATATAAATTTTGAACAAAACACTGAGATGATATTGGAATAAGGTTAATCCTTGAAAGTGGAAAATATCTGATATCTGCTTTTAAATCTAAAAAAGAGCACGTTATAAATGTTGAAGTACAGTTTGATTCCAAAAGTTAATGTTTACGCATACACTTGAAACAAGTCTTATAGCCCAATAGCCCAAAAGTAAATAAAAATATTCTTATAACGATATCATGTTGTCTCTTTACACAGTGGATTTAAAGGATGTTCTAGCGACATAAAGGCGTATTGTAGAAAGTTTTTATATTTTCGCCGTGTTCTTTGTCTCTTTGGCATTCCGTGGAATTTTGTAATCGAATTTAAATATATTTCCCAACTACCTAGAGCTCTGAAATTTTCAGGATAGCTAAGAACTGGATGACAATGCATGTTTCAAGTCTGTTTAGGCATATACATAGATTTCGAAATTTAAACTGAATTGTTATTAAATAAATATGTATACATATCATCATTTTGAAAGACCTCATATAAACTTGTGGTGGCCTATTTGGATAAGCAGCTGATTGTGACAATTCTGTTGGGTTATCGTAATGCGATCGATCTCGCGAGAGAGAAGTTTTTTTCTTTTTTTTTTTTTTTTGTTCTTATATGTGAAAACAGTAATTATTATTTTAACTGGTAATAAAATAACTTGTTTTAGAAAGTTTTTAGATACAACTACCCTTTATTTTGTTAACAAGGAAACTATCCTCTCTATGATCCATCACAGCGTTGTATGACTTAATATTTTTGCAATATCAGAGAGGCTGTGCATTGTTAAGATGACACTTAAATTCAGTTTTAATAATTGAAAAGTTTTTACATAAATAGTTGTGGTACCTACGTGCTTTGAAACTATATAGTCCGGGTTCCCATGTGGAAAAAAACTCATAAAGACCTACAAACTTCGATAGTACCTAACAAAATAATTTATATAATAGTAATATGACCTATAAATCAGTAAAAAAAACTTTCGATTATAAAAGGTTCTTTTTATAAATTGTGATTATTTCATTCTCGAAAAACCAATAAAGAATCACGGCTTTAGGTCATTAAGAAGGTCCACGGGCTAATTAAAATTATTTTTTAAAAATTAAAAATGTTTATTACTTATCTAATTTTGTACAATTCTTGTTAGTTAAATAAGATTTTTAATTATGTTATACTTTGATGTAGGTCCTTTTTAGAGTAAACTAAAATACATTTTGCAAATTATTTTCAAAATAGATTTTCAGATTAAAATAGTTCAACCACAGGAAACCATTCTATATTGTGTATTTAATAGATCCATAAGTAAATACTTAAAATATTGCTCTCCTATTATATGTTTATGTTGTGGTGGTGCCTTTTCTAAAGGCCCACAGAAGTTTTTGCTGAATAACCATTCATCCCTTAATAATACCGTAGAGTTTAGATCTTGATCTCTTGATGACGTACATGTGGTTTTCTGTAACTAATGAGTTACAGGTGTAAAATGGGTAAAATCTTCGGCTTTAATTTTGGATAGAGATGTCTAGTAATTAAATTTTATTTTATAGAATAAAAAGAAAACTTTTACAACCTATAAGGTATCTGTGAAAGGGGTATCCGTTTATAAAACAATAGGAGCTATAATGCACCGCTTACGTCAAAATCTATACAACCGTTTTGTTATCAACCGATTCAAAGGTTCTGGTCAGATCAATAATACTTTAGCTCCTGTTTCCTCTTTTCAAGTCATAGTTTGTCTTTTTCTTAGTTTTTTAATACAAATTCAAGCGCGCAGACACATTAATTATTATTTTTGGAAGTATAAATTTTAATGTAAAGCTGAGTAGCTAGTTACCAGTTTTAAAAAACACAACAGTATATATTCTTTCAGAAAAATAATAGCAATAAGGTACCTATGTATATTTGAAATAGTTTCTGTGTGCCAGGACATAAAACAAAACAAGGCGACGAGAACGCCACAGTTCAGAACCAGATATAGATGTACTAACAGGTACGGTCCAGAGCTGAATAAAAACTTGGATCCGTAGAAAAGATATAGGTATCTTATCACCTGTAATAAAAAAAGGCATTAGCAAAAAGTACTGTTTTCAACTACAGATCTGCATTAAGAACGAACTATACACTTTAAATATTAATAACTTACAGAAACTGAATGGCAACGACTACGCTTCCAAAGATTATTTAAAGAGAAGAAAAGAAGATAATAAACACTTTGGTTTTTGCCGGAATAAGCAGTCCTCACTTTCTAGCCAACAGCTTCGGGGGATGAGCTGACAAGTGCCTTGGTGCTAATAAATTGACCCCGAAGGCAGATGAACCAACAAAAAGTTCAACGGATACAGAAGGCAATGGAAAACCACTGATTAAAGATCTTTAAGATTTTCCAGGAAGATCACCATGGTATTGATACTTTAAGTATAAAACGGTACTAATCATGGAAATGACAAGATTCGGCAGGGGAGAAGAAACACATTGAAACCACGAGGCCTCTCCGGTCGTAAGCATACAGAAACCTCGTGTGAAAAATCGACAAATTATAAAGTATATTTTAAGAATTTCTTCATAGAAAGTCTATTTGCAGCTTAAGAACCAAACTGTCTGTCTGTCTGTCTGTCTGTCTGTATAACCGTTATAGAAACAAAAACTACTCGACGGATTTTAACGAAACTTGGTACAATTATTTTTCATACTCCTGAGCTGGTTATCGGATACTTTACATCACGCTACAATCAATAGGAGCAGAGCAGTGAAGGAAAATGTTGGAAAAAACACTTTTACGATGTGGGGGGGGGGGGGAAGACATTTTTATACAACAATCTATACGTTAAGCGAACGACGTCGCGGGTACATCGATATAGAACCCAAAAATGTGGTTAGATTTTTTGTTGTACGTTTGTCTGTCTATCTATGTTTGTGCGCGCATCACATGAAAACTACTGATCTAATTCGAATGCGGTTTTCACATATATATTTGTCTTCTTTTATCTTACCATCTGGTGTATAAAAATTTCTCCTTCACCTCTTTTACGGTATGAGAGGGAGAAATTTTTATACAACAATCTATACATCACGCGAACGACATGACGGGTACACCGATATAGAACCCAAAAATGTGGTTATTTTTTTTTTGTACGTCTGTCTGTCTATCTATATGTTTGTGCGCGCATCACATAAAAACCACTGATTCGATTCGAATGCGGTTTTCACAGATGTATTTGTCTTCTTTCCACATAACATCTGGTGTATTATAAATTCTCCTTTTACCCCTTTAACGGGGCGAGTGAAGCAATTTTTAAACAACAATCAACACGCCACGAGAACGACGTCGCAGGTACCTACACCTAGTATTAAACTAACTTAATACCAGTCTCTGATAGACTAATATTACTCCAGACAAATACCCAAATATTCAAAACTAACATATTACAAATTTATGCCCCGAACGCAGACAAGAAATATGTTGAAAAACTAAAAAACTCTACGAACAAACCTGACATCTTACAAAAATTAAAGAAACACGAAATCGTTTATATTATGGGCTATTTCAATGCAAAAAGGGGAGAAAGTCGACAAGGTAAATCAATAGGTCCTTATGGTCTTGAACCACTTAATGTTCAAGGATAAAAACTATTCTAATTCTGTTAAGAAAATGACATGATCATTACAAACAGGTGGTATAAATTGCCGAAACGACGGCTGTACACTTGGAAAACCCTATTTGATAATGGCAACAATCCTGAGTCTTTAATAAATAAAATAGATTATATACTTGTAAGCGACTGCTTTAGAAATGCTTTCAATAGAGTTACTACATTTCCAGAAGCAGATATTTGATCAGATTACCTACCTCTTGTGTTGTGACAGATATTAAGCTGAACTTAACGAAATTCAGCGACAAAAATCACAAACCAACATACCTAACTTTGACAATACAGATATAAAAAACAAAATTAAACGAAATTTAACAGTAAAATAAAAAACAGATTATAGAAATAAACAAACAAAGAAAAGTAAATGAATGACAGAGGATATCTTAAGAATGATAGAACAACGCAAAATAGCTAAAGCAAATGAGACAGAATATAGATATCTACAGAGGACAATTAAAAGAGAAATATAATTAACTGAAGAAAAATGGATAAAAGAGAAATGCGAGGAAATGGAAAAGGTAATAGCAAAGCCGGATTTATTTAACATGCATAAAAAGATGAAGGAAATCAGCAACATACTCAAAAAAGAAGGTCCCTCTGTACTAGTTGACAAAAACACCAAAATCATTATTGATGAAAACGATATTAAAAACGAATGGCAAAAGTATATATATTGGAGTTGTGACACCATCAGACGGGCTTAAATCTACTTTTGTCGCATTACCCACAAAATATAAAGCAAGAAAATATATCAGAATATCGATTGATTAGTCCAATGAGTCACACCCTTAAGATTTTTCTAAGAATATTTCACAACAGAATTAGACACAAATGTAAAGAAGTTTTAGAAGAAACCCAATTTGGTTTTAAAAATGCAATGGAAACTAGAAAAGCACTACAAAAATGCCTTGATCAAAGAGAAGATTTCTTTACATGCTTCGTGGATTTTAAATAGGCATTTGATAGAATTCAACATGTTAAATTAATAGAGATTCTAAAAAGTACAGAAAGAGACAAAGATATACGGGTCATTAAAAATTTATACTGGAATCAAACCGCCAAGGCAGAATCACAATGACTAAAGGCACTTTTTTAAAGATGGAATCATTTCTTTGCAATAACTATCTTGACTTAGAACTAAAACAAAGAATGATTATGTGCTATTTTTGGTCGGTGCTGTTATACGGAGAGGAAGTGTGGACTCCATATCAACTATGAATCGAATAGAAGCGTTGGAAATGTGGATTCATAGACAGATGCTACAGATCTGGAACGGCCTGGAAAACGAATGAAGAATAACCAAAACAGTCAATAAACACAAAAAATTGCTAAAGACTTTTAAATATCAGAAAATGTGTTATCTGGGCCATGTATTGAGAGGAAATCAATATAGAATACTACAACTGATCCTGAAAGGCAAAAGAGGTGTAGGCAGAAAACAAGTTACTTCGCTGAGAAACATTAGAGAGTGGACTGGAATACCAAATGCGGGCAACTTTTTCGTATAAAAGAAGTTTGTGAAGCCTTCGCTATGGTGATTGCCAACGTTGGATAATTGTGATATGGCACATGAAGAAATGGTTCAAGTTCAAGTTCAAGAATGAGTTCTTTGGAAAAAAAATATGGAGATTTTTAGGAGTTTGGTGCGTATGAGGACCCTGTTGTAGGACTTGCGTCCTTTTCAGGGGATGAATGGAATGTTGGGAAGGAGTTAGCATCTGTCTGTCATCGGCACTGCTCCCACAAATCTTCCTTTTCTGATCCTGGAGTGGGTCTTCTTACTTCCGTTTCTTTCTTCCGTGATAAATGAACGTGCCCAAAAGGAAATTTCTTTTTGGTGTCAGTGTAAGTGTGTGTAGGAGTGTAACCCACGTGGTGCAATGTGAGGTTGGGAGATTGACGCTGTGGCGTGTCTCCTCCGTCGTGGAGCCCTTCCATTTGGCAAGGACAAAGGGAACCACAGAAACCTTTGCCAAAGGCCCATTTTTTTTCCATTTCGTTTTTTGTATTTTTTTTTTGTATTTTTGTGTTTTTTGTTTTTTTTTGTATTTTTTCTATTTTTTCATTATCGTTTTCAATGTGGGGTTGGAGGCACCATCTATCTGTAGGAAAGGGGGGTTTCATCCAGTAGATTTTGCAGGTCATCCGGAAGGTCCATGTCTACAGCGGATTGGAGGAGTCTTAGGTTGGGGAGGGGATCTTCTTTTTTGAAACTCTGGATCTTCTCTGGAGAGGAGTGTATGGAGGGTCCTTTGGGCAACGATGTTGGTGCTCTGCAGAGTCCGGGCGACGTAGCGATGTTGAAGCGTCTGGAAACGAGAAGGAAGAGGCATTATATTTGTGTTATTGTAGACAAGGTGGCTTGGATAGAGGTAGTGTAGGTTTTTCACTTTCCGTAAGATCGCTCTCTCTGTGGCATGGATGGAGTGTATAAGTCTCTGGGGAATGGCAGAGTATGGTACGGCTTTGTAATCGACAAGAGGTCTGATAAAGGTTTTGTATGTATGTAAAAGAGTTTTGGTATCAGTTCTTCCGATTCTTCCACCCAGAGCACCTAGGAGGGAAGCACGTTTTCTCATTTTGTTGAGTGTAAGCTCAACATCGGTATCCCATCTGAGTGTTCGAGTAAATCGAACCCCCAGATAGGTCACCTGATCCTGAGGAACGAGCTGTTACCCTCATAGTGACAGGTTAATATAGTCGTAAGAGAGATTTTCTCGTCGACTAAGGTTAGGATGTCTGAAAATGATGGTTTGTGTTTTGTTTGGATTTAGAGCTACTCTCCATCTGCTGCACTAGTTAGAGAACTGATCCAGCAGTCTTTGAGTTTTTCGATTAAGGGAGTCGACGATGTGTACACGGCCGTGTCATCAGCGTGGAGCTGGATATTCTCCAGAGATGGAATATTACTGGCATAGATGGTATATAGAGTTGGGGCTAGGATTGATCATTGTGGAACTTCTGAAAGGGGGAAGAATGGATCGGAGATTGCATTTCCAACCTTGACTTGAATGATTCTGTTGGAAAGATATGAGTGGATAAGTTTTATGGCCTGGATGGGATATTGGAAGTCAATTACCTTTCTAATAAGGCCAGCGTGCCAAACCTTGTCGAAGGCCTTTTGGACATCCATAAATATAGCAGAGACGACTTTTCTCTGATTTAGTGCTGAAGTGGAGAAAGATTATAGTTCTAGAATCGGGTTTTGGGTAGAGTGGTTTGGTCTGAATCCATGTTGAAAAGGGGGGATAATGAAGTTGGTTTCTAGAAAGTCCCTGATTCTATTTAGGAGCAGAAGTTCAAAGAGTTTGCCAATGACATTGAGCAGAGAGATTGGTCTGTAGTTGTGAGGGTTTGTGTGATTTTTGCCAGGTGTAGGAATCAAGATGGTGTTTGAGGTCTTCATGATGGTGGGGAAGTAGGATTTGCCGAGACAAGAGTTGAAAAGAAGAGTAAGAGAAGGCATAATTGAAGCGGGGAGTTGTTTTAATGTTCGCCTAGAAATAGAGTCTGGACCAGGGGCAGTGTTTTTGCCTTGTTGGGAAGCAGTGAGGATGTCTTCCTCAGTAAATGGGGCTAGAAATGTAATATTATCAGGAGGGGGAGTTTGTTGGTGAAGGATGCAACGAGTAATGTGCTCCGTCTCTTTTTGGAAAAATTCTTGCCGAGCAACCAATTTTTTACTTTATTTTTAACTGTAACAAAAACGTTATTTTACCACAGTCTGAGTTTAGAGCTATGTACAGTTGTACAGCAGTCATTACGGGTAGAATAGTTGGCATATTTTATGCTATTGATTTCAGATAATCCACCATTTTAAAATTATTATAAATTAAATTCGGCACTAAATAATTGTTTATATGTTTATACCTTATTTATCACAGAAAATCCAAAGTGTAAAATTCCATTTTCTACAGTTCATAATGTTTTATCTGGAATGCCTCCCCTTCGACTTTTATTGTAGTATATCCCAATCAAATTATGAACTTTGCCAGAAATTGTAACGTTTATGTGTACGCTGACGATACTTAACTCTGTTTTCTTATTGATAAGCTTAAGACTGTTGGGAGAATTATTAATGAGGATCTTGATAGTATTGCCAATATACGTAACCAGCACTTTATTCTATTAAATCCAACAAAAATCTTGTAGTATTAGTGTTAGGTAGCAGAACCCATTGTTTATTAATGGAAAAAAAGTTTTGTGGAGTTTCAACGGCGAAACAGAACTTATAATCGTACAATATTAGGTCTCATTGGGATCAGTTTTTTATTTTTCGTGACCATGTCACTGGCAATTCTTGTATCTGGATTATTAAAAATAAAAGGTGTAAACACTGTACAGTTAATGGGTAGAGAAGCAACTTAGATATAAGATGTGCGTATTTAAATTAATGGATTAACTAATTTCAACTGTTAGATTATAATTAATAACAAAAATAAATATTGTTCAGTCTTTAGTTAGCAAATCCTGGCACTGTACGTACTTGCACTAATATTGCTATAACAGTCATTTTTGCCTTTATGCGCTTAAAAAACTTTAATTTAAATTTCGGGTTTAAATTTACAGTCCCTAAAAATGATTTTTTATAATTCACGTTCACAAAGTTTCCATTTCGACACTAAAAACAGTATCGAAATAGATTTATTGTAAAACTGTTTTTGGTAACTTTTTGTTTTACAGAATTGGTTGCACTGCACTGATTGTCATCGAAAGAGATCAGGTAGTAAATCAAGAAGTATGTTGTAGTAAATTATTAACTACATTATCAGCGTTATTGCTAAATTCGGAATATTTTATACAAATTTGACAAACATTCAAATTTAAAATCATTAAAACTGACAAGTGTCAAAAGTGTCAAGATTGCCAACATACATAAATATTTTGAAAAACTCTCATTTTATTTATTTTTTATACTTTTAAAAGTTCATTATAAAAAATAGTATGTAACACTCAAATTACAAGGACGGTTTGTAGTACTCGTTCTTTCCGAAACTCACCGCTTCGCGGTTCGTTTCACAAACTGTACTCGTACTACGAAACCTGTCATTGTAACACTTGTATTACAATATACTATATTTTAATTTTTAAAATGTGTTAAAATGTTTTTTGTTTCTGTTGTTATGATACCTTCGCCTTTCTCGAATTATTTTTGTCTTTTGTTCTTTAAATATGTACCGTTCTTAAAAGCTTTTTCTTCATCTGTTTCTAACTTTCTTATTAATATTTTTTTTTATTATTAATACATTTTAAAAAAGTTAAAATATATGCAAGTAACCAAATTAACATTTTGAGAAAAACGGTCTTAAATTTTAGTAGGTATTTAGAATGAATTTAAAAATTATATTACTTACTGTTAAATGTATTAACTATTGTTATTTGTGTTTTTTTGTTGTAAATGTTTTTTGAAGTTTTGTATCTGTGTGTAAACAAAATGATTTTAGAAATGTTTGCACTAATACCTTCTTGCTTCGGGTACTTTCATCTAAATATTTAAAAAAAAAAAAAATTAAATACATTACTTAAATCAATGTTTATTTTAGAAGCAATTAATTAATTTATTAATTACAATCTGATGAAAAAACTAGTTGGGAGCGACCTTCAACCATATAATAAAAGATTTTTCTTCAGATTCTTGAGAAACCCTTTAATCGTTTTGGATTTCCATTTCATTTTCTTGCAGTAGAATTCGGTTTCGCTGTTTTGAAACTTAATCATCTGTTTGATATAGAAATCGTGATAAATGGAGGATACGAATATTAAAAGTTAAATTACTTAAATTTTTATATTTCGGCAGTTTTATTTTAATTGGGCCTTGATAGAAAGGTGGAAGCTCGATCGTGAAATTCAAGAAGTTGGTCGGTCTAATCAATATTTCCTACTAAAAGAAATTTCACATGTAATGCTTGCTTTTAAAAATCAATTCAATACATTTTTTGTAAGCCTTGCACATTGCTTTTCATTATTCTATACAAGGGTGCAACATCCATTGGTTAAGAATTAATTTGAATGTTTTCTTCTTTCAATATGTTTATCGCATTTTCTAAATTAATGACCCGATATAAGAAATTTATGGTCCACGGATTTAATCTAAGTATTTAATACACTATAGTGTTAAAATTTGATACTGTTCTTTTTTTGTTTTCCACATCTATACTAATATTATAAAGCTGAAGAGTTTGTTTGTTTGTTTGTTTGAACGCGCTAATCTCAGGAACTACTGGTTTGAATTGAAAAATTCTTTTTGTGTTGAATAGACCATTTATCGAGGAAGGCTTTAGGCTATAAAGCATCACGATGCAACCATTAGGAGCGAAGATTATTGATCCTTGAGGGCTTTCATTGCGTGCGCTGCGAAAACGGTTCAAGATACCAAAAATATATGTATAAAATAATTATTCCTCTTGAAATGATCTAAAAAAATGTCCGCGACAGTATATGTCTATCTTTTAAGATTAACACATTAGAACCGTTTTTATGGTAATCAAATTTGGTCGAAATTATTACATTATTTGTTAAGAGTTGTATCAACGTAATAATATTAATCTTAATCCAAATAAATGTGTTGTTGATTAAGAGTATTTAATTGTGAACAAAATTGTCTTTGACATTACTTATAGTATATATAGTAATATTATAAATGTGAATGTAAGTTTGTTTGTTACGCTTTCACGCGAAATCTAATTTACCGATCATCATGAAACTTTGTACATATATTCTTGGAGGTATTAGAAGTTAAATAGGATACTTTTTATTAAAAAAAATATTTTTTATTTCCTACGAAAAATAAAAAAATTGTTTGCCAAAAAATCTCAAAAAGTGATTCTTACTAAATTAAGTATTATGACGCCACCGTAAGGTGGCGCAGTTGAGATGGTATAAATTTACATTAGCAATTCTTGCGCAATTAAGTACTATGACGCCACCTTAAGGTGGCGCAGTTAATATATCTATATATATAAAACTCAAAGGTGACTGACTGACTGATTGACTGACTGATATAGTGATCTATCAACGCAGAGCCCGCTATGAAAGAATTTTGATTAATTCCACCCCAAAGGGCATAAAATAGGGGATGAAAGTTTGTATGAAACTTGTCAATTTTAAACCGTTCGGGCTAAAAATTTGCATGCATATAGTTACTATGACGAAGGCATCCCCTAAGAAAGGAATTTGATTAATTCCACCCCTAAGGGGATAAAAGTTTTATGAAACTCTATCAATTTTAAACCGATCGGGCTAAGATTTTGCATGCATATAGCCACTATAACGTAGGCATCCCCAGGAAAGGATTTTGATAAATTCCACTCCTAAGGAGATAAACTAGGCGATAAAAGTTTGTATGACAGTTTGTCAATTTTAAACCGATCAAACTGAGATTTTGCATGCATATAGCTACTATGACGTAGGCATTTCCTAGAAAAGGATTTTAATTAATTCCATCTTTATAAAATAAATATTATAAAATAGGGGATGAAAGTTTGTAATGAACTTTGTTAATTTTAAACCGATCGGGCTGAGATTTTGCATGCATGTAGCTACTATGACGTAGGCATCCCATAAGAAAGGATTTTAAAAAATTCCACCCCTAAGGGGATAAAATAGGGGATGAAACTTTGTATGAAACTTTGTCAATTTTAAACCGATCAGGCTGAGATTCTGCATGCATATAGCTACTAAGACGTAGGCATCCCGGGTCTAGGACATTTGGGCGCGGCCGTTACGGCGCGGCCGTTTCGTCGCGGCCGTTTCGGCGCGAGACACTTCGGCGCGGATACGTTTCGGCGCAGGTACATTTGGGCGCCAGTATCGAATATTTATTTTCAAAAACATATTTTTAATAATACAGTGAATTATTTAACTATTTTAGAATGTTATCCAATTTGACAATATTAATATGTGAATATAAATTCTAAGAATTCTAAAATTCTATGTTAATATTAATGATATTTTAATATAACCGTTGAAATTTGGATGTACTCCTAGGATTAAGATAAGGAATTAACAGGTAAATAAGGTATAATTTTACAGTATTACAGAAGTTAAAAACTGATTATTAATTTACAAAATTTATTTTAAATATATACAATATAAAATATAGGGGACGTCCATGCAAAATGGATACCCCGGATATTATGGATCCATGGCGAAGTTATTTGAAATACCTCTCAAAAATGGTATTATGTTTGGATTTGGGCCGTTAACATAGTCTTCGACCAGTGATTTTATTCTTCTATCAGCCTGGCTATACTTTCGTTTTTTTTTGGAGATGGCTCATTTCCAGCAACTAACTGCTCATAGGCAACATCTCTGCCTCGTTGGACAGTTTTAAGGCTGTCAATGAATTTCCAAATGGTTGGATGGTCCATTAACAGCTCTGATTGCAACCTCCTGTATGCCGCCTCGGCCTGATTATTTGTCCTGTCCATGTTTGTCAGGATTGTGTACCTGCCACACCTTTGGAGGAAATAGTGCCTGTCGGCGACCATTTCCTCTCCTATTCGGGCTTCCTATGTAAGAGTCCTCAAACCATTGTAAAAGGGGCTATAGCTCTTGAGGTAACACATTTGACAATGCGTCTATGGCTTCGTCCAAATGATTAGTCGGCAAAAATGACAAGGATGTAATCATCCACGCCTTAAGCGCAAAATCAGCTTCTGTGTTGTATCTTCCTGGAAGATGCAACTCTCCCAAATGGTTGCGCATGTTTTTCTCCAAATGGAAAAAATATCCCATTATTTCCACATCCGGAATAGCTGCACGTAACTTGTCAAAGACGTAGCAGTAGCCATTGCTACTATACAAAGGTTTACCACGTTTCGAAACTAACTCCATTTTAAAAACTGATCACACACTGATTAAAACAAAATGATTAAAACTGATTCACTCATCAGTTCTTATATTTACAAAAATAGGGGGTACCTTAGTCATCAAAGACATCTCATTTCGTCAAAATTGTTTACCTAAATTTGCTATTAATTCCTTCTCAATAGTAATATTAAAATATCATTAAAATAAAACTTAAATACTGATTAATAATCCAAATTTAGCCCTTAGTTCCAAAAATTATTAACCTAAATTATACCTTATTTACTTGTTAATTTCTTATCTTAATCCTGGGAGTACATCCAAATTCCAATGGTAAAATATCAATAAAAAGAAAATTAAAGACATATCATGCTTTCAAAAGATTATTTGTTGTTTTTAATGATCCAAATGCAGCCTTTAAATTAACGTAGAATTTTAGAATTCTTAGAATTTATATTCACATATTAATAATGTCAAATTGGATAATATTCTAAACAGTTAAATAATTCACTGTATTATTAAAAATATGTTTTTGAAAATAAATATTCGATACTGGCGCCCAAATGTACCCGCGCCGAAACGTACCCGCGCCGAAGTGTCTTCGCGCCGAAACGGCCGCGCCAAAACGGCCGCGCCCAAACAGCCGCGCCGAATTGTCCGGATCCGAGGCATCCCCTAAAACAGAATTTTGATTAATTCCACCCCTATTTGGATAAAATATGGGATAAAAGTTTGTATGAAACTTTGTCAATTTTAAACCGATCGGGCTGAGATTTTGCATGCATATAGCTACTATGACGTAGGCATCCCTTAGAAAAAGGATTTTGATAAATTCCATCCACAAGGGGATAAAATAGGGGATGAAAGTTGGTATGAAACTGTGTCAGTTTTAAACCGATCGGGCTGAGATTTTGCATTCATATAGCTACTATGACTTAGGCATCCCCTAAGAAAGGATTTTGATAAACTCCACCCCTAAGGGATAACATAGGGATGAAAGTTTGGATGAAACTTTGTCAATTTTAAACCGATCGGGCTGAGCTTTTGCATGCATATAGCATGCAAGTTTTTAAAGTTTTAAAATAATAATAGTCCAATACCACTCGCGCTTTACTGTGCGTGGTGTGTGGAGCGGTGAGACGGTAGCACGCTGCTGCTGGCCGACATGACACTGTCGATAGACGGGTAGAGTCTTGAAAATTCGAGAATAAATTTGTTTTATTACGTAGTGGTGTACTAAGAAATTACTTTTTTAAATTCCATTCTTAAGGATTTACAATTGCAGTTTGCAAATTTGTATGAAACTCGGTGGCAAAAAAATAAAGTCCACGCGGATAAAGTCGCGGGCGGCCGCTAGTAATATATATAATCGATAATTTACAAAACCGTAAAAATTGGGAAAAATGGTAAAGAAATATCAGTAGGCGGTACGAAGTTCGCCAGGTCAGCTAGTTAACACTAAAAGGGTAAATGTATATGATATCATTTTCTGAGATCACCTTGACGCCTTTCCTTTATGCCTCATGAACATGAACATCTACGCTGGCCAGATGTATGGTAATGAATTTCGAATTCATGTTTAAAAATGAAATATTTTGCAATTAGTTAATGGGGACATTGTTAGCGTCTTTAAAAATTGAAGTTAATATAACTACCTTATTATAAGATCAGAGAGCCACAATTTTGGCTTGCCAAACTAATTGTGCTTTCTTAAAATAAACACCTCTATTTTTCTTATCAGGAGCAGTTTCTTCCGCATTTCTAGTTTTAATGTAGGTATGTTACGTAGCTAGTTACATAATGTAAATGTATCTGTATATGGCCAATAAAAATTGAAATTAAAAGAAGTTTTAAAGATTTTGCAAAGGCCACCTGAACTCGTTTCTTTCGAGCGTTTTTTAAATTTATCGTCAGTTTAAGCCCTTTGGCACCAAGTTTTTATAAACACTAAGTCACGTACTATCGACACAACTCTTCTTATAACCTAAATACATATACTTACATTGAGTATCGAGTACCTAAGTCGTCTGCTTAGAATAATTCATCGATAAAACGGTTAGTTGCCATTTTTTGCGTGCAATTTGGTTAATCGATATCTAATTTATAAAACTTTGGATTTAGAAAGTTTTTATTTTCTTCTAGGCTGTGAATTTTAATAACAAAGGTAGATAATTCTTAATTATTGAAGATTGTAAGGAATAGTCTTACATTAACACTTTATTTTAAGATTGTTGCATTTATTGAAATATAAGGGGTTGTTGAAAACAATAATTAAAAAACCTGAAAATCGATGATGTTAAAGATTACGGTACTATCTTATTAATTAATATTCAAGGTACAAAAACCAAAATACCTAGATTTTAGTGACTGGTAACTTTTACAAAATTTACAAAATATATGTAAAACTCCGTCAAGAAGTAATGAATCCCAGTTCAAATCATTTTCTTAAACTATCAAAGAATGAAACAAGTAGTTGGACTCAACAAATTAGAAAATGTGCCTTAATAAATAGCTGAATAATTTTTTAAAAGTGCTTGATCCAAAAATGTATACAAGTCACTATTTAAGAAGAACCACTGCTACAATTTTTGTAGATAACGGTGATGATTTATTATTTTTTAAACGACATGGCGGCTGGTGTTCTTCGACCACGGATGAAGAGTATGTCGATGATTCAATGAGTAATAATGGCTTAACAAAATTATTTAATCCATCGAAAACAGTCATCAACAAACTTTAACGTCAGAAGTTACTACTACTGCAATCTACATGTACAACAATACAAGTAATAGCAATGTTTAAGAAAAGTTTGCCATTGATGTACCATCCACATCATCCCACTCCCAATGTACATCTTCTGTAATACCAGTACAGAACCACTCTGACAAAAGTGCTGTGGTAATACAAAATTGTCAAAATTTTACAATGAATTTCTGGAATACCTAAGTAAATAATCTTGCATCTTATAATTTTCTTATAAGTATTGTTGAATTAAACCCTTGATGGGTCTTATTTGTTCGTTAAATGTATAATGTCCCACTTTAAAATTAATAAAAACAGTATGCTATATAAAATTCTTATTGATATAAAAAGTATAGTAATATTAAGATAAAAAATCAAGATAAACAAAGTGACAAATTTTTGTCTTACTCTTAAAACTCTGTAAACTGGAATATAAGAGCCAGAAAATAGTTAAAAAATCATTTCCATTCTTTTCTGCTGACGATGTAAGAAGTAAAAAAGAATCGAACAAAATATTCTTTTGAAATAATCTGCACTAAAAGATTTTTAAACACGATAACTTATACTTTGACCTTTACATAAAATTACCCTGTACAAGGGTCGTGATCATTTTAGAGAACAAAAGCGTAGATAACAATACCGTCGGAAACCTTGAAGCCTGTATCGCTTGAATGTACGTACCTACATCATAAAAAGCACTTATGTATTCATTCCAAACATACGGGAATAAGTTTTTTGCGAGTTGAAACCAGACGAAATGATTACTTTTTTGAAATGGAATAGGGTTTTGTGTTAATGGACAAATTTCGGTTTTTACAATCAAGTTTAGTATTGACGTGTTTTCTAAAATAGGTTTTTATTTTTTTAAATAGAATTGGGAGTAGAATTCTCAAAAGTTATTAACTTGTAGCATGATTAAACGGTGAAAAGGCTTTGTATTTTTTTTTGTATTCAGCGTTAATTATTTTTTAATACCTATTGAAGTAGGAATAGAGCTATGATTGAATAACGACAAACGAATTTCCTACGTTTAATTTAACACAATACGTAATTATTTTTGTTGTATGACGAAAAACAGGACCTTCGACAGTATTTTTTCATTTACTAACAAATTATTTAACGTTAATATCATAGAAAGTATCTAAGTAATGACAACCATATATAGATCATGATAATCGTAAATATGAATGAAAGGCGTAAAACGTTTCTACTATATTCTGTTTACAGCACCGTGTATTATTTTTAGGTGGATATAATAGTTATTTATGAAACAGTTCGTGAAGTATGCTTTTTGCGCAAGCACGCGATGTTTAGAGCACGAGCGAAGCGAGTGCTATATATTGCGTAAATGCGCAAAAAGCACTTCACGCACAGTTTCATACAATATTTTATCAACGATAATCAAATAAAAAATAATTACAAGAAAGCAATTTATTTTCAATTCATTTACAAGATACTAACAAAACTAATGCTCTCATAGCAACACCATGGCAACGCGAATGCTAAGGATATTAAAATATATGTAGGTGTGTCAAGTGCGAAAAAGTAAATCCCATTTAAAATACATTGTTACTTCACGCACACTTTCAATCCTTCACGCACTGCTGTCTAAAATGACAGTTTTCACGAACTTAAAATTGATACATAATATGAGGTAGAGTAGATAAATTAATATTTCTGTGAAAATTAAATACGAAACATAGAACAGCGTTTACTATAACAAAGAAGACGTCAAAGTATACATATGAATCTGTTGTCATTGAGTTTTTTACAACGTAATAGAAGCATACAAAATAGTATACTACGTAACAATAGTGGTAAGTAGGACATTACGTACGAGTGGAAAAGTTACGCAAGAAGCCGCGTAGCGGCGAGTGCGTAATTACACGAGTACGTAATACCTCTTACCACTCGAGTTTCGTACTATGCTTTATCTACGACTCAATATTTTAATTTTAATTCTAAATATTTGACATCTCTTAAAAATATATGACGTACGTACTGTACTGTTATCTACTCCTTTGACAGTAACGTTATTCCAACATGACGTTTTATTGCGCACAATTGTGCATTATAGCTTACTTACCCTGCATGGTGACAATGAGTATAAATGACATTTACTGTCATTCCAACATGACGTTTCATTACGCACAACTGTGCATTATAGCTTACTTACCCTGCATGGTGACAATGAGTATAAATGACATTTACTGTCAAAGGAGTAGATAAAAATACATAAACAAAACTTCAACAAACATTCAACGAAAAGTTTAAGCTATTTTTTTGAAGGTTAACGCCTTAAAGCATTATATAGGGTAATAATATTGCTAAGCAAAAAAAAAATCTAAGAAAATGCATTAGCTTATAATTGTAAATTGTAAATTCACCTACATAGTCCAGGGCATTTAGATGAAAATCGCCCGAATAGCGGAAATTTGGACATCGAGCAGATATCGAAATACGGTTTTCTGCATTGTGTTCATGAAGGTCTTAGGAAAAACGTCTACAAAGTCTGGTTTGGCGCATTTTTGAGAAATGCCTTCTGGACCGGAAAATGCATTTTCCAATTGAATTATTCCTTGCACCTTTATAGGAACGACTGGAAATTTGAAAAAATCGCTCGAAAATCGTTAGTTGGGGGTTTTTGGGGCTGCCAAAATCGATTCTAGCATTAGAATTACCCGTGGTTGCACAGGGGTTGCTCTGTGGGGGTGCACAGGGGGTGAATTGGGGGAGAAATGGCAGCGTGCATAAAAACCACTCCAAACTCGTTACTCAGGGGGTTTTCGGAGATGCCGATTTTAATTCCGGCATTAGAATTTCGCGAGTGTGCTCGGGGTTGGTGCTGTGAGAAATGGTAAAGAAGAAAGTGAAAAAACACAAATTCTAAAAATAGTTCAAATAACAAAGTTTTTATTTATGTTGAATTATTCAGTATAAACTTAAATTTCACCTTAGATACTAAACATCTTGTTCAAACTCTGATTCTTCTTTCCCTCCTTCATCTTCTTCCTCGTCACTTTTCTTGACCCCGTTGGAAAAGCCTCTTTGGTTTGAGCAAATGCCATTGCAATGCTTGCATGCAAGTAATCACTTTAACCCACTTCGGCGGCATCCGTATTTTGTAGTGCCACAGTTAAAATTGAACTCGGCATCCTCGAAAACTCCCGAGTAACAAATTTGGAACGATTTTCATGGACTATGCAATTTCTTCCCGGATGCTACCGCAGAGCCGCCCCCGGGTGATTACAATGCCAGAATTGAATTCGTCATCCTTAAAAACTCCCGAGTAACGAGTTTGGAGTGCTTTTCATGCACGCTGCCATTTCTCCACCAATTCACCCCCTGCGCATCCCGACAGAGCAACCCCCGTGCAATCAGAATTGAGTTTGGCAGCCCCGAAATCCCCCGAATAATGATTTTCGAGCGATTTGTGCAAATTTCCAGTCGTTCCTATGAAGGTGCAAGGAATGATGCAAATGGAAAATGCATTTTTCGACCCAGAAGGCATTTTTCGAAAAATGCGCCAAACCAACAGTTGTAGACTTTTTTCCTGGGACCTTCCTGAACACAAGGCAGAAAACCGCATCTCGATATCTGCTGGATGTCCAAATTTCCGCTATTTTTCCTAACTTCCCTGGACTAACAGCATTTTTATAATTTTAAATATGAAATCAGACAACATATTTTTTATGATTTATTAATAAAAAACAAGAAATCTACATTTTAAACAAAGTTCGAATTGTTATTAAAAACTACATAAATACAAAAAATCAATATAATTGAAAAATAATAATGATTACTAGTAACGGGTATTACCTCTGCTTACATTCGACGAGGCAGACTCTAAATCAAGTTAAGGATTATATTCTGAACTATTTTGAGTTATGCAATACCAAATTTTCAGTTCCCAGACAGTTCTTAAGACGAAAAAAAATCTAGCTCCAACCCTTTCCAAAACACAATGGATATGCTATATAGCTTGGCAGTCAAGCTAGCGTAACCATAGCTGTATCTTGATAACCAAAAGGTCTACGAGGTTCATAAAAGATGTATATTTTATCGCTAATTTATTGTTTCCGAATAATAAATCTTCCAATACCAAAAACTATTTTATCATCTCCTATCGTGAATCTCCCTCCCAGAAGAACGCGGAAACGAAGAAAATGAATGGAAACCAAACAACAAGCAATTTCTTATCTGACTAACCAAAAATAAAAAAAATTTAACACGTGAATCAAAAATTTTCTTCTGGCCAAGAGAGAAAAAACAAACTTGGCCTTAAATCTGATGTTATTATAAAAGTTTTTATTTCTATCAAATTGTCCATTTTTTTATTTTAGTGTCGAAAGTTTCGTTACAACAAGAAAAAAATATATATAGTTGGGGACGCAAAGAACTTATATTTAAATATCTTGTCCATCTGTTTTTGTTTTTTTAAACACCATAAATTTCACATACTCTGTAATGAAGTTAAGAATTAATATTTAAGAAGTTAATAGCTTTGGAATTAAATATTGTAAAAATCAAAACTGTCCTTTTATGTATTCTAGGATTGTTTTACTGTAGTTTAGTGTTTTCTGAGGTGTTTTGAACTATAATTTACCTACATATACTTCGCACTTTAATAGAAACCCGAGTACATATCACTAATAATAACACATTGTAAGCTAGTGACGTTGTAAGCTTTAACTTGTTTGTTGTTTGGTTCAAAATGTTGAGGGTTGGTCAATATACTCTTTGAGAGAAATAAATTAATAATCTTGGCAGCGTGTGGCCTGGTATTATCATGCATGAAAATGCCTTCCTCGCCTTCGGTGACAGTGAAAATTATAGCTTGATATTCTAGGACTTCCGTTACAAATCTGTAAGCTTTTAGAGAGACATTCTTTACAAAATCAACTTTGTACGTAATTTTAAAGTAATAACTGTCAAACCCATAACAAACTTACCAGCACCAAATTTACGTCTCTGGTTATCCATATCTTCTCAATAAGTTTATCTGGTAAATTAAAGCAAAAATGAGAGTCATCTGTAAATAGTAAATACCCTGCTCAAGTCATCAAAATTCCAAGATAAGTAATTTCGATTAAAATTTATTTTTGCATTTTGATGTTGGCTCTGTAATCATTTTTCCACAAGAGAATCCGTTAACACCAAATATTTTTTTTTTTAGTTTACTTACTTTAATACCTTTAACGATTTAAGGCTGATTTCACAGCAAAACGGTAGAAGCTGGTCTAATCCGTTTAACATCTATAAAGACCAATTTCCTCAACCAGTTACTCTTTTCCGCCCAGATTGGGATCATCTGGTTAGAAGACCATTTTTATGTTAGCGTTGGTACACATTTTGTACAACACAGATGCGTTTACCAACAGTTCTCTCCCACTTCGTTCTATATTATTCTGTATTAACTAAACCGTTTTAATTCACAGCAAACCACAGTTATTAGAAAAACAAGTTAAAATGTTGTCGTGGGACACCAGGTAGGAACGAAGTTCCTTCGGCTAATGTCGAATCGACACATAACACTACTCGCTTGTGTATACGACTGTAGCGACTGCGCACGTCTTATTTAACGGTCAATATATCAAAATCAGTGAAATCTTGGCGTTAAGAAAGAAGCATCTTTAAAATTCAAGGTTAACTTTAAAGAGTAATTTATACATTTATTTTTTTTTTTCACCTTTCGTAACTACTTTCAACTATCAAGATTTTTAAAAATTATATCTCATATTACTTTAACAAAAAAAAAAGTAAATGTTAAGAGATATATACAAACTTTTTCCACGGACTTTTCGTTACGGTTTTTTACTATTACATTTTTTTCAGTTCGGTCACGCAGCAAAATTCCTATCTCCTCCAAGCCGGCCGTAAGGAACTTAGTTCCAAAATTCAATTAAAAATAAGCAACAAATATGAATGTTTAATTGTAACTAATATTTGTTGTTTTACAATGCGAATACGTTGAATATGACAGATAGTATTTATTTAACAGTATATTTTCTATCTCTTATTACATTACGCCTATGACTCCCTGTTAAGTTAATTTTTTTTTTAATTATTTAAAGTGATTTAATTTTTTTACATAACAGAATGTATAACGTCTAAAAGTTTATATAAAAAAATTATCTCATAATAATACAAATGTTTAAAATTTTTCTCTGTTGTTGTTAAATTAATGAAAGCAAATATAACGGGTTCGAGCCCTGCTGAATGCGACATTTTTTCAACTTTTTCTTAATCTTATTTAATATATTTTTGTTTTTGATATTTTCTAAAATTACAAAAATTATATAAATCACGTGAGAATGATCCTTCACTAATAGACTCAATAGAAAAATATAAAATTAAATAAAGGATAATCCATTACATATCCTTTTACATATTTACTTGTTCTAATGTACATCCAATGTCTTCTGTTTTACCATTGCCCATATTACCTTAAATTCATTTAATTATTAATAAAGCCGAGGAGACGACCGGAAAGCTATGATCCAGTTTGTAGTTGCACCACCAGGACTTGATAATATTACCCCAATTTGTGGGAACTAGGGCTTGAAGAAGGCATCCACCCCGTAGGGGACGATAACGCATTGAGTTATCTCCTATGGTTCGGTGTTACCGACCGCAATCCGTTGCATGTGCTACCAGGTTTAGCTTCAGCCCAACAATATGGTTTTGAAATTGAACACAAAATTAAAATTATAAGGTATATCTATTGTAAATGGGTAGTAATTTGGTTTTTCAGACAAATAAGAACAGGATTTCTTCGTACCCACTTAAAAACAATTATTAAATTTTTAGTGGTAAAGTGACAGTAAGTATAAAATCGGTATCTGAGTTTGCGATGAATAAAATTTGGAATAACGATATATATTTAAACATCGGAGAATTTTAAGCCACGGATTTTTATTTTTGACAAAGTGTTTGGTATTTTAATGTGTTTTCTGTTAAAAATTTGATTTAGGCATTAAAATCAAAATATGACTCATTGGAACAAAACTGTATATGTAAAAAGATGGGGCCAAGGCAGAAGATTTAACTACGGCTGATGATGAACGATTTATAGGGCTGAAAAAACTAAAAATAGTCGAAGCAATGAAGCACTGAAAACTTCAAAAGACGAGGTATCCTGTCCACCAGGTACTTCGTAGATTACTTTTAATATCAATTGGTTTCATCAAGCCCAAAAACCCCAAAATATTTAGTTTTTATTAATTGTATAACAATATTACCATACAACTCCAGGAGACGACGAAAACAGTAGGTATCGTGGTCACCAGGTACTTCGGAGATCACTTTCAATCTTATATTGATTTTTAGCGACTCCAAAAACCCCCTAGTAAAAAAATTGACTTTATTTATGTCAATAAATAACGAGTCCCGTTTGAAATGCACTTTTAGAATGCATTTTTTGTATTGACAAATGCAGTTTTCCATACATAATCGCATAAGATCACAACATTTCCTGACGCACTCATAAACTGAATGCAAAAACAAGTATCAAAACCCGTCTTGCGTTTATATTTCGGAAACCGATAACAGAGGCCCTAAAATTAATAAATTTTATGAATAGAATATTAAAACACTAAATGTATTATGATTTTCACAATTTTTATTATTTACTGTTTTGCTATATTATAGCTTCTTCAGATACACAATGATGGTCGGACTTACAAAGTTATATATCTTGGAGTAGTGGCAAGGAGCCAAATCTGGTTGAAAAATTGGTTGATCATTGGCATCCATTTTTCCCAAGTCTCCTTTTAATCGACAAGTCTTTGTATTTTAAAAAAATTACCATTCGCTTGGCACGAGGGATGCGGTTGCTTTAAAAAAAAAGCAGTCCCAAAACATCTTCTTTAGAGGATGTTCAACTATTTGTCAAATATGAGGAGGCGTGAGTGTTTCATTGGCACTTTTTTCTGATGAAACGAGACCGTTGTTCTTGTACCAAAAATTGGCTTTTATCTGAAAACAGCAGCTTTTTCTTCCAATCTTTCCAGCAGTCCAACTGTTATATTTTTTTGCACAATCATACCTTTTTTATCATTCTATCAGTCAATAGCTGTTTCTTCTGTGGTCTTACTGCTTATCTTTCACGTTCTAAATGTCGTCTTCGTACCATAGAGTCATTAATAATAGTGCTTGCCAAATCTTTTTAAAGATCTTGACTTGTTTTTCTAGGGTTTAATTAACTCCCCCTTACTATACTTGCTTCGTCTCTTGCAGTTGTCTTCCTTTTTCTTCCATATTCTCTTTTTCTATTCACCACATTCGTCTTTGCTTTTATTTTCTGCTTTAAAATCTTGTAGATGTACATAATTTTGAAGAGATATCCATCTTCAAAAATCATGGGGTCCTGATTCAATGAGATCTCAGACACACTATAATTCGAAATAAAAACAAAATGCAACGTGACTGTAACTTGGTTATGTCTCATTGTTGACGGAAGTGTAGAGAGAATTTAAGAATCTGCTACGAAATGCCCCCAACATTAAATTAAACGTGATGGCAACGCGAAAAACTAAATATTGGAATTATTATGCCGCGTTTACATTAATTCGAACAGTGCTATATAAGATGATTAAGTTGTGTGTGTTTAAAAACTGTAAAATAAACATTTTATTTCCTTTAAAGACTTGTTTCTTGTCTACTCTATGTTGTTTCTTTGTTAAATACTACGAATCTGTAAAGCACTTTATATAGAACTTTTCAACAATAGCGTAAGAAATCCTACTAGCACGTACCAGAAAATATGAGAACTGTTAAAATAATTAGAACATTAAAATAATACAGAGGTGGATCTGTACAATAGAACCGTTTTCTCTGCATCTGTCTATTTTAAGAAAAACACAAATATTAGTAAATTTATTGTTCCTACACACTTAACTAGAGTATAAATTATATAAGCTTTAGATGTATATTAAATTAAAACTGAATATAAACGAAACAGCATAGTTTATGCCGGTCCTGGATTTGTTCACTGGGGGGTGAAAGGTGATTTGAAACAGACCCACAACTACTATGAGAGGCGGATATGTAAAGAACAATAATTCTCAGTTATCACCTAGTTTCCTGCTACGTGTAAGATGATATAACGCCAAATCAATAAAATCTTATCCTGTTCCCAGATAGATATCAACTGTCCTTAAAAACATTAATACAGAAAAATAAAATTACTAATTATAAAAATGTTTACAGGCAGATTTAATAATTTAAAAACTTTACGTGTTATTCTAGGAGTTAAAGTTTTTTTTTGTACTTACACATTCGTGAGATTTGGCAAATGTTGTGATTTACCCCTCTAGTCTCAGTATATCTTGAGAGAAAGAAGTTACAACTTGTTCAGCACATCGTCTCGCATTTTGAGGTATTGCGACGTCAGCAAAAATCTGAAGAAGATTTAAACACTTTGCTGCATGTTTTTTTACCTGTACAGGTACGATGGGCGCTAATGAACGCAACGTCTTCTGCCAGCCAGATGGCCTGTATGACGTCCGCCAGGAGAGTAAAAGAGATAGCATATATAAAAACTGGTCTACCTGAAATTCTCTCTCGAAAACATTGGTAGCTCCTAAACTATTCGTTATTAAATCTTCTTTAGCTTGAATTACACTTTCGTCTCTAAATCAGTAGGTCTCTGAACGTGTACATTGACAGCATCGGTATCCTTGGTTATTTGTTTCTTATTCAGGTTTTCGGTGACAATCATTTCGTTCCTTTGTATTTTGTTTTGCACATTGTCACAGTCATCTTCTGCCTCATTTTCAATAACTTTGTTTTTTTTGTGCTATTCAATGATTTTTTTTTAGATTCATATTTTGTTCTGTTCTGTAAGTCTTCAAATCTTCTCGTCGCAATACCTCAGAGTACGAGCCGATGCGCTTAATAGGTTGTAACTTGTTTTTCTCAAGATATACCGAAAGTAGAAGTATAACCAGACGTAGAAACTTAGGTTGCAGAACTAGCAATGCTGCAATTCAAATCAAATAAATAATAGTTATTTATGAAACAGTTCGTGAAGTATGCTTTCTGCGCACGCACGCGATATTTAGAGCACGAGTGAAGCGAGTGCTATATATTGCGTAAGTGCGCAAAAAGCACTTCACGCACAGTTTCATACAATATTTTATTTAAAATAATCAAATAAAAAATAATTACAAGAAACAATTTATTTTAAATTCATTTACAAGATACTAACAAAACTAATGCTCTCATAGCAACACCATGGCAACGCGAATGCTAAGGATATTTGATTATATGAAGGTGTGTCAAAAACAGTGCGAAAAAGTAAATCCCATTTAAAATACATTGTTACTTCACGCACACTTTCAATCCTTCACGCACTGCTGTCTATAATGACAGTTTTCACGAACTAAAAATTGATACATAATGTGAGGTAGAGTAGATAAATAAATATATTTACCCACGACTAAGTAAATTGCCTATTTTTTAACCTATATCTGTGTTAGTAAGTGTCAAATTATTGAGAAGTTGTGTTATAGTTTTATTTACTCCACTAGTGGAGTAAGTAAATAGAAACCTGTATTATTATGTTGGTTGCCTACAGTATACATTAAATTAAACTAACATTTGACATTTCTCAGACAGAACTGTCTGCGAAATCGAATATGTTTGACAATTTATGCCAAAATTTAAATTTTATTTTTGTTATTTTTAGTTTCATACAAAACCATTTGGTAAGTCGTGGGTAAAGCATAGTACTTCCTCGAGGAACAAATTGCATATTTAGCTCGTTTCTTAAGCCCATTTGCTCGCAAGCTCGCTCATGGGCCAGACACACTCGCTGTAATATGCAATTTACTTCACTCGTAAAGTAATCTATATATATAAAACTCAAAGGTGACTGACTGATTGACTGACTGACTGATATAGTGATCTATCAACGCAGAGCCCAAACCGCTGGACGGATGGGGCTGAAATTTGGCATGCAGGTAGATGTTATAACGTAGGCATCTGCTAAGAAAGGATTTTAATTAATTCCACCCCCAACGAGATAAAATAGGTGATGAAAGTTTGTATGATCTATCAACGCACAGCTCAAACCGCTGGACGGATGGGGCTGAAATTTGGCATGCAGGTAGATGTTATGACGTAGGCATCCGCTAAGAAAGGATTTTTATTAATTCCACCCCCAAGGGCATAAAATAGGGGATGAAAGTTTGTATGAAACTTTGTCAATTTTACACCGTTCGGGCTGAGATTTTGCATGCATAAAGCTACTATGACGTAGGCATCCCCTCAGAAAGAATTTTAATAATTTTCACCCGTAAGGGGATAAAAAAGAGAATGAAAGTTTTTATGAAACTTTGTCAATTTTAAACCGATCGGACAGAGATTTTGCATGAATGTAGCTACTATGACGTAGGCATCCCTTAAGAAAGGATTTTGATAAATTCCACCCATAAGGGCATAAAATAGGGGATAGAAGTTGGTATGAAACTTTGTCAATTTCAAACCGATCAAGCTGAGATTTTGCATGCATATGGCATGCAAGTTTTTAAAGTTTTAAAATAATAATAGTCTAATACCACTCGCGCTTTACTGAGCGGGGTGTGTGGAGTGGTGAGACGGTAGCACGCTGCTGCTGGCCGACATGACACTGTCGATAGACGCGTAGAGTCTTGAGAATTCGAGAATAAATTTGTTTTATTACGTAGTGGTGTACTAAGAAATTACTTTTTTAAATTTCATTCCTAAGGATTTAAAATAGGGGTTGCAAATTTGTATGAAACTCGGTGGCAAAAAACTAAAGGCCACGCGGATGAAGTCGCGGGCGGCCGCTAGTACTAATAATAATACTAATATAACTACTACAATGAACTAAAAAATATGACTTCTAGTAATACTACTATCAATGTTTTTTTGACAAAGCTACAGTAAAACTACTTTAGTAGATGACGTTTGAGCTAAGTCCTAATGAAATACCTGTGTGTCTTTTTAAGTCAAGTGTTTATTAAAAATGGGTAAATGATCTTTGGAAAAAACAGTTATAAACAGTCAAACTTTACGAAGCTGCGTCTCGTCTTAAAAATACTTCATTAAACACAAACAGGTCAGGTTTTTCAAATTCCGCGTTATGATCAATCATTTCAAAAAAACCTTCTTAAAAATAATCCCGTTTCCACTTATACCGGACGTGCTGTTAAAGTAGGATTCTCTTAAAAAATTATCGAAGAACAAATATTTAATGATTGAGAAGTGTTACTAGCTCTAGTTCATCTAGAAACTATACATTGCGAAGCGAAAAATAATATAAACAAAATCAACTACGTAAAATTCTTGTATTTAATTAAAACGATTACACTTTACATTAAATAGTTGCAATGGGACCATTAAATGGTTTGTGGTCACATTGCAATGCATTAAGTTTAAAAATGAATTGTGTTGCTTTAACACTTAATTGCCAAATAAGGCCACTGATCGGGCTTTCAGAACCACAACGTGTCTGGAAATGGGCTAGATTTTATAGTAGGGGAGCCCAATAAGCTAAATGGGGAGTTACTCGAGTGTCGTTGGGACTCTCAAAATTTTTAGTGGTGGAGGGAGCAGGTATGAGTTTTCGAAAATATAAGAAAACTAGCTGACCCGGCGAACTTCGTACCGCCTACTGATGTTTTTTTACCATTTTTCCAAATTTTTACGGTTTTGTAAATTATCGATTAGATATATCATATATTAATTGCGCCACCTTATGGTGGCGTCATAGTACTTAATTACGCAAGAATTGCTAATGTAAATTTATACTATCTCAACTGCGCCACCTTACGGTGGCGTCTTAGTAAGGATCACTCTTTTAAATATATGAAATAGCTGTAACCGGCGCGAGTTGCTACGCCAACAACTAAAATAAAAAAGATGAAGAGATAGAGAAGGAAAGAAAGTTTATAGTTTTGTTTCACTTATCGCACCAAAAATATATTTTTCGAACTTATATTTATATGAAATCGTATAGATATCTATTAATCAATATTGAATTTGATAAATGGAAGCTTTATTTAATTAAGTAACCACGTTTCCGAACAAACGATGCTCTTTCAATATAGTCTATGGCTGTAAATGACATTGACATTCGTTACGCGCGTTTTTTAAAATATGCAAAATTTAATGTCTATTTTTCAATATTTCTAAAAAATTTTCTTTATATTTTTTTCCGTAAGAACCTTCTCCTAATAATAACAAATACAACACAAAAAGAATTAGTAAAATCGGTCCAGCCATTCACGCGTGATGCCATGACCAAGGAAAACGGGTTTCATTTTTATATATATAGAAGAGTCACAAAAACATACTCGAGTGCGTCAGACATTTACAAGGTACGTGACGTAGGGTTGTTAATTTAATGGTTTGCTCGATGGGGGAAGTCGCAAAAAGTAGTGAAAATAAAAAATAAAATAAAATTTAAATGGACCCAAAAAGACATCATACTGAAAAGACAGCCAGTTTTTTGAAAATGTAAGAAAAAATCGTGACCTTGAAATACTCAAGCGCGTCAGATTTTTATACAGACTGTTCAGGATGATGTCCTTGTAGTGTCAACCCATTATCTGTCGAGGAATTTCCTTAATCTTACAATTTTTTGTTAAATTTATTAATTAACGGGATTATTGGAACGAACAGATAATAATAGAAAGCGTTTTAGAAACAAACATTGAAAAATTTTCCATTTATTTATTAAAAAAAAGGATTTATAAAAAAAATTATGATTTTAATCATCATCATCGGCGTCATCATTATCATCATCAGTAGAATCATTATCGTGTTCGGAGTTAAAAGCAGTTTAATCATTATCATCTACATTTTGTGTGTCTGTAATCAGAGATTGTTTTAATACTAAACAATATATTGTGATTTAATTAGTGGACTTATAAAAGAAACAAACCTGAGTTTACAATATCTCCTAGAATGGCAGTTTTTTTAAGCCATATTCTCAGCGTCTGCACGCACCACACTTTTTTGGCGATTTTAATTTTCTCGACATTCGCAAATCGTCAGATTACATTATTTTCGTGATTTTTATATCATTTCCAACAAAATGAACAAAATTTAACAGCGCTCTAGTATTTTCAGGTGACGATTTTTTTTTACAATTTTGACAATTCCTAATTTTTTATGTCACGCCAAAATTGTCAGAATATTGAAATATACACTTTCCTGGATGTAATTGCCTCACCCTCTTTTAATCTGATGCTCTCTAGTTACTTTAAGGATCGATTTTTTTTACTAATCTTGACATACCACCCTATATTGAAGGTTCATATCAAGTAGGTACTTTATATTAGGGTATAAACTTTTTAATTTCATAATTTTCTGACGAGCTTCTGTAAATTCCGCTCTTGGTCTCCCCTGCATTATAAATAATGTTAGCAATAGAATAATTGCTTTTAAATGAGTATATTTGACGCAACAAAAGTCATTTGGGGTAATCTTATGTCTACTTTCAATATGACTATAATCTGAACTAATAATCCTTTATCACCATGTGGATGGTTAAAATATGCTTTTAATGGATATGGTCTTAAATACGTTTGTATTACCAACAACAACCAGAAATGAGTGTGCTTATACAGAATTGATAGGGGAATGGCAGTGCAACCAAAGTATTTTGCAAGCTATATAGTGATACAAACATTTTGCTTCATAATGATGTACCTACACTACATCCATTTACTCTTGCAGATTCAGGGTCAAAAATATCATCGCTCAGGTTTCTTATTGCCGACTATGGATAGTTACTACAATATGATTCAGAGAGACAAGTCGATCAGCAAACAAAAATTTGGTCAAAAGACTATAGAATTCAAAAAAAAGATATTCCAATTTGAATTGATAACTAAGACGTGAGAAACGTCTGTCTTGTTAGCTAGTATGTTATAAATTATGATGCGTTAAAGTATAAAAGAATAACTAACCTTTTTTTTAATATCTTTTATGAAAGCTTCGAACGTATTGTGAAATATAACACAAAGTTACAATAAAACGATAAATTTTTTGCTTTAGATATTGATTTTACTGATTTAATACACTATAAATTACATTGTAAGTTGAAGCGATCACAAATGACACAATTTGTTACCTTGGGATTCGGTTTTCCCATTCGTTTCAGAAAATTTCACGCTATCAAGAAGTTATAAAATGCTTACGAAATATAGCTTACAAAAATATATGGCATAAAAGACTTAAATAGAAATGTTAATGTTAGACGTCGACAGTTGTGATTGGTTATATAGAGGGTGACTCAGAACTAATCTTTTAAACTGGATTTGTACATCCACAAGCCGAAAATAGTAATATATAAAACTAAAATAATGCTGTTATAATGTTTACAAAATAAATATTTTCTTAAATATTTATTGAACAAAAATTGAACAAGGACTTTAATAAAACTGTAACTGATCGCTGTCTGTTGATGGAAAATATATAATGCTAGAGATCTCATAACAATGTTTTTCGTCTGCTTGTCTGTATCTCTGTATGTTTGTTAAAGCTAATTTTAGAAACGGTTTAATCGAATTTGATGCAGGTTTCAGGAATATATTGTAAAAGGCTTTACTTAAGTAAAGTAAAATGTGTTAAGTAATATAGACCTTAAATAGTGTTTAGCTAAGACTAAAAGCGCGTCAATTGAACGCAATCCATACAATAAAATTTTGATTAAAAAATTTTAAAATATATTGTTAAATTTTGTATTAAATGTATAAAATTTTATTATATAAATTCTTTGCTTTTTGATGCCTTTGGTTGTTAGTAGTTTTGGTATGCTGATAATAAATAGTATTAACAGATTAATTACAGACATTTAACTTATTCACCTAATTTTTATAACATACTTTATATCAATTTTTAGATAATTCATATGCGTCAATCTATATACATATATAAAACTCAAATGTGACTAACTGACTCACTGACTGACTGATATAGTCATCTATCAACGCACAGCCTAAGCCGCTGAACCGATAGGGCTGAAATTTGCATGCAGGTAGATGTTATGACGTAGGCATCCGCTAAGAAAGGATTCTGCTTAATTCCATCCCCAAGGGTATAAAATAGGGTATGAAAGTTTGTATGAAACTTTATCAATTTTAAACCGATCGGGCTGAAACTTTGCATGCATATACCTACTATGACGTAGACATCCCCTAAGAAAGGATTTTGATTAATTTCACCCCTAAGGGGATAAAATAGGGGATGAAAGTTTGTATGAAACGTTGTCAATTTTAAACCGATCGGGCTGAGATTTTGCATGCATACCTATAGCTACTATGAGGTAAATATTCCCTAAAAAAGGATTTTGATTAATTCCACCTCTAAGGGGATAAAATAGGCGATGGAAGTTTGAATGAAAGTTTGTCAATTTTAAGCCGATCAACCTGAGATTTTGCACGCATATAGCTACTATGACGTAGGCATCCCCTAAGAAAAAAATTTAATAAAGTCCACCCCTTCTTCTTAAGGTGCCTAATCCATTTAGTGGATGTTAGCGACAATTCTGGCAAACTCCTCTCGATCTTGTGTGGCTCTAAAGAGTGCATGGGCATCGAGGTTTGTCCAATCCCTGATGTTTTTAAGCCATGAGTGTTTTTTTCTTCCGATGCCTTGTTTTCCTTCTATCTTTCCTTCCATTATAAGCTTTAAGAACTGGTACTTGGAATTTCGAAATATATGCCCCAGATAAGCAGTTTTTCTTCTTTTTATTATTGGCAACAACTCTCTTTCTCTGCCCATTCGATTTAATACTTCAACATTTGTTGTGTGATCAGTCCAGGGAATTTTAAGTAATCTTCTAAATACCCACATTTCAAAGGCCTCCAATCGCTTCATCACGTTGGCCTTTATGGTCCAGGTTTCTACACCATATAGCAGTATGGAATAAATGTAACACTTTACAAAGCGATATCGAAGCGTTAAGTTTAGGCCACTGTTGCTTAGCAAGGCTCTCATATTAGTTAATGCTGTTCTGGCTTGTTCAATCCTGCTACGTATCTCTAGATCTGGATCTAGATCTTCAGCTATCCAACTACCGAGATATCTGAACTTGGAGACCTTTTAGATGTTCTTATTTTTTACTCTTATATTTAATTGCATATTTCGTGTTCTACTAACCACCATTACCTTTGTCTTGTCTATATTAATCTTCAATCCCAGTCGTTCTCCTTCAGTGTTTATTCTATTTATTAGTCGTTGTAGCGCTTCTTGGCTGTCGGCTATTATGACTGTATCATCAGCATAGCGAAGGTTGTTAACAGTCTGTCCGTTGATTTTGATTCCATCTTCAATGTCACTTAAGGCTCTATCGAAAATCGTTTCCGAGTAAAGATTAAAAAGGAGGGGGGACAGAACACAGCCCTGTCGTACACCTTTTTCGATTGGGAAATATGATGTAAATTCCTGTTCTACTCTCACGGATGCTACTTGATTCATGTAAAGGTTCTTTATGATGTTAAGATCATTATTATCTATCGAACGTTCTTGGAGCAATCTTATTAATTCTGAATGGTTAACACAGTCGAACGCTTTCTGGTAGTCTATAAAGCATAGAAAGACATCTTTTTGCTGATCTCTGCATTTCTGAAGTAGGACAGTTAAGCTATAAAGTGCTTCTCTTGTACCAAAACCCTGTCTGAAACCGAACTGTGTGGGGCTAATGTCTCTCTCACATCTGTTGTATATTCTTGTATGAATTATCCTTAAGAAGAGTTTTAGGACCTGGCTCAGTAAGCTGATCATTCGGAATTGGTCGCAACTATTCGCGTTTGGATTTTGGGATTGGTACAAAGATTGATTGAAGCCAATCCTGTGGAATTTGACCGGACCCATAAATGTCATTAAAGAGATTTACCAAGGCGTCTATATCTGTCTTCATTCAACATTGTTAGAACCTTTATGTATATGTCATCTGGGCCTGGTGCTTTTCCCCATTTGCTCTGTTTAATTGCCCTTACAACTTCTAATTTCAATATTTTAGGGGAGGGTTCACTATTATATTTATTTTCAGATTTTTTTCTAGTGTTTTCTGAGTATAGTTGCTGTGTATAGTTTCTCCAATGTTGAAGTAGTTCCTTGGGATCAATAATTAATTTATTATCCTTTACAATACTGTTGAAACTGCAAGGTTTTGTATGACCTGTTACTTCTTTAATGAGTTTATGTATGTTAAAGTGGTCGTGCTTTTCTTCCAATTCCTCCATTTCTGCGCATCTGTCTAGCAGCCATTGTTCTTTTGCTTTGCGAATCTCTTTTCATATTTGTCGGTTAATCTTCTGATATTTGGTTTGGTCTTTATTTTTAAATGATCTGCGGTCATCCATCATTGATAATATTTTGTCAGTCATCCATTTCTTCTTTTTGTTATTTTGGGAGGCGATAAGAGTCTTGGTGGTGGTCACGATAGCTTTTTTAATATTATTCCATTTGTCTTCTATACTGGCCGGTTGTTTAGATGTTATCAGCTACTGCCTCATTTAATTTTTCTGTGACTTTTAGTTTAACATTAGGTTGCTTTAAGCTGTTTATGTCAATTTTCTTTATGGATCTTCTTTTAATTTTCTTTAGTTAAATTTTTAATTTTCCTACCACGAGGTTGTGATCAGATCCGATATCTGTTCCAGGGTACGTTTTTACTCCATGCAATCCATTTCTGTATCTTTGACTAATCAATAAAAAGTCAATTTGATTTCTTACGATGTTGTCATGCGTATGATATGGGGACTGCCAGGTGTAGAGTTTCCGTAGAGGCAGTTTGTACCATGTATTCGCGATGATTAATTTTTCTTCTTGACAGAACTGTATTAGTAAATCACCTCTCTCGTTACGATCTCCCAAACCGAAGTCACCCACGACATTTTCAACACGTCCTCGCCCTACCTTCGCATTGAAATCTCCCATGACTATAAGAGTCTCATTCTTCTTGACCAGCTTCATTAACTCCTTAATCTCCCTGTACAATTGTTTTACTTCATTTTCGGGCTTGTCCTAGGTTGGTGCATAGATTTGTATAATGTGTTCAGTGTAGCTATGCTATAATTTTGTTTTTAATAACGATAGAAATATATGTTTGATATTTTGAGACAGTTGTCAATCCATTTTTTGAAATAAAGTTATATAATCCAGTCCAGCAGTTATTCAATCAGTATATTCTCTCAGTTTCTTGGTTTCACGAAAAGATATATTTGAATCGTACCAAGAAACGCCACATAATGTTAAGGTCAACAGGATCGGCTTGGACTTGTAGTAGTGCTACCCTATCTGAATATGCCACGAAGTTCTTTACTGATTTGTTTGAATCTGTATTAACTAGAAATCCAACTCCGTTATAATGATGGGGTAGGTTATTTCCTGAGTAATATAGTGTCGCTTTTTCTTTAGTACATTTTCCACTGTTGGGCCATCTGATTTCGCTAAGGCCTATGATGTCTAGTTCGCATCGCTCCATTTCTTTTATTAGGTTGTCTAATTTGCCGGCGGCATAAAGACTTTTAACATTCCAAGTACCCAGTTTTAACTTTGGTGTTTTTTTCTTTTTTACCACTTTCGGGTGGTTCCTAGCATTGTTGTTCTTCGCGGAGATTCTTAGCACCCCTTGGCCACTTAGGGCCTGCCACGGACTAGGGGCCGTTGCTTGCGATGTATTTTCCATCCTTGCTTTCTTGGGATGTCCTTGGGGACCTTTAATACGGTGGTTTCCCATTGCCTTCCGTATCCTTATGCCGTTGACATCTTTTGTTCATCCGCCTTTTAGGGACAGTTTCCCACGCTAAGGACAAAAGAGTGCCCTGTCTCACTTATGCTCATCCGCCCTCTATCCACAGACCGTTTGCAAAGTGAGTGGGATCGTTTATACCGACGATCGGTCGGTTAACCGCAGTATCACAACCAGTTAAATCCATATGTGATTGCCGCCTGTGAATCTCTGGTACAAAGCCTGTGGAAGATTTTTTTTTCCCACCGCCTAGGCCCAGTAATGACATAGCTGCTGCTCTATGTCATGTCCTCAGTTGATCCGCGAGTGCTTATTTGGTAAACCTTATTCGCACCTGTCCTACATATCTGAAAGAATTTTTATAAATTCCACCCCTAAGGGGAGAAAATAGGCGATAACAGTTTGTATGAACGTTTTTAGTTCCTAATGTTGGCAATAGATGGCGTTAGTAGTATTTTAAAACGCGCTATTCTTGTGTTTTCACCGAGTTACATATACCCGATGATGAGTGGCCGCCGTATCTTATAGTACATGCTATACCTAAATATTTCTAGCGGATTATATTTGACGTAGTTGGCTGTTCTTTTCTTGGCATATTTTGGATTGCGTGTGCTTTCTTTCGGTTTAGTTGTTTTGGTTATAGACTCTGCCTTGTATTTGGCATTTGTTTTGTTTTCGTTTGGTTTAAGTATAGGTTAGATACCGAATGATATCTTGTTCGAATTTAAACGATTACAGTTTTTCCTAAAAGTCTGCTTTGACAATAAACAACTCTCAAATTTGTGGGTATTGACTTGAGAGAACATTGCTTCTCTCATGGACAGTTATATGTTGCTTGCTCACGAATAAGTTCACATAGTAGCTTGATAGTTTTAGCACCTAATGACAAATTAGTTAAGAATATTGTGTATAAAGAAGTTTTGTAGGCCCTAATTTTTTACACACGCTAAACAAAAGTAAAGCCGCAAAAACTATACCCAATTAATAATAATACTTTTTAACTTTCTTCTTAATCCTTATCCAAATAAATAAGTTATTTAACGCATACACATCTTTTTGAACAAAATTACCCAGTACAGTATTTTTTTTAACCAAAATGAAAGAAGTTTTTATAGTCTAATACCACTCGTGCATTAATGTGCGGTGTGTGTGGAGCGGTGAGGCGGTAGCACGCTGCTGTTGGCCGACATGACACTGTCGATAGAGTATAGTCTTGAAAATTGGACAATAAATTTGTTTTATTAATTTTATTAATTTATTAATTTATGGATTCAGAGAAAATAAGTCGACTGAAGATGCAATCCATGCTTTAATCTCTAAACTATACAATGCTTTAGATACAAAAACACCAGCAATAGGTGTCTTTGTCGACCTATCTAAAGCATTTGATACAGTAAACCATAAACGATTACTAGAAAAATTGGAATATTACGGATTGCAAGGAAAGATATATAATATATTAGAAAGCTACTTAACAAATAGAAAACAACACGTAAATATAGATGGAATTTTAAGTGATTCGAGAACAGTAACTTATGGCGTCCCACAAGGCACCGTACTTGGACCTCTCCTATTTACCTTGTATATAAACAGTCTGCTGACATTTAATACAAAAGGAGACATAATCAGTTTCGCAGATGATACTGTGATAACATACAAATCAAAGAACTGGAATACGCTAAAATTAGAAATTCAAAAAGACTTTAAAAGAATCAAAAAATGGTTCCAATTAAATAAACTAACTTTAAATATTGAAAAAACTAAATATTTACCATTTACCTCCTATATAAATAACTTGCCTAATTTTGGCCCAATACATATAGATGATAACACTCAAATTCCCGAAGCATCCTCGATTAAGTACTTAGGTATTACCCTAGATCGGCATCTTAAATGGGATTTACATACTAAAACTGTAACCAATAAACTTCGGGGACTACTACATAAATTTAAATATTTACGCGACTTTTTAGATGAAAAACAATTAAAAACCTTATATCTGTCTCTGGTGCAACCACACCTCACTTATGGAATTATTGAGTGGGGCGGTGTAGCAGAGTGTCATCTAAAAAATTTATCCATAATTCAAAAATGGATAATTAAACTAATATTCAAAAAACCAGTAACTTACCCGAGCGATGCACTATTCAGAGAGAGTACAAGACATCAGACAGCTATATGCCCAAAACATATTTGTCAATATTTTTAAACAAACAGTCCAAATATCTTCTCCCCCACATAATTATTGCACTAGAGGTAAATGTATATATAGTACAATCTGCTCTAAGACAATCGGTCAACGTTGTACCAATTATTTCGTACCAAGATTATACAATATGTTACCAGATAATATTAAGAATATTATTAAACTTCCTCGTTTTAAATTTTGTACAAAAAACTGGATAAGAAGTAAAAACAGATATGTCTTCAATGATTTATTTGATTTAAAGTATGTGAAATAAAAAAAAAAATGTCTTCTCCATTTAGATACTTCTCTATTTAGATACTATGTTTTAATTCAAAAGTTCACTTGTTTTATTCACTGCATTATTATTACTAAAGGTTTAATATTTAAGTTCATACACGCATCTATCTCGCACACAGGCATGCACTATGCCTCAGCGAGTCCTCCATGTTCATTCCTTGTATGTGTCAAATGTACTTTTTACTTTAATTTAAATGTATTTATTTACACTTAAAAATGCATTGTTGTTTTATTATATTATTATTATTATTATTATTATTATTATTATTATTATTATTATTATTATTATTATTATTATTATATATGTGTTTAGGGAGACTTTAAGTAAGCATCATATCTGACGTGAATTGAATCAAGATAATCAAGAGGCTGACTAACTGCTATAGGAAAAGATGGCAGGTTTGAGTCCTGCCGAATGCAACATTTTTTAAAATAACTCCTTAATATATTTTTTTTGTTTGTTTAATTTCTACATTAGTTGAGAAGTGTTGTCAAATATTTTTTGGTTATTCTTATTTATGTTTATTTTACGTAACAACGGTAAAATGTTTTTTGTACGATTGATCATTTTTGACTGTTTACCGTGACAGATTTTACGTCAGTAGGTGACATTTACTAGCAACTCGACGGTAAGTACTCCAACTCGACGGTAAGTAATTCACTTACCGTCGAGTTAAAAAATCTCTGAATTTTAATTTATTTTTTGAAAGAATAAAGAAAACTAACGAATTATTTATTAATATTGAAACTTATGGTACAATTTGTTAAATTATTTAATGAAATCCCACTAGTTTGGGCTGTGGTTTCACTTCTAACAGAAACTCCTGCAGAATCGCATACATTAGTAGTATTACTAGTATTGCACAATATTTTTTCGGTAAAATCTATTTTATTTTGAAGAGAATCTTCTACATAGCTTTCTGCCACTGTCGATGAACGCCAACCTCCATGACTCAGTTTTTCGTAGTTTATACGTTTTACCAATCTAGTTGCTCTGTGTGTAACTCGTAATAAAAAAGCTGTACTTAAAAAAGTTCTTAAATGGTTGTTATTTCTATAGGATACCTCCAATACAATAATTCGTAAATTAGGAAAAGTGTGACATAAAACTTTTTTGTAATAAATATTTTTGAAGTTATACTTCTGGCGCATTTGTGAAAAATACTGAGGGTAATTTTTTACATTGCGCGCGTAAACTGTCACAAAATACCAAATAAAAAACTGACACTTTGAAATCAGTTAGTCAACATTTTAGTTTTTTTTTATAAAGAAAAAAAAATAAAAACATAATTTAAATAAGAGAAAAAACGAAAAAAAAATCCATTAAAACTGACCGATTGCAACATTTAATTTACCGACAATTGTCAAATCATTCTTTGTATTAAACACACTAAAACTGAGTAAAATAAACTTTTTCACTGTAGTCCTCAAATATTTTCTTAAATTTAATTAAAACTCTGTAAGCAACGTTATTTTAACATTTATTAAAAAAAGATTTAGGCGACTTAGCTTTCTATACGAGTTTCTTCTTCCCTTTTTGTGCTGTGCATATTTTCCTCCGGTTTTTATATTTATGGCTTTAGTATCTCTATCGACCTGATCGTTCCATCGTTCCTTCTTTTCATCTTATGACTTGTTTGAGCAGGAGGTCGTTTTTTCTTCTATCTACGTTTCCTCTCCATTTCAGTCTTTAATAAATCTAACAATATTTTCTCCTATTATGGTATCTTAAATTTCATGATTTATTTTACTTTATAGTCCCTGTTTTCCATTTTTATTGGACTTGTGATTCTCCTTATGATTTTTCTCTTAAATATTCCTAGTTTTAACTTGTGAGGCACATTGTCACAGCTGCGTATGTAGTTACAGGTCTGACTGCCAGTTTGTTTACTTTCAGCTTTGCATTTTTAGATAAGCTCTGTCCTTTATTAGCTTATGGTATCACCAATATGTTCTATTGTCTGCTATTATTCGTTCCGTTATTTCGGCACTTCTCTTTTTATTCACTACTAGCAGCCCGCCCCGGCTTTGCACGGGGATTAAAGAAAAATAACAAAAGCCATTAAATTTATTGGGTCAACGCTTCCCTGTAAACGATATTACATGTTGTTTTATTTTCTGGCAGCAAAATAAATTGATTTTCAGGTGCTCCGACCCGCCTTAGGCGGTTGGCCATGAGGAAAACCGATCCCTACTAATTAAAAGGTTTGACCTTGAGACTAATTATTAGTAAAAGCTAAAGATGTTTTGATAGGAAATTTAAGCGGTTTAAATGGTAGATCAGTTGGGATCATCGGTATCCTTAGTGTATGAGCTAATGGTTGCAACTACTTAATTGACATTTAATTCCTTTATAAGTAGCATTGCACATGCTAAATTCGTGATTATGAAATAAGTTATTTTGATTAATACCAAGATAAAAACTTAAATAGTTATTGTGACGTAATTATAACAGTTAGACATATGCTGTCGCGGCATTTTTTGTAGATATTTATAAATTCTTCAAAATCGTAGAACATTTTATTCTATAATCAATAGTATTCTCAGCACACGTGATGTAAGGATTTTAAGGTCATTTTTGGTTACATTAATGGCATTTTAGTAAGGATCCCTAATTTTTTTGAAAATAAAACATAGCCTATGTAACTCGGGAATAGTGTAGCTTGCCAACGGTGAAAGAATTTTTGAAATCGGTCTAGTAGCTTCCGAGCCTATTCATTTCAAACAAACAAAAAATCAAACCTTTCCTCTTTATAATCTATACAGGGTGTCCAGTAAAGAATGGGCCAAAATTCGGATATAGTTAATTTGGACCAAAATATGACGATTTAAGTCCACTTACCTTAGTAGTCCAATCGAGATAACATATTTTTTTTTAAATTCACGAAAAATTAATTCGCGTATGAAACCAATTGGAAAAGGTAACTTGGGGTACAATAAATAACAGAAAATTCACCCAACTACGTAACCTTGGAAATCTGGATTTGGGGGGGGGTTAAAGGGGGTAAACTCGTATTATTACAAATTTTGGCGAAAGTTGGCGTCACAGAAAAAAATTTCCAACAGGAAAGTTGTACATCATTGAAAAATGTATAACTTTTGTTTGAAAGTTTTTTTCACATAACCTCAAAATTCTCGCGAATAATGGAAAAACCATTTTTTTGTCGTTTTTTAGTTTTTTATTTTTTATTTCTACAAAAATGATTTTATTTTGACGAAACTTGGTGAAAGTATACCTTTATATATCTTAAATGACCACAAATTTTTTCAGATAAAAAAATCCAAAGGTTTTTGAAATATAAATTTTTTTCGCAAAAAAATTGTTTTTTTTAAATGAAATCCTAGCTTCGGGGATTTATTTTACAGACTTCTTTCGGGTCTCATTTTTTTGGTTTTGACATTTACTTTTTTATAGAATATGAAAAAAAAATAGTTTACATTTAAAAATATGCTCAAAAATGTAAAAAACTGAAAAAATGACTTTGTAACACTTAATTTTGTAATAAATGTTGATATTTTGTTTAAATTTTCTTAGATATTGCAAAACTGATAATACCATTTAATTCTACGGAAAAAATACTATAGAAATTATGTTTCTTCATATGATTAAATTTTTTTTATTAACAGTATTGCCATGAACGCTGAAGTATAATAATGAAAGCTCACTTTTCATAAGTTTAAATAAACGTATTATTACGAATAGTGTCAAAAGTTGATGTCACAGAGAAAAATGTCCAATAGAAAAGTTGTACATCATTAAAAAATCTATAACTTTCATTAAAAAGTTTTTTTCACCTGGCGATGGAGCGTGTTTATTTTCATCTCTGTCTTATTTGCTTTATGGAAATATTTCAATGGCTGCTCAAGTTAGAGCTAATATAGTAAGCCACGTGTCCAACGATTAGCAAAGATTTGGGTGTTTTACTATGGACCGACCTGGGACCCCTTACGATACAAAACGCCTTTATGTAGCCAATATGGGTGGGTTGTATACTTATGGCACAACTTTTGAACTGAAAGCAGCTGGAGAACTATTCCCATTTGAATTCCAACTGTTTCAAGGTAGCAGACTTATTACCAGATTTATCGAGTCGATACAAGGGATAAAAAGAATGCGTTTTAACGGAATTTGGCAGGTAGGTTCCTTATAGGATCTAGACGTACGCTAAGAAAGGATTTTACGAACCTCTAACCTCTACCCTTAAGGGGGTCAAACGGGGGTTGGAAATTTGTATGAAAGTCGTATTAAAATAAGGGACTAAATTAAAATGTGTGTTCTTTAGAGGTTGCGGAGGTGTACTTATATTGTATTTTTAGAAATCAACGGGGATCGGATACTTTTTATACAACAATCAACACGCCACGTGAACGACGTTGCGGGTACATCGATTTAGAACACAAAAATGTACTTAGAATTTTTTTGTCTGTCTGGATGTTTGTGCGCGCATCACATAAAAACTACTGATTCGATTAGAATCTGGTGTCTAAAAGTTTTGAAATTATTTTTGTATCGGGATAGTTGAAAGCACGAAGAGTGAAATAGGTGACTTTTTATACAACAATCAACACGCCACGCGAACGACGTCGCAGGTACATCGATATAAAACTTAAAAATGTGGTTAGATTTTTTATTGTCTGTCTTTCTGGATGTTTGTGCGTGCATCACATGAAAACTACTAATTCGATTTGAATGCGGTTTTCACAGATGTATTTGTCTTCTTTTAACTGAACATCTGGTGTATAAAAATTTCTTCCCCAGCCCTTTAACCGGACAATTGAGGAGGTCAGATTTTGTATGAAAATATCTCATTAATACATTTAAAAATACCACTAAAATAATACACAACATGCATACATACGTGTTATAATTTAGTTTTGATATTCGAAATTAGATGACGCAAGAGGTTATTAAAACGCGCTATCGTTGTTTTTTATCGCAAGTACATATACAAATGACACACAAATTACTATATCTTACAGATAATTAGGTCCAATGTAGAACTGTCACAGATCAATATTATAAGATAGTCATAAAGTCATAATCGGTGTTGTATGATTTATTATTATCGAAATCTGTTCAGTGGTTGCAGCGTGATTGATTGACAAACATGAAATTTTTAATAAAAAAAAAATAATAAAAGTAGTTAGGCCAGAGTTTTACTAAGGATATAACTACCCACAGAATGATTAAAATTAAATTTTTATATGTAAAATAGACAGTCATTAAATCATTTGTGAATGTCCCAATTCCACGCGAGCAAAGCCGCGGGTAAAAGCTAGTATTAGTATAGATTACTCTCAAATATCTAAATTATTTAACCTTTTCTTAAGTGTAATTTTTTATTTGATTCCTTTTATTCTGTTAGTATTTTTTCTAATGCATATTAGGTATTTTATTATCCCTTGTTTGATTTTTAACCCTCTCTGCTCTCTTCCTTTGTTAGAGCTTTTTCCACACTTCCCTTGTCTCTTTCCACAATTACTGCATATCGTCTTCTTATAATAATAGTTGTGTAAAGGGCTAAAGTTTCTTTGTTCCCGCTAGCCTTTACTGCTCCCTCTATAGCTATGTTGAAGAAAGTTGTTGAGAATGTATTTCTTGTCTGACCCCTGTTTTTAATGCGATTGTGTTTTTGGTGCGTTAGCTTTGCAGGTATATTTAGATTTTTTTATTTCCTTTTACAAAGTATATTTTTATGAGAAGGATTTTTTATTCTTCAATCTGATTCGTTTAAATAATTTCCAATGATAATTTTTTAATTTTAATTCTTCATTAAACTAAAGAAATATGTTTGTATATTTAATAAATTTTAAATTAATATATCTAATTTAATTATTTATCTTAAACTCAATCTATGTAACACAATTAATAATGTATGGCCTTTTAGGTCTACGATGCTTTAATTAAACGATTTTTGTAAAAGTAAATTTTCTCTATCTGAGCAGTTAAAATTTATCCTAAGAAAGTATTCCGTAATCCGTTAAAGAAGTGCTCTTTCGCTTTGTAAATTATTCAGAGTATGCATAAAATCTTAATCGGTCATCATCCAAGTTCCTAAACGTTCTTGACTAATCCGTGCTAAGTCCGTAGCTTAGTAAATCGTTAGGGAATGTCGGTAGACTAACACGGAAATCGGGGTAAAATTCCAACCACATCCTCCTTCTCCATCCGTTCAATGAGCTAATTCTGATGCCAACTCAAACAGTAGTTACAATGCTCATTTAAATTTGGGTGACACTGATTTATGCCCAAGGGCGATGTAAACATGAATTTGCCTCAATAGCAAATATTGATTGATCTGACGGTCAAGTATATTTGGCTTTTAATGGCATATCAACAAACAAGGTTTTACCCATTTTAATATAAAATAATAAAATAATTATTGACATAATATTTTAAAACATACTTTTAGTTCACAAAAATCGACAAGAAGTAAAATAAAAATATCCAATTAAAAATAAATCCTACTAAATTTTGTATGTTAGACTTATGTATTTTAAACAAATATAAAATAGTGCATATGACAACATTCTAAATTTCTATTATGAACAATCAATCTGTAAGATGAAAATATTATTAGTATTTAAATGTAAATTGTTTATTTATCAAAGGTGTAATACGGACGAGGAAAAGATTACGGCTAATAATCTTCTCTTTCCTCTTCCAACGGTTAACCATCTAAAGTGGTTAACAACGAAATGAACAGATGCTTCTGGATGTGAATCTGGAAATCTGGAGAGGGGCGAGCAAGTGCTCTGTCGGCACTGAGGCCACATATGGCCCATTGTGCATTCTTCCGTGTGTAGTGATATCCACACCTCAGGCTGTCATTAGGCCTAAAGATTAAAAAAAAAGGTGATGATTCCCGAGGGGCATCTCCCTGATATCGGCTCGTGTAAGCCAGTACTTGCTCAATACGGATCATCTGATTTCAGAAAAATAGAGCAGTCATAAATTATTTGCTCTACTGTTTTCTCTTGTTGTTTGTAACCTCTGCAAAGGGGCGATTCTCTTAATTTCATCCTGAAGAGATCTTGTCGCAATTGGCAGTGACCTATTAAGATTCCCACAGCTGTTCGAAGATTTTGTCTGATCAATGCTTTAAATTTTATTGCTGTTTCCTCGCCAGGATAAGGTAATAACACTATGGCCAGTCTACAGGTCGTTGTTTTATCCCAGCAGTGTATGAATTTTTGGTGAGAGTGCTGTTTGATAAGATTCACGACAGCGGACATTGTTAGCTTGGTGGATGGGCGAGGGCTAACATATTTGTAGCCCGCAGCCCTACCAACTAAATTGTCCGCAATGCGGTTGCCTTTAGAGTACCCATGTCCTTTGATCCAGCTCAGAATAACCACATTATTCTGGCTGGCCTTAGCTAGAGTTTGGTAATATTCTCGTACTAAACCTTAAGTAATACGTGATCTGTTTAAGGTCAGTAGTGCTTGTCGACAGTCCGTGTAAATACTTACATCCATGCCTGTGATGTTCCTATTAATTAATTCTTCTGCAGCTTTAGTTATGCCTGTGAGTTCGTAGTGACAAGTCATCCATAGCCCATTTTATTTCTAGGCTCAGGGATCTAGAGTAAATTCTGCAACCTAAACCTTTCTGCGCTTTTTATCCATATAGGCGCTTAAAGCGTTCACTACGTTGAGGTCTGCTGTCTTATCTGTTGTAGGGTTTGTTAAAGACCAATCTTGGTTCAACCGCATCCGTGTCTGCATGTAAAAGTGCTATTGCCTTTAGCGATTCCCTCCACAGACAGTCCCTATGTAAGCTGGTCCCTACAGTGGGTTTAATACCAACCGTACCATGGTCATTAATGCTACCTCCTTAACAAATATGTTAAGCGGGGTGTGCCTCGCATTGCTTTTGTTACGAGAAGGCTGATCTTTGGATTTAGTTTAATTTTCTGATACCTTTAGTTTGTTGCACTTTAGGTCACCACACGGCAGCGCCGTATTTAAGCATGAGGCATATGATTCCAGTGTAGATCCTTATGGTGACCTTAAGGAATGATCCCTGGGTCTGTCCGATCCAAGGGGTGAAGTTGTCTTCATTATTAGTCAGGCTTAGGGAGCAAGAGCTTTTATAGGACTTGATTATTGTATTCTGTATAGTTGCTGTATACCGTTTTTGAGCACTATTAGTGTTGGGTGTGGTGGATTCACTCACCCGCAGAGCCTTTTCAATCGAGAAGCTGCTCTCTCGGTCTTCCTAGGGTCACGGGATAGAGTTGAGGGCAGAACAGATTACTTTGAAGTAAAAATATGCTTAATACTTGTAAAATTCTTTGATTTTGATGAAAGTGTCGGAGAATCTACGATGATATGCTGAACTATCCTTCCGGGTTTCTCCACAATGACATTCTGTTTTCTGTATGTACTGGGAGAAATTGGACAGAACTTCAAGTACGTCTTCTGCTCTTTGGAATAATGAAAGGCTATAGAAGGTACTTCCAATTTATAAAAATCCTTAGGTTACTTGGACATTTTCTTTTAAAAATTAGATTCTCTATGCTAAATTCTGAGTACTGCCGTATTTATAGAACAATAAGATACTATCGATTTTTTAAACAGGAGGTTTGAAAAGGTTCTAACAGTTGAAACATTTATATAAAAATGCAAGCAAACGTCGTCTAACGAAACCATTGGATGTTTTCATAAAGTACTTTCTATAAACTTTTATTTTAAATGCTAGGGTCTATTGGTAAAAATATTTCTTCATCAGCCCTGTCACAAGTATTTATTGGTGTTGTTAGTTTTTTTTGTTTGAATCGGTTCAGAATATACGCTTTCATCTCATCTGCTCCTGAAAAATGCTGTACAGTAGTCTCACGTGAATGGATTAAATGGTCAAGTTCAAATTTATACTTTATTTAGTTACAACTCTAAGTAAACTATAACTGGGCCAATTTCCTTTTAAAAGCAAGTTTTTAGAATAAGTCAGATAAAATTTAGGTCCAGAAAAAACATAAAAATCCCCTTTTTGGGGAAAGCGTATGGCTGTTGAATTTGGACATATTTTTAGAATTCTAAGTCGGTCTAAAAAGCACACTGTTTTTTCTACTAGTATGTATTTTGATTTATGGTGATCAAATTCAGACCTCTTAGGTTTTTTTACTATTCAGTATAATATGCGATTTCTTATTAGCTGCCTTTCATTAAAAATTCACGTTGAAATGTTGTATTTTTTATTAAAGGGTAAAGTGTACATATCAATAAGTTATTTTAAAATGTGGTATTTGTAATAATAGATTAGTGCTAAGTAGTGCTGATGCTAAACAAGTTCAAGTTGTTATCGTTTAAATGATCAGTTGTAAAAAATTTGGATAAATAACATTTCACGTCAAGATTAATAGCTCTTTAAGTGTACAAAAAGAAGTTTTAAGTGGTGTGTTGCAGGGATCCGTGCTCGGACCAATTCTTTTCAATATGTATACTTCCAGTGAGCGGTTAAAATGGGCCACTCCATGTATGCAGACGACACTAAAATTTATGGAGAAGTAGACTATCATAATGACATTCAATCCGTTTTTGATCACATTTTTTCGTGGAGTGTAAAATGGACCTCTAAGTGTATTGTTCTCCATCTAGGTAAAAATAATACCATACAAACAGGCATTCAGATCTCGGAGTTGTAATTAATTCGGATCTTTCGTGGTCTGAACAAACTTTACAAGTAAAAAAAGCTAATAAAATTAGCTACGTACTCTCCAAGGTATTCTCGCAGTGTGATATTCGAACGTGTGTGACGCTGTTTAAGAAATATGTGCGACCTATTGTCGAGTTTACAAATGCAGTATGGTCACCGCATTTGGTTCGTGACATTAATTTGCTCGTCAACGCCCGTCCTACGAAGAACGTCTTCACATGATGCACCTGATACCTTTAACACAACGTAGGCAAAGAGGTGACTTGATCCAGACTTTTAATGCCCTGAGTAGTATTGACTCTCCTGTGAGTCATATTTTTAAACTGAATAATGATGCACGCTTGAGAGTATATTACCTTAAACTCCGTAGGGAAAATTTTAGGACTACATGCAGTCAGTATTTTCTTTCTAATCGTGTTTTTTACGAATGGAACGCTTTTACTAATGAAACTGTTTCTGCTGCTAATGTCGATCGTTTTAAAATATTGTTAGATAATATTTAGTTCACTATTTGCTTGTAATAATTTTGTTATCTTGCATGTAAAGAGTTTTATAGAAACTTAGTTCCTCGACTCTTATCTAGTATAATAATATTAATAATAATAATAATAATAATAATAATAATAATAATAATAATAATAATAATAATAATAGTAGTAGTAGAAACAGAGGAGGAAGAGGAATGACAAATGTGGAACAAACTTACAAACTGACAATTATTGGTTTAGCGGAATACATCAGTAACAAAGATAGGGCTCTAATAAGAAACCTCAGAGAATACGAAAGAACTAGACCATCAGAAAGAACAGTGCTAAAGCTAGGTGAGAAATGGAAAAGAGAGGAAGTTGCATCAGAAATGAATAGATCAATTGAAGAGACTTCTAAAAGAAGTCAAAAGAATTAAAAACAAATGTAAAGAAAGTATGATAGACAAGAGGAAAGAGAAATGGTTATAAAAGACGATGCATGGACAGTATGGAAGGAATGTGAAGAACAATAGCAATGTTAGCAGGAAAAACACCTTCAGTTGGTTGGAACGTGTAGAGTTGAAAGGCAAGACAGAGAGCTTGATAATTGCAGCCCAAGACCAGGCAATAACCACTAACTATATTCGAAAGAAAATCTTCAAAGAAAAAGTAGACAGCAGATGCCGCTTATGTAAACAATTCGATGAAACCATTTGGCACCTAATGTCCGGCTGTCCTATTCTTGCGAAGAAGTAGTACCTTAATAGACACAACAAAGTAGCCCAAAACCTGCACTATAACATCTGTAAGCATTATAACATCAATGTAGGAAAAGAATGGTACAAGCATGAGCCTTAACCTGTAGAAAGAAGTCCAGACGATGAAGTTGTTATATAATGGGATCAACAAGTTAGAACAGATAGAACCATCACTGCCAATAAACCCAAAATTGTGATAAAAGATCTAAAGAAGACAGAATGCCTTATAATAGATGTACCGATACCTTATGATGACAACGTTATAGAAAAAGAGGCTGAAAAGAGACTAAAATATAAAGACCTACAAATAGAAATCCAAAAAATGTGGGGAACCAAAGCTAAAGTAATACCAGTAATCATAGGAGCAACCGGAACAGTCAATAAATATCTTGCGGAAAATTTGAAAGACATACCAGGAAACTCGAATCAGATGTTGACACATACTCTACAAAAGACGGCTATCCTATCTACAGCACCCATTATAAGAAAATATGTATAAATGCATATGTATTCTAAGGGATAAGGTTTATCCTTGGATACATACGTTAAGAAACCAGACACATAAGATCAGAAGTCTGAGAAACACACCAATAATAATAATAAACAAAGCAATTCCCTTTATGAACCTAGTGCGTTTCTGGCTTAAATTTGTTAATTTTATAATAATTTACAGTTACTTTCTTTAAAAAAATTTGTGCATTGCCAAGGTTGGTAAGAATGGTGTTGATAATACAATAATAATCTAATTCAATATACATCTATCTATCCATATAATTTAAAGAAATACTAAATTAACGGAAAATAATCAAAATATTGAAATAAGGCAATAATTTTATTAGATAACAAAAAGCTCTACCGATATTATTAAATTGTAAATATTCATATAGTTTTTTAAGTACATAATCAATTGATAAATTTATTTTAGTTAGAAGAACAAATCTGCAAATACTAAACGTTATTTTCTTCTATGTCATATTTTTCTGGTATATTTTTGTAAATAATTTATAACTTTAAACGACTATTTTAAATAAAATCTCAAAATAAGCACGTTCCATATTTTTATGACCTACTATAAACCCGCTTAATTCTAGCAATACAAGAAAACAAAAAAATCTTATTGGAATACTCGTAATCTTTCAAAACAGCAATTTATCAAACAAGCCGAAAAACATTGTTTTGCAGCTGATAAGACGCTGTCAGAAACCAACTTTTCCATAAAGCTGAAATTCTTTTTTTGTGTCAGTTGTGATTTGCATAGAAAGTTAGATAGTATGGAGCAAAACATATTCATTTTATTTTCATGTAAAGTATATTACAGAACAACTACATTACATATTAAATTATTATTGACAAAACTGAAAGGATTCTAATTTGTAATTTTGTTTATTTTTTACCCATTAGTTTTTTTTTGTTGAAAATCACAATAATTAACTAAACTTTCAGGCTGAGCAAAAATTATGAAATTCCTACTAGATTCTTCTGTTTTCCTTTTAGGGTAATACCCCAGTTCAACTATTTCTTAGCTCTTTTGCAATCGTCTGCTATAACGGTTGTTGTTACCTGATATACCAAATTTAAACTAGAAACTTACCCTCGGGCATCATGGCGCGCAGTGCAGGAATCTCAAACTTTCTGCCCTTGTAGTGTAATATACTATTTTTTATGACATATTAACTGTAGCTATAATAGTGCTTAAAGATGTTTTAATATGAAATTAGGTACAATACTGTGCAAATTAATGTGAACGCCGCCATAATTCTTTCAATAAGTACTTTTTCGCATTTGGCATCACGTTTAATTCAGTGGTGTCGGCATTTCTTGCCAGATTATTAGATTCTCTCTTATCTGTTTTTCAGTCAACAATTAAACATAACCAAGTTACAGACGCGTTGTATTTTGTTTTTATTTCGATTTATAGTGTGTCTGTAAATGTATTGAGTTAGGACTTCATTTCATTTTGATTTTTAAATATGAATATCTTTACAAAAATAACTACTTATATTTTTTAATGACTTAAAAAGTTACTGTAATGTGAGCTTCGGAGCTGTTAACAAGATTTTAAAGCAGGATAGGAAAGCTAGGACAATTGTAGTGAAAAGAAAAGAGAAATGTGGGAGGAAAAGTAAGGCAACTGCAAGCGATGAAGCATTTTTAGTGAGTGAGAGTAGATTCAACCCTAAAAAAAGAAGTCAAGATCTTCAAAAGGATATAGCACGCGCTGGAGTTATTATTCATGACTCTTAGGTGAGAAGACGACTTTTGAACGGTAAAAAAAAGCAGTGAGACCTCAGAAGAAATAGTTATTGACTATTAGAAAGATGAAAAAAGCGTGATTATTAAGCGAAAAAATTTAACAGCAGGACTGAGGACTGGAGAAAAGTGTTGTTCTCAAATTAAAGCCACTTTTTGGTACAAGAACAACGATTTCGTTTCGTCAGAAAAAGTGGCAATGAAAAACTTCGACGGCTCATATTAATCCAATAGTTAAACATCCTCTGAAGAAGATGTTTTGGAGCTGCTTTTTTATAAAGGTTCCAAAAACATGGATAATTTATCTTTTTAGTTAACCTATTAGTTAGTGCCTTCATAAAAAATCATTAAAATATTTAAAGTGTTCTTCCTCTACCCTTCTTAATAGAAATATCTGTTAGTTAATTTTAATGAAAGTTTTGTTAAAGTATCCGATGTAATAATACAATTTTGGTCGTATTGCTTTTAAATAAAATACATAAAATGTGTTATCTTAGCTTTCTAACTACTAAGGTGAGATGCAAATAATTGTAGAATAAAAGTATAAGCATAATGCTTAATATATAAATTTACAGAATAAAATTACTTAAATGTTTTTGCTTCAAACAAAATTAGTAAATTAAATTTAATTTAAAAAAAGTGTTTGGTATAATTTAAACCATTACAAAAGATACACAAGTATGTTTCTTAAAATAATTTTCTCAATAAACTTTTGTTTCAAAAAACATGTTTCAATTGTAGCAACGTAAATTCAAAGTCTTTATCGTAATCTTAAAAATCTTTTAAGAGTTTCCTGTTAGCTTTTCACCCCAGGCTATAAAACAAAATTTCTTTGGTGGCGCGATCTCCACAGGAGCACGTCAGTCGAAGTGGTGTGGGAAGGAATATCGTGACCGAAAATTGGGAATATTGTTATGGATTGGTTCGGCGAAGGACGTTTGATTAGCTGAAATTGATTTGACGTTCTAGAAAATGTAAGGAAAATAACGGCGGTTATGAAATAAAACGAAATAACAAAGCATTTTTGTGTAACAACAGTGAAGGAAAACTTCATTTAGTTGTGACGATTATTCTTATATTGATTTTCTTTTAAATACTAAATACCTATAAAGGAAGTGATGTTTATGTAACCTTGTTATTACCAGACTGATGTGTAAATGCTCTTATGGCTAAAGTAAATCCTATAAGAGGCCCAGTTACAGTCCAAAGTGACAAAAAATATGGTTTAATATTTGTTACTACTGCTTGCTCATATCATCGTGCTGAGGAAGCTAAAATTTCTTTATACACAAATAAATAGTTTATGGGAAAAAGTATTAATACACAATTTGTGTATATCTTATAATGCTTCAGTAACTACACGCGTATTGATGCACTAAATGTGTTATTGGTTTTTACTTATAACTAGGTTAATATTTACGCTACGAAGTGCTTTAAAAATCATTTTGTAGTTTTTTTTTTAAGCTATAATATTATTCAAATTATTTTTTTTAAACCCGTATTTTAAAAAGGGTTGTAGATGAAAGGGCTCGAATAAGCCACTAATGAATGGTGTAGGATGCAAACTTTGAACAGCCATATCTTAATTAATTTTTTTCTAACAGAGAAACAAAAAAAAAGCATTTTCTCTCGAAAATAACTCAAACACTACTTACTTAGTAAAAAAACTCATTAGTTTATCAATTTCTGAACTTATTTTGAACGTATCTTTTTTCAACCCCGAGAAAGGGTGGCATTCATCCCCAACCAAAAGCAACCCTGGCCCATGTTCACCCTTTTAAAGTAGAGGGTAAGGGGAACCTAAATCCAAATTTTTAAGAAAATCCGTTTAGCCACAACAGTCATTTACTGGCCTATAAAAGTCATACGAAATTCATCACCTCAAGTCGTTCTCAAGCTCATAGGCATAAAATGGAAATTAACTTTTGGGGATAACCCTTTACATAGGAGTATTTCATCAACGTCGGCTAACATGTGGGAGTGCAAGAAGAAGTTAAAAGCAATTAGAGGCTATGTGCTTCACTGCTTTATCATGCTGTTCGCATCTACGAAATAAGGATTATTTTGGTCATATCGTCTGGAAGATAGACAACACACTTCAGCAAAAATTACAGAAAACCTGCATAAAATAACATTTTAAAGAAATCAATAACAAAATCAACTCAGACTTTAAGCTTACATGAAATGAACCTAAAACAGTTAAACATATACTTTATCATTGCAAAGCACTGGATCGCAGGAGACAGAAAATTTTTTGAGACTTAAAAGTGTTTCCACAAACATATGGCACTCACCTTTTAGACATGTACAAACTAGTAGAGGGTACCAAGATTTTGGAATGGGTGATATAAACTAATGGGAGAATTACAATAAGCTTTAACTAGGATGCAATACGTCCGATAAGAGAAGGCTTCCATGTTAATAAAATTTACAACTAGCTCACAGATTACTTAAATACCAAAAAGAATTTGAAAAAAAATTGCCGCGGCGATGGAAACAGAAAATAATTTGGGGGCTTATAAACCTAAGCAAATCAATATATGCACAGAATTTCAAGCTGCTATTGGGACCATAAAGAGCCCAACGTTGTGTCTAGGCTAGTATACGACGGCCAAATAAAACTAGATGTTCTGGCGGAACATAACAGTCTCAAACTAGTTTAAGTTCTAGTAAATAAAAGACAATGAGCGGGTTGATAAACTTGGAAGTAAAGGATAAGCGACAATACTTTACGGCACAAAATCAGTTTTAGGGATACTAAAACGTACGTAATGAAGCCAATTAAAAGCTTTAACTTGTAGAAATCACAACATTTTTTAAAAAAGTATCCCAGGTCAAGCACAACAAACATGTGATAGAAGGGCGTAGAAGAAGCTAGAATCATCAAAGAGTCGTTACAGAATTCCTAACGGGGAAAGCATTCAAAAGGAGGTACCTGCATTATCTCGTTTATAATTTTTAATTACATTAATCATTATATTAAGTTTTGGTAAGGCACTATAAACATAGGTATTATCGTCAGCCATGTTTTGTCCAATGTCAACCACAAAACCAGAGATAATAGAATAGATGTGTTGATGCTAATATAAAGATGGCAACAAGTTCCGACTTCAGCGCACCATGTTTAAAACTATTCACTATACTTCTACACCCTTTTTATGCTTAAAGTACCTTAAATTTATATTAAAACAACACTACTAGTACTTACTAAGGCACTATACGATTATAACTACTTTTCCGCTTTTCGCGCTACCAGCTGGGTTAGTTCCTATTTTCACCACTACAAAATATGATTGCACGTCACTTTAATTTGTTTATGGTCTAACACGTGAATATAGTGACATTGGACAAAACATGGCTGATGATAATACCTATGTTTATAGTGCCTTAGTTTTGGGACAGCATTAACCCAGTAACAGCCACTTATACTTTCTTACACAAAACGTAAAAATCTAGGTATTTTGAAGGCAAGTTGCAATATGTCACATATCGTTTAATAGCACGACAATTTTTATTACCGTTCTGTTGACCATCTTTTACTACAAAACAAAAAAAAGGGTCTTATCACTAAGCAGAATAGAGGTTTGGGGTAACTAGAAGGACTGGTAGCAGCTCGCAAAATAAATGAATGACAAAATAAGAAAAAAAAGATCGTTAGGCATGATATAAAAATGAATTTTACCAATTAAACAATATATTATGGCAGAACGTCACAAACAAAACTGTCAATAAAAGAAGATATTTAATTTTAGAAAAATCCCAACGCGAAAACTAAAGCTCTGTTTTAATATCATTAATCTAAAAACAAACGTATGTAGGCTGTATCAGGATAAAACTGGATCTTTTAAAACCAATTTTAGCCTAGTAGAGCCTACATAGGTTCGTTTTTAGACTAATTATGTTAAAACATGGTTTAGGTTTGAACTCAGGATGACTCTTGCTTATTATAATGATGTTTATTTTTATAGATTTGTTCCAATGTATTTTGTAATATATAAATTAACAAACACCCCAAATAATAAAAGAAAGTAAAAATTAAAGAAGTTATATTTATATATAGTATTCCTGCTGTTTATAACCTTATAAAAGATCGTTTTTTCTACGTTACATTCACTATTGTTGTCTTTGACAGACGACCCTGTTCTAAAATAGACAATAAAACCATTTAGAGTGAATGAAAGCGTAAACTCAGACTGTTAACACTTGTATAGAGCGTTTTGCATTAAAACTGTAGCTGAATTTCTTACCCCTCCGTTAGTCGCTAAGAGACACGAAGCACCAAGAGTCGCTACGGTGTCAGAGACCGACAATTAAAGAAAAATAGTAATTGCAATAAAAATTATAAAAAAAAAATTAATATTATGATGGGGATTGACGAAAACATATTTTTATAATTCACGTTCACAAAGTTTCTATTTCGACACTAAAAACAGTATCGAAATATATTCATTGTAACACTGTTTTTGGTAACTTTTTGTTGTACACAATTGGTTGCACTGCACTGATTGTCAACGAAAGAGTTCAGGTAGTAAATCAAGAAGTATGTTGTAGTAAATTATTAACTACATTATCAGCGTTATTGCTAAATTCGGAATATTTTATACAAATTTGACAAACATTCAAATTTAAAATCATTAAAACTGACAAGTGTCAAAAGTGTCAAGATTGCCAACATAAATAAATATTTCGAAAAACTCTCATTTTATTTATTTTTTTATACTTTTAAAAGTTCATTATAAAAAATAGTATGTAACACTCGAATTACAATGACGGTTTGTAGTACTCGTTCTTTGCGAAACTCACCGCTTCGGGGTTCGTTTCATAAACTGCACTCGTACTACGAAACCTGTCATTGTAACACTTGTTACAATATATTATTGTGGAAAAGTTTTTTTGAAAAACTAGTTGTACTCGCAACGTCGTTCGCGTGGCGTGTGATTGTTCTATAAAAGTTTCTTACCCCACCCCATTTAAGGAATGGGAGAGAAATTTTTGTACACCAGATGTTAAGTTGAAAGAAGACAAATACATCTGTGAAAACCCCATTTGAATCGGATCAGTAGTTTTCATGTGATGCGCGCACAAACATACAGACAGACAGACAAAAAATCTAAACACATTTTTGGGTTCTATTTCGATGTACCCGCGACGTCGTTCGCGTGGCGTTTGTACTCGCAACGTCGTTCGCGTGGCGTGTGATTGTTGTATAAAAAAATTTTACCCCACCCCATTTAAGGAATGGGAGAGAAATTTTTATACACAGGATGTTAAGTTGAAAGAAGACAAATACATCTGTGAAAACCGCATTCGAACCGGATCAGTAGTTTTTATGTGATGCGCGCACAAACCTACAGACAGACAAAAAAATCTAACCACATTTTTGGGTTCTATTTTGATGTACCCGTTTGCGTGGCGTGTTGATTTTTGTATAAAAATTTCTTTCCTCACACCGTTAAAGGGGTGGGGGTAGAAAGTTTTATACACCAGATATCTAGTTGAAAGAAGACAAATACGTCTTTGAAAACCGCATTCGAATAGGATCAGTAGTTTTCATGTGATGCGCGCACAAAAATATACATTTCTACAGTTTTATTATATGTATATAGATAACAGATATATATATAATGAAAAACGTCAACATCAATATATTCTTTTTTTAACATAAAACAAAAGTTCTTTGAAATAAACAAAGATTCCGTAATTTTTATTAAGCAATATATATATATATATATATATATATATATATATATATATTTCACTAGTGAAAAAAAGTTAAACTTTACGAACCTTAAACCGTGCGTAAAGGTAATACTTTACGCACTGTTGTAGAAAAATGACTTTTATATATGATTCTAAATAAACACGTCATATCAAAGCCAACCAAATAATTGATACGGGTTGTACCTACTACGCTACTCACAGTTAGTATTTAGAAACCTAAACATATCTGTAACTACAGAGTAATTGTTCCTTTAAAACATCAGTATCTGGGACAGATCTTATTAGAGCAAGATTAGCGTACAAACCTACGTCTTGAGCAAATAATAGACTTTTTTTTTTAAATGTGAAAATTATGGATACATATATAGATATAGGGGATACACTAAAGATCTGTTAGTTCACACTGTAGCAACGTCACCTGAGCAAATCAACTTTACTTATAATCTACAATCCCCAACCTGTAATCTATAAACTACAATCTACAACGTACAATCTACAACCTGTAATCTACAACACACAATCTACAACATACAATCTGCTACCTACAATCTACAACCTACAATCTACAACCTACAATCTATAACCTAAAATCTACACCCTACAATCTACTATCTGCAACCCACAATCTAAAATCTTTAATATGTTATAATGACTCTTGCTATTTTAACGTATTTACCATTTAGATTGTTAAAATTTTAGAAAAAATTTGGTTGTATGCAGAAGATATTTGGACCCAAATAGGTTATCGTTTTAAAAAGTTTTTAATGAAATTTGACAAATAATAGAAGAAAATAGAATTTGATCCTATACACAATATATAAACAGAAAATATATAGTATTACATTTCTTTCTGAAAGGTAGTAAATTACAGTATAAAAAAAAGTTATGCAAATGAGTATGTTAATATTAATACCTCTATTTTTTTACAGATAAAGCTCCATCTGAAGCGGTATTTCGAGGAACAGAATTTCTATCCTACGATTTAAGTCAGACTGGAGGCGAACCTATTGTCAGCGCTCAAGACTCTGTCATTTTCTATTTTAAAACCAGGCAACCAAATGGTCTACTCTTTTATACAGGTATTTATAAAACAAAATAAAGTTGATTTAGTTTTTATTATACTAGGCGAGGCAATGAAGACAAACCGGCATGCAACTTTTCGTAATTGATTAGGGAGAGTGTCAGTAAAGTTTGTAAACTTAGTTATTTTTTGACAAAGAAAAATTGCATTTGATACAAAATAAAACTATATTATTAAATTGCATCTCAAAGAGATGGAAATTTTTAATTGGTTTGATCAAAAAATGTTGTTGACCCTAGTACTTATTTTCGTCGGTATTTCTCGATTTCCAAAATTTTCATCACTTTAAAATGCACTTTTAAAAAACGCCTTTCCCTTATATACAGAAACTGGTCAAAAAGTGTTAATGTTAAATTATACGAAAAATTTTATTTATTTTTTGTTTGTTCTAAACGAGATTATGTAACTTCATTAACTTTGAATACGTTAAAATTGAATCTTTTTATTTCTCTTGTAATGTTATGCGACTTTCCAGTCATGAAAAGTAAACTAGCGTTCTAAATTCCAATACTTGGTCTACATCCTTTTTTTTCCTTATCATAGGGATTCTTAGCATTCTTTAACCATTTAAGATTTGCCGGGAACTAGGGGCTATTGATTCTATAAAACTTGCCACATTATATAGTCTCCGAAAACATTAAGAAATGTTTTTATAAGCTTTTCTTATCGTTGTACGAACGCCGTTTTTATAAATACTAAAACTATATTTAGTATCTTCCATTTCTTACTTGTAGTCAGTTTTAAGACAGCTATCTGACTCTATTTGGTATACTTTTAATTGGCTCTAGGAATTTTATTTTTCAGGTAGAAGAAATACGTACAAAATGACATATAGTTTTGGTTTTGTATTTTATGTTTTTACTGTCAGTTCACAGCACATCAATCATCATTAAAAAAAAACATAAATAAACAGAGATAACTCATAATTCATTTTGTACGTACGCTTTAGACAAAATAACATTGTTAATGGAGAAAATAACATATATATAATAGCTACAAATCTATTGGCCTAATTCGCAAGTAAAACGCTTAGTTCTTTTTGGAATATAGCATTGCCACCAGTCTTCTTTGTGCTTACATCTTAAATAAAGGTAATTACAGTAAATGCAAGCTCAATCCTCTTCATCGTAAGAAAAAGAGATTAGATAAATCTCTGCTTTGTTGTTTCGCTGTTGAGGGAACTGTGGTATTATTTTTAGATTTTAATTTCAACATATTTGGAGTATAAGTCAACAACAAAGAGCTTTGTCGAACTTTAAATTTACGTTTTCCTTGGCCACTAAGAAAAAATCTTTAATAAAGATTTTTATCTCTATTAAAGAAGACGCAAAACGTTCATTGGTAGCAATAGCAGTTAAAATAACTTCTATTTCAGAACTTATTGCTGGTACCTGGGATAAATTTTCAACTTGTAGTTCGGTAAATACTTTTATTTTAGCTGCATTATTTTCTCTGGACTTTGGCTGAAGGAGAGTTAACATAGCAGCCACAGCTACTTGAAGTGTTTTTGTCACCTTGTTGAGAAGGTTGAGTAAAACCTGTTCAGACCCGACAGAGCTCGTTACTGTGGTAGGCTGAGAAGGCTGTTGATAGGGTGTGTTTGTGGTCTGGGTGGGTTTGTACATATAATCCAGAAATATATCAGGGTTCAGAGACCAAATGCCAGACATCCGTGAATGAATGTTGAACCGTAGCTGCTTTGCCATATGCTTCGTTAAATATTCCGGCGATTTTAATATGGATAATAACAAGTCCAGGATTTGCTTTAAGCCATTCAGTAATTTCTTGTTTATATTAGGTCTTCAAATACCCAAAAAACAAAGACGTCGAGAGGTTGCAGACGGTGGGTACAATGTGGGGTTAGACAAATAATACGAATTACGTTTTCTTTTGCAAATCCCAAACTTTCAAAGCCTTTGCGATTTGCATGTCCATCAACAATTAAAATACTAGTTTTTACAAACTTTTGAATATACTTGATCCATTTTATAAATATTTCGGCGATCATTCAGCCTGATTGTTGAGCTACACCTAAATTTTTAGAAGGTGCTTCATCTACAGGTTTATTTTTGATGTTTTTTTCTGGGAAATGCCATCAACGGTGGGATAAATGTTCAGCCAGAATTTACACAACAAACAACAGTGGTGTTTGCTCTATGCTCCGCACTAGTGGTAACTCCCAGTTATTTCTTTCCCGTGTTACTAAAATCTTTTCAGGTTTTTGTATTGTAGAACGAACAGATACATTATAACTTTTTGTACTTGCAGCCAATTAAAAACGTGAGCGTAAGCTGCTAAAGTGGTTTCTGGTTTGCGCAAAGATATATCTTAATTACGTCTTAAAAATCCATCCAGCCTGTCTTGTCCTGCCTTTTGCTTTTGGATGTTAAATTTATGAACAAAACCGTTTTTCTTAGCCATATAAAAAGCTAATTCTTAGAATGAAGTTTGTGTCAAACCGAACAAACGAATTTTAATTAATTTTATATGCTTAACTATTTGCCTTTCCACATCAGATGGAAAGATAACTTTTAAACTACCAAGGCTATCTGAATTCGACGTCAACGTTATATTTGTGCCTAAAACATGCCTTAAGGAACACAAAATGCTTTTGAGGCTAAAAACCACCCCAATTTCTTATATCGAACTGCTTTGATGGCTTTTTTCATTGACTTAGTACACTAATTTTGTCGATCAGTCGTTCGTTTATAACCATGAGGCATTTTGGTATCTGAAAAAAAAAACATACATACAAATACCTACCACAAAAGCTCTGAAAAAAATGACATACCTATGCCATTTTATTTATTATAAATAAGTATATGTCATTTTGTCCATAGAGCGTTTTAAAACAATATCTTTAACTAATAGACAAAGAGCTGCTTATTTTATTTAAAAATAAGTATTTGAGGAATGACACAAATGCATCATAAATACATACCTACAAGAGCAAAAAAATTATTATTTGAACAAAATCTATGTCAGTTATGGAGGGTAGAGGTAAGGAGAACTGTCTCCGTGTATTGAATGTGTCCGTCAAAATGTGGTAAATAAGGGTGGCGCTACGATCGTAGTAGGGTAAATTTTAAAAAAAGCGCCATAATTTCTTAGAGTAGGATAGATAAATAAACAAGGAAATACACATTTCCGCTTTATTATGACACCATTTTTAAAATAATCATAAGATAATCATAAAGTATAAAACGAATTTAAAATACACTAAACTGAATTCGCTGACCACGTTTTTTTATAGCACTTATATAATTTGTGACTTATATTACGAAATCATACGACATTTCAATCAATTTGTCAAAAACTGCTACATTCATTCTGTACCCTACATCTACTTTAGCGCCATTGTAGTGGCAAGTTTGAGAAGTGTTATGTACCTCTAAAAAGTGGACACATTTTTAATCATTTCCCATTTAAGATCGTTCTCCTTACCTCTACCCTCCATAATGTCAGTATCGAAAATACCTACGTTCAAAATTTGACAGATATGAGAGTGCGGATATGGCCGTCTTAGTTTCCTGTTAAAGTCCACCAAATTTAAAATAACCCACCTGTGCTATTTTGTAAATATATGCCGTTTTTTGCGTTTTTGCCCTACCACCAATAACAGGGAGGTATTTCCTTATCTTTCATCTAAAGTAGGACTAGTAAACCACACAAGGGAAAATAATCTTATTATGCTATAATTATTTCCGAAATTGTTGCAGTAAATTATAAATTAATTTAATAAAAATATTGACATAGCAACACTAGAAAAACGTCATCCCAAAAGGTATCTAATTTATAAGTCCCCTTTTTCAAATACACTCAGGTGAAAAAAATGGGATCCATATATTTTTTGGAGAATAAGAAACACCTTTGAAGATTTAACTTTTACAAATGCAATAAATTTTAATTAAATTCCTAGTTGTAACAAAACATGTATTTAAAGAGCTATTTGTAAATATAAAAAATCGGATATAACAAAATGTATTATTAAAGTATTATTACAGAAAACTGTAATAGTGTCTTACTTTATAAAGCGAGTTATTAATGAACAAATGTTGCAAAATGCAGAATATTAGTTATTCTATCGCTTTACTAGTCTTGAAAAATACTTTCAAAAACATTGACCATTTAACTAAGAAGAAACAACTACTTCCCTGGCTATGTGCCCCGACGAATATTGAATTACACTTCAAAGTCAAATGGGGTTGGCATATCTAACAGATAATAAACCAACCATTTTAGTTTGCAGTTAGAAGGGACAACATAACTTGTAGACCGGTTTCGACCTATTGGGTCTCGATAGAATAACTAATATTCTGCATTTTGCAACATTTGTTCATTAAAATGTATTATGTATCTTTTAACCATTATTCCCAATAACCAGTTTAGTATGCGCTTCAGAACTTCTATTAGCCCAAATATTCATTACATTTTTTTTTCTCAATATTACATTAACTAAATTGCTCATCTCGTATTTTTTAATTTGTTTCGGATTCATCTGGTGACCTGATAAATAAGCTAGAATACAATACTTTGTTTTAATTTGCGTCATTCCAGTCAATTTGTGCTTCCAGTGTTTCATGTTCTCTACGAAAGGCAAGTCGAGTTCTGTGTTGTCGACAAATTACCCATCTGCTTACATCCACATTTCTCATTTTGTTTAGACGATCTATTAATTCAACTGAAATAGGATGTATATTTCTCAAATATAAAGAGACCACAAATCTACCATTTCGTTTGGATGTTTTTTTGCTTTTGAGTGTATATTAAAATACAGTTGTTATACCTGTAAAAAAGTAGCCAAAACCAGCTATTTCACTTAAGCCCATATAAAATACACAAATGAAATACACAATTAAAATGCTTATAGAAAATACATTATAAAATAAACAAAAACGGGAATGGACTATAGATCCAATTAAGTAGGAGTCTAATTTGTTTTTGAACCTATTAACACTTTCAGAGTCTATTGTCTCGTTCGCTAAACTGTTATTTAGCAATCTCTGTCTGTTACGAATTTAAACAGCTTCCTTCTTCAGTTTGAATGAATGTCCTCGGAGTCTATGGTCAAAACTAAGTGGAAACGCTGCTCGAAAATTACACATATTGTATTTTATAATCTGAACAGAAAGGATTAATTACCTCACCTCGGAGGTTATTCCTGAAAGTAAGGTAAGGTGCGCGATAGGTAGTCTTTCTTTATAGGTGGGAATAACATGACCAAAGGAGACTTAGGTTGCGCTTATTCAAACAATTCTCGATCAATAATTAAATCCGTATGCCACGAAGGAGCAGCTTATTGGAGGTCTTACAAAACACTTATAATGTTTAAAATAGGTTTCAAATGATGATCTGGAGAAAGTTTTTTATTAGTTTGTTCATTTACATACATGAGAAAATGGTAACTCTTTATCAGCCTAAGATCGGTATGTGAGAAGAATGTGTCTAATTATTGAAATAATATAATTGCGGATTGTTTTTTTTTAATATGAATCACGACACACTTGTCAATTCTTGAATATTGTCGTGATCAGCTTGCAAACTTATATAAATTTTAAAATCATCAGCGTACAAAGCGACTTTCTTGTAGAAATGGTACTGGAGGGTACTGGAATATGCAACATGTAGTAGAGGCCCTAGAAAGAATCCCTGTGAAACACCGCTCGTGACATCTCTTTCCTCAAAGAATTATCTACCAACTCTTACTTTAAAGAACCGATTTGTTATTCTAATTTCATCTGCTTCTCTTAAAAGTCACATAAAACTAACGCGACCAGTATTGATATTGCAGCACTAGGAGAATATGATCCAAGTGGTATAAAAAAATAGTTTTACTAATATATATGAGTACTCTAACATGGAATAAAATTTATGGTGAGATAGCTTAAACTATCTATTGGTTAAGAACCTGTTATAATTTCATTTTTATTTAAACCAAGACATAATTTTAAGAGGTAGAAATATCTAAGCCGCTACTTATTATGTTTGTCTGGCTTGCATAAAACTAAGTATTAGAGATCGTAAGGATCAAAGTTTTATTCCTTAAGAAATATTATATTGATGGGATCCTCAGCTTTTAAACTATTTGGTACTTTACTGAACGAAGTAGTTTTTTTGTGTTAGCTTCATTTTTTTGCAGATTTTGGTTCGACATAAAAACGTATTGTAAAAATGATCAAATAACAATAGTATATTGTGTATTTAGTAGGAAAAGCGATACATTCCCGGATAACAATGTAAATTGTTGGCCGAGGCGTTTAGCTCCGTGACATGTATCTCCATCCTGCTGGAACCACATGTTTTGCAGGTTAAATTGTTGGATTTAAGGAAACAGAAAGTTTTAATCAAATGCCCAGATACGGCAATTCTGCTTATTAAAAAATGTGACCATATCGAAGTGAGCTACATCGCTTGTTATCATTTGTCGGTAAAAATCGTTATTTTGGGTATTCATCTGCAGTTTTGCCTGACTGTAATAAGGGAGACTTTTATGGGGCTCTAGGCTGCAGTTCTTGAGTTAACTGAAATTTCTATGGCTTCAAATGCAAGTATTCTTTTACAACAGTCCGTAATGACGTGCGACAAACACCCAGTTATTGAGAACGATGTCTGGTAGACGTCTCAAGATGCTATCAACACTTAAACGAACTCTTTCTTTATTTTCCACGGTAAGAACAGTGCGAACACTATCCGACCTTAAAAAGTCCTTAGCTTCAACTTTTTGTTCAAATTTTTGCACAACTGACAAATAGTGTTGACACTGGGCATATTATTTCGAAAGAAATTTTGTCGTATATTTCAAATAGCAACAATCGACTCACTATTTAAATAAAAGATTTTAAATATATGGACGCGGTTTGTAATCGTGTAGCGTTTTATGATGAATTTCACACATGTGCTTTCAACAACTACTAAGACGCCACTTAGTAAAATGCGTGTATCAAAAATGACGCGCAATTTTAATCAGTACATCTTGTTTTTCGCATCAATATTTGAACATGACAATGTTATGCGCAAAATGAGTGCCACTACGGCTCACGCTTGATCGAAAACGAAATAGCGTGAAATATTGCAAACATGGTTTTACAAATGTTCCAAGATAATCCGCAGAACCTTTAACGTCGTTTCGTCACAATGGATGGATATATCAAATAACTCCTAAAACTAAAGAATCTGCGCCAAATAAGCCATGATCGTTCTTTTGGCCGAGAAGATTATATTGACTGTCTGTGGAAGTTTAAGAGAAATAATTATTATAAACTATTTAAAAAAAAGTTCATACAACTACAGGTTGATACCTTCCTGATCGGACTAAAAAAAAGTCTTTTTCGATCAAGACATCGCAGAAGCTAGTTAAAAAATTAATGAAAATAGGGTTTCAAATCGTTTTATTATCTTCCTATTTTCTAGAGTTAACTCCTTTGGACTACTATTTCTACATTCATTTAGAGTAGAAAAATTATTCAATGAGCTAATTGCAGACACGAATCCTTTTGGACACATTTGGACAAAGCCTAATATTTGTAAAGGATCAACAAGTTAGAGCAGTGTTGCGCTAAATTTAGAAGCCTAAGAAGAGAATATGTTGAAAAATAAAAAAGGTTTACCCCAAACAATTAAGTAGTTTTTATTGTTACAATGCCATTTCAAAATATCCGCTTACTTTACCACTAGACTTGTCTTTCTTCGACACAAAGAAAAGATATATAATTTAACAGATGAAAAACTTGAGGAGTGCACTAGTCACTAACCTAAAAAAATTATGTGAACCCAACACTGCTTTGCTTACCAATCCTTAAAGTTTAGAAAGATACAACAGCTTATTTAATTTGACCTCGATGTTGTTATTTATTTTATACTCAATTAATTACCTTCCTAACATCGACAAACTTTAAAACAACTTTGAAACACAAATTGTGTACCTATGTACTTACTAAACTACACCGTGCATCTTATCATAGTTCTTGAATATAAATAAGATATTACGTGGAAAATCTAGAGCTTAATTTGTTGTTGCAGGTGACGGAAACGACTACTTGAACGTCGCAATCAAGGATGGCATTCTCAGTCTAACAATGGGTCTATCGAATGGTAAACAAGAAATGCAAATTAAGCCGAATAAAGTGCGCTTCGATGACAATCAATGGCATAAAGTTAGCATACATAGAAGGATACAAGAGGTAAGTTAATTAGATTGGCAAAGATTGCTCACTCATCAATTACATATTTTTAAAATATGTTGCTAATTTTAAGTTCTAAAATATAAGTATATACTATTTATTATTTCATACAAAATAGAAAACTTAAATTGGGAAATATCTCTTTCTTTTTTTCAACACTTTGTGTAATTTAAATAAGAGAAAACTTATTATCTCTGAAATAAACAATTTTCAACAGTTTCCAACGAACATGCTTTCAAAGAAAAATAAATAAATAAATAAATACCTGCCAGTGGCAATGAAACTCTAGCAAGTTTCTTGTTGTACAAAATAAAATAAACCGTTTTAATCTTTTCCTTTAGAACTTCTCACGCTTTTTTTCTGTATGTCTGTCAGTAAGAAGATTATTTCGATCATCCACAAAGACGACAGACGTTCGCGTATTTTTCGTTCTGTTGGAAACAAGCAAAGCGGAAACTTCTAACCGGTCTATCTAATATGTTTAGATTTAACAGTAACATGGATTTACAAAGATTTAAATGTTTTTAAAATTGCAATAGATATTGAGTATATTATTATTATTATTATTATAAAAAATGTTCTTTTATATACTTTTCTAAATTAATCATTTACGGTTTAAATTACACAATTTTTTATAAAATGTGAAACCTGAAAACAGCTCTAAATTGGTTTGTAATGGTTGGTTGAAAAGTTTTGAAAGTGACACCTATTATCCAGTGATGAAATCAAAATTAATACGCTTGTTTAATATATTGTTTTCTTTGAATACACAAAAAATTCTTTTTTTTTTGTCAATGTATTTTTTGTTTACAAGCCATTTGAAGTTGTCCTGTCATAATAAAAAAAACGAATATCGTGCAGTGATAAAATTCTTTGTTTTTAAAGGATTATTAGCTACATAAATTCATACAAAAGTGGTAATAGTGTTAAAGGAATCTGCTCCTTTATTTCCAACTGTGCATCGATGGGTTTTAATTTTGACAAAAAAAAACTCTGCATTGTTCAAGTTGAGCACATATATGTTTATTAGTAACGTATGGTATTCACATCCGTTCTTTGAGATATATAAGTTTTTTTTTTATTAGGAGGCTTACCCCCTTTCTTAGGATTTTTGCCTAAATGGTACATGCATTTTACCAGTAGTTTACTGCTAATGTAGTTTTTTTATTAAGATAGAAATATTAAAAGTTTAAATGTACGTGCACCGTATCTACATCCTCCGGTTATCTTCGTGCACAGTAGGTGGCAGTGACAACAATAATTACTGTTTCCTATTACATTTCAAATCGAAATCTTTCTTAAGCTATCTATCGTCAATTACACACCTAAAGAATTTTGTCACAAACCTTGTCGTTATAAAGACTAGTACAGAGCAGTTGAAAATATTAAAAGATTATTTTACGTTTACACTTCAGTACAGTGCAAATATCGACAAACGATAACCAACTAATAAATACAAAATAGTAGTTGCCAAATCTAATCTGAAGCAGAACACACAGAAAATATGATTTTTTTACATTAAATACTAGTAAGTAGTTATAAATCTATGGTACTTAGAATTAATTAATGCTTGGCAACATTGCTTGTGTTTTCCCTTGTTTTAAGGAGCATCTCTTATCGCTGTTAACTGGTAAAAATTCTTAATTTTTGTTGGGTTGTTCGTACAGTTACTGATTTCAATTGGTTGATACTAATGTATCAATGGTTTTTGGGCTGTTAGGCCGGCGTCGATTGTCTTGCTGACTTGACGTTTCGCCAACACGAGCGGTTGGCATCTTCAGAAGTTGCTTCCTGGTTGACAGTCTGCGAACTACTGAGTTCTGCGTGGACAGAGCCCGTATTTATACGTCGGGAAGGAAGTGGGCGGGGCCTCAGTTGCTTTCGATTCCAATCGTTTCTGGTCGGTGTTGTTCGTTAAGGGTAGAGTTTTCGCACCCTTAATTATGGGGACCCATGTTTTGTTAATCTTGACTGCTTCCTCTTTTTTATTAAAGTTGTTCGGGTGCTTCTCTATCTCTATGGCTTCTCTATAGAGTCTGGAATGGTTTGCTGATGTAGTAGCGAGGACTTAGGTCTCCTCAAACTTAATCCGATGGTCCATAGTGAGGGTATGTTCCGCTACGGCAGATTTGTCCGTCTGCCCCAGACGACAGTTGGCCTTGTGCTCTTTAATCTTGGTGTTGATCGAGCGTTTGGTAGTTCCTATGTACACGCTTCCACATGTGCACGGAATGCGGTAAATTCCCGAAGCCGACAGTGGATCTCTTCTGTCTTTTGCCGATCGAAGACAGTCTTTGATTTTTCTCGTTGGTTTGAAAATAGTTTTCACATTTTTCTTTCTTAGCAATCGACCAATTCTGTCTGTCACTCCCGGAATAACTAACTGTAATATGAAAATTCATTGGTTCTGTCGGTATTCTACCTTGTGTAGTTTACTTTTTTATCGCCTTCTAGTTTTGTATTTTGATTTACGACACTCACCATATTTTGGAGAAAGAATGAAGCAACTTATCTTTTAAATGCTTGGTAAAAGCTTCACCAAACGTTGATTATTTTATATGACGAAAATGAAAATGGTATTGTGCCAAATTGTCTGCTGCCGGTCAAAAATACTTCAAGTACTTCAGCAGATTATTATCAAGACATGACATCTACCTTACTCGAAAAATGGTTTGGAGAGCAACTGTTACCAAGTATACCCAAAAATTGAGTCATGGCGATGGACTATGTTCCTTACCATTTACGACAGACTGGAGAAATTTCAAAGCTAAATCTCGAAAAAATGTTATATTCTTTGTAGCTAGATTGCCTAGGGGTAGCTTATTCTTGAAGATCTTTAAAAAAGAATTTGCTTCTTATATTAAAATCTTTAAATGTTATGTTGTAGATGGCATGACAGAGCAATATGGACATAATGTCATTTGTTTATAACCTTATTATTGTGTATTTAAGCCCATCGAGTTGATTTGGAGAAACATTAAAAGAGAAGTTAAAAAGAGAAATGTAACCCCAACTTTATCAGGAAGTGGATTTTTATCAGGAAGTGGATTGACACTATTAGGAAAGTTGTTGCAGATATTCTGTATAACTACGTTGGCCATGTCCATAAAATTGAAAATACTTATAGGGTACTTCCGGTTCACTCCTGTGTTATCGATTTAAATGACACATTTAGTGAGGATGATAGTTCTGACGGAAATTGTTTTTTTTTTGTATTTTTTACATGATTTAGACTCTAAATCTGTATTATCTCGTACTCATTTGCGTTGTAGGGTTTTAGCCTATTTTTCTTCTCGAGAGATTTAACCTTGACGTAGTGAGAAGGCTTAGTGCTTTAACCATTATAATTTACAGTCAGACTAATAAATCTCAGATCACAATTAATCTTTAAACATCTTTCTATTATTTGTTAAATCGTAAATATCGAGTATCTAAATAATATAAGCGAAGTCCGATCCTGCACCAGGCAGTGAATTGTTGTTGCCGAAAAGCAAAAATTATATTTGAACGAAACTATAACTGAAAATCTAAACATTAAAACATCAGTTATTAAGGATATGCAGAGTGTTTGTAATACGATTTCTTCAAATAGTAATAAACGTTGCGAGGGAGAGTGCTGCAATTGGAATTACTGATGGTGTGGATTTCTCAGTCAAGTCATCACGCCTTTTTGAGTGCAGAAATTTCGCGCAACTGCTTCGGCTAGGGTACAGTCGATCTTTAAATACTCCTGAAAGGAGTTTACATGGGTATTCACGACTTTCTATAAAAAGGGTAGCCTTATTGGGATTTACACGAGCAATTATTTTTGAAATAAAAAAAAAATGCTATTCAACTTGCTTAAGAACTTTTAGAAATTGTCTTTTATTCACGCAAAAATTTTTGTAAAACTATGTAAATCCCATTTTCTGAATCGCCGAAACTCATTTTTAATTAAATGGACAAGTCAAGAAGTAAAACTGCCGTTGCTGGTCTCTACAAACCCACAACTCTCGACTGCAATACCAAACATTTTATTGCTTTGGGGTAACTGTTTAGTGTGCCTTATCCATGAATGGGACAATAGGCCCTATGCTAGACCAGAAGGCAAATGTTAATAGTAAGAATTATGGACACATAATTACGGATTGCATTTACCAAACCTGAGAGCTAATTTATGTTTATTATCGCTCACTAACAAAATAGTGCTGCTACACACACAGAAAGGAATTTAAGAAATTGCTTTAGGAACGTTTCATTTAAAAACCGATCAGTCGCTTTGTGAAAGTGACGTAACACCAATTTATTTTGTTTATTGGGTTACCTCAACGAGAAAGAATGACAATCTTCGAACTCTTGTAAATTTAAAAGTAAATAATCGTCGATAAATCAGCTTGAGCAGCAGGCTTTGTTTAAAACAGTTTGTAAAACTTATTAAAAATAAAGAATCCTAAATGTTATTTTATCGGTCAATGAGTGTATTCGAACAACTATATGTTCAATATTAGATTTTTAATTTAATTATAAAAAACAATGATCAGCAAACAGATACCTTGTATAATTGAAAATCTTAAGACTAACTGCCACATACTTTTGGTGTAATAAATGAATTGAAAATAAAAATAGATTTTAAAAAATTAATCAAATACTTCCAATAAAAGTTCAACTCCAGCTGAGATCGGTAAGTGGTTTCTCTACTGGCAAATTAGTGCCCAGCTCAGCCGTAGAGGGTAAGTGCAAAAAAATAAGAGTGAGTGCGCGACCGATTTAAACGGTTAAAATCGGAAACCCCTGTTGTTCCAGGCACTGACCTTTCCCACTGGAGATAATTAAATAAATTTAGAATATTAATCAATATTAATTGGATTGCACAATAATAACGATAAAGTAAGCTAAATAAAACAAAAATATCGAACTAGACCCTTCTTTAATACAGAAAAAAAAAGTATAGAGTTCACACTACTGTCAACCCTAGCGCCTGACAATGATATTAATTTGAAAATAAAGAGTAATATAAAAAAAAAATATCTGAAAAAGTGTGATCACACGCAAAATTAAAATTACGACTTAAACTAAGTTACAGTGCTTAAAGCTTATCTGATAATCCGGTTATCGATTTCTTCTAGTCCTTGGCCTCAAATGCTTCACCAATATTCAGGCCTGTACCAAAAATCAAGCCTGCTCCAAAAACAAATAGGCTTGCTCCAACCAAATAGGCCCGTAACAAAAACTTAAGCCCTTACCAAGAACTTAGCCGGTACCAAGAATTAGGACTGCACCAAAATTAAAGCCTGTGCCAAGAACCCTGAAAATCGTAATTCGGAATTAACAATAAACCCAAACAAATTTTCATGACTCCTTGAATTAATTGATTTAATATCGTTATACTAATTTACTAACTTTATTACAATTTACAAAAAATCTTATTTTGTTTAACAATAAAAAAAAAATGAATTTAGATGAATTATACAAATTACGGAAGTTAGAAGTTAATATTAGTGAATTTTACAATTTTTAAACAAAACTACTGACTTGAAGGAACTTAACAAACTTACATATGACTTACTAGCAATAACTGAATTATAACAATAAACTAAATTAAGGTTTATCATAAAATTAATTAGTAATAGCGCAAAGGAGCTGAAAGGAGTCTAGTTTCTTAAAATAATACACACATACGATACACAAAGAAAAATACATGTAAAACCAAGATATTAAACTAAAATTGCGACTATATGGCGTTATTAATCATAATAAAATATAACATTAAAACTCACCTATTTTAATAGGTTTTAATTTTTCCTAAAATCGTGTACTCTCACTGATGTGAATGTGCGAAGGCGTGAACGCTGCTAACTGTACTATTAGGGAATTAATTCTGCCACTCTAACCACCATTTGTTGCCTGGTACTGAATTTACCAAATAATTCACTGTCTGTTCCGTGATCTATCTATATTTCGTCGGAAATAAAACAAGGAAAGAGAAAACCATAAGGATTGAACAAACCACATGAATAAAAGACATGTTACTTACCAACAGAAGATCTAACAAAAATCCCTCCACGAGGATTCCTTTCGAATCAAAATCCACAACTAACAACCAAATAGATTCTACTAACGATTCGAATGGATAGTAAAGGTTTAGTTTCAAAATCCAAAATTAATTGACCCGGATGTACCGAGATTGAAACTTAAACCGAAAATCTTCTCTTGTCTTCAAACAACCACCTTGGTCAAAAGCAGATAACAGAAAGGAGGAGAAATCGTTCCCTTTCGATAAAATTTGACACACTCGAAAATGACCTCTACTACTGTAAGGACAATAACCGAAGAGTTGACAGCCAACAATTTACAAACAAACGGTAATCGTTTAATAACAATAAATCTTACTACTTATCAAGGTAACACCAAAAATCTCAGTATTACTCAATTTCTCGTTCGTATCCAATCTTTATATGTCAGATGCTAAAATAACGAACTGCAGACAACAACATTCTAAGTTTTACGACAAAAAGGAAAAGAAGAGTTCATCGATCAGTGACAGTAGTTCAAACGTCCTAACCCAACAATTTGATCTGAATTTAATAAACAGACTCTCGAAGCAATATCAGTAACAATTTATGGCCAGGATATAATAAATAGTTGGTGATTATCTATAACCGAACTAAAATCAACTTGTTCTTAATACCGACTGACTCGATTTAACCCTTAGTAGTGGAAAATTTATAAGGTAAGAAATTAATTATATTACCGATTAAGATAACTATCGCTAACGAGAAATTAGCCGGTGACATAACTAAAACTCTAAAAATCGTTTGTATAACAGAAATTCCGTAGTCTACTTTTACTACTGAAAATGCTTCATTGGAATCTATCAATTTCGATTATCAAAAACTTCTGCAAAAAAGTGCCTCTGGTTATTAGCTACTTCCACAAATCTAGTGCTTTGGACACTTCTCTTAAAATAAGGAACATTAAAAGATACGAGTTTTAATTTAATTTTGAGAACTAACCATTAACCGCAAAATGGGGTTAGAGTTTAATAAGTGCAGTTTGTACTTGTTGCCCTTTTCTTTGATTTTAGAGAATGTGGAGAGCAAACAGTAGATGAAGTTTCAAACCACGACTTTGAGATAGAGTGGGCAATTTTAATCATGTATATTTAACTTTCTTAGAGAAGTATCGTTAAAATTTTAATAATAGGGAACCGGACAACTTTTCAAATAGTGTTTAAAAATAATCTTTATTCATATATATAGCCATAAAAAATAATATTTTAATTAAATAAATCCTCTGAAGTACTTGAAAACGTCAAAAACATAATTTATTTAAAATTGCCGCGAAAACAGCACTTCATGTCAAATCAGATCGCGTGACGTCATATGGAGGTAAACAAACTACGAGCCATATTACAAGTGATCAGTGCTTGGATAAATTAAGAATTTTGTTTTTCTTAATCATCATGGACCGAAAAATATATCGTTGGTGTGTTGTACCTCGATGTGGAAATACATCAGTAACTACTCCAAATAAAAATTTTATTGATGTACCTCGAAAACCAGACATACGAAAGAAATGGTTAGACCTAGCAAGACAAAAGTGCGATGAAATGTCTGTTACTTAACCAATTTACTTTTGTGAAGATCACTTTGATGTGTTATTACACAGCCCATAATACAAATAATCATATTTAGTGTGTATGTAATGTAGGTGTTATAGGTTATGTTTTACTTATTTCTTCAATCATTTCTATGGTTAAGATAAACAAAAAGAGATTGAAATACTTACACAAATGTTTTCATATTTCTAAATTCGGCAGAACAAAAGTTGGAATTAGTGGCAAAGAAACTGCTGACCATGAAAATATCAACTTTTGGGAGATTTCTATTTTCGGCTTTTGTATAACCTTGTTCCATAATAAAAACTTAACAGAAGGCTTTAAGCACTTACGACAACTTCTGTTATGACTATAGTCCTTCAATTCGTGACTAATTACAATTAAATATTTTTAGAAAAATGCAAATAAATCGTAGAAAAACGCGAAATAATATACAAAGCAGTGCTGTTTACTTATGGCTACCTACATATGACGTTACGCACTGTGATTGGCGTTTGGGTTCTTACACGTCACAGATAATTTACGCAACTTTATTTATTGATTTAAAAATATGAATCATTGTTATTTCTTACAAATTTTTATTGAGTGATATTGTTGTATAACAAACATTATTTTAAAACACATCTTAGATTTTTTTTCGATTACTGTCCGGTACCCTATTCATAAAAAAATTCGAAAAAGTTAAATATAGATTTTATTAAGCAACAAATAACGTTATACTTACTTGATTTTCTTTAGGTTATTGGTAGGTGTTTCTGCTACTTTTAACTGTTTGATTTGCTTAACTTCGGTCTTTTTTAACTTTTGTTTCTGAGCACCATTTTATATGAATTTTCTATCTTTCAGAGGAGCTTTCTCTTTTGATACTGTTTGTATTTTATCTGGTAGAGATTCGAATTCGTCGCTTCCAGTTTCTTTGCTTGAACCGTCATTTTGCGTAAATTCTCTTATTTATTTCAACCAAAAGTGCTTAACGTCTTTGTGAAGCTTTAGAAGTAACACTTGTCCACCAGTTTTGTTAATAAATTCAAAGCTATATTTATCTTTAGGATGGGCTTTTATTATAATTTATGTTAACCGAATAGTATTAATAACTAAAATATAGCTATCGTCAGATAACTAGTGCCTTAAATAGAAATAAATATCGTTCTTCACCAACGTCTTCAAATGTCGTGTGCCATAGGCGACCAAGTTTATGAATGCTACCTTTATATACCTTAATCAAATTAAGGGTCTTTTCGAGATCGACGTAGCTCTAACCAAGGCACGCACTATAAATTACCAACACCTTAATTTTTAAGGCACTATACTAGTTAGCAAAATTAGAAGGATATTTGACAAAAGATCTTTTTAAGTTAAATATACTATTCAGTTAACACAAATTATACTTAAAGACCATCCTAAAGATAAATTTAGCTTTGAGCTTATTGACAAAACTGGTAGACAAGTCTTAGTCCTAAAGCTTCACAGAGACGTTAAGGACTTTTGGGTAAAAAAAAATAAGAGAATTTGCGAAAGGTCACGGTTCAAGCAAAGAAACTGAAAACGACAAACTCGATTCTTCAGCAGATAAAGTACAAAAAGTACCAAAAGAGAGATCTCCTCTGAAAGTAAACTCAAAGAAATCGATGTTTAGAAAAAAAAAGTTAAAAGAGACCAAATTTCAGCAAACCAAAAAGTTGAAAGTAGTAGGATCGTCTACAAAAGAAACTAAAGAAAGTAAATTAAGAAAACTTAGACCACTGGAAGCAACTAAAACATCTCTTATACAAAGAAACTCAAAAGAAACGAGTGAGCAGATAAAAAAACTGTCAGTTAGAAGTATATTTTATTGTAAATGAACTTAGCTGAAAAGAAAGAATTAAACTTATTTTTATCCAACAGATAATTTAGTACCAAAAACGTGAAAAAGAACTACTTCTGAGTCTGTTAGTACTAAAAAAGGAGACACAAAAGAACTAAACACAGAAAAACTTTAAAAAGCTAAACTAAAACTACAAGGAAAACCAGTAACATTATACTTAACTAATTTTAAAGTGACGTTCTCTTTGAATGTGAGAATTTTGACCCTTAAACCTGCACTGATATATAGGTTCATTGGTTTTAGCTTATAAATATATGACAGTAGGTTAAATTTAAGCAAGAACTTAAAATCAACATTATCTCATCTATGAATTATCTATTTAGAGGTTGGTTGAAAAGTTTAGAAAGCAAAAATTAAAGAATATGTTTTTTTAATGTAATTGGTTTTTTTATTCAAAATATTCTCCCTGAGCTTGAACATTTTTTTCCACTGTTCTTCCTTAATTTCATACTAACTCATCAAAATATTGTTCCACGGTTGCAATACCTTTTTAATTTGACGAGAGACGCTTGCCACGAAGGAATTGCTTCAAGTTTCTGAAGAAGTAATAGTCCGAGGAAGCCAAATTTGGTGAATAAGTGGATGTTTATGCGATTCATACTTTAATTCGTTTAATTTAGCTAACGTTAACAAATTTATGTGAACACCTGTATTGTCTTGATAAAAAATTATAATTTTCTTTTTGAAACCAGGTCTTTTTTCACATTTTATTTTAACCATTTTATCCAAAAGGTTTCAATAATATTCAGAGTTAATTGTTGTAACCCCTTTTTTTGATGTCAAAGGCTCACAAAGGGTTAGTCAAATGCGGACGGCACTCAGGGGGTAGGAGGAGAGCGAGTCGTGGGTCGAAGGAGCAATTGGGCGAGTATCTAGGAAAAAGGAAACATAGAAAATATTTACAAATCGGTAAAGGGCGCCACTTATTTTTTTTTATAGTGAAATAGGAAAGAAAATAAGAAACCTATTGTGAAATAGTTGATTAAAACTGAAATGGTTAGGAACACACTTTAATTGAGCTTATCCTTAAGTCAATAATTATTTTACACTTACCTTATTGATTCTACAATTCCTTGAATCCTTTTGTCTTATTAAAATCTAAATCTTTATTAAACAAGAGGTGTGAATCGGAACAGTTACTGGTAAGGTATAAGAAATAAATACTCAACGATATCAATAAAAACAATAAAACAATGTATTAAAAAAATAAAACAAAAATCACCAGTAATAGCGAGAACGGTTATCACCAAAAAGCTAACACTTCTGTTTATACAGTGAAAGATATTAATCGGTATTTGACAATACGGTTATTAAAAAAACTAATATTCCTGTACAGATAATATTACAGACCTTATCTAAATTGCATAACCTATTTTCAATAAAAGGAAGTATGTAGAGAACTCAATTACAACGAAATATATACTGAAGGTATATTTCCTTTCTTAAAAAACAAAATTCAGTTCTCTAAAGAATGCACTCTGAGTGTTCTAAATATCTAAAGATTAACATATACATGAATATAAATATGAAATTTAGCAATACAAGTACCATAGAGGTAATAATCATGTAAGATTGCGATTGAACACCAACACTTTGGAGAAAGTTAAAAAACAAAATTTAAAAGTACTACATATTTATCACTCAATCATAGATCCATAGATTTTAATAGTAACTACTGTTATTAACTGATTTAATACCGCTAAAAGCTTATAACAATTTAAATTTAAATAGAATCACTATAAAAAGTTTCCAAAAGCATATTCTTCCGAATAAGCACTAAAATTGTGACTGTTTCTTAGAATATTCGCAGTTCAACTAAGTATCGAACATAGAGAAATAACAGAAAGAATAGTCGAAAGTTTACCTTGTAATCCAGAACCAAAAATCATAATTCGTGACCGGGTAGTCACACTGCTATTATAATAAAGCTTCTTAAAACATACCATAATTAACCAAGAACCATGTAGAATTAAACATCAGCACAGAGGGAATCATCTATAATACCATCCATACGGTTTTTAGATCACTAGGTATCCATTTACCTCGGTACCATATAATTTTATAAAAATTTCAAAATGGAGTCTTCCAACAGACAGCACGTATCCTCAAAATTTTATAGATACCATAAATCAACCAGATTATACTTCCAAATTAAGCACATCTACATCCAAATTGAAATGCAGTATTTTTTATACACTTCCGATACGGAATAAACCAAAAACAAACGGTAATCTTAATGCTGTGAATTAACCGGCAGCCATTAATTTGCACAAACAAGGAAATATCTTTCCTTTCGCTTCAAACATAAAAACGTAAGTCCCTTCCAAAAAGCCTCTTTCACCCTCGTTGCTTAACTCGGGTCTTATCGAGTATTAACCTCGATATTCGCTTTCGCCTGTCAAAAATTTGAAGTAAGGTTGGTTGCATACCGACAAAAGTGTAAATGAGAATATAATATTCTGTGTCTATGAAATAGGTAAAGTTGGTTGCATACCGACAAAAGTGTAAACGAAAAGATAATATTATTTAAGGTGGTTTTTTGGAAATGCTACACAGCCCCCTACGAAGAGAGGAAACTGGGGTCCATTGAAGACCACAGTTTTCGAGAAGAAACTACTAAGGTGGGAACCACAGTAGCATTATTCGAATGATCTTACTTATTACAAGGGTAAACTTGACCGGCTAAAGGAAAATGTCAAAACGTGACTCAACAGAACCTAAATAAAATAAAACATGCGGAGTTCAATAGGATTGCACCCTACAGTAATAATAACTACCTTGGTAGTCATTTGTCCACACAGACAAAACTAACAATAAACATATGTCATACAAGTTAAACTAAACGTTGCTCTGAAGGAACAAACGATAGGTATATATGAATCTTAGTTATACAAACTAGAGATTCTCGTGACCAGATTTCTATAAGCGGTACCGGCCAACCGAAAGATCACAGAGTGATCAGGAACGACCTACGCCGAAGTTTCTGTACGGAAACACACACCGGTGTACAGCTCGACCTAGATGGGTAGCACTAAACGTTGGTTTAAATAACCATCATATTGCAAAGCAAAAAATATTCGTCCAAAAGGCGTCTATACTGTCCCTTGATATAAAATATCAGGACCACATAACATTTACTTACACACTTAAGAAGAGAGAAAAAAGAAGGCTATGTTCCTATAAAGAAAAATTTCCCATAGGCGGCACAACGCGTCATTCCATTTTAGGAAACACCCATGAAGAAAGAAAGGTGAAGTTAAACCAAACTGTTAATAGTAATTTTGAAAAGCAAGAAAGAAACACGGTACGATAGATATAATTAGGAAGATAATAAGTCTATTGACTCCATTAAATCCAACAGTCACGGTAAATACGAGATACGTAAAGTCTAATTTAATAGTAGCTACTAGCACGATTTTTGATAGAACTCAAAGGTAGTAAGATTTGAAAATGACGTACACAATTATGGTTTTCAACTAGAAATAGGAAATATAAGAAAAGAAAAAAAAATATTTTATAGTTGTCTGTGATTTTGATAGCTGCGCGTATCATACGTCTAAAAATAATTTAGAGACAAAATCGGTAAGTCAACATCGGTATGAAGTAACCAATAGTATGGAACTCCAAAGTCATAGTAGGTATACTCTAACAAGACAACTATAATTAATAAAGAAACAAAAGGAGATAGAGATAGGATTAATGGTTACTTGTCTTCCTTAAAAGCTCAACAGACCACTACCGGGAAGAATTCCCTACGGCTTCCCTAGGCTTATCTCTCGTGACAACTGATAAGGTCAAAGTGATCATAATCTGAGAGAAGAAAAAAAATAACATCTAGCTGAGAACGTGTTCATTAAAACTTACAGGTGGTGATTGAATTCATCAATATTCGCCAGACAAATCAAAATCGTAGACTAGCTATTAAACACTCTTAGGTCAAATAAAGCGAGGTTAGACACAACGGCTCTAAACAAATCCTCACATAACGATATACTAAATTCCACTTAAGGAAATAGTGCTAAAACTATCTAGTACTGATCATACTAAACCAAAATGTGTAAAAATACACCATACAGAAATACAACATCTAATAATGTCGTCGAAAAACAAGCAGTGATTAAACACTTCAAGATACGGTAAATATAACGAGAGAATAATTCTTCTGAACGTTATCGGTAGGGTAATGAATGTCTTCTTCATTAAACGGTACGGTAGAATTAAGTGACTATTTTCACTAAACGGTAAGATAAGGACAAAATTAACAGGAAATAATTTCCAATTATACAAAGACGGTAAGGTAGGTAATTTAAGTGATACATTCACTTAAAGGTAAAGTTCTCAAAAGAAATCGTATCACTAAACTGAAAGCAAAGAATAAGATCAGGGATGTGATAACGATGAAATGATTTAGGTGAGTTTCCACCTTATGGACGATAACAAAGCAAACGAAAAAAAATTCCCAGAAAGTACATGAGATACTTAAACAGAGAGGGGAAAGGTTTCATTTAGTCGCCTCGTACGACAAGCAGTTTAACACTTTGGGGGTTATTCTATTCCCGCCGCCCAAACGGGGTTAAAAACTAAAAACAGCAGAAAAAGGAAACGGAACGTATACAAGGGTATGGTAAGTTCATATCAAATGAGAACTACTCATGACAAGAATCATCTAGAGTTAAGTTACTATTTGAATCTTTAGCTAACAATTTTTTTTAAAATCTTACTTTTCTCATCAATTTTCCTTCCAGTAATTGTTCCTCTTATTTTCAATTCATAGTTAACTTCTTCAGTAGTTAGAAAGTTTACTTCAAAATTAGACATGTTGAAAAGGATTCAAGTTTTTTAATTTACTAACAACAAAAAAGTTTTAAAGTGTGTTTAGAAGTAACGATAGACAAATTGGGGTGAATAATTAAAACTAAAAGTTTATTAAGATTTAATGACAAAAAAGTTTCTAAAGAAAAGATACTCGGGCCCCACACGCTGGGCGCTATTTTTGTGTAACCCCTTTTTTTGATGTCAAAGGCTCACAAAGGGTTAGTCAAATGCGGACGGCACTCAGGGGGTAGGAGGAGAGCGAGTCGTGGGTCGAAGGAGCAATTGGGCGAGTATCTAGGAAAAAGGAAACATAGAAAATATTTACAAATCGGTAAAGGGCGCCACTTATTTTTTTTTATAGTGAAATAGGAAAGAAAATAAGAAACCTATTGTGAAATAGTTGATTAAAACTGAAATGGTTAGGAACACACTTTAATTGAGCTTATCCTTAAGTCAATAATTATTTTACACTTACCTTATTGATTCTACAATTCCTTGAATCCTTTTGTCTTATTAAAATCTAAATCTTTATTAAACAAGAGGTGTGAATCGGAACAGTTACTGGTAAGGTATAAGAAATAAATACTCAACGATATCAATAAAAACAATAAAACAATGTATTAAAAAAATAAAACAAAAATCACCAGTAATAGCGAGAACGGTTATCACCAAAAAGCTAACACTTCTGTTTATACAGTGAAAGATATTAATCGGTATTTGACAATACGGTTATTAAAAAAACTAATATTCCTGTACAGATAATATTACAGACCTTATCTAAATTGCATAACCTATTTTCAATAAAAGGAAGTATGTAGAGAACTCAATTACAACGAAATATATACTGAAGGTATATTTCCTTTCTTAAAAAACAAAATTCAGTTCTCTAAAGAATGCACTCTGAGTGTTCTAAATATCTAAAGATTAACATATACATGAATATAAATATGAAATTTAGCAATACAAGTACCATAGAGGTAATAATCATGTAAGATTGCGATTGAACACCAACACTTTGGAGAAAGTTAAAAAACAAAATTTAAAAGTACTACATATTTATCACTCAATCATAGATCCATAGATTTTAATAGTAACTACTGTTATTAACTGATTTAATACCGCTAAAAGCTTATAACAATTTAAATTTAAATAGAATCACTATAAAAAGTTTCCAAAAGCATATTCTTCCGAATAAGCACTAAAATTGTGACTGTTTCTTAGAATATTCGCAGTTCAACTAAGTATCGAACATAGAGAAATAACAGAAAGAATAGTCGAAAGTTTACCTTGTAATCCAGAACCAAAAATCATAATTCGTGACCGGGTAGTCACACTGCTATTATAATAAAGCTTCTTAAAACATACCATAATTAACCAAGAACCATGTAGAATTAAACATCAGCACAGAGGGAATCATCTATAATACCATCCATACGGTTTTTAGATCACTAGGTATCCATTTACCTCGGTACCATATAATTTTATAAAAATTTCAAAATGGAGTCTTCCAACAGACAGCACGTATCCTCAAAATTTTATAGATACCATAAATCAACCAGATTATACTTCCAAATTAAGCACATCTACATCCAAATTGAAATGCAGTATTTTTTATACACTTCCGATACGGAATAAACCAAAAACAAACGGTAATCTTAATGCTGTGAATTAACCGGCAGCCATTAATTTGCACAAACAAGGAAATATCTTTCCTTTCGCTTCAAACATAAAAACGTAAGTCCCTTCCAAAAAGCCTCTTTCACCCTCGTTGCTTAACTCGGGTCTTATCGAGTATTAACCTCGATATTCGCTTTCGCCTGTCAAAAATTTGAAGTAAGGTTGGTTGCATACCGACAAAAGTGTAAATGAGAATATAATATTCTGTGTCTATGAAATAGGTAAAGTTGGTTGCATACCGACAAAAGTGTAAACGAAAAGATAATATTATTTAAGGTGGTTTTTTGGAAATGCTACATTGTTTTATCTTTTTTTACGGTAAATGTTCTTGTTTACGTTGAGCATCATAGATAATGGCAGATCCAAGTGTCGCCAATAATTAAAAAACGACGCACAAATTTGGTTTTATTGTGCTTAAAATGCTCCAAATAACGCTGTTTTCGATTTAGTTTTTGTTGAATTGTTAACGAATGCGGCACTTATTCTTCTGTTTAAAATAGATTGATCAATTAAAATGGAATTTTTTGTGTATTCAAATGAAAGATAAAATTATTAAAATGGTTAATAAATTTTGATTCCTTTACTGGTTGATAGGTGTCGGTTTGAAAACTTTTTAACCAACTCTTAGCTTTTGATGCAAGTTCTCTGGTTTAACTCCTCTAATCCTTTGAATGTACCGGCTGATGACCCACCAGCAAAAAAAAGGTTGCGGAACAGTACCACTGAAAAACTTTTAAATTTAAAGCTTTCAAATTTTTATAAATTTTCAATCGTATTGAAGTTTAAAAAATTTATCGGTGATGATGCAACGAAAGAAAAGTAAACACAAGATCGTCATCTCGTCAACAGTCAACTTTAGGAAAGTGACATCGATCCAAGTAATGTTTAACACTTTCTATGAAGATCGTTTCATTACGATATGAAGTCAGATAAATTGACGGAAGAAGCAACAGAAACCCTAATTGCTATCGATAGAAATAATCAATGGTAATATGACAAGACCTTGATTATAGTCGGCTATTTTTGTGGTATCTAGATTTTGAGAATATTTTAGTATCAATTTGTTGAGACATAATTTGACATTAATAATCTGATTAAAGCCCGAGAGCTTTAGCTCGAGGGCTTTAATCTTTGATTATTAATGTCAAATTATGTCGAAACAAATTGTAAAATATTCGAGAAATTTAGCAACAACAAAAATAGCAGACTATTTATCACGGTCGCGTTATATTTAGGAAGATTATTTCCTGAGAAGACAAATTTTTGACATTTATATTAGACGTGACTATTTCTCTAGTGCAATAGTCGCTGATATTGTTCTAGTGCAATTGGTATGTGTCACCGGACATAGTGCGCTGACTGGTGGTCACATTATAAACTAGCGATAGGGTGACAGCTGGTAGTTAGCCATATATGAAAATAAGGCAAATTTGTATGCTGCTAAATTTTGTTTATTTATATTTCGTCTATTAAAAAAAAAGTGTACATCAGTGAAAATTAACATTTAACTATGGCCTCAGATTTATTAAATAATTGTGGAGCTAGATTTTCTCCAAAAAAAAACCAAAAGTAGAAAATACTGTTGTGTTTATCGATGTTCAAGTAATGCAGCCCAAAATTCAGACGTTCGTTTTCATCATTTTCCAAAACCTGATCGGTTTTTTGTTAAAAGAAAAACAATGAAAAAGGTAAACTATATTCAGTGTCATTAAAATTTACACTTCTTACCGAGTACCATATAATAACACCGCTGTGATGTGTTTACATCTTTCACTAAGTCCAGCTGTACAGCTACACTTTGATGAAACAATTTGACCATTTTTTTGTATAACTGTTTTTATTTCATGGGGTTTATCACGAAAAGCTGATGATTGTATACAATACGACAAAATATCGTATTGATCATTGTTTTGATTTTCCAACCCATTATAGATTAAATGACCTGCATTAATTATTTTCTCTCCTTCTACAAAATTTCGAGACTTAGGAGTAGCCTCAATAAAGTCAAGAACTTAATTTAATGATAAAAACATTTCAATTGTAAATAAAAACTACATAACTTTAGGTAATTAAATCACCGCTGTCATCCTAGCAATAGTTATATTTTTAACCACCAGAGCGCGTAGCGCCAAGTGACACTTACCAATAGTCGCTGATATTTGATTCTGATTGGTCCGATTTCAAAAAATTATGACATTCTATTGGTTACTTTGAATCGAAGGAAATAATCAACAAAAAAATATTGTTAATTTGTGGGTTGCTAAAAAGGCCAGTAAAAGTTAGATTTTGCAGTTAATTTTTATGTGGTGAAATGAAATTTACGAATTATCTATCCATTTGTGATAAGCCAAGCTATATTAAATATTACACAATATGTACGCTGTGAAATTGTGATATTTCTTAAGTAAATCGCTTTAAATTACATTAAGAGGTTTACCAGGTAATAAAATCAGGAATAGAAATCTGTTCGAATAACATATTTCTTTCGGAAATGCACGTACATGTAGTTTATTTGATTTCTCAATTTGTCTCGATTTCAACCCAGTAACCTAAATTCCTTATATTAGTATTTGGCACTGTTCGATCGGGGTCAGTTAAAAAAAATATTAAATATTTTATGAGAAACATTTGCAGCTTTCTGAGTTCAAGGGTTTCTCGTAATTGGTCTTAAATTCGTTTCCATCGTAAATTTCGGACTTTATGGCCCTACTCGAATATATAGTCAATGGGCCGATGAATCAATGTAGTCCAGGGAAAAATTATATTTTAAAGCTTTATACCAGATAAAAGAATGGGAAAAAAGAGAGAGTTGGTAACATTACGTAAGATGCTAAAGACCCTATATCTGGGACACATATGTCGGCACCAGAGATACTAGCTTTCAAAACTGGAGGGTCCCAGAGAACCTGGCTGAAGATAATGTTCGTGGCTGACAAAAATCCATGACTGAACAGGACCTGGTTTGCATACTTTCTTGAGAGCTGCACAGAATCGCCGAAATTGTTGCAAATCTCCGCGATGGAGACGACATTTATAACGACACTTGTATCTTTTTTTGGATAACCAAATATTATTTTTAAACGTGGGTGGGCTAAGCCTGCGCACCCAAGGATATAAATGCTATTAAATAAAAATAAGTAGTAGTTTAGATAAAAAACTTTATCATTACTGAACCTAAGTTATTTACAAATAACATTTTAAAGACGTTCACCCATGAGACAAGTCGTGTTTATATTATAAAAGTAATCGTGCTCTTACAAAACCGACGGTTAAGAATGCGTAACATGTTCGGTAAAACTGTGCGGATACGATGAGAATGCGCAGTAACCTGCAAATATTAATTTTCACACAAATCACATATAAAATCGCTGACACCTGAGTGACCAGTGGTCTATCCATCACTTGATTCCAACCATTGTAAATTTCTTTACAAGCTGAACACGTTCTTTTCTTTGTTTTTACAGCTGGTATATGCAGTTGCTTCTAGTAGTTGCAGTAGTTTCTACTTCCATTTGCCTTAAAAGTTCATTTTTGTAAAATGAACTATTCATTATTTCTGATTGTTCTAGCTTATCTTGAGACTTTGGCAAATAATATAGTTCGGATCAGGTAACAAGTGCTTGCTACTATTGTTCAATGGTTGGTCGCGCTAATCATTTTGATCACTTTTAGCTTAACTCATTGCTTTTTCTGACTGTTGGAACAAATCTTCTAAGGTAGGCTGCTCCACAGTCGATAAATCTTTTACTACGGAAGGCTGCTCTATATTTAACACATCTTTCTCCGTTCAATATATCTTTTGTTGCATCTACATTTTGTAAGGGTAGTGTTTTTTTAGCTTTTGTACTATCTGTCCATTCAGACTTTTTTTTCTATAATAGAACTAGCCACTAAAAATATCAGGAATATAAGGACATATTCTAGTTGTTTTAAAACTTTCTGCTCCACACGCTAAACTTGAAAGTAGAAAGTTTAAAAAAGCCGTTGTAAAAAATTTGTATAGGTAATTGAAAATTCAAATGCAAATGCAGTCATACCAGAAAACATGTCATCTAATTGCATTATGTACTTAAGAATTTAATATTCTTATTCTTTTGATAACGTAGTATCGTATCTTCCAAGGTGGGTGACTAAATGAGGTCTACTTAATCTTAGTTTCAAATTAGACTTGGCCATCCTGAGCTCTTTCGCAACAGACCTTTTGCTCTCGCCATCAGCTATTTTTCATTTTGCTGCCTCTATAATTTCATAAAACAAATCAATTTTTCTCTATCCAAAATTACCATAATTAACGCGGTACGCACTATCTTCCAGTTATATTTACTCTTTTAAACCAAGAGTATATTTTTTTATTTACTTCGGCATATAAATAATAATGTAGACATTCTTTGCTCACCTAAACGTGTGTCTATCTACTTTCATCAGTTGACCGTTTTTTATGATTTTTAACAATGTACCTAGTGCTTTGCTACAATTCCAAACAATCAATATCAACCTTAGGTTATTTTTCGTCTCGTTTAAGTTTTTTATTATAAATAAATAACAAATCATATTTCTTGCTTCTGTAAAAACTTTGTGAATATCACCAATTACTCCGTGACTAAAAATTGCAGTTCCTGTTTTACGTACATCTCGAGTTTCTCGATTGATTTCGTTTTCTTCCCTATAGGAAGTTATTGAAAACAATAAGCGGAGGAAAAATTTTTAGAGACACAGCAAAACAAGATAATCCCCTTCGTCAAAACAGCTTATAGTTCGTTTCGGATAGGGATTTGACGTTCAGCAGAAAAAATTATGTTTCCATAAAAATGTTTTTAAGAGGTTTTAAAGTATTTTTTTGTAATAAGAAGTCCTAAAATTGTAATGAAAAAAACTTGAATTTTAAAAAACTTTAAATTAACGAAATTATTAAAAGATTTTTATTAAATTTAATTTACAGTTGATTTAAAGATTTTAACCTGCTGTTTTGATAAAATATTTAGGTATTGTTAGCAGTTATGTTTATTGTCTTAATCTATTTTAAAGTTAAACTTCCATTCGTGCATCCGGTGTTAAAAATTTGTGTGGGATTAAATCGGCAAAATCATTACTGTGGTAATGGCGTGAGTAAGAGAGCGACAAAAACACATATACCTAATGTATATTGGTCGGTAAAAACAAAGATAAATATGTACCACACAGTATTAGTCATAACCATAAGTCCTTTGAATACCGTTGTAACGGGTAGCTCTTTCAGACACCAGACTCAGTAAAATTCGGTTTCGATTTAAATAAAGATTTATTTCTCTAATAAACTATATACAATAAAAATAAAAATAAAATATTAATTCTACAAGAAAGAAATAAAACGGATCTGCGACCCCTTTGGCCCTCGGATGGATCTCCCTGTACATAAATAAATTAATTATAGATTACGGTCAGTATCGGATAGTAGGGTAGGTCCCAACCGATCAATACTCGGTTGCGGGGTAGGACAACCCTTGGTCAATACCCAAGGATCGGAACGGTGTAACCGATCAATACTCGGTTACGGGGTAGGACAACTCTTGGTCAATACCCAAGGATCGGAACGCTGCAACTGATCAATACTCAGTTGCGGGGCAGGATAATCCTTGGTCAATACCCAAGGATCGGGACGGTACAACCGATCAATACTCGGCTGCAAAGGCAGGGAAGGTCGGTGGCTACTGGTCAATACCCAGAGCCCAGGTTGGAGTTCTTCCAAGATCAGTACTCTCAGTCGAACTGCCTTTCTGAAGCGATGGCATCGCCTTTTTATCCCAGCTGAACGGTGCTCCCACTTAGTGAAGGTGTCTGCACGAGTCTCGACGACTTGTCGTATCTTGGCTGCGCACCCCGAACGGATGGTGGGAATGCTGGCAAGTACAAACGATGACGCGGTGTTTCTGTGTTATCGTTACACCGTTTAAACATTTAGTACATTAAAAACAGTTAAATTTACAAAAAAAGTGTAAGCTAATGTCTTAGTATGTAGTAACGTATCACATTATGTTTGACAGATTATTTTATAGTTACGCAAGTATACATATTAGTATTTTATATCAATAATAATATTCAGCAATGGATATTGTATTGTAGTCTTTAGTGACGTCACATGGTTGCAGTATAGGTTCTATGCTTTTGAAATTGTTGGCTATATAAACAGAGTTTTTAAGAATAGTCGAAGAAATAAAGCACTAAAATTAGCAAAACCACCGAAACGTGTAAAGTAAGATGGACCGAAATGCGGTTTTTTGCATTCCATTCGTAAAAGCGTCAGGAAAATTTGTCGCGATTTTTCATAATGCAAAAATGGGAAAATGCAATTTCTGCATAAAAAATTGCATATGTACCTAAAGTGCATTCAGAATGGACAATAGATAAAAAAATTACAACCCAGTAAGTATTCCTGGAAATGGTTTCAATTTTTGTACTTGGGTGTTTTTGAGGTTGCCGAAACTCTCCCCGGCACCTGGTGCCCAGGGTTCATTGTATTTACCGCTTCTCCTGGGGTTTTATGCAAAATGTAAACAAAATCAGTGCATACTTGGTACTCGCTGGGTTTTTGGGGTCGCTGAATACGAATAACATAATAGCGATGATCTCCGAGACACCTGGTACTTAGGACGGACGTCGTCTCCGGGAATTTTATGCAAATTCGATACAAAATGAGTGTGCACTTGCTACTAGGAGGTTTTTGGGGTCGCTGAACACAAATATCATGGTGCGAATAACGAATTAGAGATTTTTATATTTGTATTTAAATGTATTTGATGGCTGTTACCAAAAATAAAAAGGTTTCCAGTGGTAAAATTGTAGTTACTGTGTATTACACAGCATTTGAAAAGGGTAGGTATACATTTAAATATAGACTTGGCTTAACGGTAATAACTGCTCAGATTTAACAAACTGGGGTTGGAAAATTAAAAATAAGAATTTAATTTCTATGAAAATGGCGCAGCTGTCTGGCCCGCCCCAGCTATTGCAAATGAATTTCTGCAGTTGAAAAACAGATTGCGGTCAATCTTGTGGTTGCAGAAAACACGGGCTAGTGTGCAATCTTGCATGTATTTCTAGCGCTGGTTGCAACTGTTCTAATATAGAAAATTATAACGAGGTTTAGATATTATAGTCAGACCAAGAAGAAGAGGAAAATGCAGTGAAGATAGTATAATTTAAAATTGAAATTGTTAATTTACATTCTTATCTTTTATTTTTTTTATAAATAAAATCTGAAATATCTTTTTACTTTTAGATATACCTGTTATTTTCCACACATCGTTTTAACACATTCAAAAAACCCTGAATAACAAGTTTCGACCAATTTTGTAACACATTTTCACAAAATTCTAAAAGAAGAAGTAGACACCTTCCTCTCTGGACACCAGGTATTTCGGAGACTTTTGGCACCAAGATATTCGTATTCAGCATCCCCAAAAACACCCTAGTACCGAGTGCACACTAATTTTGTATCGAATTTGCAAAAATTTCCTGGAGACGAGGTCCGTCCTAAGCATCAGGTGTCTCGCAGAGTTTGGGCATTATAAAATTCGTGTTCAGCAACCCCAAAAAAACCTGAATACAAAAATTGAACCCATTTTCAGCAATAACTACCAAGTTGTAATTTATCTATCTATTGTCTGTTTAAAATTTACTGTTCAAATGCAATTTTTTATTGCAGAAATGAAATTATTCCATTTTTACATCATAAAAAGTAGCGACAAATTTTCCAGACGCTCTAACGAATCGAATGCAAAAAACAGCATTCTGATCCATCTCACTTTACAAATTTTGGAGGTCGCAGTGCTATATTTCCTGGACTAGAAATTTATTTCAGTTAACTTTTTGGAAAATTGTAATGAATTTTATAAATATTCTTTCATTATTTTCAGATAATTATAATAAATATTCTTTCATTTATCGCATTATATATGCATATAGGTTACTTCTTCGGGAATTTTCCTGTTTAACTTTTTATGACATAACATAAATACTTGGTGCAAGGGGTCAATAAATACGTTATCTACGTGACTTCTTCTTGATGTTTCGCTATTTATATATTGTATGTTTAGAAATCAACCCCCTTTATAAGGATTGAACGAGGGTCGGATACTTTGTATACAACAATCAACACGCCACGACGGTTTAGAACCCAAAAATGTGGTTAGATTTTTTTGTCTGTCTGTCTGTCTGTCTGTATGTTTGTGCGCGCATTACATGAAAACTACTGATTTGATTCGAATGCGGTTTTTACAGATGTATTTGTCGTCTTTTAACTTAACATCTGGCGTATAAAAATTTTGGCATAATTTTGTATCGGGATAGTTGAAAGCATGAAGAGTGATATAGGCTACTTTTTATACAACAATAAACACGCCACGTGAACGACGTTGTGGGTACATCAATAAAGAACCCAAAAATGTAGTTAGATTTTTTTATTGTCTGTCTGTCTGTATGTTTGTGCGCGCATCACATGAAAACTATTGATTCGATTAGAATGCGGTTTTCACAAATGTATTTGTCTTCTTTTAACTTAACATCTGGTGTATAAAAATTTTTAACCACCCCCCATCTCTTTAACAGGACAATATAGGGGTTTCAGTGTTTGTATAAAATTATCTCATTGATACATATAAAAATACCACTAAAATAATACACAACATGCATTCATACGTGCTATCAGTTTTGATATTCGAAACTGGATGGCGTTATGAGGTTATTAAAACAAATGACTCCCAAATTACCATATCCTACAGATGATTAGGTCTAATATAGAACTGTCATAGATCAATATTATAAGATAGTCATAATCGGTGTTGTATTGTAACCTCTTTTTTTTTTCAAGATGTTAAAAGGCTCGTTTATCGAGGTTAACAAATGCGAACGGCACTCAGGGGGTAGGAGGAGAGCGAGCTTGGATTCGGACGAGCTCGATGAGATCTTACTAGAAAGATATAAGGAGATATATTTGCTAAAAAAAATAAGATATAAGAATTTAAAAGGGACTAAAGAGAAAATGAGAGAAATGATGGATAAGGGAAAGGTAAATGGGCGCCACTTATTTATTTATCTTAAGGATGGGGGAAATATAAGAAACCCAGATGGAAAAAATATTAAATCTAGAAGTTGGATAAAATAATGTATCAGATGTTATAGATAAAGTTAAAATAAGAGAGGTATAAGGGACGTAAGATAAGATGCAGTAATATTGAGTAAGCCAGTAGATGTTCTGGTTAAAATTTTTAAATTAAACACTTTTATTAGAAAAACTAGAAAGAGAAAGTTATACTTACTTTTTGTTCTTACTTATCACAACGGCTCTACTTATTTTGATCAAGTCAAAAACTAAAATTTATGAGTGAAATACGTCTTATTCTTGTTGTTAATGAGATTAGATCAGAATAACTTACACCAGGTCAGAAAATAAAACATATAAATAAACAATAAACAATATTTATTACTGTGTGTAGTAATAAGTCAAACAGATGAACGAAACAAATAGACATATAAAATATCAACAATTAAATAAGGTAAAATTCAGTAAAACACATTAGTGTTTAATCACATATAGAAACAATATTACACATTCAATAACAGCTAAGTATTTTTATATTGTTATTTCTGTGTACCCATTTAAGCAGAATGTGATATGAAAAAGGAATTGAAAAGTATCAAAATTTAATAAAAAAATTGTAAATCACTTTTAGCTTAAAAGATGTTTTACTCGAGTAAAAAATTGGGGGTACCATATAATAATTTATATTTAAACATTAAAATTAAGATAAACATCAAGAAACAAAAAAAATTTATCATAAAGGTGTTACAAAAATATTTAGTCAGACCCTGCGTAACGCTTTCACTGTTAACTAAAGCATGTATGCGACGAACTATTTAGAAATTTGCACACTGTAGGAGTCTGTTGATAAGGTACTAGGTTTTTTATAAAAACCGGTTTCACCGTGGATTTTATGAGCACTTCTTACGTTAATTACCCACACTCTGATATTATTCCGGTGAGTCACAATTAAGTTTTTGTGCCAAAGAAAAAAATGGTATCCCAATCTTTCTGGTAGTTAAGAAATAGTAATTATATTAAAAAACTTACAGTTTGTTTCCTAGATAAGAGAATTTAATGGGGCCACACCCAATTCATACGCTACAGTAAAAACTGGTGATTCTTCGATACTACTAGACAGCTTTTTCATCAGAGAGGTTCTACACTTGCTCACTGACTTTACTTTACTTAGAAACACTAAATTGCAAATAGTTATTTGCAAATTTAAAGGAAATTTGCCAGTATTTGAATCTAGGGGTTATACGAAATCGACTTATCAGCACAAGGACCCACGCTAGACTGACTCTTTGATTGCGGTCAAAATTAAAACCGCGTCGCTTTAAACCACCCCTCTTGCGCCACATCATCTTATTTCTCCGATTTGATTGGTCGGGCTCGAAAAATCGATAGTTTTGACGGTTAAACCGTTAAAGCCGAGAATTTTCTAGAAGGTAATAAGATCAGGGTCGGCTTAAGTAAAGAAATATATTAAAAACATAAAAATTTTGCATAGTGTTTTTTGGACATGCTACACAGCCCCTTCCGAAGAGAAAAGACTGGATAGAAAACAGTTTTTAAAGAAAGATAAGCTATGGTTGGAACAACAGTAGTGTGTCTAAAAAACTGAAGCTGATAAAGGTAGTGAACATCAAGATGTAGAAAAGCGATCTTAACGAGAACGACAACTATCTAGGTAGAATTGGGGTATTAGTGTCGGTTATTGAATGTGATATAATGTTCACACTATCCTTTAGTGCATTAATATACAAGTGAAACTACACGAGAGTTTGAAGAACAACAAGGTAGGTAAAAGGTATCAGATCCGAAGATCTTTGATACTAAGTGACCAGATTTTTATAAACGGTACCGGCCAACCGGAAGATCACAAAGTGATCGAGAACAGGTCTACTCCGAAGTTTCTGCACGGAAACAAAAAAGTGTACAGCTCGGCCTAGACGGGCAGCACTAAGTGGTATCTTTAATGCAAATCGAAAAAAAAGTATTTATATTGCCCTTGACATAAGATGTCAGGACACACGCTACATTCACACACCCAAGGAAGAGGTAAAGAATGCTATGTTCCCATAAGTAAAATTTCCCATAGGAGGCACAACGCGTATTTTCATTTTTAGGAACTCCTATAAAGAAAAAAGCTGAATTTAAACCAAACTGTTAATAATAATTTTGAAAAGGAAGAAAGAAACACGGACGATAGTTATAATTAGGAATCTAATAAGCCTACCGGCTCCATTAGATCCGACAGTCAAGGTAAGTACGTGATACGTTAACATCTGAAAAGATGTTTGGAAAAGTTCCGTCCTGCTTGGTTGACGTTAAAGATATCAACGAATATACAGTAAGGAAGAGAAGAAAACAGTAATTACTAAAAATATAGTTCTCATTGAGAACATTTAATAAAAAAATCTTAAGGTAATAGATCACACTAAGACATTGACAGGAATCTAACAAATCTTAAAAACAAATTATCCTAACAGTCTTCAATCCTAGCTGGAAAAAAAAATAGAGTAAGTAAAAGAGGAAAAGAAGGAGAGTAGAAAGAAATTTTATCTATCTTCCTTGCAATCTCAACAGACCCACTACCGTAAAGAATTCCCTACGGCTTTCCTAGGCTTATCTCTCGTGACGAATTGCAAGGTCAAAATAAAATTCCAGAAGAAGTAGTTAAGATTGAATTTTGTTAGTCAAAAAAGTAAAGTGATTCCAATAGTAGTCATGTTACGGATCAAAATTCTTTAAACCAACGATACGTAAAGGTATAAAATTGTATGAAAGAACGAAAAATAATTTAAAAAAAAATTCAAAAAAAATTTCAAAAAAAAAATTTTCTTTTTAAAAAAATTTTCATGTGTCTTCCACTAAGGTACGATAATCGTCTTATATCCATATCAAAGATAACAAGTAGTTTATGGATGATGAACGAGAAATAAGGTACTAAAAAAAGTTTCTAAACAAAAAACAGTAATAGATATTACTGAACGATACGATAATTAATTTACAAGTGCTGACGCACTTATACGGTAGGTAAGCGGTAGATAAAGGAAAAACTATTTTTTCCTTCAAGAAAAAAAATTACAAGTGTTAAAACACTCATAAGGTAGATAAACGGTAGTTACGAGAAATATATTTTCTCTTTCGGTACGATAAAAACAAGTGTTAATACACTTATTAGGTAAATGGACGGTAAATGAGGGAAAGTAAATCCTACTTTCGAGACGATAGAGATAAGTTTTAAGGTACTTATTAGGTAGGTAAACGGTAGGTAAGAGAAAAGTATTTTCCCTTTTGAGATGAAAAGTTCAAGTGGTAATATACTTAAACGATAGATAAGCGATAGTTATAAGTCTGGATACACTTAAACGAAAAATATAAAAGTGAGGCATGGAGAAAATTATTTAGTGTTGAGTCATAGCGAGAGGTTGAGATATAGAGAAGTCAAAGAAAATGGAAAAGGAAAGCTTATACTGATAATTCTGAGAAAACAGAGAAACATTAGTTTCTATTCGGAGAGTTCATCTTCAGAAGAATCATCGGAATCAGAGACATAAGGCTTAAGGTCTTTTATATGCCAGTTTCCTGCTTTTGATCCATCGGGATTTTGTAACGTATATACTAGTGGAGATAGTTTACGGACAACCGTACATAAGAGATATTTAGGAGCTAATTTGGACATAAACTTATCGGCAGCTTTGGAGAGAACTTTATTTCTCCTCCACACCTTATCACCAACGTTGAATTGAATGTTTCGACGACGAAGGTTATAAGTTTTGGAATTTCTTTGATAGGCATGGTGAAGATTGTGTTGTATTTCAAAAAAAATATCCTTTAACCCTTGTATATCTGAAACGTATTTATCGTATTGTTCAGGGGTATTAAGGGACATAGGACGATCAGCGCCATTAAAGGAATAGTAATTTCCAGATATCGGTACATGTCTCGCGAAATTTAAAAATGATGGAGAATATTTGGTGACTTCGTGTCTAGCGGTGTTGATAGCCTGTCGGATTTTAGAAAGTTCATTATCCCAGTTAGAATGTTCATCGATATAACACCTAATAGCGGTTCCAATGGTTTTATTCGTTCTCTCTACAAAATTACACTGTGGTGAATAGACGGCATTGAACCATATTTTTTGGACTTTGTATTGATCACAGAGATGTTTCATCATGGGATTGTTAAGGTTTCTAGCGTTATTGCAGATAAGGAATTGAGGAACACCAAACACGAGAAATACTTCATTTTCTATGAAATTAACGATATTTTTGGTGGTGGCTTTTCGTAAGGGTTGTAATAAAGTAAATTTAGAAAACCAATCGGTAACAACTAAGAGCCAGGTATATCCTTTTTTGGAGCGAGGGAGAGGACCAATAAGATCAAGTGCGATAATTTGCCATGGGAATTCGGCAGATTTCTCTTTTCCCATTAAACCTATTTTAGTGGAGGTAGGCATTTTTTGGGCTCCACAAACTTTACAAGATCTAACAAAACGAAGGACATCGTTTCTCATTTTAGGCCAATAATATCGTTCTTGGATTCGGTTCAGTGTTTTGAAAAATCCGAAATGGGCACAGGTAGGGGGATCATGACAAGATAACATAATGTCATGTCTCTGGGGTTTTGGTACGAAAACTTTCCACTCTATTTCATTAGTGGCGAAAGGCAATTTGGAAGGGATTAATTTATAAAACAGGTCATTATCTACTTTCCATTGAGGATAGAGCTCAGGGTGTTGGAGAATTTTAGTACGGAACTCATCGAACCATACGTCTATTCGATTAGTGTCTACCTCAAGATACGAGATTTGGGGTTGTTCAGGGAAGGCACGACTCAAGGCATCAGGAACGAGATGGGAAGATCCCTTACGGTGGATAAGGTCAAAATTATGCTGACGAAGCCGCATAGCCCATCGAGCAAGTTTTCCAGAGGGATTGTTGATATTTTTCAACCAAAGTAAGGAGTGGTGGTCGGTAATTACTTGGAATTTGGTACCTTCAATATAGGGACGGAATTTTTCAATGCTGAAGATGACAGCTAGACATTCTCGTTCTGTGACAGAGTAGTTACGCTCTGCTCGGGATAAGGTTCTGCTAGCATAAGCTATTACGACATCTGAACCATCAATTGACTGTGTGAGGACACCGCCAAGGCCAGTATCACTAGCATCACATTGGATTATGAACGGTTTAGAGAAATCTGGCTGTGTTAACACAGGGGCAGAAATAAGGGCTTCTTTTATTTTTGTGAAGGAGAACTCCGCTTCGCTAGTCCATTCGATAGATTGTTTTTTCTTTTTACCTTTCAATAGATCATTAATAGGAGAGACAAGGGAAGAAAAGACTTTGATGAAACGACGGTACCAGGAACACATACCGATAAATCTTTTGACCTCTGTGAAAGTTGTTGGACGGGGATAATTGATCATGGCCGAAATTTTTTCAGGATCTGTTTTTAGAATGTTGTTCCCTACGATATAACCTAAAAATTTTAGTTCTGGCTTGAAAAATTCACATTTTTTAACATTTATCGTTAGGTTGGCATCTTTTAGCTTATCTCTGACTTCAGATAGGAGACGAATATGTTCTTCAAATGAATTTGTACAGATAATAATGTCATCAAGATAACAAAAGATATTTGGTTCGTAAGCCGGACCGAAGATAGCGGCAACTAAACGTTGCTGGGTTTGTGCTGAATTGCACAATCCAAAAGGCATTACAGTGAATTGAAAAGAACCTTTGCCGATAACACTGAAAGCGGTTTTTTCTTTCGAAGAGGGATCTAAAGGGACTTGCCAGAAAGCTTTTCGTAAGTCTATTGAACTTATAAATTTGGTACCTTTGAGAAGAGAGAGAATTCGATCTATATTTGGCAAGGGGTAGGTATCGTGTTTAGTTACATCGTTGAGGGTTCGACCATCGAAACAGAAACGATATTCATCATTAGCTTTTTTGACGAGAAGTACTGGGGAACACCAAGGGCTATTTGAGGGTTCTATAACACCTAGACGAAGCATTTCGTCCAATTCGTCGTTAAGAATCTTCGACATATAGGGAGACATTGGGAATGGTCGTTTTTTGAAGGGTTTTGCATCCCCGGTATCGATATGCATTTGTATTTTATCGGTACGACCTAGCCGATTAGTATTACTGATAACAGAAAAGGACTCTATAGTATTTTTAGCTAATGTCTGTTGAACGGGAGTTAGAACTTCGAGAGTATTGAGGGATGTGGTGTTTAATTCTGGTTCCATTTCAGAGAGAAACTGGGGTTTAGAAGTGCTGTTGGAAGACCAGGTATTTTTGGAGAAATCAATAATAAGTGAGAAGGTTTTTACAAAGTTATTTCCAAGAATGAAGGTACAAGGTAGTGAAGGGACGACTAGTGCTTTAATGACATGTAAGATATTGTTAGCTACAATTGGTAGATCTACAGTACCAGAGACAACTTGGTTAGTGCCATCTGCTAGGGAAACATTTCGATGTTCAGAAGAAATTATTTGTACATTATTGACTTTAAGGAAATTGAGGGCTTTATTGCCAACTACGGTGATTGAACAACCGGTGTCCAATAGGACGACAAAATCTGTCGAGAAAATTTGTATGGGTAGGTAGGGTCTTGTATCGGTAGACTTGTTCAGTAAAACTGGGGCAGTTATTTGTAAGGGGTTTTGAAAGAAATTTTTAACAACTTTTAGCCATTTCTCCCATTGATCTTGTTTTTTGATATCGGTTTTACTAGGGCGGTAAAGAGAGAGTGCACCGATACGACATTCTCCCCTAGTTAGTTTTTTGAACCTCGGGGGCAGGTAGAAACAGTGACATTTGGGGAACCACAACGATAACAAAAATAGGATTTTTGTTGATTTTGACAGCTAGAATAAATGTGTCCTTTCTTATGACAATTCCAGCAGGTAACATCCCTACTGTTAGAAGTATTAGTTGGATTAGAAGTACTCGCTACATTGTTGGAGGTAAAAGGTAAGTTAGATGTTCTCGGTTTATTAGTTCGTTGTTTAGGACGATGATTAGTAGAGTCAATAGCAGATACTTTGGTTTGGAAAGAAGGTTTTTGAAAAGAGAGTGATTTAGCATCCTCCAATTTTTTGACTAATTGAATTAGATCAGAGACGGTATTTACATTGGAGAGAGTTACGTGAGGAATGTATTCCGGAAGTAAATTTCGGGTGATGTATTTTAATTTGCTGACTTCAGCTGGTTCACGAGAGAGACGTTTGAAGAGAGAGGTGAGTTGAGCAACAAAAATAATAATAGACTCATTCTTCTTCTGTTTATAGCCTTTAATTTCCTCCCAGAGTTGTTCGTCATTTTCTGGGGGTAGGAAGGTTGATTTGAGAACGTTAGTAAGTTCATCTCAAGAGTTGAGAGAGGTTTTGATGCTGCGGAACCATATTAAAGCATCCCCGGTGAAAAGTTCAAACGCTGATTGAAAAAGGGTTTCAGGTAGGATGTTGCGGGATTCAGCTAGTTCTTTAATTTTTTCTAGAAATTCAAAAACGCTTTTAGGATCACCGTTAAATTTAATATTCCATTTCGATAAAGGAAAACGATCTAAATATCTAATTTCTGGGGTAGAGACGTTGATTATAGGTACTGTGCCTTCTGTATTCGGAACTGAACTAGAAGAAGGTGAATTATTGAAGGGAATGGTTTTATCTATCATTTCTTGTTCGAGAAGGAGACAAGTGGTTTTAGATTCATCGCGGAAATTTATATCATCCTCGGAAGGATTTTCAGGTAGAGGTAAACGTTGTATTCTGCCTAACAAGTGAGCGATCCTAGATTTTACTCTACGAAAACATGAATCTGAAGCAGAACCTTCAAATTCTTCTATTAAATTGGAAACGCTGTCGATAGAATTTTTAATTGCTACCTTTTCGTCTTCTAAGTTAATGTTTTCTAAAGTGAACGTACCGTTTGTTTCTTTGGTTAACAATCTTTTGAGGACTTTCCTTTTATCCTCTATCTTTCTGTTGGTGGCTGTTCCTCTGATCTTTAACTCGTAGTTAATTTCGTCTGCTGTTAGAAAAGTTACCTCAAAATTGGTCATTGTGATAAGAAAAAGTAACGGAAATTGTCGAAATTAAAAGTGTGTAATTTTATTGTCGGAAAAATAGGGATTTTATCATCGGGTCCCACGTTGTGGGCGTCAAATTTATGTGTAACCTCTTTTTTTTTCAAGATGTTAAAAGGCTCGTTTATCGAGGTTAACAAATGCGAACGGCACTCAGGGGGTAGGAGGAGAGCGAGCGTGGATTCGGACGAGCTCGATGAGATCTTACTAGAAAGATATAAGGAGATATATTTGCTAAAAAAAATAAGATATAAGAATTTAAAAGGGACTAAAGAGAAAATGAGAGAAATGATGGATAAGGGAAAGGTAAATGGGCGCCACTTATTTTTTTATCTTAAGGATGGGGGAAATATAAGAAACCCAGATGGAAAAAATATTAAATCTAGAAGTTGGATAAAATGATGTATCAGATGTTATAGATAAAGTTAAAATAAGAGAGGTATAAGGGACGTAAGATAAGATGCAGTAATATTGAGTAAGCCAGTAGATGTTCTGGTTAAAATTTTTAAATTAAACACTTTTATTAGAAAAACTAGAAAGAGAAAGTTATACTTACTTTTTGTTCTTACTTATCACAACGGCTCTACTTATTTTGATCAAGTCAAAAACTAAAATTTATGAGTGAAATACGTCTTATTCTTGTTGTTAATGAGATTAGATCAGAATAACTTACACCAGGTCAGAAAATAAAACATATAAATAAACAATAAACAATATTTATTACTGTGTGTAGTAATAAGTCAAACAGATGAACGAAACAAATAGACATATAAAATATCAACAATTAAATAAGGTAAAATTCAGTAAAACACATTAGTGTTTAATCACATATAGAAACAATATTACACATTCAATAACAGCTAAGTATTTTTATATTGTTATTTCTGTGTACCCATTTAAGCAGAATGTGATATGAAAAAGGAATTGAAAAGTATCAAAATTTAATAAAAAAATTGTAAATCACTTTTAGCTTAAAAGATGTTTTACTCGAGTAAAAAATTGGGGGTACCATATAATAATTTATATTAAAACATTAAAATTAAGATAAACATCAAGAAACAAAAAAAATTTATCATAAAGGTGTTACAAAAATATTTAGTCAGACCCTGCGTAACGCTTTCACTGTTAACTAAAGCATGTATGCGACGAACTATTTAGAAATTTGCACACTGTAGGAGTCTGTTGATAAGGTACTAGGTTTTTTATAAAAACCGGTTTCACCGTGGATTTTATGAGCACTTCTTACGTTAATTACCCACACTCTGATATTATTCCGGTGAGTCACAATTAAGTTTTTGTGCCAAAGAAAAAAATGGTATCCCAATCTTTCTGGTAGTTAAGAAATAGTAATTATATTAAAAAACTTACAGTTTGTTTCCTAGATAAGAAAATTTAATGGGGCCACACCCAATTCATACGCTACAGTAAAAACTGGTGATTCTTCGATACTGCTAGACAGCTTTTTCATCAGAGAGGTTCTACACTTGCTCACTGACTTTACTTTACTTAGAAACACTAAATTGCAAATAGTTATTTGCAAATTTAAAGGAAATTTGCCGGTATTTGAATCTAGGGGTTATACGAAATCGACTTATCAGCACAAGGACCCACGCTAGACTGACTCTTTGATCGCGGTCAAAATTAAAACCGCGTCGCTTTAAACCACCCCTCTTGCGCCACATCATCTTATTCCTCCGATTTGATTGGTCGGGCTCGAAAAATCGATAGTTTTGACGGTTAAACCGTTAAAACCGAGAATTTTCTAGAAGGTAATAAGATCAGGGTCGGCTTAAGTAAAGAAATATATTAAAAAAATAAAAATTTTGCATAGTGTTTTTTGGACATGCTACAGTATGATTTATTATTATCAAAATCTGTTCACTGGTTGCAGCGTGATTGACTGAGAAACATGAAATTTAAATAAAAGAAATTAAAAATTGTTAAGCCAGACTTATTTTACTAAGGATATACCTACAGAATAATTAAATTCAGATTTTTTTGTGAAATAGATAGTCATTAAATCATTTTTGAATATCCCAATTTCACGCGGGCAAAGGCACGGGTAAAGGCTATTAAGTTATAAAAATTTCCGAAAGCTTGGATCATCATTGAAGAGTTTTCTTTTAACCTTTTGCAACTAATTCCCAACATAATATAACATAAGTTTGCGTAACATTGTCAGCAAAGACTTCTCTTCTTCTTTCTATTCAACAGTAATGGGGTTTTTTAATGAAAACTTAAAACTCAACTATGATGAAATACAAGTTCAAAAGCTAAAACAATGCGCCATTTTAACCTAACAACTACATTGTATCTTAAAACAGTATTACACCTACGATTTTATTGTTGATAAGCTTGACCAACAAACTGATGAATTCATTGAAAGTCTTCTTCACGATAGCGATTATGCTACACTTGTATTAAAATCCACAAAAATTATTTTATGAAAGACAGGTTGATCAACCTTTAAAAAATGTATTAATTTTATGTACTTTTGGTATCTGTCAACTTTTACTCCTTATGCCACGAAGTATATGCTATGAAATAAAAAGCTAAGTAACTGCGAAAACTCACACACAATAGACTTACTAAATAAGAATAAAATGTTAATAATAAAAAATTCAGACAAACGTGGAAAAATATTGGCAATAACCTTACTTTTCTTTGTTATCTTTTTATAGTGTTGACACCCCTCAATTCACGTTAATATAAAAACATGTTCTGATTTCAAAAGATGGATAAAAAGTTTAACAAAAACAAAATTGTGACTAAAAAAAATATCTTATATAAATTCATGAACGTCTTCAAAATAAAAATGTAAATTAAAACTGGTATTAGTTGCGAAGTTTAATCACTAATTTAGTAGTTTAAAAGAAGTGCACTTACTTTATAATTAAGTAAAATTTTAATCAATATGGGTTTATGGTTCTGTATAAGGTGTATGTCAAAGTAATACGAACTGTACAAATAAAACTAAAAACGGAATAAAAGCTTTAACTGTCGATTTTTTATTAACACTGTCCAACAGGTTTGATCGCTAACTGGTTTTGTTCACCGCTTATACGTTAAATGGTTAAAATCTTTGTTACTTTAAAACTGTTAATTATGGAATTCTATACTTACCTGCACAAAAAACGAAGTAGTTAATTTTTTTCCACCTACTTTTAATTTTAATATTTTGTGATTTATTTTTATTATCTACATATATAAAAAGGATGTGTTTTTATGTACGAAATCGATGAACTCAAAAACTACTGGACCGATTATTATGAAAATTGGTATATATTGTTATGGAATGGATATATTTATTCTTTTCTTTGCTCCAGCTGCTCCTTCTTTTTATTGGGTCTGGGTTCAAAATTGTGTCTTTTTGTTTAATTTAAAACCATATTCATATTATATAAATTTATTTCAACTTTTAACTTTAAAATACAAATTCAAAATTTTATAACTGTTCTCAATCTTTTTCATTCAAAAAGTCCCCAAAATTATTTATATCCGTCCCTAGGTAACTTCTTTAAAACAATAAAATAATAAACAAAATCAACAACTATCAACTCTTTCTGAAATAAAATTCTTAAACATCTATATAAAGACAGTTTGTTTTATTGCTTCTGTATTTTGTTTCATATCTTCTTTTAAATTATTATTCATTTTCTCTAATAATTTAAACATTCTTTCCATGTCACTTTCTTCATGTTTGTTACCATTACTTTCAATAATTGCTTCGATAATTGTGGTATTCTCTTTTTCATCTCCCGATTCATTTGTTTCCATAATATGTATGTCATCATCTTTTTGATGATCTCCTTGTTGCATCTGTAAATCCTGTTTCTTGTTTTGTTTTCTTCTTGTTTCCATTTTATTATTATTTATTATATTCAATTTATTATTATAATATTTAAATTTTAATGTTTATTAGATTTATAATATAGTATATTATTAATTCACCCCGTATATTAATTTAATTTTTTATGTCTTATTGACACTGTCAAAAAATTTCAATTTTTATAAAATATGTCTTAATAAATTACGTATCCCCCCTATTTCAAATATAAACAACAAACTAAATAAACTGTCTCTATATAGAAATTTAAAAATCTTACCCCAGAGTACAATTTTCTACAAATTTCAAAATCTTCTAGCTTGGATGTCACTTGGTTTCTTTCTAAACCTGCTTGGTGTCCTAATTTCTTTCTATCGGCTTGGTGTCCTGATTTCTTTTTGTGCCCCAAGTTGGTTCGTCAATTTATTATGGAATGGATTTATTTATTCTTTTCTTTGCTCCAGCTGCTTCTTCTTTTTATTGGGTCTGGGTTCAAAATTGTGTCTTTTTGTTTAATTTAAAACCATATTCATATTATATAAATTTATTTCAACTTTTAACTTTAAAATACAAATTCAACATTTTATAACTGTTCTCAATCTTTTTCATTCAAGAAGTCCCCAAAATTATTTATATCCGTCCCTAGGAAACTTCTTTAAAACAATAAAATAATAAACAAAATCAACAACTATCAACTCTTTCTGAAATAAAATTCTTAAACATCTATATAAAGACAGTTACCTATTATCAAATACAAAAATTTTATGAACCAATCATATCATAACAATATATATGTATTTTTCCAAGGAGAAGGTTTGCATAATATGCTTATTGATGCCACTCGCCACTGGGTGGCGCTTCAGAGTAGCAACTTCTGCCCCGTTCAACCGATTGTCATGAAAGTTGGTATGCATATGTATTTTTCCACGGAGGTTTGAGGTGGCGCTGCAGAGTAACAACTTCTGCCCTGTTTAACCGATTGTCGTGAAAATCAGTAGGATTCTGTATTTTTAATGGTTAATATGAATATGATATTCGTATTAATGGAAGTTACCACTAGATGGCGCTTCCATTAAACGAGCGACCACTACTTATTTGATTACTTTAATCACGCCACCGTAAGGTGGCGCAGTTAATATCACATATATTTAAACGAGCAATCCTTACTTAAGTATTGTGATGCCACCGGAAGGTGGCGCAGTTGATATCACTTATATTTACACAAGAAATTCTTACTAAATTAGGTATTGTGATGCATCTAATATATTTTATTAATAAACTACAAAATATAACGAAAAAAAAACCTGATAACTAACGAGAAAATATGATGAAAACGATAAAATCAAAATAAATTGAAAAAATGGAAGAATGACATAAATGATTTGCGGTACGAAGTCCGCCGGGTTAGCTAGTTATTATATATAAACTTCAATCAACACATAATGTTTTAAATTACGTTAAATTAATTAAAACGGAAACAATTTCCTACAAAATTCTAGTGAACCACATTTTTAATAACGTACCTATGTTGCCCTTAAGAGCTAATATTAATGCCAGTTTTTTTCTTGGCATGTATAGATCATCAAATGACATCCTGAGGAATACGTTTCAATTGCTTTTAAAGAGCTTGTTGTAACTGAATTAAACTGATTTGCTCAAGTATGTTCCAAATCTGCTTAATTGCGTGATGGTAAGATCTCACAGTCGCATTAGAAGAAAGTCACATTCAAAAGTCAACATAAGCGAAAAATAGTTATTTATGAAACAGTTCGTGAAGTATGCTTTTTGCGCACGCACGCGATGTTTAGAGCACGAGCGAAGCGAGTGCTATATATCGCGTAAGTGCGCAAAAAGCACTTCACGCACAGTTTCATACAATATTTTATCTACGATAAACAAATAAAAAATAATTACAAATTTAAATTTGAAAATTTAAACTACAAAACTGTCAGAATAACTTTTGTTGAAATTTAATGCTCTCATAGCAACACCATGACAACGCGAATGCTAAGTATATTTGATTATATGAAGGTGTGTCAAAAACAGTGCGAAAAAGTAAATCCCATTTAAAATACATTGTTACTTCACGCACACTTTCAATCCTTCACGCACTGCTGTCTATAATGACAGTTTTCACGAACTAAAAATTGATACATAATATGAGGTAGAGTAGATAAAAAAATTTACGAGAATTTTATTAATGCACCTGACAGTTTAGGAGCATTTCTGGCTTGGACTATAACTGTGCCTGCTTGGTTGCCTTTCTTAGAACTAAAGGCAAATTCTGTAAGACATTTTTGTCATCTTTGCCATACTCTCTTACTGTTTAAGACCGCAGGCTAACATTTGGAGTCATCGATAAACAAAACGCACTCCCATTCATTTTTACCCCAGTACTTATGATTTATGGCAATTTAAAGTTATTTATAATTTGGAAAACTTATTGCCACTAAAATAATAATAAATCAATATGTTTTAATCCTTCTGGTATTAATCCATTTTGTTCAAGATATGACGGTAAAATAAGTAGGAAACCTTGCAATTTTTTTTATATGCATCAATTCAAATGAAAATTTGTAGGTAAGTAATCAATAAAAAATCAATCAATAGAAGGTGGCTTTATTTTAGTTGTAACTTACCTTAATTTTCATGCAGATTACGTTTACCAGTAGTCGTTTAAATGGATTTTTTAAGATCTTTAAAAAAGTTTTTATAAGTTTTTTATGAAAAACTTATCGTTTTCCGGTTATTCAACGGCATATGTTTGGATTTTTGTATTTGATGTATAAACATCTACTTTCAAACAGTCATAAGTTTTTTAATATTAATTTTGCGATACCTAATTATAAAAACACGAATCTCTCTTTTTAAACGCTCTATTTTATATTATGACAGTTTTCTCCATTAAATTTAAATTATGCTTTTCCCGAAAAATCGTTTACAAACAGGCTTCTTTGCCGTTTGATTTATGAACTTTCAGTTACCAATAACTCCAGAATTATTGACTTTACGAAAAAACTCCAAACAATATTTTTGTCTTAAAATTCACTATTCTAACGATTCCTATGTTTTTCTTTTATAAATATTTTCCACCCTCTAGTTGGGTAACCACCCCCAGAGAAAAGGTACATATTGGCATAGATTTTGATTTTTGAGCTATTTTCTACCTACTTTTAAAATTTTTAACAAATCCAGGAATATAAAAAAAATTCCTAGCAGAAAACCGTCATATCCTGTACTAATACTATCTGTATTTGTAGAAAAAGGTTATATATATATAATCGTGAAACCTTATAATACCCGAAGGTGTAAGGTAATATTTTATTTTATTAGCTATTGTAAATAAATCTTGCCCAGCTCCTCTTGTCTCTAGCTCTGTTCTTTGCCTCATTCCAGCTCGTGTTTCTCTTCTGTAGACACTCGGCTACTACGTCGTTCCATTTCTTTCTGGGTCTACCCCTGGTTCTTCTCTGCGTTGACCTCGCCAGCCAAACCTTTTTTGTTTGTCTATTTTCGTGCATCCTCATGATGTGACCGAACCATCTCAGTTGTTGTTTTTCAATGCTTTGTAGTATTGGTTGGACTCCTAGATCTTGTCTTATGGTTTCATTGCGTATTCTGTCTCTTTTAGTTATCCCTTTAATACCTCGTAAGAACTTCATCTCTGCTGCCTGTATTTTACTTTCTTGTTTCTTAGTCAGTACCCAGCTTTCGCAACCGTATGTTAGTACTGGCTTAAAAATTGTTTGGTAAACTGTTAATTTTGTCTTCCTTGAAATCTCTTTTCTTTTTATTACTGTGTTGTTTAGCGAGTAATATAATTTAGTAGCATTTTCTAATCTTGTATTTATTTCAGCCTCATTTTTCCCGTCCCTTTGTATTTTTACCCCCAAATATGTGAAGTTATCGGTCTGTTGTATCGTCTTGTTGTTTAGTTCTAGACTTGTTCTAATGTCATTCTTTCCAATTACCATTATCTTTGTTTTTTCAATATTTATTTTTAGATTTCTTCTTTTTAGTGCTTCATCCCAGAGTATCAAGTTTTGCTGGAGTTCCTTTTCGTTTTTAGCAGCTATCATGAGGTCATCAGCATAGGCGCATTCTGTCAGATATACCGGTTCTAAGTTTTTGTATCCAATTGGTAACTTCTTAATTTTGTCTTTTATTTCTTTCATTGCGTCATCTAGCACGATGTTAAATAGAGTCGTACTTAATACACCCCCTTGCCTTAAACCTTCCTTGGTTCTAAATTCTTCGGATTCTAGATGATTTGTTCTCACGTAATTTCTTGTGTTTGCGTATAAGCTGGCAATGTTTTTCCTTAGGTTTATATTAACTCCTCTTCTTTTTAGGCTGTCCCATATTACTTTCCTTGGTACACTGTCGAAAGCTTTTTCCAAATCTATAAATGCTGCATATATATTACTGTTGTGGTTTTTCTCAATCATTTGCTTGATGGTAAAAATGTGATCTTGTACCCCTCTCCCTTTCCTGAATCCACTTTGTGACTCTTCTAGTTGGTGGTCTATTATTATTTTTAGACGGTTATCTAGTATCCTTTCGTACACTTTGGAGGCTATACTTAGTAAGGTGATGCCTCTATAATTACTGCAGTCACGTTTATTGCCCTTTTTGTAGATCGGCAATATTACTCCTACTTCCCAGTCTTTGGGTATTCGCGACTCTATTGATATTTTATTAAGTAGGCATGTTAGTACTTCGAGGCCGCTTTGCTCCATATTCTTTAGCATCTCTGCTGTTATTTCATCATGGCCGGCTGCTTTTCCCCTTTTTAACAGTTTTACTGCCTCTGCTACTTCTTCTAATGTGATTGCACAATAATTATGTTCTACTCTTTCCTCCTCCTTGTTTTCATCTTCTATTTTCTCATTGATCGGTTTTGTATTCAACATGCTCTGAAAATATTGTTTCCATCTAGCCATTATTTCATGGTCGTCAGTTAACGTTTTCCCTTCAGTGGACAGGATATATGTGCACCTCTCTTGTTTCCCTTTCCTCAGCGTTTTCAGTATTCTGTAGAACAACTTTTGGTTTCCGTGTCTATCTTTCTCCATCTTATTTCCAAAATCCTCCCAGGATTGTTGTTTTCCTCTTTTGACTATTTCCTTCACTTTTGTTCTTTGTTTTTTATATTCATCGTATGTTTCGTTGTTCCTGTTCCTTAAATAATTGTGCCATTTATCCTTTTTTATTTTGATCTCAGCTTTTATTTCCTCGTTCCACCAATTTGTTTTCTTCTTTGATTTGTTTACATTTGTTGTTCCACATACTACCTTGGCCGTTTCTAGAATTTTTCCTTTTGTAATTAACCAAAGATTTTCTATGTTAAGTTCTTCCATGTTGTCTTTAATTTTTTCCATTTCTTCTTGTAGTATTTTTGTGTATTGTTCGGCTTTTAACTTTTCTCCCAATTTGTAGTATTTTATGACTGTCTTTGTAGTTTTGTTTCTTTTCCTAATCGTCTTATTATCTCTTTGTTCGTTTTTTGTTCTAATTTTAGACATTAGTAGAAAATGGTCAGTAAACATTTCTGCTCCTCTTCTCACTCGGGTATCTAGTATTTCCTTTCTATGTGCTTTATCTATTATAACATAATCTATGATAGATTTTTCATTCCTGCTTACTACCTCCCTAGTATACTTGTGTATATCCTTGTGTTTAAAGAACGTATTTGTTATGATAAGATTATTAAGGAGGCAGAAATCAATAAGTCTTTTCCCATTGTTGTTCTTTACCTCTTCACCATGAATTCCGATTGTTGTTCCTGATATCTCATCTTTTTCCCCACTCTCGCATTAAAGTCTCCTATTATTATCAATCTGCCTGCTTCGTCTTCTGTTAACTCTGATAGCTGTTTCCAAAACTTTTCTTTTATGTTTTTACTTTCGTTTTCTCCTGGTCCGTACACTACTAATATTGTCGTTGTATTTTGTTCCTCTATATCTAGTTGGAGTTTTAATATTCTTTCCGATACTGCGGTCCACTGTCGTAAGTATTTCATGTTGTCCTGTCTGATTAGGCATCCCACTCCCTCCGCTGCTCTCTGATGTTGGTCTACTCCACTATAAATAAGTGTGTGTCCGCTATTAATCAGTTTTTCTCCCTTTCCTTTTACTTTTGTTTCTGTTATACCTAGTATATCAAGTCCTGTTTTATTGAACTCCTCCTCTAATTCATGTTCTTTGTTTGTCATGCTTCTGATATTCCATGTACCGATTTTCCAAGTCTTGGTTTTTGTTTTGTATTTATGCTTTTCCAAATCATTTCCGGGTTCCTTGCCATTGTCTTTCTTTTTATAAATGTTGGTGACTTTTTTTAAAGGTTTTTTGCATTTTTTGTTTTCTGGTCCTCGAACTTGCTGCCATTTGGGGATCTTTGGCTAGCGGTCCTTTTTTTTGTCTTTTCGCTATCATTCCTTGCAGGGCCATTGTTCGTACCTAAATCTTTTACTCTAAATGTTGCGTTATCGACAACTAGTTTGTTATATTTCAAGAAGGCTTTATGTCCCTTACTTCTAGCTTCTTTAAGGTGGGGGATTAAAACTTTCCTTTCTTCCATAACTTCCTTAGTAAAATCTTCATCAATCCAGATGTTTGTTCCTTTGAGGCCTTTAGCATTCTTTAGAATTTCCATTTTCTTGTTCCCGGTTGTTAATTTTAGTACTATTGGTCTTTGTCTGTCATGTGCGTAGTTTCCAATTCTTTTAACCTCATCAATTTCCTCCTTATTGATAGTAACACCTAGTTTTTGTATCATGGTTATTGTTTTTTCCATTGTTTCATCTCTATTTTCGCTTATGATGTCTGTTATCCCTCTAATTATTATGTTTTTTCTTCTGATTTCTCTTTCCAAGGATGCGATTTTGCGTTCTTGCCCTTCCATCTGTTCTCTTATCTTTTGGTTATCTGCTTTTATTTGTTTGTTTTCTTCTATCAAGTATTCAAGTTTATCATCCATTGTTTTCAGTTTTTGTTTTATTTCTGTAAACATATCGATGATTCTTTCTGTTTTTATGTTGGGTTTATCCATTTTTACTGTTTAATTTCCGGTCTGCGGAAGGAGAGATTTCCACCTCGACGGTTCGGAGAATTCTCCCCTATCAGTCTTTGTTGTCCAGATATTTCTCAACAGCTGGCAACACCGCAATGTTTTTGGTACTGGTTTTGTTCTTATCAGCTGTGATTGACTAATTGATAAGCGTTATTTTTTGTTCTTCTATGGTGTTCTTGGGCACTGTTTTGCACTAAAAACTGAGTGTTTCGTTTTCTTTTCTTCAAATCAACGCTAAATATCTAAGTATATTACTTTAAAATCCAATATTGTTCACTTTTATGTAATTATTTTTCACTACACACTCGTATAAACGGGAAAAATGTAGGGAAATAAAATAATCACTTGCTGTCGCTTTAGCGCCACGTTGCCAATAATCGTAGAAAAAGGTTATACTATTTAAAGTGTCAATAAATTAAATTGTACTTTTAATAGTATAAACTTCTTACGATGCAGACCTTATGGATTAATAGCAAAACGCTTAAAACATGTTGATTTATTTTTAATTTTACTGGCAGAAAGTTCCCTAAATATTAGAAGAAAATGCTATTTTATTTATTAAACAAAGGTATACATTTTATATTTTAATAAACGTATACATGTGGGATTTTAAACTCGGAAACTTTTGGGAAGCAAAATAAATACCTACCTGTAGCAAATTTAATTTAAGATGTAATGTAAAGGGTTTGGTATGCCACAATGCTCTCCAGAATATTCTCCAGAACTTCGAAACATGTACAATGGATACAGTTACTAATTCGGTAAGATCACATACCAAGTATTGATCCATCTCAATACTCGTATACCATAAATTTAATTATATAACCGGTATCTGCGGCAAACTAAATGTTATATTTGATTAGGTATTCATTGATTGCATATTATATGCTTCTAATTAAAGGCCATTAATTAAGTAAATATGCTTGTTTGTTTGTCGAAATGCACAGTTTGATAATTAAGTTTCATTATTTTAATTTGGTAAACAACAACTTATTAGATGTTTAAACGTTAAACGAAATGATATTGAAAATTTCTAATCTTCACTTATCGTAGCTAATCTCGCTTACTATTTTGTTAAAAGAGATTTAATTTGATGTTTTTTGGCAATTATTGTTTACCTATACTAAATACGTTTTTTTTTTATCTTATTAACGTCATACTATATGTGCTTAAGGAGAAAGTGAGTATGTCTCACATGTGGCTTGAGTTGAATTTAACGACCGTTCGGCGATTTAATGGCTAAGCACCTGTAGCTTAGTTGTTAGAGCGTCAGCGCGTAGAGCTGAAGGTTGCGAGTTCGAGTCTCGCTGGGTGCGACATTTTTTCAATTTCTCCTTAATGTCCTTTAATATATTCGTGTTCGTATACTTTCTAAAAACTTTCAAAATTTCAAAATATTTAAAAAATCCAATGAGAGAAATCTCAAATAATCGTTTACTAAACAATCCATGGTTCCAGCCTCCTAACCAAATAAAAATATAAGACAGGGTACTAAAAAATTACTTAGAGTTTGATATTTCAATTGTCGATTTGACAAAATCTCTCTCTCATTAACGTCATACTATATGTGCTTAAGGAGAAAGTGAGTAAGTGTCACATGTGGCATGAGCTGAATTTAACGACCGTTCGGCGATTTGATGGCTAAGCACCTATAGCTAGTTGTTAGAGCGCCAGCGCGTAGAGCTAACGGTTGCGAGTTCGATTCTCGCTGGGTGCGACATTTTTCCAATTTTTCCTTAATTTCCTTTAATATATTCTTGTTTGCATACTTTCCAAAAACTTTCAAAATTTCAAAATTTTTAAAAAATCCAATGAGAGAAATCTCAAATAATCGTTTACTAAAGAATCCATGGTTTTGGTCTTCTAACTGAATAAAAATATAAGACAGGGCAGTAAAAAAATGACTTAGAGTTTGATATTTCAATTATCGATTTGACAAAGTCTCTCTCTCATTAACGTCATACTAATGTACTTAAGGAGAAAGTGAGTAAGTGCCACATGTGGCATGAGTTCAATTTAACGACCGTTCGGCGATTTGATGGCTAAGCACCAATAGCTTAGTTGTTAGAGCGTCAGCGCGTAGAGCAAAAGGTTGAGAGTTCGAGTCTCGCTGGGTGCGACATTTGTTTAATTTCTCCCTAATGTCCTTTAATATATTCCTGTTTGTATACCTACTTTCTAAAATTTCAAAATTTTCAAAAAACCCTACATGTTTTAAAATTATTAGTTTAAATCCTTAAGTTTAAAACTTTCTAAAATCTTCAGATCTTTGACATCCAGTACTAAAGATGCCGTGGTTTGCTTTTTTCGTTAGTTAATGGTCGCTAGCTTTGTTTGGTCTTTAATTTTCGCTATTTTATGTACCGGTTAAAAATGTAATAATCATCCGTCTTTGGTTGTTATGTTGCTTTACAAAACTTTATTTCTGCTAAGTTTCTTTTTTAAATTTTTCTAAATTGCTATTATTCTTACTTAAATATTCCAAATTGTATCAACTTTTAGTTAATATACATTACTTCTGTTTAAAATGTTACTACTGGAATACTCGAATATGTTTGCTATTAAATCTGGTGACAATGAATTTGATATAAATACATGCCAAAATATACTTTTTATTATTAATTGTTATAATCCTAAGCTGTTAATATTTTTTTTGCCTTGTTTGTGTATGTATAAATACCAATTTGGATCTATTAAATACTGCTTAAAAATAAGTTATAAAAAAAAGAGTGTGCGTGTAACCTTTACGCGCGATTGAAGTAAAACTTGTTGACGTACGTATCGGAAAATAAATATTTAATTACAATTTAATCATATTTATTGCCTATATACTTTACAAAAAAAATGAGATGTTATATTTATATTATTCATTAGAAATAGGAATTTGAAAGTTATCATTATTTTTTTTATAAATGAAATAATAGGTTTATGATAACTAAAATGTGAAACATAGATTTTAGTCTATAAATACCATTAATGTATTTGAAACCGTTTGAAAATTTCATAAATAAATTTCGGAAATTTAAACTCCTCCCATAGCTGAAATTATACAGTTACTTCCATCAGAATCTTCCGTTAGAATCTACCCCTAGTCGTGCCTAAAGAAGTTTTGCTTCAATAATAGGTAAACAATATTAAAAATATACACACATTACGTTTAGAATGTGTGATTTTGTAGCTGTATCTACCTTATTGTAATACATCACAACACAAAAGCCTTCGATAGTTAGATAACCATTTCATTTTGTAGCATTTTATAGCATATTCCATAAAATTTAAAATCCTGAGTTAAGTTTGTTTCCTTCACGTCTACGAAGGATCTGTTATTGGTGGTAAAAGATCAGCCATCTTGACTAGTGGTTTTATGGCCTTTATGGCTACCTAACCAAACCTAAAATAAATATAAGAAAGTGTTAAAATATTTTAAATATTATTATTTTATGAACAAAAACGTGCAACATGCTTCTTTACTCAACGTAAAGATTCCGTATAAACAATTATTTACTATCATAATATGTATGTATGTATATAAACTTACTTAATCAAATCATAATGAATGTGGCTGTCTCGTCATTTTTTCATTTTTGTCATTTTTCTTTAAATCTTTCTGGCGCTTATAATATCCCCTTTGACGTTCACAATTTCTTGTTCTTTTTAGCTCTTTAAGTCTATAAAACGAAAATAGCTAGGTATAAATAATAGGTATAAATAATTAGGTATAAATAGTGTAATTACACACCAAAAATAAAATTTATGCATATAGAGTACAGTACCTACCTATTCACTCATTTTCAATCAATATTTTTTCATCACTTTCTTCATAAATAAATCCACATTGTTTATTCATATTTAATACAAACACTTTATACACAAAAAACTATTTATATACTTAAAGCAATGTATTTCGATTGACAAGATGATCAGCTGTCAATTCATACAATTACAGATTTAATTTTATTTAATATAGGAGGCAAAATCGCATGAGCGCCGCCAGGATTATTTTCAGGGGGTGCATCTGCATCTACACACTATTATGATCTAATATATATATAGAATGTAGAATGATTTGGACAGCAACCGCGACGCCTTTAGTTTTTATTCAAACAATAATTTAATAAAAAAATTAAAAAAATATATAATTTTCTGGTAAATTCAGGTATTTTCTTTCATAGCAGGGGGGTGCAGGCGCACCCTCTTGCACCCTGCTGCCGGCGCCCATGCAAAATCGTGTCAGTATTAGGTTTTGTTTCCGGTTTCTGTTATTAGAATGACGTCACGTCCGTTAGAATAACTTTTTTACTCCTAGTGTCGCTAAAGAAGTTTTACTTCAAAAGTGTACCTTATATTACTAAGGCTTAGAAATTCAAGAAACAAAAAACGACAATTAGGAATATTAAAAAAAATTCAACTTGACAGGAATTGAATCTGCGATTTCTAACTACAGCAAATAGCCCATTATCTCTTTCAGGATTCCAGAATCGATACCTGTCGGATGTAACAAATTTAATTAAACTTTCTTTAATGTCATTTTTTGTTTTTCTAACTTTGAATTTAAAAAATCCCACAAGAAATGTTTTAAATAGTTAAATTATATGATTTCAGTCCCCTAACCAAAAAAAAAAGAAATAATGAATTAAAAAAAAGTAATTTTAAGGCTTTTATTCTTAATATATGTTAACAATTTTAAAGTGGCAGTCTAGATGATTTGAATTGAATCAAATATTGATTACAAATACCACCTAATCGTAAGATACATCCATGTTCAAGCAAGTACAGTACAACCAGAAATATAGTACGATTATTGCTTTGACTCGTTGATTACTTTATGACTGACTGGGTTAACCTAACCCCTAATAAAGGTAACCCCGACCGCTTGGTTGAATTGCATTTTGCACGTAATGAATTTAAATTTTTTATTGTCGAGATCATCAGCAATGTTTTCTCGGCGACCTATAAAACTTCGAAGTAGATATACCACGTCGGTTGACCTCGGTACTTCCAATTTACACTGCTAGATGTCGCCACACCTGGCGCCGTTGACATCTAAATGCTAAATGCTAAATGGTACTGAACTTGCCTAAAAGTTGCCAAATTCAAATTTTTTGATAAAACTTCTGGTTAGGGAGCACTATCAGTCCACTGTCAAACATTGCCAAAAGGGCGTTAAATTTTTATCTCGTAAACGTTGTAAAGAAGCTAAGGTAGGATAAAGTGTGATAAGGACGAATAGAAACAGATTTCGTCGAGTGACCTATCATTGTAAAGATGTTGCACTGTAGAATGGTAAATAGTGACAAAAAGACTGTATTGATATCGCCAAAAGTGCATTAGCGTTGTATCTCCAAAACGTTAGAAAGGTTTTGTCGTGTGCAGATAGTTGTAAATGGGATGAACGATAGTGTGAGATGAAGAAAAAGACCGCAACTACCAAAAGAATACAAAATACAGTTGTAATGTCCTTTTGAAAATATCAATACGGTCTTTTTGACACTTCATCTTACCCTATAGTTTATATTCTTTACAATGATTTGTCACACGCCGAAATCCGTTTTGCCGTTTACGAGATACTGTCGCAATGCCTTTTTAACAATGTTAATACGGTCTTTTTGACAATTCATCCTACCCTATCGCTCATCCTCTTTACAATGATACGTCACATGCCAAAATTCGTTTAGCCGTTTACGAGATACAACCCTATTGCCCTTTAGGCATTGTTTGACAGTTAATAGCCACTTCCTAACCAGCGGTAATATTTAAAAAGATCCTGCAGCAAAATTTAAATGTAGTGTGTCCGTACCGGCGTTGTATATATATTTTTTGCATTGTGGACTTATTCGTTTTTTTTATTACTTTCGTAAAGAATTTTTTACTAGTGTTTATTATATAGTTAGTTTTGATGTGATTTCCTTATACACAAATTTGTTCTTGTTCGTATTGAAAATTATTTGCCACAAATCTCAAAACACTTCAAAAAATTTTTAACCTTTCTGTTCAAACCTAATAAGTTAATGAGTTTACACTCAACTCACCGTTTAAAAAATGAAAACCAACCTAGTTTTAACATCTTTCCCACACAGAGTACATGCATTTCAGCCTAAAATAATTAAAAAAAAAATGATTATAATAGGAAATTCATACCCTGTTAATTAAAAAACATTTAGCTTATTTATAGCATGTTAACAAAACAATGTGTTGCAGTACTGCATTAAATCGCAACGAAAACCGATATGACAGTTTCTGGTTTTTTTTTGGTTCCTTGCCGTTTAACTCAGGTTTAACAACTAAATTACTACAAATCTTTGGGAATTTTACGCACAAAAAAGGAGAGCAACCAAAAATTTAAAACTGTTTCACGGGTATTCACTTATGTTAAAATGCCTTTAGTGTCAAATAGTGATGAGCAAATGCAAGACCAAGACCAAGACCGGGTTAGTCTTGGTCTTGCATACAAGGTCTTGGTCTTGGTCTTGCAGTCAAATAAGCGGTCTTGGTCTTGGTCTTGTTATTGCAGGGTCCAGTCTTGGTCTTGGTCTTGCACCAAGACTCTTGCAAGTCTTGCCCTTTTTTTGAAGATTTACTGGGGTCCATTTTTACAAAAAAAAAAAATAGGAAATAGTATATTGTGTGGCAAGGGGTGAAAAAAGACGATTTCTGACCAGGGCTGTCTTCGCCCGGTCAGAAATCGTCTTTGTTTCATCCCGTGCCCCACACTATATTTTTCATATAAAAGGCATTGAAACAGCGAGTTTTGATCTCTGTAACCAGTTGAAGTAAGACTATTTCAGATAAATAGCGTAGTAATATCTTGACAACGATTTGACTACAACTGTCAGACGATTACGATTTTATTAGCTTTTGTTTGTTACAAATGCGATTCTGATAGACTTGAAATAAGGACATAAATAATAAATAAATGGATGCGCCGGGCAGGAATGACTTTGTTTCTCCCCTAGGGCAGAAAAAACTGTCAGTTTCTGACTGACAGTTGCATTGGTCTGAAATCGTCTTGTTTTGACTTACAAAACAGGGATCAAAACAAGCTGTTTTAATGCATGTGATATGAAAAAATAGTTTTTAAAATCATTACAAGTAAAGAAAGATTAAATGAAAGGGATAGTATTTTTCATTATATATATATTTTTTATATTAAATTGTAGCGATAAATCAAGTATGAAAGTACAAATCCCATGCGCAGTTCCTTTATCATTACTCGGAATAATATTAAAAAATTCACTAAATTTGCTCTTCATATTCGGCGTTGGCATTTGTGTATCCCGTGTATCCGATATTTCTGTTTTTTTTTTTTGGATGTTTTATGAGGCAAATGTCTTTTTAGTTTTTGAGAGGTCGACGGTGTAACATCTTCATCACTTTCTCAATCACTTGAAGTGTCACTAACACACAACGACGATTCCAGGTCACTGATTGTTTTCTTCTATTTTTTTTTTAATTTACCGATCCTATTCCTATGAAGGACAGATTAAGACTATTTTAGGCGCCTTAATACTAAACTGATTCCAAAATAATAATTTAACAAAAAAATGTTGATATGTTTATTTACAACGTCCAATATTCAACACTCTTTGCAAAGTATGATAAAATACCAATAATATAAACTATTCCTTTTGCCTAACCGGCCGCCACGCGCCGGCCGCTTTTCTATTGTTTGGTGATTTATGGCTCTGCTTAAGGGTATCGTAATTATTGATATTATTAGTTGTTCTAAAAACATTGTGCCATTTGAAAGGTTTGTAGAAATTTAAAGTGCCCAAAATCGTCGCAGATAAACTCTTTTAAAATACATATACAAGGTTAATTCTAAATTAAAATAAAGTGATATGATTTTATTAGTATTGGACGAAAGAAAAAGATTTTTTAATGTTATTTTGGCCATAGGTATGCCCTTTAGATATTGTAATAAGATGCATATTCTGATAATATAAAGCGTCATCCTAGGTTCTTTATAATATACACAGTGATTTATAAGTATTGCACAAAAACTTGAGGTCGGATTCCTTAGGTTAATATATACATATATGAACAAAAAAATACTTCGTTAAAACAGGTTGTGGTTAGTAAATGAGTTGGAGTTAAAAATATCCGCGGCAGTTTTATTATGTTTTTTAGATCGTTAGCACAAGTTGTGCTTAGTAAAAAGGTTAGAGTTTAAAATATTCCGTGGCTGCTTTATTTTTCGGTTTATATGTTTAAAAAACGCAAGACTCTTGCAGGCTTGGTCTTGGTCTTGCGTAAGTCTTGCAATGCTAAGTCTTGGTCTTGCATAAGTCTTGCACTGCTCGGTCTTGGTCTTGATCTTGCAGCCTGAAGTTGGTCTTGGTCTTGGTCTTGCATTTTCTGCAAGACCAAGACCAAGACCGCAAGACCAAGACCAATATCGCTCATCACTAGTGTCAAAGAATCGACTAACATACTATATGAGTTACCCTGCATAGCCTGTGACCTAGTTTATTATGGTAAAACGTCTAGAAACATTTCGTAAGTAGCGCCATCTCTCTCCACTCCAAAATTGACACCACAGTCGTTGCTTTAAACAGCCTTTGACAAGATAAAGATATCTAACCAAGAGAGCGTTTTTTTGACATTCTTATAAATAAACTAATGAAAAACAAACGTATCTTGTGTCATGCTGGCAACGTGACCCAGATATAAATCCTTGATTTGTGCGTGGGTTATAATTTCTTACCCTAAGCATAGAATGCTGCGAAATAAATATAAGTATCAATACCCATACAAGGGCAAACCCAAAGTGCCGACAATGTGTTTTGCTCTATTAGATCTCATTAGTAAAGTACAGGTTATGTCTCTCCAGTCACTAATGAAAAGACATGCCTGGTATAGACCGACTAACACTTTTAGTTTTACTTGGAAAAGTTTAACACAGTTGCAAGTAGCGCCATATCCTCGTCTAAATTGGTATTCTGTGCTTAGGGTTAAAAATTTTACGCAAAATATTATAATTTTAAATAAAGAAATCGTTGTAGATAAAATATAGTAAAATAAATATTTTTTTGTTTTTTTCGACTGGGTTCCAAATGAATATTGAGGGTTTTTGAAGCAATGAATCATTAATTTGTTTATTAAACATTTAATATAGCAGATTTAATATGGCTAACTGCATATTCAACTTATAACGAATTTATTCAAAATTTGCATGTGATACATCATAAATTTGTTTTTGGTTTTCAAAAATTCGTGCTAAACTTCCTATGCTTTATACTTTCATTACGCTTTATTATAACTACAAACACCTTTTATTCGTTTTATCTCTGCAAAAGCTCTTTTGTAATACGATCTGTTTAAAGTTTATTTGCATTTAAATTACACAAAGCCAAGCCATCTCAAAACTTTTAAGCACGCATTTGAAATAACTTTAACCTACATTTAGAAGCAGTGTTGAGTTGTCTTTTTTCTTAACTTATTTATTAATTTATTTTATTAAAAAGCAATTTATCATATACTGGGATTTTTTAGTTCGTTTTCTTATTATGCAAGCTGCATTTTTTGATAGGTCGGTCAATCTGTGCAGATAAAAAAACAACAACAAATAAACGCCTTTCAAAAGGAAAATGCACTTTAAAGACTAAATTTATTCCTTATTTATAAAAAAATAAATAGGCAACTCTATTTCCTTAAAGTCTCCGCCAAATAATGGTAATTAATTAATTTCTTCTTCAAAAAGACAAGGTTATAAGTTAGACACGTATTGACGTTGACTTCATGGAAATGGAAGTGATATGCCTTGTTATCTATTTGTTTTTACCAAATCTAGATTTATATTTTTGCTTTTTAATGTTTTTTACTGTTTTTTTTTTAAGTTTGTGGCTTCTGTTATAGATTTCAAATACATGTTATATATTCTATATAACTATACATAAATATTGTCACGCCTGTAGGAATAGAAGAATATGTCCTAGAGGTTAAGAATGTGGAGTAGCTTTACTAGTTACACTTTCTACTTAGGTCGTGATTATCTAAGCACCTGGTAGGTATCCTCCTGAAGGCAAAAACCTATCCATGGGGAGGATGAGATAACAATGAATAATAAACAGTATGACTATGGAATTACTAAATACAATAACTTTCACTAATCTCACCAATATATTTATATTCTACGTGAGAATAAAAATTAAACTATTAAGCACGTGTCAAAGTCTTTCGTAATGACTTTTACTTGGTTAAAAGTAATACAAAACAATGCAGCGAATTATAAAACTAATAAATTAATATGTAAGCCAAAGTTGCCCTATAAGCGCAATATATATTTAATAAAATACACAAACAAATACACAAATAAAACCTTTGCAACTTTTTTTCATTTCTTACAGCTCTTACCATAAAAAATATCAGGTTATTACAGTTAACCCTTACATTTTGAGTTTTAAATATTTCTGCATTTTGGTACATCATGATTCCGAATGATCAACAATTTGTCGCTCAGTCTGTTGGCAGGTAAGTTTTCTGCAACGCAAACTATTTAAACGATTTTTTTTTGAACAAAAATTATTTACTTGTTTTAACTGCTAGAAAAATTTTAGGATTTTTAAAATTTTCTTCTTTTGTACTTATTTTGGGGCAAAACACATTTAAATGACAATAAAACCTAAATATTATGTTAACTAGTATAAAAATTGTAAAAACCAAAGATAAACGGCCGTATTCACTGTTATGATATTAATTACAGTTAATTAACTGCAGTTTACAAACTATTATTAGTTTGTTATTTACTACGGCCAGTGTGGAGAAAAGACTACGGCTAAGTAACTACTAATAACAAATTGGTATTTTGTGGAAAGTAGGAATATTTTAGTTCAACATCAACCCTGTCCTTTTCGCCTTACCACTCTGTATGTCTTAAAATAGCTTAGTTAAATCTACATTAATATTAAAACGTAATAATAATGTATTAATTTTGTTTCAGATTTCAGCTATTACAGCATTTTGCCGAGTAAGTACATATTTTTTTTTTAACTAAGTAGATACTAGAAAACAGCAAACTCAATTTAGAATAAAAAATTTTAAATGTAAACAAATTAAATTGGTTGAGACCACATATTTGTTGTGAAAGTGGTTAGTCGATTTCACATTCTTACAGGTAAGAATACCTAATTCTTGTTGTTTTGGAATTAGGCGACATGGTGACATTTTATGTATTTTATCGACTGCAGTTTAGGTACCGCTCCTGGATTTGGAATCTATAAACCGCCAATAGTGCTAGCGGTGTGGGAGGAAACTACAAAAGTCACTCCCTATCTACTAGAATTTTCCTAAAAATCAAACAATGCATCCAAAGCTTAAATATGTTATAGTGTAAAAAATAAGAATTAGACCACGTATCACTTCAAATTTAGTACTAGACAATCTCTAACTGAAACCAGCCAGAATAATGTTGTCACTCTGAGCTAGATCAATGGACATGAGTACTCTAAAGGGAACCTCATTGCGAACAATTTAGCAAGGAGGAGTGCGGGCTACAAATATGTTAGCCCTCGCCCTTCTACCAAGCTTACATTGTCTGCTGTCGTGGACCTTATCAAACAGCACTTTCTCCAAAACTTTATACAGTGCTGGAATGAAACTACGAATTGTAGACTGGCCAGAGAGTCATTACCTCATCCTGTCGAGGAAACAGCAAAAAAATTTAAGGCATTGACCAGACAAAATCTCCGAACAGCTGTGAGAATCTTAACAGGTCACTGCCAATTGCGACATTATCTCTTTAGGATGAAATTAACAGAATCGCCGCTATGCAGAGGCTGCGAACAAGAAGAGGAAACAGTAGAACATATAATGGATGACTGCTCTGCTTTTTCTGAAATCAGGAGATCCGTGTTGTGCGAGTACTGGCTTACACCAGCCGATGTCAGGAAGATCCCCCTCGGGAGCCTCATCACATCACCTATTTTAAATCACTAGGCCTGGTGACAGCCTGAGGTGAGAATATCCCTTCACACGGGAGGATGCACAAGCACTAGCTCGCCCCTTCCCAAATTTCCAGATCCTGTATAAATGTAATTAAACACTTACTTGACTTTTCCGGCAATAAGTTTATTTCTCGAATGTTTGCATGTGTACAGATTATTATCATTATCACTAGTAAAACCCGTTATTAACCTGTATTTGGTTCTAAAAATAAAATTGGAAAAACTGATATTGTCAAACATAAAATTGATACTGGTGATGCACGTCTAATTCGACAATACCCCGTCGGCGGCCCCAAGCTGATAAGGAAGAGGCAGACAGAGCCCTTAAAGAAATTATTCGAAATGGCATAGTCACTAGGCCTGGTGAAAGCCTGAGGTGAGGATATCCCTACACACGGAAGGTTGTACAATGGGCCATATGTGGCCTCAGTGCTGGCAGAGCACTAGCTCGCCCCTTCCCAAATTTTCAGATCCAGAGATTCCAGACAGACACGTCCAACTATTTTATTGTAGTAAATGCCGTATAGTGATGTGTGGAGTTGTGCGATTGCTAGCATAGCCAATAGCCCTATCCTCACAGACTGAAAGTGGTATAGTGTTACACTCTAGTTGCTGTTGATTTTGGGCACATCTGTTTCGAAAATTTTAGTATAGCTAATTACAAAATTTACAATTTTCTTGTAAACGTCGATATAAGACCATAACATACCTATTGCTCCTACAAATATTTTAAGCTCAGTTAGTAAGTCTTAAGTATTATTTATGTCTGTTAGATAGCTCCAAATTATCTGTTTTTCGTATGCCGCAGCTAATCCTGTGCTTTTATTTTATAAATACAAGAACGCTTGTTTTACAACAAAATTAAGGCAGCAAAATTGCAATCGTTTACTTGTTGATTAGTGCGGTACATTCTTAACTCCTTGTCTTTTCCAACCTCAGTACTTGGGTTTAGCACAAATTTTCGCATCAAAATTCTAAAATGTTAGGCGGTTAGCTCATCGGTATTTAAAGTATTAAATACATTAATTATCACCTAGTGCACAAAGGATGAACATTAGATATTACAAAGATGTTGATTGGAGGAACCTCGTCGAAGACTAAAAAATTTACTCCTCCAAAGAACTCTTCTTCGAGGTTCTTGTTTTGTCGTAACCAGGTGTCAATCATCCATGGCCATTAATAAGAAATTATTTAAATTTCATCTACGATCAGCAATTAAATCTGCCGTCATTTTTGTCTTATTACTTAGTCACAAAAAGTTTCCTAATAGAAGCCATATACCAGTAGGTCGACCATACTTCTGTATGAGTAATTTTAAAATATTGTGTATCGTAGCTCCATTTATTAATCTGACTGCAACTTTATTATTCTCATAGTAAATTTAATGTCTATATCTTAAATGAAACTTTGGTGCTGTCATATGTGTCTGTCTGTATGCTTTTGCGCGATAGACTTGAAAAGTACTGAGTGAATTTTCTTATAGCATATTATAACAACAGTTATATAGAGTGTTTCCTGAGAAAGATTTTAGTATATAGTAGGTTTGGATTTTGTTTTAATTGTGAAATACAACGATATTAGTTCAACATCTCAAAAAAAACGTTGTCACAATCTTTTGAGTTAAAACAAGTTCCTTTTTTGATTGATCTACTAGAAACTTTTCAATGTCTATCTTTGTCTATCTTCGATGTAGATCAAAATTGCTGTTATATCAATAAATAAATATATAAATGAGTAATCGCAATATAAAAATTTCCGGGTAAGAAACTCAATCAAAGCGAAGGTTTTGATCACTTGCTTGAATTTCGAATAGATGGCAGTGTAAGTTAATTCATATCATGAATTGATACCTAGATTACGGAGACACCCATTATATAGCATTGTATTACGCTTAAGTTAAGAAGATTATTTGGATTTGTGTTTGCCCTGAAATATGGTATTGAATATAATTTAAAAAAATTGTCAATAAAAAATAGAAAAAACTGGAAAAAATTATAAAAAAATGAAAAATGATCAAAACCAAATAAAAGATCAAATTTGTAGAACTAGACAAAAAATTTAAAAAAAAGTTGTTGAATCAGAAAAACTTGTTCCAACTCGCGTTTTATAACCATCCTAGAATCGTTTTAGAATTAATTAGTCCGCAAGATCGTACCAAGAATCGTTCTAGGTAGTAGACTTTTTAAAACATATTTATAATATATCAAGAAGTCTTTGCCGACTTGTTAGGAATAAAGTGGGTTGTATTGGGGTGAACGGCAAACGAAAATTGTACTCTTTTAAGTATTTATTACTTTCCAAGCTTTCGTGAATGTATATTCACATTATCAGGGAAGCTACAATATTAAAAACGTGGTTGAAAACCTTATCTGTATAAAAAATGTATGTATAAAAAAACTCTACTTACAATTAATGAGATTATTTCGTCTATGATTGTAAAACACAAACTATATAATTATTTAAGACATTTAAATCTTAGATTCTTTAACATTACTATAGGTTAACCCATGGAGGGTTAACCGGTCACTTTATCATCTGTTCGAAGTCGTTTGTCAAATGCAAATGTCTATTCTCGCATGGAACACTGACAGACAATGTTACACCACAGAACTAGAGAGGGGAAAAATTTCAGCAGGTGGTCTTAGTTAACTGAGGTAATTATGTAAATTTATTTGCGGTTAGATGAGATCTTCTTTTCCCTCTTTTTATTTCTGGGTGGGGCCCCTTTTCTGGTTTCTGACCAAAATGCTCAGGGATTATATGTTTAATGAGACCATTTAGTCACTTTTTTGTGACAGAATACAGGCTAATGAGATCTTCTGTCCTTGTACTCTCCTTCTACTCACCACAACGAAAAAATCTCCGGATAGTGCTCCTTTCTACAATTATTAGCAAACAAACTAAAGAATTCTCTCCCTAGGGTAGTAAAGGGGAAAAAAGCTCAGGATGTAACTTTTGTAGGTTAATAGAGCCATTAAGTCACTACTCTGATGACAGATTATTGGCTAATGAGACCTTCTGTCCTTTTTCATCCTTTGTTTTCCAAACCTGGGTGAAAACTTTACTTAGAACTGAAGATAACTATGTTACGAAAAATGTTGTTTTGTTCTTCAGCAAAGAAGGAGGAAAGGAGTCTCAACATATGGTATTGACTAATGAGATCAATAACCATTTGCAGGCTGACAGTGGGGACTAGCTAATGAGACTAACTGTCTTGCTCCTCCTCCTTGTTCCCCGAAAAACCAACTATTGGTGAAACTAACACTCAAAAGAGATGCAATTTTTCGTTTATTAGTTATTTAGCATGACTTAAGACTAAAGGGGACAAGTTGTAATATTTGGTGGATTAGTCAACTATTAACGAAGAATCATTGAAATTTAAATTTCTATCAAATTTTTCCAAAGTAAGTAAATAGGAAAAGATTTCACTAAGATGACTAATGTCTGATCTCTTGTTTATTGTATTGTGACATTTCCAGAAAAAGCCTCTTGGTCAGATTTCTTTCGATGTCAAGGATTTTAACTCTTTCAAAGTTCATATGATGATCTTCTTGATTAACATGTGTGGCTACCATGCATCTTTCTGGATGTAGTCTAATGTCACACCTATGTGTCTTTGAGACACTGGGAAGTTTGACCTATATAGACTTTATTGCAGCCTTCACAAGGGATGCTATAAACTACATCTGAAGATGATGTGAGTGGTGTTTTATCTTTAAGTTTAGAGAAAAGATACTTTTAAGGCAAATGGCAACCTGCACTAGCACACTTAATAATGTTCACCAGTGTTGCCATTTTTCTTAAAAGTATCTCTTTCTATTGCGCGTTAATAAGACAAAGATAGTAAGTCTTTCTAGGTTAAACCTGGCAACTACGCTTCATTCTAATCCTGTATTGGTTCTACTTGCATATACGTCAAAATGACGTCAATTCCATATGAATGCAAATCCAGGTATAGTTCGTAATATTTCTACGGAACCAGAAATTTGAATTTGAGACTGGGCAACCATGATAAAAGTTTCTGTTTGTAATAGTATATTACGTATCAAGAGTGGTAAATAGGATATTACGTACGAGTGGAAAAGTTACGCACGAAGCCGCGTAGCGGCGAGTGCGTAATTACACGAGTACGTAATACCTCTTACCACTCGAGTTACGTACTATGCTTTTTCTACGACTCAATATTTTAATTTTAATTCTAAATATTTGACATCTCTTAAAAAATATATGACGAAATTTGCCGTTTAAAATAACATTTATCAAAGTAGTGACAATAAGTAACATCCTAGATTAAATAATAATTTAAAATGTAATGTATGTTGCCTATATCTGTTTTATTTTTATTTTATTTTTTAATAAAAACTATTATATATTTATGTTTTTAAATTGACTAAAAGTTTGTAAATAGACCAAATAAAGTAGTACGTACATAAAATTTTTATTGCAATTTGATTAAACAAAGAAATTTAAGTTTTCTTATCTAAACGCACATGTATGTTATGAGATCTCATTACGTGCATGTTATTGTTAAATGTCACTTACACGGAATGTCTACAGTGCGATTTTTGACGTTTACAGTCATGGGCGTAGAAAAAAGCATTTACAGACTGTTTAGCAAGCACTGGTTTATTGGCAAAAAATAAATTTCTTCTAGATCAGCTTGTCCAAATCATGCTTCTAAAATCTCATTTTTATTTGCCCTAATACCATACAGTTTTTGGCACGTATTAACCTGTTTTTGTAATTCTTAAGCACATAAAAGAACAAAACCCACGAAAAGACATGTTTTTAAAAAATATATTAAATGTTGTTTTTTAATATTATATTTTAATTTTTTGTCCAACTTTGGATTTATATTAGTCGAACTTTCCAGCATTACTTATTTGTAGAAAGTCTTACAGTATTCCTGAGTTGAACATTACTTAATATTAGCAAAGCATACAATGTGCAGAAATATTAAATTGCTTATTAAATTATTACATATCAAATGAATTTCATCTGTCATAGTAATGAAATACGCCGCTTGTTAATTATCATTGAGTGGAATTTAATTTGAATTAACTCTATGATTAACAAAGCTAAATCTGTAATAAGGTAAGCTACTACCATTAATATCTTTTATACAACGCCTGCTCTGGAAGTTGACTTTTCGAGCGCAGTATGTCATCTCCGAAGTACACAATAGTCGCATACTTGACTATATGTATTTCATAAACGCACATGTTTGGTTATGACCACATAACTACACGGATTCCGCCTAAACTTTCTGTCGTTTTTATTTGACTAGAGAGACTACTCGATCAGTCCTAACCCTTTTTAATTTATGTCACAACTGTCACAACGCAACTGTATTAAACGCAAAAAGAAAGTGTAGGCAATTAAAAAAAGTGTACTATTTAAAATAATGGTCGATTTAACAAGATGTTTAACTCCACCTGAACTAGTTGAATCAGCTAAAAATGCAACAACAAATTTATTGCCAGATGTGTCAAAAGAAAAAATTATTTGTTATATTCCTCTCAAATTCTACTTCCAGAGCAGTAGTTGTATAAAGTATTGATCCTAACACTTGCGGAAATTAACTTTCCCGCACTTAAACTGCTTGCCCAAACTCCGCTTCGCGTCGTTCGGGCATCGGCAGTTCGCGTGCGGGAAAGTATAACTTTCCGCACTTGTTAGGATAATAACTATTAAATCATGTAATTCACTGCATAGTCTCATGTACCTAAACTTTGATCGAAATATATTCATCGATACTTAAACTATCATCATTTTAAAAAATTTTGTGGGTAAATACACTTTGACAGTTTTTTATAGTATCATATTGAGACCAAGTTTATAAACAGAAACCATTTAAATCTGCAATTATTCAAAGTTTCTTTGTATCTTTTTTACTAAGATACCTACCTTATAGAGATCGAGGACATTTATCCAACAACTCAAAACAACTTAAGCTGTCATTAACCAATCAAGATTTGCAAAAAATATTCCATGGGGTTCTAGAGACAACCGAGTTATTAAAAAAACTTCTAGAACAATTCATAAATCTCTATATTTAGCAGACCATTAAGGAACAGTTTTGCTTGTAAAATTCACGTGCTAGGGACCAAGTAATCGGTAGAGAGCAAAATATATGGAACACAACATTATTAAAATATGCGCATATATATTATATATGCATTACTTTTAGTACAAATATGCAGCATGTTAAAAATAGTCAAGGGTAATATAACAAGACCTTGATTATAGTCGGCTATTTTTGTGGTATCTAGATTTCGAAAATATTTTAGTATCAATTTGTTGATAACAAGACCTTGATTATAGTCGGCTATTTTTGTGGTATCTAGATTTTGAGAATATTTTAGTATCAATTTGTTGAGACATAATTTGACACTAATAATCTGATTAAAGCCCGAGAGCTTTAGCTCGAGGGCTTTAATCTGTGATTATTAATGTCAAATTATGTCGAAACAAATTGTAAAATATTCGAGAAATTTAGCAACAACAAAAATAGCAGACTATTAATCAAGGTCGCGTTATATTTAGGCAGATTATTTCCTGAGAAGACAAATTTTTGACATTTATATTTGACGTGACTATTTCTCTAGTGCAATAGTCGCTGATATTGTTCTAGTGCAATAGTCGCTGATGTTTGATTCTGATTGGTCCGATTTCAAAAAATTATGACATTCTATTGGTTAATTTGAATTGAAGGAAATAATCGCTGATATTGTTCTAGTGCAATAGTCACTGATATTTGATATTTGATTCTGATTGGTCCGACATCTCTGAAAATAAAATTTCTTTTACACTTTATTTAGGCTTAGAACTAAAACCTTCGGTTAGAGTTATCTCAAAAAATAATAGTTTACTAAAAATCAATAGTTCCGGTCTCCTAACCGAATAAAAATATAAGACAGGGCACAAATAAAGTGACTTAGAGTTTGATGTTTCAATTGTCGATTTGACAAATCTTCTCTCTCATAAACGTCATGTAACATGTGCTTAAGGAGGAAGTAAGTAAATGTCATATCTGACGGGATTTGAGTTCATTATAACGTTTCGCTTCCTTACCACTTAAGCATCCAATAGCTTAAGTCGTTAAAGCATGCCTGCGTATAAGGCAGTGATGGTGGGTTCGAGTCCCACTGGATGTGACATGTTTTCAATTTCTCCTTAATGTCATTTTAATAATTTCTTGTTTTTATAATTTCTAAATTTCAAAAATTTCAAAAAACGCTATTTTAGTATTTTATCTTTTATTTGAATACATAAAAAATTCTATTTTTATTTGTTAATTTATTCCATGTTTACAAGCCATTTGAAATTGACGTGTCAGTGTATTTTGTTACAATGGAAAAAACAAATATCATACAGTGCAAAAAATATTTGTTTTGTACGGTTTATCAATAACGGAAAGTCATAGAAAAATTGTGAAAGTATCCAAGTAATCTGCTCCTTCATTTCTCACTTGCATCGATGAGTTTTAGCGTTTAAACGTGTTCGTACAAGCATCGAAATTGAACCACGTAGTGGACGTCCAAAAAGTGCAACAACACCAGAAATCAGTGAGCAAGTCTATGATATTGTTCTAAAAGAACCAAATGGACTAAGCGTAAAATTGCTAAGACCATAGACATCTCAGATTGATGGAGTACTCCATTTTTTACACAGAGGATTACATATAAAAAAAGCTTTTCGGAAATTTAGTGCCGCATTCGTTCACAATTCAACAAAAATTGAATAGAAAGCAAATATTTCATGTAATTTGCAGCGAGATTGTTTGCCGTTTTATAACTATGGATGGGAATTGGATCTACCATCATGATCCCCAATTTAAAATAAGAACGTTTTCAGTGGAGTAAAGCTTCAAAACAGGTGAAGTAAGAACGATTAACCAAAAATGTTATTGCATCAGTTTTTTGGGATGCAAAAGGATTTTGTTGATTGATAAAAAAGGTAAAACAATTAAGTAATAATATTGCAAGATTTGGACCAGTTAAAATACAAAATTCGTCAAAAAAGACCTGGTTTACAATAGAAAAACAATCATTTTTCATCAAGGAAATGCATGTGTTGACACTAGTTTGGTGACGATGGCTAAATTGAACGAATTAAGGTACGAATTGCTTAAATACTTACCGTGTTCACCACATTATCCTTTAAAGAAGTCCTCTTCGGAAAGCGTTTTTTGTCAAATGAAGAAGGTATTGCAGCCGTGGAACAGTATTTTGCAGAAGTTCCGAAAAATCATTACAGAGATTTTAAAAAATTACTAGAGGATCATTGGATCATGTTCAAGCTGAGGTAGATTCTTTTAAATAAAAAAAAAAAAACAATTTCAATAAAAAATACATATTCTATCATTTTTGCTTTTAAAACTTTTTTTAAAACCTGAGAGAAACTATTACTTTTTGGTTTATTTTTAGGTCAAAAAATCTTATTTGTCGGACTGAGCCAGAAAATAATGGTCCGACAAAATGAGATTTTCTGACCCAAAAATAAACTCGAAATTACTAAATTCTGGCCGGTTTAAAAAAAAATTGTACGTATGACGTCCCAAAAGTGTTTTTCTGGACTCGCAGGCTTGCAGGACTCGCCTCAGGCTCGCCCTGTAATTGCCCACTCGTCCAGTAAAAGACCACTTTTGAGACTTGTTACGTAAACTACTATAAACCAACCTGTAAATAGAAATAATTTTCAAGTTCAGCACATGATATTCATTAATGTTTACTGTTAATTAGTGTTAATCTGTGGTATTCACATCCGTTCTCTGACAAAGATGTATGTACTTGCATACTTTACCAGTAGTTTACTGCTAATGTGGTTGTTTTCATTAAGAGAGAAATGTGATAAGTTTAAATGAACGTACACCGTATCTACATCCTCCAGTTATCTAATAATTTTACAAGTTTTCTATGTTTCCTTTCTAGTTTGTCAAGAAAAGTATGTGTTACTGTAGATCATAAATCCAATTTGTTCACTTTAACTGTTCTCTCCGAGTGTTATTCTTGTGGAGTATACTTTTTCAATTAACGCCATTCTTACCACCTCTTTGTCTGTTTTTACTTCAACGTATAAGTGTACTTTTCTTGTGAGTTACTTTCATCTTTTTATAATTAAAACTATTTGTAACAGTTTTCTCTTCATAACTTAATAGATTTTTTTTATTTTTTCTCGGGTATTAGGGGTGCTCTACTTTTATGGATCAGTGCATTTCTCAGTGACCGTAAAGATTAATAACTCTTTAAGTGTACAAAAAGAAGTTTTAAGTGGTGTACCGCAGGGATCCGTGCTCGGACCAATTTTTTTTAATATGTATACATCGGACATCCGGTCGGCGGTTAAAATGGACCTCTCCATGTATGCAGACGACACTAAAATTTATGGTAAAGTGGACTATCATAATGAGATTCAAACCGATCTTGATCGCATTTTTTCGTGGAGTAGCTGCACCATACAAATTGTTTCTGCTACTTATGTCAATCATTTTAGAATTTTGTTAGGTAATATTTAGTTCACTATTTGCATGTAAAGAGTTTTATAGGAACTTAGTTCCTCAACTTTTATCTTGTATTATAATAATAATATTATTATATAAAAGTCCAGTAATATGAGGTAACCTAGTGATGCATTTCCTAACAGCTAGAAATATGAAACTTGGACTATCGCTAGAGGTTACATTAAAAAAGAAGCATGTATTCAGAGATAATATAGCTCATATATGCATTACTTTTTAAAAACTAAGATTTAGATACTGTCAAAAAATGTAAGCAATGTAAATATAAACAAAAATTGATATTGGCTATCTCTTTGGCATTCCCTTTATTAATTTACCCATATATTTCTACTGGTTTACATTTTAATGTTTATACACAACCCAAAAATTAATTTTTTATTAATTAAAAAAATATGCATTTAATAATTTTTTAAATCCTTATCACCCCGCAATGCAAAAACCGTTTATTTAACAAATATGTTAATTGCTTTCTGTTGTAACGTTAATTGTTCATCAGAAAAAATCAAAGTTTAATTTTTCATTAATTTTACAAATTCTTACGATAATTTTTAAAGTTAAATTTTGTAACGTTAGATCGTCCGAACAGTTATGTTTCTTGCTAGCTTAACAAAGTCGTGGGTTACCTTTAAAGAGTATTTTTTATAGCAGTCTCCCTTAAACATGTAATTAATGGCGCCAAAGTACAAACTTAACAAATTATACCCAAACACCAGTCTTAAAAGATTTGTTAGAAAATGTAATTATCTTAAACAAATTGTTTAAAAAGAAAATAATGAAAACTTTTTTATTAAAAACTTAAAGTTGTTGTTTAAAGAATTAATTTTTCTTTTACCTTTATGATGAAGTCTTCAGAATTCCATAAATTGGCTCAAATGACGGTAAAATTTCTTTAGGAATGTTTTTTCGTTTAAATTCAAATTCGAGACTAAATGTCTTAGAATTATCGTTTACAAACTTTTTCCTATTCTTTACAAAATTGCCGAAACTTATCCAATCTAGTAATTGTTGTTTACAACCAAGACTTTGATGAATAATTAACAAAAACTGATTTTTAGCTAAGTTTAAACTCTTTGATTTTGGTAACAGTAAAATATTACCCTTTTAAGACACTCACAATGAATAAAATATTCAAAGGAATATTATTTAAACCAACTAACTGGTATTTCAAAGAGGCTAATACAGGAGTGTCCATGAATGAACTAAATTGTCTGGCTTACCAACTCGTAAAGGAACGAGAATTATTTATAGTCTAGTCCACAAGTTCAAAAACGTGTTAAATAGAAATAAAGCTCCTAAAAATATGTGCCATAGCTCAATCAATTCGGAATGACGTGACGTCTAGAAAAATGTATTCTAAGGGTATATTAGCACATAAAAAATTGCGATTGTTATTAATAAAATAAGATAAAAAACAGGTATTTAGTTTTTCGTTAATAAGTTTTAAAATAATGATATTTAAGGAATTTTGAACAAAGATCCTGAAAGAGGAGCAAATTTTCAATAAAAAAGTCCCAACTGCCGGAACTCTAATCTCCATTATTTATAATTTTAATTTGACGTTGAAAATAGTGCTCCGCTCGGCTTTTACAGCATTCGCGCTTCCGCTAAACGGGGTTTATCAGATAAAATATTTTTTTTATGACATGAAATGTGATTTTAAAAATTCCAGTATTTTCCTAACACTTGAAAGAATCTAATTCAGTTGGAAAAATCATTTTGTCACTATTTTTTAATAAGTTATTCAATTGTTAACAAACAATTTTTTTCCTAATCTCTGTTGGCATAAACAATGGGATAAAAGTTATAAATAATTGGCCTAAAAATTTGAAACTTCGTGGAGCCCTTTTCATATGTGTATACTTTACAAGATACTGCAATAAATGTTCATAAAAGTTTATTATACTTTCTAATATCATACGTCACGTTAACTGTAGCGCCTACTTAACTTGCCAATTAAAAAAATGATATATCTTTTAAACTATTGGAGATATGATAAAGGACATTCACGTCTTTTTTATAGAAAATAAATTTCTCTTTCAAATAATTCTAAGACCAAGTTTGTATTTATTGTTTATCAGATACTACATGCATTTATTTATAAAAATTCTGTATTTTTTTTTACTTTTTCGCAATATTTTGCAATAGTTATGAAAAATCATAATTAACAAAATAATAAACTTTTATGAACCTTTATCGCAGGATCTTGTAAAGTATACATATGAAAAGGGCTCGACGAAGTTTCAAATTTTTAGGCCAATTATTTATAACTTTTATCGTTTATGCCAACAGAGATTAGGAAAAAATTTGTTTGTTAACAATTGAATAACTTATTGAAAAATAGTGACAAAATGATTTTTCCAACTGAATTAGATTCTTTTAAGTGTTAGGAAAATACTGAAATTGTTTCAAATTTTTAAAATCACATTTTATGTCATACAAAAAATATTTTATCTGATAAACCCCGTTTAGCGGCAGCGCGCGAATGCTGTAAAAGCCGAGCGGAGCACTATTTTCAACGTCAAATTAAAATTATAAATTTATAAAGTTTGGACTTTTTTATTGCAAATTTCCTACTCTTTCAGGATCTTTTTTCAAAATTCCTTAAATATCATTATTTTAAAAGTAATTAACCAAAAACTAAATACCTTTTTTTTTATCTTATTTTGTTAATAACAATCGCAATTTTTTATGTGCTAATATATCCTTAAAAAACATTTTTCTAGACGTCATTCCGAATCGAATGAGCTATGGCACATATTTTTAGGAGCTTTATTTCTATTTAACACGTTTTTGAACTTGTGGACTAGACTATTATATAAGAAAACGATGTGATATATCGTTACAATTTACAGAATTAAAAGTGATATATGGCGAGTAAAAAGAAGTTTTGGACTTATGTTGTTTTTTTTATGAAGAGTTATTTTGCAATTTTTGATACCGTTTAAGGTCATCTAACTTTACAATACCGATTAAAGCTTCCCCTTTCTTTTCCCTATAGGCAAGGGTATAGGATGCTGCGAAAAGAGCATAAGGGTGTGAAACTTCAATTTGCATTTTCCCTCCAGCGCTTCAAAACTCCCAATATTTGATTAATTCTTCAAAATTCACTGTTACTCGTAGTAACTTTTAGCTTCTTCTTTTTCAAGTTTGATTAAATTAATTTGATTGAATTAACTAGTACCTACTTTATTTCTAATATTTATTTTTTACGTATTTTTTATCGATTTGAAAATAGTATATTATTCAACGAGCATATAGTGGTAGCTATTATTCACGGGGATAAAGTTTAAAACACTCGCCTGTGGCTTGTGTAATTCATGTGAGTGAATAATAACCATTATATACGAATAGAATCCCATACTTTGTCCACAACAAAATTGATAAATACACAACTTTATAATTCTAAATATGCCTGAATATAGTCGTAAAAGGTAGATCTATACTTTATACATCAGTTTCGTTTGTACACATCAATCCACGTTTAAAAATATCTGGTAGGTTGTTTTTTTATTTATTCGCGTTGGTATTGGTTTTTGTCATGTTGGTGTTTGAAAGTTACCAAGTGACTGCAAGTCAGAAACTGACAAGCTTGACAACAAATAGCTTAAATGTAATTGTTAGTTATATTAAAAAAATTTAATATGCTCACAAAAATTTGTGTAGACGGAAATGCTCTACATGTTATTTACAAAAGATATCTGAGGTTTTTAATGAGGGTACTAATTGTGTTTTATACAAGATTATTCCAATGTTTTGGTTAGCAAATGGTTCCAAACATTTTTTAATTTCATTAATAGTTGTAAGGTACTTACGCCTAATAAGGCCCTGTTCCTAAGATGGCCCACTTTCAACATTTTGTACTTTTAAAAGTTCGAATGAGTTTAAATTTCGCGGCCATGTTCGGTTAGTGTCATAGACAAAACTTCAACTTCATATATAAGGAAGAGAGTCGTCATTTTTGCAGGGTTGACAGTTTTTTTAGTGCCGTTGCAAAGGACTGACGATTTATAACATTGTAATTTAAAACTTTTTAATATTTTCTTAAGAAAACAAGAAGTTTTCGTGTTTTTTTAAAATACAATGTTACTTGGGTTTATGGGCACTTGACTCAAGATTGAGTTGTTTATATTATTTGTTAATTTTCATTTATAAAAAGTAGTTCTCGTGACGGGGTAAATTTCCCTATAAAGGCCCATCACATCCTATGATGGCTCGGGCCAGTCGCAGATATGAGACAATTCATTAGTTGTTTTTTGTGGTACCACGAGATATGTATTGGGCTGACTAAGAACGACGTAGAGAAATTCTTGTGTTTAGAATGTAATTAAGCGCCTATTACGCTTTAGATTTTTGTAGGTTCCCATTTTGCTGTTTTTTTTTCTATACGCCTAATAAGGCTTCTAATAAGGCCCACTTAAATTTTTGAAAAAAATATTTAGTGTTTAAATAATCATGTTTTTTCTTAAAGTGATTATTAGCATAATGCCACAAAATTGTTATTTGTTGAGTCTATTTAGAGATTTTTGTTTAGTAGGTAAATTAAGTTTTGCTAAGTCTAAGATGGCCCACCGTCCAATTTGTGACAGAAATTTTTTTTGTATCAGACTGATTACCTAAGAATATCATATATTAGCTTAAATTTTACATAAATACATATTTTTTGTTTTGATAGGGTTTATTGATTACATAATTAATATCGGGCTATGATAAGTGCCTATGTTCCTAACAAAGCCCACTTTAGAGGTTTTAAAAAACAATTATTATCTTAACGAATTGTTTCCAAACATGTTGATTTCTATTTGCACTTTATTCACTAATAACTCACCTATGTTGTGATAAAGGCAGTTTTCACAAATATATATTTCTTTTTCAATTATTAAAATTTAACAAAAAATGGGCCTTAATATGAAGTTAATTGATACATAAAATACACATTAACATTTTTATACATTCAAAGTACTGATAATTTGTTAAAACAATTCACTCAATATTTTACAATGAGATAACCGAGAATTAAAAATATTTTGTAAATATAATATTTTCTTTTATTAATAAAGTGGTAATGGTCCTTTTTATAATTAAAATATAATTTGATGAGACAACGATAAATCAACGTTTCATTCATTGATCCATGCCCCATGAAATCACATTTTAATTTTCTTTAATAATTTTTTTAAATATATCTTGTTTTTTAGGTTATCTTAATTGCATTCGAAAAATCTTAAAAAAAGATTATATTTGTAGTAAAGAAGCGTTGAATAAAAGGAAGAAAGATAAAGCAGATGCAAACGAGAATCTTCGTCAATATAGTTATCAACTAAATAGTAAAAAAACTCGATAACCTTTTCATTATTTATTTCAATATTGCAAAAATCAAATGCGAAACAGTCACCCACATTATTTGGTTCCAAAAAAGTTAAACCCAATGCAATACATTACTTACTGGACTCCCTATATTTTTATATTCATTCATGAGTCCTAAATGCTGTATTATTCTAATCCAACTTTGGACCAAATGAAATCTGCATCCTATTACATTAAAATTTGACCAGATTCTTTTTACAGCCAAATGAATTGATTGTTCAAAATCCACTTCAACATATTTTGGTTTAAAACTTAATAAATTTTGTTCATAGTAACTTATTATCAACTTAAACATAGATAAATATGTTTCTTTATGATCTTTCGGTACCTAATAAACAAAATACTAGTAGAACATAGTGACCATTTTTTACGTCATGTAATGTGAATAACTGATAAAAAAAATTAGGTGCGTAATTAAAAGTTCCGTCTACATAATTTTTTCGCAAGAACAAAGAAATTTGACATTTGTTGAACAAGAAAAAATGATAATGTTGCTTGCTGGGTTGTTTGCTAGTATGAAATTTTTATTTTTAGGCGTCAAGATTTCTAAGTCATTCACTAATTTGAGTGTCTTATCTATGTTTTTAGGCAAAGTAGGAATAATCTCTCGACGATGATGATATATACACTTACGTATGTTATACACATCTTGTGTATTTAAAGTTTCCAAACACATAGGATCTAATTCTCTAAGAATTATTTTAGATGGTTTTTTGCTTAAATCATTTACTGCCTTTCTTTTAACGCTATTTGATATTGCTTGACGTTGCAATGTTTCATTAGCAGGACGGTTTTTGAGATATGCTTTTCTGAAACAACAAAAAATTATTCAGTGACAATGAATTTATCATTTGTATTTATAAATTATGTAGGTAAACAATACCCAAAGTTTGGCACTGTACATAATTGTAAGAAAAATCTTTTTACTTACCAGTAATTACAGAAATAGCTTCATCTGTAAAGATTTTGGACGTACAATTTTTACGTACACACCTCCACTTAACTCCACGTTCTGTTTTTCTAGATTTATATAATTTACACTTTTCATAAACTAAAAGCACTTTACCGCGTTGGCTTAATATGGTTTCCATATTACAAGTTATGTCTAACAGTACAATCGACAGAATGGTGAATGAAAATATTGTTTTGGGTAAATGCAATTAACACAAAACATTTCATAGAAAATCATAATTAGAGTAATATAATCTGCCCCGGCAATAACAGGAATTATTTAAGCTGAGCGGAGATCTGCCCTAGGATTAACTTGACCATTTGCGCAGACTCGATTAAAGTAGGTAAAACGGCGGAGCTCTGCCCCGCCCGCAGGAGCAAATAGTGAGTTTTTAGAGGGATGTGACTTGTTATAAAACTTTTTAAATAGTGACATTGACTATCACAAAACCATGAACTTCACATTTTCAAAAACTATATTGTTATAATCAACTTATTTCTGCTTCATCCAATTTTTCAGAGATTTGTGTCGTGGTCATGGATAATGCTTCATATCATTTTGTACAACTAAACAGACCAACTTCATTTTTAGCTAAAAAAGAGGTATTGCAGGAATGGTTGAGCAGCAATAAAATCGAATTTGACAAAAAAGTGGCAAAAAATCAGTTATACACAAAAAAACGGGTGTGGCAGTCAGTGGGAATGCCGGTAGCAGTTATACTTCATAAATTTGTATGGGAATAATTAAGCAAAATCATAATATGATATTCGTGTTCAGCGACCCCAAAAACCTTCTAGTACCGAGTGCACACTTATTTGGTATCGAATTTGCAAAAAATTTATGGAGACGGAGTCCTTCCTAAGCACCAAGTGTCTCGGAGACCATCGTTATCACGATATTCGTATTCAGCGACGCAAAAAAAACCCCGAGTACCAAGTGTGCAGTGATTTTGTGTAAAATTTGCATAAAACCCCAGAAGAAGTGGTAAATACCATGCACCCTGGGCATCAAGTTCCGCGGAGAGTTTCGGCATCACAATATTCGTATTCAGCAACCCCAAAAACCCCAAGTACAAAAATTGAACCCATTTTCAGCAGTACTTACCGAGTTGTAATTTTTCTATGTATTGTTTGTTCGGAATGCACTTTTCAAATGCAATTTTCGAATGCAGAAATGCAATTTCCCATTTTTACATTATAAAAAATAGCGACTAAATTTCGAATTGAGTTCAAAAAACCACATTCCGATCCATCTTACTTTACAAATTTTGGAGGTTTTTCTGATTTTAGTGCTATATTTCCTCGACTACTCTTAAAACTCTATGCGACGCGTCGGTTCCATTACATATGTAGAGATTTTGCCTTTTTAATCTCATACAAATTTTTACCGCAAATAGAAATATAACTTCAGTAATTTAACCATACAAAAGTAACGATAAGACATATGTAGTAGATGAAATTTTCAAGCAATATTAGTCAATATGAACCAAGCATTGGGCTTGACAAAGACAAAAATATTGAATCTTTATATTTAGACAGGGATACAGTTAAAAAACCTTGGACAAAAGCGTTAAGACAATATACCAGACATGTAAAAAAAATTGTCGATAAACAGATAACAATCCGCCTTTGATGATTTCACTGAATAAATCAGATAACGATGATTCTGATATTGGATTTAATAGTGAATTTGATATATAAAATAAAATATGGATTCAAAATACATAATGAACAGATTAACATGACAATTAAATCTGTAGATTTAATTTTTGTTGTTTTTATGATTTTTTTAATTTGTATGTTTTATTTTCCTTTGTACTTTGTTTATTTTTCTATCAGTGTATAAGCTTTTTTGTTGAATCATTGCACTGAAGCTATTAAACACATATTAAATGGATTTTCATTATTTGAAAGCTTAAAAATTATACAAATTATAGCATTTTGTGGAAATTTTTGTCTTTGTTTTACTTATTAAAATAGCTGAAACAAATTGATATGCCATAACGCCGCACCAACTGGAGAGGATCACGAAAAATGCTTTAAATATAGATGGTGTAAAAGGTATCTTCAAAATTTACAAAATGGAATATTTTGTATTTTCTCATATATGGCTGGTCCAATTTTAATGTTTGTTTTTATTGTTTGCTTCCATTTAATTATTATTTTTTTGTAAATACGTTTTCCATGTCTAAATATATATTTTTTAATTTAGGATTATCTTTTTTCTAAAAGTACTAAGTGTTGATGATTTGATGACGTAACCGTGCAGTACGCTGAAAGGGATTACACTATTGTTGCTTTATTTATTGTCGCAAACACTATTATTTTAATAAGGACTTTACAACAGTGCATTTACAACTGAAAATGAGATTAATTGTATATACAGGGCGAAATTCATCGCCCTAACAAGGCCTACTTTAATATTTTTCCACAAAATAAAAGTTAAAATTGTAACAAACAGATGAAATAATAAATATTTGAAGGGGTAAGTTTGAAGACATTTCTAATTTTCCTTTTGTTCGGATTAATTTGAAATTTTTTTTATTAAATTAAATATAAAATAAATTGGACAGGTATTATTAGTCTTAAGAAAACACGTGTATAATGAACGTTTTGTAGAACTGTGGACAAAAAAATTTAGAATTCTTATTTTTTGTTAGCCTGAAGATGACTTAGTAGAGCCGAAACTAATCAGTTACTTCGTTACATTAATTTCAATAAATTAAGATTATGTGGGAAGACTTTAAGTATTATTTCATTTACAATGGAACCCATTCTCGAGATGGATTCCCTCCTTGATCTTGTTAAAGGATTTCATTATATACCTAATACATCTTTGAAAAGTACGTCAAGTACACACTGCATGATAAAACAAAGGAAATAACAATGAAATGTAGATTTTTTCTGTCAATTTAACTTTACTAATAACGATCTTTTAATCGTTATATCATAACCATAACAGAGCAGGTTTTAAATGTACTTGTATAGTATTTTCGACAAAATTGTGAGTTAACAGTTAGTATTTTACTCAAACGTTAAATTTTCTAATCCTTGTTAAGCTCATTATTTCATTTAATCTCTAAGCTGCTATCCTTTGTTTCTTTCAGCGTGAAAAGTTTTTGATTATCATTTTAAACCAGTCTTGCTCGGAGCAAAAAGTTACATTTGATTAAATGAAACAATATGTAACACAAATAAAATGTAGAATTTGCATTTATTATTATAGTTTAATAATGAGAACCATATTCACAAGTTCTAAAACATTCATGTTTTTTTATTCCATTTATAAAATGCTATTTGAAACGTTGTTTGTCTTTAAATATTTGGTAAACAAAAATTTTAACCTATATTACACATGCTCCAAATCTATGGATATTAAAAAACTTAATTTATAGAATGGTTCAAAAGTATTTCATGAACTAACTTTTGTATGCCTGATATGTGGAAAGAGGTAAATGAACAAAAAAATCCAAATAAATCATTTTCATAAAAAAATAGACAATTTAAAATGTATGCAAAAATGCCATTCAACACTATTCATTCTGGTCTTGAAAATCTCTTCGCTAAAGCATATTCCTCGCATGCTTAATTGGATTGAGCTGGCAAGGACAAAACTGGAATATTCTGCTCTTCCAAGAAATTTCTTGTTACTCTGGTTGTATGTATTAAGAGAAAATCAGGACCAATGTCTTGCATATGCATATGCGCAGATTTTAGAACATTTGTAACGAAGCGCTGTGATGATCCAGCAGAACAAGCTCAGTTCTACCGCCAAGTAAAAATCCTGCCCATCCCATAAGTGTGCCTCCTATGTAGCTGTAAATCTCTTGTGTATTTTGCATTCGATTTCTTGTACCAGGTTCTCTCCATACGCATATCCTACGAGAATCTTGAAACAAACCAAACCGAGATTCATCGGTAAAAGGACCTGTTTGCTCCCAAATAACATGTTTTTGTACCGAACGTAGTGGACTGACGCAATTGCCTCGATTTAAAGGTTGGCATAGCCAAGGTCTGAGGTTAACTAAATTACCTTCTCACAACCTTCTGTAGATCGTTTGTCTGGAAATAGTCACATTATGAGCTCTACGTCACTATGTGGTTTCTTCGCGCTTCTTAATGAACATATCGGTCCATATGAAGTGTTATGATCATTGATCGTTCCAAATGCCTTTTTTGAATGCTTTCCATTCGTTCCTCAATCATAACTAAACATTTTTACGTCGAGACATGTTAAAATACCCTTACCCACAGCCCATAAGTATATTGCGTATTTTTTAACCTATAACTCTGTCAGTAAGTGTCAAATTATTGAGGAGTTGTGTTATAGTTTCATTTACTAAACTAGTGAAGTAAGTAAATAGAAACCTGTATTATTATGCTGGTTACCAACAGTTTTTATTAAATTAAACTAACATTTGACATTTCTCAGACAGGACCGTCTGCGAAATCAAATATTTTTGACAACTTGGGTAAAGCATAGTACTTCACTCGAGGAACAAATTGCATATTTAGCTCGTTTTTTTAGCCCCTTCGCTCGCAAGCTCGCTCATGGGCCAAACACACTCGCTGTAATATGCAATTTACTCCACTCGTAAAGTAATATACTATTGCAAGCAAACAGTTAGTAAACAACTAATGAAATCCCGAATATTATTGTAAATTATTAAAATAATTTCTTATCATAAATTCTTTTATTTTATAGTTTCTTAAAAAACATTTTTTTAAAGGAAAATTTTTTGCTGATCAATTTTATTTGTATTTTTACATTGATACGGATTACTTAAATTGCCTTCAAAATGTTAATAGTATATTACTTTACGAGTGGAGTAAATTGTATATTACAGCGAGTGTATGTTTGGCCCATGAGCGAGCTTGCGAGCGAAGGGGCTAAAGAAACGAGCTAAATATGCAATTTGTTCCTCGAGTGAAGTACGATGCTTTACCCACGACTTACCAAATGGTTTTGTATGAAACTAAAAATAACAAATATAAAATTTAAATTTTGGCATAAGTTGTCAAAAATATCCGATTTCGCAGACAGTTCTGTCTGAGAAATGTCAAATGTTAGTTTAATTTAATGAAAACTGTAGGTAACCAACATAATAATACAGGTTTCTATTTACTTACACCACTAGTTTAGTAAATGAAACTATAACACAACTCCTCAATAATGTGACACTTACTGACAGAGTTATAGGTTAAAAAATACGCAATTTACTTATGAGTCGTGAGTAGGTATAGGGACGATTCTGCCAGACAGGTTTTACTTCCTCCACTACACCCTCGAATTGCGACACGGTGCCAACTTCAGGCCGGTTGATAAATACGGGATCTGCATTACCGACACGATTGAAATATGTGCTATCGGTGTCAACTTCAGAGCATTGGAGTCAGCTGTCATGAGCCCAATCCTCTGTGAAATCGAATCCGGTTGTCTGTATAATAAACTAACTCTTTAGTCATTGCAAAACAATAATAATAAATAAATCTTAATGCAACAAAATGACTCACCAGGTTCGGTTGGATTTCTGAATATTTGGTAATAGGAGTAGGATATTTGCTCATCTTAGTCAATCGTCCAGCAAAGACCACGTGGAGGTGTGAGCAACCTTTGCCTGGAGAGGATAGGTAAGTAGGAAGAATAGGAATGGGTAGTAAGAAGAATTAATACAGCTACATTTTTGTGTATGTAAATGAATTAAATATTTTAAAACAACATGTAAGTAAATCTGGACATGTTAAAAGTTGATAGGAATGATACAATATAATTTTTATTGGTATCTTTTGTTGACCCATCAGGCATCTTTTGGTGACCTTTATCGGTATCTTTTATTGGCCATATAGGGTATCTTTTATTAAGCTTATAAGATATCGTTTGTTGACCCATCAGGCATCTTTTGGTGACCTTTATCGGTATCTTTTATTGGCCATATAGGGTATCTTTTATTGAGCTTATAAGATATCGTTTGTTGACCCATCAGGTATCTTTTGGTGACCTTTATCGGTATCTTTTGTTGACCATATAGGGTATCTTTTATTGATCTTATAAGATATTTTAGCTATATGTACTAATTTTATAGTAAATTAATAAAAGTAATAAGCATACACCTACATAATTAGACACTTCTTAACTTTTTATATCCAAAAGGTTCAGACGTATAATCGTCAAAAAATTTTCGTTTAGTGGAATTTGGTCTATAAATTTTCTTAACGTTAACAGTGAGTACTTCATGGGCTTGTGTACGCCTTATCTGTTTACCAACAACATATATGGGTTCAGATTTTTCAAGAATCATTTCTTTTATTTTATTAAAATTTATTATTTGACTTGCGGCGTAATTAAGCGAAATACCCTTCACTTTGCATACTATGTCGTCTTTATCATTAATAATGGAATTATAAGCGTAATTTTTGGGGCCGCCAGAAACGAACTCTGTAATATACCCACCATCAAGTTCATCGGTTAACTCTCCTAAGAAATCACCTAAAGGGGGATCGTATTCTCCTTCTTTAAGGGTGTAAATACAACTGTCTGTATCGAGATATTTAACCCTTTCTCCTAAGGGTTGCAAAAGGTCGTTGTATAATTTTAGTCTTGCATGTGTCGTTGTAAATGCTGCTACAGGTACTGAGACAGTTGATAAGGTGTTATATTCCTCTTCTTTGAATTCCCAGTTAACTATCAATGTTTCTTCGTTAACGGGAAGTATAGAATTAACGTTTATTGAAGGGTTGGTAAGCATGTCGAATAATTCGTAAGGCTGGTTTACTATAGAAGTCCTGGGTTTGTTTTCTTTCATTCCAAAGTATCCCCAAAAACTTGTGATAACGTTTTTTCCCAACAGCCTTTTACCGGGGTTCTTTTCGATAGATAGAGGGTTTAGCGTGACACCTTCTCTTTCAAAGTAGTCACTTATATATTGTATTTTCTTTTGCTCCGTATCGCAACCGGGAGGCCAACCACTTGCCTCTTGTTTAATTCCTAAAAATTTACTGATATAACCATTAAACAGGCCCCCAGATTTCGTGACGGGGCTGTATTTGGATTTCTTTTCATAATCCCAAATTTCATAAATTTCTAGAATTTCATACCCCATTTCAAGAGCCTTTTCAACTTCTAGACTTACCCAAGTCCCAATTAGAGCACGCTCATCAACCGAATGTGTGCAGGCTGTAGAGTTGCTTTCTTGTGCACAACTTCTGCAAAGCGTAAATAGTAACTTTTTGTTTATACGAGCCGGTAACACAGGGTGAAAGAGATTGGTAGGTGGTAGGATTTTGCATTTTACAAATCCAAAAGTACCCTCGAATTTGCATTCAGACCCCACGTAGATTTTGGGATGTCCTTCAGGATACTCTGCATACTTATTCACATATGGATAAAGCGACGTAAAGTCTACGTATTTAATTACTTCACCTTCCTGACACTTGTAGTATTCGACAATGTTTTCTGTTCGACCACCCATAAATGCGTCTCTCGGGTTTAGCGGAATGTAATTAAGGAGCGGGTGGTTCTCCGTATATTTTTTAATTTCATCCGTCACACCGCATTCCCACATTTCCACTACCTCGTATCCTAGGTTTCTTAATCTTTCTATCTTCGCTATAGTTCTTTCATAACGGTTTTCCAAACAATCTGTGGGGTCATCGTGTAACGGTTGTGTACGATTATGTGTAAAACATCTAGTACAACCGTGATATAGACACCCTTGAAATTCAAATATTTGCTTGGTTTCTTCACAGAACCCGTCAACTTTACATCCTCCGACAAGAGCTTCCGAACCTCTTGCTGCGTGTTGGATTGTTATACCTCTTTGGTATTCCTCCCAAAGTAACCATTGTATAGCTATTTTACTTTGGTTATCCCTCCATCTATACCCTTTTTTCGGGATTATTCCTATAGTGTCCGGTTTAAGAAAGTTACGCCTGTAGATTTTATTGCACGCAGACGGTAGAGTGCTTGCCTCTGTGAAAGGACAGACATTGCCTTCTTTCATCATTAGCTCTCTGAATTTAAGACAGGCTTCAGCTAGAATTTGTACATCGGAGATACAGTATTCAATTATCTCTTTCTGAAAATCGAAAATATAATTTTCGGCAATTTTCTGATTATACCAACAAATTAACTGTTCTCTATCTTCGTCTTTAAAGTTATCAGGATCGTAAAAACTCAAAGCAGGTAACGGTCCTACATAATTCTCGTTTTCTGTACGGTTAAATAGGTGAGGAAAATAACCTTTCTTTAACTCGTTTAGGCCAAAAGCTTTTGGTAGTTTACTTAGTGCCATTGGGAAATAGTTTAGAGAATCTAAAAATTTTACATTTCCCACACTCATTAAAACTAATCTGGTGCCACGCATGATTAATTCAGGTTTTAAATCCGTCTTTATCAGAATATGATTTAAAATAAATTGGTGGTCAAAACCCCCTCCGTTGTGGGCAATGACAATTACTTTTTTAAATATTTTTCGTTGATTCAAAATGAACTCCACGAAACGGGTGATGGGTTGTGTTTGTAAAACGTGCAGACGTACACCACACTTCTTACATATTTTTACATCTGTATTTAAGCATACGTCGCAACATTGTTTAAACACACACAAACTCGGTTCTTGTTGTAAGGAACCATCGGATAGAACCTTTTCCTGTCGAGTCTCGAGATCGTAAAAAACAAAGAGAATATCAGAAGTTTTTAAAGAACCCGTGTCTGGTTGCATAAAGCATAAGTGACCAGCTGATTGGTGTTTATCACAAATCTTGCAAAAAATTTCACTGCAGTTGTGCTCTCTTTCCCGCTTTACTGTTTTAAAACACTCAGGGCATTTTCTGATTTTACCGCAAATGTTTGGCAAGTGTATTTTAAAACACTCCTCACCGTAAAAGTCTCGGTTACAATCAGTACACCTCTTCTTTAATACATCTTTTGCGCAAGCCGGTGAACGCTGACACCCAGGACAGGTTCCTCCACACCTGTGTGCATTTTTAGTGTTAAAAGGTTGGTGGCACTCTTCGCAGTAATAACCACAACAGAAGGCCGCTGTAAGTGAGGTTATAGTGTTGTAATGTCCCTCATGGTAGAGTAAGTTTAAAGAGGGGCCATCACTACAACCATTGAAAATAATATCTCGACCTTTGCTTCCATATGAATACACTTTGATTTTATAATCTTTTAAATACTCTTGAAACTTTTGTAGTTCAGGGATACCAGCACCCTCGTTAGGTATGGCAACACCTGAAGATGTCAACAGCTGGTGAGCTCTTTGCTCCTGAATTTTTCCTGTGTCTTTTCTTATTTTGTTGTACTCAGGATCTTTTTCTTTGTAACTTATAGCTACGACGAGTGCGCGAGGAAGACAGAGATTATCTTTGTTGTTGATTGTAACGATTCCTTTTCTTTTCGCGCACTCCTCATCAAAGTCATTATATAACATTCCTCTGCCCTTCCCTGTAGGCATCTTAACAGTTGTTACACCGAGACAAAATGTCTCTGTGTTAAGGCCAGTGGAGTTGGATTGATAAATCGATGAGATTTTAGACCAAACATCCTTATAGGTCACTTCACTTGCGGGTTGAAATGCTATCCAACCCTCACCTCTCGCAAAATCCTTTGAACAAAACGTAAAACCAACTTTATCAGTCGGTTTTATTCCTTCAGTTCCTTTTGCAATAATACCCTCAATAGCTTCTTTAATCCACCCAATGGGTTCTTCCTTTGGTGGTACGGGTTTAACTTTAAATTCGAGAGTTCGCCCCTTGAGACCGAATTTACGGATTTGTTTTAAATGGTCTTTAATTATAAAAAACTTGTCCATTTTAATAATGCAATAACAAAATGAACACAAAACAAGTCAAAGTTTTCAAAAATTTAACTCACCAATTATTTTTTGAAGACGCACGTCTGATCACCTAGACTGACTAATTCAGAATGAATCGGGAAGACTCTGTTTTTAATTTTATAACATTCAAAAGGGGCGTGGCTTAAAATTTTCATGGAAAAAAATTGGAAAAGTATATGCTAACTAGATTAATTCCAATAATATACAAGTGAAAACAGTTTCCGAAAAATTTACAAAAACACGGTTGATACCTAATTTCGAAATATTCCAAAATTACACAGCAAAATATAAAATTAATTTTTAACATATTAAAGAATGAACACAGGATCTTAAGAAACGTCAGCAGCTCCTTAGTAATACTTCACAAGAGGCCATAGGTGGTTCTTTAATAGCCGACAGGCGACAATTTTCCCTGATCATGTTTTATTTTAAACATACAAAAATACTATACGTACTTAACTCATTAGGTGACAACTCGTTTTGTAAGCGAGAATTACAGACACCCTGAGTTTATAGTACTTCTCCCACAGTGTGGTACCTGTCGTATTTCTGTGCGGAAAAAAGTCGACCACCCTTTTTATACCCGAAGGAACCTCCGATATCTTCTTACTAAATAATTTATAACCTTTAAAGGTCCCTCGAAATTCATAGGCACTACTCAGGAGGCTCGAGGTAAGTAAGTAAGATATCTAGACATTGATGATAAGAAACGTCAGCAGCTCCTTAGTAATACTTCACAAGAGGCCATAGGTGGTTCTTTAATAGCCGACAGGCGACAATTTTCCCTGATCATGTTTTATTTTAAACATACAAAAATACTATACGTACTTAACTCATTAGGTGACAACTCGTTTTGTAAGCGAGAATTACAGACACCCTGAGTTTATAGTACTTCTCCCACAGTGTGGTACCTGTCGTATTTCTGTGCGGAAAAAAGTCGACCACCCTTTTTATACCCGAAAGAACCTCCGATATCTTCTTACTAAATAATTTATAACCTTTAAAGGTCCCTCGAAATTCATAGGCACTACTCAGGAGGCTCGAGGTAAGTAAGTAAGATATACGTTACATTTATCCAAAAAAAAGTGTACTTTTGTTTATCACATTTGACATGGTGATCTGTCAAATCTGTATGCTTCCACATCAGGCCTAAAACAAACAAAAAAATATTAATTATACAAAAATTGTAACCCTAACCTAACCAGTTGATGTTTAGAAGAGACCTTTGCTGTTAATCGTTGAATATATTCTCAAAACTTATACAATAATATAAAATTATGATATCTAAAAACTACATGTAGAAATGGTATAGATCCTTTAAATTGATAACTGACCACAAAATACGAAATTAACTAAAAATAATATCGAAATACAAAATAATATTTTAATAACACATAAGATTCTTTAGATTAACCAATTTTAATATCAAAAATCTAAATCAAATAACTAAAAAGTTACAAGGTTTTTTTTTGAATTAACCCCAAATAGTAGGTTTCCAAAGATACTTCCATAAATAATACTTTCAAACTAAAGAATGTATGTTGTAGGTATATGACAATTTTAAATGGATAATATATATATTTCTGTCATGTTTTTATATTAATCTAATTTTATTTTTTTTCTACAAATCCACCGACATCACAGCAGGAATGAAACTTTTGTTTAATTTTTATTTAAATCAATACCTTAAACACTTAACATTGTTATAAAATAAATATTTTTTTTGTTTCAATTCGCAAATAACTCTAATGACCAGTAATATTTCTACTCTTCAAACCTTTATATAATATAAATATCAAAAAATCACAACAGAAGGTCTAACACTTAAAATTACTAATAACTAATAAATACTTTGAATTTTTGAAATATATTTAAGATCCATAATACAAAGTCCAAAAAAAGTAATACATTTTCATATTGAAAAAAAACCAAAATTAATCAAAATTATTCAACTTACCAAAGTGAGAGAGCTCTGAACACTGCAACATAATACCACATACTAAAATAAAATTTTTATTTTATAGTTTAAATATAATTCTTCACAATTCAAGTCTGGACAAGTTAAAAGTGACGTCACCTTAATTAGATTTTCGCCTACACCGGAAACTCTTATCAACTAATTTTATTAAAAAACATGTATTTTTAAAACGTTATCACATCAAAAGTTATATAATTATCGGTGACATATAATAAATTATATTCACTATATTAAAAATAAAATAAAAAATACGAATTATATTTATTTGAACTTGTGTAAAAAATGAACTAGCGAAGAGATATTTTGAAGTAAATTATTGTAAAATGAGGTACATATCTAAAATTGCAATATTTAGATAAGCCTCTGATTTATGTGGAAAAGGAATTTGCTTTCTCATCAACTTTGTGAATATATACCGGTGGTATCGAAAGTAAGTGTCTCTTGTAGATTATTGTTATAATTTTATCTTATTATTCTGAATGATGCAATACTTTTTTAAAATTACGCAATATAACATGTCAACAGTTTAAAATACTCTTATTAGATGAAAAACTTAGTGGTTTTCGGTAATGGAACTTCCTCCCTCCTCCACCACAATTTTATTATATCTATTCGCGTGTTAGTCGACAGGTGCAGAGACAAGTTTGAACAAGTCTGAACAAGTCGAACCGATGGGTTGGAATAGAAAATATTAATGCGGTATATTAAACTTAAACAATAGCAAATTTTGGGGATTTTGTTAGTAAAAATGTTGTTTTATCGAGGCAAAATTTATGCATGTCACAGTTCTAAAATGTGAAACGTCAAAACGTTAAAACAGCGTTAAAATTTGCCGCAATAACGTTTTAAAAAATAGGTAAGAAGAAATTTTCGATTTACATGTATTTCTTATGGAAAAACATCATTTCAAAGTGACAAAAAAGCATCAGATTTCGCTATTTTTTTGTAACTAAATTCATGTCCGTTGAAACGACCAATGTGTGTGTGTGTGTGTGTGTGTGTGTGTGTGTGTGTGCGTGTGTGTGTGTGTGTGTGTGTGTGTGTGTGTGTGTGTGTGTGTGTGTGTGTGTGTGTTTTAGTCGTTTCAACGGACATGAATTTAGTAACAAAAAAAATACCGAAATCTGATGCTTTTTTGTCACTTTGAAATGATGTTTTTCCATAAGAAATACATGTAAATCGAAAATTTCTTCTTACCTATTTTTTAAAACGTTATTGCGGCAAATTTTAACGCTGTTTTAACGTTTTGACGTTTCACATTTTAGAACTGTGACATGCATAAATTTTGCCTCGATAAAACAACATTTTTACTAACAAAATCCCCAAAATTTGCTATTGTTTAAGTTTAATATACCGCATTAATATTTTCTATTCCAACCCATCGGTTCGACTTGTTCAGACTTGTTCAAACTTGTCTCTGCACCTGTCGACTAACACGCGAATAGATATAATAAAATTGTGGTGGAGGAGGGAGGAAGTTCCATTACCGAAAACCACTAAGTTTTTCATCTAATAAGAGTATTTTAAACTGTTGACATGTTATATTGCGTAATTTTAAAAAAGTATTGCATCATTCAGAATAATAAGATAAAATTATAACAATAATCTACAAGAGACACTTACTTTCGATACCACCGGTATATATTCACAAAGTTGATGAGAAAGCAAATTCCTTTTCCACATAAATCAGAGGCTTATCTAAATATTGCAATTTTAGATATGTACCTCATTTTACAATAATTTACTTCAAAATATCTCTTCGCTAGTTCATTTTTTACACAAGTTCAAATAAATATAATTCGTATTTTTTATTTTATTTTTAATATAGTGAATATAATTTATTATATGTCACCGATAATTATATAACTTTTGATGTGATAACGTTTTAAAAATACATGTTTTTTAATAAAATTAGTTGATAAGAGTTTCCGGTGTAGGCGAAAATCTAATTAAGGTGACGTCACTTTTAACTTGTCCAGACTTGAATTGTGAAGAATTATATTTAAACTATAAAATAAAAATTTTATTTTAGTATGTGGTATTATGTTGCAGTGTTCAGAGCTCTCTCACTTTGGTAAGTTGAATAATTTTGATTAATTTTGGTTTTTTTTCAATATGAAAATGTATTACTTTTTTTGGACTTTGTATTATGGATCTTAAATATATTTCAAAAATTCAAAGTATTTATTAGTTATTAGTAATTTTAAGTGTTAGACCTTCTGTTGTGATTTTTTGATATTTATATTATATAAAGGTTTGAAGAGTAGAAATATTACTGGTCATTAGAGTTATTTGCGAATTGAAACAAAAAAAATATTTATTTTATAACAATGTTAAGTGTTTAAGGTATTGATTTAAATAAAAATTAAACAAAAGTTTCATTCCTGCTGTGATGTCGGTGGATTTGTAGAAAAAAAATAAAATTAGATTAATATAAAAACATGACAGAAATATATATATTATCCATTTAAAATTGTCATATACCTACAACATACATTCTTTAGTTTGAAAGTATTATTTATGGAAGTATCTTTGGAAACCTACTATTTGGGGTTAATTCAAAAAAAAACCTTGTAACTTTTTAGTTATTTGATTTAGATTTTTGATATTAAAATTGGTTAATCTAAAGAATCTTATGTGTTATTAAAATATTATTTTGTATTTCGATATTATTTTTAGTTAATTTCGTATTTTGTGGTCAGTTATCAATTTAAAGGATCTATACCATTTCTACATGTAGTTTTTAGATATCATAATTTTATATTATTGTATAAGTTTTGAGAATATATTCAACGATTAACAGCAAAGGTCTCTTCTAAACATCAACTGGTTAGGTTAGGGTTACAATTTTTGTATAATTAATATTTTTTTGTTTGTTTTAGGCCTGATGTGGAAGCATACAGATTTGACAGATCACCATGTCAAATGTGATAAACAAAAGTACACTTTTTTTTGGATAAATGTAACGTATATCTTACTTACTTACCTCGAGCCTCCTGAGTAGTGCCTATGAATTTCGAGAAACCTTTAAAGGTTATAAATTATTTAGTAAGAAGATATCGGAGGTTCCTTCGGGTATAAAAAGGGTGGTCGACTTTTTTCCGCACAGAAATACGACAGGTACCACACTGTGGGAGAAGTACTATAAACTCAGGGTGTCTGTAATTCTCGCTTACAAAACGAGTTGTCACCTAATGAGTTAAGTACGTATAGTATTTTTGTATGTTTAAAATAAAACATGATCAGGGAAAATTGTCGCCTGTCGGCTATTAAAGAACCACCTATGGCCTCTTGTGAAGTATTACTAAGGAGCTGCTGACGTTTCTTATCATCAATGTCTAGATATCTTACTTACTTACCTCGAGCCTCCTGAGTAGTGCCTATGAATTTCGAGGGACCTTTAAAGGTTATAAATTATTTAGTAAGAAGATATCGGAGGTTCCTTCGGGTATAAAAAGGGTGGTCGACTTTTTTCCGCACAGAAATACGACAGGTACCACACTGTGGGAGAAGTACTATAAACTCAGGGTGTCTGTAATTCTCGCTTACAAAACGAGTTGTCACCTAATGAGTTAAGTACGTATAGTATTTTTGTATGTTTAAAATAAAACATGATCAGGGAAAATTGTCGCCTGTCGGCTATTAAAGAACCACCTATGGCCTCTTGTGAAGTATTACTAAGGAGCTGCTGACGTTTCTTAAGATCCTGTGTTCATTCTTTAATATGTTAAAAATTAATTTTATATTTTGCTGTGTAATTTTGGAATATTTCGAAATTAGGTATCAACCGTGTTTTTGTAAATTTTTCGGAAACTGTTTTCACTTGTATATTATTGGAATTAATCTAGTTAGCATATACTTTTCCAATTTTTTTCCATGAAAATTTTAAGCCACGCCCCTTTTGAATGTTATAAAATTAAAAACAGAGTCTTCCCGATTCATTCTGAATTAGTCAGTCTAGGTGATCAGACGTGCGTCTTCAAAAAATAATTGGTGAGTTAAATTTTTGAAAACTTTGACTTGTTTTGTGTTCATTTTGTTATTGCATTATTAAAATGGACAAGTTTTTTATAATTAAAGACCATTTAAAACAAATCCGTAAATTCGGTCTCAAGGGGCGAACTCTCGAATTTAAAGTTAAACCCGTACCACCAAAGGAAGAACCCATTGGGTGGATTAAAGAAGCTATTGAGGGTATTATTGCAAAAGGAACTGAAGGAATAAAACCGACTGATAAAGTTGGTTTTACGTTTTGTTCAAAGGATTTTGCGAGAGGTGAGGGTTGGATAGCATTTCAACCCGCAAGTGAAGTGACCTATAAGGATGTTTGGTCTAAAATCTCATCGATTTATCAATCCAACTCCACTGGCCTTAACACAGAGACATTTTGTCTCGGTGTAACAACTGTTAAGATGCCTACAGGGAAGGGCAGAGGAATGTTATATAATGACTTTGATGAGGAGTGCGCGAAAAGAAAAGGAATCGTTACAATCAACAACAAAGATAATCTCTGTCTTCCTCGCGCACTCGTCGTAGCTATAAGTTACAAAGAAAAAGATCCTGAGTACAACAAAATAAGAAAAGACACAGGAAAAATTCAGGAGCAAAGAGCTCACCAGCTGTTGACATCTTCAGGTGTTGCCATACCTAACGAGGGTGCTGGTATCCCTGAACTACAAAAGTTTCAAGAGTATTTAAAAGATTATAAAATCAAAGTGTATTCATATGGAAGCAAAGGTCGAGATATTATTTTCAATGGTTGTAGTGATGGCCCCTCTTTAAACTTACTCTACCATGAGGGACATTACAACACTATAACCTCACTTACAGCGGCCTTCTGTTGTGGTTATTACTGCGAAGAGTGCCACCAACCTTTTAACACTAAAAATGCACACAGGTGTGGAGGAACCTGTCCTGGGTGTCAGCGTTCACCGGCTTGCGCAAAAGATGTATTAAAGAAGAGGTGTACTGATTGTAACCGAGACTTTTACGGTGAGGAGTGTTTTAAAATACACTTGCCAAACATTTGCGGTAAAATCAGAAAATGCCCTGAGTGTTTTAAAACAGTAAAGCGGGAAAGAGAGCACAACTGCAGTGAAATTTTTTGCAAGATTTGTGATAAACACCAATCAGCTGGTCACTTATGCTTTATGCAACCAGACACGGGTTCTTTAAAAACTTCTGATATTCTCTTTGTTTTTTACGATCTCGAGACTCGACAGGAAAAGGTTCTATCCGATGGTTCCTTACAACAAGAACCGAGTTTGTGTGTGTTTAAACAATGTTGCGACGTATGCTTAAATACAGATGTAAAAATATGTAAGAAGTGTGGTGTACGTCTGCACGTTTTACAAACACAACCCATCACCCGTTTCGTGGAGTTCATTTTGAATCAACGAAAAATATTTAAAAAAGTAATTGTCATTGCCCACAACGGAGGGGGTTTTGACCACCAATTTATTTTAAATCATATTCTGATAAAGACGGATTTAAAACCTGAATTAATCATGCGTGGCACCAGATTAGTTTTAATGAGTGTGGGAAATGTAAAATTTTTAGATTCTCTAAACTATTTCCCAATGGCACTAAGTAAACTACCAAAAGCTTTTGGCCTAAACGAGTTAAAGAAAGGTTATTTTCCTCACCTATTTAACCGTACAGAAAACGAGAATTATGTAGGACCGTTACCTGCTTTGAGTTTTTACGATCCTGATAACTTTAAAGACGAAGATAGAGAACAGTTAATTTGTTGGTATAATCAGAAAATTGCCGAAAATTATATTTTCGATTTTCAGAAAGAGATAATTGAATACTGTATCTCCGATGTACAAATTCTAGCTGAAGCCTGTCTTAAATTCAGAGAGCTAATGATGAAAGAAGGCAATGTCTGTCCTTTCACAGAGGCAAGCACTCTACCGTCTGCGTGCAATAAAATCTACAGGCGTAACTTTCTTAAACCGGACACTATAGGAATAATCCCGAAAAAAGGGTATAGATGGAGGGATAACCAAAGTAAAATAGCTATACAATGGTTACTTTGGGAGGAATACCAAAGAGGTATAACAATCCAACACGCAGCAAGAGGTTCGGAAGCTCTTGTCGGAGGATGTAAAGTTGACGGGTTCTGTGAAGAAACCAAGCAAATATTTGAATTTCAAGGGTGTCTATATCACGGTTGTACTAGATGTTTTACACATAATCGTACACAACCGTTACACGATGACCCCACAGATTGTTTGGAAAACCGTTATGAAAGAACTATAGCGAAGATAGAAAGATTAAGAAACCTAGGATACGAGGTAGTGGAAATGTGGGAATGCGGTGTGACGGATGAAATTAAAAAATATACGGAGAACCACCCGCTCCTTAATTACATTCCGCTAAACCCGAGAGACGCATTTATGGGTGGTCGAACAGAAAACATTGTCGAATACTACAAGTGTCAGGAAGGTGAAGTGATTAAATACGTAGACTTTACGTCGCTTTATCCATATGTGAATAAGTATGCAGAGTATCCTGAAGGACATCCCAAAATCTACGTGGGGTCTGAATGCAAATTCGAGGGTACTTTTGGATTTGTAAAATGCAAAATCCTACCACCTACCAATCTCTTTCACCCTGTGTTACCGGCTCGTATAAACAAAAAGTTACTATTTACGCTTTGCAGAAGTTGTGCACAAGAAAGCAACTCTACAGCCTGCACACATTCGGTTGATGAGCGTGCTCTAATTGGGACTTGGGTAAGTCTAGAAGTTGAAAAGGCTCTTGAAATGGGGTATGAAATTCTAGAAATTTATGAAATTTGGGATTATGAAAAGAAATCCAAATACAGCCCCGTCACGAAATCTGGGGGCCTGTTTAATGGTTATATCAGTAAATTTTTAGGAATTAAACAAGAGGCAAGTGGTTGGCCTCCCGGTTGCGATACGGAGCAAAAGAAAATACAATATATAAGTGACTACTTTGAAAGAGAAGGTGTCACGCTAAACCCTCTATCTATCGAAAAGAACCCCGGTAAAAGGCTGTTGGGAAAAAACGTTATCACAAGTTTTTGGGGATACTTTGGAATGAAAGAAAACAAACCCAGGACTTCTATAGTAAACCAGCCTTACGAATTATTCGACATGCTTACCAACCCTTCAATAAACGTTAATTCTATACTTCCCGTTAACGAAGAAACATTGATAGTTAACTGGGAATTCAAAGAAGAGGAATATAACACCTTATCAACTGTCTCAGTACCTGTAGCAGCATTTACAACGACACATGCAAGACTAAAATTATACAACGACCTTTTGCAACCCTTAGGAGAAAGGGTTAAATATCTCGATACAGACAGTTGTATTTACACCCTTAAAGAAGGAGAATACGATCCCCCTTTAGGTGATTTCTTAGGAGAGTTAACCGATGAACTTGATGGTGGGTATATTACAGAGTTCGTTTCTGGCGGCCCCAAAAATTACGCTTATAATTCCATTATTAATGATAAAGACGACATAGTATGCAAAGTGAAGGGTATTTCGCTTAATTACGCCGCAAGTCAAATAATAAATTTTAATAAAATAAAAGAAATGATTCTTGAAAAATCTGAACCCATATATGTTGTTGGTAAACAGATAAGGCGTACACAAGCCCATGAAGTACTCACTGTTAACGTTAAGAAAATTTATAGACCAAATTCCACTAAACGAAAATTTTTTGACGATTATACGTCTGAACCTTTTGGATATAAAAAGTTAAGAAGTGTCTAATTATGTAGGTGTATGCTTATTACTTTTATTAATTTACTATAAAATTAGTACATATAGCTAAAATATCTTATAAGATCAATAAAAGATACCCTATATGGTCAACAAAAGATACCGATAAAGGTCACCAAAAGATACCTGATGGGTCAACAAACGATATCTTATAAGCTCAATAAAAGATACCCTATATGGCCAATAAAAGATACCGATAAAGGTCACCAAAAGATGCCTGATGGGTCAACAAACGATATCTTATAAGCTTAATAAAAGATACCCTATATGGCCAATAAAAGATACCGATAAAGGTCACCAAAAGATGCCTGATGGGTCAACAAAAGATACCAATAAAAATTATATTGTATCATTCCTATCAACTTTTAACATGTCCAGATTTACTTACATGTTGTTTTAAAATATTTAATTCATTTACATACACAAAAATGTAGCTGTATTAATTCTTCTTACTACCCATTCCTATTCTTCCTACTTACCTATCCTCTCCAGGCAAAGGTTGCTCACACCTCCACGTGGTCTTTGCTGGACGATTGACTAAGATGAGCAAATATCCTACTCCTATTACCAAATATTGATGTTAACTACAACCTAAACTAACCATTTTTTATAACATTTAAGTTCTAAGACTGATTTCAAGTTAGGATTTCCGTTTTGGTAAGTCCAAGTGTAGGGGTGTCTAACCAGGTGAGTCATTTTGTTGCATTAAGATTTATTTATTATTATTGTTTTGCAATGACTAAAGAGTTAGTTTATTATACAGACAACCGGATTCGATTTCACAGAGGATTGGGCTCATGACAGCTGACTCCAATGCTCTGAAGTTGACACCGATAGCACATATTTCAATCGTGTCGGTAATGCAGATCCCGTATTTATCAACCGGTCTGAAGTTGGCACCCTGCTGCAAGCCGAGGGTGTAGTGGAGGGGGTAAAACCTGTCTGGCCAAAGTGTCCCTATACCTACTGTCGTGGGTAAAATAAATAATTAAATAGTTACGATTTTTACTATCCCTAGATTTTGAGCATGTGTGTATCATTTTTCAAAGTTACGTTTTATTATTTTTAGTATAGCTTTCTTACAATGGTACGCACAGACAGGTTGGATTGCTCAGACGTATAAACTCCTAAAGACGTCACGACCGTCACGATATGTCACGTCATACGCATGTTTAGTTAAACAATATTTCAGACAGTGATAACAAATAATCACAAGTGCTTCTAAGTATGCACAATAATCACAACTGATTTTAAAGGAGTAAAAGGGATAAAAGTGATAAGACTTATATGTTCAATACAACATACCGTAAATTATTCCCGTCGTCGTGGCAACATCTGTGAGGCGTGGGCGAACTTAGATTTCATAAGACAACGTGTCCGGAATCACCCGGTGGCCGGAAATACTTTACTCCCTCATGAAGAAAAACAGCTTTGATGGAACTCTTATTTTCGACTTTACATAATATAAGTATTAAGTATTATTAGATTATGTTCGTCCTTTGTCATTCAAAAACATAAACAACCAAAATACTGTTGCAATTAATTTAATCTCTCACATTTTAAACTATTGCCTATGTGTCTGTACTAAAGCGTCCAACAAGTAATATCTCTTACACAGTACAAAGTGAAGGTTACATGTACCTAATTATAAAAATAACTCCGACAAACAAAATGTAGATGTTTTGTTATTAAAACATAAACAAAAAGTCTACAAAATAATTCCAGTCATTTAGATTCAGTTTTATACACAGGCACAGATAAAAATTTAAGAACTTTAATACTGTGCCCCAATTGGTATCCTTTGCATCGTGTCCCTAAGTAAAATTTTTCTGCGCCTTCATTTAGTTGTTTGAACATTTCTAAGCCTATAGGTATAATCATAAAATAAACTTGAGAATAATTTTGTTTGAAATCGTTGCAAATAAAAATGCATCGGAAATTTGTTTTGTCGCCCTTTTGATTTGTTTACATTGGAGAGAGTGGATATTTCATTATGTTGACTTTGATGTGGGTTTACGCATAGACCATCTAGTTCACACTTAACCGGAACGTGACCTTTAACGGGTTAACATTTGCCTTTGGCTTAAAATCATTACCGAATAATGGAACTACATCCACATATTTGCTAAATATGTCTGCTTTGTTTAAAATTTACCACCGAGTGGTCATTGGTGCATGCCTAATTTATTGACTTTTAAAACCGGAAACTGACGATAAAATTACATAATGAAATATGTCTACGTTGGCGATTTGTATTGCTTATGGAGAATTATTTCATAAAAGCTCGTAAACTTTTTTGACATTAATAGATATACAGTTAATAGGAATCCAAATAATTAACCTCATACAGAAATAAGAGATTAGAGCATATAAGTTGGCAGTAGTTGGATATTTGTATCACACGTCCTCCCACCCAAATTATTTTCCGATATATTTGTTATCCGATTCCCATTTATGATTATATTTTGTAGCTGTTTTCATTAATTCGATTCGAGTTTAACTGAATTTAAATCCTTATTTCATAAATTTATAATAAACTAAAACTTTACAATACTCAGAGAAATAAATCACAGACGATTATTCAGTTCAAAAATTCCATCTTTATGATTAATATATTACTTTTTTTTTCAGTTATCAGCAGTGCTAGATGGTGTTTACGCTGATCATTCCCACATAGCAGGCAAATTCACAATGCTTTCATCAAGCCGCGTCTACGTAGGGGGTAGCATCAATACTCGAGCACTTCCTGGAGCTAGAGTTCACAACAACTTTGTAGGATGTATGCGGAAAGTAAGTTTTCTCATTAACATTTTCTTGAATTTTGTTCGAGCTTGGTAAATTAAAAAAAAAACTCTGATAAAAAGAAACTAAACACAAAATAAAATACTGTTATAATTAATCCTTCGTAGGTTCGGGATAAGTAATAACAGCAGACAAACTTAACAATTTATTGTAAACACAACTAAATAACAATTTTCTTTAACTAATTTAAACAACTTTAATAAAATTACAATTACCAAATAGCGTCGTTAAAATATCTCGTATAACAATTCGCACTTTATCGCCAACTACTACAAATACAATTAGTTTCTTATCCCAAACTAATACAATCACCACCATTATTTATCACCGACTATCGCTATAACAACTACTGTACTGTTGTCCGTCCAACCGGTCCTTATATATAAAATTAATCCTCCTAGGACAATCTACACAGATCCTACAGTAACAATTCTTCCAGCACGGAACATTCTCGAAGTTCGAGATCAATCCATCAGTTACGCGGAGACTCGAAGATTCTCCGTACGGTGACTTACTTACACCTCACTCCACTGACAGGTCCGGCTTGGATCGTAACAATACGTATATAAATATTTATTATAAATAAAAATTTTAAGTCTAAAATAGGCTTTTACTTCGATTTATTTAGCAGTAAGCAAAAGTAAAAGGTAAGCAACCATAAGCTTTCTGACTGATTGGTCACACACTGATCAGTATTGCAACTACTTTTCGGTAGCTCTTTATTTGCTTTTGTTGTATTTTTATATTGAAAATTTTATTTCTTTTAACACAAGTATCAGTCATGGTTTTGTTTCCAAATTTATCTAAAAAAAGTAAATATGATCAAAAGGCTACCGATAATCTGTGACAATAAATACTATTTTATGGCAATGCTAATTACAATATTAATAGACCAAAAAAATGCTTTAGGTCGAAAAAAAACTAGGAAGAGCTGCATTTATGATAAGGGCATGTAAGAAGATGTCTAAGTAGTGTAAATACCAGTTTGCAGCTGATAAAACGGATGATAATATTTGGTGACCGAAAAATCTGGAAATATTTGAAGTTATTTCAGTTTTTGACCTTATATCACCAATCGGTGCATTAAAAAAAACAACATGCGATTAGATTTCCAACAAATTGTTTCTAAATGCATTTCTGTTGGTCTCACAGGGTCTGAGTTACGTTTCTTTGAAAATTGGCCATTGTATCAAAATGTCTAAATTTTAAGTTTTAGGTAATCGAGTTTTGTGAGAAAAACCACCCGAACGATAAAATCATTAAATTGTAGCAAATTTAATCAGCTTTATTGAAAGCACAGACCAAGGATTGTAAGTTCAATACTTTTTTTGTTATTTAAAAAAAAAATGGGGAAAGTTGATGTTTTAAAAAATGACCTTGTACGCCATAATTTGATATCAAATTTCTTGTATGTTAACTATTAATATTTACTTGGAAATTACCTATACAAAATTGTTAGAAACGATGAGTTTATGAGCTTAGATAAAGTTTTACTTAATAGTTAATGCTTATTATATTTCCTATATTATTATAGTAAGTTAATGTCTTGAATGTCATATTTAATTCTGATATTGATTATATTGTCATAATATATTGTAATAGTATATTACGTATCAAGAGTGGTAAGTAGGACATTACGTACGAGTGGAAAAGTTACGCACGAAGCCGCGTAGCGGCGAGTGCGTAATTACACGAGTACGTAATACCTCTTACCACTCGAGTTACGTACTATGATTTTTCTACGACTCAATATTTTAATTTTAATTCTAAATATTTGACATCTCTTAAAAAATATATGACGAAATTTGGCGTTTAAAATAACATTTATCAAAGTAGTGACATTAAGTAACATCCTAGATTAAATAATAATTTAAAATGTAATATATGTTGCCTAAATCTGTTTTATTTTTATTTTATTTTTTAATAAAAACTATTATTATTTATGTTTTAAAATTGACAAAAAGTATGTAAATAGACCAAATAAAATAGTACGTACATAAAATTTTTTATTGCAATTTAATTAAACAAAAAATTTAAGTTTTCTTATCTAAACGCACATGTATGTTATGTGATCTCATTACGTGCATGTTATTGTTAAATGTCACTTACAAGGAATGTCTACAGTACGATTTTTGACGTTTACAGTCATGGGCGTAGAAAAAGTATTGAAACGTTGTATGCTAATTATTAAAGTATATTACTCGACATTTCTTCAGTTTATTTGACGGAAGATTAACTACGCATAGTATTTGGCTGCTACTATAGGTGCTAGATTACTAGCATCTATTTTAAAAATTTTAGATTCCAAAGAAATTTCTATATTTTGTTGGACGGATTCAAGTACAGTATTATCTTGAATTCGACGTAAAGATCAGTGGAAAACATTTGTATGGAACAAAGTTCGAATTTCTTGAACTCTGTTCCATACAAATGTTTTCCACTGATCTTTACGTCGAATCCAATATAATACTGTACTTGAATCCGTCCAACAAAATATAGAAATTTCTTTGGAATCTAAAATTTTTAAAATAGATGCTAGTAATCTAGCACCTATAGTAGCAGCCAAAAGTTTAATTCCTGCTATTGACATCATGACATCTTTTTAACAGGTGTTACCCTAGACTTGGCTTGTATGAGTTGAACATATGGAGAACCATTAATTTCAGATCTTAAAAAAATCGTTGCAGCATAAGCATCTTGGCTTCCATCACAAAACAAATGAATACTACAATTCAACAAATTAATATTTGTACTTTGAAACAACCATCTATAGGAATTTTTAAATTAACTAAAAGAGGCAACTCCTTAATCCAGTCTAAAAATTGGGTTTTGGTCTGCTGTGGCAATTCCGTATCCCATCAGATTTTCGTACTCCATAATTTTTGTAATAGTATCTTCGGAAATAAACTTACCGGACAAATAAAACCAATTGAAACAAAAATTTTATTCGTTACAGCTAAAATAACTCTCTTGGTAATCTTATCCATGGATATGTTCTGTAACCAATCAAAGCTTACCTCTAATGTGTCTAGAGATCTATTCCATTTGAGACCTAAAACATTTGAAAGCAAATTTTCAGAAAAATTATCATTTTCAGTAATGGTACATTCCCATCCTCGGAGATCAAATTTAGCTTCCTTCATAATAGATATCGATTGTTCCATAAATTCTATTAATTCTTCTTCAGAATTTAGACTAGTAATACAGTTATCTACGTAAAAACTATTTTTCAATTTAGTAATAACAGGCTTTAAATAGGAATTGGTTGAATTTAATAATTGTGATATATGGTGTTGAATAACAGCTCCAAGATGGAATGGACTACAAGTCAATCCAAACATTACTCGATTATGTCTAAAATAATTTAATGTTCCATTGCTGTCGTACCATAAGAAACGTAAAAAATCTCTATCACATTTTCGTATTCCAATTTGAAGAAAGGCTTTTCTGATATCAGCAATAGCTCCAAATTTACACATTCTAAATTTTAACAATAAAGGAAGAATGAGTTCAATTAGATTTACTCCCGTTTCTAAACATTGATTCAAAGAGGGACAACTCTTTTGATGACAGAAAGCATCGAAAACTGGACGAAGTTTGGTAGTACTGCCTAACTTAATAACATGACGATGAGGAAGGTAATGTCCTCTATCGGAATATATTTCATTATCAGGGATTCGTTCTATAATACCTTCTGCTAACCAATCAGAGAAAACTTTATCGTATTCATGGTAATAATGGTCTTTTTTAAGTTTTCCCATTAAATTATCCAATCTTTTTAATGCGATATCAAAATTTGATGGTAATGGAGGATGTCCTTCGATCCATGGTAACGCTACTTCATATCTACCTTTAGGATCAATCTGTAAAGTTTCCTCAAAATATTTAATAACAGCAAATTCAAGTTTTTCTTTGGATTTTTGATCTACAGGGTCGGTTATACCAATTAGATCTAACTTCCAAAGGTCAGAAATATTTTGAGACTTACAAAAAAATGAAACTGCAACAGATGAAAAGAAACTATTGGTATTTCTAAGTGGAATTTCTGCTTTTCCCATCAAAGTCCACCCTAGATTTGTTTCTAAAGCAACCAATCCACTCTTGAGCACATATTTTTTGCCAGTAAATATTTTTCCTGCTATATCACCTCCTATAAGAACTTCTATTGGACCATCTTTTCTATCAGAAATTTCAATTCCAAGTTCTTTGAGTTCGGTCAGCCAAGGCCCTTCTCGTATAGAAACGATATTACTACAAATGATTGGTTGATCTAAAACATTAAAATTACAAGAATACCTTTTGTTTAAATTAGTGAGTCTGATATTATAACTATTATGTTCAACGACTTCAGATTGAACCCCACCAAACAGGGCATGGACAATATTTTCTCGTGAAATGACTGGATATCCCATTTCTTCTGCGGTCTCTTTATTAATGAAAGAACGTTGAGAACCCGTATTGATTATTGCTCTTACACATCTACTAGAACTTCCATTACTAAGTACAACAAGCAGTGTTTGTAAAAAAACTTCTTGGTAAGTGTGATTACAAAGATTTTCAACTATAGATTGAGATTGAGAACCAGTTTCGGGAATTTCAACGTTTGGCAATTCTAACACTTCATCCTCGGGGCACATAATAATTGAATGTCGTCGTCGGCATCTTAAACATTCGATTTTTACTTTGCATCTTCGAGCGATATGTCCAAATTTAAGACAAATGTGACAACATCCTTTAGTTGATAAAACCTTTTTCCTCTCAGCTAACTTCATTTTGGGAGCTTTATCACAGTCTTCACTGGAATGACTATTCTTACAAAAAACACAACGAACAGGTTTTTGATTTAACAAGCCAGAAGCAGTAGGAACTAATTTAGTATTATCTTCTTTTTTCTTTGAATTTAGTTTAAGATCTTTGCCAAGTTTTTAAAATACCTTCTGGTAAGCAAGATTCAACTAGTGGAAATAACATAGCAGCATATTTCTGAGATGTAACCCCTAAAGTTTCTAGAGCTCTGAGCTGAGACTCTAATTTATCAAACAGGGTACTCAAGCTAGGTTTAACTCTTAAATTCGTTAAAACTAGTTTTAATAGTTCTCGTACATAAAATTCTACGAGGAGTTCATCCTCACCAAAACGAGTCTTTAAACTTTCTAAGGCTTTAAGATAATTTTGACCACTGGGAGGATAACTTTCGACAATAATTCTCGCTCTGGATTTCGGTATTGTGGTTTGTACTAAATATTGAAATTTATCTTCCAATTCTAATGATTCATCTTCATGAATGCGTTTAAATTGGCCCCAGAATGTAAGCCAATCACTTATATCACCACCAAATCGTTTGAACTCAATGCGGGGAAGTTTCAAATGCGAATGTCCGGATTGGGAAATACTTTCACTAGGTGTCTTTCGATTTAGTTTTACTTCTACCATAAACTTCAATTTATTATATTTACTGTTTAGCTCATCAGCTTTTTTAACATGTAAATCAATCATTTCTTCGGCACAATCAGTGTCCAGAAGAAAATCAAGCATCTGCTTATTTAATTCGTTGATGGTTTCTATTCTTTTATCAAATAGAAGTAAATTTCCTTGAATATCGTCGAAATCAGGATCGGTGGACTGAATTGCCATTAAAATATCATCATAAACTCGCTGAAATGCTACTCGTTGAACCTCTAAGGATCGTTGTACTCTCTCCATTTTTTCAGAATAGTCCTGTCACGGTCGCCACAATGTAAGAATGGGATCAAATACTATGCGTAGTTAATCTTCCGTCAAATAAACTGAAGAAATGTCGAGTAATATACTTTAATAATTAGCATACAACGTTTCAATACTTTACAATATATTATGACAATATAATCAATATCAGAATTAAATATGACATTCAAGACATTAACTTACTATAATAATATAGGAAATATAATAAGCATTAACTATTAAGTAAATCTTTATCTAAGCTCATAAACTCATCGTTTCTAACATTCTCCCACCTTTTGAGACAAAATTGAGAAAATGGCTCAAAATTCTTAAATTTCTTGGGAGGTTGAATTTTCCGACCATATCGTGTAACATAATTCTCACTTTTTGAATCTGCTTCAGATATTTTAGTTTCTTTTCTTTTAGTCTCGACTTTTATCTTTTCACCTTCACTAGTCTGATTTGCTCGCTGTTGTAGATTTTTTGATTCTTTTGCGTTGACTTCCAATGGAATCAAATTTTGAACAGGTCTTATTAAGTTTCCTGTACTAGTTTTTAGACGAACGACACGAACTTTTCCGTCTTTTCCAGAAAAGTTTTCTTCAACTAAAGCTAAAGGCCAGTCAAAACGTATTTCTGGTGAATTTATTGTCTTTACTCGAAGTAAAAGCTGACTTAAGTACTTACTGCGAAATCGTCTCCTTAAATCTTCTTTAAGTCTTACTATGTACTTCATATGTCGATTGAGAGTATTTATATCTATTTCATCTATATCGGGAACTCCAACTTGTTTAACATCCTGAAGGAACATTGATGGTGTTAAAGGCTTTAAGTCTTTGGAATCTTCGGAAACATATGTGAGGGGTGTTGAATTCATAAGAGCTTCACACTCACATAACAGGGTAGAAAGTTCATCAAAAGAAAGAGTAACTCTGCCTAATGTTTTCTTTAGGAGTTGTTTAAGTATTCGTATAAGTCTCTCCCACCAACCACCCCACCATGCTCCAGTGGGTGGGTTAAATCTCCAGGTTATTCTTTCAATAGAGCTATGTTCAAGAACTTTATCCCAATCAATTTTATTAAAGAAATTTTCTGCACCAACACAGTTTCTTCCATTATCGCTGTAAACAAAGGATGGCCGTCCTCTTCGACTAATGAATTTTCTAAATCCCTTTAAAAAACTATCAGTAGTCATACTTGAAATCAATTCTAAATGAACAGCCCTATATACCGCACATGTAAAGATGCACACCCAAACTTTTTTATTTCCTTTAATAAAGAGTGGTCCACAAAGATCAATTCCAATAATTTCAAAAACAGCTGCATCCCTAATTCAAATGGTAGGCAACGTTACTGGAACTGTATCAAAATTTTTCGCATCCATTCTTCGGCATATTACACATTTAGAAATAACTGATTTTATAGTACGTCTCCCTCGTATTATCCAAAATTTTTCTCTTATAAGAGATAGAAGAGCTTGAGTACCAAGGTGACAATTATCAATATGGTACTGGAATATTAATTTTGCCACGACGGGATGTGTAGAAGGTAAAATAATTGGAAATTTGAAGTCATAATAATCTTCTCGTTCTATTATTTTCGTCTTTAATCTCAGTATTCCTTCCTCATCTTTAAATGGTTGAAGTGATAAAATACTCTCACCTTTATCATTTCCAAATGATTCTGTTTGAATAAGCTTTACAATACTCTTTTCTGCAATGTTTAATTCCTCCGTAGTAAGAGGTCCCTTCTTCATGTTACTTTTATTCAAACAATTATACAAAAATCTTTTTATCCAAGCTATCATGTTTAAAATATTGCGATATTTCTCGAAATATCGATAATACCAAGAAAACTCTTTATTAACGTTTAAACAAGTGGTAATAATGGATTTCTTTTTCTCTAGTATCACACTATCTTCTTGAACATTAAAATTCTGTAAAGGCCAATTACTTTGTGATTGATACAACCAGGAAGGACCCTCCCACCATCTAGACTCCAATAGATGTCTTGTGGAACATCCTCTGGATGGCAAATCAGCTATATTAAGATGGCCAGGAGTAAAGCACCAATCATTTACTTTGGTCAAAGTTCCCATTCCTTACGAAAATAATGAAATCTCTGCATGCAGTAACATGTTTTTCGACGAATCGACAGGGATCTCAATTTTAAAAGTTAAACAAACTACTTTCTAACACGACAAACAATAAGTAATTTATTATTTGTATTTATGCTAGAATCAAGAGGAAGGAAATCCTAACCAAGCAAGCTTTATCCGATATCAACAGTCTTATTGTCATATTTGCTCTGGTAAAGAGCCGTTGTTGTGAAAAACGCCTTAATTGTAGATAAGGATATTGACCTACTGGTCCTCTTTAATCCATTAAGGTTGATCTACTCCAATGTCTTCTTCCAGAAAAGTGACAGAGAAGGATCTGGTAGTAAAAAATGCTTCTAATCAAAGTCTTATAATAAAAAAATAACTGGTAATTTCTCATTAGCTCGGAATTGTCTTTACCGATTGTGACACAACCTGTACTCTTTTCTTCTGACAATGTAAAACAAAACAGTTGGGAACTCTCAAGGTAAATTCTTAAGTGATAAATGTAGCATACACATTCCTCCCAAACGATGCCACTACAGAAAAAGTAACATCTGCTAATAGCAAATGTCTTACGGTACAATATGTGGGTGGTGAAGAGAACATTCTGCCAACTTTTGTTACACAATTTTCGTAAGGTCTGCTGACAGTGCCAAAGTAGACTAGATTTGGAAAACCCTGGGTTAGTGGCAGACGAGTCAGGTATAGACTCGAATAAAAAATCTGGATTTTCAATTCTAGTCTAACAAACTGATGCTCAAAACGCCTACCGAACAACCTACTACCAGGTGCAGAAGTAGTTGACGGTGAACACAGAGCCCATTAAATTGGGAAGAAAAGGCAACAGAGTCTACTATTAGAACCATGCCAGAGCCAGCACCACAGAATTTGTTGAAATTAATTACCTGCAGTTACAAGAAATGTTGTGTCAGTGGCAGCTTTTGGTGTCAGAGAGCAATGCTGAATTTCTTCGATCTTGTCACCTGTGTCTCCATGTCATTTAACATCTATTTACATAATTTGTGTACTTTACTTTAATTGTATAATATTTTACAATTAACTATTCCTTTTTTGAACTGATTCGTGGCGTACAAGGTAATTTTCTTAAAACACCCACTTTTTTCGATTTTTCTATTTTTATTAACAAGAGAGGTATTACACCTACAGGCCTTGGTGTGTACCCAAATTAAAGCTAATTAAATTTACTAGAACTTCATATTGTATGATTTAACATAGGATCACTTCTCGCGGAAGTTAATAAAAATTTAAAATATTAGCTTTTTTGGAAAATTTGCCAAGTTTAATTAAATCCAAAGGGCTGCAGTTGAGCTTAAATTATAGCAAATTTATTCTAATTTAAAAATGCATGTGATTTTCGTAGAAATAGATACAAGGCCCAAAACTAAAAATTCTTAGGTTTAACGGCCAGCAAAAGTTTTTTATATGATTTTTCGCTCGCAAACGTAGATATAAACGACTCAGAGATACCCCTACAATATATGGAAAATGCAGCTCTCTGCTATTGTTTGCAACCCTCTAATGCCTTGATGCTGCCGATAATATCTCTAGATTTAGAACAAAGTGGTAAGAAAAGGCGGGTACGCAACTAGAGCTTTCAAGTTTTACCGCCAAATGGCACTACAGGTTCGAAATTTGACTATAGTGCTACAAATCTGAAATTTTAAATTTTTACCGCTACATGCTAAATATATAATATTTTCATAGTATTTAATGTTCCTCTTCAATCAAACAAAGAAAAAAGAATTTTATATTGTGGCAGTTCAGACGGTTGGGTTGAAGGAGAGCTCCGCTAAAAACATAAAAAATGTTTTTGTACAACTGTCATTAAAAGTGACACTTTTAATGATAGCAAACAATGTTAAAAACGATTGTTTACATAGCAGCGTGTTAAAAATACTTTTAACACGTTGCCATGTAAACAAGTTTACTTTTAACACGGTTTAGTTTACTTTTAACACGGTTTGGTTCATTGTCATTGAAAATTCGCTCGTTTCATTATCAAAATAGGGAAGTTGTACAAAAAACATTGTATGGTATTTGTGTTAAAAGTGATTTTATTTTGTTCGTGAAATTGTTCAATTCGCTCCGCTCATTTCACAAACGTTTTCACTCACAAAATAAAACCTCACTTTTAACACTCATATCATAAATAACTATTTCAGAATTACTATCAAGATATGAATAGCCGTCTTTGTGAAAAACGATTTTCTGAAACTTCACTTCCAAAACTCAAGAAAAATAGCGTTATTGTTATGGATAATGCGCCATATGATTCAGGGATGATGATAAGAGTAAGCACATCAAGTTCTACGAAAGATGAGCTGAATTTTTTTGAAACATTTACTTTGAAGATTGCTACACAAAAAAAGAACAATTATTATAAGTGTTAAGTACAAAAACATTAAAAAAGGACAAGTTGCATTGGACATGTTAAACAAGTAGAGCTAAAATATTTACTAGGATTTTCTAATGCAAATAAATTATTAGAAAGTTAGAAAGTTTTTATATTTTCGCCGTGTTTTTGTCTCTGTGTCATTCCGTGGAATTTTGTAATCGAATTTAAACCTATTTCCCGACTACCTAGAGCTCAGAAATTTTCAGGATAGCTAAGAACTGGATGACAATGCATGTTTCAAGTGTGTTTAGGCATATACATACATAGATTTCCAAATTTACACTGAATTGTTATTAAATTAAATATGTATACATAGTACCATTTTAAAAGACTTCATATAAGTTTGACGTGGCCTATTTGGATAAGCGGCTGGTTGTGACAATTCTGTTGGGAATGTTGGGTTATCGTAATGGGATCGATCGCGCGAGAAAGATGTTTTTTTCTTTTTTTTTGTTCTTGCATGTGAAAGTAGCGAAATAATTTATATAATAGTAATATGACCTATAAATCAGTAAAAAAAACTTTCTACTATAAAAAGTCCTTTTTATAAATTGTGATTATTTATAAATGTAGACAGTAGTGATGACGACGAGATCAATACTGATATTAAAACTTGAATGTAACTATTATCTTTATACCTTTTCTAATTTGTACTATAATAAGTTATTATTATAATAAATTAATAGATGAGTTAAAACTAAGTATTGTGTAATGATCAAATTACAGCACAATCAAAATTACCAGCTTAAAATACTTACCTTAATTTTAAAAATCCAATGAGAGAGTTCTATCTTCCCAGTCTCCTTACTGAATAAAAATATAAGACAGGGCACAAAAAAGACCTAGAGTTTGTTAGATAATACTCTAATGGACTTTTAATTTATTTTTTTCTCAGTAGTCAGTAACGTCATATTATGTACTTAGATTGAAATTATACGGCATGAATTGAATCAACATATGATCAAAAATGCCGACTTCCCTCTAAGTCATCTGAGACCAAATAGTTAAAGGCGCTACCGGCTATAGGATCGAATCCTTTCGTATGTGCATTTTATTGGAGTGAAACTATCCCATTTTTCTTGAAGGCAATCATGCAATTGTTGAATAGTTCTTGCAGGTTATGATCGCAACCTTGTATTTATCAGCATTCATTACTCCATAAGCAAAGTGCAATTTGCCCACCTCATAAGCTGAAATGCAACCCCAGATCATCACGGAAGCAAAAAACTTGACTTTCTTTTTAATAAAATTGTTATAAAAAACTTCTTCTTTGGTTCTTTTGACTCGGCTTCGGGTCTCACCAATGCACGTTTTAGATCTCGCTTCATCGCTCCACAAGTTCTGTGCTCTCTAGTAAAGGTTTTTCCTACGAATAGGAAGATTGAAAATTCTCTATGGCAACTTGCTCTTGAAAAACGTTTACCTTAATTCACAAAACACTTAACTCTACATAAGAAGCGCGACGATTTTGCTTGCTTACCAATTTTAAAGCTGTTAGATCTATAATAGAATAACGTAACTTGCTTCTGTTTCTTTGTTTCTGCACGACAGAACCAGTAGTTTTATAAAGTTAAAATATTTCGTCCTTTATATCTTGATAAATTAACATTATCATCGATTTAAACCGTAGATTCTTCTTTTAAGTGCAAATGTATGATCACTTTTCTAACTTCTTCAGAAACAGCTTTTCCTCGAGGCATATTTATTCTTTGCACCACAGAGATATGTTCAAACAAGTTAAAAGGGTATCGTGGGACACCAGGTAGGAACTAAGTTCCTTCGGCTAATGTAGAATCGACACATAACACTACTCGCTTGTGTATATGACTGTAACGCCTGCGCACGTCTCATTTAACGGTCAATATATTAAAATCAGTGAAATCTTGGCGTTAAGAAAGAAGCTTCTTTAAAATTCCAGGTGAGCTTTAAAGAGTAATGTATACGTTTATTTTTTCTCACCTTTCCTAACTACTTTTAACTATCAAGATTTTTAAAAATTATATCTCATATTACTTTAACAAAAAAAGGTAAAAGTTAAGAGATATATACAAAAAAAAATTGCATCGAATCCGGGCCACCCGCGTGGCAGGCAAGCATTCTACCAATGAACCACCGTTGCTACCTATAATAACTTCCAAAATGCGTTTGATGCACGTCTCATTTAACGGTTTTTCGTTACGGTTTTTACTATTACATTTATTTCAGTTCAGTCACGCAGCAAAATCCCTATGTCATCCAAGCCTGCTGTAAGGAACTGCTTATGTTTAAAAATACTGGAGGAATATGTAGGAAAACTCAAAATAATATATCTTTTTAAAAATTGTTGAAATTTTTTAGTAAGTATACAAACAAGATTATATTAAATGACATTAAGACGAAATTGAAAAAAAATTCATTAAATATATTCTCTTTTTAAAAAATTTCAATATTTTTTAAAAATCACAAAAGAGATATCTCAAATAATCGTTTACTATATACTTATGTTAATGTATAGTGTAAAGTATTATAATGTCCCTCACATAATTTTAACACAATTTGCTAACACAAAAGAGCATTTTTTTTTAATTTATCGTAATTTGAAATAATCAAAATCCAGATTTTACTCGTACAAATAAGCTAAGTAAATGAATACAACTTCTGGCAATCAATAGTAATAGAAACTTGACTAAGACATGCAAAGTTTATTAAGATGGAACGAAATGCCTTCCAACAGTTTAATATAACTATGCATGAAGTTAGAGAAACCACCATTTAAACTGCGAAGAAACTTGTTTTGGCTTCATGTTACTTTAAAGAGCTTGCTCCTTTAAATGAACTAAATAGTCTAACATAATATTTGAGTTAATTACTTAGTATATAAATGCGCTAGCTGTGGGCAAAAATTAATTAACAATAAATTGTTCAAATTAATTTTTGTTTTATTATAACTTTAGTAATATTAGAAGTAGTACACATATTCATTCAATTAAAAATATAAAACGAGTTTGTTCTATTCTATAGATAATGGTATTCTTATTTATTGTTATAATCATCTGAATCTACAAAATTTGCAGCCCAATTAGGCATCCTTTGTCATAAAATATTGGCGTTGAACGCAAATTGTTGCTTTTAAAATCATGATTTCGAACCTCTCTACTAAACTGAAATGGTAACTAAAGAGGATCAAAACAATCGGTTTTATTAAATAAAGTTTTAATCAAATTCTAAGATTAAAAAAATTATTTAACTTCTTCATCAAACGTAGTTAACTGAAAACCGCTAATTACAATCATCAGTTTACTTGACTAGAGTAAAGTTTAATATAATTAAGTACTTTTAAGTTTGTCAAAAATTACGTATAAGTAATCAATTTGTTATGTCATTAATTCGTATGCAATGGTAAATTACAATTAACAAGAATACGTAGACATGATTATGATGTATGGAGCTGCTGAAGGAAACGCTAACCGTGCAAGAAGTATGTATTTAGAACGATTTCTACATCGACAAGGCCTTCAAAAATGCCTTTCTTGGGGTAATTCAACGCACAAGAAAAACTGGGAATGTATAACTCAAACCAGGTCATGATGGTGGTAGACACCATCAAATTGGAGTAAATGTAGGTACCAGAAGCAATTTCGGATATAATAGACAATGATCCAACTACATCTTCACGAAAAATTACATAACAAGTCAAAGTTTCTTAATCATTGCTTGGAATAATAATTGTTTATACCCATACCATTTGCAAAGTTTGCAAGAAGTTGTTGTAGATGACGATCTGTTAAGACAGCGGTTTAAAGATTGGTTTTTAGTTAGTTGTAACAGAGATCGAAATTTGGCAACTTACTTATTGGTGACAGATAAATGTTCCGTTAGAAAATAAATCTGAGTTACCCCTAGTCGCGCCTAAAGAAGTTTTACTTCAATGATAGGTAAACAATATTAAAAATATACACACATTACATTTAGAATGTGTGATTTTGTAGCTGTATCTACCTTATTTTAATACAACACAACACAAGAGCCTTCGATAGTTAGATAACCATTTCATTTTGTAGCATTTTATATTCCATATTACATAAAATTTAAAATCCTGAGTTGAGTTTGTTTTCTTCAGTTCTACGAATTAAGGATCTGTTATTGCTGGTAAAAAAACAGCCATCCTGACTAGTGGTTTTATGGCCTTTATGGCTACCTAACCAAACCTAAAATAAGTATAAGCAAGTGTTAAAACATTTCGAATATTATTATTTTATAAACAAAAACGTAAAGCTTTCCTATAAACAATTATTTAATATCATAATATGTATGTATATAAACTTACTTAATCAAATCATAATGAATGTCGCTGTCTCGTCTTTTTTTCATTTTCATTTTTCTTCAAATCTTTCTGGCGCTGATCATATGCCCTTTGACGTTCACAATTTCTTTTTCTTTTTAGCTTTTTAAGTCTATAAAACGAAAATAGCAAGGTATAAATAATAGGTATAAATAATTAGGTATAAATAGTGTAATTACCTACACACCAAAAATAAAATGTATGCATATAGATTAATCACTCATTTTCATTCAATATTTGTTCATCAATTTCTTCATTAATAAATCCACTTTGTTTATTCATATTTAAAACAAACACTTTATACACAAATTTTAGGCGTAAAACTATTCACCACCAATGTATTTTGGTTGACAAGCTGTCAATTCATATAATTACAGATTTAACTTTTATTTAATATAGGTAGTAGGCGGAATCGTGTTAGGTATTTTGTATCAGGTTTTATTTCCGTTACATTAGAATGACGTCACGTCCGTTAGAATTACTGAGCTACCCCTAGTCGCGCCTAAAGAAGTTTTACTTCAAAAAATTGCTTATAATTTTAAACAATTATTGTGACTGTCAAAATCAATCGATTTGAATTCAGCTAACGGTATTAGAAAGCTACATTGCTCTTTTATTCTTCAATTTTTTATTGTTACAAGAATTTAAAAATTAATTATTTTTTTTTCAAAAAATCTGAAATGATAGATTTTAATTTTTTGTTATTGTTTCATCATATCTTTAAGATTTTCTTGGCAGAATTTAAAGTTTTTAAATGCATTCTAAAGGGTTGAAAAAAATTAAATAAAAAATTGACATTTTTTATCCTTTTTGTGATGACTTTGTAACCATCTTATCTTGTAGAAAAATTAATTACAAACATTTCGAAAATTTATAGTTTAAAAGTTATAAAAAAAAGAAGGAAAAACAGTGATTTTTTACTGTTTTATTTTTATTTTTTAACTATTTAATATGTTGCTCAACTTTTCCGGGAGAATAGTTCAGTTTTTGTAAGTTGTTTTAAACCAATTTCAGCAAAAATTAGCGGGTTCCATCTCGACAGCCAAATCTAGTAGTTTTTTTACAGATTCGCTCAGGTCTATAACCCATTATTTCAGAATCTAGAAATTTTAAATTAGTTTGTCCACAAGAATGCGCTGGTTCTCGCCCTGCTGTTTAAAAAACAAGAGTCTCAGTTCCAGACCTGATTAAACAACATTTTTTAACAAAACTTATCATATTTAATTTTCTACAAGGATCCTTTTTAAACTATGCATATATTCATCTGAATCTTTATATCCTCGATCTACAAAATTTACTACCATTGCAAAACAAAATTAGCAATTTACTAGATATAGTTGTTAGTCATGTGCCATGAGAATAAATAAACACATGGAATGCTTTACATTAAGCATAGAATTTTGTTGCACTTCGTGGTGTGAACATATCAGGATTTCGGTTTTATTATTCTATCCGCATAGATGACTATCTGTTAAACTATTTACGATTATAGCCTGGGCTAGCGATCAGCTAGTCGGTGCCATAAATACTGCTTTTCAACACTCTCATGTTCCGCATCCGTTTAAGATCTGGGTCAGACTGCAAAAATAAGCTTTTATCATCGACTGAGGATTTGAACTTAATTTAATATTTACTAGATTAAAAGGGTTTAATGGATATAAAAAGTAGTCGAAATTTAAATAAAGAACATTAATTAATTAATTAAAGTTATCAATATTGAATAAATAATTTATAATTTAAAATTGAAATGTTTAGCTTCTTGAATTAAGAAAATAAACTTATTTTAATTTAATAAATAAGTTATAACGAAATTTTTTAGCATGTGATTTGAATACATTGTTTTTAAAACTGTGAAATGGAATGAGAATGAAATGTTTTAAATTCTCTAATTCTTTTACAGCTTTTTAATTACAACTAAGAAAAATTTGATTAAATTTATTTTTATTTATAAGCAATCTAAAAATAAGATTTTGTAGCATAAAAAAAATAATTAAAATTCAGCATTTATCTCAAAAAAGTAGGTCAATTGAAAAAGGTAATGTGACCCTATAATCACAAAAACCTGATGACGCCCTCGCGGTTTCCGTAATTTCCGTTTCTCCCTAACCAACGTCATTTCTGTTTAATCAAGTTCCATCAAGATAATCCCACCAACAATCCACCATTATTAAATTCACATTTCATACTTAAATTTTTTATGACACAATTACACATATAAAAAGTCCAATCCAGTTTAGTTTGCTTTTAATGAAAAAAGTAATATAAATTGTAGTAGCGAATATATTAAATATGAAAAAATTGAGTAAACGATAGCAGACAATCTTGCAGTCGATTAAGACTAGGTATAAGCACCGTATATAGACAAGAATAGTAAGATCACTTTAACACAAACTTGTTCAATGCCGCCGAAGCTCTTAGTCCGCATTTCGGTCTGCATCGTTGTTGCTCTCCAGCAGCGTTAACAACCAAAAATTTAAGAAAGTGGTTATTTAAAAAGAAAAAATCAGTTTAAATTAAATTACAAAAAATTTAATAATTATAATAGAAAATTATAAAGGTATATCGGTAGATTACTTTTTAAGTCGGTAGATCTACCGAAAAAGGGGTAGAGTTTCCATCGCTGCTTACTAATACTCACAGAACTGCAAAAACAAGGTCGGCAGACTCAAGCGTAATGTGGTACAAAGAAACTTAAAGGCGGCAGGCAAGGCAGGCAAAGTGATCCTACTATTCTTGTCTATAAACGGTGCTATAAGACTATTTTATTGGTGCTACAGCGTGTAAATTCGCTACTAGAGGCACTACTGTAGCGTCAGGTCAACGAAATGCCACTTGTCAGTGTTCGTGAGAGGGTTACATGGAATTATTTTTTTATTTTGCCTATTTAAGGTATTAAATATCCAAATTCAAACATTATTCTAGCTATTGCAAATACATGATCCGTATCAATAAATATCAGTGCTTTAAAAGTGTAAATAAGAAAAGGAGTTGTAAGGGACTAACTAATAGTGATTTTATTTTTCTACCGGTTTTCTATATGGATGAATGAATACGGTAATCCTTAATTCGGCGAATCTCAATAATGATGAACTTAACAAAACCTTTCATACAGTGAACTTTCGATGGAAATGGTGAAACTTTCGATACGGTAAATTTTCGATTTATACGGTGAACTTTCGACCATCTCGCCAAATCTGGATTAAATTACCATAGAATAGCAATAATTAAATAATTCCCTGTAGACATTTAGCCCGAGCCGAAACCATCGGGGCTCATTAGTTGCGATGTTGCGAACCGTGGTCATATTTTTCTAATCCTCGACCCGAATTGCGAACTACATCTTATCAGCTGACCGATCTCTCACCTGAATTGCGAACCGTACATTTTTGGATGGTTTAATCCCTTCGCAAAATATGAACCCGAGTAGGAATAGGTAGGTATAAAAATATTTAGATAGATTAGTATTCCAAATTTAATTTGTTTGTCAAGTACAATGCTTACAGACAATCAAACAATATTTACACTACATAGAATGTTGAAGTTGTGTCAGACAGGGCTATATTTATGAGAAACTTTTAATTTTTTTTCTGTCGAAAAAACAATTAAATTTAAGCTTTTATCATTAATTAAAAGAAAATTTTCTTTTTGAAGAATTGCAATTTCAATGGAATCTAAGTAGTCATGAGTTTCATCCATATTTTTTTGGTAAATTTGGTGTAAATGATTGTTTCAAATGAGAAATGTTGTTGCAAATATATATTAAGATTGAGGGGATGTTCTGATACTATACTTTCCACCGCTTTTCATTTAATTGAGTTACTTATTGTTCTTCGATTAATAACTTTCTCATCACAAGCGCTATGGTCATGATTTCCTATTTTTCTTGTGAATATCCTTTCTGACTGGATGGTGTATATTTTAGCTCTACAATTTTTCTTTGTACAATACCAAAATGTTTCGCCAGTTGATTTAAAGTGCTTCATCTCTCTATATACGTATAATTTTCTTCGCATATTAAAAAGAGGTCTACCTTTTTCGCTGGTTATTTCTTTTAATTTCATGATACTGTAACGGGATAACCGTAAAGGAAGGGACATTAATTTGAAAGATTGTTATTGACAGTTGATTTTTAGAAGTTTCTAAAAATCAACTGACCATTTTAAATAATGTTTCTAGAAAATTCTAGAAACTTCTAAACACACTGACTAGATTAAATAATGTTGTATATAAGGGGATGCATGGGCAGTTAACGTCAGTTCAAGTTCAAATATTCACAAGAGTTCATTGTATTGTCAAGCAGTTTAGACGTTATCCAGCAGAGTTCAGTGTATCTTAACAATTTTGTAAATAAATTGTGTAAAAGTCCCCATAAGTGTTTCAAATTGGTGTCAGGTGTGGGGTGAAGATACAAGAATGCCTGGAAAAAAGATAAATGAACTATTGGTGGCTGAGCTCAGAAGAGAGCTTGAAGAATTAGAGTTGGAAACTACTGGGAGTAAATCCGTATTGTTAAGAAGGCTCCGTGAATACTACCTAAATAATAATTTGGACCCTGACGCTGTGGAGTTTGAAGACCCAGTTCAAAAAGCAAATTCTGAACTATCGTAACAACTTTCCCAGCTATCACTAAGAATGACGAGCCAGCAAGAGGAGCTATCCAGTCAGATGAAGACCCAGCAAGAGGAGCTATCCAGTCAGATGAAGACCCAGCGCGAAGATATGTCCCAGCTATCACAACGAATGACGAGCCAACAAGAACAACAAACTCAACAACTTTCTCGGCTGCAAGAAGAGCTAGCAGGACGAATGACGAACCAACAAGAGGAGCTATCCAGTCAGATAAGAAGCCAGCGCGAAGAGGTGTCCCAGCTATCACAACGGATGTCTACCCTACCAGAAGAGTTATCCAGTTCCTTCTCCCAGCAAATATCGCATTTGCGCTCCGAAATATGCAACTTGCGAGACAAGCAAAACCAGCAAGTAACCAACTTGAATCAGCAAGTGACCAATTTGCGAGACGAGCAGAATCACCAAATGGCGAAGTTGCGAGACGAGATCAACCAGCAAATGCAGTACAAAATAAGGAAGCTTCAACAAGAACTGGAAGCTTGTCGCCGAAACCAAATCATCCACCACGGCAACGGAAATGCAGAAAGGAGGGAAACCGGCAACGTAGACGTCGAACGACGAGGAAACGCTGAGGCGGCCCAGGTACGAATGACGATAAAACCCCCGATCTTCGACGGGAAGACTTCCTGGTCAAATTACCTGAAACAATTTGACGCAGTGGCCAGAGCGAATGGATGGTCATCCCAGGAGAAGGCATTGTTCCTAACCATGGCTCTGCGAGGCGAGGCTTGAGACGTCCTGCATGTATTGACACCGGATGAGGTTGAAAATTTTGAGCTATTGGTGAATTGCGAGTTGCAACGGGCTGTACGGTTGGCGAGACCGACATCTCTTGTAAACGCCTTGACCATTGCCCTGGAGTTCGATACGGTGACGGAGGCCTCACATGGAGCTGCTCGACTGATGGAAGACACTGGTAACTTGGACCATGCCGTTTATGCCGTCAGCAACGTCGAAGCGGTAGTGGAGAGGTTAATGAAGTTTTCTTCAAAAAGAAGGCGCCCAGTGAGGTGCTGGAACTGCGGAGAACTAGGCCACATAAGAAATACTTGCCCCCATTTTACCCGTATGGAGCAGAACCAGGAAAAACTTGCCTTAGTTAAGGTTGTGCTAAAAGACGAGAGCTCTATGCTGGAGGAGCAACAAGAAAACGATCCCGTTTTGAGACAGATTCGAGAGTGGAAGAGAATGGACCGTCGTCTGTTGTGGAGAGAGATATCCTCATCCTCTCCTGCTTTAAAAGCATACTGGTCCCAATGGAACTCTTTAATTTTGGACGGTGGGCTCGTTAAAAGACTGGTAGAAAACTCCGAGGGCACAGAAACAAGGAAACAAATAGTGGTCCCAAGAAATGCTGTACCAGAAATTTTAAAGCAGATGCATAATGATAGTTCTGGAGGACATCTGGGTATCACGAAAACGCTGCAAAAGATCCGAGATAGATTTTACTGGGTAAATTGCACTAATGATGTTAAAGATTGGTGTCGTAAATGCACTACCTGTGCTGTCAGTAACGGTCCGCACCAAAAACCGAAGGCGGAAATGCAGCAATACCTGGTCGGAAGTCCTTTTGAAAGAATCGCGGTAGATGTATTGGGGCCACTTCCACAGACCGATGAAGAAAACAAATACATCTTTGTTGTAATGGACTACTTCACTAAATGGGTTGAAGCCTATGCAGTTCCCAATCAGGAAGCCACCACTTTAGCAGATATATTAGTTGAAGAATTCGTAAGCCGATTTGGGGTACCACTAGAATTACATTCAGACCAAGGAAGAAATTTTGAGAGCAAGCTGTTTCAAGAAGTTTGCCAAAGATTAGGCATCCACAAAACGAGAACCACAGCGATGCACCCTCAGTCTGATGGAATGGTGGAACAAATGAACTGGACTATAACCAACTATCTGTCAAAAGTGGTGTCAGATTGTCAGAGGGATTGGGATCGACTTATTTTACTATTTCTAATGGCAATTCGATCGGCCATCAACGAATCAACTGGCCAAACGCCTGCGAAGGTCCTGTTCGGTAGAGAAATTAGGCTACCATGTGACTTGGTGTTTGGTTGTAAACCTGGTGAAGAAATGGCACGTGAACAATATGTCGCCGACCTTCAGAATCGAATGGAGAATATACACAACCTGGTGCGTGGAAAACTACAATTATCTAGTGATCGGATGAAGAGGTACTATGACACACGGACAATGGCAAAGAGTTACCAAGTTGGAGATTTAGTCTGGCTCTATAACCCCCGACGGCGTCGAGGTATTTGTCCCAAATTACAGAAAAACTGGGAAGGTCCTTACACCATCAAGAAGAAGATTAACGATGTCATTTATCGGATCGTGAAAATTCCCAGAGGGAAACCCGTCGTGGTCCATCATGATCGTTTGGCGCCTTACCAGGGAAACCACAGTGGAGATGCGCAGCAACTCCAAGAAGATGGTTTGGCTGACTCAGGGAGTGTGCGGGATTCCGATGTAGGAAATAACATTCCAGGAGGAATGAATCTAAGGAGGGGGCAGTGTAACGGGATAACCGTAAAGGAAGGGACATTAATTTGAAAGATTGTTATTGACAGTTGATTTTTAGAAGTTTCTAAAAATCAACTGACCATTTTAAATAATGTTTCTAGAAAATTCTAGAAACTTCTAAACACACTGACTAGATTAAATAATGTTGTATATAAGGGGATGCATGGGCAGTTAACGTCAGTTCAAGTTCAAGTATTCACAAGAGTTCATTGTGTTGTCAAGCAGTTTAGACGTTATCCAGCAGAGTTCAGTGTATCTTAACAATTTTGTAAATAAATTGTGTAAAAGTCCCCATAAGTGTTTCAATACTAAAAAAGAGATAATTTAGGTTGCTATTTTTTAAGTTTTTAGTTATACTTATAGTCAATGCAAAATAATATCGAAATAATGAAAAAACTTAATACAACAGAATAAAAGCTTCATATGTGGATAGAGATGTAAAAAGCGTCAATAGTACTTACCCTTACTAACAAATGTTATAACACTAATAATCACAGAATTGGCTTCTCGTATGGTGACCGGGGTGACAGGTGGAACAACACTGGATATTTTCATAACAAATATTTACTTGTACTCCTAGATATTACTAAAGGGTTCATTTCTGTATTATGTATTTGAACATTACCCTAAATGCCATAAAACGCTTTATACCTGGTCCGCAAACCATCTCATCATTATGTCTTCAAAAAGGGCACGGTTCGCAACTCAGGTAAGGGATTAGCGGCTATCCCCTGGACCCGTGTTACCCCGAAACCATAGCTGTATTAGGAGAAAATTATTCCTTTAAGAAACGTATTTCAACTGGTACCTATTTAAAATAAATTTAAAAAAACGAAATCTGATTTTTGGCTAAATAGGAATTCGAATTAAAAGGTTGGTTTCTAATCAATATCACCCGTTGTTGAGACTCACCGCCAAGTTAATTAAAAACCAAAAACTAATAACTTTGCAATGCAAAGGTATTTTACAAAACTCAATAATATTCTTCTAGAAACATTTGTAAAAAAATGACAGGAATTATATATTTAAAAGTCCAGGAAGTTTCTTTGACTTAATTCGACCTTCGTGACAATATATCGAGATACAGAACAAAATTAAACTAATATTAAAATCCATGGTTCCGATCTCCTAACCGAATTAAAATATAAGACAGGGCGGAAAAAAAGTGATTTAAGAGTTTGATGCTATCTGTGCTTAAAGAGAAAGTGAGTAAGTGAGTAAGTGAGTAAGTATCAAATGTGACATGAGTTGAAGTTAACGACCAAAAAGCGAAATAATTACTAAGCATCCATAGCTTTTTTAATATATTCCTGTTTGTATCCTTTCTAAAATGTGAGTAATAATAATAACGAGCTGTCACCGATATGATAAAAAGTACGCCGTTGACCGACAGAGGGAGAACGTGGTATTAATCTATACTTATAATAAATCTGTAGAGAGGTCAATTCTGTACATGAAATATATTTTCAAAGTAACTATCAGGGGGTGATTAGGGATCGATACTGATGCCAAAAATGCAATCAGTAAAATTTTTGTTTGTCTGTCTGTCTGTACAACCGCTATAGTAAACAAAAACTACTTGACGGATTTTAACGAAACTTGGTAGAATTATTTTTCATACTCCTATGCAGGTTATAGTATACTTTTCATCACGCTACAATTAATAGGAACAGAGCAGTGGAGGGAAATGTTAGAAGTTAGAAGTTACTCCATTTTTTAAGTTTCCGTCGCGTGTGCAACCTTAATGGTTAAAACTATACAGAAATCATCTTATTTTTATAATTTGGAGGTTAACTGTGAACGGATTTTGCCACATTTTACCCACAATGGGAGTTGCGGGGGCGTGAAAAATAAAAAAAATTAAAATTTAAAATCTATAAGTCCTACAGGTTTAAAACTTTTCAAAATAGTTATTTTTATAATTTGGAGGTCAACTGTCAAGAGATTTTACAAAATTTCACCAACAGGGGGGGTTGTGGGGGCGTGAAAAATAAAAAAAAATAAAATTAAAATCTATGAGTCCTACAGGTTTGAAAGTTTGCACAATAGTAATTTGTATAATTTTGAGTTCAATTGTAGATGGATTTTACGAAATTCCACCCACATGGGGGGTTACGGGGGCGTGAAAAAAAAATTTAAATTTATAAGTCCTACAGGTTTAAACCTTTGCAAAATAATTATTTTTATAAGTTTGAGGTCACTTGTGAACTGATTTTACGAAATTTCACCCACAGGGGTTTGCGGCGGCGTGAAAAATAAAAATTAAAATTTAAAATCTATAAGTCCTACAGGTTTGAAACTTTGTACAATAGTTATTTTTATAATTTTGAGGTCAATTGTGAACGGATTTTAGAAAATTCCACCCACAAGGGGGCATGTGGGGGCGTGAAAACATATAATAAATTTTTTGAAATTTAGAAATTAAACAAACAAGAAATTATTAAACTGACATTAAGGAGAAATTGAAAAAATGTCACATCCAGTGGGACTCGAACCCACCATCACTGCCTTATACGCAGGCACGCTTTAACCACTTAAGCTATTGGATGATCAAGTGGTTAGGAAGCGAAACGTTATAATGAATTCAAATCCCATCAGATATGACATTCACTCACTTCCTCCTTAAGCACATGTTATATGACGTTAATGAGAGAGAAGTTTTGTCAAATCGACAATTGATACTTCAAACTCTAAGTCACTTTATTTGTGCCCTGTCTTATATTTTTATTCGGTTAGGAGACCGGAACCATTGATTTTTAGTAAACTATTATTTTTGAGATAACTCTCAACATATTTTTGAAATTTAGAAATTAAACAAACAAGAAATTATTAAACTGACATTAATTAATCAATGGTTCCGGTCTCCTAACCGAATAAAAATATAAGACAGGGCACAAATAAAGTGACTTAGAGTTTGAAGTATCAATTGTCGATTTGACAAAACTTCTCTCTCATTAACGTCATGTAACATGTGCTTAAGGAGGAAGTGAGTGAATGTCATATCTGATGGGATTTGAATTCATTATAACGTTTCGCTTCCTAACCACTTGAGCATCCAATAGCTTAAGTCGTTAAAGCATGCCTGCGTATAAGGCAGTGATGGTGGGTTCGAGTCCTACTGGATGTGACATTTTTTCAATTTCTCCTTAATGTCAGTTTAATAATTTCTTGTTTGTTTAATTTCTAAATTTCAAAAATATGTTGAGAGTTATCTCAAAAATAATAGTTTACTAAATATATAATAAATTTGTAGAAATGAAAATTCTGTACATTAAAGATATTTAAAGAATAATAATATTTTTATGCACGACCGGGCGGTAAAGTACAGATTATTACATACATTTAGCGGGCGTAAAGTGCCACTTTAGCGACCGTGGACTACTTTACCGCCCGCCGGGCGATAAAGTGTAAATGGCGGGCGGTAAAGTAATTTTTTTGTCTTAAATATTAAAATACTTGCAATTATCTAAACTGACAATTAGTCTAAATAAAAATGGCCACCACCTATTTTGACTTTGTTGTAAGGGTAACGACAACATAGGTATATATAGATTATTGTTTTAAAATATTATCTCTAGCCTCTGTGCATATTACTTTCAATCAAATTATTTATTTTAAATAACGAATGAATACAAATTATTAGGTGAATGGTTATACAGGGTAAGTTGTTAATAATATCGAGGTTCGAGGTATAAATTTCATGTAAGTTGAAATGGCATTTATATTAAATTGTTCACAAAAATTAAAAATAAAAAATATCCTTTATAAGTTTTATTATTAAAACAATCGTTGACATTGACAGTTGACATTTGACAGCTGACAGATAATATTTTACATGTGACAGTAGAGATTTGATATTTCTAATTTGGCATTTGACAGTTGGAACTTGACAGTTGACGTTTGATATTGGAGCATTGACAGTTGACATTTGATAGTTTCCATTTGACAGTTGACAGTTGACATTTGACAGTTGATATTTCACAGGTGACATTTGACAGTTGACAATTGACATTTGACAGTAGAATTTTGTCAATTGACAGTTGACTTTTTTCAATTGACAGTGCAATTTTTTTTATAAATGATTATTAAATCGGTTGTGCATAAAAGTTTGTATGTATTTCGGGCGTAAACAGCGTTTATGGACCTTACGTGTTAATAGCCCTCGCCTGCGGCTCGGGCTCTTATTTACACGTTGCGGTCCATAAATGCCTGTTTTGCGCCCTTGATACATAAATAACTATTATCTGTATGTCTGTATGTTTGTGCGCGCATCACATTAAAACTACTGATCCTATTCAAATGCGGTTTTCACAGATGTATCTGTCTTCTTTCAACTTAATATCTGGTTTATAAAAATTTTGCCCCCACCTTTTTAACGAGGTCGGGAAAGAAATGTTTATATAACAATCAACACGCCAAGCGAACGACGTCGCGGGTACAGCTAGTATCAAATAAATTTAAATTTTAAATAATGAATAGGTATTTATTTAAACGGGCCACTAAATTCTGCAGATAATGATCTTTAAATTGTAACAAAAACTGTTTTTATCTTTCGGAAACTTTTGGTCTTTTTTGCTCCTAACAAAATGAGATTGTGCTACACTGCGGCATGTTGAATATATTAATTAGAATTTAATTGTTAAATTTTGGTTTGTCTTAGTAAAAAACTTTGATAGCTATACTTTAAGACCTTACTTGACACTGGCTCCAACTGGTTAGCACAAAACAGTAGTTCTCATTACTATGTGACAAAACTGCGATTTTTGCCAAGAATTGGAAAGTTTTTCTTTCGATATTCTGCTGGGCAAAGAAAGTAAATATTCCATAAAACTACCAAACAATAGTTACAGTAATATTAAAATTGTGGTTTGTTTTTAGGTTCTTTATAAGTTTTAGTGGATTGCAAAAACATAAACATTAGAATCCTAATCCAGGTGTGGTTAGGAATAAATCTGATTAGTTAGTAAATTGGTCGCGTTTTACAATCGTTGACTCATTCTTTATTAAAACAATCTCCAATACAGAATGAAAGTACCAACTCGAGTCCTTAAATCTATGTTTATGAGCGTTTTTTTCGGAATGACTTACATTCCCCAATTTGTAACTGTATAAATTCCCACTGAAGGACTTATATCCCTTAGCCTGCTCAATTGAGTCGTGGCTTCTTTTCTGAGTTTTACTAGTCTTTCCCAAACATAAAATAATAGGGCGCCAGAGTACAAACAAGCAAATAACACTCAAACACCAGTTTAAATGATTTTAAAAAAAATATCATTGAAAATAACAAAATTAAATTTTAGTTCGTAAATTAATTGTTGATTCTTCGGAAAGAATTCCCTTGGACAAATTTCTTGCCGGGATGAACTGTATAATCTTCGGTTAATTCAAAATAAATTTCTTCCTGGGATGAACTGGGATCTAATTCGAAATTCGGATTTCTTTTCTCAAAATGGGGGATGGCTCAAACTCGCCTCCAAATAAAGTTATTAGCTCCTACGTAGGTCTCCTCACAAATGTGGCAATAACCTTGTATTGTTGAGGAGAAGTTACCACGAAAAAAACAGATATGCAAATAAATGTAGAAATCTATCGTAGCAAAAAAGAAGACTCCGATATCAGTCAAACCTGTCTCAAACAATTTAATCACGGCGATAACATTAAAATAAATCTCACCGAATATAGTCTGGTGGATTTCAATACTAAAACGATCCAATAGATCGTTACAAATGTTCAATATCATATAATGGGGTGGTAAACACTTTGTTTTTAAGGCTGACCACAGAGAACGCATGGCGTTGGGTTGAATGATCATGCTGGCTATTTCCTTTACCTTTTGGTTTATTCCACATATCAAATTCAATATTTGCGAACTGCAAGTTCGAAGTGTGCCATAGCGCCGCAGTCGCCTTGTTGAAAAAAACGAAGACCTTCTTACTGTGGGTTATTTTTAAGGGTTTCCTTTAAACCAGTATTTAGTTAAAATATTTTTTTTACATTTACGCTTCTTTCAAAAAACTAAGTACTAAAACCGGAGGCGTTACTCCATAATAATTTAACTTATAAGCAATGGTTTCTTAAACGTTTTTAGCTGCTAAGTAAATACAATAATGTCGATTAATCCTTTCGTTTAGTTTAAACTGCGCATCATCACTCCAACGAGTTTGCTTATAAAATTTTGCGTCGTTTTAACGCAACCAGTATACCACTAGCAAGATACTAGCCTATGGTCTGGTTTGTCTTTCATTAGGGCATGTATCAAATGTGGACGATAACAGTGATAATATTTTGTTAAACTGTAACGTAAACTTTAGCCAAATTAATGCGATGCACCAATTTGCAAATTGCTTGGGTGTCTCAAACAAATTTTTGAGCAACGACTTTCATGTTTTCATTTGTTACTACCAGAGAAGCGACCTTAACGCTGGGCGTTTAATACCGACCCAGTTTATTTTAACTTCTTATGCAAATTGTAAACCATCTGCCTTATAGGAACAAGTCTATTTGGATAGTTCGGGGTTGACTTAATAAATCATAAGTAATCTGTATGATACCGCAGATTCGAAGTTAACAGACAGATTTGTTCTTCTGTATTGCTTGGACTTCCATGGCCACATAAACATGGTGATCGACAATCGTAAACTAACAATTCGGAAGCAAAGCAAACCGTTTACTCATGCGGACTTTGTGGATTATCATTCTGAAACCAGTAAAACTAACAGGCTGCAATAGTTCATTATGTTGAATTGATTTAGCTGATACTAGGTGTAGATCCATAATATAAAATATTAAATAAGTGTTTCATCTATTTAATATTTTATAGTTCATTACGCCTAATATTGTAGCCAAGTCGTTTCTCATCTCGTCTTGCCTGTGGAAGAGATGAAAGATTTTTTTTTCGAATAACAGATCTAGACCGGAAAAAATAAAAAATAAATATTTTCTCTTAAATTTCTATTAAGTTTGTTGATTTTATAATTTTTAAAAAATAGTGTGAGAGTTTGCATTAATATATTGAATTAGTGTGCGAGACCAAGCAACAGTGAGAATGTGGTATGTGTACTCGTCTCGTCTTAGTCTTTTCTGCGTTTTAACAGTGCATGACTTTTGTGACTGTATTTATAAGCGAAAGAATATCATCCATTACTCAAATGTGGTCAAATGGTAATACCAAAGAAACACAAAGTCTCGTACCACAAAAAATTTAATAATATGTTAAAAATATGTTGACAACTAGTTTCGACCAAACACGGTCATCATCAGGTCTACAAAAAATATGGAAAGAGTATTAACATAATGTTATTAAAAAAGAAACAGTCAAACAACTTACCAAATTAAGGTAACGTAATAAATTACAAAAAATCCAAAAATAATTATTAAATACAAAGACTCTATGTGGTTTCAGGATACTACATCTCCAGCAAACGAAGTCCAGCAGCAGCAAAAAAGTATGTAATAAGAGAGCCCACAGGTAGAGGTAGACTCATAAGGATCAAAAAATAATGTGGTACAAAGAAAAAAGGTTTAAATGAAAAACTAACACAAGCTAGTTAATAATAACACTCAGTGACGAAATAAGGCACATTAAAAAAGGTACTGGAACAAAAAGTATTAAATTTCAAAAGAAAAACTTGTAGATGAAAGATCTTAGATCAGGTGGTATATAGGTCAGAAAATAATGAAGACCGTCTAAGGTCTTGGTGAAAACAAGATGTGTTGTGTATATAGTGGAAATCAGCGAAATGATGGTAAAAATATGGTATGCATAAGTATTATGATATCTGACCTTAGGTAACACGTTGTTGAGAATAAAAAATTGTAATAAAATCATCCACAAAACGGAGGAAGATCTAGAAAATCCAAGAACAGAGTGAAAGTGGAATGAGTACCATAACGGTGAGCCAAGAAAAGATGAAATAAAATCCAGGCTATGAAGGAGGTGTGTATGGTGGAAAACTTCAAAAAAGCAGATGAGAAATGCGTACGGAATCCAAACCCAGTCCAATATTGGTAACTTCAGTTCCAGAACCATAATGATCCATAACAATTATTATCACAAAAGTATTTAAAGTAACTGCTAATAACACTGTCGTTTTTTAAAAAATTGTAGAAGTTGGCAGAAGCACATTTAGCAATGAAGGAAGAAACTCGAAGAATAGAAGGATCTAGAAAACTGAAGCGCATGTGCAAAGACTTGAAAACGGAAGTTGTCATCAAGAAAGGACAATCAAATGTCAGAGAAGCAGAAACATGTAACTATTTAAAAAATTACATAAAACATGAAATTATTGATTAAATATGGTTGAATTAGATAGATAAAAAATTAACATGGTGACTTAATCTAACATAAAGTAACCTATGAAATAAAATTATAAAGTGCTAATAGCACAGGTGTAAAATTTAGTAAACATAAACTAAATTAAATGGTGACCGAATAGTACATCAGGTGAAGACAAGTGATAATAATTAGTTAGTAAAATGTTAATATAGAAACAAACAAAATGAACTGAAATTTGGAAAATTTAATATGTTTAAGTTAGTAAAAAAGAAAAGAAAGGAAAATTGATCATAATAATTTAAACAAAATTAAGATTACTTAAAATTTAAACAAAGTAAAGCTTTTGAATTTAAAAATGTTAATCTCTTTCTTAAATTTAGAAGAAATTTTAAAATGAAAATTGGTAGAGGTAAGAGAGACGCAAAAGACAACTGCTCATATGAGAATAGAAGAAAGAAGAAATGAAAATGTCAAAAAATCAACGATTAGATTAAACAGAAAAATAGGTTAGAAACAAACGTAAACATCGTGTAAGACAAAAATTCTAAGACAGGAAAAACATGTGAAAGGATGGAAAAAGGTATGGGAAATGGGGAATAAAGGAAAAAAATTCAAAAGGGTAGATCAAGAAACAAATAATGTTCAGAAGAATTGACTTGTTCGTTCAGGCAAGTAGTATGATGATCAAATAGATTTTTATGGATTTCAAACATTTCAAGTAAATTCATTTTTGGACCTTTAGAACAAGAGTGAAGAAGTGAGGTATTAGAGGGAGAAAAGGAATGTTTTTCTTGTAAAATATGGTTGGAAAAGGCAGAAGGGCTGTAAACAAAGTCAGTGTTCTGGTATTTATTAATGTAGCTAATGTGTTCATTCACACGAGAAAGAATTCTTCTACCACTTTGACCAATGTAGAAAGAAGGACAATCAGAACATGTAAGTTTATGTATACCAGATTTATGTAAAGTAGGAATTTTGTCTTTAGAGTTTACAAAGAAAGATCTCAGATTATGTTTTGTTTTGAAGGCAATAGAGATGTTATGTTTTTTAAAAATTTTTTGAATTTTGTAGGAAATGGAGCCTAAAAAAGTGATGGAGCCAGAGAAAGAAAGATCAGGGGGAGAAAGGGAAAGACCAGAGCTCAGTTTAAATTTGTAGAAAAGTTGAAAATAAATTTTGTTGAAAGTACTTAAATGGAAATCATTATTCACTGCAATTTGTTTTAGAATATCAATTTCTTTATAAAAACATTGTTGTGACATCGGTATAGAAAAAGCTCTATGTAACAAGCTTCGAAAAGATGCTGTTTTATGGTTGAAAGGGTGAGAAGAAAAATAATTGATGACACAATCTGTATTAGTTGGTTTCCTATAAATTTTGAAATTTAATTTAGAAGAAACAAGATCTCTAGAAATTAAAATATCTAAAAAGGGTAAGCTATTATTAGATTCAAATTCTACAGTGAATTTTATTCTTTCATGAAGAGAGTTGATGTGGTCTAAGAAGGAAGCGGCTTCACCTCTATCACCTTTGAAAAGTACAATGCAATCATCAACATATCTATAATAAAAAACTATGTTATCTTTAAAAGAAGGATGAAAAAGGAATTGGTTTTCTAAGTTGTTCATGAAAATTTCTGCTAAGAGAGGGCTAAGGTTAGAACCCATAGCTAAACCTGTTGCTTGTCGATAAAATTTATCATTAAATTGAAAGAAATTTTGTTCTAGGGCAAAACTAGTGATATCACAAATATGTTGAGCAAACACAGGGTCCGTATTATTACGGAGGAGCATACAGTGAATAAGAGAAACGCAATCTTGTGGGGGGATACTAGGGAAAAGGTTAGAAACATCTAAGGAAAGCAAGAAGGAGTTTTGGGGAACGATAATGGAAGAAATTTTATTGGTGAGATCTACAGAGTTTAAATGGAAAATGAATTTTGAAAGTCAGTAATTTCTCTTAGAAAGTTGTTCAGAAAACAAGATAATTTGGATGCCGGTGTGTTGGTAAAACTCACAACTGGACGAATCGGAATGTTGACTTTGTGGATCTTGGGGAGTCCATAAAGGAGTGGAGTGACTTGTGCCATAGGGACAAGAGAATGAGTTTTAACATCCAGAAGATCAAAGAAATCAGAATAAAGATTTAATTTCTGTTTAAGTTTTCTGTGGAAGGCGACAGTAGGATCTGAGGGGATAGGTACGAAAGAGGGATCGGAGGACAAAAAGGATTCAACTTTAGCGATGTAGTCGATTTTATCAAGGATGACTAGGCAATTGCCTTTATCAGCTTTGGTGCAAATAAGGTTTTCAGTAACTATTTCCAGCTGCTGCTGGACTTCGTTTGCTGGAGATGTAGTATCCTGAAACCACATAGAGTCTTTGTATTTAATAATTATTTTTGGATTTTTTGTAATTTATTACGTTACCTTAATTTGGTAAGTTGTTTGACTGTTTCTTTTTTAATAACATTATGTTAATACTCTTTCCATATTTTTGTAGACCTGATGATGACCGTGTTTGGTCGAAACTAGTTGTCAACATATTTTTAACATATTATTAAATTTTTTGTGGTACGAGACTTTGTGTTTCTTTGGTATTACTGTATTTATAGTTTCTTTGGTTATTTGGAATTGGATATTTTAAAAGCAAATAGTAGAATTGACTGATATACATATTTACAGTTCTAATTTGTCCATCTTGAATTCGTATTAATGTGTCGAAAGTGTGTGTGCTGATTTCCGCTAATTCACCACGCAAAATTTCTTGCTATTTTTATTAACTACTCGCCGAGAGGTCTCGGCGCCTGTCTGGTGGTAAAGTAAAAAAATATATTAATGTGTAAGGTCAGTGTCACTATCACTATCATCTGTTTAATTAATTACAATACTTTTGAAAATTATCTATATGAAGATACGAATTTTCAACTTTTTCTATGTGTGCATTTTGCCAGCTGCTAATACTAATATTTTGTACTTTAATATTAATAAGTTGAATTTCAGAAGCGCTTGGAGTAGTTGTAAAATTTTTTCTCCTAATGCCAGATTTTCATTGATACCAAATGTGTTCTAAAGGATTAAAATTACAATAATATGGTGGCAGTCTTAAAATTATATAACCCATACTTTCTGCAGCTTATTACAATCATATTCTTTTTTTATAGATAAGGTCCTTAAAGTTTGCAATAAATCTTGACATTTTGATGCCTTTCTGATTCAAGCCCTTGAATGGAAGCAGCTTCTTCTAAATAAGGATTTTCAAGAGGAGCTTCTTCTCTGTTATCGTTGTCACAATTTCACGGACGCCACATTGTAACAATATTTTGTTTAATATAACTAACAACTAACAACTTGTTCACTCAAACACTATTTTAGCTGACGACCCTTCTTATAAACCGATTTACCTATCGTTCGAAATATAGATAAGCAATAAATTAATAAATAAGTGTTACAATACGCGCCTCTACTAATCCTTCTTGCAATCGAAAGATATTTACAAGTTAATTAATCTCACATTATGCGTCTAAACCCTACTTTATATTTAGACCAGCTGACCCGGCGGACTTCGTACCGCATAAAACTAATGCCTTTTTTGTTTTTTTCAAATTTTTACGATTTTATTTTGTTTCAATTATTTTTTTTTATTTTATCGTTTTTATCATATTTTCTCGTAAGTTATCAGGTGTATACTATTTGTTTATTATAATTTGTAATTTATCGATTAAATATTGAAACACGTATGGGGGCTTTTTACACAATTTATTTACAAAATTGATAAGATACACTGAACTCTGCTGGATAACGTCTAACTACTTGACAATACAATGAACTCTTGTGAACACTTGACTTGAACTGACGTTAACTGTCCGTGCATCCCCTTATATACAACATTATTTAATCTAGTTAGTGTGTTTAGAAGTTTCTAGAATTTTCTAGAAACATTATTTAAAATGGTCAGTTAATTTTTTTACAAACTTCTAAAAATCAACTGTCAACAACAATCTTTCAAATTAAGGTCCCTTCCTTTACGGTTATCCCGTTACACTGCCCCCTCCTTAGATTAATTCCTCCTGGAATGTTATTTCCTACATCGGAATCCCGCACACTCCCTGAGCCAGCCAAACCATCTTCTTGGAGTTGCTGCGCATCTCCACTGTGGTTTCCCTGGTAAGGCGCCAAACGATCGTGATGGACCACGACGGATTTTCCTCTGGGAATTTTCACGATCCGATAAATGACATCGTTAATCTTCTTCTTGATGGTGTAAGGACCTTCCCAGTTCTTTTGTAATTTGGGACAAATACCTCGACGCCGTCGGGGGTTATAGAGCCAGACTAAATCTCCAACTTGGTAACTCTTTTCCATTGTCCGTGTGTCATAGTACCTCTTCATCCGATCACTAGATAATTGTAGTTTACCACGCACCAGGTTGTGTATATTCTCCATTCGATTCTGAAGGTCGGCGACATATTGTTCACGTGCCATTTCTTCACCAGGTTTACAACCAAACACCAAGTCACATGGTAGCCTCATTTCTCTACCGAACAGAACCTTCGCAGGCGTTTGGCCAGTTGATTCGTTGATGGCCGATCGAATTGCCATTAGAAATAGTGGAATATGTCGATCCCAATCCCTCTGACAATCTGACACCACTTTTGACAGATAGTTGGTTATAGTCCGGTTCATTCGTTCCACCATTCCATCAGACTGAGGGTGCATCGCTGTGGTTCTCGTTTTGTGGATGCCTAATCTTTGGCAAACTTCTTGAAACAGCTTGCTCTCAAAATTTCTTCCTTGGTCTGAATGTAATTCTAGTGGTACCCCAAATCGGCTTACGAATTCTTCAACCAATATATCTGCCAAAGTGGTGGCTTCCTGATTGGGAACTGCATATGCTTCAACCCATTTAGTGAACTAGTCCATTACAACAAAGATGTACTTGTTTCCTACATTGGTCTGTGGAAGTGGCCCCAATACATCTACTGCGATTCTTTCAAAAGGACTTCCAACCAGGTATTGCTGCATTTCCGCCTTCGGTTTTCGGTGCGGACCGTTACTGGCAGCACATGTAGTGCATTTACGACACCAATCTTTAACATCATTAGTGCAATTTACCCAGTAAAATCTATCTCGGATCTTTTGCAGCGTTTTCGTGATACCCAGATGTCCTCCAGAACTATCATTATGCATCTGTTTTAAAATTTCCGGTACAGCATTTCTTGGGACCACTATTTGTTTCCTTGTTTCTGTGCCCTCGGAATTTTCTACAAGTCTTTTAACGAGCCTTCCGTCCAAAATTAAAGAGTTCCATTGGGACCAGTATGCTTTTAAAGCAGGAGAGGATGAGGATATCTCTCTCCACAACGGACGACGGTCCATTCTCTTCCACTCCCGAATCTTTCTTAGAACGGGATCGTTTTCTTGTTGCTCCTCCAGCATAGAGCTCTCGTCTTCTGGCACAACCTTAACTAAGGCAAGTTTTTCCTCGTTCTGCTCCATACGGGTACAATGGGGGCAATCAGGTCGACATGGTCTTCTGGAAAGTGCATCAGCATTACGATGTCTGGTTCCAGGTCTGTGCTCGATTTCAACATCATATTCCTGCAGTTTTTCGAGCCATCTTGCTATCTGTCCTTCTGGGTTCCTAAAGCTAAGTAGCCACTTTAAACTAGCATGGTCTGTTCTGATCAGGAATTTTCTGCCATACAGATATTTATAAAAGTGTTCGACGGATTTTACAACTGCTAACAGTTCCCTCCGAGTTACACAGTAGTTCTTTTCAGCTTTCGATAAAGTTTTGCTGAAGTAACCAACCACTCTTTCCTTACCGTCTTGTAGCTGTGACAAGACGGCTCCAATTCCCACATTGCTGGCGTCGGTGTCCAGAATAAGCTTACCATCAGGAAGTGGATAAGCAAGAACAGGTGCTGACGTAAGCTGTTTCTTCAATATTTCAAACGCCTTTTGACATTCCTGATCCCAACAGAAGGACTTATCTTGTTCTGTCAAACGGGTCAAGGGTTTCGCGATGTCTCCAAAATTCTTGACATATCGTCGGTAATAGGAACAAAGACCCAAGAAACTCCGGAGCTGATGTTTGTCGATAGGGATTGGCCATTCCTGAACGGCTTGTATCTTAGCGGGGTCAACAGCAACGCCATCCCTGCTTACGTTATGTCCTAAATAGTTGACCTGTCTCTGGAACAAGTGGCATTTCTTAACATTCAATGTTAGATTAGCGTTCTGTAATCTTTTAAAAACTTCTTCCAGGTTAGATAAATTTTCCTTAAAGGTCTTACCCATTATGATGATGTCGTCTAGATAAACTAGACAAGTTTCCCATGACAAACCCCGCAAGATGTTCTCCATTAGTCGTTCAAACGTCGCAGGAGCATTACAGAGGCCAAATGGAAGGACCGTGAATTGCCATAACCCTGATCCACTGGTAAAAGCAGTCTTTTCTTTGTCTGCAGGATTCATTTTAACTTGCCAGTATCTGCTTTTAAGGTCTAAGGTAGAAAACAAAGTAGAACCCGCCAAAGCGTCGAGGGCATCATCAATCCTTGGTAGAGGATAACTGTCCTTCTTAGTGACATTACTAAGCTTTCGATAGTCGACACAAAACCGCATTGATCCGTCTTTCTTTCTCACTAATACCACAGGAGAAGCCCACGGACTACTGGATGGTTCGACTATGCCATTTTGGATCATTTCTTTAAGGGCTCTGTCTGCTTCTTCCTTCTTAACTTGAGGCATCCTTCGGGGTACCTGTCGAATCGGACGTGCATCACCAGTGTCAATTCTATGTTGTACAACATCAGTTCTTCCCAGTTTACTTTTAGAACCAAATACAGGTTTATAACGATAAAGTAGATCTCTTACCTGTTTCTTTTCTAATTTTGACAAAGAGGGATCTAATTTTGTCATTAATTGTTCAATTTCGTTGGTCTCATCTGTTTCCGTAACATTTACCTTGTGAATTATGGCCGTTACTGGTTCTAAACTTCCCATTTCCGTGTCCTTTCGGAGAAAAACTGGATGATCGTTCAAGTTGATAACTCGGATGGGTACCTCTTTGGCGGATCTAACAAGAGTCTTACCCACAAGGAGTCCTTTTCCCAATTCATGGTCATGGTTCTTCGGCTCTATCATGGCTGGGGCACCATCTGGCTCCGGTCCATCCAACCGCGCGGTGACGACACATTCACAGCTCGCCGGAAGTTCGATATCATCGATTAGCTTGATCGAGGCATTGTCAACTTGTTTTCGGTGCAGGAATATTTCTTCATTACCAGTACGAAGGATACGTTGGCGAAGATCCAAATGAAAACCACAGTGGAGCATGACATCCATGCCCAGAACAACGTCTTCATCAACGTCAGTCACCAGCACTGAGTGAACCAGAGAGGTTGAACCAAACTGTAGCGTCACCTGTATCTCACCGTAGACTCTAGCAGAATCTCCGGTAGCGGTACGCAGTTTCCAACTGGTAGGCCACATCTTCTTTCGCATAATGATGGATGGTCGAACGATAGTTTTCGTAGCTCCAGTGTCTACCAGCATGCTAAAGTTCTTCCCATGAATGAGGCCATCCACATATAAGCTGTCCACGTGATGTCGCAGAGTTGCCAATTTTATGGTGTGAGGGGCTTCGGGAATGTTAGGGGTCGATTTCGCCCTCCAGGAATCGACCCGTTCTAGTTTTCCTGCTGCTGGGGTACTTCAGCAGAAGAATTTTCTTTTTGGGGGCAAGTATTTCTGATATGGCCTAGTTCTCCGCAGTTCCAGCATCTCACTGGGCGCCTTCTTTTTGGAGATAACTTCATTAATCTCTCTACTACCGCTTCAACGTCGCTAACGGAATGAACGGCATGGTCGTAGTTACCAGTGATTTCCCTTAGTCGAGCAACTCCACGTGAGGCCTCCGTCGCCGCCTCAAACTCCAGGGCAATGGTCAAGGCGTCCACAAGAGACTTCGGCCGCGCCAACCGTACAGCGCGCTGCAACTCGACGTCTCGAAGACCATCGGTGAAGGTTTGGACTGCTAGGCACTCCAGGAAATCCTCCGCTGCATTTGAATACGCAAGTCGAACCATTCTTGCTACATCCGCTTCAAATTCCTGGATAGTTTCTCCATTTTTCTGTTTTCGGCTCTTTAACTGCATTCGGTACACCGGTTGTAGATGAGTTTGACCATAACGCATCTCTAGACGATTCACCAATAACTCGAAGTTGTCAGCTTCATCCGGTGTCAATGATTGCAAGACGTCTAAAGCTTCGCCTCGCAGAGCTACGGTTAGGGACAATGCCTTCTCCTGGGATGACCATCCATTAGCTCTGGCCGCTGCGTCGAATTGTTTCAGGTAATTTGGCCAGGAAGTCTTCCCGTCGAAGGTCGGGGGTTTCATCGTCGTTCGTACATGGGTCGTCTCCTCGCTTCTTTGTCGTTCGACGTCTGCTTGGCAGGTTTCCATCCTTCTTGCATCTCCGTCGCCGTTGTGGATGGTTTGGTTTCGGCGGCTAGCTTCCTGTTCTCGTTGAAGCTTTCTTATTTCGGACTGCACTTGCTGGTTGATCTGGTTTTGCTCGTCTCGCAAGTTGGCGACTTGTTGATTTTGTTCGTCTCGCAAGCTGGACACTTGCTGATTTTGTTCGTCTCGCAAGCTGGACACTTCACGAAGATGTGATATTTGCTGGGAGAACGAACTGGATAACTTATCTGATATGGTAGACATCCGTTGTGATAGCTCTTCTTGCTGGCTCTTTATCTGACTGGATAGCTCCTCTTGCTGCCGGGAAAGTTGTTGAGTTTGCTCTTCTTGTTGGCTCGTCATTCGTTGAGCCAGCTGGGACATATCTTCGCGCTGGCTTCTCATCTGACTGGATAGCTCCTCTTGCTGGCTCTTCATCTGACTAGATAGCTCCTCTTGCTGGCTCGTCATAGTCGTCATTCGTCCTGATAGCTCATCTTGCAGCCGGGAAAGTTGTTGAGTTTGTTCTTCTTGTAGTCGGGAAATTGCTTTTTGAACTGGGTCATCAAACTCCACAGCGTCAGGGTCCAAATTATTATTTACGTAGTACTCACGGAGCCTTCTCAACAATACGGATTTGCTTCCAGTAGTTTCCAATTCTAATTCCTCGAGCTCTCTTCTGAGCTCAGCCACCAATAAATCAGTTATCTTTTTTCCAGGCATTCTTGTATCTTCACCTCACACCTGACACCAATTTGAAACACGTATGGGGGCTTTTTACACAATTTATTTACAAAATTGATAAGATACACTGAACTCTGCTGGATAACGTCTAACTACTTGACAATACAATGAACTCTTGTGAACACTTGACTTGAACTGACGTTAACTGTCCGTGCATCCCCTTATATACAACATTATTTAATCTAGTTAGTGTGTTTAGAAGTTTCTAGAATTTTCTAGAAACATTATTTAAAATGGTCAGTTGATTTTTTTACAAACTTCTAAAAATCAACTGTCAACAACAATCTTTCAAATTAAGGTCCCTTCCTTTACGGTTATCCCGTTACAATATATTAGGTAGCATATTATATAATTTAGCAAGAATTTGTTGAAATATGTAAGATATAAATTGCACCACCTTCCAGTGGCGTCATGAACCTTAAGTAAGAATTGCTCGTTTAAGTACTTACGGTGGATTGGGACAAACAAATTGCGATGGTGGCGCTTCAGTCGCCGATCAGCGGATATCCGAAACGTGTAAACCTTTTCTCGTTTGCCATTTACGTAGTAAATATTTGCGGCTTAATTTTGTTTTTTGATGATTTTGTTTTGATTTTTTAATAACTTTTGTGTGAAATAATTGTAATATAGTCTATACATTAGTCATTATCTTAATCGTATTTTTCTTTTTATAAAAGGAATATGTTTTTTCTCTACAACATAGACATGTAGGTTGGTTAATAGGAATTTCTGTACAATCCACAATAACTCTTACATTTTGAAACTTTTTAAATGATTTAGGCATATTATGCCTACATTCTTCTATAGAAGGCCACACTATAAATGATTTAAAAAATTTTGATAAAATTTGGATATATTCTTGAAAAACGTATGATATGGTAAAATGTAAAAAAAAGAAATGATCTTAAATTTAATTCCCAATTTCAATTTCATGAAAATTAATAAAATACTATCCATTGTACATAAAATATTAGGTACATTTTTTACGTGGATAGTATTGAAACACTTATGGGGACTTTAACACAATTTATTCACAAAATTGTTAAGATACACAGAACTCAGCTGTATAACGTTTAAACTGGTTGACAATACAATGAACTATTGTAAATTATTTGAACTCCCCTTAACTGTCCACACATCCCCTTATATAAAACAAAAGAACTTTCTAGAATGAACGCGAAACATAAATCGAACTTAATCATTATACACTAGAAAGAGAGAGAACATTCTAGAACAAATAACCTGAAAATAGTCTTTCAAGTAAAGGTCTTTTTCTTTCTATCAAATTGTTTTCTAGGTAAAAATTGTGATGGTACAGCTATTTTCGATAACCTGGGGGCTATTTTTGTTGAAAGAGTACCTGCAAACATTTCTGATGTTATTAAAAAAAACTTATGGAAATGCAACTTAACGGATTTTGAAACATAATCGCCTGGTTTAAAATGTTTGGAACATACTCTCATACTTTTGGTAACAGGCTTACCCATCAACAAAATATTTTTCCACGCTTTATGGCGATCAACTTTTTCAACCACACCTATTTTGTTTGTAATATATACTGTTTGTTTATTTTTTAGAGGAAAATAATGAAAATGTAGGTCTGGGTTTTTAAATTTTCTTGAAGTGCAACCGTAAACACTACAGTTTGTGTTATTTTTCTTTGACATTTTAACTAAGAAATCACTACACACTTTGTAACTAATAACAAAAGAAAAGAGGAGATAAACTAAATAAAATAAAAACAATATCTTAATAATAAAGATAATGGCAATAAAATATCCGAAAAGCTTTCGTTAATCACACGTAACCAAACAAAACCAGTTATACAGTATACGATATAGGTACGTGTTATAATACGGTTACGCGTTTCGGGTATAGTCGAAATTATTGCCGCTAGTGTCGCATAATTATAATTTTGGTTTGCTCAATAGTACTTTATAAAGTCGTAATTGCTAGTTTAAATATATAAGATATTAACTGCGCCACCTTACGGTGGCTTACTCAGGGTTGGAACTTTATTACTGAACCGCTAGATGGCGTTGAATTTTTTTGACAAACAATTTTTTTAGTTTTCGTATAAAGTAAAAAATATTTTTTTTAATAAAAAGTATCCTATGTTACTTCTAATACCTCCAAGAATATGTTTACAAAGTTTCATGATGATCGGTTAAGTAGTTTTCGCGTGAAAGCGTAACAAACAAACTTACATTCACATTTATAATATTATAGGGATAGGGAAGGGAAGGGATATTTTAAACGATTTTCAAATCGAAAATTATATTGAAATTCGGAGTATGGAATCAGTAAAGAGGTGTCATCTAAGATTGAAAAAACAAGAATGTTTAAAACCATTACTTACTAAATATAAAAATAATAAAATAAGTAGAATTTACTTTATTGAATGAATATCTTATAATTTAGTTAATTAAGAAAAATTAAATTTTATTTTGTTAGCAGTTTAACGATTAAATTATTTTTAAGCTTTGTACATGAATAAATTTATTTTCTTTACATTCCTTCAGCCGACCCCTTTCCAAGCTACTTGAAATCATATATTAGTTTATTGTTTTGATTTTATCGGTTGGTATTTTTAAATCCTGCATAAGTTAAGGTAAACTAAATGTGAACGTACGTTAGCCTTCTATGTGTAGGCCTGTATTTTAACCAAAGCTATTCAGTATCTTCAATCTTAAAGTAACAATCTTTATACCAAACGAGACTCTCACTGTAACTTTAAACCATGTCTGGTCTGTTATGTCTAGAGTTTCGTTCAATTTTAGATCGAACAATTCTTATTTCATAAAAATTACTCTCTTATTGAGATACTAGTTTTTTAAAAGGTGATGTATTCTTATTGTGCCACTGTTGGCAAACTTCTCTTGTTATTAGACTTGTATTGTCTTTAAAAATTGAAAACGGTAAAAGCAGCACTAACGTAAAAACTATTTTTTCTGCGATCACTACTGAAAGTTTACTTTTCCACATCCAACTCCCTAATAGAAAGTTGACGTGTGCACCTATCTGTTACTTGCCGGCTTAGAACAGCAAATTAATATAAATAAATAAAAAAGTACCCATTATGGTATTTTAAAATGAAATTTTGATTAGAAAATTTTTTATTTACTCATCTGATATTAAGATTAAAAAAATGTGCTAAAATAATCTGCCAATAAATGTTATCTCAGTTTTATTGCCAATGTAGGTAACGCAAAATACGAATGCCATAACAAATTATTAAAAATCTAGTTTTTTTTTTTATTTATGTTACCGTAGAAAAAATCTTGTATGTAATTCGGGCGGAAAGCTCTTTACCACTTTTCATTTTAATAGTAAAGTATCATTTTCTGCTCTTATATACAAAGAACTATCATGTTTGTAGATCCCAGTTTTTTGCAATAACTTTTTTCTTTATTTCTTCTTCTCGGTTAAATTCAGAGTATTATTGAAGGTTATGAAAATAATATAAATTCTGAAGTAAACTTGTACAACTTTGCTTGTGAGGTCCTATCTTGCATTTTCTGTAACCACAAAAGTTTTTTTTAGAGCTTCACTGTGCTCTCCTTTGATTGGAGTAGATCAATTTAAATAGGTATATAAATATTTAGTTTTCTTTGAAGAGCTTAACAAATTCGGTAGAAAAAACTGTTATCATAGGCAGTTTAATTAACAAATCTCGTTTACTTAAAAGATTATAAGATTAGTTTCTCTTAATTGTTCGTTTTAGAAATTACCAACTATCTTTAGGTAAGTAATGAACACTATTTTTTACCTTCACACAGCATTCTGTTTTCTTTACACTAAAACTTTTATTTTAAAGACCCATTTTATTAATCAAAATGCTATAAAGGCCTAAAAATCTGTTTCTTTTATATTTATTAGCTGATTAGATACATTCTCCGATAAATTCTTAACTCCTTTAACTATTCAATCAGACTGTGTGATAAGGACAGTGGTTTTCCAGATACCGTTTCTAACAAGTTCCTAAACTGGTTAGTTACAAACTTCTTTCTTTGTCCTCATTTGGAAGTTTTGTGTTCTATCAAGAGTAATTTTATCAGAAACAACTTTTAATCTGATGCTAGACTATTCAATCTTTGATGAAAAGTTTATTGGTGATATTGACCAGGTGATTATAATTATTTTATTTTAAATACAGGATGATAAACACAGAGCTTTATAATTTGGAATATTATAGCACTTTATTTAACAAACTGATGTAGACACCTTATTAGTGCAATGTTTATACGATTTGTATCTTATTTATTTGTTTATGGTTTTCTAATAACCATGTGACGTTTAAAACTTGTTTAATTCAGCACTTGCAAGGTAATTAAAGCATTTCGTAAAATTTTTGGTTGCTAAGACATAAAGTAATAAAAAGCAACGAGTAGACTAATAAACTTGCAAGAAGAGGATCAGCCACAATATATTACTGTGCAGAGTTTGTTTTAAAGGGGTTAAGACGTACGTTCCCGAGCAGGATAACCACTGGATGTGTAGACAACACAACCATAACTGAAAACACATCTCTGGCCATGGGAGAATCAGCTACGAGTCTCTACAGGATCACTTACGGGTAATGCACCGTTTAAGGGACACTTGCAACTTATGTACAGAGGAGAATCAAAGACAATTAAACATGTTCTAATCCCTTGTGAGGCACTGGATTGCAGAAGATTGTCGATATTTGGAGACTTCTAAAAGACTTTTTAAATCCATCAATAAGACCTTTATAAATTAGTGAAGTCGTGAAAAGGTTGCAATAATTTAATGGAATATGTACAATAAGCTTGTTAACATTAAATATCATTTAAATATCTTTAAAAACAAAAAAAGTTCCTTGAATAATTATTGAATTAACCTTTTTAATTTTTACACAAAAATTTTAATTGATTCATATTAAAACCATATGCAGATCATAGAAATTTGAGACAGATCTAGATATCATAAGTACGTTTCTCTGACAGAAAACTTTTAAATCTGACAAGTTTTTGAACTAAAACTTCTTTAGGCGCGACTAGGGGTAACTCAGTAATTCTAACGGACGTGACGTCATATTCTAACCTAACGCAAAAAACCTGATACAAAAAACCTAACACAATTCCGCCTACTATATTAAATAAAAGTTAAATCTGTAATTGTATATTATAGTAGGCAACATAATATAAAATATTTTGCTGACCTGTCAAATTGACAGCTTGTCAACCAAAATACATTGTTGGTGAATAGTTTTACGCTTAAAATGTGTGTATAAAGTGTTTGTTTTAAATATGAATAAACAAAGTGGATTTATTAATGAAGAAAGTGATGAAAAAATATTGAATAAAAATGATTGAGTACTCCATATGCATACATTTTATTTTCCTGTGAATCGTTTAAAAAATCAATGTTGAAATCTCCACAAAGAATAAAAGATAAAGTTATTTGTACAGAAAATTAATGCACCAAAGTTTATCTATAAATGTATTGAAATTTCCACATGGGGATCTATAAATATTTAATATACAACAGGTGGTTTGAAGTATTTTAAAAGAGATACTGGAGATTTCAATATCTACTTCAAGTGATAAATTAGTCAAAAAATCGTGTTTCTTAGTTTCTATGGAAGATTTTGTCAAAATTAGTACACCGCCATGTGATTTATTAGTTCTATTGAAGTAAGAGGCAACAGAGTAATTATTAAATCGTATGTAGCCGATATTGTCATTATTGTACCATGTTTCGGATAGACATAATATGTCTGGTTCATATTGCTTTAATATTAGGTCTATTCTATTAGTTTCTTAGAAATTGATTGACAGTTAACATTTAAAATACGGAAGAAATTATCAGATTTCTCATGATTTTCACACACACAGTTCTTTATGTTTCTACTGAACTGCGAGACGTACGTCAAAACTTTTGATTAGCTAACCTAACCGTTAATTTCTATCAAAACTATTTAAAACGTGAAAGTGAAATTAATGAATTTTAGATAAATTACAAAACAAAATAGTTGTCACCTGAAAATCAAAAACCTTTAGCTACTTGTTAATAAACATATTTTGAATTTGAATTTATTTTGCGATGATTCGTACGTCAAATAAGTTTTACTTCAATCGCGCGTAAAGGTTACACGCACACTCTTTTTTATCTATATGTAATCAAAAGGCAACACAATAGCTAGAGATAAAACAGATGTATAGGAAAAAATGTAGTGTGGATTAATTGTTGTTGCTAAAGAATTAATTGAAATATAACCACAACTCACTGGATTTATGGAAGAAACTAAAAAAAAAACACTTTTAACTTGAACAAAATTTTTTGCTTATTAATTTAACTGCTTGTGGTTAGTTAATTTTTGTATTTATATCTACAAATCAACGGAATTGTTTAAAAAAAAAATATGTTAAATCACTCGAAGTATTAAATGTAAATTAGTGGCCTGCTCACATTGTTTTGTCCAAAAAGGATAAGGATAAGAAAAGATTAATAAATTGAAAACATATTAGTTATTTGTGCACCAAGCACATAAAATATTTTCCACGCATGAGAAATTTGCGCACACAAGCCATAAGCAAATGCCAAAATTTTATAAGTAAATTCATACAAAATTTTTACCTACATAGGTAAATGATATATATTTTTTAGTTTAATTTTGAACCCATAACTGACAATTTTATGTGGTAAATAATATGAAATTAAGAAAATATAAACTTTGTTACATTAAGAATTTAATAATGTTTAATTAATGGTACATTTAAAGCATTTACATTGACTTCTTTGGTAAGGGAACCTTTTGATCATGATGGTAAATTATCGCCATATTATCTCCGGACAGTATTCTGGAGACACTGTTTAATTTGTTTATTATATGTAAGACCATCTACGTATTCTTCAACAACCGTGGACAGCTTGCTGAGTTAACTAGAAGCGATGCTGAGTTCTTCTGAATGAATGGCCAGTGTATGTGGACGATTAGGGAAAATAAAAATATCTTGCAACAATAGAAGGCATTTTTAAAAATGAATTTATACGAACAACTGGATATACACATTTACCATTTCTACAAGAAAAAAATGTTTACATTTTAGCATTATTTGGCCTTAATATTTTCTGTAGATAACTATCAAGTTTAAACCGGCAACTCCTGAATTTTGAGAAACAAAAATTTTTCTTTGGAAGTGTGCCTTTGAATCTGGTATATGTATTAGTAAAGCTGATTCTTTGTCTTCTAAAGAACATGCCACGTATTTTAATGAGTTTAAAACATAAATCAAATTAAGAATAATATAGAAATTAACTAAAAGAAATACAACTCCAGCTGAGTTCGGTAGTGGTCTCTCTACTGGCAAATTAGTGCCCAGCTCAGCCGTAGAGGTCAGTAACAAATACTAGTGAGTCGCGCCACCGATTTAGACGGTTAAAATCGGAAACCCCTGATGTCCCAGGCACCACTTCACCCACTGGAGATAATCAAGTAAATTTAGAATATTTAACGGTTCTAATTGAATTTACACAACAACTAAAAATAACGTTAAGTGAGCTAAATAAAACTAAAATGTCAACTAGACTCTTCTTTAATGAACAAATTTAAGTAATTGAAAATTTTCACAATAGGATACAAATTGTCAAGCCTCGTGCCTGACACACAATTGATATTTATAAAATAAATTATATGAACAATAATAAAAAAAAAAGATAAATTTATCAAAAAGGTGTGATCACACGCAACAAAAACAAGGAAAAATAGCTTTAACTAAAACTATGCCCGACTTAAAACTAATAGCTTATCTGTAGTTTAATGATTTGCCGCAGTCCTAGGCTTCACCAATACTTGGGTCAGTTCCAAAATTTAAGCCTTATCCAAAACCAAAAGGCTTGCTCCAAACACAATAACCAAAGCTCGTACCAAGTATTAGGTCAGCAACCAGAATTCTGCCTGACTCAGGGACTTATGCCCGTAACCAAAAATGTAGCCGGTAACTAAAAACCCTATTTAAAACAAAATAGGGTTCTTTATTTTCGTGAGACGATATCCCAGTTGATAGTTGGGTAAATTTTAGGACAAAAGAGAACAATTTCCTCGCTGCTAAATGCGATGTCGTACAAGCTCCAACCACGATGGTTATCCAAAAAAAAAGGAAAGGTTCCAAAAATACCAGACCCCGCTACTGTCAATAGAAAATCTCAATAAAAATCCGGACAAGCCGAAATCTCCAACAAATTCACCAAAATCCAGCAAAATACCTTCTACACAGTTTTCGATGGAGACAGATGGAACTTAATTACACAAATCCAACCTACGTCGCCCCCGATGTACAGGGATGCAATCAAGTTCCCAAAAATTTTCTAATTAACACGCGTTCACTACGAGAGACAGAAGTCAAAAGGAAAGAGCGTCCTCGGTTATCAAACTTCACTTTTTGACACACTTCAGTACGAAACATGATGGCCTCTACTACGATACTGACAATAACCATGGTTAATTCAGCCAGCCACTCATGAACAAACAGAGGTTATCCGATACATTTAATCTTATTATTTTAATTAACTAACAATAAATAACCCAACATTACTTAGTTTCCCTATTTATTTTTGATACTAACAATAAAGTTAAAAATGCGACTGATCATTGGCTGCAATACACTACCGTCGGACTATTGACAAAAGAACGAAGTTGCGCTTACAAGACAGATGTAAGTGAAATGTCAATAATTCAAACCATAATAACAAATAAAATCGATTTTAGCAACTACTGAATATATTTATAAATTGATAACTAACTATAAACGACTTAAATCAACCGATTTCTTACTTGAATAAACACTACAATGATAACAAATTAAGGTAAGCAATTTCGTTAGTTACTATAGTACATTTTGACCCGTGACAACATCCCCTCCCCTAAGAAAGGAGAAAATCTACCAAAGATTTTCGACGATAACGCAATAGTGCTAAATGAGCCAACAATCACGATAAAAAGGGACAACAAGCCTAACAATAAAACTAATAAAACGCCATATACCATTTCGTAAGAAAATACGAACTAACTACACCTCAAAACCCAAAGAAGGAAAAAAAAAAAAAAAAAAAAACAAAAATTTTGAGTAATACTCGGGAACAACAGCACCCAGTGCAATAAAGCTGCACCAAACTGAAACGACATTGGTCCTTCCATTTCGTTGGACCGCATTCGAAGTCCACTTAGGTAAGCGGAAGCAATGCACACTTCCAGGGGCGACCTCGCGAAGGATGTTAAACGCGTCATGGTTACACACCCCTGGACCTCACACCATACAGTGTACAAAGCCCACTCACCCAGCAGCCAACGAACACAATCCACACCCACTTCTGGACCTCCGCCGGTGAATAGCAAAGAGACAAGTTAAAAAGGTATCAAAGATTCCGGTACTGCTGAGACTTCCACGGGAGGCCCCGCAAGGTCATCTGACTCTGACAGCAGTAGTGAACCCCCGCATAGTGACAGTTTTCCCTCGGGTCCCTGCCGGCGAGCAATCCACCTCCCACTGACGGAGCGTAACCAATGCGGTTCCACTTAAGGCGACACCCCGTGCAGCCCCAGCACCCACCGGAGCCTAAGGCCATAAAGCAAAGTAACACGGAGGGACATTTTGGGCCGAAGCCCGGGACCTGAAGGGACCCAGAGTGATAAAGTTCACCCCAGACTAAAAACCACAGAAAAAAAAAAAAACAGAAACCCCCCCCCCCCAACTAACGTAATTCCCTAACAACCTAGGGACTAACAAAATAACAAAATTAACAGTCCTAACGTACTCCTAGTACCAAATCGCAAAAAGGACACTAAACCAGACCAACATCCAAACTAAACTGGACTAATATCCACAACACCAACCCAACAACAACATTACCCCTAAACTACAAACTCGTAGGGTACCAAATTCAGGTACGGTATGCCTAATCCTCGCTCCAGACACAAATAGGGTAACGCAGTGATCAATAAAACACAAAAAAAATACTTGGGAGGAGGAAAGGGACGGTAGCATACTAGAAATGCTGATGGAAGCACACAATACAATTACTGATGGAAGTAACGTAAGATAATATGGATTCGGAGACTAGAAACAAGATACGATGGAAAACAGATAACAGAAATTCCGAATCCTGTAGTGTTAAGGTTAGGGGACTCCTACCCACTCCGCCTGGAGTATCCTCGGGTGGTGAAATTCTAAGGCCTCCAGCCACAAGGCACAAAAGGGTCAACGATGGTCGTGTTGACAAGGTTTGAATCCAAATAACGAAAGATACCATAAGTTTACAAAACCTAAGTTCCTGCCAAACAGACTGAAAATTCCCTCAATAAATCCCAACAAATGGTTTTTCCACCGGGCACTCAACTACCAATGGCCCGGTCGGAAAATAAAAGGTTTGGCCTCGAAATCCACACAAAACGTGCCGTAGGACCACTACAAATAAAGCCAAAACCATAAGGTCATTTTAAAGCCAAACAAGCAGGAAACGATAGAAAATAATATAGGTAAGGTAAAGATAAGTTTACTAAGGCAGAACGAAATTTGAATCCAGAAAGTGTTAAGGTTGGTGATATAGCCCATCGCGGATTCCGATATTACGACGAAGCTCTATTTACTCAGTGTGAAATCTGAAATATGAATTTCCAAAGTGGATCTTTTAAATTCCAGAAGATGGAATTTTTAGTGTGAGTTCTTTATGCCCTTTCATAAAGGAAAGAATGTCTGTAAGAGAACCAATATACATAAAACAGCCACTTGAGGATGGTGTCGCCTTTTCTATTGATTCTGAAGATATAGCCAATGGATTTCCAAAGAGAATCTTTTAAATTCCAGAAGATGAAATTTTTAGTGTGAGTCTTTAGAACCGAAGATGGTAAGGAATAAAAGGAAAATTATTATTAGAATTCCCAGTATGTACTAGGTCAACCATTTGAAATAATTTCGTCTAAAATGAAAAAGAAACAACGACCAAAAGAAGGGCAGCCGGTAAAAGAGAATACGGACAGAGATTACTGTCAAGTAAATAAGAACATCCGTAAAAGATCCTATAAATATCAAGGAACTTTTGGAGGATGGAGTTGTCTTTTCTGTTTACTCCGAGCTACGAAACAGAAGCAGGAAGGGTGACCAAGAACATGGTAACCAAAACAGAGGAGACAAGGTAACCGATATGCACTAGGGCTAGCTGTGTTAAGGTTAGGGGACTTTTACCCACTCCGCCTGGAATATCCTCGGGTGGTGAAATTCTTAGGCCTCCACTCACAAGGCACAACACAAAACACCAAACAGAAAAGTGAGAACAATAAAAGAAATAACGAATATCACAAAAGAGAAACAACCAAAGATTCAAACCTACTACAAGGAATTGTCGTCTGGAGCGAGTGATTCATAAAAAGGCTTCAAATCCTGTACATGCCAAATACCTTTCGAATTCCCTAATTCATCCTGGAGTTCATAGGACCAAGAACCACACCTACGCTTTACAACAAAAGGACCAAGATACGCTGGCGCTAATTTTGCCGAATAGAATTTCAGAGCATCAGACAGGACTTTATTCTTTCTCCAAACTTTATCCCCACAACTAAAAGATAGAGGTCTACGTCGCAGATTATACCGATTTGCATTTTGCTCTCTTGCGGACTCTATACGCTGTCGAACTTGCTGATATAACTTCGCGAAGCTCTCACGACGGTTTTTAGCATAATCATTGATTTCGATTGGGTCCGTCCGAAGTTTATCCTCGTAATCCGTTCCATAAAGTTTGTGTTCCCTACCAAAAAGAATAAAGTATGGACTATATTTAGTAGTTTCACTAGGCGTTGTCCTGATTGCGCAGCCGATTTCATTAAGATGTTCATCCCAGGTCCGGTGGTTGTCTTGCTTTACAAAGGTACGTAACATGGTCTTAATAACTCTATTGTGCCGTTCTGTGGGATTAGCGCGTGGATTGTAATGTGCGGTAAAGAACATTCTGATATTATATTTTTCACACAATCTCCGGAATTCGTTCGATTTCATTTGGACACCGTTATCGCAAGTTAAAGTCATGGGTGCACCATACAACAAAAAGAAACCTTCCATAATTTCTGTCAAGTTTTTGGCAGTAGCGGTTCGACACGGATATAAGAAGACTGCCTTACTGAAACTATCAGACACAACTAGGATATACTGGTAACCTTTTTTCGATCGAGGAAGGGGTCCAATGTAGTCTAGACTTATTGCCTGGAAGGGTTCGGATATTACAGGACGATCACCCATCAACCCGGCTGGTGCTTTTTGCTCAACCTTATTCTGCGCACAACTCTTGCAACAACGAACGTACCTAGACACGTCGACTTTCATTTTGGGCCAGTAAAAGTTCTGACAGATTTTCCCAAAGGTTTTGTATATGCCTACGTGTCCAGCAGATGGTAAATCATGACAGCGCTGTAGGATGGGAACGCGTTGGTCTTTAGGTACTACTAGTTTCCAATCGTCTGAGAGCGGAGACAAATCAAGAATATCAGGTTTCACGAATTTATACAGGGCACCGTTTTGTACGCGCCACAACGGATATTTCAAAGGATTACTCTGTACCTTAACTAACATACTCGCATACCATTTATCGTTGGTGGTTCCCGGTGTAACAAGACAGGAGTCTACCGTATTCAGCATGTCAACAGACTCCGGCACGGATCTAGAGAGAAAATCCGGAACTACGTGATCTTTACCTTTACGATGGATGAGTTCGAAATCAAATTGTTGAAGACGTAGTTGCCAACGAGCGAGACGACCTTGGGGATCTTTCAGCCGATGTAGCCACAATAAGGATGCATGGTCTGTGATGACGATAAAGTGGACATGATCTAGATAATGCCTTAATTTCTCGACTGCCCAAATAACTGCCAAACATTCCTTCTCGGTAACCGACAATTTCATCTCCTGCCTAGTCAAGGATCTAGATAGATAACAAATAACCTTTTCACCTTCCTGATATTGTTGTGTCAACACTGCACCGAGTCCATAATTTGACGCGTCAGTTTGTAAATAAAACGTCTTTTCGAAATCTGGGGCCGTTAATATTGGTGCCGTAACCAATCGCTCTTTAAGTTCGGTGAATGAGCGCTGACAATCTAGAGTCCAGTTCCAAGTTGCATTCTTTTTTGTTAATCTCAAAATGGGTGCTAACACAGAGGAGAAATTCGGGACAAACCGCCTATACCAAGATGCTGTACCTACAAACCTACGGACTTCACCTACATTCTTCGGGGGTGGAATATTGATGATTGCTTCCACCTTCTCTGGATCTGGGCGTAACCCTTTATCATCGACTACATAACCTAAATACTGCAGCTGAGGTTTACAGAAGTGACACTTCTCTTGAGAGACTATCAGACCAGCAAGGCGTAAACGATCAAGAACCTCTTCGAGTAGTCGCAGATGTTCGGAGAAGGAGTTGGTGATTACAATAATGTCATCCAAGTAAACCATTACATTAGGCTCCAATTCGGGACCTAGGATGGCATCCACAATCCTCTGCCAAGTAGCTGGTGCATTCGATAATCCGAACGGCATTCGGCAAAATTGGAATAATCCCCTACCAGGTACTGTAAATGCAGTAAACTCACGTGACGACTCCTTAAGTGGTACCTGCCAAAACGCGGATTTTATATCGATGGAGCTGATAAATCGCGTATCTCGCAACCGGTCTAAAATGGTCGAAATATATGGGATCGGGTAAGCATCCTTCTTGGTGCATGAGTTCACCTTGCGATAATCTACACAAAACCTATACGATCCGTCCTTTTTCCTTACCAAGCATACGGGACTAGACCAAGGACTCTTTGACCTCTCTATCACTCCTAATTTCAACATCTCCTCTACCTCATCGTCGATGACTTTCTGTTTATGGGGAGACACCGGATAGTAACGTTGTTTGATGGGTCTCGTTCCAGGCTCTAACTCAATTTCATGCTCTCCTACCTTACAACAACCAAGACCTGTTCCCATAACTTCGAATTTCCGTTGTACTAATTCCGTTAGTGACTTCCTTTCCGTCGCGGTTAATTTGTCAATACTTTGAACACTGGCCAGTTCCAAATTTAGCGATTCCGAGAAATGCCAAACATCCTGATTCAGATCCGGAATAATCTCCATGGCCTTCCAAAAATCGATTCCCAAGATGATAGTGTGGGACAATGCGGGTAACACAAGGATGTTAATTATTCGCGTTTTCCCCATTAGCGTGAGAGGAGTTTGAACGTACCCACTACTCTGACAAACCTCGCCATTAGCCACTGTACAAGAGCTCGGATCTTTTACTAGCTTAAGGCCTAAACTGAGTAAAATTTCAAAACCAGGTAATCCTACTATTGTGCGACTGGCACCAGAATCTAGTAAACCTAACAAGGAATAGCCTAACACATTTATTTGAAGATAAGGCCGTTGATCTGCCTGTGCATGGGAAATAACATAGTCTAGAAGCTTCTTATGAGAACTATCTAACGTATTGGTCGTGCTAATACTGCACTGGGAGAAAGGGTCACGACCTAACGATTCTCCCGAGATCCGTTTCCCTGCTGCCTACATTTCAAACAGTCCCTCTGGGTGACATTGGGAGTACCACAGCGATAACAATGGATCCTCCGGGGATTGGGACAATTCCTACTAACATGTCCAATATTACGACAATTCCAACAGGTTGGAGATCTAGAAGGACGACCTGAGCTACTAGGGTCTGTGTCAACTCTATTAATTCCCGACTGTTGGAGATCGGGGTCTTCCCTGTGGGGTTGTGCCTCAACAAAAGCGAAATCTGGCTCAACGAATTGATTCCTCCTACGAGAAGGGGGCACGTAATTTTCTACCCGGTACTTCTTAGTCTCCAACTTCATACATTCCTCCTCCAGCTCTTCGATAGAACGTACAACCGGTAATTGAGTAGCATAAAAAGGGGACAGGTTCCTAACCAACAAATCCAACTGCACTTCAGGAGCAAGACTACCATGACGCCGAAACAACGCCTTCATGCACGATAAATAATCAATTATCCCTTCAGTTGTGTCTTGGGTCCTTTCTAAAATCTCCTTGAATAACCTGGCACGATAATCAGGTGGTTCAAAGTGCCTCAGCAACAACTCCGACAAACTCTGCCAATCCCTAAACCTATCGACGTTGGCTCTATACCAAGTTAATGCTTTGCCAGAAAAGAGGTCTATGGCACTAGAAAATAACTGATCCTCGGTGACATTACGAGCTATCCTAAGTTCTTGAACCCTATCTATAAAGTTGTGTACCGATGACTTGGCATCCCCAGCGAACTTCACGTTCCATTTCTCCAAATTCAATGGCTTCGATTGGGTATAATGTACCGTTCGAGTGATATTGGGGGAGTTCGACGGTGCAGAAACACGAGAACTGTTATGGACTGGTGGAGATTCCTCGTCGAGATCTTGAACAACATGACTGAGTTCCGGGTTTCGTTTAGCAGCAATATCAACTGAATCTAAGGCGGCTAATGCCTCCATCAACACTTTGCCCCTCTCCATCCTCTCTTCGGGTGTTAATCCGGCCTCTGGAATACGTTGGGCACGATGGTAAATATGGACTAGTTTCGACATAGAAGAGTTATATTTCCTCTCGATATTTTCACCCTCAAAATTAAGAACCGTTTCCTCCGTCAACAGCTTCCGTATCAACCCTATTTCCTCTTTAAAATCCGCTACAGTATAAGGGGGTAGCGTAAAGGTACCTGCTCTCTCCATCTTCAAAATTGGTCGCAGAGCTGTCCTCATCTGATCAACCGTTTGCCTCGAATCGACTAAGATTCCCCTAACTAAAAGTTCGTGGACCAACATGTCCTTTTTAAGGTATGAAATATCCATTTTATACTCCATGATATATGGTTAAAATAACAACAATTCAACAAAATTCAACAATAAACGAATAAATGACAACTACAACCTTTTCAACAAATAGTCAACAAATAGTGGTTCGGTAACAATTAGCAACGTTGGATAATGTTAAATAACTTACCAATGATATATATATACATAAAAATAAGAAAGTATGCAACTAAGTAAATCGTTTCACGTTTGGTGTGATCAGATGTTAATAACGCCAATAATTAAAATATATAAAAAAAAATTCTACTTAGCTCACTTATATACGCGATTAATAAACAATAAAAAAAAACTATCAATTACTCGCCCAATTAAACAAATATGGCCCCACGTTGGGCGCCAAAAATTTGCCACGTATTTTAATGAGTTTAAAACATAAATCAAATTAAGAATAATATAGAAATTAACTAAAAGAAATACAACTCCAGCTGAGTTCGGTAGTGGTCTCTCTACTGGCAAATTAGTGCCCAGCTCAGCCGTAGAGGTCAGTAACAAATACTAGTGAGTCGCGCCACCGATTTAGACGGTTAAAATCGGAAACCCCTGATGTCCCAGGCACCACTTCACCCACTGGAGATAATCAAGTAAATTTAGAATATTTAACGGTTCTAATTGAATTTACACAACAACTAAAAATAACGTTAAGTGAGCTAAATAAAACTAAAATGTCAACTAGACTCTTCTTTAATGAACAAATTTAAGTAATTGAAAATTTTCACAATAGGATACAAATTGTCAAGCCTCGTGCCTGACACACAATTGATATTTATAAAATAAATTATATGAACAATAATAAAAAAAAAAGATAAATTTATCAAAAAGGTGTGATCACACGCAACAAAAACAAGGAAAAATAGCTTTAACTAAAACTATGCCCGACTTAAAACTAATAGCTTATCTGTAGTTTAATGATTTGCCGCAGTCCTAGGCTTCACCAATACTTGGGTCAGTTCCAAAATTTAAGCCTTATCCAAAACCAAAAGGCTTGCTCCAAACACAATAACCAAAGCTCGTACCAAGTATTAGGTCAGCAACCAGAATTCTGCCTGACTCAGGGACTTATGCCCGTAACCAAAAATGTAGCCGGTAACTAAAAACCCTATTTAAAACAAAATAGGGTTCTTTATTTTCGTGAGACGATATCCCAGTTGATAGTTGGGTAAATTTTAGGACAAAAGAGAACAATTTCCTCGCTGCTAAATGCGATGTCGTACAAGCTCCAACCACGATGGTTATCCAAAAAAAAAGGAAAGGTTCCAAAAATACCAGACCCCGCTACTGTCAATAGAAAATCTCAATAAAAATCCGGACAAGCCGAAATCTCCAACAAATTCACCAAAATCCAGCAAAATACCTTCTACACAGTTTTCGATGGAGACAGATGGAACTTAATTACACAAATCCAACCTACGTCGCCCCCGATGTACAGGGATGCAATCAAGTTCCCAAAAATTTTCTAATTAACACGCGTTCACTACGAGAGACAGAAGTCAAAAGGAAAGAGCGTCCTCGGTTATCAAACTTCACTTTTTGACACACTTCAGTACGAAACATGATGGCCTCTACTACGATACTGACAATAACCATGGTTAATTCAGCCAGCCACTCATGAACAAACAGAGGTTATCCGATACATTTAATCTTATTATTTTAATTAACTAACAATAAATAACCCAACATTACTTAGTTTCCCTATTTATTTTTGATACTAACAATAAAGTTAAAAATGCGACTGATCATTGGCTGCAATACACTACCGTCGGACTATTGACAAAAGAACGAAGTTGCGCTTACAAGACAGATGTAAGTGAAATGTCAATAATTCAAACCATAATAACAAATAAAATCGATTTTAGCAACTACTGAATATATTTATAAATTGATAACTAACTATAAACGACTTAAATCAACCGATTTCTTACTTGAATAAACACTACAATGATAACAAATTAAGGTAAGCAATTTCGTTAGTTACTATAGTACATTTTGACCCGTGACAAACAAAACATTCTGTTAGTAACTTTGGAACGATATATTAAATAATAATTAGATTTATTTTAATCATTAGGTATGTATTGTCGAGAGCTTTAAGTGCAAATTTCTTTGACTTCATCTCTTGTAAATGTTCTGGACTTTTTGGATGTACGCCCATCTGATTGTCTCTAGTAAGGTTATAAGTTTAAGTGTTGACTAGTACCTATTAACTTAATGGTTTAAAATAAACGTTGATTTGAACTTGACCACAAAGTCGATGATTTGTATGCATTAGATCATTAGATTTTTGTTTGAAAATACGCCAAAAATACTCTTTTAGTACAACTTTTTACTTGCTTTAATGTAAAACTGTTAATTCCGGTAATAAATCTTGATCGTATTAATAATATCTTCTGGTATACTTTAAAACGTGGATTCTTGATGATAATCTGAACTAATATCCATATGTGGCAAATTTTCTGCTTACTAAACTCTAGTCAACATCTTTAAAAACGTGAAAAATTAAAATAAAGGTCCTAAAAATATGAGCGACAGCTCATTGAATTCGAAATCACCTCTAGAAAAATGTTTTTGAAGGAAAAGTGTGCAGGCAACAAATTGCAATTGTTATTAACAAAATAAGATGAAAAAAAAAACAGATGTTTATGTTTTTGTTAATAACTCGAAAAATATTAATATTTAAGCAATTTTGAAAAAAGCTCGTTAAAGAGAAGGAAATTTCCGAAAAAAAAGTCCGTCCTCCCGGAACTCTATCTCCATTATTTATAATTTTAATTTGACGTTGAAAATGGGGCTTTGAGCGGCTTTTACGGCATACGCGCGCTACCGCTAAACGGTGTTTATCGGATAAAATTATTTTTTTATGACATAAAATGTTATTTTAAAAATTTGAAAAAATTCCAGTAATTTCCCAATACTTGAAAGAATCTAAATCAGTTGAAAAAAACATTTTATCACTGTTTTTCAAAAAGTTATTCAATTGTTAACTAACAAATTTTTTCCTAATCTCTGTTGACATAAACAATGGGATAAAAGCTATACATAATTGGCCTAAAAATTTGAAACTTTGTGGAGCCCTTTTCATATGTATGCTTTACAAGATACTGTAATAAATGTTTATAAAAGTTTATTAATTTGTTAATTATGATTTTTCATAACTATTGCAAAATATTGCGAAAAAGTAAAGAAAAATATAGAATTTTTCCAAATAAATGCATGTAGTATCTAATAAACAATAAATACGAATTTGGTCTTAGAATTATTTGAAAGAGAAACTTATTTTCTATAAAAAACTCCTGAATATCCTTTATCATATCTCCAATAGTTTAAAAGATATATAATTTTTTTAATTGGCAAGTTATTTGGCGCTACAGTTAACGTGACGTATGATATTGGAAAGTATTATTAACAAATTAATAAACTTTTATAAAGATTTATCGCAGGATCTTGTAAAGTATACATATGAAAAGGGCTCCACGAAGTTTCAAATTTTTAGGCCAATTATTTATACCTTTTATCCCATTGTTTATGTCAACAGAGATTAGGAAAAAATTTGTTAGTTAACAATTGAATAACTTTTTGAAAAACAGTGATAAAATGTTTTTTCCAACTGATTTAGATTCTTTTAAGTATTGGGAAAATACTGGAATTTTTTCAAATTTTTAAAATGACATTTTATGTCATAAAAAAATATTTTATCTGATAAACACCGTTTAGCGGTAGCGCGCGCATGCCGTAAAAGCCGCTCAAAGCCCCATTTTCAACGTCAAATTAAAATTATAAATAATGGAGATAGAGTTCCGGGAGGACGGACTTTTTTTTCGGAAATTTCCTCCTCTTTAACGAGCTTTTTTCAAAATTGCTTAAATATTAATATTTTTTGAGTTATTAACAAAAACATAAACATCTGTTTTTTTTCATCTTATTTTGTTAATAACAATTGTAATTTTTTGCCTGCACACTTTTCCTTCAAAAACATTTTTCTACAGGTGATTCCGAATCCAATGAGCTATCGCTCATATTTTTGGGACCTTTATTTTATTTTTCACGTTTTTGAATATGTTGACTAGAGTACTAGTCCTAACTTACAATGTTATTTGTTTAAGTCGTAGTGACGTTTAACAAACGAGGTTTATAGGAGCTATGGCACTTTTTTCACTTATATTTTTTTAACGTGTTATAAAAGTGGTACTTTATCAGCCAATATTGACTTAAAAAAGTTTGATTGTTGTAACGATCGTGAAAAAATATTCAACAAACGGTGACTTACATACATGATAACATAAATTATAATTGATGTTGCAGTATGAATGATGAATATATGTCAGACAATAACCATAAATAAAATCATCACATAAGACCGGTAATATTGAGTTAATCGTTATTATTAAATAATTTTAATTAGGACAATAGTATATTACATAACGAGTGCGGAAAGTGACACATTTCACACGAGTGGGAAATATCCAAGGAGTATTTATTTTATAATATAAATAATGCAGTTTTAACGAGCTTTAAGTGGTACAATAAAATACATACAGATATTTATAATTAAAATTTATTTAAAAACAAATCAATAACTATGTACGCTAAACAGGTATGAAAATAAGTTTTAAGGGATTTCTAACCTTATTTTTTAATAATTAATCAGTTTTTAGAGCATAAGAATCTTTTATTTTCTGATAATATTATCTAGTAAAAATTACTAAAAGATAGATACTACAAATATGGAACTAAGCACATGTGCCATGTTAGTTTAGTGTAAGAGTACTTAAAACCTGATTCGATTCCAAGCGTTAGTGATTTTTTTAATTACAAAATTTATACGTTTTTTTTGTGGCACATTTGACGTTATAGTAAACTAGGTACTCTATTTAAAAAACTGAATATTTGTAAATTGTAATATGTTAGAAACCTATTATTACAAATTCTCAGATATTCATCCCGTGTAGTGGTCTAATGTGCCATCGAGACAAATCACCCTGTATAATTTATGTCCGTTTGTGTTTTGTTTTATATATATTATGTAGTTATTACATTTGTAAATGTAAATACAAAACCGTGTTTGATTGCTTAGGTAAAAAAGTAATTATCGGCACATGTCCAAAAAGCAGCACTTTTTATGGAGTGTGTGATACGTGTTATTTTTCTACAAGCATGCGTAAAACAAAACTTTCCTGCACGCATTTTAATTCAGAAAATATCTCTTTCCCGCACGGAGTGCGTGTAAGATCCTTTCCCGCACGCATTTTTTTATTAAATGAATATGTCCTCCGATACTCTTTTTAACAAATTATGGTATTATTACCTTCATCTTGTTGTACTACATACAAATAGTAACAAAAATTAAGATTATTTTACATAAAAATAAGAATTTTTAAAATGTTTGGAGCAACAACTAAATTCGACAATTAGCATACAAAACGCAATGAATTGTACTTTTAATATTCATATTTATAATAAATAAATTAAAATTTTGTTACATTTTGTTTAAAATAAACTTTTAAAAGTGTATAAAGTATCTTTTTTATGCTTGTAGAAAAAATATTGATCCTAACTCTTGCGGAAATTAACTTTACTTACAATCAGTTAGTAATTTATGGATTTCTAACCTTTGAAGTAATCAGGAAGCGACTTATTACTTACTTTACTTTTCCAGCTAGCCGGTAAAGTACTTTCCCGGCTAGCATCTGTCACTTTTCTTACCTGCAAATATCAATGTCATTTTTGATTAAAAGATGGTTTAGAAAAAATAGAATCCACTCAACATTTATTTAATTAAGAAACAACAATAACAATAATAAAAGTCTATGCAGTATTCAATAAAAAAAGAGTGTGCGTGTAACCTTTACGCGCGATTAAAGTAAACATTGAAAAATTTAAAAACTTTTAAAATTTTGAAAATTTTGAAAATTTTGAAAATTCTGAAAATTTTGAAAATTCTGAAAATTTTCAAAATTTTAAAAATTATTAAAATACCTTTTCCGTGAAAAAATACATATATATATATATATATATATATATATATATATATATATATATATATATATGAACAGTAGTGGTGTTCCGGGTTTCGATCCGTTGGTTGTTTGTGTCTTCACAACGTTTCGCCAACATCTCAGCTGGCATTTTCAAGTGATGCTTCCTTTGCGGCTGCTAAACTTGGAATGGAACTTGGATTCCAAGTTTAGCAGCCGCAAAGGACGCATCACTTGAAAATGCCAGCTGAGATGTTGGCGAAACGTCGTGAAGACACAAACAACCAACGGATTGAAACCCGGAACACCACTACTGTTCATTCTACCATCCGTGAAACACTACATCATAACATATATATATATATATATATATATATATATATATATATATATATATATATATATATATATATAAACAAAAGGGGTAAATTAACGGGCATGTACGCAAAAGGATCATAGGATTACGAGAAAGAATGGTAACCGCAGACATGCATGTTTCTGGCTCATTAGCCGTCATCAGTGCGGCATAACCAAGAAGAGTATTGCACTTGGCTAGCAAAAGTGTTAGGTACTTGGGAGCAAAGGATGTTGGGGAAACATGTGTCAAGAAATACAAAAACAACGAACGCTCACACAGGAGTCCTATCGCCATTTTGTGCTTTCGGCCAGCTGTGCCAATGGGTTTTCGGCTAGCAACCAGCGTCGCCACGTTGGCGAAACAGACTCATTGTGTTTGAGTCGTTCCAAGCTCAGGATGTGAAACACAAAGGGTGCCAAGTATACTTTCTCGCTAGGTATGTAATATACTATTCCCACACTTAACTGCTTGCTCGAACTCCGCTTCGCGTCGTTTGGGCATCGGCAGTTCGCGTGTGGGAATGTATAACTTTCCGCACTTGTTAGGATAGTAACTATTTTTCTTATAATAATTTTACGCTGTTAGGCAATTTAAAATGTAAAAAATAAAGTAATTTATAACAGCACCATAACATGTAAAGCATTTTCCAGTTATGTACGGTTCGTTTTGTACGGCGTCACTATGTTGTAAGCAATATGATCTGTGCTTACGTATGGTTTTCGGAAAAGCTTATTATTATGCCTTAACTTGTTAATTTTTAAACAGTTTTTTTAATTTTGTAGTGATTTATAGCGTCTTTTCTTTGATTTTTGCATAAAATTGATGAGTCAAAATATCATCCACCATAATAAAATTCTTGCTACTCATTTTCTAATTCATAGTAGATTGCCATTGTTTCATCTGTAAACCAATAAGGCAATGATTATTTAGTTACTTAATAAAGGAGTGCCAATTCAATAACAATACCTAAACTGGGAAACAAAGGAACCACTTAGGTAACGGTTTATATTTCTTTGTTTAATTGTCAAGATCAGGAAACAATGTAGAGATTCTAACTTCTAAATAGTATAACTTATTGTGTGATTCCTAATGTAAAATATTACAATCCTTAAAGCAAAAAGATAGGTACGTTTAAGTGAACTTTGGTAGTTATTAAAATTAAAATAATTCATAATCTATAACAATTATTAGAAATTAAAGTTTCAATGACCAATCATTTAGGTAAAAATCCTAAAAAAAGGGTAACCCTCTAATGAAAAACAAAATATTAATAAAAGAAGGTTTAGTAATTTATGAAGTACCTACTGTATTTACGCCATAGTAACGTCATATTGCTTATGTTTATTTTAGATTATTAGGCCAATAGATAATAAAAATGAAAATAACACTTTTTGAATACCTTACCAACTATTCGATAACTTTTAAAGTCTTGTCAAATAGCCTCTTGTTTAATCTTTGGTGACTGGAAAAAAGCGCACTGGAAATAAGCGCAAAGAAAAAAGCGCAGCGGAAAAAAGCGCACATGAAAAAAAGCGCACACGAAAAAAAGCGCACAAGGAAAAAAGCGCACAGGGAAATAAGCGCACACGGAAAAAGGCGCCCACGGAAGAAAGCGAACGCGGAAAAAACCGCACGCGGTAAAAGCCCACATGAAAAAAATGCAAAATCAAAATGAATGGTTTTATTCAAAACCGTTGTAAGCAAGAGCTCGTTTGCCTTTCTAAGTAGTCGAAAACTCCATTTCGTTCGTTATAATAATACAACTTAACTTTCGCAAAAAGTAAAAAATATTGAATGAACTTTAAATTATGCAAATATTTATAAGGATACCCCTACCATATTTTTTGTTTAAACTGTCTTTACTTAATGCCCTTCATAAAAATTAATGTTAAAAATATATATTTCTAAAAAATAATAATAAATCTGTTAATGCTATTTTTAAAATTACTTTAAATCGGTAATGTGTCATTAAAGTTAATCGTTTTATGGGATCATTCAGGAGAAAAGCCAATTAAGACATTTATATTTATACTAAGTCTCAGTTTTTTGATACTTTTATTTAAAACTATTTTTCTCATGATATAATACAAAACGGATGCACAATAAACAAGATACAGCCGCTATACATTATATAAACTAAAAACCATTTATTTCGATTTTGCATTTTTTCCATGTGCGCTTTTTTCCGCGTGCGCTTTTTTCCGAGTGCGATTTTTTTCATGTGCGCTTCTTTCCCTGTGCACTTCTTTCACTGTGCGCTTTTTTCCTTGTGCCCTTTTTTCCGTTGCGCTTTTTTCTTTGCGCTTATTTCCTGTGCGCTTTTTTCCGGAATTCTTAATCTTTTATATCTAAAACGAAGTTAAGTGGTCATAACCACTGGAAATTTTAAATTATCATTAATGATCAGAATCTTTTATATTATTGTTAAAAAACTATTTTTTTCGTTGTACATATGTATTCAGCAATAAATTGTTTCATTTACGAAATTATCGGGTTTTATTAAAATGAACAATAGCGTTAGAGACATACGTTATAACTGTTCTAAATTACATAAAATCTAATAGAAATTTGTTGGTTTAAATAATATGTGGTACGAAACTAAAATAAAAAAAAATGTACTTCTTTTAGAAACATTGTCAAATAACACAAACGGAACACAGACAGTAAGGATGTCAAGTTGTGCTTTTTATTTATTCTCCTTTCTAATTCGATTTTGATTTTCATACTAAAATATTTAAAATGAAAATAGCAAATGTCAATAAAAATTAATTAGTTTTACGCTCGAGAAGCTAAATTTCTGTTCAATTCGCTTTTGTTTACTTTGTTATACTTTAAATTTGCTTTTCCATTTTGCACCTAAAGATGTTAATGAGGTCTTACTGTTGAATGTTGGTTGGAAACTGAATTTTTTTATACAGGCTATCACCAAAAAGCTAAGACGTTTTATTCATAGGGTTATAAAAAATTAACCTGTATATAAAACGCTTTAAATTTATGTAATGCGAACTATGGATTGACTTATATCCCATTTTCCTACATGAGTTGGCGGAACGCTTTGTGAGATCTTTTAAATGTAGAATAAAAGCTAGTCAATCTAGTTTATCGACAGAACTTTATTTTATCGTAACACACCACATAGCACCACTAGTAAATGTCCAAATGGGATGGTTTTTTGAAGAAGAATTTATACATTACTTGACAACGTTAAGCCAAATATCAGGGATTCCTTAGTGTTTTTAAATGTGAAGCAGCAGCTAGAGCTAGAAGAAAAAGACCACAGTAAACGCATATTTACTCGGGGTGAGAATGTCTATGTACGCACAGATCTGGAAAAAAAGTGGTTACCAGCAAAAATTGTAGAGCGCACAAACAAATATTCTTATAAAGTTTTTATGGATCATCGAATATAAAGAAGACGTCATGCGGATAATATACGGCTAAGAAACGACCACGGTTTCACTACTTATCAATGTTTTAAGTTTCAGACATCATTACCTTCCAGCACAGTCGAAACAGCAGGGATGAATGATCCATTTCTTTCCGATTTACCACAATCCGAGCTAACGACACCGTTTGATGACTCAACACAAAAAATAGTTTCACCTGGAGTCTTGAGTGAAGAAGAAGAGACAGTTTCTTTTGATCGAGTAGAACCTTCTATTATCTACGAGCAGGAGTACCAGAAAACACAGAAAACCGCAACGGTTTCTGGACTGATATTTCTGTTTTAGGGTACGCACATGCCGAAGATGCATGGATGAGCGCGGTGGAGGTCGCGGTCGCGGTCGAGGTTTACATCGATGTTGTAACGTTTACAACGTTATTTTTTTGGCCTGGCCTATATACTATTTAATTTCTATAATATCTCGGCTATTTTGCAACGTTATTTTTTGGCCTGGCCTACGTACTATTTTATTTTTACAATTCCTCGTCTATGGAGTCGCCGCAGACTTGGTTTCAGTGATGAGAGGGGAATTTTTAGTTCGATCGTGAAAAGTGTCGCTATTTTTTTTTACATTTTGTGCTTCAAAAGTAATCAGTTCTTTCAATACCTTCTCCCTTCGGTGGCCGATTGCCAAATTTTGAAGGGTCCTAAGGAAGGACTGGAAGCCAGGAAACAATTTTTTGACTAAGAAGCTTTGGCCTAGCCGAAATTATTTTTTTTGCCGTATCCAACCTGACCGCATTAAAGATTAGTTAATGAAAACATCTTGCCATCGGCATCAGTATCCAGAACCGAATTCTCCGTCGTCCTCACCCTGTTTCGAGGAAGATTCCAATAAAAAAGATAAGAAAACAAGTTATTCACTATTTAATCAACTAATATCTTGAAAATTTTCAATTCAATAATTCTTGAATAAACAATTTTAAAACTGATTTATTCTCTTTTATTTGTATGTCTGTATTTTGGCTCCCTTTTTATTTGCTTGGGGGAAGTTAAAAAGAAAAGCCAGAAGGAAGCCACGAACCCTGGAGCTAGCAAGGGTATTTTAACGTTACAATGTCTGGCAAAACATGCCGAAGATGCTTTCCTTTCAGTCAAGCTTTCGGCCTTCAGTATTCTTTTTGGTTTCAGAGGAGACATAATTCGGAAAATTTTGTTACTTTCATTTTTGCTGCTATTTTCTTCCACTCCCTTGCCAAAACATGCCTGTTATGATGCTGCTTATGGCGCTTATCCCATAGACGAGGAATACTAAACACCAAATCTATTAATTCGTCTTTATTCATTGTTATTAAAGTGAAATAACCCAAACGTCTCACAATTTTAAAACGAGAAATAAAATCTTAATCATCTTAAAACGAGAAATATAAACGAAAAACACAATCTTATAAGGACAAATCACATAGAACTAAAAAATAAATACGTTCTGCATTCCCTACTCGCTGGAGAATGTCACGTGATTTAAAGAGCACCAATAAACGTGCAAGTTTACTTCGCGGCAACAGCTCGATCGCTATATAAAATCAAACTATTTTGTTCTGCCATCGACATCGCTGTAAACCGCGATGATAAGCGGCGAGGGTGAATGGATGAAGCATCCTTGCTATATGCGGTCTCATTAGAAAATAAAGGTTTGTTTTGACATCGATGTAATGACCGCGACCGCGACCTACATCGCGCTCATCCATGCATCTTCGGCATGTGCGTACCCAACGCGGTGTCCTACGTAAGCGGCAACACGCGGCCGGCGCGTCCGACGCGGTCCTTTCAGAGTATGTTTTAATATTGTAGTGTCCTACGTGCCGAAAAACGGGCGGCAAGCGCGCGACACGCGCTTTTCAGGCGGCACGACCGGTCAAAATATTTGATATTTCCGCCTCTGCCGCTACAGTCTCTGCCATTCAGCTTTGCGTGTTCCATCATGTCTGTGACTTTTAACGACATGATGAACACGGCATCTTGAAAACTGGGAAACAAAACGCGGCGTGCATTTGCATGTAGGACACTCTGGTCGCATTTACCGCATTTGCTGTCAACCGCGCCGCTCGCGCCGGCCGCTTGTTGTCGTAGGACACCGCGTTAGTGTTTTTACGTTAAGCGGAAGGAATATTGTATTGTCGTAATATGACATTGTTGAAAATTAGATAAGTTGATCTTCTACATGTGTCATACTACATTCCAGACGTTGTCATTGCATTATGTTAATTTTGATACAACCCCAATATATGAAATACTGTGTCTTTAATATCCACAACATAACAGATTGTAACGCCGTTAAGTGGCGACATCCATTGGCCACTCGCTGTAATATAAAAAGAATAATAAATACCAAGTGTGTGCTGTATTCATTAAAACACCACAATCCCAATGACACTTTTTTAATTTCTATTAAAACACATATACGTAGCAATGCACATTTTTTATTTTGGGGTAATTATTAAATACTAAGGAAATATTTGTTAAAATGGCATTATTTTCTAATCAAAAACGTGATCGGTATAATCTTAGGAAAATAGTTGTAAAAAACTCATTATCTCCAGAATGGTAAGATGTGGAAAATATCGACATTAAATGTTTCTTTTATTGTTAACACAAGCAAATTTATTAATTGAGCTAGATAGATAGATAGATAGATAAATAAATAGATGTATTGGTCCTTTCGTATCACATACATGACATAAGACAAGTCACAGAAAATTGTAGGTACATTAACAGTAGTAATAATAAATAACAGTAAGTGTTAAGAATTAAAAGTTATCTTAATAGAAAAAAACAACAAAAATACAAAAGTAAAATAAAAAAGTAGACAAAATAGACATTAATGGTTTACAAGTACATACATAATATGATCTAACGACACTGCTAAGCTTAAAATATTCAAAGTTTATGTTTATTGTTCCAGCCAATAAATTCCTCTAATGAATAGAAACAGTTTTAAGTTAGAAACGCCTTAAGGAGGACTTAAATCTGTTATGCTGTTTTATTTCTTTAATTGAGCCAGGTAGCAAATTAAAAAACTGACCTTCAGCGTACATTGGAGACTTTTTTAGTTGGAATCGATTGAATTTGCTTACGTGAATGTCATGTTTATTTCTTGTGTTATATTCATGGACCTCGCTATTAATTTTGAACTTGTAATTATTAAGAAAGGTGTAATTTAGTAACTTTAAAAGATAGATGCATGTGCAAGTTAGGATTTTATTCTCTTTAAATGAGTCTCTAAAGGATTTATTGAATTCTAAGTTAAAAATTAAGCGAATGAATCGTTTCTGAATTATAAATATTCGTCTAATTTCCGTTGATCGGCTCCATACAATGATATTGCAGCTGATGGCAGAGTGTATAAATGCATAATACAAGTTAAGCAAATAAGATTGTTGGAAATTAGGTTTTAAGCTATTAAAGGCAAAGTACAATTTATTTAGTTTTTTACAGAGTGTGTCTATCTGATAATCAAAATTTAACCTGGAATCTAATTCCACTCCAAGAAATTTAGTATGGTCAACAGTTTCATATTTAGTGCTGTTATTAATAGTAAGTGTCATTTTATCGACTTCTTTAAGTAGTGACGTGAATTGGACAAATATGGTTTTATTTTCATTGATCATTAGATGATTTTTTCGACTCCAGTTAGTGAATTCGCTCAAAGTTATTTGTATTTTTTTAACCAACTCGTCTAAATTGTCAGAAACAAGTACAATTGTTGTGTCATCTGCATACATAAAAACTCGTCCCATAGTAATACCTATTGGTAGGTCATTTACGTAAAGGAGAAATAAAAGTGGTCCTAATACTCCACCTTGTGGAGTTCCAAGAGAAGTACTGAACTCGTCAGATAACTCATCATCCACTTGCACTTTGAGTGTTCTGTCAGACATGTATGAGTTAATCCAGGCTTGAATTGGACCCCGAATTCCCATTGGATCAAGTTTGTCTGATAGGTAAGTGGGGTTGATAGTATCAAATGCACGGGTTAGTTTAAAAAATATTCCTTCTACATAGTTGTTCTGATCGATGTTTTCGTGTATATATTGCACAAGGTCAATTGAGGCAGTTTCGATTGAATAATTTTGACGAAAACCGTGTTGAGATTTAGTGATTACTTTATTGGTATCTAAATAATCAACTAATCGTTTGTACACTGCAGATTCGATAATCTTCGAGAAACAACTGAGTATACATATCATCCTATAATTCTCGACACATTGAGGATCATCTTTTTTAAATAAGGGAATCGTTTTACTAATTTTGAGTTGTTTTGGGAACTGGCCTTGCGTAACAGATAAATTGGTGATGTGAGAGAGTTGGACAGAAATAGCAGTTACTTCGTCAATACCAGCAGAGTATTTCTTTTTGAGTGTTAAAATAATCTGTTGAATATCTTGGCGAGTAACTGGTGCAAAAACATTGAATAGGCTAGTTGACTCTTTTTTAAACTAGGTCCTAAATAGTTAATATTTGTGCTACTAAGGTAAAAAAAATATTACTATATTTTTTCAACACCTATGAAACCATAAAACTGTAATTTAAAATCCATCTCTTCATGTAGGTGCGAAAACGCTGTCCGCCATTTTATGACGTCATACGTATTGTAAACAATCATTTGACATATAAACACGGACAATTTTCCAGTTTACTTTACTTTAAAAACATGATTTCAACTAATTTCCATAAAAAATACAGTAATTATCGTTATTGTATCGTCCGAGAATGCAAAAACACATCAAGGAATACAAATAGCTGTTGGTTACATTATTCAGAGGTTACGATACTTATGACATAAATGAGTAGGTACTTTTGAATCCCTTCTGAAAAGAATAAATACACTCATTCTTCCTTTTTATGTCTACTATTTAACAACTGCACTGTACTTACATAGAAGTCTTGACGTTTCTTAGCTCGGCAAAGCAGAAATCTGGATTCAAGGCAAAGAAATTACGAACCATTAATGTATCAATTTTTGGAAAATTTGTGCTGTCTGCTTTTGTGAAACCAACGTCCTTAATTAAATTATTATTGTCTTTCAATAAAGCAAATAAATTAAGAACGTGGGAAGGAATTTTTATCGAAATATTTATACTTGTAATAACACCACGTCAAATTACTCGTTTTGTTTACAATTTGTATGACGTCACAACACATTTTTTAAATTGAATTTTTAAAATAATCTTACGCATTTAGTTATTAAAATCGATATATTTCGTTTTCGTAAGCTAAATACTGTAAGAAATAATCATTTATTGTATGAAATTAGTTATGTGTCAAGTAGCCTATTAGGGACACGTATACTGCTTGCTGTGCAAGAATTAAGAGGTAGATGCAAGTCGTTGATCATCAGAGGAACCGAATTCGCGAAATAGTGACCTAATGTATTTGCGACTGCTTTTTTTTCAGTTATAGTTGTATTATTAATTGATAAAATTATTTCTTTTTTTTGTTTGTCTCTATCCAGTTTTGAATTGACCAAATTCCACAGAGATTTAGCTTTATTATTTGAGTTATTAATTAGATTAGCATAGTATATTTTTTTCTCGTTATTGATTTTTATATAGAGAGATTTTTTTTGTTTTTTATAATATTCTGTTAAGGAGGGATCATTAAAATATTGTTTTAACCAATTCAGGTCTTTCAATTAGTTCAGTTCGGAATATAATTGACTAGAAAAGGGTATTTTATTTCCGTGTCTAGTGCGTTGCGTTGTTTTTTGTTTCGGGAACGCTACCTCAAAGCACCACTGAAAGTTTGATATAAAATCACCAAACACACTATCAATGTCCCTCGATTCTTCAACATTTTCAGTTGTTGAGGTTTTATCATACAAAGTTTTAAATTCTAATAGCGCTGTTTTATTAAATTTCCTTGTTACTATTTTTTTATGTGACTTACATCTGGTTGGGATTTGCAAGGACCATGATAGTGTCTGTGCTCGGTGATCCGACACACCCAGACAGACCATCTTAGAGATATAATTCCCGATGTTAGTAACAACGTAATCTAGACCCGGTATTTTACAATGCGTGTTCGTTCCTTATAAGATAATTGTAGATTAAACATTTGGAATGTGTCAAATAACTGTTTTTTATAGTAGCAGTGTTAAAGTCGCCATTTACGATAATGGATGTATACTTAGCTGTAGCGCCAGTCAGGGTGTCAGTTAGTTTGTCACGAAAGATCTGTGGATTAGACTTTGAAGAAGAACTACGGTACAGAGTTAAAATACATAGATTTTGGTTTACCTCCATTGCCGAACATTTAAAATAAAGCTCTAATGATGAGTTAACGAAGTGGCTTAGATTAGTACATGATTCGAAAAGTTCCGATTTTACAAATATAGCTGTGCCACCATGCAATAGATTGCTACGAGTGTAAAAAAAACTATTTTGTAATTTAAAATTTTGGCAGCTTTTAAGCTATCTTCACACATCCAGTGCTCAGATATACATATAAATGTGGGTTGATTCATTTCGCAATACAATTCCAAAATATTAATTTTCTATACTAATATTATAAAGAGGAAAGGTTTAATTTTTTTGTTTGTTTGTTTGAAATAAATAGGCTCCGAAACTACTGGACCGATTTCAAAAATTCTTTCACCGTTGGCAAGCTACACTATTCCCGAGTAACAGAGGCTATGTTTCATTTAAACAAAAAATAGAGATCTTTACTAAAATGCCATTAATGTAACCAAAAATGACCTTAAAATCCTTACATCGCGTGCGCTGAGAATACTATTGATTATAAAATAAAATAATGTACTACGATTTTGAAGAATATATAAATATCCACAAAAAATGCCGCGACAGCATATGTCTAACTGTTATAGTTACGTCACAGTAACTAATTTGTAATTTTTTAAAAGTTTTTATCTTGGTATTAATCCTTATCAAAATAACTTATTTCATAATCACGACAGATATCATAAATTTAGCATGTGCAATGGGACGAGGCTACTTATAAAGGAATTAAAGGACAATTAAGTTGTAGCAACCAATATAAATGAACCACCAGCTGGTCAACTAGCTCATACACTGAGGATACTGATGATCCCAACTGATCTACCAAATTCATTTAAACTGCTTCAATTTCCTATCAAAACATCTTTCGCTTTTACTAATAATAAGTCTGAAGGTCAAACCTTCCAAATAGTAGGGATCGGTTTTCCTTATGGCCAACCGCGTAAGGCGGGTCGGAGCACCTGAAAATCAATTTATTCTGCTGCCAGAAAATAAAACAACAAGGAATATTGTTTACAGGGAAGCGTTGACCCAATAAATTTAATGGCTTTTGTTATTTTTCTTTAATCCCCGTGCAAAGCCAGGGCAGGCTGCTAGTATTAGATAAACTTTGAATATTTATATGAAGTAAGTTATACTTAACAGTTTCGTTAACCTTTAGTTTGTTGTGATCGTTGCAGGTAAGGCTGGTTTCTGAAAATTTCCATCAAGTTGAGTGGACAAATTTTCCCTTGGCTGCGGTTGGGATTGATAAGAAGAGTGGTCCAAAAAACGATGACCTTGTCCAAAGTAGAATTAACTAAAATACACATATTTCGGCCAGAAATTTTTTTCACAAACTTTTTCTTGTAGGGAAGGTGCAACTCCTATCATAAAGGCTTGGTTATTGGGTCGGACAAAGTACGTTGGAAGTTTCTTAACATACATGTTTTGTGTGCCAGAGTGTTTTGTAATGTAAGCTTTTATATTACTTTCTGTTACTGCATCATGGACACGTGACAAGAAGAGCCAGATTTTTTCTCAGCTTTGTCTATACCTCGGAAATTTTCATCCCCATCGCCACTTCCTATATTATGAATTCGTTTTTTTTTGTTTTTAATCTTTACTGCAATAAAACCGTCGGCTTCAGATGCATTGTAGTTGGTTTCATTTGTTATTGTTGAAGGTTTCCTTGGCGTCTGATCATCTTTGCTTAAGTTTATTACTTCATTTATTTGATGATGGTGATAACAAATTGTCTTCATGTTTATGTTTGTATTTGTTTATTTGTTTTTTTGTCGCTTTTAAGGTACTCCTGTTTGTATCAGTTTCTGTGTTTATCGAGAGCAACTTTTTTGGTTGATTGCTGTTGTAATACTATAGAATTCTATACTATTATTAAATGATAGAATTTTATTTTCCAGTACCGTTATTTTCTCTTTGAGTAAATGGATTACTTGGCATTTATCAGTTATTATAGTGTCTTTGTCTGTTATTATCTGTTTCCAAAGTTTGATTTCTTCTCTAAGGTAGGATTCTTCATTTATGTCAATTTCAACAATTTGTTGCGAGGATTCATGTTGACAGTCTGACTTTTTAAGTTTACTAGCTTGTTTTAAGCAGGCTGGATGAAAAATTTCACGACACTTTATGCACGTCACTTTACTTTTCACTTTTTTGGAGCAGTGTTTACATACATAATATACATTTTCTTTGGGATCAGGTGAAGCGTGACCTGCTTTACCCGCCATCTTTACATTTAGTGATTTCTTCTTTTTATTAAATCATTGGTCTTGTAAAATTTTACCAATGCGTTTAAATTATTAATGCCATACTTATTTATTTTATTGTAAAAATTTAAAACACAATATTACCTTGTTTTTGTACTTTTCAGTATATCTGCACTCTCTTTCAATAGAGTTTATAGTATTATCACAATATGTTTTTAATACCCTTCTAACTATAGCTGCATTAATACTTAGAACACATTTTATAATGAATCGCATCAGCACCACCTGTAAATAACCTTTACAAATACATTTTTTATTTTAGTAAATATACAAGAAAAACAAAAAGAGTGGCGTCAAATCAGGAGACCTAGGGAGGCAAAAAAATTCATAAAACCGTTGAATAATTCTTCCATTAATAAAATTTCCACAGTATTGTCTTAAATCTAACCTACTATGTCATGAGGCACTATCCTGTTGAAATTACATTTGTTGACGTTGAAAGAGGAGAAAGTTATTAATAAAATTTTGTTTTCTGAAAAGAGCAGATTTAAAAAATAATAAAAAATAGTTACCCAGTTGACTATTATTAAAAAATTTAAAATTCCACACTTTACTCAGGGACTAAAAAATAAAGATAATAAAGATAATACTAAGAGTCCTTAAATAGTCCTTTGTGGTTTTAGAAAAAAATTAAAAGAAAATGTTGATCTAAACAACACACACTAGTTAGAAATGAAAATATCTAGTATAATTTAACAACGTTTATTCAATAAATAAGCATAAATAAAAACCATAAAAACCATAAATTAGATATCGAAATAAAAAATACTTTAAGTGAATCTAAATATACAATATCTTTGTGTACTCTAAAAAACTGAAAAGTGAAAATATACATTTTTAAAATAATCAGAAGTTTGAAAAAGATATTTTTAATAATCACTTGTCACAATTAACCAACACTTGAAGGAAGTAATATTAATAATCATGTCAGGAAAATTACCACGACCCTTCCATGTAACACTCAGAGAACGAACTACCACGAAATTTAAAAAGACGTGTGCGTCTCAGGACGCGCGACAGAAGTGATAACTTCAATTAATCCAAGTTGAACTATTTAATATTGAAATTTTTTAACTTGAGAAAAATTTGCCTATTACTTAAATTTTATCTACATTAATATGATAATGTCTATAAATTTAAAAATTTGATTATTTTGAAAATTTTGAAAATTCTGAAAAAATTTTTATCACTATAACTTTCACTAATTACTATACAAAAATTTTTTACTATGACAGTTCGAAATTTCTAATCAGTCGCGTAGTAATTCGCAATACAACCACCCTTTACGTGGAACGGCCTGATTGCTATTTAATACACACTAAAAACTTAAATTCTTATCCTTATTATCAATAATAACATTAATTTAGCACACACTTTATAATCAATTTTTATAAGATTTATCACAAATGAAACCACCAAAACACGTCTTTTTTTTGCTAAAATTAGGCTAATCAGACTGTCATTTCTTCTTAGACAACCTGTTACGAGAATTACCAAGGATGACCGAACATTTTAAGAATGAATTTAAATTATAATTAAAAGACATTAAATCATAGATGAACGAATTATTTGAATAAATGAGTAAGTAAATAAATAAATAAATAAAAACAAGTTAAAATGGTGTCGTGGGACACCAGGTAGGAACTAAGTTCCTTTGGCTAATGTAGAATCGACCATGGTGTAAGTGTATATACTTACACCATGGAATCGACACATAACACTACTCGCTTGTGTATACGACTGTAACGCCTGCGCACGTCTCATTTAACGGTCAATATATCAAAATCAGTGAAATCTTGGCGTTAAGAAAGAAGCTTCTTTAAACTTCAAGGTGAGCTTTAAAGAGTAATGTATACATTTTTTTTACCTTTCCTAACTACTTTCAATGATCAAGATTTTTAAAAATTATATCTCATATTACTTTAACAAAAAAAGGTAAAAGTTAAGAGATACGAGTATATACAAAAAAAACTGCATTGGCCGGGAATCGAACCCGAGCCGCCCGCGTGGCAGGCGAGCATTCTATCAATAAACCACCGAACCACCTACGTATAATAACTTCCAGAATGTGTTTGATGCACGTCTCATTTAACGGGTTTTTCGTTACGGTTTTTACTATTACATTTTTTTCAGTTCAGTCACGCAGGAAAATCCCTATCTTCTCCAAGCCTAGAAAAACTTAAGAAAAAAATGGATAGCGAAAAATCCAAGTACTGGAATGATCTAGAAGGACTGAGACAATCGAAGACGCTCCTGGGAAACTATAACCAGAAGAGATCTCACAGCTGTCTTAACCTAAGTAAGAAAAACCTCCGAATTATAACAGGAATACTAACCGGTCACTGTCGATTTAGAGGACATATGAAGAAACTAGGATTAGTAGATGAAGCAAACTGCAGATTCTGTGAGGTAGAGGACGGAACCTCAATACATATACTTTCAGAATGCATGGCATTAAGTAATTCTAGGGTCAAATACCTAGGGTCATACGAAATAGAAAGGGAAGAACTACCTAATTTAAAACCCAATGATATCCTAAACTTTTTAAGGAAGATAGGACTAGAAGAGCTGCTATAAGTCTGAGGAACCATCAGAAATATAGCAAGAAGAGGGGGACACAATAGATCTTATAGGTCGCAGTGTATCTGTCACCCCTAACACCATACATACATACATACACAAGCCTGCCGTAAGGAACTTAGTTTCAAAAATTAAAGAATTGTATTTAGTGACAGATTAATACCGTATAACACGGTAAATTCAAATATACTTAAAACTTACATTGGGAAAAGCATAGAGAGAGAGAGAGAGAGAGAAATGATATTATTATGTTTCACTGCGCCTGCGTGTAACAACGATAAACAACGCGCTATGATAAACGCTTTTTTCAACGCGTTACGCTAAAATCAGTTTACCCTCCCATAAGAAGTTATCAATTCAATAAATAAATAAATAAATAAAGATATTTGTATTAATATTAATATTTACCTATTTCTATTATTATTATGTTTCACTGCACCTGCGTGTAACAACGATAAACAACGTGTTATGATAAACGCTTTTTTCAACGCGTTACGCTAAAAATCAGTTACCCTCCCATAAGAAGTTATCACTTCAAAAAGGCGGTTGATATTTGGTCAGACCAAATCTAAAAGTGAAACAGAAATTTGTTGGGGCATAAAGAGGAAAATTATCACGTACATTACAGGGGTGCCCACGTTTCGTGAAATCACTCTGATTGGTCAATCATAGAGTTGCACCCGAAGAGCTTATGATAAGGAAGATGTGTTTTTTCGCACGCAGGCATTCTAAGTACTGCGTTGTTTTAAGAAAAGATGGAAAATTTCAAAAACAGGGCCGTATTATTATATATAAAAAAATATATTCCAAAGAAATTAATGTTTTAATTTTTTTAAATGCTACAACTTCCTTAAATACCACAATACATATATGTTTCGAATGCATACTGGTATCGAGTTTTGATGGTTAAATTTGGATTAGTATTACTTCACCAACGGTAGTTGTGTTCAAAGACTTTTTCATCAGATGTAATTGTTGCTTTATTTAAAAAAATAATATGCGACATTTCTTGTCAGAGAATTTCAGAATACATAGACAATCATAACAGTTAAATTTTCTTCGTTATTGTAAATATGTTATGAGAAAATATACTGTAAATTAATGCAAATGCATATTTAAATCTAATTTTAGTTCAAACCACTTTTTTACAGTAACAATTGGATATCGTAACTTATACAGTAACTTTCCTCTTGAGTCAAATTCAAATTTATACCTTGTATAAGATTAAAAACAAATTGAAAGGGTTTTTCTGATATTCTATATCAATGTTGAAAACTGCTTGTTATGGTTATAATTAAAACTTTTGTTTATGCTCCTAATAAAACACTACGTCTATCAATTAAATTAGTTTTTAATTTTGTGAAATTAGCATTTATGTTGTTTTTTCATGTATTTATTTATTAGTTTAAAAACTGGCAGTGTAAACGTACGCTTAGCTTAAAATATTTTATGCTAATTGGAAATACACACCACAAGATAAAAAAATATTGAGAAGCAAAACATACTAATTAAATAATTCTTCATAGCATAACTACAAGTAGTCACAAGTGATTGCAGGGGTGTACAAGTAATTGCAAGGGGTCATAAGTGATTGCAAGGGGTCACAAGTGAGTAAAAGTGATCCCAGGTAATTGCAAGTCATTTCAGGTGATTACAAGTAATTTTAACCAATTAGTATTAATCAAAAGTTATTGCAACTTAAGTGACTACAACTGATTTTAGCTGTTGTACGTGATCACACGTAATTGCCAGTAATCAAAAGTGATTGCAAGTGATAACAGAGTATTGCAAATAATTACAAATGTTTGAAATTTATCACAAACAATTACATGATCTTTATAAGTACGTTCGCACAAATAATATATTAGAGCGTTAAGAAGGTATACCTTCATTCGTCGATCATCCTCGTGTCAAATCTAAACAGACTTTAAATAAAAAAATTCTACGAAGAGTTAGAAGAACTGTACAGTAGCATCCCAAGTTTTGATTTAAAACTTGTGATAGGAGATTTTAAAGCAAAAATTGAAAACGAAAAAATTTTTAAACCAGTGATAGGAAACCATAGTAGGCATACAAAAACAAACGGGAATGGGTTTAAACTCGTTGAATTTGCGAATAAAAGATAAGATAGAAGGCACTTTTTTCAGACACAAAGATACACACAAAGAAACATGGAGATCCCCAGATGGCAATACAGAAAATCTACTATTAGAGAGCAAACACCAAAAGAGCCTATTGGGTGCGGAAGCCGATAGTGACCATTACCTGAGATTTAACACCCCAAATAAAATTAAAAGACAGGAATCAAATACGATCAGTTATGACAAATTAAAACCTAAGATCGAAAAAACAAAGAAAAAATTATATAGACAAGATAGAAGAAAATTTAGAACAATTACAACTTACTTAAAGCTTGGAGAGTATGTGGCAGGAACTAGAGACTTCAATTAAATCTGCTGAAAGAATTTTCGAAAGGAAGAACCATGGGACTAGGATAAAAGAATGGTTTGACGAAGAATGTGAGTATTGGATAATCCAAAGGAATGAGGTCAAAAAAAAGCTAGGTAAGAATACTTTATAAAATAAAAACAAACTACAGGAATTAAGAAAGAAGGTCAGGTCGGTTTGCACAAAGAAAACAAGGGAACACTTTGAACGAAACATCCAAAAGATTGAAGAAAACTTTAATAACAAAGATAGGAGAAACTTCTATAAGGAAGCAAAAAGAGAAACAAATATACACCGATAAAACATGCTATTCTGCAAAGACGTGGATGGAAATCTGGTGGAAGGAAAGCGAGAATTATTAAAAAGATGGAAACAACACTTCAACAATATATTGAACTGTAATAAAACCGAAATAACCTCGCTCTGAAGACCTAAACTTTGAAAACGACATAGCGGATGAAGAAGTATCAACGAGAGAGGAAATAAAAGAAATAGTGAAATACTTAAAGAATAACAAAAATTCAGACGAGAATGAAATACTAAATGAATTAATTAAAGAAGGGGGACCGAAAATGGAAGAAATAATGTACTTAGTAATTTTTGTTTTTCGTACTAAGTTTTCCACAGAATATTGTATATTTTTGAGGCCTGGTAAATATTTATACACTAAACAAAATAATTAGAAGTAATGATTACGTGTTTTTACAACACTATTTTGTTTCAATTAATGTGTAAAATGTATAAAAATTTCATTCACCACAATACATAAAGAAAACTCGAAATTATTTCAACCTTTGGTTTGCTTTAGAATTATTGTAACTAATATTGACATTTGATTATAACTGTTTAGTTTTTTACAATTTACATCGAAATACGGCATTTACATGAGACAAAAGTCGTTGTCAGCGGTATTCGACCACAGACCACAAGCTGTAATAATTTTTTTGCACGATAGAACGATTTTGCTTAGTTACCGCGTTTGTTGCCTGATCAGTAAGTTGTGTTTACTGGTTACTAAGATAAACAGAACGGTAAGTAATTTATTTACAGTTCTAGAACGGTAAGTAAATAATTGCATATGTGATGTATACAGAGCACTTTTGACATTTTAACGTTATTAAAATGTCAAAAGTACTCTGTCTAATGTATAATACGGAAAAATATTTCTATCGTGCAAAAAACGTTATAAGCATCACGAACGTTAATGACTACCGATCTCAGACAAAAATTGGAGTCGTTGCTCCGCTACGCTCCGCTCCTCTCCAAACAATTGTCTTCGATCGGTAAAATGTCCTTACCGTTCTTGATACTTAATATACTATTAACGCTAGCTTGTCTATTATCTATCAAGTGTGGAATCGTCGCCTGGAAACAGGAGAATATAAAAGACAGGGTCACAAAAAGAAAATGAATCGACTACAGAAATCGATCTTTGCATACATCGACAGAAAAGGATTTTTAAATTTGTCTTAGGACGACTTATAAATTAAATATTTTTTACCAAACAGTTTGCAGTCGATTAAAAGACAAAAAGCTCAGACAATGAGGACCTATTGTTTAACTCGATTACACATAGTTACCATATGATCTAAACTATAGTTTAAATTTTAATTGTGAACATGCTTCATAGAAGCTTAGGATCGAATAACCGGTAAAACTGTAGTAATATACTCGGACAGCCAAGCAGCTCTAAAGGCGATAGAATCAAAACAAATAAGTCCACAGCTAATGTGGGACTACGTTAGGGCCCTGACACATGCCGCAGGACACTAAGGGGGTCGAGGCAATTAGAGGGCTGTTGAATTGTCCTGAGCGGGAGATAATATCCCAATGATTGGCCCGGAACGATTTGGTGGGGTTTCTGACACTTTCAGGAAGGCAGTCATAGAGGCTAGATAAGGCCCAGTAGTGGTAAGAAAAATCACCTGAAAAGCGACAAGCCAAATTATTCATAAAAGTACACTCGGCAAAATTTACTGCAGAGCTGTTATCACAAGTGCAAAACGATGTCAAAGTGATTGTCAGTCTCTTAACAGGACATTATTGGTTAAGGAAATACATAAGTCAGCTGAACTTAGCAGATGAAGTATCTGTCGATGCTGCCAAGATTTCATGTCCTATGCCAATGTAAAGGTATTGCAAGGACGCGGTATCTGGTGTAGAAGCCACTGTCAGGGCTATTAAGTCTCATTAAGAGGGTAGAGGTGGACAAGGTGCTCTAATCCTATTCTAGATATGATGGGTGTTCACAATAGATCTGTAAAGGTCGCTAACAGCTAACAGCCAATCCAATGAATATCTATGTATCTATATCCATCTTCGACAATACAGACCAGTACCTTTACAGATTTCTCTTATGTGTTAAGATTATGCAATAAAATTATAGGTTTACAATACAATATATGGTTAAATTAATTACGAAGCGAACAGATTCACGACAGGTTTTTTCATTATGTCTTGATGTAGAATTTAAAAGTAACACAACATTAAAGCACTCTATAAATTTTAAATTTAATATCTTTTTCCAAATTAAATTTAATAAATAGCTATTCGAATATCTAAGATAATCTTTATGTCAATACCTGTCTGGTCGTATTCAATTATTAACGAAATAAATTTTACAATTTTATAGTGTTTATATTTAAGATATCTGCATGAAATTACTTTAAACAAAAACACATTTTTTTATAGTAAAAGGTGATTCCATGCTCTTTAAATTTGATACAAGCAGTTGTTTTAGTGAGTTTTGTGATATAAAGTAAATCTTTAGATCTCCTTAGATCAACTTAGATCACTTTTTGACCACATCAGTAGTTTTACTCCAATTCATGGAGTCTTTAAACGAAATCAAGCGGGTTTGCACTGGTTTTTACCGACCACTGTAATTTGGAGCTACCTCAAGACGGACTTTTGTCGCCGTTGACGAAAAAGTAAATTGAAGTAAAGATTTTTTTAAAGATATAACTCATTAAAATATTAAGGTTTGTGTTCTTATTTACATTTGTTGAATTTTTTTGCATTCAGATTCGTTTTTGACTCATGTAGTTTGGACTTGGAGCCATAATTTCTTAAAGCAAACAATCTGAATTACTTAAAATTAAATTTATATTAAATAGTTGTTTTTCGATTCAATATTACAATAATGAAATGCTGGTACTAAATTTTTAAAATGAAACTGCATTAAGATTGTTTTTTTTGTGTAAAGGGTCACGTTAAAGGATGATATTTTTGGTAATTTAGAAAACCACATGATTGATCTTATCTTCACGACGTACGAATCCTACCTAATTTTTTTCGAATTTTGAATACAAACACTGTGTTCTTTGAGATTACCCTCTCTGTAGCAGGTTTCTCTTACTTGGACGGGAAGTACTGTTTTATTTAATCACTTTCTAACTGTAGATTGTTTTGAAATCACATAGCAATGTCATCACTTTACCGAATAGTGCTTTGGATGAAATTTGTCTTGTAGATTCATAGACAGTTGGCCAATATGGCATTAAGAATAACAAAATGTGTTGGTTCCATTTAGTCCGTTGATGTTTAAAGACATTCTTTGATAGTTTTTTTGTGTCAAACATTCCATCATACCTACTTAAAAAAATAATTGCAGTATTTTTTGTTTTACGATTTCCCAACTGCCTACCAGGCTTTTGTTATCAACGTGCTCTTAAAATTTTTTCCTGTTTCGAGTGTAAGAGGAATACCCAATCAACTTATAAACTGGTTCAGCAAGATGTTGACGAAGGTGGCGACTTTTTGATTAAGCTACAACATAATATGTCGTAAAGTAATTTATTACGACGAAGATGTATTTATTGCCAATGTTGGTTTATGATAAAGGTTTCTAAATATCGACAGCAGTGTTTACAAAGGGACCTTCTACCAGACATTGTTGCATGATATTTTTGCGTCATGTATGTGGCTAATAACTTGCAGTGCAGGAAGTACATTTTTAATGCCAATCCTTAATGTAATCTATAATCTATGTAATTTATCCAGTAGAACCTTTTATATCTGTTACATTATAACTGTTATATTCATTTTTACTGTTATGTCCTTAACTTGACTTCCCGCCTCGAGTCGGGGCGTTGTCAAATAGAAAATAGAAAAAGAAGAATTAACCAATGTTGATTATTTTACATTATTGGGTTTATGTATACTTTACAACTTGTAAATTGTTCAAGAGCTTATTTTGTTGAAATACATATTAAAAAGTACGAAATACATCTTCTATACTAATTACTGATTACTACCACATACAATTACAACAATATCTTATCTTTATATCAAGTTATTCTTCAGAGGGTAACTCAGATTTTTTTTCTGACGTAAGTAATGGTGTGACATCAGCTATGAGAGGAGCTTAAAAACCTTTCCAAACAAAACAAATTTGCATTGACATTTTAGCGGAATTGAGGTTATGTTATGTTTAGAAGTTTATAAATTTTATTATGGTAATCTTGTAATTAATGATGTATTCTTTACCTATTAGATACTATTCTGTTCGAGTAAAAATGGTGTTGTATTATAATCTTCTTTCGGTTTCAAATACATTAAAGGTATTTAGAGAGTAAAATCTATGTTTGGCATTTTAGTTATCATAAACCTATTATTTCATATATAAAATAATGATAACTTTCAAATTCCTATTTCTAATGAATAATATAAATATAACATTCTATCATTTTTGTAAAGTATATAGACAATGAATATAAATGAATTGTAATTTAATATTTATTTTGCGATACGTAGGTATGTCAAATAAGGGTTAAACATACTCCCGCGTCACCCCTTACCTGAGCCCAGTAGGGTGCTAATAAAAGAGCAATAAAAGAGACCTTTTCGCCTACCCTCACCGCATGTGGTTGTATGAATTCACGATTTTACAATCTATTGTTTATATTTAACAAATATGTGTTTAATTTTTTATAAATAAAAATAAATAAATATCAGAAACGTAAAGATATTTTTTTTCTGATTTCAACCATATATAATACTTACGCAAAATTTTGTAGTTTACAGATATGACACCAAAATATTCTAAATTACACTGAGAAACAAACAACACCCAATATAACATAAAATACCTTTAGCGCCTGTATCTAACAGGACCTGTCAATTAATATTAATACTATTAATAGTCATAAATATACCTATCACCAACATGCAAAAAGAAATCAAAATAGAAAAGAACCTTAAATACCCCAAAAATGCATATCTAAATATTAATAGTAATAAATATACCCCTCACCAACATGCAAAAAAAAATACCTCTGGCAAATGTATGTAATAGTAGTACTTACTTGTCAATGTAAAAAAGTGATTAGTTCATCAGTGGGTGAAAATGTTGTATCGCATTGGTAATATCCGTCCATTGCTCTTCATGTGTGGTGCATCGACTATGCCAAACATACTCCACCAAATATGTTTCAAATCTAGTTGTGCACATCCTTCCCAATCGTCGACGAAGATTCCTCTTAATGACAGACCATTTAATTTCGATATTTTGGGTGTGAATAAGTCGATTGTTTGGATCCACAAAATTTCGTTGGTGATTGACTTGATAGTGATGGTATCCAAGGTGGTTTAAACCAGTATATCCTCTCCACGAGTCAGTCATTACAATGGATCCAGGCAAAACATTTTCCTGAATGACTGGATACTCATTAATCCACAGTACTAAAATAATCAGCAGCTGAACTATAGGAAGTGTCGAAAAATCTAGAAATGAATTTGTCCTACAGGACGTTTCAGTACAACAGTTCCGTCTGCGACACCGATAACTTGGTTCTCTTCCTTGCCTTTTTTGTTGGCCAAGTTGGATTCTATTCCCACACACACATGTCCTGGAACGTGAAACAAATCCATGTACTATCAAAAAATTTACCAAACCCAATTCCTTTATGTGATTCTTAAAAGCTGTAGAACTGCGGAGGAATTCCATCATACACAAACACATATATTTTTTATCACTACCGAACAATCAATAGGATGATGTATAGGTACCGTGCGTAAAACAAGACACAAATAATTGTTTGTGAATAATGGCTAACATTTTATATATTTTTTGTTATAACCGAACAATACAAATTGATATTAAAAAAACATTAGGATGTTTTGTAATGCAATAGCATTTTAATTAGGGTAAATCTCTTTCAATCTGATTGTTATTGGAATTGTTAAAGTTTATCTATTTTCAACACCTCATTATGAGATTATCCCTTGCTGTTTTGGATTTAAATTTGATAATTAAGCATTTTTGTAGTATTAAGGTATTCTATTACTTATATATTATTTTCAAAACATTATTATGAGATTATCCCTTGCTGTTTTGGATTTAAATTTAATAATCATTGGGTATTTTTGTACCACATTATGAGATTATCTCTTGTTTGTTTCTCAGTGTAATTTAGAATATTTTGGTGACATAACTGTAAACTATAAAATTTTGCGTAAGTATTATATATGGTTGAAATCAGAAAAAAAATATCTTTACGTTTCTGATATTTATTTATTTTTATTTATAAAAAATTAAACACATATATTTGTTAAATATAAACAATAGATTGTAAGATCGTGAATTCATACAACCACATGCGGTGAGGGTAGGCGAAAAGGTCTCTTTTATTGCTCTTTTATTAGCACCCTACTGGGCTCAGGTAAGGGGTGACGCGGGAGTATGTTTAACCCAAATAAGTTTTACTTCAATCGCGCGTAAAGGTTACACGCGCACTCTTTTTTTTTAATAAACTGTCTTTTATTACCAACGAACTTCATTGCAAGACTTTAATTTCGGTGAAGATGATGAAATCTTTTGCCAGCTTAGACGACGATTCATCAACTTTAACTCCCGGATTTGTTTTAAAGCAGTATTACTTTATTAACGATGCTTAGTTCTTTTCTTAGTCCACTTGTCACTGAGGAATTCGATCTGACATAAAGTAATTATTATTTGTACCAAGCGACTACAGTGGGAGCAATTAGATGAGCATGGGTTTGATCGTGGTGACACAATCGTTACAATACTGCTACATTATTTTTATGTGTAAAAGTAACTTGGTATTAAATGTTACAGTTAAGGATTCTACAATATAAAATTATAGGTTTACAGTAAATACGGTTTAAATAATTACAGAGCGAACAGCTTCACGACAACAAATTTGGTCATTATGTCTTGCTGTGTAAATTAAAAGTGACCCAACATAATTTGTATAATTTATTTAGATTTTCGATTACAATTAATGCTTTTAATGAAATTTAAACTATGTTTGAATGTGTTTTGTTAAAACACGATTACAATTTAACCAAAATCCAATCTAACATGTATATACCCTGTTCATTTACAGGTGGAGTTCGTCGCTGACACATTGAGATTAAACTTACTGGAATTAGGGAGGTCAGGTAGCCATCTTATCCAAGTGGTTGGCAGACTGGACTACAAATGCCCTGCAGGGGAAACTCATGACCCTGTCACGTTCACCACAAGAGAATCACATCTGGTAAAGTATCAACGCTTATTATAGTTTCTCTAAAGTTTTACAGAGTAGTCCGTTCTACACTGAAGTACAAATCGTAATAACATTTTATGGATAATATTAAAGTTATGTAAAGCTGTTGTATCTGCAGTGCTGTATACTAATACCTGGTAAAACAGATGGCACTATATGTTTAAATGTTTATTCGCTTCATTTCCAAATTTTTTGTTCCTTACTAGTTAAAACCTATATAACACGAATAAGGTAACTATCATTTTAATCCGAGAAATCATAAGCTCTTTAATAAACATATTCAGACACTATTAGGTATACAGAAATGTTCAGTTTCTTTGACAGTTACCGTTTAGTGATCCAATTTTCTAATATTTCTTATAGGCATTAAAACGGTGAAATAAACAGCTTTGTTAAGAAATTTGAGGGATGAAAAATCAGTTCTGAAGACATATTAAGGTTCAAAATGTGTTCAAAGAATATCACAGTCAAGTAATTTTCCAATTTCTTCGATTTTTTCTGGTTTTGTCAATCGATTTCCATGATTTTATTACTTTTTTTATCGATTGTATCATATTTTTATTCCATTTACAGTTTTTTAATTTTTTTGTTGCATTTTGTAATTTTTTTGCTTACAATTTTTGTGGTATTATTGTTTTTTCCTTTTTTTTTCTTTTTTAATTTTTATCCACCCTTACATTTTTATCTATTTCTTTTCTATTTACTTGGTTTTCTGATTTTTCCAATTTTGCTAGTTTTTTAGCTGATTTTTTAATTTTTCGCCATTTGTTAAATTCACCCAGTTTATTATTATTTTTTTTAATTATCGACAAGTTGACAAAATTTCTATCTCATTATCGTCATGTTATATGTGTTAAAGAAGAGAGTGACATGAGTCGAATTTAACGACCAAAAAACGAAATAATGACTAAGTATTCGTAGCTTAGTTGTTATAGGATTGACGCGTAGAGGCAAAGTTGCAGGTTCGAGTCCTGCTGGATACGACATTGTTTTAGTTTCTTTTTAATGTCATTTAATACATTTTTGTTTCTATACTTTTTAATATTTCAAAATTTTCAAAAACTTGTATTTTTTATAGCTTATTTTAAAAATTATTTTCAACTTTTATTTCAATGTGCTTTAAAATTGTATTTTTTAGTGTTCTTAAACTACATTTATTTTTCATTTTTATTTTAATGTGGTTTAAAGTATGTCTTTTATTTTTTTTTAAACTATATTTCTTTTTCGGCATCGACAGGTGAATCCGGTGGTCGACGTCAGCAAAGACCCGCGGCTTAGCCCGTTCAGACAACTAAAGTGGAGAGAAATTGTAACATACAAGTAAAGTTAAGAACAGCGTATTAAAATTGTATTTAATTTATGTATTTTATAAAAGTTCCAAATGTAGATAATATATTTGTCATTTGACATCTTATGGTTTCAATAGCAAAATTTCCCAGAAACAAAGTATCTTATGCACAGCTATAGGTATATATCTATATATATAAAACTCAAAGGTGACTGACTGACTGACTGACATAGTAATCTATCAGCACACAGCCCAAACCGCTGGACCGATGGGGCTGAAATTTGGCATGCAGATAGATGTTATAACGTAGGCATCCGCTAAGAAAGGATTTTGATTAATTTCACCCCTAAGGGGATAAAATAGGCGATGAAAAATGTATAAAAGTTTGTCAATTTTAAACCGATCGGGCTGAGATTTTGCATGCATATAGCTACTATGTCGTAGGCATGCCCTAAGAAAGGATTTTGATTAATTTCGCCCCTAAGGGGATAAAATAGGGGATGAAAGTTTGTATAAAACTTTGCCAATTTTAAACCGATCGGGCTGAGATTTTTCGTGCATATAGCTTCTATAACGTATGCATTCCCTAAGAAAGGATTTTGATTAATTCCACCCCTAAGGGGATAAAATAGGCGATGAAAGTTTGTATAAAAGTTTGTCAATTTTAAACCGATCGGGCTGAGATTTTGCTTGCATATAGTTACTATGACGTAGGCATCCCTTAAGAAAGGATTTTGATAAATTCCACCCCTAAGGGATAAAATAGGGGATGAAAGTTTGTATAAAACTGTGTGAATTTCAAACCGATCGAGCTGAGATTTTGCATGCATATAGCATGCAAGTTTTTATAGTTTTAAAATAATAATAGTCTAATACCACTCGCGCTTTAATGTGCGGGGTGTGTGGAGCGGTCTGGCGGTAGAACGCTGCTGCTGGCTGACATGACACTGTCGATAGATGCGTAGAATTTTGAAAATTCGAGAATATTTTTTTTTATTACAGAGTGGTGTACTAAAAAATGACTTTTTTATATTACACTCCTAAGGATTTAAAATAGGGGTTGAAAAATTGTATCAAAATCGGTGACAAAAACTTAAGTTTACGCGGATAAATTTGCGGGCGGCCTAGTATAATATATGTATCTTTGATAGAAATATTGCAACAAAACTATCTAGTAATAATGATTAACCTCTGGAGAATCTACAAATAAAAAGGAGTATTGACAAAGATATAAATCGCGAAAGTGTGACCTAGATTTTAAATTAAACTCAAGAGGTTTGAGTCAAAAAACAGCATGGATTAATTTAGAAACGATGTTAAATGTACCCACTATTGTCTGAGGAATAACAGTGATCTCAAGGCATAAATTTATTTTGCAAAAAGGTGGTTCAAATTAGTTATTAACTTTTTTTATTAAATCGTTTATAGATTTTTGTAACACGTATGCTCTTAATGATAACACATATCATTCGAAGATATTATTACTAAAGCGCGTAATTACAAATACTTTTCAAAAGTTATTATCTAAGCCAAGTTGTCCAATTAATGAGCTTAATCTTTTTTAAGTAATCAATACAATATTTATAAATTACCAAAAACCACGATTTGCCAACGTATAAGTACGAATATTTAGAGGATTTTAAAAAAGGAATGATCAAATTCGCATTACCAGTGAGAATACTACATACGATGAATGCTCTTAAAACTGAATTGCTATTTATTTTAAACTATACTTCAAGTCGGAAATAAATGACAGTGACTTACACCGAAAGTTTCTTGGCGAAGAGAGTTCCGAAAGGGAGTCGAAACCGAAAAAGGACCCACACAATCTTGAATTTTTGTATATACCACGCCTTTTAATCACTCATATGATTTGTCGCTTTACGATCATAAAAACTTGAGTTACTGCCAAGTATTTCCGAATTTTGGTATATATTAAACAGAAATGATTGGCTATATAAAACGCGGTAAAACGTGCGCCAACCTACACTGTAGCAAAACTCACAACCGTCCCATATCGCTAGGTATTCTGGAAGAGAGCAGAAGATCCACAATGGTTCTTTTAATCAAGATTTGAGAATTGTAGACAAGTAGGAAAGAAAGAAACTTGTTAATTTCAATGCTTCCAAGACAAAGACATGTTGCATATCCAACAAGAGGTAAACCTACGTCTCATCCATCCCAACGAACGATAAGACATTAGTAGCAAGCAGCTACATTACGCTGGTTGGTTTAACGATCTCCTACGGACTTACTCTTGAACAAATGTATTGAACTTTCCATGCGCTAAAAAAAATATAGAAAACCGAAATTATATATTATTTTAGGTACTATTTTAAAACCCTTTGTAGGACGCAATCAAAACAATTGCAAGTGCCAATCATGCCACCTCCCCGGTGCTATGAAACATTCGCTGACGGTTTAAGCGTAAAGGCATTATTCATGAGTGAGAACACTACATTGGTCCAAAAGACTGTACACAAAAGCCGTTATACACTTCATTATCCTCTAGATGTGTGTAACGTATTTTCTATTTAGCCATCCATAGCAACTGCAGCGAGAAAGAATCTAGGCTTTTTTTATAGAGCACATAAATTTTTCTCTCCATCCGTCAAGCCTCAGAGTTCTGAATGCAATACAGAGAAGAGCCGTTTGACTAATTGTCCCACTGAAGAGCAATGTCTATTCTTTCCCTGTTTTGCAGATACTTTAACGGATTTTGCTCAGAAGAACTCCGCTCTATAATGTCTCCACTTGCCTGACAAGCCAGCGCAACGCAACGTGCCAACTCCATGCACCCTTATACTGTTCAATGCCAGACATCGAGAACGGATCGATTCGTTCGTTCCTTCATCCCCAGGGTCTCCAGGTTGTGGAACTCCTTACCTTTCCACGATTTCTTCACTTGTCCAAACTTTCAGTCCTTTAAATCCCAAATTAATAAATTGTCTTTTCTATCCCAATAGATATTCTTGGTACATTTGTATTAAGGTCTATAACTACGAGGACATCCTTAAATAAAAAAAATAACAGAATTTAGGTATATTATATTGTAACTGTTAGTTTGCAATGGTCTGTGTGAAATTTATTGGATGTTTTACTAGTAAGCATTATTTTATCTTTTTTAACGTTACTTTGTAATGAAATAGGGGATATAATGAGGATACAAATATTAGTAGAAAAAAAATATAAAAGAAACACATACGTTGAAAAGATCTTCTTAACAATATAAACTAGTTGAGGGAGATATCATGACTCATCTCATGATATTACATTAATTTTTTCCTATGTCCAGACCTTTCGGTACCATAAAAAACACTTTACTTGGTACATTTTTATCTCTGTTCTGGCACGGAGACACGATCCAGTACCTAAATAACAATTTATTGTCCTGTTACATTATATTGTCTATGTAAAATACAAAATATTAATAGATTGAAGGTAAAAATCACTGCAGCTGTTCCTTAGGATAAGGGCGGTTCTTTAAATAGTTATTATCCTAACAAGTGCGGAAAGTTATACTTTCCCGCACGCGAACTGCCGATGCCCGAACGACGCGAAGCGGAGTTCGGGCAAGCAGTTAAGTGCGGGAAAGTTAATTTCCGCAAGAGTTAGGATCAGTATTTTTTCTACAAGCAAAATCACCTCGAAAATTATTTAGATATTTGAAAAGATGCGATTGTGACAATTAAATCTTTCATAGTGTCAATAAATACACGACTGAAGCTATAGCAACCCTACTTAAACAGGTGAGTTTGTTGTTGCTTTGAGTAAGATTTACAGGGGTGACTTAATAAATTATGATTTTTTTAAAAATTTTTAAAAACAAACATTTTAAAAATCCCTATTTTCATGTAAAATAATCTTAATTTTTTTTACTATTTGTATGTAGTCCAACAAGATAAAGATAATAATACAATAATTTGTCAAAAAGGTTATCGGAAAACATCTCTAATTAATAAAAAAAAAATGCGTGCGGGAAAAAATCTTTCCCGCACGCCGTGCGGGAAAAAGTATTTCCCGCACTCCGTGCGGGAAAGACATATTTTCTGAATTAAAATGCGTGCGGGAAAGTGTTGTTTTACGCATGCTTGTAGAAAAAATCTATTATCAGCTTACTATTTTGAAACTATTTATTTTGAACCTAATATTGTTGTTTCAGTGCTAAAACCTTTTTTACATTATTGTAATTATGCAAATTGTCATTTAAAAATATAAAAAAAATACATGCATATTCCTCATTATGTGAAGGTGGAAATCCACGTGGACAGGTAGCAAAAAGTTGGATTTAAAATAAACAGTTAATTTCATTTTAACATTTTATACCTGTAAAAGCACCAGTTAACTTCTATTTATATAGTTAACTTAAAATATTCTTCTTTCCTTTATACATCGAAATTTTAGTGATAAAAGAGTACACAACTTGTTTTCAATTCTGAAATCTAGTACGCTCGGGAGACGTCGCGTCGTTTCTTATTCATGCAAAAGTTTGAGAAGATTCAAGATATCCATATTTTAGGTTACTCATTTATTTATCTCTTTATATTTTATACACGGGACTTAGTAAAACATAAAACAAAAATCGTACAGCAGACATTTTGCATCTGAAAAGTTTTATTCACCAATATAAGTTATTAAAATGTGTGAGTTATCGTGTACAAGAGCAGATGAAACGAGATGGTTAATATTTAACGACTTGCGGAATAACGAATACCTACTGAGATACTCAGGCTATTTATTTGCTGCGATGCATTTGAAATCGTAACGAAGCACATGTAAGATAATAGTATATTGTAATACAAGTGTTACAATGACAGGTTTCGTAGTACAAGTGAAGTTTGTGAAACAAACCGCGAAGCGGTGAGTTTCGCAAAGAACGAGTACTACAAACCGTCATTGTAATTCGAGTTTTACATACTATTTTTTATAATGAACTTTTAAAAGTATAAAAAAATAAATAAAATGAGAGTTTTTCGAAATATTTATTTATGTTGGCGATCTTGACACTTTTGACACTTGACAGTTTTAATGATTTTAAATTTGAATGTTTGTCAAATTTGAATAAAATATTCTGAATTTCGCAATATCGCTGATAATGTAGTTAATACAACATAATTCTTGATTTACTACCTGAACTCTTTTATCTTTCGTTGATAATCAGTGCAGTGCAACCAATTGTGTAAAACAAAAAGTTACCAAAAACAGTGTTACAATGAATCTATTTCGATACTGTTTTTAGTGTCGAAACAGAAAGTTTGTGAACGTGAATTATAAAATACATATTTTCGAAATAAGCTTAGAAAAGTATGTAGTGGATAATTAAATACTAAACATTTTTAAATATATTTAATACTTTATCCGATAAAATAGACAAATTAATAATTAAAATTTTTAATCAAGGGTAATATAACAAGACCTTGATTATAGTCGGCTATTTTTGTGGTATCTAGATTACGAGAATATTTTAGTATCAATTTGTTAAGACATAATTTGACATTAATAATCTTTGATTATTAATGTCAAATTATGTCAAAACAAATTGTAAAATTTTCGAGAAATTTTGCAACAACAAAAATAGCAGAATATTAATCAAGGTCGTGTTATATTTATGAAGATTATTTCCTGAGAAGACAAATTTTTGAAAATTATATTTGACGTGACTATTTCTCTAGTGCAATAGTCGCTGATATTGTTCTAGTGCAATAGTCGCTGATATTTGATTCTGATTGGTCCGATTTCAAAAAATTATGACATTCTATTGGTTAATTTGAATCGAAGGAAATAATCAATTTAATTGTGTAGTGCTTATTAAAACTATTACTATTAAATTTTATGTCAATAGAATATCTTTAGGATTTCTAATTAAAAGAAACCGATACAGAAGTAAAATTTATATTATTGAACATTCCCAAGCAATTATTATTGAGTCTTAATGGCGTCAACAAAGTGGAATTAGGCAAATGGAGGAAATAAGTGCGATGCGAACATGTTTGTGATTTTTGTTTAAATGAAATCTGAGCTAACTGATAAAGTGTAAATGGCGGGCGGTAAAGTAATTTTTGTGTCTTAAATATTGAAATACTTGCAATCATCCAAACTGACAATGAGTCTAAATAAAAATGACCTCCACCTATTTTGACTTTGTTGTTAGGGTAACGACAACATAGGTATATAGATTATTGTTTTAAAATATTATCTCTAGCCTCTGTGCATATTACTTTCAATCAAATTATTTATTTTAAATAACGAATGAATACAAATTATTAGGTGAATGGTTATACAGGGTAAGTTGTTAATAATATCGAGGTTTGAGGTATAAAATTCATGCAAGTTGAAATGGCATTTATACTAAATTGTTCACAAAAAATAAAAATAAAAAATATCCTTTATAAGTATTACCTATTATTAAAAGAATCGCTGAGATTGACAGTTGATATTTGACAGCTGACAGATAATATTTTACATGTGACAGTAGAGATTTGACATTTCAAATTTGGCATTTGTCAGTTGGAACTTGACAGTTGACGTTTGATATTTGACAGTTGATAGTTGACATTTGATAGTTGCCATTTGATGGTTGCCATTTGACAGTTGACATTTGACAGTTGACATTTGACAGTTGACATTTGATAGTTGACATTTGACAGTTGATATTTAACATTTGACAGTAGACTTTTTTCAATTGACAGTGCAATTTTTTTTATAAATGATTATTAAATCGGTCGTGCATAAAAGTTTGTATGTATTTCGGGCGTAAACAGCGTTTATGGACCTTACGTGTTAATAGCCCTCGCCTGCGGCTCGGGCTCTTATTTACACGTTGCGGTCCATAAACGCCTGTTTTACGCCCTTGATACATAAATAACTATTTCCGTCGACTTTACATTAATAACAATGTTAATGTTCTAACTATTGTCTAAAATTGATCATTAATAAGTCGTATTAACGAACAAGAGCGTTAACAGGCTATTAATGTTGAGATCTGTCAATGTCAATATTTTTGATCAGTCGCGTTTTTTTTATCATGCCATTTTATTTAAAACGTCATTAAATTTATTGCCTGATCAAAGCAAATCTTTATATAATAAAACATATGCAGAGTTTATTTTATGGTGTAATACAAAAAATATTACTAATTATTCAGAATCAGTAGGTACTAGCACATTTCTCATACCTTGCTGAAAAAGGCTTAATAGCCAGTTTATGGCCAAAATATTCGATGCTAAGAATATGGAGGGTACCCTCCATAGCTAAGAACAACTTTTAATATTAATACAAATGTCGATATTGGTAAGTATAGTAAACTAATTACGTTTATTAAAAAGAAGAAAACTGGATATGTTTAAAAAAATCGAAAGTTTGTAACAAAGAACAAGTACATAAATTTATATAATATTTATTTATAAGCTATTTTTTTCTTAAAAAAAGTCGACGGAAAAATTTTGTAACCAACTCGTAAATTAATAGGAAGTTTAATGATCTCAAACATTAATGCGCTCGCTGTCGCTCGCGCATTATAATATTTCGATTATTAAACTTCTATATTAATTAACTCGTTGCTTAAATAACTATTAACACATCTCTCATGTAAATTTTAATATTGAGAAATTAGACAAACAAGAAATGATATTAAGGAGAAATCGATAAATCCGGTAGTACTCGACCTTTAACTGGTTAGTAGGCGTTTTTGAGGTTTGATTCATGCCAGATTTCTTATGTTTTTCTCCTAGATGTTAATTCTTTTTTGTCTAATGTTTGAATTTTAAAAATACCATAGGAAATGTTTTAAAATAATTAGTTTGTCAAAAATTATGCTTTCAACTTTTAATTTGACAAATAATCTTTTTATCATTAATGTCATAATATGCTTAATAAGGAATTGATGTAGTGCCTTGTGGGTCAGGAGTTGATTCAAGATATGATTATAAACACGGACTAATCACTAAGGTAGCTGTGGCCAACTAGTTACTGGCCCTACCGGTTATAGGTAGAATTCGCAAATGCGAATCCTGTCAGACATAACATTTTTTGTTTGTCTAATTTCTAAATTTTAAAAATCATAGTTAAAATTAAATCTTAAAAAATGATACAGAAGTTGCGCTTACGCTAAACTAAACGACTACATCAAAGTCACAAAGACTTGTAGAAAAAATTTTTGCATATAATTATTTTTTGATTTGGAAGACATACTTAGCATTAAACCAATAAAAAAATTTATTTAATACATATTTGTTCATAAGGAAATGTTTTTACAATTTCACTCTGAAGTTCTATTTTGTGAATTTGTAAATAATATGTGTAAGTATTTGAGAATTACTAAAAAAAAACAACAAGTGAATAAAAAAATAACAATTTTATTTTAAATTTTTTAATATAACAAATAAACCTTTTATAAAAGAAAAACAAAAAATAAATAAAATAATAAAAAAATGCAAATTGCTTGTTCTGTAAAATTCTGATGACAAACTCTAACCAAATGGGCCATTGATAGAGTGGTAACAAACATGGCCGTTTTTCTTTTGTTTTTGTATTTACATATTTAGTAGTCCTGAATTTTTATTTCTAAGGGTTGATTAGTTTCTTTTATTCCAAGGATTTTACTTTTGCTCAATTTTAATTTTATTGTTAGAAATTTTAGGTAAGTATTACCTCTAAGATTTAAAGTATTAATGCTTCTAATGTCAAATAGTCTAAAAACACAGCCCTGAGCCAGAGGTGGGTTTGACAACTACAACTATACTTGACATGGGACCTAGTTAAAATGAAGGCAGAAGAGGACCTAAAACTTATTCTTGACTGCTTTAAGCATAAAAAACTAACAGTTAATTACGACAAAACCTTCTTTGTTCCATTTACAAGCTACAAAAACTCAATGCCTAATTTTGAACACTTAAATATATTAGAGGAACAAACCTCAAACGATATTAAAATAAAAATGAAAAATAATATTAAATATCTGGGATTAACTCTCGATTCCCATCTTCGGTGGAATATTCACATTAATAACACAGCAAAAACACTACGTATGCTACTCTACAAATTTAGATATCTACGTAATATCTTACATATAACTCACCTTAGAGTCCTCTATTTTGCTTTAATCCAATCTCGCCTTCAATATGCCGTAGTTGCCTGGGGAAGTGCTTGCAAAAGCCACCTAAAAAATTTGTTAGTATTACAAAAACGCATACTAAAAATTATATATAAAAAAGAACTTACATATTCCTCTAATGCCCTTTTCCAAGATACACAAATTCTTGATATACGCCAACTATATGCTTTTAATCTCTTGTGTTTCATGTATAAAAATAAAATAATACTACAGAAAATAGTACACAATTATCAAACCCGAAATAAATCAAAAAATCATGTCATGAGAAAACGATTGGCAAACGCTCGTATATATCCGGAGCATCACAGATATTCAATTTCCTACCAGAAACTTACAAACCATATTTTTACAAAATCAATTCTTTTAATCTTTTTAAAGATTACTTCAAGACATTCCTGCTACTAACCAACCGTCACGAAATTCACAATTTAATTGAAAACTAAAATAATATAGAAAAAAAAAAAAAAAAAAAACCTACCTCCCATTTAAAAGTTAAATCTCCACATGTCTTATTGTATATTATTAATTAATTATTATTCATTTGTATTTGTTAGTTTTAATGTAGTATATATTATAAACCTAAGTTTTTATTTTATAGTCATGGTCATCATAGAAATCTGTAATATCTTACCCATGCGCAACCACTAGGTCCTAAATGGGTGGATATTATTAGAGTACTATGCTAGACACTTTGACACTTTTAAAGTAAAAAAAAAGTCATATATTTATATTATTTACACTTATACATTTATATATATATATATATATCTTTTAATTTCTTTTAGGTACCTACTTTAAATGTGTGTGACTTAAATTTGTTAATAAAGATTATTATTATTATATTATTATTATAACAATTTTAATCTAACAAGTCGACACGACATCCAGTGCAATTATAATCTATACATATAATGAAACGGTAGAAATGCATATGTTTGTGCGCGTATCACATGAAAACTACTAATCCTATTCGAATGCGGTTTTAACAGACGTATTTGTCTTCTTTCAACTTAACATCTGGTGTATAAAACATTCTTCCCCCCCCCCTTTAACGGGGTGAGGAAATAAATTTTTATACAAAAATCAACACGCTACGCGAACGACGTCGCAGGTACATCGAAATGTTTGTGCGCGCATCACATGAAAACTATGATCCGATTCGAATGTGGTTTTTACAGATGTATTTGTCTTCTTTTAACTTAACATCTGGTGAATAAAAATTTCTTTCCCATTTCTTAAATGGGGTGGGGAAAGAAATTTTTATACAACAATCACACGCCACGCGAACGACGTTGCGAGTACAACTAGTTAGCAATAAAGGCAGGCTTTTTGGTTATTGAGTGAGATAAGGATACCAAAAAAACAGCTTTATTAATTTTACTTGTGTACGAAAATCTTTTTAGGGCCGGTTAAACTTTTTATTGTTGAAAGGAAAATAGAAAATATTCCTTTTTTAGCATACAAATGCAAATTAAACCTTTTTCATTTATAAACTGTTTTAGTTTATTCGAGGTTGACCAGTTGTCAAAATTTACTGAATTATTTAATTTAAAAAGGGGTTTCGCAAGTTGTTGTAATGCCTAGGTAGGTTAAATAAATTTCTTTTTTTTTAAGTAGTTAATCAATACATGCTTATTTATCTATGGAAATACATAATTAAAAATTTTAGTAAACCTATCAAACATATTTGTAACCAGAGCAGCTGGATATACTGCTTTAGTTACAGCTATAGTTTCTGCGTTGCCGAACCTTAAACATGTTTAAAAGAAAACACATCTGTCTTAAGACATAATGCATCTTATAATTTTTCTACCAGTTCCGTTTGTGGCAAATATTGTATCTAAATTTGTCCATTGTAAAATCATTTTACATATATTAACATTAAACAATAGTTGATACACCAAGAAGGGGTTTGCCCAATCTTCTACATTTTTTACTGCTTCTCGCAAAAAGTAAATTTTAAAGGTTCTAAGTGTCTTTTTAAATATCATTCATTCATTTTTTAACAAAAAAATTGGCCCGCATATTATCATTTATAATGTTATTTCGAAAAAAAATGAACCGCCTTAAAAAAAAGGAAAATGTACTAAAAAGCCAGAAATTTTATCTTTATTTTTTAAAAAAATTGGAAGCAACTAGGCATCTAAAAGTGAGCTCTTTCTAAAAGATTTAAGCTACTAACATTCGAAATCTAGATTTAATAGCTAAGATTAAAATAGAGGGTAACTGTCTGAAATCACCAACCCGCAGTGAGCAACCGTGTTGATTAAACGCTCATTTCGTTTGTATGTTATACATCATTATTAACATATTAACTGTTGATTTTTGTGGTAAATCTTCCACATTGATGACCAGACCTTAATCAAATTTCTATGGGACCACACGGACACTCTAGTCTTTTGAATGCAAAAAGAATTTTTCAAATTGGATTATAAATACCGAAGATATTCGGTAACCTAGAATTCTCTACTTCTTTCTGCGAAACTTTAGGTTAATAATCACCACCTGCATTTGAGTAAAAATGCAATGATCAGTATGCATTATCTATAAAACCTATGAATACTTTTGTGTTTAGATTAATATACCAATTGCCCAAAGATCACGTATGTATATGTTTGTGCGTGCATCACATGAAAACTACTAATCCTATTCGAATGCGGTTTTCAAAGACGTATTTGTCTTCTTTCAACTTAACATCTGGTGTATAAAACTTTCTACCCCCCACCCCTTTAACGGGGTGAGGAAAGAAATTTTTATACAAAAATCAACACGCCACGCGAACGACGTCGCGGGTACATCGAAGTAGAACCCAAAAATGTGGTTAGATTTTTTTGTCTGTCTGTCTGTATGTTTGCGCGCGCGTCACATGAAAACTACTGATCCGATTCGAATGCGGTTTTCACAGATGTATTTGTCTTCATTCAACTTAACATCTGGTTTATAAAAATTTCTCTCCCATTCCGTAAATGGGGTGTGGTAAGAAATTTTTATACAACAATCACACGCCACGCGAACGACGTTGCGAGTAAAACTAGTATTATATATTTACTTCTTCATTTGGGGATCTTTTTGCCACTAAAACAAACTTATAAAAAATATAAATCAATTTTTTGAAAATGAACCTTGCTTATTGATCTTGATGGATATGTCAAATTTGTCAAGGGTAGTCTTTTAAAATTGAAAATGCCTAACAAAAATGAAAAAATGTTTCTGAGCTTTCGACAATCAGATCGGTTGTCGTTTTCAAAGATAAAAAAAAATATAGAGTAAAAAAAATTTTTATCTCTGAAAACGACAACCGATCTGAATGTCGAAAGCTCAGAAACATTTAAAAAAAATTATTTTTATTTTTGTTAGGAATTTTCAATTTTAAAAGACGACCCTTGACAAATTTGACATATCCATCAAGATCAATAAGCAAGGGTCATTTTCAAAATGATGATTTATATTTTTTATAAGTTTGTTTAAGTGGCAAAAACATCCCCAAATAAAGAAGTAAATAGATGTTATTATGCCACAAAGAAGCTATCGAGAATATTTAAATAGTAATATATATTATAGATTTACACCAAGTATTGGCTAAATTAATTCAACAGTGTAGATTTTATTTCACGTTTAATTTGATATAAATAATTGGCTGCATTTCACTATTAATTAGAACAATTATATATATTGAAATGGATCCTCCTTCCGGAACACCCTCTCTCAATAAAATTATCGGTCGTGGATTCCAAAACTTTTAAATTGATTGTCCTAAAAATAAATTATAAAAATTATAAATAAAAATTTTTATTTTCTTCCTCTTCTTTCTACTCTGCTTCCTTTTTCTGTTCTTCAACCCTTTTCCTATACCTTCAAATTTCTGATTTCTTTATGCTTCAATACTTTCTAATTCTTGCATTTAATCTCCTCCTATTACTTTCCAGCCCTGTCCTCAGTGCTTTTCTGTAACTGTTAACTTCCTTCTGCTCTTTCTGTTTTAATACCTGCTAACTAAACTATTTCTATCAATTCCTCGAACTTTCTGGTTTTTACGTTCACGTCCTCTATCTTTTTAAATATTGCTTCTTCTTTTATTATTGCTGCTACTCATAACTTAATTTTAAAATAAACTTTCTTGATAAATTTCATATCTTTTTATTTTTATGACAACTCTTTGACAAAATCAATCAATAATAACAAAAATTTCCAAAACAACTTATAAACTAAACAAAAACAAATACAATATAAAAAAATACTTAATCTAGACAACCGATTTAAAAATCCTGTACCACGTTCCAACAACCCATTGAAGGAACCTGTCCCAAGAAGAAAAATCCATATCAATTTCCCCCAAATTTGATTTGACTTGGTGAATTACTTCACCTTGCCAAATCAAATTTCCTTTCAGTGAGAAATTTTTTCTTCACCATCAGTTGTCAAGCTTTAACTTTAAATATTTCAATTTTAACTTTCATACAAAAATAAATCATTAACATTTAACATTCCACGAATTTCTCATTAACAATTTCATATGGTCCCTCAAAAGGAAATTGTAATTTAGCACAAATATTATTTTTTTTATTTGTTACCCTTAACGCTTTAACTATTACTAAATCCCCTTTTTTAAATGTTGTTTTATTTTTCCTTCTCTTTTCCATTCTTTTTACATATTTTTGAGCATTCTTATTTTCCCTTATCCTAACTTCTTCTAATACCTTTTCATATTCAATTCCCCTTTCCCTTATCCATTTCCTTTGTGGATTCTCTCCTTTTAAAATATATACTGGACATTCATTCATTGTAGTATTTGGCACTTCATTCAAATAACATTCTACCTCATTTAATTTTTCTCCCCATTTCCTATTATTTTGATTTACTAAAATTCTTAAGAACTTATTTACTTCTTTAATATACCTTTCAGCTAGATTTCCTGCTGGATGTCTAATACTAATAGTACTACATTTAATTTGATGATGTTCAAAAAACTTTTCAACTTTTTTATTTTGAAAATATGTTGCATTATCTAAAATAATATTTTGAGGTTTACCTATCTGTTCTATATATTGATTTAACTTTTCTAACACTATTTTTGTTTTCATATTTTTTGTTGCATATACTTTAACAAATTTTGAAAACACATCCACTATTACCAAAATATTATTATTTCCCTCTTCATTAACTATTAGATTACTAATAAAATCTATTGCCACTATTTCTAAACATCCACTTGCCATTACAGTTTTCACTATATTATAATTTTTATGATTTTTCTCTTTTCCTAATTGACAAACATGACATTTTCTCGTTACCTCTTTTGCTATTTTATGATCCCTTTTACATAATATATAATTTTCCCTAAAAATTAACCATATTTTTCTTGCTCCTATATGCCCATATTCTAAATGTAATTCCCTTAAAATTCTTATTCCCAAATCTTCCGTTATTACATACAATTCTATTTCTCCCACCTTTTTAATCACTATATTATCCTGTATTGTTGATCTATTTTTTTCTTTTTTTGTTAAATTTCTTTGATCTTCTAATATTTGATTTAATGAATATATTCCTTCAACATCTTTCATTACATTCACACCTATTTTAATTATTTTCCTATTATCAGTTTTTTCTTCCCTTGTTAATGCATCTGATACAATATTTACTTTTCCTGCTATATATCTAATTTCAAAATCATACTCTTGTAAACTCAATATCCACCTATGAATTCTATTATTTCCATATCTATTTTTTAAAATTGATGTTAATGCCAAATGATCAGTTTCCACATAAAATTTTCCCCCTAATAAATAAAACCGTAATTTGTTTATACAGAATATAATACTGGCTAATTCTAATTCTGATACACTATAATTTTTTTCATATTTCTTTGTTATTCGTGATACAAAACAAATTGGAACTTCAACTCCCCTCTGAATCTGAATTAATACCCCCGCAAACCTATCTTTTGATGCATCAGTACGTAATATAAACTTTTCATGATAATTTGGATGATAACTTTTTACAAAATTCCTGTTTTAAATTTTGAAACGCTTCTTCCCTTTCTTTTGTCCATTCCCACTTCTGATCTTTTTTTAATAATTCTATCAACTTTAATTCTTTTTTACTTAGATCTGGTATTAATCTCTTATAATAATTAACAATTCCTAAAAATCCCCTCAATGTCTTTAAATTTGTTGGCCTTTTATACTCTCTAATTCCTTGTATCCTATTCTCATCCATTTCCATTCCCTTTTGATTTATCTTATATCCCAAAAATGTTACCTCTTTTTGAAAAAACCTACATTTATCAATATTTATCTTTAACCCCGCAATATCTAATTCTCTCATTACAATTTCTATATGCTCCATATGATCTTTTTCATTTTTAGAAAATATCAAAATATCATCAACATAATGCAACACAAATTCATCATAATTATCTAAAATTTTATGAACGGCGCGTACTAATGCTGCACAAGCACTTTGCACGCCAAATGGAACTACACAAAACCTATATACCACCCCATCTATTGAAAACCCTGTGTAATCTATACTTTGTTTGTCTAAAGGAATCAACCAAAAACTATGTTTCAAATCAATCTTAGAAAACCACTCTGATTCACTCAACCTTCCAAAAATCCCATCCACATTCATTGGAGCTTCATATTGTGGAACAGAAAATTTATTAATATTTCTTGCATCCAAACACAACCTTAATTCCCCGTTTGATTTTTTAACAACCACTATTGGATTAATAAATCTAGTGTTACTTTTTTCTATAATACCCGCTTCTAACATTTCTTTTACTTGTTTTCCGACATCTTTACGATATAAATATGGAATTGGATATGTTCTTATTCTAAATGATTCTATATTCTTTACCTCAATCTTATGTGTATATTCTTTAGCTATTCTCATTTCCTTCATTATTAATTTCTTATATTTAATAATTATATTCTTTACCTGTTCTTTAAATTTTTCATTACATATAAATTCAAATTTATTAATTTTCTCATAATCCTGATCTTTTTCCATCAAATTTATTTGTTTTGATTCATTACCCTTATTTTTTTCAAAATTCCATTTTATTTTATCATGCTCAATTTCCACCCATTTATTTTCATAATCAATTTTCACATTATATCTATGTAACAAATCAGTCCCTATCACTATATCAATTCCAAAATTTTCTACTAATAAAAATTCCATTTCTATATTTTTTTTATTTTCTAATTCTATTGACTTAATAACAGATTTATTTACTTCATATAATTTTTTACCATTTGCACCTACCAAAGTTATTTTTGGCACAGTTATTAATTTTTCTTTTTCATCTATCAATTTTTTATTTAACAATTATGCCTCAGAACCTGTATCTATTAAACATAAAATATTATTTATTCCTAATTTTCCTTGAATATAAATTAACCCATTTTCTCCCTGAAATTCATTATCCTCCCCAAATTTAACAAATTCCCTTGGATGTTCATAAATACATTGTTGTTTATTGTTTTTTGGTAAGTGCCCTATTAAAAATTTTCCCTATGTACTTCTACATTAACATTTTGTATCACATCTTCTTCATTTATCTGTTGACCCTTTTGAATATTATTTACCATTCTGTTCCTTTCTTCTCCTGATCTTCCTTGATTTCTATTCTGGTTTTCATTCCCTCGACTAAATTGTCCTCTTCTTCCATCGATACCATTTCTCTCATAATTTTGATTCCTATTACCATTCATATTTCCATTTTTTCGATCTCCTCTGTCATAATTTTTATTTTGATTATTATACTCTGCATCCCTGTTGTTTCCATAATATTTTCCTACATTGTATGTTTCTCGACTTAAATTTTGTTCAATTCTCTGTAAGTATTGTTGTAGACTATCTATAGTCTTTATATTCTGAATTGGTATTGTTTCTGTGATATTATATCGAAAATGTCTTGAAATATATTGTATTATGTCTTCATCTCTTAACTTTGGATCTAAATGTATAGCAGTACTGTATAAATATAAAGCATATCTTGAACAATTCATTCCCCCTTCTTGATATTTTCCAAAATATAATTTTTCCCTAAATTTAGATTGAGCAAAATCACCCCAGAAATAACTTAAAAACTTCTTCTCAAATTCTTCCAACCCAAATATTTCTTCTTCTTTACTGGCAAACCATATCAGTGCCTGCCCATCTAACATCTCACGCAGGTTTTCTCTTATTTCTTCATCGTTTTTACACCATTTTAATTTATTTTTCACCATTCTTATGAAAATGTTCGGATGAGTCTTATTAATATTCCCATTAAATTTATGTTCAATTTTAATTATTCCCATGTTATTTTGATTTTTATTTATATTCCTTTTTTCCAGTTCTTCTAATAACATTTCACGTTCTTTTTCTTGTACTACCTTTATTTCTTCAACTTTTTCTTCCATCTCACTTATCTTCTTTACTGTATCTTGTTTTATAATCTTTTCTAAGTCATTCAATTTTTTATTTGTATTAGTATTGATTTCTTTGATTTCATCTTTACATTCCTTGTTAATAATTGTTTTAATTTTTACTTCTTGTTATTCCTCTAGTTCCGTTATTCTCGCAAATATTTCAGTTCTTATTTCTTTCTTTGTTTCTTCCAATTTTTGTTTATTTATTTCCATTTGCTTCTTCATCTCATTTTTGAATTCTTCTTTTATTTCTTTTTTCATTGAACCTATATTCTTGTTCATATCTTTTATTTCTTTTTTCATCGAATCCACTTTCTTGTTTATTTCTTCTTTATTTTTGGTCATGTCTTCTTTATTTTCTTTTTTCATAGCATCCATATTCAAATTTATTGCTTTAATATCTCTGTTCATGTCTTCATTATTTTTGTTGATATTTTTTAACATTTCCATCATTTGTTCCCATGATGAATCCCTTCTATCCCCTATCTTACTATCCTGATTACCCTGATTATCCTGACTATCCTGAATACCCTGCCTATCCTGACTAACCTGATTACCCTGACTATCCTGAATACCCTGACTCTCCTGATTATCAATATTATCCCCTTGTTCTGACATTCTATCTATAATTTCCTTTCCCCCTCTTAATTTCATATAATATACCTATAATTTATTTAATCTTTTACTCCAGAATCACACACTTTGTTTTTAATAAAGCAAGCTTGACACCGAATAGTAAAGAAAAATCTCTTACCCTCAGTGCCGAAGCAGCCCCACGTTGGGCGCCAATTGAAATGGATCCTCCTTCCGGAACACCCTCTCTCAATAAAATTATCGGTCGTGGATTCCAAAACTTTTAAATTGATTGTCCTAAAAATAAATTATAAAAATTATAAATAAAAATTTTTATTTTCTTCCTCTTCTTTCTACTCTGCTTCCTTTTTCTGTTCTTCAACCCTTTTCCTATACCTTCAAATTTCTGATTTCTTTATGCTTCAATACTTTCTAATTCTTGCCTTTAATCTCCTCCTATTACTTTCCAGCCCTGTCCTCAGTGCTTTTCTGTAACTGTTAACTTCCTTCTGCTCTTTCTGTTTCAATACCTGCTAACTAAACTATTTCTATCAATTCCTCGAACTTTCTGGTTTTTACGTTCACGTCCTCTATCTTTTTAAATATTGCTTTTTCTTTTATTATTGCTGCTACTCATAACTTAATTTTAAAATAAACTTTCTTGATAAATTTCATATCTTTTTATTTTTATGACAACTCTTTGACAAAATCAATCAATAATAACAAAAATTTCCAAAACAACTTATAAACTAAACAAAAACAAATACAATATAAAAAAATACTTAATCTAGACAACCGATTTAAAAATCCTGGACCACGTTCCAACAACCCATTGAAGGAACCTGTCCCAAGAAGAAAAATCCATATCAATATATATATATATATATATATATATATATATATATATATATATATATATATATATATATATATATATATATAAAACGAACAAAGCGTTTTGTGACAGTACAAAAATGTCCAAAGATGATACATAACGTATCTAATGCCATACTGTCAAAAGAAATTATTACTTTTGACAGTATGGCATTAGATACGTTATGTATCATCTTTGGACATTTTTAGACTGTCACAAAACGCTCTGTTCGTTTTATCATTTTACCTTGCCTAAGGTTATATACAAGATGCAAAGCTACCACTGAAATACCATTTTTGGAGTGAAGATGGAACCACTTGCGACTGTTTATCAGTTTCGCATTTGACATCTATAGATATCGTTCAATTTATAGCAGGGATGTCTCTTGATTAGTGACTTGAGAGACATAGCCTGTACTACACTGACGAGCTCAAATAAGAGCGAAACACTTGTCTGTAGTTTGGTTTTGCCCTGATATAGGTTGAATGATATTTATATCTATTTATATCGCAGCATTCAAGGTGTCTTTTAAAGTGTTAGAAATTTCTAACCGACACCATTTCAGTTCAAAACTGAAATTATTACTTTTGACAGTATGGCATTAGATACGTATATATATATATATATATATATATATATATATATATATATATATATATATATGAATAATGGTATAGTGACTGGTTCAATATAACGTGAAGTCAATAGTGGAGTTGCAGTCAATGTTATGGCCAATGTAAGTAAAGAAAACTCTTTTATTTTTGTCAAGCTTTCGAATTTATTCAATTCTTTTTCAGGACATCTATAGTGAAGAAAAAAATTTTTTATATAATAAAAATTTTTTTATAATGTTTTATATGTGATAACTTACTAATACGTGAGGTTATGAAAGAAGCTGCGAATTCTTTTTGATAAAATTAAAGTAAATCATACTATTAAAATACATAAAAACATATACGTTTAAAACTTATTATTTGATTGACTTTTAATATGTCTTCAATTTCTTTTTTATATATGTATGTTTTTTTTATGTATCTATGGTATTTATTTTAAAACACAGTAGGAAAGCAAAACATTGTAATGATTAATTTATTTAGATTTTATTATTATATCAAGTAACTTACTATATTCGTGAAATACAGAACTTTAATTTCAAAAATTTTTATAAAAAAATTTTTATATGTTAAATTTAATGAAAGTTGTTATTTTTTATGTTTTTATTTTTGTTTATTTTAATATTATTTAATATTATATTAATTATGTCATGTCGAATATATTTTTGAAAGTTAATGCTTCAGTCTTTTAATTTTTATCGAAGAAAATATTTTTTGAAGAATTTTCTTTATTTACATTGGCCATAACATTGACTGCAACTCCACCATTGACTTCACGTTATATATATATATATATATATATATATATATATATATATATATACCAATATGTAAGAGATGATACATGATATATATATATATACCTATATATAGACATATGTCGTAGGCAATCGCCGTAATCCGTCATTCCCTGAAAAGCCTAGGCATTACAGGTACTGCCGGCAATCGCCGTAGTAGAATCATTATTACGGTGATTGACGGAAATTATCCGTCATTTCAGGGACTGACGCTAACGTTTTAGGCAAACGGTGTAACTTTCTGACTGATTGAAAATTACGGTGTTTGACGGTTGTATAGTCCGTCAATTCTTTAGTAAATTGCGGGTTATTAGTCAAGTCAACCTGGAGTACAAATAATATCAAAAAGGTAGAAAAAATATTAGGATATTATTGGGTGTGAGTATGATGTGGATTACGAAGAGCTTTGAAATGTTAGGGAGGGATGGAAAATTATAGTTTTCAAGTAACGGAAGACTAAAAAAAAGACTTATTAGGTGTGAGTGTGATGTTGATGATTACGAAGATTCTGCAAATGTTGGGAAGGGATGGAAAATGGATTTTTAAGTAACGGAAAACTGAAAAAGACTTATTGGATGTGAGTGTGATGTTGATATTTCGAAGAGTTTGCAAATGTTGGGAAGGGATTTTCACATTTTGTAAAGTGATGGAAATGGGTAATCGAAGGCTTATTGGATATGGGTCTTATGTTTGGTTACGAAAGAGTTAGAAATTTTAAACTTTTGGGAAGCAATGGAATTATCAATTAACTGAACACTTTTTGGCTGTGCTTTCTTTGATTTTAATTATTTGCCAATACATATAAAGTATTAAAATAATATTGGCAAATTTTGTCAGCAGTTCGCCAACAGTTGGAATACTTCGCCAATGACGGGCCGACTGAAGTGTGTTTGCTGGGGAGTGGAGTAATTTTTTTAGTTATTTATTGTTTATATGATAAACTTAAATAAAAAATATAATATTTCAAAGACTTGAATGGATTATAGAAAAACATGTAAATAGATTATAACTAGGAATCTTTTTTTAGCTTAACTTTAGGAACATTTTTTACCCATTTGAACACAAAAAAGTTAAACCTAAGTTTTAGCAAATTATTTTCTAGAGTTATTATTTATGGAAGTAAATTAAAGCATTTACATATAATTGTTTTTGTTTTTTATTTATTATCACCTCATCGATGACTAGGTTGACTGGACTATATTACATCGGAATGAACCGGCCCTACATTTGTTTATATAATAGGTTAGGTTGTCATTTCCTCACTCATTTCATCGTAATCCCACAGTTTTTTTGGCTTCTTTATTATCCAGAAAATATTGATTCACTTTCTCATAAAATGTACTTTTGTGGCTATCCATTTTACTGCATAAAATGATAAAAAAACACTACTTTTAAGCCAGCACAAACAGCACTAACTTCATGATTCTGAATTGACTAAACATGCATCCGGCTATCGCTGTAAAATTCATGTAAAAATCATTCGTGCGGTTACACCGTTTGCCTAAATAATTTCCGTCAAACAGCGTAATAATGATTCTATTACGGCGATTGCCTAGGCTTTTCAGGGAATGACGGATTACGGCGATTGCCTACGACATATATATATCAAATAATAATTTTGTAAAAACAGCTCGATGAATAATGACATTATCCTGTCTGTGTGTGAGGGAGATCTAATAAAATTATTATTCCGTGTATGCACTAAACACATATTTTCAAATTTTCAACTACTACCACGTTTCTGTTATTTATTAAGGTATAATATAACTTTGCGAATACAAATGTTACCCAGACGATTAATATTTTAGTTTTCTGTGGTTGACAAATACGAGATTCTGCTCTGACATACAGAATCTATTTATTTGTAAACTAGCGTCGGGAGTCACAACAAAGAGCGTATGCAATAATAATGTTTAAAGAATGTTAAAATTAAAATACGTCTAGAACGAAACGGCTAACTTTAAATTGAAAAGTATGACGCGTATTTCAAGAGTTTCAACAGAATATCATTGCAATTCATAAATGTATATGCTGCTAGGGCAATTACGATGATCAAAGAAGAGAGGTTTCAGTAGTCTGTATAACTTAAATTCTAAGGTTCACAGAATGCACGGATAGCGAGATTGGGTATTCACTGAAAATGAACGAATAATTAGGATACAACTAACATGAAATTAAGAAGTTTATAGAAGTTAGTTATAGAATGTGATAAAGGACAAGAACACCTTGAGTTAAAGGCTAAAGGATATTTATGACGTCAAAATATGTGTCGAGAAGTACAAAAGCAAGGATTTACGACCGACAGTAGGGTTTTAAGAAAATCGGATGCAGAATTGCTAGAAAGATGGGCAACGAAAATGCTAAGAGCCATATATGGGGGGACAAACACTGAGGATGGATGGAAGACGAACAAATAATGAAATTAAAATGTTTTACGGTAAACTAAACATAAGCACTTTTATAAGATCACAGCGAATAAGATGGCTTGGCCATGCCAAAGATTAAGTTCAACCAGGCTACTAAAAATGGTTCTATACAGAAGTCCCATTGGAAAAAAAAGGAAGAGAAGACCGAGTAATCATTTTACAATATATTGTTTAAATTTAAAAAACATCTGTTAGTAATTTTTTATAAATACAAATAAATACATACCAGTAACGTAAAGATTTACATATACAGGGTCATTCAAAATGAGCGGAACAGTTAATTTATGGCTTAACTATGAATTATACGATAATTTGACTTCGATAAAAGTTTTTGTACATTTTATGTCCTATTTATTGATCTTTTCAGATTTTCCGAAAAAGTAATAGCTTTCAAGATATGACGTCAAAGAACAATATTTTAAATGGATCACCCTGTATTTATATTTTTTTTCGAGTTGGTATGACCTGCCTGAATTCATCAAGTACGAAAGTTAAATAGCGATACCGAAATCAATAAGATACTTGAGCTTGAATTTTAAAAACTAATCAATCGATGATTGGATTAATAAAAAGACGTAAAGAATTTTCCAAATTATCGCTTCAATTTTCTTGAATTTTAATCAACTGCATTTACAAGTGTACCTACTGAAGCATTTTATACATTATTTTTGTTGAAGTAGTAAATAAATTAAAACAGTCTTCAATGTTTTTAAGTTTGTTCAAAAAATACCTTTAGTTCTTTAACCTATTACGCATGAGCAATATTTTCATACGCAGAGAGCATGATGGAACGGTAACTGAGGATTTAATTTTCAAATGGCTATATACCAACCATATTATTGGGTTGAAGATACGGGGATAGTGTACATTTTTGTAACGGTTCATCATTTAATATGTTTATTTTAATTTCTGCAGCGTATCACTTCACCATCTAGGTATATCTTTAGTTTTTACAAGGCGCCCCAATTCTTGATTTTAGGAAAAACTGGAAAGTAAACCCCCAACTAAGTGTAATCCACGATTCTGCTCAGCTTAAGTGGGCAGTATTGTTTATGACAAGTTTTGAATTTTGTATAATAATTAATATACAATACAAATGTAAGAATGTTTTTAATATTCTTGGTTAAATGAAAGAAGCATTTCATCATAGTACCCGGTAGACCTCTTTAAATGCATTAATTGCAGGCAAGGTTTGAGGTACACAATCCCAAAGGAATAAATTATGGAATTACATAAGATTATCTCAATAAAATTTTAAAATTATTTTCGCAATTCTGTAAAAAATAGAGAAACATGTACTTTTGAAAAAAAGCTTATATTTACATAGAAAAACTTCTAAGAGATCTTCTAAGAGTATGATATTATCGGTGGAGCTGAGGAGAAATATTGAGCGGCTATAAATACAGAAGCGCGTTTACAGGCGTAGTTGTTGTATTACAATTGGTTAAAATTAAGCAAGAAATTTTTAAGTTTAGTGCTCTTACACTGAATATTTTCTACGCTGTAAATATGGAAAACTCTCTTATTGAAGCCAAACAAAAACTAAACGAAAAAGAACCTTATACTTCAACTGATTTACGAGGATATAAATCTAATACCCGAAAATATGATCAAACTTACCAAAATTTGGGCTTTAAAATCTATGCAATTAGTGGAGAAGGAAAACGGCAATGCGTTATTTATTTAGAAGTTTTAGCTGCTGATAGCTTGAAACCCAATAAATTAAAGCGGCATCTAGAAACATTGCACAAGAAAGATATCAGTAAACCGCGTAAAATAAAAAAAAACAATCAGATTATTTAAAAAAACAGAAAACAAATTTTTACTCTCTTTTCTGTTTTTTTAAAAACATTGAAGACTGTTTTAATTTATTTACTACTTCCACAAAAATCTATATATATAAAACTCAAAGGTGACTGACTGACTGACTGATTGACTGACTGACTGATATAGTGATCTATCAACGCAGAGCCACAACCCCTGGACCGATGGGGCTGAAATTTAGCATGCAGGTAGATGTTATAACGTAGGCATCCGCTAAGAAAGGATTTTGATTAATTCCACCCCCAACGGGATAAAATAGGGGATGAAAGTTTGTATGATCTATCAACGCACAGCTCAAACCGCTGGACGGATGGGGCTGAAATTTGGCATGGATGTAGATGTTATGACGTAAGCATCCGCTAAGAAAGAATTTTGATTAATTTTACCCCCAAGGACATAAAATAGGGGATAAAAGTTTGTATAAAACTTTGTCCATTTTAAACCGTTCGGGCTGAAACTTTGCATGCATATAGTTACTATGACGAAGGCATTCCCTAAGAAAGGATTTTGATTAATTCTACCCCTAAGGGGATAAAATAGGGGATGAAAGTTTTTATAAAACTCTGTCAATTTTAAACCGATCGGGCTAAGATTTTGCATGCATATCACTACTATAACGTAGGCATCCCCTAAAAAAAGATTTTGATAAATTCCACCCCTAAGGGGATAAAATAGGGGATGAAAGTTTGTATGAAAGTTTGTCAATTTTAAACCGATCAGGCTGAGATTTTACATGCATAAACAACTATGACGTATGCATCCCTTAAGAAAGAATTTTGATAATTTCTACCTCTAAGGGGATAAACAAGGGAATGAAAAATTTGTATGAAACTTTGTCAATTTTTAACCGATCGGGCTGAGATTTTGCATGAATGTAGCTACTATGACGTAGGCATCCCTTAAGAAAGGATTTTGATAAATTCCACCCACAAGGGGACAAAATAGGGGATGAAAGTGGGTATGAAACTGTGTCAGTTTTAAACCGATCGGGCTGAGATTTCGCATGCATATAGCTACTATGACATAGGCATCCCCTAAGAAAGGATTTTAATAAACTCCACCCCTAAGGGATAAAATAGGGATTAAAGTTTGTATGAAACTTTGTCAATTTCAAACCGATGGGCTGAGATTTTGCATGCATATAGCATGCAAGTTTTTAAAGTTTTAAAATAATAATAGTCTAATACCACACGCGCTTTACTGAGCGGGGTGTGTGGAGCGGTGAGACGGTAGCACGCTGCTGCTGGTCGACATGGCACTGTCGATAGACGCGTATAGTCTTGAAAATTCGAGAATAAATTTGTTTTATTACGTAGTGGTGTACTAAGAAATTACTTTTTTAAATTCCATCCCTAAGGATTTAAAATAGGTGTTGCAAATTTATATGAAACTCGGTGGCAAAATACTAAAGTCCACGCGGATGAAGTCGCGGGCGGCCGCTAGTAATGTATAAAATGCTTCAGTAGGTACACTTATAAATGCAGTTGATTGAAATTCAAGAAAATTAAAGCCATAATTTGGAAAATTCTTTACGTCTTTTTATTAATCCAATCATCGATGGATTAGTTTTTAAAATTCAAGCTCAAGTATCTTATTGATTTCGGTATCGCTATTTAACTTTCGTACTTTGGAACAATCTCAAATTTAACGACTTATTTATAATCTTGCACCTATTTTTTACATTTTGTTATTTTTCATAATTTTGTATTAGAATAACACTGTCGTATTATTTTATATATGATATCTATCGCAAAAAAATATAAACAAAAATGTGCACACGAAAGTTCGGCCCACAACATGTCAAAGGTTGCCCATACATGATCTAGTCTAGACAGTCTAGACAGATACGCAAGCGAATTCTAAAGATCAGTTATTTTACAATAATGACAGTTTATTAGGCAAATATTTATTAGTTATGAATAAAATAAAATTGTGTTTTGAGCCCAAGCGCTGTTTTAGTGGCCCTCTTCTATTCGTGCTGTACCGTTCTAGACCGATACTATTATTGTTTTCTTAGATCAATATTTAAAAAAAAAATATATGAAGTAGATTTACATTATTCTTTACGTTTACTTCTTCCTATTAGATTGTAAATAAGTGTTACAACTAACAATGAGCACATTCCCCTGTAGGCTATTTTATTTACCTCAATTCATTTTAGTTACAAACTCTCTTCAAACTGTTCAAAACAGCAAACAAACAAAAAAAAGGATTTATTACCTATTCGTGCAAGAAGGCGGTGCTTAAGCTTAATCTTACAAATTACATAACTTTGTCAACTAAATTGTATAACTTTGCTGATATTATTGTAGCTTTAGAAAATTAAGTAATTTCAGTATTGACTGCTAATAATAGAAAATGAAAATGTAAAAAATTACGACTATATGAAAATTTCAGTTTATCTTAATGTTAAATCTTACATTAAGAGAAAACACGTTTGGTTTTATAGGTTCAAATTAATTTGAAAAATAACCTGGTTTTGATATTTACAGGTTTGGATTTTATATTTTCATGGATTTACAAATTCTAGTATTCTCCGTGTATTGTAGTCTACCAAAGCTTTCAACAAAATTTCTGTTATTTAGCGTTGATATTTACTCTTCTACATATGTTATTGTTATTTTATTAAATACAGTTGTATTTTTTGTTTTATCATCACTGTTATTTTATATTTTTTAATATTTGTGATCAATATGTGGCAGCCGTGGCTTATACCAGAAACTGAAATTCTAAACAATAAATTCTTGGATACGTTTGGTAATTATCTAATAGCGGAAGTTGACAGTGTTGCGAAAGCTAAAAAAAAGTTTTCGGTTTTTATAGTGAAAACGTTTAGAAATAATTTTAAATGTGTATGAAGGACTCAGAAATAAATATGTGGTATAGATGCTGTAAACCAGACTAACAAAAGTGTCGCGAACCACCATATATCAATTAATAAAAAATGAAGCTTTCGGGAAAACACGCATTATTTAGGACACGTTTAAGATATTATATACAATATGTTGGATAAAAGAAATTATTCTACTTTACGAAGCATTCAAATCGAATTGAAATAAAGGAAGTGATAAATGGTGTGAGAACAAATTTGTGGCGATTTTTGAAAAATAACTGATTTAAATTTAAGACTATCGATAAACGTCAGTATATCATGAAAAGTAAGAGATTCGTTGTATGGAGATACGAATACTTACAAACCATCACAAAATGTAGAGAATTTATAATATGCATAAAACGGGGAAGAAAGGATCGGCTAATCAAAACCAGTGAAAATACAGTGTAGACGATTCTTCTATTATAGAAAAAATGTCATTCTAAATTGTGGCAGTTCTAAAGGTTGAGTTCAAGGAGCGCTTCTTCTCTCCGCTAAAAACATAAAAAAATGTTTTCTGAAACGGTACTTCCAAAATTAAAGAAAAATAGCGGTATTAATGTGGATAATACGCCATAAACTTAAGGGTGCTCACATCAATTTCTATAAAAGATGTTTTTTTATTAGATAATTATTATTAGAAGTGTTACGTGTAACAAAATTCAAAAAGTAGTCTGTCATTGACTGTTATAAATAATGACAAACAAAGAAGGTCTTAAAGTATTAAGGCTACTTCCCTATGTTAAACAAGTAGGGCTAAAAGACTTACTGGTATTTTCTAATGTAAATAAATTGATCATATACGTAGACAGTAATGATGACGATAAGATCGATACTAATATTGAGAGTTGAGTGTAATTAACCTTAATAAGGCCAATTTTTTTTTTTAATTTGTACTATATTAAGTTTATATTATGCCAATTAAGTGAATTGAAACCTTTGAATTAAAAAGTTTGCAAAAGATTGGTCTCTTATTGGGTTTACAAAAATACACATCTTTGCTTTTATGTCGTGGTTTAGTAAAATAATTGAAAAGAACAGTCAGTACCTGCTGCTATAATATAGATCCTATTATGACCCTGAACTTTAAAGTGTCGGCTTAGGTAGCTGTTAATATGTCAGTCCGCACTAACCTGCAAAGAATAATACCCACCATTGTTACATTAACATTTCAATTATTTCTGGCATCTGTGCAGATAAATGGAGGTCGAATAAATATCTCATTAAGTAATATTAAGCCGCGTCCAGACATATGTAATGTATCGTGTAATGTAATGCGAATTCATTTGGACGCTACCTGAGCATAGAAAGAATGCAACCAGAATACTTACCGCGAATTGTCTATCCATTTAGTATTTGCGAACATGTCGAGAGAGGTAGTAGTTGCGGGAACGTCCAAACGTAGACTGCGAACTCAGCGCGAGCGCCTTTCTGTTCGGGCAAAAAACCGATATTCGATGGATTCCCTCGAACCATTCGGCGAGCGTTACACGTAATGCTCGCAGTGCCGTCCAAACGGAGAATTCGCGTTACATTACACATTACATTGCACGATACATTACACATGTCTGGACGCGGCTTTAAGTAGCTGGTGAACTAGTCGGGCCTGAGTTTGTTTGACAGGATCTGTCCACTGTACGTTGGCCAGTTTTACAAACAATGCGGAGTCACTTTTATGATTTATAAGCAAAACTACAATGGTAAATAGGATTTTTTTTGGGTTCATTTATATAATAACGTTTCTTTAAGTGGCTCTGGTAAAATTAGAAAAGTGAATAGCCAGTCCATTATTTATAAACTAAAATTACACTTTTATTTGTTTTCTTTTTTGTTCTGGTAATGAATCCAATGTATATTTCTTACCCTACTATTCATTTGAGTTGAATTACTACCCAAAGTCACTAAAATACGTCAGTAAACTACGTCATAAACGTATTTAGTTTCTAATGCTAAATAATGGTAATTCTAAGATAATAACATGTTGTGAAACTGTTATGATACACCCACCCGGCAAGAATGCCGTGTCTGGATTCACTAGGATGAGCCTACGCCAACAATGATTAAAAGACAATTAGCCATGAAAAAAGTTATGTAAGCAGTTTTTTCACATTGGAATCATGCTTTATCAGGCTTAAAAATCAGGGTAAATTTACAAAAAATTAACTAATGTTTGCTAAAATTATTCTAGCCATACTGTTTAACAAATAAATGTTTTTTAGCAGAATAACGTAAATATTGTAAAACAGCTGATTTATTTGCCACAATAAACAATTTGCAACTACCTTTCTATAGGTGAAAAAAAATGTATTTCTGGGGTTGTGTTTTTTAAACTATATTTATTTTTTCATTTGAGTTGATTCAAATTTTTAGGCTTTTTTTATTTTTCAATTTGTTTTTTTCGATTTTTCATTTTTTTTATCGTATTTTCAATTTATTTCCTGTCGTTATTATATTTTTTCTTTCTTTTCTAATTTTTTTTATTAGCATTTAATTTTTAGATTTATATTATTTTTCAGTTATATCCATATTTCGAATTTTTTCGATTTTTTTTTAAAATATATGTTAAAGAAGGTGATATGTTAAATATAGATTATAAACTTTAATAATTAATCATTACATTTTCTAGACTACACTGGTGTGACAAATTTGCCCTTATAGCCATAAATTATGAGAGTTCAATGTTTTCAAGGTCTTGTCAAAGTCTAAGCCTATCCCAAACAATACCTACTGTAAGTATAAAACTCTCTTAGATATTATCACTAGTCTATACTAATATTATAAAGCTGAAGAGTTTGTTTGTTTGTTTGAACGTGCTAATCTCAGGAACTACTGATTCGAATTAAAAAATTCTTTTTGTGTTGAATAGACCAATTATCGAGGAAGGCTTTAGGCTATATAACATCACGATGCAACTATTAGGAGCGAAGAAGTAATGAAAAATGTGAAAAAAACGGGGAAAATTATTGATCCTTGAGGGCTTCCATTGCGTGCGCTGCGAAAACGGTTCAAGATGCCAAAAATATATGTATGAAAGAATTATTAACTTCCCGCTAAAAAAATTAAATTTTTTTTAACTTCCCGCTAAAAAAATCAATTTTTTTTTAAATCGGGAAGTTATTGGTTGTACCCCGTTTTTCGAAAATCGAGTTTTCATCGGATCTCAACGTTTTGAGGTATTTGGAACCTCCCCTTACTATTTTTACGATGGTGTCTGTATGTCTGTATGTATGTGTGTATGTATGTGTGCGTTCCAAAGAGTTTCATCTAACTTAGATTTCCTGTAAGTTTGAACCGATTCGAACAGGTAGATTTCAAAAAATTTCAAAATAACCGAAAAAAACAATTGGTAAAAATGATGTTTTTTGGGCATATCTTTTTGGCAATTACATCGATCAATTTCATAACCTAATCAGCTCTCAAGCTTAAAAAACCACGTAGAATGCCGTTTTGCATATTAAAATCGGTTGATTCGTTCGTGAGATATCGTTGTCGAAAAATTTCAAAAAAAGTGTTTTTTTTTCAATAACTTAGAGATTTTTTGACTAATCGATTTTGCACTCCTAGTAATGTTTTAAGGTCTCAAAAAACCGCGTCGAATGCCATCTGAAACATTAAAATCGAATAATGCGTTAAAAAGTTATGGCTTTTTAAACATTTCAAAAAAAGTCAAAAACGTCAAAATACGTCCGTTACTATAGCTTTGCGGTTAAAACTAGCGGGAAGTTGCAAGGATGGCCTTTGAGGTCAACCTCTTTTCAAATTTTTAACTTCCCGCTAAAAAAATTAAAATTTTTTTTAAAATCGGGAAGTTATTGGTTTCACCCCGTTTTTCGAAAATCGAGTTTTCATCGGATCTCAACGTTTTGAGGTCTTAGGAACCTCCCCTGACTATTTTTACGAGGGTGTCTGTATGTACGTGTGGATGTGTGTGTGTGTGTGTGGATGTATGTAAACCTCTTATAACTTTTGAACGGCTTGACCGATCGGAATGAAATAAAAAGCATTTTAAAGAGTTCCATCTAACTTAGATTCCCTGTAAGTTTGAACCGATTCGAGCCGGTAGATTTTGAGAAATTTTAAAATAACCGAAAAAAACAATTAGTAAAAATTATGTTTTTTGGGCATATCTTTTTGGCTATTGCATCGATCAACTTCATAACCTAATCAGCTCTCAAGCTTAAAAAGCCACGTCGAATGCCGTTTTGCAAATTAAAATCGGTTGATTCGTTCGCGAGATATCGTTGTCGAAAAATTTCAAAAAAAGTGTTTTTTTTTTCAATAACTTAGAGATTTTTTGACTAACCGATTTTGCACTCCCGGTAAAGTTTTTAGGTCTCAAAAACTGCGTCGAATGCCATCTTGAACATCAAAATCGAATAAGGCGTTAAAAAGTTATGGCTTTTTAAACATTTCAAAAAAAGTCAAAAACGTCAAAATACGTCAAGTTACTATAGCTTTATGGTTAAAACTGGCGGTAAGTTGCAAGGATGGCCTTTAAGGTCAACCTCTTTTTGAATTTTTTCTCTTGAAATGATCTAAAAAAAAGTCCGCGACCGTATATGTATACCTTTTAAGATTGACTCACTGGAACCGTTTTTATGGTAATCAAATTTGGTCGAAATTAATGCATTATTTGATAAGAGTTGTATCAACGTAATAATTTTAATCTTTATCCAAATAAATGTGTTGTTGAATAAGAGTATTTAATTGTAAACAAAATTGTCTTTGACATTACTTAATTTTAATGAACATCTTAGAAGATATTACAATTTTAAAATAACTAGGACGCCACCGTAAGGTGGCGCAGTTATTATCTCATATATTTAAACGAGAATTTCTTACTAAATTAAGTACTATAAAGCCACCGTACGGTGGTGCAGTGGATATCTTATATAAAATATCTAATATAAAAAAATCATTGAAAACAAAAAAAGCAAAATGGTAAAAATTTAAAGAAATGAAAAATTGAAAAAAAAACACGACAGTGTTATGCAGTACAAAGGCCGCCGGAACAGCTAGTTAGTAATATGTAAGTAGTTGTGTAAGCCTACGACAATGAAAACTGCGTAGCGCAAATTATTACGTTTTTGTGCAAATATAAGTTGATGAAAAATTTATCATGGTTGCTTTTTTCTGTAATTAATCTTTATTTATTTTATCCGTGCTTAGCATTTTAAAAAGTGTACAAAACAATGACCTATAATTTTAGATACCATTGTTTAAAAATGGTTATTCGCAACATAAAAACATTAAAAATAGATTAGTTCCATAAATTATTAAACAAAAATTCGGTCGTACTCGCGATCCGCTGTGAGGAAGATGGGTATCGCTACCCACTGAATTTTATGCGAGGCCAATGCAGACTCAAATCAAAATGATAGTCCAATTAAACTCTTACTTTTCTGCAGGACAGCTTTAATTACATTCAATCTGTTTTTTATTGTTTATAATGAACATTTTCGGTTAAAGAGTCTTTGAAGTCACCCCCTTACCTGTGCCCAGCAGGCGGTCTAAAAATTAGCTATAAAATAGACCTTTTTCCGAGCGGACCCTAGACTAGACATCAAAATATTCTACATTACATTAAAAAAAGAACAACATTCATAATAACATAAAAAACCTCTAGCGCCTGTAAACTTTTGCGTAAGTATTATATATGGCTGTAATTTGTAAATTATCTTAAGGTTACTGGTATGTATTTATTTGTATTTATAAAAAATTAATTACAGATATTTTTTACATTTAAACAATATATTGTAAAATTATGAATGCATTCAACCACATGCCGGATTTCGAGTCAAGGGTCGGAAAAGGTTTTCTTTTATAGGCTAGGCTCGGATAAGTGGTGGCTTTAAAGACTCTTTAACCAAATTTTCATATTTATTTCGTAAGGACTACCTTGTAAAACACAAGCAAAACAATTAATTGATCGACCAGTGCCGTCACCGAAGTAATTCAACAATTCTACAGTTTATAGTTATTAATTGAAGTGATTCGTTGTTTTTGTCAAGAAGTTTTAAATAAATTTAAAATGATTAAATATATAATTTTACGTTAGTTACATTTTTTCATTAAAGGAATAAATAAAATTATCTCTCTTTAAATTTACAGAAATTATTTTTAATCCTTTTTTAATAACACAAATTTAACGTCCACCCTAAATATAAAATTTAATATAAATATTTTGATACCTTAGATAATTCCAGTCATTCGTTTTAGCCTGATTTTAACTAAGTTTACAATAAAACCAATCGACGAGGTCCATTCTAGTACCTGGTACTTCGGATACCATAGCCGGCATAAAAAGTCCCGGTTGATGATTATACACTAATTTTGAATAAATTTAGTATAAAACTCCATACGACGATGCTCACCCTGGGTAATAGAAACCTCGAAGAACATCGCCGTCATGAAATTCGTGTTCAGCTACCTTACAACCCCCGAGTAGAAATTTTGAAATTATTTCCATTGATATTTCCTAATTTTTAAATTTTTTCATTTTTTATCTCTTAACTTTAAACATGCATTAAACTAATATTGCTGAAGCTCACTCGAATCCAATGAAAAAAGTTGCATGCAGTTTTGCTTCGCGAAATTGGTAGGTTTAGAGCTTTTTAATGCTTCATTGACTCGCCTAACCCGTAGCCTCAGAGAGGTGGTCTTCTCTTTAAATTTAAAGATATTCGTTAATTTGGAGTGCTAATCACACAATTTTGAGAAATCTAGAAAGAGACTCTGCAGCCTAAATTTCAAAAGTAATTATCAAAAAATAGATAGAAGACGTAAATTTATATCGAAAACGACACATTTAGAATAATTTATGAGAATCTAACATAACAAATCAATTTGAAAATAATCATTTATTTATTTAATTAAATTGCTCAACAGACCTTGTAGGCCTAGTGCAGTTGTACATAATATTGTTACGGGTCAGACCTGAGCTGTCGCGCAGACGAAAGTGTGAGTCTTAGAATTCTTAGAATTCGAGTGGCTACTGGAGTATTCGATTCTGGAAAGGTTGTCTTTCTAGATGTAATTTCAGAGACGTTCTAGAAAGAATTAATTTCATATATTAAGGGACCGCTTTAGAGGAAGAGGATAAGTAGTTGTTATGGTAATAGTTGGCGATAAGCAATAATTGTCACTGTATTGAAGTTGTGTAAATTAGTTTAAGAAATTGTTATTTAGTTGTGTTTACAAATAAATTGTTAAGTTTGTCTGCTGTGTATCAATTATCCCGAATCCACGAAACACAAATTAAAACTATTGGTAAACACAAAAACTACTAGTTACGACGAGATGGAAGAAATTGGGAAATTGTTAGTAGCTATGGAACTGCGTCTAGAACAGAGCAGAAAAGAAGAACGTGAAACTATGGAACTGCACCCGGAACAGTTCAGAAAGGAAAAACGAGAAGAGAGAATAAAAGAACTTCAAGCTGAAGAACGGCACAGAAAGGAAGAACGAGAGGCTAAAGAACAACGCAAAAAGGAAGAACGTGAGGCTGAAGAACAACGCAGAAAGGAAGAACGTGAAGCTATGGAACTGCATCTAAAAAACCGCAGAAAGGAAAAACAAGATGCTTGAGAACAAGGCAGAAAGAATGAACGAGAAATGTTTATGAAAATATTTCTTGATCTGAGAGAAAATAAAGTTAGTAAACAGGAATTTCAAGAACGAATCGAAGCAACAGAAAAAAAGGTAGAGGAAATCAAGGAAGAGCATCTACAGCAAATCCAAGAAACTAAACAAGCTATTCTTCGACTCGAAGGACAGAATGTAATTCCATTCTTTTCTATTTTGTGTTTTTGCCTTCCCATCCCTAATATTTAATATCTATATTTCCTCTTGTACTGAGCTACTCCATCTTTTCCTCGGTCTTCTCTTCCTTTTTTTTCCAATGGGACTTCTGTATAGAACCATTTTTGGTAGCCTGGTTGAACTTAATCTTTTGACATGGCCAACCATCTTATTCGCTGTGATCTTATAAAAGTGCTTATGTTTAGTTCACCGCACAGCATTTTAATTTCATTATTTGTTCGTCTTCTCCATCCATCCGCAGTGTTTATCCTCCCATATATGGCTCTTAGCATCTTCGTTTCCCATCTTTCTAGCAATTCTGTATCCGATTTTTTTAAAACCCTACTGTCGGTCGTAAATCCTTGCTTTTGTACTTCTGGACACATATTTTGACGTCATAAGTATCCTAAGGCTTCCGTATTTTTATTTCCCCTGGCAATTCTAGCCTTTAACTCAAGGTGTTTTTGTCCTTTATCTTTTATTAACACTCCCAAATACGTAAACTGTTGTACTCTTTTGAAGTTTTATTTTTTTCCCTTATATGATGTTATCATTTATAAAAGCCAATATAAAGTTAAATAAATAAAAAGAAAAATGTATTAACGCAAACAATTTATATATTAATATTTTATAAAAAATTAAATAGAGTAGGTACCTACGGATATACAGACACCTACACGCATATCATTTCATGACCTCTGAACTTTATAAGTGGCTTTATATTTTATTACGTAATTTTCTGCTAGTAAACTTATTTAAAAATACTTACCAAGCCGCTGTTCCAAACAATAAATTCTTAGTGCTTATTGTAGTTACTTCGATCTAATTTTAGATTTCCACGAATTTTCGTGTGGACTTTGCATCGATTTTCCTTGTTCACGATATACCCCATGCCACATGTGGTCAGTATGTAAAATCAAATCTGATTTGACGTAATATCGTTTCAATGAAATTACGAAGTACATTATGCAACGTAGTGGAACTAAATGGTAAATTAATTCGGTGGTATAAATTATTGAAAAGGACGAGATAGCTTTTCAGAGAAATTTTCATCGTTTAGATTCGAAAACCCTCCACATTAGCGTTTATTGACTATACGTATTAAACTTTTATTATTATTAATTTTTTTTTGATAACAGACACTTTTATCATGTTTTTGGACTGTCTAATAAAAAAATTAATTGTAAAACATTTATTAAAATAATTTAATCATTATAGAAGCATATAAAACCATATTTTACTTCGGGTTAAAATTCGTCCGCTTGTAGTTTTATAAATTAAAATTTTTATGATGTTTTTACTATTTTAAAACTTTTTAATATTTTAGTTTATAAAGTGATGGTCTTTATAAGTAAAACGATGTGTGGCTCTCTGGGCATGGCAGAGGACAAAAACCTACTTTTATTAACGCGCAGAAGTATTATTTAACCTAACATGTGTATGAAATAAATGCAATCAGTTCTGTTTACTTGCGATTATATATTTATAATCACTTGCAACCACTTACTGTGATTATTTTCAATCACTTGTAGTCAGTTTCAATTACTTGTAGATACTTTTAATCACTTCTGATCACTAAGATAGATGAATAGATATTCATTGGATTGGCTGTATTAATGCTACCTTTACAGACCCATTGTGAACACCCATCATCTCTAGAATAGGATTACATCACCTTGTCTAGCACTGTCCTCTTAATAATACTTGATAGCCTTAATAGTGCCCTCTTCGCGTAACTTGGTGCAGTCGGTTTCTTATCTTCCAATACCAGATAGCGCGTCCCTGCAAAGTCTTCACATTGGCATAGAACGTCATGTTCTTTCCTCCTCCTCTCGGCAGTATCGACAGCTGACTTTGCCAAGTTCAGCTGACTCAGGTGTTTTCTGAGCCGACAATGTCCTGTCAAGAGACTGACAATCATTCTGACGTCGTTTCGCCTTTGTGATAACAGTTCTGCGGTAAATCTCGCTGAGTGTCCTTTTATGAAGATTTTGGCTTGTCGCTAGCCCGGTGATTTTCCCCACCACTCGTGGGCATTCCCTATTTTCTATCACTTACTGGCTGTCTTTCTGAAACTTTAGAGCTGCTTGGCTGTCCGAGTATATGACTACGGTCTTACCCGTTATACCCTGATTTATGATCTTCGTTGCACAGTGTTATTCAGACTGAAACACTGTAGCATACGCAGCTAGACTTAATTAAACTGTGTCTTCTACTATATATATATCCCACCCTGTGCCTTTCTTAGTCTTTGAGCCATCGGTTTACCAGATTGACTACCCTTGAATTGGGCGGCCATTGTTCCAGGAATCCGTTTTTAGTAATTCTACTACAAAGTTCCTCGTAAAGTTATACTTGGTCACTATCCTGTTCTGAGGCAAACTCATTATTTGATCCGCTCTAGACCCTCTCCTTCCTTTTTTCCCCTAGATAAGGTTATGCGAGCCTGGCCTCGTAGCAACCTATGAGCAGTTGCGTCCTGTGGTAGTAAGTATAGCAGAACCTGTAATGCGTCCTTTGGGGCCGTCCCCATAGCTTCTGTGAGATTCAGGCATGCTTGCTTTTAAATGCATTCCAGTTTCCTATCCACCTCAATCTGTTGCGTTTAACTTCACTACACCACCAAACCATAGGTTAACATTGCCCTAATGACCTTTGTGTGCAAACAAAGGTTCATTTTGGGGTTCAGTTCTTGACAACCTTTGTCTATACCTATTAAGGGCGGTTGTAACCATGTGTATAATATTTTGGATGTGCTGCCATTGATCAAATACCACACTCAGGTGCTTTGCTTCTGTGGCCATTGGTGCCAGCACTTTCTAAGAAATCTGATCACTTGGTTTTGTTTAGTTAAAATTAGTTGTGATTACTTGAGATTACTTCTGATACATTAAAGTAAGTTATTTTTAGTCACTTAAATTGTAATTACTTGTGATTAATTGCAGTTAGTTGTGTTTACTTGCTATTACCTGTGATCACATTAAACCACTTGTAATCACTTGCCATTGCTTAATATTACTTAATATAAATTGCAATCACTTCTAATCACTTCTTGCCACTTATAATCGGTTGCTGATTACGTGAAATCACTTATACTTAACCTCTTAATTATAATTAGACCGAAAAACTTATCACACGTCGTGACGTCACGTTTTCGAATTTTCTACGACTCCTTGATCCAGCTGTTTGATTCACAATAAGAAACTTATGTTTAAAAAAATTGTATAGATTACTTCTGGTAATTTACAAATTTTAAAACCTTAAAAAGTACATTTCTGTACAGAGGCTGGGTCAACAGGACGCGCGTTTTGAAATTTCGAACACGCCAAATCAAGCTCGAAATTATAACAAATAAACCAATATTAGTTTGCCCAAATAGTATATCCTCCCCTCTCTCAAGGAAACTGAATTTCAAACGGGTTCCATTCACCAAAAGAAGAAGAGCAATACAAACTGCTGCTGTAGCTTTAAGATATGCTAATTCAAGGGCTCAAAAAGTAGAACTCCTAAAGCAAATGTGTGTATAAATATGTCTTTAATACCAAACAAAGTTTACAAATAAGTAACTATATTCTGTAATGCCTATTTTAGATTTACCAATTAAATAACAAATGGTCAGTTGTCATGATCCACGCCATTTTTTTAAATGCTTTGACTGTTTGACCCTAGGATCTTCTTAAGAACAATTATATGTTCAGGAATAATACAGACAGGACGTTTTTAATGAAAAAGGCTGCAGACCAATTAATTATACAGGCCAATTAATTAATGCCGGTTTATTTTAAAATTGCAGCTTTTTGATAGTTGTCTTATTTTAACCAGTACCTAGATATATAATTTAGATTTGACCTTGCTAATTTGGACAGAATCAACCATAGTCGATGCTGGCTTTTATTTTGCAATCTAGTGGGAAATAATGTTATATCGAATGGCTATAATAGAAGATTTAACTTTTGTTGGACATTAGTATTTTCCCCAAAAATACTTCTACAATAGTTATGCTTTTTTAGTGATTACTTAGTTTTTTGAGCCTTTATTTCACATGTGTGTAACTAAACATCTTTTTTGCCCCAAACAGTGTATAATCAATCTATTAATGTTATAGTGTGTGTAAAACCCACTGGATTTGTGCCTTATCAAGTAGCAAAATGATATTAAAAATGAGTTAAGGTTAACATCGCTCTTTTGAGTACACTTTTCTGCTATACTCTTTGCATCTGAAGTCATTGCTACCATGTCTAAGTTATCTTTATTTTCTTATCTCATAGGTGGCTTTTTGCAGATATTAATGTCTTGATTTTTTGAATTGTTTTTACTAAAGTTCCCTTATTAATTTTTTTGCAATTCTCAATGTTTTGTGCTTGATAATGTTGACGGGATGCATCTGTTGAATCTATAAATTACATTTCTTTCTATCAAAATATCTTTGCATCTTTTAAGATAAAATGTGCCTAAACGTTATGCAAAAAATCTGCGGCCAATAAGTTGTCGGCTGTGACTATTCGGCACGAGTGAAAGTTCGGTACGAGAACAGTTTAGGGCGAGGACAGTTCCAAGGAAGGACAGTTCGGTGCTAAAGTATAAGACAATTCTTATGAAACTATGTGACTTAAAAAGTGTAAAATGTATCAACACACAAAAAACGAATTGAACGCAAATAACTTGGTCACAAACTTGGACAATCATTAAAAAACATCATATTTGTAATCTAATGTCGGTAAAATAAGAAGTAAAAGATCGGTCTAAAAAATTTAGAGTTTTATTACTGTTTATCCGCTGAGATTATTGTTTTATATTATTTTCTAGTCACGTAAGTATATCTAGGATGTTGAGATATGTTTCTCTAGTCTTCCCCAATCTATCTTCCGGTCCTGAGAAGCAAAATTTTTAAAAAAAGTCACGATTCAACGCCAAAGCCGTATCGATTAAAATAAACCTCTGTCAGATCCACATGTCGCTTGCCAGAATCGTTACTTTGGAAGACCATACACAATACTATCATATTTGGATAACATTAAAAGAAAGTATTTTAATACAACTTGTATATTTTTTTTATAAAAAGTATAAAAAAAAATAAAATAAAACATAAATCGAATATTGATATAAATAGATAAAAATTATTATATTTGAATTTCTTTTGTTTTTTTTATAAAATTATTGCGTCAGATATTAACACCGTGTAAATAAATAAAACACTCACAACAACACATGTTAGTGGAAATAAAGAACACCCAGAAATAGGATACCCAAGTATTTTTTGTTATAATGAATGAGATTAATCCCAAGAAAGTCCCTGGATTTGACCTGATAACGGGCAAGATACTTCAAAAATTAACAAGCAATAGTATTATTAAATTCATTTCTTGTTCAATTGAAAAAGGCGGTATAATTATGATATCAAAACTAGGGAAAAAATAAGAAGAAGTAACATAATAAAGATCAAAAAGATTACTAATGAAACGCTTTCAGCCAATCCTTGTAAAAAAGAACCGCGTTCCAGATCATCAATCTGGGTTAAGAGAAGAACATGGAACTGTAGAACAAGTCCACAGATTAGTCAAACATATCAGGAATGACCTCGAAAATAAACGATGCTGCTCCGCATTCCTTAATATAAGCCAGACTTTTGATAAGGTCTGGCACCAAGGCCTACTGTACAAACTAAAAAAAGGTACTGCCTCAGTTCTATGAACTTTTAAAATTTTACTTAAACGACAGAGTAATCAGACTTATATCAAATCAAAGCAGGAGTTCCACAAGGCAGTATATTAGGGCCAATTATGTATCAGCTCTGCACTGCTGATCTACCAGCCTCAGGAACTATACTAATCTAACAACCACGTACGCAGATGATACTGCAGTACTCGCGTTTTATAATGATCCAGTGATTGCATCAAAAAATTTACAGAACAGAATAAAATTCACAAATGGTTAAAAAACGAAAATTCCAAGTGAATAAAACTAACTCAATCCATGTCACATTTACACTAAGAAGAGATAGATGTTCAGTAGTGTTACTAAATGATCAAGCTATTACTTATAGAAATGAAATTAAGTATTTAGGTTTACATCTAGATAGATGGTTAACATGTTTTAACAGATTCCAAATTATTGGAGTTAGAAAAAAAAGTTTTTTTTAGTGCCTTTGATATTTATCTTAATCGGAACATAACCACAAAATTCATCTAGTGGTTCCAATCTGTTAATACTTATGGTAGGTTTACACGCTTGTCAAATCTCTGCAAGCTTCCACAAGCTCCGAACCTCTTCACAAACGCTTGAATACCTTTTACACGCTTCCGAGTGTGCTTGTTACGGACAGGCAAACATGGCAGACTTAGACGTCGAGGTTGTTTCAGCGTTTCACTTGCGCTTGGCTTGACACTTTGATATGCCTCGAAGAAGACCATAATTTTGTCGTTTGACTAAGAACTCATTATGATACATGCTCGGCTATTTACAATTGTCAAGCATTTAAACCTGATATTAATTTTTTTCAGCTATGAATTTCTAAGTTAAGTATCAATTATTTTTAATTTTTGCGCTAGGTGGTGCTAATTCTAATCTGACATTTAACTTATTTGTCATTATAGTCAATTTTGCGCTAATACGTAATTTTTCCTGTATCTTCTTATTAAAAAAGGTAGTAATATGGATTAGATAAATCTTAAACATTAACATCTAAATGACAAGATAAAGTTTATTTTTATGTCCTATTTTAGAGTTAACACTTTTAATTTGAAAGTATGCTTAAATTAAGTTACTAAACTGTTCAATATTTATATTCATTAAATAATCCATTTATTATATTAGATTCTTTGTGCCAATAGAGAAATTCTAGAAAACTTCTCATATTATTCTCATATTTATTTCTAATTTAACTTATCTTTATAGCGTTTTCTACTATGATAATGTTAAATGTTAGGTTAAATTATGATAATTGACTACATGCATATTCATTACCAGACCGCCAAGGCCATTGTGTGTAATTAAAAGCTTTTAATCATATTAATAATTTAACATACATCGGTAAGTTGTTTAGATTAGGAAAATGCAGTTTTTAGTTTTTTTTTTATGAAAACTTAGCGTGTCTGTGCTGCTAAAGGCCATTGGCACGATTAAAAAAAGTTTATAAACAGTGTGTATTATACATTAGACATTATATAGAGGTAACTAATTAATGTTCTAAATTAATTAAGATTTTCTGTTATCCTTTTTTCTTATTAAGTGGTACATCGGACACACTTTCAGAAACTTTAACACCGCATTATAACTTCCGGTTGTAACGAGAATCTGCTTAAGGTTTTCATTAATCTTGTGGCGATTGCGGGAAGATCAATAAAGTTTACATTGGATAAGGAGGTGTTTTTTAGAGCTACGAGTGTTGCAACGTTCACAAACGGGAGGGCACTTACGGGACATCAGGTAATCATGGGACCATCGAGTGTGACCTATAAACAGTCTTCTTATAACAATGTTTTTTTCTGGAACGGTAAGGGAATTTTAAGGGTGCTATATTTGGATGGATTCCATAAAGTTGGGTGTTAGCTCTACTCCAATCGCTGTGTAAGGTTGTTTGTATCATTGATCTGATTGTGGTTTGGAGATCTTGGAGGAGTTGGATATTTTCTACCTCTAGGCTGGAACAACTTGCTTGTTTTGTGGCTCGATCTGCATTCTCATTTTCAGTAACGTCTGTGTGGGATGGTATGAATATGAATATTACGTGAGTGCCTCTCATCATTAACTGATGGTAGAAATTTCTTATATTCTGGACAAGTGAATTCTGAGAGTAGATACATTTTTTTATCCAGTGGATGAAAGTGAGTGAGTCCATGCAAATTGCCGAGTTTGAATTATCCGATGTTGTGAAATTTAGAGCTTTCATGACAGCATATAGTTCCGCAACGTGTATACAAAAGTGAGGTGTTAGTCAGTATGTAACAATTGTTTTTTTCATGGTGACCATCGATTTTCATCCTCAGATGCATCCGAGAAGAGTATAGTGTCGTATTTCTTAATGTGTATAATCTCTAGGAAGGAAGGACGCAGAAGAAATGTGGGATATTCAGTTTTCTTGTAACTTGTTAGCGAATTGTCCACAATAAAAAAATCTATGGTCTAAGAAGAGGTATCGGAAAGTGTGATTGAAGTGTTTTCTAGGTTTATGTCATCAATCAGATGACGATAATTTTGTGGTGGTTTCACAGCTCTAGTTTTGTTGTCAGAGATTGTACCTAACATTTATTAACCTGATAAGAAGTATATTTAGAGTTTACAGTTGAAATTGTTAACTTTATTAATAAAATATTAAATATTGAATATGAATTTTTATTAACTATAATACCTTGTTAAGCCTCCTATTGTATATATTAAACACATTTATTGGATATTACGCTGCTTATATTATTTGAGAGCAGTTCTTTAGAAATAATCCCTTTTGTCTTGCACTTTAAAGGTCTGAGCAACAGTTTAGAACCCCAGAGTGTTGATCTAGATTGACGACGAAAAAAAATTATTTCCATATAGGAATACTTCAATTCCACAAGGGTTTAGCTTTTCATTATAACAATTCGTTAAAATACCAGCTATCCGGCGAATTTCGCACCACCTAACCATAATTGAATTCATATTTAAATATTGTCTATAATTTCTTTGTGGCTAATTATATATATATATTTACTGCTTTAATTTTTTTTGAATTTTTTCCTTTTTGTTTTAATTTGCGCTTTATATATATATATTGAGATGATATATGATTTTATGATATATATAATGTGTTAAATTAAATATAACAATGGTTAAAAAGGATATTCTTGATACCAGGGAAGAGTACAAAGCATTGGTACTTGCATAGTTTATATTTTTTTTAGTATATTAAGAATTATTATCTTCATTCCTAAAAAATAAAAGAAATAAGAAAGATAAATAAAAAAATTAAATATTAGATATACATTTGTTTTCAAATAATTTAATTAGTTGAATAAATAATTAAATACTTACTTTTAAAAGACTGCATATAAATTTTCACATCCATAAGATCCACATTTGATATTTGTAAAATTAATAAGAAAATGAGAAATTCTGAAATATAAATTTGTATTAGATCATAGTAGGAATAGAGATTATTAAAATTAGGATAAGAAATCTAGTATGCATGATCATGGTAGAGATTGTTAAAATTAGGATAAGAAATCTAGTATGCATAATTTGTTTTATTTGAATGTTATCAAGTCTGTGAATATAAATGTATATGATTTAGGTTGTTAGGGATATTCAATTGTTAATTTGTTGATTGGAGACTCGCTCTCTTGTCTGGTAGCCTTTGTAGAAGACGGATGTTAATAAATGTTCTGCAGTAAAATTTGAGTTTTTTCATGAAATATTGAGTTAAAAGAGATCCGAACGAGATAATATTATTATTAAAGTTGAAAAGAAGCAGTACTACGTGTTTAGCAAGGAAGAAAGAATATAAAAAAAAATTTTAAAACATTGAAAAGTCGAGAAGGAAAGGCATCGTATTAAGAAGATTATATATCGCTGCAGAGAAGAGAAATGAACAAGCAGGGAAGAGAAATCCACAAGTTGAGACGAAAGGTATTTAAATTAATTACTTACCAGTTTATGAATACAGCAGATTTGTCCCAAGAATTGAAGGAAGATCCACATTTAAATGGTTTATAGTAGTTAATGGATGTTAGAAGAGTGGTACCATAGATTGAGCAACGTCAAACGGTATTTTAACACTTTAGATTAATAAACTGTGTTATATTTCTGTCATTGTATAAACTAAACACATTTCCATTTTAATTTTAAAATAATTTTGCAAATCACTGTCCTTTTAAATATTCAGAATTTCTCATTTCATTCAAGAGTTTCATAAAAACTTTCTAAAATTCACTAACACAGATTTTAGAATTGAATTTTAAGGTTATGTTATAATTTCATAGTAAAAATCAATAATTTGTGCGTCAGTTGGACCATAAGTGTTAAAATAAAAGGTATTTAAGTTTATTTGAAAATAAAAAAATTATATTTAGAACAAAGTTATAACTAAATTCAATAATTAATTTTCTAAAGTTTTGAACTCTGCCCTGAGATAGGAGTATTGCGGGCTATATTAAAATAATATTTAAAATCACAATGAGTCCGTTTCGCCGACGTTGCGACGCTGGTTGCTAGCCGAAAACCCATTGGCACAGCTGGCCGAAAGCACAAAATGGCGATAGGACTCCTGTGTGAGCTTTCGTTGTTTTTGTGTTTTTATGTTTCTTTACACATGTTTCCCCAACATCCTTTGCTCCCAAGTACCCAACACTTTTACTAGCCAAGTGCAATACCCTACTTGGTTATGCCGCACTGATGACGGCTAATGAGCCAGAAACATGCATGTCTGCGGTTACCATTCCTACTCGTGGCCTTATTGATCCTTTTTGCGTACATGCCCAATAATTTTCCCCGTTCGTTTATATTAATACGCATTTTCTTGGCACTTTGTTTATTTCATATCCTGGGCTTAGAACGACTTAAACACAATGAGTCCGTTTCGCCGACGTTGCGACGCTGGTTGCTAGCCGAAAACCCATTGGCACAGCTGGCCGAAAGCACAAAATGGCGATAGGACTCCTGTGTGAGCTTTCGTTGTTTTTGTGTTTTTATGTTTCTTTACACATGTTTCCCCAACATCCTTTGCTCCCAAGTACCCAACACTTTTACTAGCCAAGTGCAATACCCTACTTGGTTATGCCGCACTGATGACGGCTAATGAGCCAGAAACATGCATGTCTGCGGTTACCATTCCTACTCGTGGCCTTATTGATCCTTTTTGCGTACATGCCCAATAATTTTCCCCGTTCGTTTATATTAATACGCATTTTCTTGGCACTTTGTTTATATATATATATATATATATATATATATATATATATATATATATATGTATTTTAAATTCCAGTTTTTATTAACTTTTTATATATACATATTATTTTTAATCTTCACATTTTCTTAAATTTCGCTATTTTTATTTTTCGTGACTTTTGCTGTTTTTTTTTTATTTTTTTGTTTTTTTATTTTGCTGCATTTTTTGTTTTTTTTTGGGTTTTCAGTATTTTGTTTCAAGATTAGGTAACGATTTTTCTAATTTGTTCGTTCCTAAGTTTTTTTGTGTTATCCTGTTTCTTTCGATTTTATCTTGTTTTTTTATCATTAACTTTACCCATTGGTACTTTTTTTATTTTGCCAATTTTTCAATTCCTCTTTGTTTAAATTTATGCGTTTTTTATTTTTTTCTATTTTCTGCCGTTTCATTTTTTTTTCTTTTTTTATGTATTTCCAATTTGGGCTCATTTCTTAGAACTTATATAATTACATGTGATTAGCTCAGACTAGTTAAAATCGCACTTGAAACTTAGAGATCACCTCTTAAATTGTTTCCAATCTAGTTTTGGAGAATTAAAAATAACAATAGTTATTTGTGACACAAGGACGGAAAATGACATTTTGCAAGAGCGAGTAAATATGTGTAGCCGAGGTGCGTAGCACCGAAGCGAAACAATACGAGCAATTGCAAAACATTTTCCGGACGTGTAACACACACTATTTTTTGGTCCGACTAATTTTTAATATTTTCAAAAGTTCTGTTATGTTAAAGAGTTGACCGCTTGTGCTACCTAAAGTAAGACCAGTGACTAGAAGACAGCCGACAGACTGTCAGCTGGTATGACGTGATCTTTGGGTAGATATAAGCGCCACATTGGATGTTAATATTATAGTTGTATAATAACTTGTTTGATGCTTAATATACGTGTTCAGCAGTTATTAGTGTTTTAATTAACATATGTTGCAAACACAACAAACTCAAAAACTTTTTACTTTGCGACATACAAGATTAGATGTTTATTGACATCTATTGCACGATTAAAAGAATTAGTAATAAGGAATGATTTTCTGATAATCGATTTCAAGATCCTTAATTTTTATACATACAAATACTGTGCTAATAAGCAGCACAGTAAAAATTGTTATATTGAAAATATTAACATTAATATCTAATAATTTTCTATAAAAATAGCAGAGACAATGAACTATTTTCATAATCGAATGATAAGTAGTTGTAAATTGACATAAATGTCAAATTTTATAATAGAAGTTGTGAGAGAAATTAAATGTAAATTAGAATCCTGCTTACCTTTAGAAAAAGTTATAGGTAAGTTTAGTATATTATACGTTTTTTTTAAATAAATTTAATTAAAATTTGTATTATTCATTATGTATTTTTGATGACTTAAAATTTAAACTCATAGCGCCATCTCTTTAGATAATCTAAAAGCTACTTTCCGGCCTAGGCCGGAAAATGTCATTTTCCAGACGATTTTGAAGTAATTAATAGTATTGTTTCTGGACGGAGGACCAAAAAAGTTTTTTAGTAAGAACTTCCAACACTATTTAAATTTTATTATAATAGTTACTTGCACCCCATTAAATATTTTATTAGTTATCTACTGTCTTATTTCAAGCTGGTATTAAAATTTTTAATTTTATCCAAAAAAGTTAATAAAAACACTTTAATTAAATTCACTTCAAATACCTTTTTCGCATATAATTCAAATTTATTGCTCCATAAATACACTTTATTATATTATTCTTGAAATTAATTTTACTATAGTATTTTATAAAATAATTGTAATAATACATATACCTATTACCATCATATGTTAATAAATATTGCGCTATTTAATATTGGTATATGTGGTTTTATTATTATTTAATATTTAATTACCTATGAAATTAATAGTAAAGTATAATAAACATCTATGATATTTAATTACAGAATACCACATTATGGTGATACAATTTAAATTTATTTTAATTGTCAGATTTGTTGCATTATCTATTGTACTTATATAAAACGTATGTTGATAAAATCAGATTAATAACATATGAGTAGTAAATCATTTTTATTTATATTGACAATTAAATTTAAACCTACATGAGGTACATTCAGTTTTATTTTATAAGCTCATGGACAAAATTAAAGCACCACTTATTTTAATAAAATCAAGTTTACGTCTGCTCGATTTATAAAACAGTATTTGAAGCAAAGCAATTGTTAAAAAAACGGCAAGAGAGCACCGCATTCTTAGTATTTGTTTTTTATTATCTAATGACAAACAATTTGTCAAACATTAAATACACACAAAAAAATATGCAATTAATTTAAAGTGTATGGCCTGCTCTACTTCTTATTAGTGCATTCATTTGCCTTGGCATATTGGAGATCAGATTTTTGATATCATCTAGAGGAGGAACTCTCCAACTCTGCTATTACTATATTTAACAGTTGCTTAGGTTAACAGATGAGGGCCTATAACAGAGAATTTTTTTAAGAACGTTCCAGAGATGTTTTCGACATAATAATCCGCATTTATGGATCTCTTGCGGAAAGCAACTCTGTGTGGCCTTTAAAACAAAGTTCTCCCCAAAACACCACTAAATGGAATTTTGAAACAATATTGCAGCTTGCAAATTTCTCTTTAGGCCTTCGCCAAACTACTCGCGTCCATCCGTAATGTAATGTTGATTCTAGTCTTACCTGAGAACAAAACTCTCTTGCAATAGTTTACTGTCTCGTTTTGATGGTTAGGAGCGAAACATAGTCTTGCAACTTTGTGTTCCCTGGTTAACAAAGGTTTTCTCGCCGGAATTCTTCTGTTTATTCCAGCTTTATTTAAATGTCTTCTTACAGTTCGAGACGATATTATTACATTGTGAGCCATAACTAACTCATTTCATAGCATTGTACCAGTGACTGTTCTTTTTCGAAGACCAGACACATGCAGAAAGCGCTGATATCTTTCATCTGTATACCTTTTCCACCCTTGCCTAGGTCTGCAATCGTCTGGTTGAAGCGTTTACCATACGACTTATGGTGGAATTAGCAACATAACGCATAGAATATCCTTCTGCTATTAAAGTTGATGCCTTTATTGCGTCATTTACTGATAAATATTTGCCACTATTTATATTCTAAAACTAAAACTTTTAAAACAACCACTATAGGGTAATCACTACTAACAACACAGCAACCAGCAAATAAAATCAACAATTTTTGTAACGACAATGTGTTCAACTTTCAACACAAGTTAAAATTTTGATGTTTATAATTTTAACACAAATGACTATTTAACAGCATGTGTCTAGATTATCAAAGAAGACTCCGCCATTTGTAAAAAATGGAAATGTTAATCATGACCATTATTTTAAAATTTATTGTTTCGCTTGCCCTGTTTTTTTTGTCTTTGTTGTTGTTGATGTTCGCTAATATTTGGCTAGCTGGATTACCCATAAACATAAATTATAATTTGTCATAAGCTTTCGTCTGCTTAAATCTTACCTAAATACAATGAGGATTCGGGTAGTTTTAGAATCACTTTAACTAATCGTAAAATGTTTACTAAGCCTAATAAAGTACCCTTAAAACAACATAATATTAAATTATAGTTAATTCAAATAGAAGTGTCATCAAGTAGTCTCTGGAAAATTCAAATTTGTAGTGGCAGTACCCACGTTTAGTGAAATTTGAATCGCAATATTAGCCAGCTTGTGATCAGATTGCTACGATCAATAAACATTTTGACACATCGCGATGACATATAATTCCCTAACTAAAGTTCTGTTTCCATTGAATCTAGTAATAAAGTTAAAGATGATCTCACACGTACCCAGCCCACTTGATGACACTTCTATTTGAATCAACTATAGGTGATCCTTAGGATTCTGTTATAAGACCTAGATATTTTGAATTGCAATTATTGACCATATAGAATTATTTTTGGATGGCACTTTACTGGTGGTTTATGTACAGACTTACCACTATCCAAATATTACTTGTGTGATTTTAGTAAAATTTTATGCAAATATAGATGATAGTCTAACAATTCTGTTTAATAATTTAGTTTTTAACTCTCTTTAGTTTACAACATTTCAGATGAATAAATTTTTAAAATAAACTTAATATATTAATAACATATGAAATAAAATAAACAAGACATTCTACGCATTATTACGGATGGAAAACTAATGACTACCTTAAGGTATACTTATTATCAGCAATCAGCTCTTTGCCTTCTGAATAAAGGACTTCCTTTTTTTGTTTAGCGTTTTGTCAATTTGTGGTCATTCTATTTCTTTTACCGGTTCTTGGTCTCTACTTGAGCAACCTATTAGTCCATCTACGTGAGGTCCAGTTCAGTTTCATTTAAGTTTAGTTATCTCGGTATATGAAATATCTGTCACTCCTGCTGTCGACGTAGATCTTCGTTTTCATTATGGTCGCGCAATAACATGCCAAACAACTATCTTTCTATTTTACGTTGAGTAATTCTGTGCTTCTTAGCAAAGGCAGTAGTTAATGCTAGATTTTTATCACCCTAGATCAGAACTGACAAAATGCAATGGTTACAGACTTTCAGCTTTAAATATGTCTCGAACTTTGCCACATGCCACAGAAAGAGGAAGAATTCTTGGTTTTAATGCACTTGTTAGGTTGTGTATTAGGATTCCAATTTTATGACCAAGATATGTGTACTTATCCACAAACGTTACTTTGCAGTCGTTAATAAAAAAAATACTGGAAAATAACGATAAATAACGTTGGTGACATAGTGTCCCCTTTTGTACTCCACTACCAATTCGTATAAAATCGTGCAGTCTCACGTAGTAAATTTTAGTAAAGAGGTAATCAACAAAGATTAAATGAAATGGTATTAAAAGCCTTAACGAAGTCCACGAAGGCAAAGACGAGTGGCTTATTATACCTTACCTATTTTTGTAAATCAAATAAATAAATTTATGAAAAAATTCACACGTACGAAACTATAGACTTGGTAATATGTTATGTATATCTAAAAAATTAAATTATACATTTAAAAAATTTGTTACATACCTATGGTTAAAATTATACTCATTACAATGTAACTGATTTTCCGATGTCATACTCTTTTACTATATACTGTTTAACAAATTTGTTTCTTTTAAATAGATTAACACGTACTTTTTGTGTCTAAAATAAACTTTTGCATATTTTGGTTTTGTGGAGTGTGGTCACTGAATTTTCTTATATACTTTAAAAAAAAATATCAGAATTCTGATACTTATCCCTTTGATTTATTTCCAGATCCTGCCGCCGTGGAACGCCAAGAAATCTGGAAATATTTCTTTCAAGTTTCGCACGAACGAAGCCAATGGATTGATACTTTTCAACGGTGGAATTAGGCCGCCCAGGGTAAGTTTTTTCGAATTTTATACAATTTTTTAAAAAAGTTCTTAGTGACTCGGTAAATTACGGTGCTCTAGAGAATTCAATCGTCGTATTTTTTTGTTTTTTTCCAACATCTTAAGTAATGAACGGTTTCTTTGAATATATAGGCAGCTATTTACATTTTATTGATATCAAAAGGAAAAAGAGCTTTTTACACATATTTACTCTCCAAAGATTTGAAAAGTTATTATTTTTTTATGAAAACGAGTAATTAAAATATATAAGTAGCACTGCAAAATTTACAGGATGGTTCCAATGTACAGAACCAATATTCATAACAAAATTCGTTATCCAAAAATATTGAAATAAATATGTTATTATTTTAATCTAAAAACAAATACTTATGCAGGCTGTGAAAGAGCTGGATCACTACTGGCAAAAACCTTTATCAGTTGTAGCAAACTTTCTTTCTACTATTTAATGTTGCTCATTGAATAAAATAGGTAAATTTCTAATAGTAAACTATGTTTTTGCATCAGTTGTGCATGTAATATCAATTATTATTGATCATCTCATCAATAGCGCAGGATCAGTTGTAACAAAATGATGTTTTGAAATAAGTTGTTCAATGTTAAAGATCTTATAAAAAGATATGAATCAGTTCCACAAACATGTGTTTTGCGATATGTGTCTGTGTACTATCTAATGTTGATCGTTCCACAAAAATGTGTGTTTGCGATATGTGTCTGTATACTATCTAATGTTAATTTTAGTAATAAGGTTAAATCAATTTTGGCAAAATGTATCTTTGCAACAGATTTGTCTATACTATCTCGTATTGATAATGTCATTAAAAAACAAAAATCAGTTATACAATGTTAATGATCATATTATTATTGGATTAGTTGTAGAAACGTGTTTCCTTTTGTACGTAATGTTCCTTAATTTCATCTTAGATGCTTTACACTGCTACACCTTCAGTATTTAACATTTAATTTCCCTTCCTTGCTCTTCTGCAAAGAGCTTAGAAGTTCCAACTTTGCAAATTTAAATGTTCGATTTTGATTTTTATTGACCAACCCTCAGTAGATGCTTTCTTTAGTGGATTGGCAATTTTTGGACGACTGTACAGTCTATTGTCTATTGATCCTTTTCACTTTTGTGGTATTGATTAACATTTGGACTTTTAGCTCTGATGATGGCCGGTTTTTTCCGGAAGCGCTCAGCTAATAAATTTTATAATTTTTAATACACACTTCCCAGGGAAAAACATTTGTTTTACTTTCTTTTCTTTGTTGACAAATTATTATTGTTTATGTAAATTAACTTAATGTTAACTGTAATTATGCAATATAGTTGCTTTCGATTACTTCTTTATCCTTGCGGAAGAAGTAAACATACTTTTAAGGTCTCTAGAAAGAAAACAGTCACTGAGGCAAGATCTGGAGATTACGGTATAGATGTGTAAGCAATTTCGTAGCATAATTAATGTAAGTTTGCCATCGTTTTCATTGATTTATGGCACAGTGTATTTTCTCGATGAAATCATTTTTTTTACAAAGGTACTGTTTTTCGTGATACCCTTCCTTAAACACTGCAACAACCCTATGTACTGGTGATGGAGCATAGAGCCATATTTCATTCAAAAATTCTCTTTGTTACGTTTGAATACCTCTAAACATTGCTCCAAATAATAAACATGTTGTTGATTTTGACCGATTGTAAGCATACGCGCCACTTTGCACACAGCAGTTTTTACAGAAACGATAAACAGACTAAAAAACGATGAGAAATAATTGTAAATGCTGTTGTATCATTTGGTAACAAGATTGTCTATTCCAAAATAAAACATTTTTTAATATACGCTTTAATTAATTCATTGAAGCAAAAAACGACAATTTTAAGAAATTATTGTTAAGCAGGAAATATTTTAACTAATTTTTAGTCACTAAAATTTATAATTAAGAAGAAAAAAAAAGAGTTTAACCCGTGTGAAGTTGGCCCCGATTTTTAAAATTTCATGTTTTTTTATATGGACCTGTTTGTCCATTGTTTGTCCAAGTTTGTCCACCCTTTAGATAATTTTTAATAGCAAGCAATCAAAAGATGGTGTTTTTAGTCGTTTAATTAGGTGGCAAAAATAATCTAATAGGTGAAAAAACGTGAACAAACGATAGACAAACGTATGGTGTAAACAAATTTCAAATTTGAAGTTTTTTGAAAAAACGTGAAGTTAGCCCTGTAAACTTGTTTTGGCTGTATCTTTTGATTGCTTGCTGGTAAAAATTATCTAAAGGGTGGACAAACGTGGACAAACGATGGACAAACAGGTCCATATAAAAAAACATGAAATTTTAAAAAATCTGGGCCAACTTCACATAGGTGTGAGTTTATTGTCCCTGATGATTTTTGGATTTGTTAGGTTATGGCAAAAAAAGAGTCGCAATTTACATATAACCTAATGTTGTTCAAGTTATGTGTTTTTTTGTTTAAAATTTTTTTGGTAGTGCGGATGTCACATAGTAGATAAACTCCATCCATTGGCAAGAGATGCAGGATCTTTTTTTCTTTTACTCTCCTAGAATGGGTCTATTTAAAAAGAAGAAATGCATCATGTATTAATTTGATGTAAGTATCTTTACAAGACAATTGCAAAATTTACTATACCTCGCATCCTTTTGTTTAAATGGACCTAATGGAGGCTTGCGCTTAGGTTGTGGTGGATTATGCTGTCTTAGTAAAAACGTTATAGCCTTTATTGTCTTCTTTACCAGAGCCATTAAAGTACAATAATTCTTATTAGGCGACAGTAAAACAGGTGACTATATGGCACAAGGCTTCCATCTTAAAAACAGTGATTACATTTATTGCGTCATGCGAGACTACTAAAACACAGGAGATTTATGTAATTGTGAAAGCTGGATTGGGAAAAAGTCTTCAATAAATTACTTAGGGGTAATAATAGATGAAACTTTTACTTGGAAAGAACATGTTCAGTATGTGACAGGAAAAATAAGAAAACTGATTTATAAATTTTATCAACTAAGACAAATTATATCATTCTCTTTATTAAAAACTGTTTACTAAGTAATTATTGAATCAACTATTAATTGAATATTAGTTTGGGGAAGTACAGGATCAACAATTATGTCTAAGCTTACAGTTGCTCAAAAATGGGTTATTAAAATAATGTTGTTTAAAAATAAAAGATATCCTACTGAACTAGTGTATAAAGATAGCAAACTCCTCCTCATCAATTATTTATAAAATCAGTTATTAGATTTATGTTAAAGAAAAAGTACTATGGTACTTAAGTCATGGGTTAAATGCAAGAAATGAAGCAAATACTAATGTTGCCTTGTCGAATCCCAAACATTCTTTATGTAAAAGTCGTATATATAGCATAGGTCCAAGAGTTTTTAATAATTTACCTTCAGGATTAAGAAATAAGGTATAAAATAGGGTGGAGTGGGTAATTAATAATATACGTTTAGTTTGAATATTTGATTTTTTGTTGTTGCTTGTGAGATTTAAATGGAAATAAAATTAAATTTTTTAATTTTTATTTTCTTGGTTTATCTAATTTAGAGTATACTATGTTTTTTGTTTGTAAATTTTTTACAGGGTCTGATTAGTAAGTAAGAAGATATTTATTAGTTAATTGTGTTTACAAAAACCTCTAAGTATTTTTGTTAATGTTAGTAAGTGTATTTGAAATACCATTGTGCACTGAATTGTTATTTATTAGTATTTTCAGTAAGCTGTTTTTCTGATTTTCTTTCTATATCTTGGCCTGTAATTATTAGTTTTAAGGACAAAGTTTGTAAAATGCTGTTACTAATAAATAAATAAATAAATAAATAAATAAATAAATAAATAAATAAATAAATAAATAAATAAATAAATAAATAAATAAATAAATAAATAAATAAATAAATAAATAAATAAATAAATAAATAAATAAATAAATAAATAAATTAATAAATAAATAAATAAATAAATAAATAAATAAATAAAGAAATAAAGAAATTTAATACAAAACACTTCAAGGTGCAGCATATATTTCCAAATTTATTCTTACGAACCACACAATCGTTTTAGACCTTTTGGATCCAAGGATAAACTGTTTGACGAGACACTGCAAAAATTTATACTTTATTTGATAGGCAGTATCGAAAATTAACTTGACGGCGTCAATCTCATAAATAATACAATAAAAAGAATAAAGAAAAATCCTTCAAGATCTAAAGAAAATATTTTATGATTGATTCGGTTGTTCAAAACTGTGTTTGATTGCATGACAAATGATGGCTATAAAGTAATTATATAGCGTATTTGGGGGATATTTAATAAAGTAAATGCCTTGCTGCCACGAAGTAGGTTCATTTCAATATAATAAAGTAAAATGTTATTTTCTAAATTATTTGAATAGTAATTTTATTTTAAAAACTAATATGTCTTAATAAAACAGTAAAACATTTATTAATTCTGGTATGATACCTACGCATTTCTTTGGGTTAGTTGGTTTTAAAGTAATTGTTTTTTGATATGTTTACCTTATGTTACATATTTTAACTATTATATTCAAATTATTTAAACTGAAATATTTCGAGAAAGACAGAAAAACAAAAAGTTTATAACCAAGTGCATTTTTGCGTAAAAGAAGTTGTCAAATAAAAAAATGATAACAAAGATAAGACTCTTTAAAAATTAATAAAAGTTGCTGTGTGGTTTTTAACACATTCGCCCTACCTCAGCTTACACTCTTGATAAATCATATTAAACTAATATCATATTATTTATATAGCAAGGTGTATTTAACTGCTACTATACCTCGAGGCCCAATTGTCTGTCAGTGACGTCATTTTGACGTAAATGCAAGTGGAACCAATGCAAAGTTCGAATGAATGCTAGTTGCCATGCTTAACTTAGAAAGACTTACTATCTTTGTCTTATTAACACGCAATAGAAAAAGACATTTTTAAGAAAAATGTCTAGCGGCACTAGCGCACTTAATAATGTTGTCCAGTGTTGAAATTTTTCTTAAAATTATCTCTTTCTATTGCGGGTTAATAAAAGAAAATAGTAAGTCTTTCTAAGTTAAACATGACAACTAGCATTCATTCGAACCTCATTGGTGCCACTTCATTTAAGTCACAATGACGTCACTGACAGACAATTGGACCTCGAGGTATACAACAAATTCTAAATGTTAAAATTCAGCCGCTAAATTTTCACGCTTACATGGCTCTAGCTGTCAACGTCTTTTGTGAGTGTAATGTTGCCCTTTTATCTGTTTCGAATGGTTCTTAATCTATAGCCAACCTTTTGAAAATAACCTGCCTTTGCATCGAAAGCACCACAAATTAAAATTTTTTGTGGATTGATGTAACCAGAGGTCAACATTTAACACTTTTTAAAGATAACTGAAAACATTTTTTAGGTTTCAGTCGCTAAATGCTAACATTTTTTTTAATTTATGTGACTCGAGTAGTACTGTTAATAATTTTCAATTTTGCGGTTACCATCTTTTTAGTGCTGCTTCTGCCCTTTATTATGTAATTTAAAAAAAAATAACCTTAGCTCTCTCTACAGTAATAAAAACTCCAGGATCTCGAACTGATTTAAATTCTTTTGCACTTTTACTCTATGTATATCTAGTGCCATTTAATCGTGACAAATTCAAAAAATGTTGACCATAAACAATAGCAACAAAATGTTAAAAACACTCAGCGGGTGCCATCTATTTTCGAAAAGTATAAAATGTTGAGTTCTTGTGACGTTAAATCTCAAAAAATAGTGAAATAATTTAAAAATTTAAATTTGTCGCGTTTTCCATGCCAAACTAAGGTTATGTTCAAATATATTGGCAATATTAGTAGCAATTCGAAGTTGCCATCGACATAAATGGGCGAAGCCATCTAATTAAAAAAAGGCAAATTTACTGGTTTACTGATTTAAAGACGAAATTTAGATGAATAAATAGTCTGGTTTCCGCCTAAATCACATTTAAAGTCCATTTATTAAAAAAACTCAAACTTCAAAATTCCGTATAAAAATGAGCATTATTAAAATCAATGCTTAGTAAACTTTATAGTACCTTACCACCCTTCTATTACAAGATTTTTGTTTCAGCGAAATCAACTTAGTTTATACTGCTAATTGTTAAAATAAATCATTTGGTTTCAGATTGATTTATTTGCTGTAGAAATCTATAATGGACACATCTACGTGCACATAGATTTGGGATCCGGCCCTTCGAAGCAACGTGGATCGAGGAGGAGGATCGACGATGGCAATTGGCACGAATTCACTTTCAGACGATCTGGAAGGGACTCAAGGATAACGGTCGATGGCCTTCATACGGACTTCAAGTCTGTCGGTAAGTAGAAAAACTTCAAAACCGATAATAAGGTTACTTTTTGCGGTCAAATGAATGTTGTATTGCAATCTACAGATTTTGTGATAAAATTTCTAGAAAAAAAAACATGAGGGAGGTCGATAAATGCTAATTGCAATAAAATTAAATTACGAAAAAAGTAAAAACTCAATTAAATTCAGTCAAAAACCAGTTTATTAAAGGTTTTCAAATTGTTTGTGATTGTTCTCCTTTATCCATTTTGCAATTTCGTTGTTTGCAGTTAACTTGTTAATGCACTGAAGTATCGTTTTGGACCCCCCTGACCTCAAAAACACCTTCCGTTTAAAAGTTTATATATATATATATATATATATATATATATATATATATATATATATATATATATATATTGGGATGATATAAGTAACTATGCTATATCCAATAAGTACATATAAAGAAAATTAAGAAAAATAGAGAAAAGGAAAACATATTCTTATTCCAAGGCAGAGTGCAAATGCAGTAAATTTGGTATAATTTATAATCGTCTTCTTCACAATACCTAAAAAAGAAAAATAAAACAAAATAAGAAATCAAAATATACACAAGTACATCTAAGAGATATTTATTTCAAAGATTTAATATAATTTAATCGATAATATATAAAATTTTAATGATCATGTATTAAATAGATAATAAGAGTAAATATTGAAAAAGTTTATAAATTTTACGAAACATTGGTAATTAAAACCGATTTTAAATAAATTAAGATAAAATGAAATAAGAAAATTAAATGTTAAAACATAAATGTAAAACTTTACATAAATTTTATTATAGAATAGTAGAAATCATAGAAGAAATATATAAAAATTTTACTTACTTTCAAAATATACAATGTTTGTTATCAAGCCATATTGTGATTTGTTATTAGTTTAATTTCCAAATGAAAAGTTCTGAAAATAGAAAGATATTAGATTATATTGTAGATAAGATATTATAAAATTAACAATTCATTAAAAGTATAGCGAATTTTAAAAGAATGATTATTGTATTAAATGTAAATAATGAATTAAGTATTAGATTTTTAGTAATTTGATTTGACAAATAATTAGTAGGCAAAAGATATTATAAAATTAACAACTCATCAAAAGTTTAGCAAATTTTAAAAGAATGACTATTGTATTAAATATAAATAAGGAATTAAGTATTAGGTTTTTAGTAATTTTATTTGATCAATAATTTAGTAGGCGAATAGAGCATAATAATGTATAGTGTAAGTTTGTTTGGAGATTCAGTTGTTAACTTGTTGATTTCTGAATCTTTCTCTTGTTTTCTACCTTTTGAGGGGATAAGATGTAATAAATTTGCTTCGTTAAAATTTCGATTTTTTTTGAAAATACTTATAAAAGAAAGTATTAAAGTAGTCAAAAGTGTCAACAAAACCGCAAGACAACTCCTGATAGTATCTGGTAAGATTTAAAGTTCATATTTATGGAGAAATGAATGTTTGAAATTGTATGCTGAGCAGTTCATTTATATAAATGCTTCCTGAGTTAATTCAACGAAAGTAAAACTAGTTTCTAATAAGAAAGAAAGTATTAGTTTACTTACCATTTGATGCAAGAGTGGATTATTTCCTGATTAGAAGCAATTTTATTCGTCAAAATCTCTAAAGTGTCCGTATATCATTGATGTCCTGGGAAATGGTGGATTCCAATTGGAAAGGATAGCCTGTGTCTTAGTTGTCCAGAGAGAATACAAAAGCTTCAGAACACGGTATCAATTTCCAATTTTTTTTAAAATCAAGAACATTTCTGTGTTTGATTTTTATGTATTTGATGAACATTTAATTTCACTTGTACACTGTTTCACTGTTTAAATAAGTTATTTTTCATTCTTAATTAAGTTTAATTTGATTTATTGGTTGCAAAATTCAGAATTTTTCATAACACTTGATTTAACGATGTTTGATTTTTGAAAGTAATGTGTCAATGCGCACAAAACAATAAGGTCAAATTAGAATTATCGTTCAGAAAACATAATTTGGTATATGATTGTTGAATTTTATTATCGTTTTTGTTGAAATTTTCAATATTAGTTAAATTTGAATCCATTTATTATTTGAGATTTTTGAACTCTGACCCTAAGAAAGAGAATAGATAGGAGCATATGTTAAAGTAATAATCATTAAAATAAAAAAAATTAATTTGAATCTTACTTTCTTCACATCTATATTAAAATAAAAAAATTTCAAGGTAAGAAGTACTTTATAACATGGTAACTTATAGAATACTATAATAATACTATAATAATAATAGAACAAGAGTTATCATATGTTATAATATATATATATATATGTATATATATATGTATAGTTCCGATATAACGAAATCTGTGGACACGATAGCGGTCGCATTTCTTAACGGATCGAAATGAAATTTGGTACAAAAATCAATCGTCCCAAAATCTCGGTCGAGTTCATTAATGAGCCAAATCGGTAAGGCCGTTTGGGGGTGACATCAAATCAAAATGGAAAAAAATTCGTAACTTTTTTACTTCACCCTGTACAAAAAAATGTTAGGGGACTTTTTTGTTTGTCTTAAAGAGACCTACAACTTTTATCTAAAACTATTTTTTCTAAAACGTATACTTTTAATATATTTAATTAATATAAATCTACTGATGCGCCTGGCTTACCAAGGGCCATTTTTTAAAATAATGCCATTTGAAACTATTTTGTTTATAGAATGTATTTAATAAACTTATAACCAACTTAAAACTTAAAAGGTTAGCTTTAAAAAATATATAAACACATTGAATCCAAATGTAATGTTTGGCGTCAGCATGAGGCAGTGACAAAATTAATTACTTAAAAAATTATACTTTAACTAAAGAGTAGGATTTGGTCGCCGCGTTTATGGTACTTAGGTATTCTATCTACAAGATAGGTGTCATTCGCTTGTAGAGTCATTATCCTACGATCCAATGCCTTGCAATGTTCCTGACTGTTTTAGGTTGCCTAGACTGGAACTAGAGTCTCCCTTAAACAGACCCATAATGACAAGATGTCCCTTTACCAGATCATGGCTCGTTAGAAATCCTATGATTTTTTAACCGTAATTTGACAATTTTAGGCAATGCTTCAGATGTTTTAGCACACGTATGTTAAATACATATATTGATTGAACTCGTAACGGATATAACTGTATTAAACTAGTTTGGTTGCCAGATGGTTAACAAGCTGGCTAATAAACTTAAAATCAAAAGATCAGTTACAATATTTTACAGTCCAGAGCCACCTCTAGTGATATCAAAAAGTTAGGCAGTATACACATAGTATTATCATCAGCAATTTTCTGTCAAAGGTCAAACACAAAACCAGAAATAATAGAACAGATGTGTTGATGCCTACTATAAAAATGGCAACAAGTTCCGTTATCAGCGTGCCATGTTTAAAACCATTCACTATACTTTTACACACTTTTTATGCTTAAACTACCTTAAATTTATATTAAACTGAAACTACTAGCACTTACCCTGCCACTATGCCACCATTACTGCTTTTCCGCTTTCCGTGCTACCAGCATATTTTGCTAGAAGTTATTACAAGATTTCTTACGGGCCATGCACCGTTCAAGGGTCGTGCAAAACCATCAAGTTCCAAGCTGCAGATTTTATAGCTGGAAATCTGAAACAGTTAAACACCACTGTGATGCACTAGATAGCATGGTACGTTTTGGCAACTTTAAATTGCATTCTTATACATATGGCACCAATCCTTTAGACCTTTATAAACTAGTAGAGGGTACTAAAATCCTGGTGTTGGTGACACGAACCAATAAACCTTACTAGGATGCAGTACGACTGGTGACTATATGTCAGAAGACAAGAGCCCCAGTATCTGCCTGACTATCTGCGCATATATTTATTCACTTAGATGGATTGGTTGGTGTGTAAGATTTGGTGTTTTAATATATTTTTGTATATTTTTTATTAATATTGTCACGCCTGGTGGGATAGAGAATGTGCCCTGGTGGTTGGGATGAGGAGTGGCTTTACTAAAGAGACTTCCTAACCATGTCGTGGTTATCAAACCACCTGGTAGGTATCGTGCTGAAGGCAGAAACCTCTTCAAGTTACATTTATTCACAATAATACGTCAAGAATCACAACGGCTTCAGCTGTTTCAGAGATACCTTACAGACAATCTCAGATTGCAGACTCCCCGTGTCCGACCTCAACGACGTGCTTTTACAGCCAATGCATATTCTACGTGAGAATAAAAATTATACTATAAGCACGTTTCGAGATCTAACGTAATGACTGTGACCTGGTTAAATGTAATACTGAAAATAATATAGTACTATAAAAGTAATAAATTCATGTGTAGAACAAAACTGTCCTGTGACAACATCGTCGGGAAACGAAATTTTTGGGATAAGCATCCTGGAATGGGTCTAATACAGGTTTTACTATTTTTTTGCCTGAAATAAAAAGAATCAGAAACAATAAAACTCAGTCACTATTTATGACGGATGATATCAATTATAGTTGACAATTGTCTTCCCACTCAAAGACTCACGTTATTGGCTGCCTGTCAGTAGCTCTCTCTTTCTAATATATGCCACTATTTATATGCAACGCTATCTCTAGAAATATATTAGTCCAGGGAAGTTAGTTTTTCTCGTGACTTCGAATAATCCAGGTATCTGACAAGTATTTTTGTTATTATAGACCTATAGGAAGAAAACCTACCGGTTTCCTGCAGGAATTTCGGAGCGGTATTTTAATTATTAACAATTTAGTACAAAAAACGCGATTTTTTCGGTTTTTGCATCCCTAGTAAAAAGGTAAATGGTTGACATACAATTGCAAAATTTTATCTTTAAGAACATTGCAAATGCTTTAAAATGGCGTTTTTTAAAAACTAAAGAATCAACTTGTTACTCCGCAAACTGCAAAATAAAGCAAAACCGTTATTTGTTAATAACTATTATTAAAATAAATCTGGACCTTTAATATTTTACCCAAAGTTGGACATTGGGGTACTTAAAAAACCCTCAAAATTTCATACCGATCCATCAATCACTTTAAAAGTTATTCTATTTGTTTATCCCAGAGAACTTATTTTTGCAATAACATTAGACAGAAAATAATAAAGATAGGGCAATTCTGCGACTGCCAAATGAAAGTAGAAGACTTATAATATTAATATATATTAAAAAAAATTGAAAAAATTATTTATTATAGTCCAAAATTATAATGCAAAATTATTAAAATTTTTAGTTTATAAACATTTACAATAACTGTAAAAATATTATCCGTAGAAAAAATCTTTTTACATATTCGAAAAGCTGGCATTTTTACACGAATTTTCAAAAAAAATAATTGGTCTAGGACAATTTGGGATATGAATATCCCCACCCACGCAATCGGAAACATTTTTAAGTAAACATCATTGAGTTGAGACGTTTTAATATTTGGATTACTCAGATTTCAATTTTTGAAAATATTATTATTTTAGGAGCTGTATTTATTTGTATATACATTTAAATCTTTATATATTTATATAAAACATACAATATAGCTCATTTTTTAGGTAAAATTTAATAATAATTAATTATTTATTAAAGATAATTTATTTGTGAAAGTGTACTTTAAGTTTTTATATGATTATTAATGATAGTATGATTAAAAAAACTGATTTTTAGAAGAAAATCGTTTTTTCAAAAATTTTTTAAACAAATTAGACTGTTTAATAATTAATAAATTTATAAACAAATTGCATATTTGTAATGTACGAAAAAAATACATACAAATTAAAAAAACAAAGATCAAAATCTATTAAGTAGATCTGGAGATATAGAAAATTGTAGTAGTTTGAAGTTGCTTTTTCAGTTTTTGAAATCGTGGATCTGTCGGTTCCCCCTCCACTTACCACGACTAAAATTCGTAGATGGTCCTGTAAAGGTGCATTGTTTGTGCAATTTTTTTCATAAAAAATACTAACCCCATTCATTAAAATGGCACCAATTACGTTCCTTAATTATTATAAACAAATTAGTTGTGAATTTTTTAAAAAAATGACCAACTTTAGCCCAAATTGACCTAGACCATCTTTTTTTTTTTAATTTGTGTAAAAAGGCCAGCTTTTCAAATATGTAAAAAGATTTTTTCTGCGGATAATATTTTTAAAGTTTTTGTAAATGTTTATAAACTAAAAATTTTAATAATTTTGCATTATAATTTTGGACTATAATTAATAATTTTTTTAATTTTTTTTAATATATATTAATATTATAAGTCTTCTACTTTCATGTGGCAGTCGCAGAATTGCCCTATCTTTATTATTTTCTGTCTAATGTTACTACAAAAAAAAGTTCTCTGGGATAAACAAATAGAATAACTTTTAAACTGATTGATGGATCGGTCTGAAATTTTGAGGGTTTATTAAGTTCCCCAATGCCCAACTTTGGGTAAAATATTAAAGGTCCAGATTTATTTTAATAATAGTTATTAACAAATAACGGTTTTGCTTTATTTTGCAGTTTGCGGAGTAACAAATTGATTCTTTAGTTTTTAAAAAACGCCATTTTAATGCATTTACAATGTTCTTAAAGATAAAATTTTGTAATTGTATGTCAACCATTTACCTTTTTACTAGGGATGCAAAAACCGAAAAAATCGCGTTTTTTGCACTAAATTGTTAATAATTAAAATACCGCTCCGAAATCTCTGCAGCAAACCGGTAGGTTTTCTTCCTATAGGTCTATAATAACACAAAAACTTGTCAGATACCTGGATTATTTGAAGTCACGAAAACGGTTTGTTTTTGCTTATTAGCCTGGACTATATTCTCTATAAGCTTATACAGACTGACACGTTGATATGTATCAAGTGATTATACTAGATTAAGATCCTCATATGCTTCCATAAACAACAACTATCGTTGGAAAACTAGATAATTACCAACAACCAATCATTACTTCACTACAAAACATTGTTTTTTAAATACTAACCTATTTGCTTTAATACTTTTGTAAACTGAAAATTGTCTGGGTTCAATAATTAAAATTGTCAAATTTAACTTTTATACTTTCTAAAGTCAGTTTCTAACCTTGGATAAACTACTGTTGTTAAAATGAAAATTTAATTCGAATTGAATGTTATTACTTAGTAGTTAAGTTTGTTAAGAGTAGGGGGACGGTCGGTCACGGAACGAAAGGAAAATGGTTTTTTGGGGTGCGTTTAATGGACGTGAAATTAGTTTTTGTTTGCGGTAAGAGAAGAATTGGGAATGCTAATTAGCGCTGTGGAATGGAGTTTGTCTTCTATTCCAATTCAAGTTTTTAGAATAATCAACACTGATGGGATATTAACAAAAACGGAAAGTTTTAATAAGGTACAAATTTAAGAACCAGTTTGTTGGTACACTGATATTAGCTAAACAAAATTTTATGTTGGTATTATATTATTATACAACAGTGACGGCGTAAGCGGGTGGGAACCTTGGGAGAGTAAAAACATAGGAAGGAACTTTTGTTGGAAAAAACGCCAAACCTATACTAAAAATATTACCGAATAGTAAAAATACCAGAATCTAAAACCGACAAAAATTGTTTATTGAGCGATAAAAATGCCAAAAAAACTGTACCGAAACTTATTAATGCCAAAACTTAAAAATGCCAAATTTTCAAGATGCCGAAAATAGTATTTTTTCCTATAAGGCAAGAAAAGTAAAGCGTGTCTCTAACCTCATGTAGTTATAAGCCATAGTGAAAATGCTAATTTTCAACAGCATACAAAAAATCCGAAAAATAAAAATTTCGAAAGCTAAAAATACCGAAAAAATGTTTGCCGTAAACAAAGGAATCAAGATGCCGAATGTGGCAAAATAGACTCTACCTCAAAGAACTCACTGTTTTCGGACTTTGTATCTTTCAGTATTTTTAATTTACTTTTTGTAATTTTATTTTTCGAAATAAATATTTATGGCGTTTTTAAATTTTTAAAACTCTTATCTTTTGGCCTTTTGAATTTTTGATAAAAATTGCCCCATCCTCCGATAACCTCAGATTATATATGTCGTAGTCACTTGGGGATTCAGGCACATAGCTATGTGACTGGGCTATTTTAGCCACATAGCTATGTGCCCGTCACTTAGAAACGCGCCGAGTATAGATCCATTACATCTCTATGTGACTAATTTTAGCCTGTAGTCACATAGCGATTCCGGCACATAGCTATGTGCAGAGAACAAGTCAGTCACTTAGAGATTTATCAAATTCAAGACCATCGTATCTCTATGTGACTGATTTTAGTCAGTAGTCACATAGCGATTTCAGCACATAGCTATGCGCGGAGAGAAAGTCAGTCACTTAGGTAGAAAAAATTCTTTGCATGACGTATACGAATGATTTAACAAATTCAATGATAATATGGGCGCACCCGAATTCCGGTACGGTCAGACCTTTTTATTTTTAGGGGCTGGGGATAATTAATCCCTTTTTTGAACTCCGGTACGGTAAGAAATACGCGGATTTAAATCAAATTGAAGCAATTCTATAAGAAGTATTAACAAACAAATAATTCCGATATGGTACCAGTAGATACGAATACTTTGGTGATAACTACTAAATTATTAAATTTATGAAATTATTATAGACCCAAATTTTATGGAAACAACATTTACTTAATTACAAAAATACATATATTATCTAAATCTAAACTACAACTAATTACAACTGTTAAACAAGCATCGATGAAGATTTGCCAGAGACACATTTAACAAAATGTAAACGAGAAATTTTCCCACTCTTGTACTCTTGTAATTTATCATTTGTAAATTTTTGTTTTTTGTAAATTTTCTTACGAATTGGCCTTAATTGGCAAATTTTTGCTGTATTAATTTTTATATACGAGTCTGCCTGCACGTTTTTCAGAGCCCCAATGAATATGTGTATATTTGGATGCGGACTACCGCAGTAGGAATTAAATTTCGAATGAAATGATTCGCAAGTGTTTGTGGTTCGCCAAAGGGCGGCTGTGTTCGCTGCCCATGTCGTAGGAGGGAAAGGAGATTCCTCATCAATGTAGGTCTCTTCTAAATAGTCTACAAAATTTAATTACACAGTCGTGCAATTAACAAATATCAGGTGTTAATAACGATTTAATTTGGCATAAACAGATTTTATAGAAGTGCCAAGCTGCCAAGTACAATTTTTCTTTAACATCTTAAACATCTAATCTAATCTAATACGTCATGCAAAGAATTTTTTTCATAAATGTGTCGTATAATATAAATTATTACACAAAATATGTTTAATAATTTTCTATTTCAATTTATTTAAAAGAAAAAAGTATTTCGTAATAAAAAGTAAGCATTACAAAATATATAAAAAAAATTCAATTTTAATTTATAAATGAACTTTTCCGAATCTCTCCAAGATTCCCCGTGCTATGTGCCTGGATCGCTATGTGATTGCGGCTAAAATTTAATCACATTGAGATGTAATAACCCTCAACTTGGTAGATCCTAAGTGACTGACTTTCTCTCCGCGCATAGCTATGTGCTGAAATCGCTATGTGACTACGGACTAAAATCAGTCACATAGAGATGCGATGGTCTTGAATTTGATAAATCTCTAAGTGACTGACTTGTCCTCCACACATAGCTATGTGCCGGAATCGCTATGTGACTACGGGCTAAAATCAGTCACAGAGAGATGTGATGGATCTATACTCGGCGCGTTTCTAAGTGACGGGCACATAGCTATGTGCCTAAAATAGCCCAGTCACATAGCTATGTGCCTGAATCGCCAAGTGACTACGACATATACATCGACAAAGTTTAAAAAGCTACTAAAATAAGGATAAAACTTAAAGGTTAAAGAGTCATTGAAGTCAATCCTTACCTGGGAACAGCGGGAGGTTTATAAATAAAACCCTTTTTCGACCCTGGACCTGAGATCCAGCATGTGGTTTTATGCATTCATAATTTTACAATATATTGTTTAAATTTTAAAAATATATGTGATTATCTTTTGTAAATAAAAATAAATAAATACCAGAAACGTAAAGATAATTTTTTTCTGAATTTAACCATATATAATTTTTATAATTTTGAAGTATACAAAACAAGATTTCCAACATACACTAAATGTAATATTAATAAGTTTGGGTTAACACAAAACGAAATCACTTAACTTATTAAAAGAAAACTTACTTATTTTAATGATGGGTCTAAAACACCAGAAAGACTAGGTATAGGGATTACAGGTTCGAATGTTAGGATCATAGTCCTAAAAAACACTTCTACGATCATCGAATCGAAGCTATTAGAAATAGACATCACTGCTCAAAAGTGCAAAAACGCCTAAATTCAGAGCCTGAATCTAAAAACAGAACTTAAGCAACTGGCTAAACATAACAAAGTAACTTTGCTGTGGATACAGGGCATAAAGGGTTTGATGAAAAAATATAAGTAATACTCTTGCAAAAGAAGCAGCTAGTATTCTTTTTATAGGACCTGAATCTTTCTGTACATTAATGCAATACGTTTGCGTCCTAGTGCGGCTACATTATGGATGAAGTTCGTTATTTTAGCCTTCATTACACTTAAAGCTTTAAAAACCTGAACTCAGGGTAATCCACTGGGGTACCATATCTGTATAATGGACATAGTGGACAGTGAAACATGCAGATTCTCTGAGTATGCAATTAAAATGGCTTTACATATTATTTGTAATTGCAGAGTAATTGTTTGATAACGACATAAATATCTGCGACAGATCTTCTTAGAGCCTGATCAGATTACAAACGTACATCCTAAGCAGATAATAGACTTTCTTAAAAGTCTAGACCTTATGAACTCATAATTATATATAGGCTATACAAAAGATCTTTTAGGTCGCAGGTTTGTAAAGTCAATCGACCCCACTTTCTAATCTAAGTTGAATTACATTCTATTAACAATAAAGAAAGAAATAAAAGAGTCAGAAAAAATAGAAACAATTCTTAAAGATTATATGAAAGCTTTAAGATTGTAGTGAGCGGGTTACATGGGTACACATATGGTAGATATTACGAAAGATGTGGAAAAAGAATAAAGATAAACACATAATATCGTCATGACATTGTCCCGAATGAAATTACCGTTCTGACTGAACTTTATCCCTTCCGAGAACAGAAAAAACATTCGTTGTCGCATTGCCAGGACTGTATCTACCAAAATGTCCGGATATCAATAGGTAGTAAAAATTTAGAAAGCATTCCAAGGTTGAAATATATCTACTATAATAAATGTGCTTAGTACTCTTGGATCATGAACATTTGAGCTTGACAAATGTAAGTGTAATAAAGTATTTTAGAATACATATTCTTATGCAGTAAATATTAGTGGAAATATCTATTTGTATTAAGGATAACTAGCTTTTCTAAATCACCGTTATTAAAAGATGTACACCTAGCCTTAATCTTATATCGTCTTCAAATACTTCTATCTCATTGGATGAATATGTTAAGGGTTTCACTAGTTCTTAACTACATCTTCTAGATGTCAATTAAAGCAAAGATCAACCAAAAACCGAAAATAATGGACCTGAGAGTCTAAATAAATGTGCATAAGGAGACAGTAATTAGTAACTAACAAATCTCTTATTCTACATAAAAATACAATAACGATATCTATTGTATCCCACTTGTAGTTAGCCGAACTTTCAAGCATCATTTAATAAAATACAAAATTATACTTTACATTCTGCAAGATCTATCCCTTTAAAAGCAACTGAGTGGATACTCAACATGCTTTTAATGAACACAATACAAAAACTCTTAACAATGTCATCTATTCTTAACATGGTTCTAGTTGTCCTTATGCACCGCTTTAGTGAAAACCTTTATAGCTTAGACGGTGCCCTACAGGGAAGTATAAGTAAGTAATGTTCAATGAAATGCAAACCTACTTACAGATGTTATAAAAGTTAATTATTATCCATTAATTTAAATTACACGAAACTAATTCTTTTTATAACGAACAAGAAATTGATGAAAATTATATGTCGTTTTACCATCGACTGCAACTTGATATTAAAGTGTTATATTGGAAAAATAAACAGGTATAGATATCTAATTTAATATTAACAACTATGTGGCTGTTAAATAGACTTAAGATTTGTTCCCCATAGTAATAATGAGACACGCAATAACTTACGTTGTTGTCATTTGGTATAAGAAAATATTCCAAAAACTAAACTTCATTTAAAGATTAGCATACAGTTTCGTGATAGGAAAAACGATAATCATATCTATTAAGCTTATCCTGAGATTGATGCGTTAGCACTTTTGGCACTAAACCAAATATCGAATCAGCCATCTATAAAAACCGATTTGGATAAAGTTAGAAAATAGGATATGATCTCCAAGTAAATATCAATCCTATCTGTAATTTATCTTTAATCAATCCCACAAAATTCTAAGTAATGCGACAGCGGATTAAAATATAAGAAATGCATCAAGCGTATGCACACATGAATACAAAACAAAACAAAAAAGAGATAAGAGGAACAGGAAAACAAGTATTTTTCTTAACGAAGCGTGTATTGCAAATAATTATAAATTGTTAGCTGAGCGCTTTCGGCCTAAACACCGGCCATCATCAGAGCTAAAACTAATTAAAAAATTGTTACAATTTACTAAAATAAACAAAATGTAAACTTACGTAAAGGTAAATCAATACCCCAGGGGAGAAAATGAAAGGTAGACTGTACAGTCATCCAAAATTAACCATTCCATAGGAACTACCATATGGTGGTCGAAAAAACAACATCAAACATTTACAAGTTAAAACTTTCAAGCTCTTTGAAGAAGAGAATGAAAGGGAAATTAAAATTAATATTAAAACCAGTCAACGAAGGAGCTGTAAGAAAATTTATTTTTTAAAAATTAGGAAAAAAAATAAGAAAAAAGCTCGAACTTACTGTGAGGCATCAAAGAAGGAGACAAATCAGGTACAAAAAGAAGCTCGCACAAGGCATTAGAGTGGTTAAAGCCAATTAGTGAGTAAAATAATGGAAAATCCGGTCGGCTTCTGGGTCTAACATCACTAAGTCCGACTCCGAAACAGAAGATCCATGCTACTGAGAAAGATGGTGGTACGTAGTAAAAGTCGTGATTAAGAGGGAGGAAATGGAAGTGACGTAGTGTATGATACCAACAACTGAATATTTGAAAATTTGAAACTTATGGCTGAATAAAGATTCTTTAAACTTAAAGTAATATGCCTCATAAATAGCACGACAAACTTATTTCAATAAACAATTTAGAGGTCACTACTGCCAAAAAAATGATCGGGTACAAAGGTTTGTGCAAAGGCTTTACTAACCTTAAACAGACCACCTATTTTCTAGAAATGGTATCCAACAAGAGGCAAACATGCGACTCATCCATTACAATCAACGATCAGACACTGGTAGCAGGCGACTCCATTACGCTGGTTGGTATAACGATCTCCCAAGACTTACTCTGGAACAAACATATTGCATCCATAGCAACCGCAGCAGGAAAGAAATTAGGCTTTCTGTTTAGAACACGGAAATATTTTTCTCCATCCAACTTGGCTACTCTATACAAAGCCCAAATACGGCATAATCTTGAATACTGCTCGCATGTATGGGGTTCGGTGGCTCCGTCAAGGCTCGGAGTTCTTGATGCAATACAGACAAGAGCAGTTCGACTAATAAACGACACCAGTATCACCAAAAACCTAGCCCCATTATCCCACCGAAGAGTAGTGGCTGATCTTTCCTTGTTTTACCGATACATAAACGGATTTTGCTCAGAAGAATTCCGCTCTATAATGCCTCCACTTGCCAGACCAGCCAAAGCAACGCGACGTGCCAACTCCATGCTTCCTTATACTGTTCAATGCCCGATATCAAAAACGGATCGATTCGACCGTTCCTTCATCCCCAGGGTCTCCAGATCGTGAAACTCCTCACCTTCCCACGTCTTCCCCACTCGTCCTAACTTGCAGGCCTTTAAATCCCAAATTAATAAATTACCTCTTCTGCCCCAATAGATGTTCTCGGTACATTTGTATTTAGGTCTATACTTAATTAAAAAAATAAATAAAAATAAAACCCAATCTTGAAGCAACGCCTATCCAGTATACAAGAATGGACTGCAAATTTATCCGCTATTTTACTGAATCTTTACACATTTGTAGGATTAGAATCAGTTCGGAGCTAAACAGAACACTTTTTTAAGATTACAATAACCTTGTTATAAAATATTTTTCTGTATTTTTGTCCAATACGAATATTTGACCAGTATTTCCTTATAGGAAGAATACAAAATGGTTTAAATCTACCTTAGGTGATACAAAACCATTCTTAACATACTAGTTCTATCATAAAACATAGCAAGTAAATAAATTAGTAAAGTGTTTATTCGTATACCTAAGGTGAAGCTGAATTTCCTTTACCGTGTAATGAAATTAGAAAAACTTATTCTAATCGAATGACTTCAATAGAATAAAATAAAAAAAAAATGTCAAAAGAAAGATTTATCAAAATTCGGTCCTGTTACTTTGAACATCTTCAGAACATTTCAGCTTCGCTTGCGTCCAATACCACGGCGTCGCGAGATCGGGTCGCTTCGCCTAGAAGAGGCAATTATTCAAATTTTGAGCCCGCCACGTTCTAAGGATAACATCCGCATTCCGCATATCGTTATAATTTAATTCTCCGACATGATTCGACTTATTCCTTGTGAATAACGAATTCTCGGTTGCTGGTGTTACGGTATGTCGGCTCGACAGACTATTACCTAGATATCACATATTTTACAAAAACTTATTTCAGTTCCTACGTCTTATGATTACATCTTTTAGTAATTTCCTTAAAGTTATTATATATTATAGCACATAAAAGGATATTACTAAATTAATTGATGCTCATCCTTGATCTACATATTCAAAATCATATTTTTTAACTCTAGCGATCGTTTTATACTCAAGATAATGTAAAAAGTTTACGAAAGTTTTAAAACTGGTATCCGGATAATATTTCTAATAGTTTCATAAGCATATGTTTTAAACTTCAATTTATTTAGCGATTAGTTAATTACCAGCTAATGTATAAATAATACTTATCAAAACCAATAAGAATTTCTGGAAACTACTTGATAAGTCAGGTTTTAACGTTTCAGTTTGCGCACTTCACTCTCCATGTTTAACAAATCACTTGCTAATAGATTTGAATCCTTTATGAGTCTTTCTGTAGGTACTTATTTAGGTGGATGCTGGTCTCTCTCTATTACACCGTTGAGGACGTACCATGAAGCGTTAGCTATTATTCTCAATGCCTTATTCTAAAAACGGAGATTCGAGTTGCTGGATGAGCCTCATAACTTTATGCCATATGTGCATATGGGTTTAAATAAGCTTTGTACACCACTAATTTTTTTATGAGTGACCGTACGGATTGCCTGCCCCAGATCCATACATTTTTTAAATTTAGAAATTATAAAGACAAAAGATGACATTAAGGTGAAATCAAAAGAATGTCGTATCCGGCAGAACTTGTACCTGCAACCTTAACCTAACAAAGCTACGAAAGCCCTTATGGTGTGCAGAAACATTGTTGGGAAAAATTGGGGCTGTAACCCAAAGACATTGCAATGGATGTACACAGCAATAGTGAGACCTATCAACACATATGGAGCAGTAGCTTGGGGCGCGAGAGCTAATCCGATCACTACGAGGACAAACCTCTCAAAGATTCAGAGACTAGCCTGTGCATGTATCACTGGAGCAATGAGAACATGTCCCACTGCTGCAATGGAAGTAATACTAAATCTCTCGCCACTGCATATTCAAGTAGAAAATGCTAGGAAGAAAACAATATATAGAATGATCAAACAAGGAATATTCAAGGAAAAACCTCGATCACTTCAACTTGATCAAACTTGGGAAATGCCCCAAGATGACATGCCAAAGAAATTTAACTTTGTAAGGAAATTTACCACTAAACTGGGAAGCAAATCTAAATGGGACGAAAACACCATATTGAGGCTAACCCAAAACGCCATAAAATGGTACACGGACGGCTCCAAGGCAGATAAAGGAAGAGGAGCAAGGGTGTTCGGAACTAGAACCAAATGCTCAGAAAGCTTGGGTACGTACCCAAGCATCTTTCAAGCGGAAATTCGTGCCATCGAAAGATGTATAGAATTTAACATTGAAAGGAACTATCGTAGACAGAAGATTGTAATCATGTCAGATAGTCAAGCAGCCATCAAAGCTCTGAACTCAAATACAATCAATTCAAAGATGGTCTGGGAATGCCTAGCAAATTAAATGAACTAGGACAGAATAACACTGTTACCCTCCTATGGGTTCCAGGACACGTAGGAATAGAAGGAAATGAAACAGCAGACAAGCTGGTAAAAAAAGAAGCTGAAACCCCATACCTGGGACCAGAACCATCCTGTGGGATCAGCAGTAGTACAATCTTAAAAAAACTAAAGAAAAAAATGGATAGCGAAAAATCCAAGTACTGGAATGATCTAGAAGGACAAAGACAATCGAAGACGCTCCTGGGAAACTATAACCAGAAGAGATCTCACAGCTGTCTTAACCTGAGTAAGAAAAACCTCCGAATTATAACAGGAATACTAACCGGTCAATGTCGATTAAGAGGACATATGAAGAAACTAGGATTAGTAGATAAAGCAAACTGCAGATTCTGTGAGGTAGAGGATGAAACCTAAATACACATATTTTCAGAATGCATGGCATTAAGTAATTCTAGGGTCAAATACCTAGGGTCATACGAAATAGAAAGGGAAGAACTACCTAATTTAAAACCCAATGATATCCTAAACTTTCTAAGGAAGATAGGACTAGAAGAGCTGCTATAAGTCTGAGGAATCATCAGAAATGTAGCAAGAAAAGGGGGACACAATAGATCTTATAGGTCGCAGATGTATCTGTCACCCCTAACACCATACATACATACATAGGGGAGACCGGGGCATTGTGGGGTACTTAAGGTTCATCAGCTAGAAATGTGGATTCTATTGTCAAAATTACTATTTTAATAATTAAAATTACTTACTTGGCATGTTGTCAATCATTTGCCATGATGGTTTCATTGCTACATCCTTGTAATCGATAAAATAAAATATTTTCGTTAAAAGTCGTTTGCCCCGCTATGCCCCACCATAGGGGGCAAAGTAGGGTACTTGTTGGGGCAATGTGGGGTATTTATTAAAGGAAATCGTACAGATTGTTTTATTTTTATTTTTATTGATCAGCTTGACAGAAAAACACAAAATATATTCTAGGTATACGTTGTTATGTTAATTAGATGAGCTTAGGTGCACATGGTACAAAGATGCGTAGCTTCATCATCCTCATCTTCTTCGCCGGCACAAGAGCAATGTGCCCAACGACTGCACTTCCGGCATCGAATCCACCCTTCATTGGACTGAGACCACAGGTATCCACAATACAGGCACTCAGCATCCTCGTCATCGTCAGAGGATTCATTTTCAATTTCCCTCAAAGTAACTTTAGCTTTTTTTATTTTCTTTGTCGAAATCTTTTCCGATTTACCTTCTAAGCTCTTCGTTATGTTTCTTTTGCAGGGCTTTTTCGCCTGTGTGTTTTGTTGTTCAATCAATTCGTTTTTGTAAGGTGATTCCGTAATTATCGCTGTTTTCCCTCTGCGTTTTGTAACTCGCTGTGTTGCCCGTACTACTTTAGGTATGGGCAATATGACTTCAGGCGACAATCCAAAGGCAGATCTTTTTGCTATATTGTTAATTCCGGAACATCCAGGTTGCTGAGAGGTTGGTCGAAGAGCCGGTTCAGGAGTCTTCTGCTCATCTCGTACTTTATTCTTATTAAATTCTAAACTTCCAGGTTGTGGAGAGTTTGGTGAAAGAGGCGGTTCAGGAGCCTTTTGCTCATCTCGTTCCTTGCTGATATTTTTCTCCAAACATCCAGGCTGTGGAGAGTTTGGTGAAAGAGCCGGTTCAGGAGTCTTTTGCTCATCTCGTTCCTTGCTGTTATTTTTCCCTGAACATCCAGGTTGCGGAGTGTTTGGTGGAAGAGCCAGTTCAGGAATCTTTTGCTTATCTCGTTCCTTACTGTTACTTATTCCTGAACATCCGGGTTGCGGAGAGTTTGCTCGAAGAGGTGGTTCAGGAACCTTTTGCTGCGATTGAACAATCGGAATTTCTGGATTATTAGTTGTTTCAGCCGGTGCAAAATCCGCATCCGTAAAGATGTTTGGTTCGAGAGGCCAAATTCCTGTAGACCTAAAGGAGTTTACAGCAGTTGTCATAGTGGCAGCAGCAATAAACGCCTGTCCAAATAATCTGGCAGTTTGAAATTGGGTAACCACTCGGCCTGGATGTTCTCGCAACCATTTTTTGACCTCATTGCTATAGTAGGTGCTTAAGGGTTTCATAAATCCAACATCCAGGGGTTGAAGGCGGTGTGTGCAGTGGGGTGGGAAGCACAGCAGGACAACACCATTTTCTCGAGCCATATCAATAACTTCGATACTTTTAACATGAGTAGCGTGCCCTTTAAGCAAAAAAAGTACCGGGTCTTCTTTGGTTGCATGCGACCATTCTATAAATCTTTTTAACCACAAGATGAACAAATGACCTTGTATCCATCCAGACTCATGACATTCTCCCCAAGCACTAACCGGTGCTCCATCTAATAATTCTGGCCTCATTCGCTTTTGGGGAAAAATAAACATGGGGGGCATATAACTTCCAGCAGCACTGAAGCAAACAATCGTCGTCATTAATTTCCCTCTTTCAGCTGATGTTAGAGTTCCGACCTGGCGTTTACCAGTTACAGCTAAAACTTTGGAATGACTTTTCGGTACGGTCGATACGCCGGTTTCGTCAACGTTGTAAGTGCACTGCGGCGTAATTATGTATTTATCAATGTCTTTTTCAAGTAGGTTAAAAAAGTTACCAACTGCAACCCTGTTGAACCCCATGGCCCTAGTTGCTGACGTTGCTTCCGGTTTTCTATAGGTTATATCAGGATGTCCTTTTAAAAAACCCCTCAGCCAGTCTGTGCCCGCCATTTTGAGTTTTTTGTTAAAATTGTGGGCAATTTTATTTTTCTCGGCTAACTCAAACGCTAGTAACCGAACTTCAGTCGACGTTAGGCCGTAAAATCGAGCCTCCATTAATTTTATATATTCTGCTAATTCGGTCTCTTGCTCCACGGTAAATACAGTGACATAATGGCCTAATTTCTTTGTTATAGTCGTGTCATCGGGATTGCCCCTGTACTTTACAACATACCGTTGTGTAGTTTGTGGCACATTGTATACTTGCGCTGCTTTTTTGTATCCCATTTCTCCGGAAACATAGCTAAGGACAGCATTCTTCATTGATTCCAAAGACCAAGAATGCTGTTCTGTTTTTTTCTTATACGTCCGAACCATATTGTTCTGTAAAAAAAGAAAGTGCGCCCATAAACAAAACAAAAATTTAATATATATGGGGCATAGTGGGGCACTCCCCCACTTTGACCCAATCGACTAACCCGCTTTGCCTCATATGACGTAACTAAACAAACATGGCTGTGACTCTTACCTTTGATTGTATTCGGTCGTTGTATATGTGTGATATCAAGCTTGAATCGGACCCCAATCCGTAGAAATGACGTTGAAATTTGTAACACAAATATTTAACACGTGGCGGAAGTGTGAACTTTCACTCAATAAATAAGAAAACAGCGTATTTTCGTAAATATTTCGGAACAAAAATGGTCGACGATATAGCACGATGATTTCACACGCAGGTCAACTGGCAACAGAAAGCCGTTAGCCCCGTGACTATAAAGCCATCCTGCGGTCAGTTTTAGAAGCTGTAATGGCGCTACCCCACAATGCCCCGGTACCCCACAATGCCCCGGTCTCCCCTATATACATACATACATAACCTTAACCTAACGCCTCTAAATACTTCAGCTATAGATGCATTAGTAGTCAAATTTTGATTGTCTTGATTTAACTCATGTCACTTTTGACACTTACTCACTTTATCTTTAAGTACGTGTAGATATGACGTTAATTTAAAAAATTCCATGAGATATATCTCAAAATATGTACTTATTTTGCTAAAAATCCATGGTTTCAGTATTATAACAAAATAAAAATATAAGACAGGGCACAAAAATGACTCAGAGTTTAATGTTTTAATTGTCGATTTGAAAAATAATCTCTTTCTCATTAACATCTTGAATACATATGTTGAAAGAGGAAATAAGTAAGAGTCAGACGTGACATGAATTGAATCAAGAAGATCCAAAAGCCGACTAATTACTTATGCATTTGTGGATAGGTATCGCGATGGGTAAAGGTTTCTGGTTTCAGTCCTGCCAGATGCGGTATGTTTTTAATTTCTCTTTAATGTCATTTTCGTGATTGTTTAATTTCTCAATTTCAAAAATCCCAAGAGAGACAACTCATAATAATTAGTTAACTTTTAAAACATTTTTTCTAGTTTGAGCCCCAGCTACTTTCTTTTTGTAAAAATGTACTTCATCCGTGTAAGTCTGCTATTAAGATGTCAGTGGCGGCGCGTAGTCTTGGGGGCCGAAAAAATGGGATCACAAGTAAAACGCCTGGGACAAAGTTTTTCTTCATTGCACTGCCACCAGAGGTTTTTTGGCTAATTTAATGGCATAAAAAAGCTTATTAGGGAGTTAAAAATTAAAAAACTCACCTTTTGAGTAGGTACCTCACCAAGCACTCATCGCCAAATAATAAACACAGAAAAGAATAGGTACAGACTATTAAAGTTACAACCGCATAATCAGTAAGTTTCTTTAAAAATGTCTATTTTAAAAGATCGTTTATTTTTTCCTTTACTTACTTTTGTAATTTCCAAACTCGGCTTTAGGCAATTCACATTTTTTATTATCAATTTTTTGTTCTAATATTAGTAAATCAAATTTAATTATCTTTAAATATTAAACGGTCACGTTGTCGCAAAAATATTTCGAGATCGCTGCAACTTTCGTCATTCTCCCAATTATCGCGTAATCATAACGTACTTGTAAATAAAACCACTGAGAACACAATGCCACTGTGCTCCAATAACCTTTATAGTCTAAGATCCCGATATAGGACGACCTTCACCGAGCTGGTTAATGGACCAAACATATTTTTTATGTAATTTAATATATCAAAAAATATATTGCATATGAGTTGCCTATAGAATTTCAGTCAAGGATATTTTTAATTAATTTTTAGATTAGTGATTAAAGATTAGTTTTTATTTAAAATATGAGATTTTACTAATTAAAGTAGGTACCTACTCAGTTAAATTTTTGTAGAGTGTGTTTTATAAAAATTAAAAAGATTGTTTATTATTACGCGTTGGACACGGTTATAAATGGGAAATTGGATTTTATTTATATTTAGTTATAATTCTAATATGTTGTAAAGTATAATAAAACATTTTTTGATTTTTTATTTAAAAAATTATATGAAATCACTTAAGCGATTCTATGCTAAAAACCAATCAAAAACCTGACTAGTTATTTTAATTCTTGACATTAATATTTATCAATATTGATAACCTGAGCAACCCATTACGCGTAGGACATAAGACCCAGGTCGACTATATAGTGTGTAAAAGACAGCAGAAGAAAATAAGGAATTGTAAGATTGTAAACGGAGATAGTTTAACACCACGTCATCGACTTTTAATTGTGGATTGTGACATAGACGTAACAGAGAAACTAAAGAAAAGGAAATGGAAGATAAAGTGATGGATGTTTAGAAAAGACGAGTATAGGATTAAGTTTAAAAAAAACATAGTGTTAAGAAAAACTTGTGTGGAAGATAATGTAGATGAATGGTGGACTATCAATAGTAAGAAAGACAGCAGAAGAAGTGATAAAAAAATCATCAGGTATCTGGATCTGGAAATTTGGGGAGGGGCGAGCTAGTGCTTAGCCAGCACTGAGGCCACATATGACCCATTGTGCATCCTCCCGTATTGTAGGGATATCCTCACCTCAGGCTGTCACTAGGCCTAGTGATTTAAAATAGGTGATGAGGCTCCCGAGGGGGATCTCCCTAACATCGGCTGGTGTAAGCCAATACTTTCCCAACACGGATCTTCTGATTTCAGAAAAAGCAGAGCAGTCGTACATAATGTGTTCTACTGTTTCCTCTTCTTGTTCGCAGCCTCTGCATAGCGGCGATTCTGTTAATTTCATCCTAAAGAGATGTTGTCGCAATTGGCAGTGACCTGTCAAGATTCCCACAGCTGTTCGGAGATTTTGTCTGGTCAATGCCTTAAATTTTTTTGCTGTTTGCTCGCCAGGATGAGGTAATAACTCTCTGGCCAGTCTACAGTTCGTAGTTTCATCCCAGCACTGTATGAATTTTTTGTGAGAGTGCTGTTTGATAAGGTCCACGACTGCGGACAATGTTAGCTTGGTAGATGGGCGGGGGCTAACATATTTGTAGCCCGCAGCCCTCCTTGCTAAATTGTTAGCAATGCAGTTGCCTTTAGAGTTCCCATGTCCTTTGATCCAGCTGAGAGTGACCACGTTATTCTGGCTGGCCTCAGTTAGAGATTGGTGACATTCTAGTACTAAACTTGAAGTGAAACGTGGTCTATTCAAGGTCAGTAGTGCTTGTGGGCAGTCTGTGTATATATTTATATTCCTGCCTGTGATGTTCCTATTGATTAATTCTTTTGCAGCTATGGTTATGCCTGTGAGTTCTGAATGAACCACACTTGACAAGCCATCCATAGCCCATTTTATTTTTAGGTTTAAGGATCTAGAGTAAATTCCTTGCTTTGTGTTTGATCCATCCGTATATACGCTCAGAGCGTTCACTACGTTGGGGACTTCCATTGCACTGGTCGGTGTGCTTCGCATGGCTCCTGTTACGAGAAGGCATGCTGATCTTTGGATCTGGTTTAATTTTTTGATAGCTGTCGTTTGTTTTACTTTAGGCCACCACACGACAGCACCATATGTTAGCATAGGTCTTATGATTGCCGTGTAGATCCACATGGTGACCTTGAGGGATAATCCCCAGGTCTGTCCTATGGTTCGGCGGCATTGCTCATAAGATATAAATGCTTTTTTAACTCTGCTTTCTATGTGTGAGTTCCACGTTAGCTTGTTGTCAAGGATAACACCTAAGTATTTTACTTCTGTAGCAAAGCTTAATTTAACGTTGAAAAGACTGGGTGCGTTTAAGCCCCTAGGGTTCGTTTTCTTCGTTAAGAGAACCATTTCTGTCTTTTTGGGGTTAATAGCCAGCGATTGCTCTTTACACCATGTCTCTAAAGTTCTGAAAGCCTCTTGCATTCTTTCGCAAAGGGTGCTTTTAAACTTTCCTGTTGGCAGAATAACAATGTCGTCTGCGTAGGCTACTGTATAGATTTTGTCATGTTCATTGAGGCGGTGAATAAGGCTGTCTAGAACAATGTTCCACAGTAGAGGTGATAAAACCCCTCCCTGTGGACAGCCCCTCATAACCTTGCCTCGTATCTTGACATCATTTACAGTTATTTCTATTGCACGCATGGAGAGCATGCTGACAATCCATCTGCTTACTGTTGTAGGTACATTTCGATTAGTAAGCTAGTGCGTTATTTTAGGGAACGTGGTTTTGTCGAAAGCTCCCTCGATATCTATGAATACGCCCAGAGTGGACTCTTTCTTGTCCAATGATCACTCGATCTGACCAACCACATGATGTAGGGCCGTATCGGTGGATTTCCCTGTTGTGTATGCATGTTGATTGGGATGCAGTGGTTTGGTGTTATGTACCTTTCATTTAGCCTCTCTAGTGTTTTTAATAAGAATGATGTAAGGCTAATAGGTCGGTTAGCTTTTGGAATGGAGTAATCCATTCTTCCAGGTTTTGGTATGAAGACAACCTTTACTTCTCTTCACATCTTCGGTATATAATTCAGAGCTAGGGAAGCTCGGACTGTCCATATTTTTGTCGTACTGTCCATATTTTTGTCGGACATAAATAAAAATGATTTTAGAAAATGTTACTGGATCACGTGATGCTTTTTTCCGACAATTTTCAGTTACGAAATCATAAGACTCGAAATTGACATATTTCGGGTGTATGACTAAGCAAACGCCATTTTTTCAAAAAAGTATACTGTTTTTATGATTTGCTTGGTTTTGTCATGGTCAGGATTGATAATGTCAGAAGTCTTCGAAGGAGGTCTGATGTTAGTGTAAGGATTGTACTCTTTGCCATTTGTGTCATGGAAGCTTGTGATTCCAGACTTTTTTGTAATACGGCTTATATGAGCTTCGTAGAGGGATCTCTTAATATCTTTCGAGGATAAGAAGACTACTAGTTCCAACTTGCTGATCAATGAAAATGTTTATGCCTTGTGTGTGCTAACCACGGCTTCGTGCACTAGTACGGTACGCGGCCGATCAAAGCACGTAAGCGATGCTCTATCGTGGGTAAATTTGAAACCGCGCTAGTGATACGTTCTCGTGTGTTGATTTGAAACCGTGTTTCCACAACTACAATGTTTTACATGCAATTTTTAAACATTATGCAAACAATGGAAAGGGTTACAGTCACGCAACTATAAGACTTAAAATTGACATGTATCGGTTGTCGGATTGGGCTAAAACGTCATGTCTGAAAATTGCGTCCTTCTCATTGAAATTAGAAACAAACCGGCTCTTATCACAAACCCTAACAGCTTTAAATGACGTGTTTAAAGGTTGCGTAAGGGATAAAGCGCTGCGCCGCTTTCATATAATGCGCTATAAATATTCGGGTAGACTTGTTTAAAGGAACCTTTAAATAGATTTTAAAAGAGTTTTAATCATAAGGTCAATTTCATTGCTGATGCCAAGATGTCTCAAAATAATTAAGTAAAAACAACTGTAATTTAAAAACATAAATATAAATTTTTACTCGGATTGGAGTGTTAATTCATGTTAAATTTTTTATATTTATCTAAATTTGAAAGAAGCAATACGTAAAATTGCGTAACGACACCAAATTATTTAAGTACCGCTAAACTATCAAACCTAAACTAACGTGTATTTTTTAAAGTACCCGAACTTTTAGGTTATTGGGGCATTACAATTTTTTGATCAATATATCAAGTAAAGCTCCATCAACTGCAGCCACGCAACAATCGATCCTTTTTTCGTCGTGTAAGTTTATTATTTTTCGAATTTTTCTTGTTTTATTTATTTATTATTATTAACTCTGGCAATTTTGTTGCGTATGTTGGCCTTAAGGTACTTGAGGGACTATGGTTTGTTGAAATAACATTTTTTTTAAAGTATCTCTAAAAGAAAAAGTCAAATCACCATACTTCGAAATCAATCGACCAAGGAACATTGCCTTTAATAAAGTCAAATTCTTACGAGTGATGTGTTTCATAAATATACCAATAGCTGTGTACTTGGCAAGTCCACCAATATATTTTGTTTATTATTAAGTAAAGCATCCACACCAAGTGTACAAAATAATTGTACCAGCAAATAAATACGCCAGTAGCCCGTGTAGCTACGATGGATAGCGGTGGTCCTAAAAAAGTAGGTACATCACACACGCGATGCCTTTAACTTGTCCCGATTTTTCCGAGAGACTCCGGGAATGCACCAGTGACAAATAATTGCGCAAGTAAAACATTGAGTATTAGTATTAGCAAATGACAAATATTAGCCAGATATACCAGTCGTGAGAATCCGGCTTAAACCTATTGATAGCATGTTACGCTATCCTGTTAAAATCAAAAATTATCCGTGCCATTTGTTCAGCTTAAATGTTAAAAAAATCGTATATCATTGCCCTAATCGCTTTCTGTCGACTAGTTATAAAATAAAAGGGTTAATCATTATATCCGAGCTTACACCGCACCAAATAGTACCTTTGTCAAATGTAAAGACACTTTTCCTAACCCATTATTGATTGCTTCTTAGTGCCCTACTAACGGTTTTACACAAAGTTAGCCTTACCTGTCATTACCATCAATAGGCTCACCAGCAAAAATGTTTTGCATCTTTGAAGTGATTGAACGTGACTGGGTTAATCAACAAACATTCATTTTTGTGCCATTTACATTGTGTATAAAAAAACAAACCAATCGACCTTCAAAACATTAAAAAAGAACAATAGATGCACACTAAACTACTAAGCATGGTGACCTCAATACGTGGACGTAGACTTGCCTCATGTGTCACAGAACGACTCTCAGTAAATAACTAATCAACTGCTAATTTATTACACGAAAATAATTATTGGTCCAACCGTTTCCAAGAAACAATTGGTATGCTAGCTTGAGAGTCAATCTAGCGTAGCCATAGCTTTATCTCGAGGTTCGTAAGAGTTGCATATTTTATTGCTAATTTATTACTTTCCAATAGTATATCGACCAACTTTCAAAAACTACCCTATGAAAATACGGAAAACGAAAAAAATTATTTAGAATCAAACAACAAGCAAATCCAGTTTTAATTTCTATTTTAGTTGACGATCTAGTCGCGTCGCCTAAAAACCCAAAAACTTAAAACTTTGGTCGGAAAGGTCCGATCAAGCTCATTTTTTTTAAATGTTCATTGAGACCTCAGAGTCAAAAATGTATAAAATCTGGATGCCGCTCGGCCCACTACCGCCCCCCCAAATTTGACCCCAAGGTGGGGGGTTTTTCAAGATGATATATACGTGATAAGACTGCCCTCCCAACCCGGCCAAATGTTCCACTCGGGGGTTTTGAGTCCCCTCCATCCATTTGTTCGGTCAGGTCGCTTTTTCGACCTTCCCAGGGGCGTCTAGAAGGGCCTCCAAGGGTCCAAAATATGAGATATCTACAGAAATGTGCTCGGACTGCAATATTGGGTCAGGGGGATTTCGAAGGGCGGGGTTCTCATTTCTGTCGAAAATTATAGTATATTACTTTACGAGTGGAGTAAATTGCATATTACAGCGAGTGTGTTTGTCCCATGAGCGAGCTTGCGAGCGAGTGGGCTAAAGAAACGAGCTAAATATGCAATTTGTTCCTCGAGTAAAGTACTATGCTTTACCCACGACTTACCAAATGGTTTTGTATAAAACTAAAAATAACAAACATAAAATTAAAATTTTGGCATAAGTTGTCAAAAATATTTGATTTTGCACACAGTTCTGTCTGAGAAATGTCAAATGTTAGTTTAATTTAATGTATACAGTAGGCAACCAACATAAAACTGTAACAAAACTCCTCAATAATTTGACACTTACTGACAGAGATATAGGTTAAAAAATAGGCAATTTACTTATGAGTCGTGGGTAAAGGCTTTTTAACCCATTAGGGCCGTATAAAAAGGGGCCCATGGGGTCTCAAAATTATGATAACGCGGGATTGAATTTCAGTGTACAGAATTGGTACGATCAAGTATTATAAGGCTACCAACCCTTTATTTGAGAAGCTTGCGATTCTGTGAACCATCCAGGGGTGGACAAAAGGGGTGCCGGGGTCCAAAAAATGTGCTTTGATTGGATTCGATACCAACGTGAAAAGTTGATATAATCTGTCCAGCGAATAGTCTCCTTAGCCTTTTTAAGTCCATGTCACTCTCTTCCGGATCCAGGTATGGACGGGAGGCGTTCCAAGGGGGCTCAAATTGACATTTTCGTAAAATTCCCTTATCTCATACAAACTTGATATGTTGAGGGTTTGTTTTGAATCTGAATTTGTGTTGACCGGGTTGGGAGGGCAGTCTTATCACGTATATATCATCTTGAAAAAAAAAACACCTTGGAGTGAATTTGGGGGAGGGGCGAGTGGCATCCAGATTTTATACAACTTTGACTCTGAGGTCTCAATGAACATTTAAAAAAAAAAACGACGGGTTGCACTTCGGGAGTGCCAGCAGAAGTGAAAACTTGATTATTAACGTTGTGCATGTTTGATATTTTGGAATGGTTAGGGAATAATTTTGCACGAATTGCTTTATCAGTATAAAATTACTATCATTTATGTGGTAGAATACAATATTCATTTAGTGCGCTATCGTATATCGTACAGAAACATGACAATAACACTTTAAAAGTATTACAATTATTTTACATTAAAAAGTTTATCTCTCAGAAGCACGAATTGCTTTATCAGTATAAAAGTACTATCATCTATGAATACAATATTTATTTATTGCGCTATCGTATATCGTAAACAAACATGACAATTTATATTACATTAAAAATTTAACACTTTAAAAGTATTACAATTATTTTACATTAAAAAGTTTATCTATAATATGTAAGTACATACATACAAAAAAACAACATCAAACAACTCTGGACGTACGTCACATCTGTCACTAAAAATGTTTTCACATGTGTACCACTACAAAATCTATTTTTAAAAAAATGTGTTCGTTTGATAATAGTCATTAGTTAGCACAAATAAATAAATATAATCTTTAAATACATATAGAACTCATAGTTCATGATTTGTATATATGTAGTTTAAAAAAAACTTACGTAAATGATTCGAATTAATTAAATTTATTGGAGTATTAACCGTGTTTATTGAATACTGGGTATTTTAATAATTTCCTAGGAATTGCCTGCCTTAAAGAAAACTTCACTTGTCATTGCATAGCTGCCAAGTCGTTTAGTGTTTTGATTTTGTCAGTTTGATATTTTGCGTTTTCATTTTCTTTCTAAATCTGTTCTTTTGAGAACAAAAAGTAGTGTTTTCCGTGAGTATCTATATTTTCAATATGCCTAAAACATTAAATAGTCGCTGCAAAGAGCTTATAGCTTCTTTGATTGAATACTTTAAAAAGGAAAGAGATAATAATGGACCACTGTTACCTTTAACAGCCGTTAATAGAGAGGTAATGTATTCAATATATTTTATGTATTCACGTAAAATTTACTTTGCAAATTTTAGCGGGTAGCTGCGGCTTTAAAATTAAGTCAAACTACCGTGAGTTCTATTTCACAGACCACCAAATCCAACGAATTGCTTACATCTCCACCCAAAAAATGAAGCTATAAGAAGAGAGTTGTAAATACTGAACTTTTAAATACCAGTGACATTCGTAATACTATTTATGAAATGTATGAAAGAAGTAAGTACATAAAAATATTGCAAATTATTTATTAAAGTAAACAATTTTTTTTAGAAGAACATATAACTTTGTCTTCTTTGGAGATTAAACTAAAGGATAAACAACTGTTTAATGGAAGCCGCATGTCTCTAGTGAAAGTTCCTAGCAAGTTACAACAGAGCAAAGTATTTATAAATTATGAATTTAAAAACATTTTGATTGGATTGGTAAAGTTATAATTTCTGTATTAAATTAAATATTTTGTTAATATTAAATATTCTTATGCTTATAAAAGTTTGTGTTTTACTAACTTGGTTTAAATAAAAAAATACTTCACCGTCAGCCATTTACTTTTAAAATTTGTAGTTAATTGTTGTGGTTTAAAATTTTAAATGTATATTTCGTGCTTTTATTTTCACTTGGCAACAGTGTTAACTTGGTTGTGTCAAGAAATCTGTGACGTGCGTTTAAAGTTGTTTGATATGAACTTTATGTATCTATATTAATAATTTCGTTAAGCAGTACGATAGACTAGATCGAAACCTAAGCTTAATAATAAAATTATATTAATTAAAAATTAAAACTTATTAAATTTTCATCTAGTAGGGTATATACACACGAACCGCCAGTGTCCGACATCGGTGGCGACCACCGATAGCAATGCATTGTTTTAAATGTACGATTACAGACGAGCCACTCTGCGGACCACACCACTTTTAACTGCTCGACTGCCGCTACGCTAGTGTCCTACCCTCGCTACCGGCCGGGCCACTTTCCTATATTTTATTTTTAGCAGTACGTTGTTTTTAATAAAGGTGTACACACCAACCACTTTTAGTGTCGATATCTTGAAATTGTTTGATCGTTTATTATGGAAAAACATTTTGAATGCAATACTGAGGATTTTGTAACTGCTATTGAAGGAGAACCTTGTATACCCGGTTGATGCGTCCCCGGTGGCAACCACCGGTGTCGGACACAAGTGGCTTCATGTGTAAGGACTCGCCCGACCGGTGGTCGCCACCGGTGTCGGACTCTAGTGGTTCGTGTGTATATACGCGTATATTTATAAAATACTCATTCATTTTCTTTCGCTATTTCTTCGTCACTTTTATCATTAATTTGTTTAATATCCATATTTTAAACACTTAAAAGAACACTTAACACAGATGTTTGAATTTTGAATTATTAGCTGTCACCTGTCACTATTTATAGGTGCGCGTGGCATAGGGATATTCACACATCGATATATCGAATTTATTCGATGTTTTCCATACGATATGTCGGATTAATTCGATGTTTTGAGTTTTGACAAATATTTATTGTATCCGATATATCGATATTTTTATTCATAGTAACATCGAATATTCGCTTTTTTGTCGAATCTATTTAAAACCTATATAATTTTTTCACAACTTGATAATTTCATAATCTATATATATAAAACTCAAAGGTGACTGACTGACTGATTGACTGACTGACATAGTGATCTATCAACGCAGAGCCCAAACCGCTGGACGGATGGTGCTGAAATTTGGCATGCAGGTAGATATTATGCCGTGGGCATCCGCTAAGAAAGGATTTTGATTAATTCCACCCCCAAGGGGATAAAATACGGGATGAAAGTTTGTATGATCTATCAACGCACAGCTCAAACCGCTGGACGGATGGGGCTGAAATTTGGCACGCAGGTAGATGTTATGACGTAGGCACCCGCTAAAAAAGGATTTTGAATAATTCCACCCCCAAAGGGATAAAATTGGAGATGAAATTTTGTATGAAACTTTGTCAATTTTAAACCGATCAGGTTGAGATTTTGCATGAATATACTATTACGTAGGCATCCCCCAAGAAAGGATTTTTGATAAATTACACCCCTAAAGGGATAAAATAGATGATGAAAGTTTGTATGAAAGTTTGTCAATTTTAAACCGATCAGGCTGAGATTTTGCATGCATATAGCTAATGTAACGTAGGCATCCCCTAGGAAAGGATTTTGATTAATTCCACCCCCAAGGAGATAAAATAGGGGATGAAAGTTTGTATGAAACTTTGTCAATTTAAAACCGATTGGGCTGAGATCTTGCATGCATATAGCTACTATGACGTAGGCATTCCTTAGAAGGGATTTTAATAAATATCATCCCTAAGGGGATCCAATAGGCGATGAAAGTTTGTCAATTTTAAACCGATCGGGCTGAGATTTTGCATGCATATAGCTACTATGGCGTAGGCATCCTCGAATAAAGGATTTTGATTAATTCTACCCCTAAGGCGATAAAATAGGGGATGAAAGTTTGTATGAAACTTTGCCAATATCAAACCGATCGGGCTGAGATTTTGCGTGCATATAGCTACTATGACGTAGTCATTGCTTAAGAAAGGATTTTAATAAATTCCACACCTAAGGGATAAAATAGGGGATGAAAGTTTGTATGAAACTTTGTGAATTTCAAACCGATCAGGCTGAGATTTTGATTGCATATAGCAGGCAAGTTTTAATAGTTTTAAAATAATAATAGTCTAATACCACTCGCGCTTTAATGTGCGGGGTGTGTGGAGCGGTAAGGCGGTAGCACGCTGCTGCTGGCCGACATGACACTGTCGATAGACGCGTAGAATCTTGAAAATTCGAAAATATTTTTTTTTTCTATTACGTAGTGGTGTAGTAAGAAATGACTTTTTTAAATTTAACTCCTAAGGATTTAAAATAGGGGTTGAAAATTTGTATGAAATTGGGTGGCAAAAAACTAAAGTTCACGCGGATAAAGTCGCGGGCGGCCGCTAGTTTTATTTATAAAGAAGGTTATTAAGACTAAGGCACTATAAACATAGGTATAATCGAAAGCCATGTTTTGACCAATGTCAACTACAAAACCAGAGATAATAATAGAACAGATGTGTTGATGCATAATATAATAATAATAATAAAATGAGGTTAAGTGGAGTAGCTCTAGCTAGACTTCGCCTCATATAATTTATGTTTGTAAATTTTACAGACTGAATAAAGGTAGTTTATTATTATTATTATAAAGTTGGCAACAAGTTCCGACATCAGTGCACCATGTTTAAAACTATTCACTATACTTCTACACACTTTTTATGCTTAAAGTACCTTTAAAAATTTTATTAAAATAACACTACTAGTACTTACTAAGGCACCATACGGTTATAACTACTTTTCCGCTTTTCGCGCTACCAGCTGGTTTAGTTCCTATTTTCACCACTACAAAATATGATTGCACGTCTCTTTAATTTGTTTATTTGTCATCTTACGTTTTTTCGATCAGGGTCACGTGTCCTGACGCGAATTTAAGATTTTTTACCCATTACACAAAAAATGCTCAACGCGGCTAAAGAAGTTTTCACTTCAAAAATGAGCTCGATCGGACCTTTCCGACCAAAGTTGGAAGTGAAAACCTACTTTGACGCGACTAATCTTTAAATAGAAAAATTATTGCGTCAACCCTTTGCGAGAAACAATGCCGTAGCTGTGTCTAGGTAAAAAAGACTACAGGGTTTGTAAACGTGTCATATTTTATTGCTTTTTTATTGCTCTCGAATGGTACATCAACCAACCATTAAAGAACAAACAACTATTATCGTTAAATACTTGTTGGTAAATTGTTTTAAGTTTGTTTTGTAAATTTATTTATTAAAAGAAAGTGTGTAACAACACATATACCTTTTTAAAATAATCTCTTAATTTTATACTTGAAGAAAAAAAACTACTGGAGCAATTGCAGTTTTTGAGCGAGCATTTTTTGTTCGAATTAAAAAACTCCATTTACATTCCAGGCACCCAATGCAGTACATTCATACATACGTAAAAAGTTTACTACTGTTGTGACCATTTGAATCACCTGCGTTACCATAGACACAACATGGAGTTAGCATATCTCCATCCACCATTTGGTTAAATGAAAAATATAATTAAATATTATAATAACAATTTAAGAGGTGAATATTTAGTAAGGAAAGTTTTAGGACAGACTTGATCTAAAGAACGTTTTCATTTCCAAAACACCTTTTAAATAAATGCAAAATATAAAATGCTACAAACATAGAAATTAAACAAAGAATTAAAATAAACTAAATTTGTTATGTGCATGTATGTGCCTTAAAAAGATTTAAAAGTCCTACTAGGTTACTTGAAGTTGAATGAAAGGATAATAATCCAAATCTTCACTAAGTATATCTGTGTGCCAGTTTTAAGGGCATCAAAAGCAGTTCGCAAATACAAATCACGTCGGATATTATTATGTTTTCAATTTTTTAGAGTTTTTATTGTTGAATCTTTAGCTTCAATTCCCATGAGAAATGTTTTATAAAAAACAAAATCACCTACTATTTGATTTTTTTATAAACTAAATTTAAAGTAGGCAGGCACATTTTTTGAATAACATTTATATTATAAACAGAAAAGGATATTTTTGGATACTATAACATGCGTCAGTCAGTACAAGTCTTTCAGTGAAACGGTCTTAAGCCTTAACATAAGCTCTAATGTTACTATATCCTGTTCCAGAAGGTTCGTCAAGTTTGGAATTGGATGGAAACATGTACGTCGGTGGACTTGGTCCACCCTTCTCTGAAATACCTATTCCTGCGGGACTTTGGACGGCGGTCCTTCAACAAGGATTTGTCGGATGCTTTAAGGATCTTGTTATGAACAATGAGGCGGTAGACGTAGCCAGTTTTGCCAGGGAACAGGATTCCGGTAAGTGTTGGCTTTATATTTTCATGCTATTTGTTTCGTTTCCTTTATTAAACAATTCCGTTTTTGTTCATATGAACAAGTATGGGTTATAATCGGTATATAACAGAGTAATTTTCCAACCTTTTTAATGTTAACTTTACCTTGCAGTACTTAAAATGGTTTTTATGTAGTTGAATAAATATACTTTTTAAATCAAAATAAATCAAAATTTAGTATGACGCCATATTCCATTACTTTTTACGTTTTACTTAACAAAATTTCTTTAATAAACTGTTAACCTAAATTTATCTCAAGTTTTTTCCTACAAAAACATAACTGGTGTAGTTGATGACCACATGTAGAATTTGTATTAAACAATTTAATCGATACTAATGCAGATCATAGTCGATTTTATACCACCTATTAGTTAATACAGCTTGTTTTCTTACTTAAGATGTTTAAACAGTACTAGATTCAAGTGCAAAAATGCTGTTCAGAAGACGCAGTCTTAAAACCATTTTACCATCGCATATGGACAAGACTAGTAGGATCACTATGCGTCCCGCCCCGCCTTTAAAATTATTTTTACCACATTTCGCTCCGGTTTGCCGACGTTTTTTGTGCAGTTTTGTGAGAACTGTTTAGCACTGATGCCAACGATATATCGTTTGTGCTACCTCATCTACCGATTTTTAGATGTTTGTTAACTTTTCATTAAGTTATAATATTTCAATTTTTGTTATTATAGGGGATTATATACCGATTTCTACTAGTTTTGTATCAATATTCATGCAGCTTTTGTGGGAGTGATCCTACTACTCTTGTCTATAGGTAGGTATACGGTGACATTACGTTTTTTATAATTTTCATTAAATACAGGAAGAGCTGTTTACTTGTAAAGGTTACAATTTACAATATTTACAGTAACACTACTAACAAAATCTACGCTGTACTTTCAAGATTCCTAGAAAAAATTAATGTAACCTAGAAACCAGTATTAGAAATTCTATTGTTTTAGCCCTTAATAGCGGTGAAAAAATTCTTTTAGAATAGTCAATATACGAAAACTTTACGAAACCATAAATTAAGTACACAATACTCTCTAATGTTTCTGATTGTCCAAATGTCTGAATGTCCGAATGCCCGAAAATCTAAATGACTCAATGTCTGAATGTTTAAATTTCTGAGTGTATAAATGTCTGTAAGTCTAAATGTCCGAAATCTGAATGTCCAAAAGTCTGAATGTCCTAATGTACGAATGTCCAATAGTCTAAGTATCTGAATGTCCAAATGTTCAAATGTTCGGATATCCGAATATCTGAATGTCCGAATTTCTGAAAGTGCGGATATCTGAATGTTTAAATGTCGGAATTTCTGAAAGTCTGAGTATCTGATTGTGTGAATGTCCAAAAAACTTAGTGACCGAATTACTGAATGTCTAAAAGTTCGAGTGTCTGCTTGTCCAAATGACTGATTTTCTAAATATCCGAATTTCGGAAATAAGGCTTGTGACATGCGACATGTGATATATGTGACATATGACTTATGTGACATGTCAGAAGCGACATGTGACATAAAACTAAATGTCGTGAATGTACGAATGTCTGAAAGTCTAAATGTCTGACTGTTAAAATGTCTGAATATCTAGATGTCTGAATCGATACATGGTTTTACAGATGATGGCAACCAAAACTGTGGTTGAGTGCACAACCGTCCGATCTCTAGATATTCTGTATGCGGACAAAAGATCCACAACGGCTTCATTTAATCATGATTTGAAAATTGTTGACGAGTGGGGAAGAAAGAATATTGTTAATTTTATCGCTTCCAAGACAAAGACATGTTGCCTATCCAACAAGAGGCAAACATACGACTCATCCATCACAATGGATGATCAGACGCTAGAGGCAAGCGACTACATTACGCTGGTTGGTATAACGATCTCCCAGGACTTATTATGGAACGATCATATTGCATCCATAACAATTACAGCAGGACAGAAATTAGGCTTTCTGTTTAGAGCACGGAAGTATTTCTCTTCATCCAACTTAGCTACTCTTTACAAAGCCCAAATACTGCTCAAATGTATGGGGTTCGGCAGCTTCGTCAAGGCTCAGAGTTCTTGATGCAATACAGAGAAGAGCAGTGTCTGACCTCTTCTTGTTTTACCGATACATACACGGATTTTGCTTAGAAGAACTCCGCTCTATAGTGCCTCCACTTACCAGACCAGCCAGAGCAACGCGACGTGCCGACTTCATGCAGCCTTGTACTGTTCAGTGTCAGACATCGAGAACGGATCGATTTAACCGTTCCTTCATCGCCAGGGTCTTCAGATTGTGGAACTCCTTACCTTCCCACGTCTTCCCCACTCGTCCTCACTTGCAGGCCTTTAAATTTTAAATTAATAAATTATCTTTTGTGCACTTTAGATTTGTATTAAAGTTTATACCTACAAGGACATCCTTAACAAAAAAAATGTCTGAATATATGAATTTTCGAATGTTTTACTGATCCAAAAAATAAGACGAAAACTAAAATTACTGCAGATATATAAAAGTCTTGTAAGTAGACATTAAATAGTTGGTAAAAACGTTGGTAAAGTTACAACATGGTTTCTATCTTGGTATAACCATACCAGAATTAAAACCGCACAAATGTCCAAGATAAAAGCAGGCAAAGCTTTTAATTCAAACACAAATGCTATGGATTGGATAATCACTCGTATCAACATCGACAAATCAAAAATGATTCACGCAATGTGTTTATCCACCTGCAGTTCTAGCTCTAAATGTTTCATCTCGTTTTTTAGGTACCTAAGTCAAAAATTCTTGTGTCCGCGACTATTTAGGTATAATCCTACTCCTTAAAATAGGTACGTCGTGGGTTTTGAACGCACAAATGATTCTTGTACCAATCAGTGATTAGTTGAAACAAGGATGGATCCTAGGGTTAGAGTTTCTACAAATTGCAATATTACTGTTCCTAGGACAGTGTTCAAGCTTCGCGGTTTAGGTACTGTCGGAAATAAAAAGTAGGTAACGCTTGAGATCGTAGCAAACAAGAACAAGACAAGCAGTTACTAAATAGAGAAGATATCGTAATGATGTCTTTATTCTTATAAGTAGAAATACGTAAAAATATATTTTTAACTCCGACCTACATAAAAAAAATAAAACGAATTTATATGGAATCTATGGCAAAAAAAAGGTTAACTTAATTTCTTACTGCCAATCTCTTAATACGACCCAGTCTTTAGTATTGCTTTAACAAATGAAATTTTGCGTGATGTTTTAATTTATTGATTGTTACAATGCAATTACTATAAACTGTCAAATTATATACTTTTTTAAATCAATGGTCCTTTGTTTTTCACAAAAAAATCAAATCTCAAATTCAGTTTCTTGCAATTTAATTTTAGATTATTAAGACTTTTCTAGTTGTCTCTTATTTAAAATTTTTAAAGTGTCAAAAAGTTATTTAATTCAGAACAAGAGCTGCGCTCCACTTGTTGATTATTGGTTGGTTTTAATTAATTAACGACCATTTACTGTTAGATAATTCTATAACATATTTTTCATTGATCTTCAATGGCTTATTCGCAGTTTTTTTGGTAAAAGACTTCTTTTTAATAATTCTTTTTACCGCGTTCCCTTACTTAAAAATATGTGCATCAATTTGAGGAAAAAGATGCAATCTTCGCTTTAAAGTACGCAAAAATTATAAATTTTTTGGTCCTCCGTCCAGAAACAATACTATTAATTACTTCAAAATCGTCCGGAAAATGACTTTTTCCGGCCTGGGCCGGCAGAGCAACAAATACATAATGAAAAATACAAATTTTAATTAAATTTATTTAAAAACAGCTTATAATATATTAAACTAATAACTTTTCCTAAGGGTAAGCAGGATTCTAATTTACAATTAATTTCTCTCACAACTTTTATTTTATATTTGACATTTGTGTTAATTTACAACTACTTATCATTCGATTATGAAAATACATATCTCGATTTTATTTTTTATTTTTTGCTCATTGAACTAGTTCATTATCTTTGCTATTTTTATATAAAATTATTATATATTAATATTCATATTTTCAATATAACAATTTTTACTGTGCTGCTTATTAGCACAGTAAGTATTCGTATAGGTATGTATAAAAGTTAAGGATCTTGAAATCGATTATCAAAAAATCATTCCTTATTACTAATTTTTTTTAATCGTGCAATAGATGTCAACAAACACGTAATCTTGTATGTCACAAAGTAAAAAGTTTTTGAACTTTTGATAATATTAAAAATGTGTCGAACCAAAAAATAATGTGTGCTACGCACCTCGGTGCTTGCAAAATTTGTGTCACAAATAACTATTTAGGTCATACAGGACATTTATATTTGTATTGGTACACTTATTTAAGCTATATAATAAAATCTATGCTCGTTGACATTAAACTGATATACAAATCTCAATATTGCTGCTACAATTAGTTTTCTATTTTTTTCACTATTTCGTCGATGCTTAATTGGGTTTGATTAAACAATAATTATAGAATAATAAAAGATCATGCATCTTCTATTAACTTTCAGTGTCTGATACGTTTGTCATAACCCTTGTCTAGAGGATGCATCTTTTATAATTGAAGGAATCGGGTCATCGGGTGTAAACAATGGTATCTGACAAATTGTTCAATTTTTAGTTATTTTATGAAAACAAGGTTAAATAAACAGCCAAATCAAATTCTGTTAAAACTGTTGCTATCATTTAATAGATGCTATTAAAATATCATGGCCACTTCGTGTAAAGAAACAGTAGATAATTTCATGTAAATAAACGTGAGTGGCAGATCACGCTCATTTATTACGGAGTTTTAATGCTCAAAAACAAATGTAAAATAGTACTTATATATCCGAACGTGATTTCTATGACTCTGATCAGTAGTAAAGAAAACATGAATATAAGGTAAAAACACTCACTGAAGATTAAAATATAAAAATTTAATCACCAAAACAAGATACCTCTGTTTGTGATACCCTAAATATTTGTCTTAAGAAAGCTAAACTGGCTAAAAACCTAGAAAAAAACAAAAAACCTAGAAAAAAACAAAAAACCTAGAAAAAAAACAAGAAAACTGCAAATTGAACAAAAGGATCATCATAATAAAGCAGAAGCTAGCCAGGACGCTTTTAAAATGGCAAAAATAGAAGCAACTTAAACTGCTTGGACTTATTATGCTATAATGGCGTGTTTACATGATGCCAGTAACTGGCGCCAGTCTTACTGGCATGCCAGTGCTTGATTAAGACAGCTCTGGACTGGTACGTTTACACGTATCCAGTAGCTGGCGATACTGTTTACATAATGCCAGTACCATGCCAGCGCTGGCATTCCAGTAAGACTGGCGCCAGTCACTGGCACCATGTAAACACGCCTTAATGTTCGTCCTAAAGCAGACATTGCCAACGCCAAAATTGTTTACGGAAGATTTTAGAAAAACCAAATATCTGACTACAACCTTAGCATCCATAGCTTGCATCCTAGTCAAGAATATTTCTACATACGGGACGAATCAACAGCTGCAAGGAGGGCCGATCAGATAAGAAGTTGTTTGTTAGAGCATTTTTCCCAACACAATATAAAGGGTACAAAACTAATTGCCATACCAGATATCTGTGAAGGCCAAAACAAAAAATTGTCCTTAGTAGCTGTTTGGCTTCATTTGTTGACTCAAGGGACTTTCGGAGAAATCGTATACGAATTTCCTCAAGTAGGACAAACAATGCTTCTTTCCGACTTAGAATTCACATATGTTGAGAAAATATGTCAAAGCACACTGTCCTTATATCTATATTCCAGACGAATGGGACAATGTCCTGAGATGTACACAAAAGGAAACACCGTTTATTGTGTATAGAATGATGCAAAATGACTTTTTAAAAATATCTGACATGAGAAGTTTTTTTAAGCAGGTAAAAACATCAGAAGAAATAGGCACTAAAAGCGCCTTAAGAATACCATTTTTTATCAAAAGAAACTGATAAAATTGAGATTTCAATTCACACTCCGATTTTTATTTCTATAAAAAAAAAGAAAAGGCAACTGTTTGTTTAGAAAAAAAGTACAGCTCCAATCGTCTAGATAGGTAGATATTAAGTTCATTAGTTCAAATAATTCTAACCTATCTATACTTTTTACACTATGTATGTTTCCCTGCGTGTATTCTGTTATATTTAGATTATAGACGTTAATTAACTGACGAAAAGAAAACATATTTCTTATATTTCCGATAAAATCTTGATCGCTCATGAAATTCCATTAGTTAGGTCTCTCTTGTTGTTCGTAATTTAAAGCCATTAATCAACTTTAATATATGATCTTCATGAAACATTGCACGTATATGTATGGCGTCGGCTTCGCCGCTGATGTCACTGCTAACATGGTAATAGCTATCCTCGAACGGGTATTAACGGGCTTAACTCATGTAAATTACAAAAAGGTTAATGCGACGCACTTTGATTTGTGACGTTCCGATTAGAATAAAAATATTGTGAACTTGGAAAATTAAAATAATCAACAACTTTAAAAAAATAATAGTACTGTTTCTGAATTATTGCTGATGTTACCCAACCCTCTACAAAATAATAATCTTTTTATTTCTACATTACCAATATTTCAGTATCGTCTACATTTCAAGATTGTTCAGAAACTCTTCCTATTTAATTTTTACTTCATTAAATTTAAAAGTTAAAACAACAAACGAGTTTAATCTGCAAAAGTTCGATGTTGGGTATTCAATACCTAACTTCCACTTGAAAAAGTTGGAAAAGTCAACGATAAAGTTTTTAACTTTTCTGGAAATTATACTCAAACTGATAAATCTTTCGGTTTTCATTTCATTCTCGTTCTGATATTCCAGGAAAAGTTAACGAACAATAAAGTGAATTTGAGAGAAAAACATTTAAGAACAGTCGATTTGTATGAGTAATTATAAATATTTACCATAAATATCAGAAATAAGAAAAAAGTACGTCCAATCGTAAAATAGTGTATTTGTAACAACAGCCTATGAAAAAAGGCTTCGGTCATCAGAAAATAACAAGAAAAAGATTACATGGTTATACATTCTATATAGCAGCAATAAGTCTATCAATCTCCGATAGATAAAAATGGTTCGACATCTATAACGAGAAGAAAAATCAAAGCAAAAATGATGCTAACTAAGCTTTATAAAGCCGCTGGTGCCTATTGGTGATTCATCTAAGATGAAAATGCATCCTTATAGTTGCCGAGTCCTAAAATTTTGCTGTAACTAGTAAAATGACCGAAAATATAATATGCTGGTCAAATAAAACTTATTTATGAGATTAAAAAGCAATTATTCTATTAGTCTCCCATAAATAAAAACCGTTCAAGATCTTGAATGACAAGAAAATGAAAGCAAAAATAAAGCCAACTGAATTTAATGAAGTGATTATTCTAAGAGAAAAATTTACCCCTTCCATTTATCAACCAAAGTAGCCATGAAAAACTTTTAATGGTGGACCTATCAGAAACTTTTGTTTTTTTCTAGTAAAATAACTAGAAATTGCATAACATGTCAAATAAGACTTTAACCAATTGTGCAATGATTATTTTCTGGTCCATGCTAACTACCAAGCGCCTTATAAAGTAGATAGTATCAGATAAAAACTTGGTCAGGATGATGACCTGAAAAGAAAGCATCCAAACCCGAATAGTGTTGACAAGGGTAGTCAACGCATATCCATTAACTGACACCTCCATGTAAAATTTTGAATCAGTAAATGGCAGACCTATCAAGATTAGAGATGCTAAAGCTTTAATGTGGTTATACTCCATTGGACTTAGAAAATTTAGGAACTGTATAAAAAAAAACTGAATCAAAAGAAATGCTGACGAAGGATAGTTAATATCACAAAACAAGAAAATACATAGACATACAAAAAAAAGATTAGTAAGAGAGGAGAAAAGTGTTTAGTATTAATTTTAAATTTTTGATCTGTGTTATAGGATTTAACTTCCTCTTCAGAATTAGATTTTTGATGTTCGGATAAGCGCACTTATACAAAATAGCGGTATTGCGTGATTGTGTGTTGTATAGCCTCTCGTTGTGCAATGCCACGTTGTAAGAGCAAAGAAGAGGATCCATAACATCTTAGAGGATTGGCAAGTGTTTAGAAGAGATCTATTATTAATAATGAGCTATCTGGAATGACATCGAACCGATAAAAATTACTCCAAACATTCAAATTTGCTTTAGATTATTTCAGACCGTGACAGATAAATAAATTTATTTATGCACGACCGGGCGGTAAAGTACAGATTATTACATACATTTAGCGGGCGTAAAGTGCCACTTTACCGCCCGTGGACTACTTTACCGCCCGCCGGGCGATAAAGTGTAAATGGCGGGCGGTAAAGTAATTTTTTTGTCTTAAATATTGAAATACTTGCAATCATCTAAACTGACAATGAGTCTAAATAAAAATGGCCACCACCTATTTTGACTTTGTTGTAAGGGTAACGACAACATAGGTATATAGATTATTGTTTTAAAATATTATCTCTAGCCTCTGTGCATATTACTTTCAATAAAATTATTTATTTTAAATAACGAATGAATACAAATTATTAGGTAAATGGTTATACAGGGTAAGTTGTTAATAATATCGAGGTTCGAGCTATAAATTTCATGCAAGTTGAAATGGCATTTATATTAAATTGATCACAAAAAAAAATATCCTTTATAAGTTTTATTATTAAAACAATCGTTGACATTGACAGTTGACATTTGACAGCTGACAGATAATATTTTACATGTGACAGTAGAGATTTGACATTTCAAATTTGGCATTTGACAGTTGGAACTTGGCCATTGACGTTTGATATTTGACCATTGACAGTTGACATTTGATAGTTGCCATTTGACAGTTGACATTTGACAGTTGACATTTGACAGTTGACATTTGACAGTTGACATTTGACAGTTGACATTTGACAGTTGACATTTGACAGTTGACATTTGACAGTTGACATTTGACAGTTGACATTTGACATTTGACATTTGACATTTGACAGTTGACATTTTACAGTTGACATTGACATTTGACAGTTGACATTTGACAGTTGATATTTCACAGTTGACATTTGACAATTGACAGTTGGCATTTGACAGTTGATATTTGACAGTAGATTTTTGTCAATTGACAGTTGACTTTTTTCAATTGACAGTGCATTTTTTTTATAATTGATTATTAAATCGGTCGTGCATAAAAGTTTGTATGTATTGCGGGCGTAAACAGCGTTTATGGACCTTACGTGTTAATAGCCCTCGCCTGCGGCTCGGGCTCTTATTTACACGTTGCGGTCCATAAACGCCTGTTTTACGCCCTTGATACATAAATAACTATTAACCCATACGTTGGGGCCCACGAATAACGTTTTTAGACCAGTATTTAAGATACTTTTATTAGCCGAAACAACTAAAATCTAAAATTAATTTGTAAAATATTTTTTTACAGAACAGTCTCTAAATTTTTATATTTTAAAATTCCAATGTTAAAAATGGTGTTACCTTTTCTGCTGCAACTTCAAGGTTATTCCAATAATAACAGATAAATTTTTAAACAATTCCTTCACGAGGTCTTATACAACCGATTTACAGTTTTTTTTTTGTATAACAAAGAATTAGATCTAATTTTTAAGTGTATTTTTATCTTTTATAATACAGGGTGATTTAAGTGAAATTTTTACATTAGGTAACCAAACAAGTTTGTGCGGTTTCATCGCACATTGTCATGAATATTGTTTATTGATTGTTTCTTAGCTGCTATCACCTTGGTATAAATTCCTTTTATCTCACACACATAAAAAGTTGCTAAAAATTGTTACATTCGTAGTTTGATAACAACAGCAATTCAGTTTTTTGACTCTATTAGTACTAACTTTGGACAAACTTTGCAGCAGCGGCGCCAGCGCAGACATTATGTAACGCTTTCGGAAACGATGCTGTTAGTGATCATACAGCACAGAACTGATTTTAACAAATGTTTTCGTGAGATCATATTTTTGCCGATAAACTGCGCTCATGGAGACCAAAAATCATGATCAATGAGGATCTTTGACAGGTTGTGGACTCAAATTCCACAACAAAATGTAGAAATGTTCAGGGTGTGTTCTGAAACCATTTATTTACATCTTTATCGGCTTAGATAGACGTGGAAGTTAAACAAATGGGTCTTACATGAATTGACAAATAATAACAAATTAGCAAACATTTCACAAAACTATAATGAACCATAATCATTTATTAACTTGCGAAGAAAAATGTATCTTGTATTCAAATTCTAAGCGTTCGTATGATTGTTTATAGCAACCCATTTGGTACCAAATATGTCTAGGGCTTCGTTGCACTTAAACAAAGTTTTGTTTTGTGTTTAGTGGACAACAACTTAAATTGTCAATTATGTCTTTTGGAAAGACGTCAAACCATGACTACTAACTTGTATAGTGAGCAGCTTCAACGAGTACCAGCAGTACTGAACCATCCAGAAATGGCCTCCTTTGATAAATCGGAAGAAAGTGATATTCCTGCAAGATAACGCCAAGCCTCATACCGCAAGAATGTCCTGAAAAAAAAAGGAATAAACTCGGCTGGAAAACGTTACCAGACCCGCCATATTTTCCTGACATTTTACCAAGTGATTCTGACATTTTTTTGTTTCATGACAAAATTATGAAAACAATTTTTCAATTCTCCAGCAGACTAGTTGTTTCTGCAACTACACATATCTTATTGCAGCAAACTTACTTATATTTTTCTTACTATACTTGTAGTTTTATCAATAAATCGAATAATGACATGTTTAAATAGAAATTATTGTTTACTTATATTTTACCGGTGCTTTCTGTTGTCCGCATTTCCTAAAGTCCAGATAACAAATCCATGAATGCTGGCATTTCTGTTTTTGACACCTCAGTCGTGGTTTACATCGAGGAGTAAGAGATATGATTTTTACCTTTATTGTAATTTCCATTCTATTTTCGTAAGAAATAAGACATTTTTACCAGACGACTTCTATAAATGTTTGAGTGGTCATAAAACGTTTAAAAATTTTAAAATTTTTTATATAGGTACTAGTAAAACTTCCCAAGTCTGTAATAATGGTGATTTTTAAGGGTTGCAGCTTTTTAATAATTTGATAATCTGTATATAAGTATATATATAGGTACAACAGAACCCAAAACAATGTTTTTTTTATTTTTTCTGTTGGTTTGTATGTCTGTATATTTTTTAATGCTTATTTTAGTAACGACTTAACCGATTTTTTGTAATGGGCTTCACTTAGCACTTAGTGTTTTTTTTTTATTTAAATTGGTTCATAAATAAAAAAGTTATGTCAATTTATGTCAATCACGCAATATAAACCAAGTAGATCTCATATATAGATCAACAATCATAATAAATAGGGTTCAGCTTCGGTGGAAGCATGTCAGTTGAACGCGACGCGTAGAAAGTGCGAGGGTATGGCACAAAATGGCTGAAACTTATCCAATATACGTATAGTTTAATAACTTGGTGGTCCTTTTTTAATAAATTTAACTGAACCTTATATTTCAGAGAGGTTTAACAAAAAATGAAACCAAGTTTTTTGACGTAATAACTTGTATTCGGGCGAGGATAACTGATCACACTAAAAAGTCGAATGTTTTACTGTAACACTGCTCACGGCACTCACGGCTAATTTTTGACCTACAGATCCTAAACTAAGTAATTCTTACCGATATAGATACGGTAACAATGTTGAAATTATGCTTTATACAAAAAGATCGGATAGATCTTTACATTAGTGACTGGACTATATATGTTTCTTTCACTTCTTTTTTTTTATAACTTTTATCATTTTTTTCTTACAGTTTATTAAACGTATTGTAGTTGCAACAAAAAAGGACATATTTAAATAGAAATTCATATAATGATTGTAACTAAATCGATAAAAGGTTATTGTGCCACAAAAGTAACTTATACAGTTTTGGGGTAAATAAAAAGAGCTGACTGCCCATACCCAACCTTTTTTTTTGTAAAATCAAGTGATCCAATTTCAGATAACTCGCATAAAATATTGTTTTATGGTACTCAAAAAGGGTAAGATTTTATAACTTTGCATGGTCTAATGAATGTACGAACGTTAACTTGCAAATTTACTCGCGTGTCGGTTGTCATTTATATTCGTTAAAGAAAACATAATGGATCTGGCATTCCATAGAACGGTGATTTTCGGGGTTTATTTTTAATGTTTCAATCGATATTATCCTATTATGTTAAAATACTTAATTTAAATAAAGTCAGGTAACAAATATTTTTTGTAAAAAGAATTGACCTAAATATGGAATTAACAAAATTTTTAATCAAAACGAGAAAAAAACGAGAAAATTTTGATTCAATTTAAAAACCAAAATATTAGCATTCGACGAGGGCTGACAGAAATTAAAACTTGAATTGGATTATTTTTCACGCTTAAAAAAACTTTTTTTTAATTTAAGAATATAATCTTATAAATATTCTTTAAATCAATCTTTTTTTTTCGATTTTTTATCTTTTTTATAGTTTTTTTTTTTTTTTTGTTTTTTTTTCTTATTTTTTTAGAATAGGTATATCTCAGTTTTTCGTTTTTGCCAGGTTTTCGTTTTTCAGACATTTTTGGTTTTCTTTAATTTTTTTTTTATTCTTTGATATTTTCTGTAATTATTTTTAATTTTGTCGCTTTTTTATTTTTTACTTCTCTTTTTTTTATAATAATTAGTTATCTCATGTTTTATTATTTTTTAATATTTACAGTTGTTCTCATTTCTTAAAGATTTTTAAAGTGAAACTTTTATTAGATCGTTTTAAGTGCATGTTGCATGTCGGTCGAACGCCGAGTAGGTATAAAGTAGGCGGCGCTTATAGTTTAATACAAAAATGTACGGGGGTGAGCACAACTGCTAATGAAAACAATCTTACTATTCGTATTAATACGAACTTCGACTGCGTAAGTATCTACGACATGTAACGTTTTAAAAATATTACAGTCGTAAATAATAATTTTTGAAACTGAAAATATGGAACTTGAGCAATAAATTATTTAACATATATTAAATATTTTTTTTTTAAATTAATCAAAACACTTTCATTTTTAAACAAATAAACTTTGTAATTATCCTACCCTTGTTATAATATATTCATTTCATTCTTTTGTCGATTTACTGAAGTTTTCACTTCTATCGTGTGTGAATCGCACACACACCTTTTGATTTTGATTTTGATTTCGATTTTGATTTTGATTTTGATTTTGATTTCGATTTCGATTTCGATTTCGATTTTGATTTCGATTTCGATTTCGATTTATTTCGATTTCGATTTCGATTTCGATTTCGATTTCGATTTCGATTTCGATTTCGATTTCGATTTCGATTTCGATTTCGATTTCGATTTCGATTTCGATTTCGATTTCGATTTCGATTTCGATTTCGATTTCGATTTTGATTTTTATACCCTTAATGGAATATGATTCGAAAAATTTTTAGTTAGATGTCTATAGGGTAAAAAAAGTTTCACTTTTACCGTGGTTTCATAAAACCACACAATGCTTTTTTTGTATTGGACATTTTTTTAAAGTTTTTTTCAATTCTTTTCTATTTTTTTCTGTTTTATCTTTTTTTCTTATTTTGTTTTATTTTTTCCTTTTTTTCTCATTTTTTCGCATTTTTCGTTTTTTTATTCTTTGATATTTTCTGTAATTATTTTTAATTTTGTCGCTTTTTTATTTTTTTTTCTCTTTTTTTATAATTAGTTATCTCATGTTTTATTATTTTTTAATATTCACAGTTGTTCTCATTTCTTAAAGGTTTTTTGTATTGGACATTTTTTTTAAGTTTTTTTCAATTTTTTTCTTATTTTTTTCTGTTTTATCTTTTTTTCTAATTTTGTTTTATTTTTAATGTTTGCTTATTTTTTCCTTTTTTTTTCTCATTTTTTCGCATTTTTCGTTTTTTTTTATTCTTTGATATTTTCTGTAATTATTTTTAATTTTGTCGCTTTTTTATTTTTTACTTCTCTTTTTTTATAATTAGTTATCTCATGTTTTATTATTTTTTAATATTTACAGTTAGTTGTTCTCATTTCTTAAAGGTTTTTTGTATTGGACATTTTTTTTAAGTTTTTTTCAATTTTTTTCTATTTTTTTCTGTTTTATCTCTTTGTCTAATTTTGTTTTATTTTTAATGTTTGCTTATTTTTTCCATTTTTTTCTAATTTTTTCGCTTTTTTCGTTTTTTTTTATTCTTTGATATTTTCTGTAATTATTTTTAATTTTGTCGCTTTTTTATTTTTTACTTCTTTTTTTTATAATTAGTTATCTCATGTTTTATTATTTTTTAATATTTGCAGTTGTTCTCATTTCTTAAAGGTTTTTTGTATTGGACATTTTTTTTAAGTTTTTTTCAATTTTTTTTCTATTTTTTTCTGTTTTATCTTTTTTTCTTATTTTGTTTTATTTTTAATGTTTGCTTATTTTTTCCTTTTTTTTTCTCATTTATTCGCTTTTTTCGTTTTTTTTTAATCTTTGATATTTTAGAATAGAATAGAATAGAATAGAATGTTTATTGACGGAAAGCTCCATTACAAAATATTAAATTACAAAAATATATATACATATACAAAATAATAAGACTACAAGATACATAATAAATAATTAAAGATAAATACAAAATACAGAATAAATACATGCATTACAAGGTATAAGTAGTTAAATCAGTCTATGTAGAAGAGTTTGAAATTGAGGTAATGAAAATTTATACAGATCAATTCCTTTTTTGTTTATAAATTGTGCAGATCTTATTAAAGAATTGTTGCTAAGGTAATTATTCTTGAATACTGAAATAAAATATAACTGATTGTCTCTAAGGACTCTTTGGGGGACATTTATTTTAATCTTTTCTAGGATATTTGGACAGTCTAATACCCCGTTTACAATTTTATAAAATAAAATCAAGTCATAATACAATCTTCGAGATTATTTTTAATTTTGTCTTTTTTATTTTTTACTTCTCTTTTTTTATAATTAGTTATCTCATGTTTTATTATTTTTTAATATTTACAGTTAGTTGTTCTCATTTCTTAAATGTTTTTTGTATTAGACATTTTTTTAAAGTTTTTTTCTATTTTTTTCTGTTTTATCCTTTTTTCTTATTTTGTTTTATTTTTAATGTTTGCTTATTTTTTCCTTTTTTTCCCATTTTTTCGCTTTTTTCGTTTTTTTTTTATTCTTTGATATTTTCTGTAATTATTTTTAATTTTGTCGGTTTTTTATTTTTTACTTCTCTTTTTTTATAATTAGTTATCTCATGTTTTATTATTTTTTAATATTTACAGTTGTTCTCATTTCTTAATGGTTTTTTGTATTGAACATTTTTTTTAAGTTTTTTTCAATTATTTTCTATTTTTTTCTGTTTTATCTTTTTTTCTAATTTTGTTTTATTTTTAATGTTTGCTTATTTTTTCCTTTTTTTTTTCTCATTTTTTCGCTTTTTTCGTTTTTTTTTATTCTTTGATATTTTCTGTAATTATTTTTAATTTTGTCGCTTTTTTATTTTTTACTTCTCTTTTTTTATAATTAGTTATCTCATGTTTTATTATTTTTTAATATTTACAGTTAGTTGTTCTCATTTCTTAAAGGTTTTTTGTATTGGACATTTTTTTTAAGATTTTTTCAATTTTTTTCTATTTTTTTCTGTTTTATCTTTTTGTCTAATTTTGTTTTATTTTTAATGTTTGCTAATTTTTTCCATTTTTTTCTAATTTTTTCGCTTTTTTCGTTTTTTTTTTATTCTTTGATATTTTCTGTAATTATTTTTAATTTTGTCGCTTTTTAATTTTTTACTTCTTTTTTTTATAATTAGTTATCTCATGTTTTATTATTTTTTAATATTTACAGTTGTTCTCATTTCTTAAAGGTTTTTTTGTATTGGACATTTTTTTTAAGTTTTTTTCAATTTTTTTCTATTTTTTTCTGTTTTATCTTTTTTTCTTATTTTGTTTTATTTTTAATGTTTGCTTATTTTTTCCTTTTTTTTTTCTCATTTTTTCGCTTTTTTCGTTTTTTTTTATTCTTTGATATTTTCTGTAATTATTTTTAATTTTTTTGCTTTTTTATTTTTTACTTCTCTTTTTTATAATTAGTTATCTCATGTTTTATTATTTTTTAATATTTACAGTTAGTTGTTCTCATTTCTTAAAGGTTTTTTGCATTAGACATTTTTTTTAAGTTTTTCAATTTTTTTCTATTTTTTTCTGTTTTATCTTTTTTTATAATTTTGTTTTATTTTTAATGTTTGCTTATTTTTTCCTTTTTTTTCCCATTTTTTCGCTTTTTTCGTTTTTTTTTATTCTTTGATATTTTCTGTAATTATTTTTAATTTTGTCGCTTTTTTATTTTTTACTTCTCTTTTTTTATAATTAGTTATCTCATGTTTTATTATTTTTTAATATTTACAGTTAGTTGTTCTCATTTCTTAAAGGTTTTTTGTATTGGACATTTTTTTTAAGATTTTTTCAATTTTTTTCTATTTTTTTCTGTTTTATCTTTTTGTCTAATTTTGTTTCATTTTTAATGTTTGCTAATTTTTTCCATTTTTTTCTAATTTTTTCGCTTTTTTCGTTTTTTTTTTATTCTTTGATATTTTCTGTAATTATTTTTAATTTTGTCGCTTTTTTATTTTTTACTTCTTTTTTTTATAATTAGTTATCTCATGTTTTATTATTTTTTAATATTTACAGTTAGTTGTTCTCATTTCTTAAAGGTTTTTTGTATTAGACATTTTTTTTAAGTTTTTTTTCAATTTTTTTCTATTTTTTTCTGGTTTTTCTTTTTTTCTAATTTTGTTTTATTTTTAATGTTTGCTTATTTTTTCCTTTTTTTTTTTTCTCATTTTTTCGCTTTTTTCGTTTTTTTTATTCTTTGATATTTTCTGTAATTATTTTTAATTTTGTTGCTTTTTTATTTTTTACTTTTCTTTTTTTATAATTAGTTATCTCATGTTTTATTATTTTTTAATATTTACAGTTAGTTGTTCTCATTTCTTAAAGGTTTTTTGTATTGGACATTTTTTTTTTAATTTTTCAATTTTTTTCTATTTTTTTCTGTTTTATCTTTTTTTATAATTTTGTTTTATTTTTAATGTTTGCTTATTTTTTCCTTTTTTTCCCATTTTTTCGCTTTTTTCGTTTTTTTTTATTCTTTGATATTTTCTGTAATTATTTTTAATTTTGTCGCTTTTTTATTTTTTACTTCTCTTTTTTTATAATTATTAGTTATCTCATGTTTTATTATTTTTTAATATTTACAGTTAGTTGTTCTCATTTTTTAAAGGTTTTTTGTATTGGACATTTTTTTTAAGATTTTTTCAATTTTTTTCTATTTTTTTCTGTTTTATCTTTTTGTCTAATTTTGTTTTATTTTTAATGTTTGCTAATTTTTTCCATTTTTTTCTAATTTTTTCGCTTTTTTCGTTTTTTTTTTTTATTCTTTGATATTTTCTGTAATTATTTTTAATTTTGTCGCTTTTTTATTTTTTACTTCTTTTTTTTATAATTAGTTATCTCATGTTTTATTATTTTTTAATATTTACAGTTGTTCTCATTTCTTAAAGGTTTTCTTGTATTGGACATTTTTTTAAGTTTTTTTCAATTTTTTTCTATTTTTTTCTGTTTTATCTTTTTTTCTTATTTTGTTTTATTTTTAATGTTTGCTTATTTTTTCCTTTTTTTTTCTCATTTTTTCGCTTTTTTCGTTTTTTTTTATTCTTTGATATTTTCTGTAATTATTTTTAATTTTGTCGCTTTTTTATTTTTTACTTCTGTTTTTTTTAATTAGTTATCTCATGTTTTATTATTTTTTAATATTTACAGTTAGTTGTTCTCATTTCTTAAAGGTTTTTTGTATTGGACATTTTTTTTAAGTTTTTTTTCAATTTTCTTCTATTTTTTTCTGTTTTATCTTTTTTTCTTATTTTGATTTATTTTTAATGTTTGCTTATTTTTTCCTTTTTTTTTCTCATTTTTTCGCTTTTTTCGTTTTTTTTTATTCTTTGATATTTTCTGTAATTATTTTTAATTTTTTTGCTTTTTTATTTTTTACTTCTGTTTTTTTATAATTAGTTATCTCATGTTTTATTATTTTTTAATATTTACAGTTAGTTGTTCTCATTTCTTAAAGGTTTTTTGTATTGGACATTTTTTTAAGTTTTTTCTATTTTTTTCTGTTTTATCTTTTTTTATAATTTTGTTTTATTTTTAATGTTTGCTTATTTTTTCCTTTTTTCCCATTTTTTCGCTTTTTTCGTTTTTTTTTATTCTTTGATATTTTCTGTAATTATTTTTAATTTTATCGCTTTTTTATTTTTTACTTCTCTTTTTTTATAATTAGTTAGGTATCTCATGTTTTATTATTTTTTAATATTTACAGTTAGTTGTTCTCATTTCTTAAAGGTTTTTTTGTATGGACATTTTTTTTAAGTTTTTTTCAATTTTTTTCTATTTTTTTCTGTTTTATCTTTTTTTCTAATTTTGTTTTATTTTTAATGTTTGCTTATTTTTTCCTTTTTTTTCTCATTTTTTCACTTTTTTCGTTTTTTTTTTCTTTGATATTTTCTGTAATTATTTTTAATTTTGTCATTTTTTTATTTTTTACTTCTCTTTTTCTTTTCTAATTAGTTATCTCATGTTTTATTATTTTTTAATATTTACAGTTGTTCTCATTTCTTAAAGTTTTTTTGTATTGGACATTTTTTTAATTTTTTTTGTATTTTCGTTTTTTTCTCTTTTTTCGTTTTCCCCTCTTTTTTACATATTTTTCGCTTTTTTCTTGTTTTTTGGTAGTTTTCATTGGTTTTGTTTTTGATTATTTCGCGTTTTTTTATCTTTTACCTCTTGTTTAATTTTTTAAATAGTTATCATGTTTTTATAAATTTTCTATTTTTTTCGATGATTTATCGTTTATTTATTTATACAGTTGTGTCTATTTTTTATATAAATTTTTGCATATTTTCTCGATTTGTTATCATTTTTTTTCTCTTTCTGTTTTTATATATTTTTTTAAATTCTATAATTTTTTTTCCGTTTTTTTTTTTTTTTTTATTTTGTATTTCGCATCAACCCGACAGGTCATTAGCGAGAGGCATAGTTTGACATATTAAATATCTTAAATTAGGTTAACAATGTTAATGTCCTTTAAATAATATATAATGTTTTTATAAGAACAGCTTGGTCCTAGAGCTTGCTTTAAAGTTGTAGGAATGCAATGTTTGCTCCTTTGTACTTTAAATTTGGGACAATTAATCATAAAATGTTCCACCGTTTGTTTCACTTTACACCTGTCACAAATTGGTTCGCGGTCTTTACTAAGTAAGTAGGAATGTGTAAAGATTGTATGTCCGAGTCTGAGCCGAGTCACTATCACTTGAGTTCTGCGATCTGTTGGAAGGTCTATCCATGGTTTCACTGATGTTTTGGTTGCCTTAAGATAGGAGGTATGAGAGTTCCAGCGCTCATTCCAAGAAGATTGCATAATCGACTTTATGTGATTTTTTGCGTCACTTATGACAATGTCAGTTACTCCTATAGGGTTCGTATCATTTATTGCATCACGAGCACATTTGTCTGCTTCTTCGTTACCAGAAATTCCAATATGGGACGGAACCCAAATAAAAATAATTTCCTTATTTTGTTGTTGGCTTTCTAGTAGTGCTTTCTTTATTTTAGAGGCTACTGTGTTAGTTGGGTATATGTGGCTTATGGTTTGAAGTGAGCTAAGGGAGTCTGTTAATATGATCGCTTTTCCTATTTCGGCATCATTTATTTCAGTGATGGCACAGTATAACGCGTAAAGCTCGGCTGTATATACACTATATTTTGATGTTAGTTTAAATTTTTTCTGTATATTTGGGCATACAATGGCTGCTCCTACTCCTTCTTCTGATTTTGATGCATCCGTGTAAATTCTGGTAAAATCACTATATCCACTTAAAATGTTGTTTAGATTATTTAAAATAATTTGGTGGTTTGTTGTATATTTATTAAACTGATTTAATGATGTAATAATTTTGGGTGTTCTTACTGTCCATGGTGGGGGGTATTCAAAGGTCACAGGTGGGGAGTTTGGTAAGGATGTGTTTAGAGCTATTAAATCTGATCGTACTCTGTTGTAGAATGGTTTTGAAATTCTCTTTTTATTTTCGTACAATGTTAGCATTTTTTCATTGTGGGTTATCTTATAAGTTTTATTATTGGGATCAGTGTTGCATTTTAAAGCGTAAGTCAGTCTAAGATACCTTCTTCGATCTTCCAGAGATGGTTCTCCTGATTCACAGTATAAACTCTCCACTGGTGTTGTTCTATACGCACCTAGAATGAGTCGTAGTGCTGTATTATGAATTAAGTCTAACGTTTTTAACAAGGATTGATTTGCTGATGAAAATGCTGCTGCTCCATAATCTAATTTTGATCTTATTAGTGATCTGTAAATGGTCAGTAGTGTTGCACGGTCAGAACCCCAATGTTTGTTGGCCAGGACTTTTAGTACATTTAGCTTTATACTGCATTCTTTCTTTAGAGTGTTAATGTGGTCCTTCCAGGTTAATTTTTGGTCAAATATCATTCCTAGAAACTTAATTTTGTTTTCTCTCTGAAGATGTTGGTTGTGAAGTATTAGTTGTGGTGTGTGTATGCAGTTTTCTTTTGTAAAAAGAATATATTTCTTTGTTATCACTCTTCTCCTTTATTAAAAGTGTGCCGTTTATAATTCAGAAAACTATAAAACGGTTAAACTTGAAATTTTGTAACGCTTTACGGTTTTTTTTTTAAATATAATTTACATATTTTTAATTTATAGAATATCCTTACAGAGATTGGTGTTCTATACGATAAGTTCTCATTTTTTTTTGGAATAACTAGTCTTAGTCATCTATTTCTTTCTTCAAAGTTTCATATTTAAACTTTAAATTATTAAATAGAGCAAACCTATCTTTTTTTATCCAACTGGTCTAAAAGATTGTAATAATATTGAAAACTATTTTTTTAACCATTTTTATGATAATCATTTTACAAAACCCCTTTTGCATTTCATAACCTTCTTTGCCGATCAGTCTTACTTTAACTGTTTTGGAGCTGAAGAACCAGTTTAGGATCATATGGTAGATCCATATAATATTTATATTCGAAATGTAAAACTTTCCATCTAAATCCCTGAAGATGACATCAAATAGGTTCGAAACGTAAAATTTTCCATCTAAATCCCTGAAGATGAACTCAAATAGGTTCGAAACGTAAAACTTTCCATCTAAATCCCTGAAGATGACATCAAATAAGTTCGAAACGTAAAACTTTTCATCTAAATCATTAAAGATGAACTCAAATATGTTCGAAACGTAAAACTTTTTCATCTAAATCCCTGAAGATGAACTCAAATAGGTTCGAAACGTAAAACTTTCCATCTAAATCCCTGAAGATGATATCACATAGGTTCGAAACGTAAAACTTTCCATCTAAATCCCTGAAATATTATAATAAGGAACATAAACGCACCAATTTAGTTTTATTCTGCTTCAAACACTTTAAATTATGTTGATAAAATTGTTTTTGATTTAGTTTTTGTTGCATTGTTAACGAATGCGGCAGCTTTTTCATATGTAATCCTTAGCATAAAAAATAAAGTACTCGTTCATCCGAGATGCCTATGGCATCAGCAATTTTACGCTTAGTCAAACTTGGATCTTTACAAACAATACCATAGACTTTTCCAATGATTTCTAGTGTTGTTGCACTTTTTGGACGTCCACTACGTGGTTCATATTCGATGCTTGTATGACTATGACTGAATTTAAAACCCCTCGATATACATTAGAAAATAAAGGAGCAGATTCCTTTAACACTTTCATTTTTGTATGTTTTTTTGCTGATAAACCTTTTATCACTGCATAATATCTGGTTTTGTCCATTGTAACAAAATAAACCGACACATCAACTCAAATTGGCTTCGAAACAAAGAATGAATTGACAAATCAAAATAGAATTGTTTGTGTATTTAAATGGAAGATGAAATATTAAAATAGCGTATAAATTTCGATTCCTCGACTAGTTAATGGGTGTCGCTTTCAAAACTTTTCAACTAACACTGCAATTATGATAATATTACTATAGATGGTTAGGTACCTACAACATCAAAACAGCTTTATACATATATTGTACCCAAGAGGTTTAATTTGTTTGGTAGCAATTACAATTATACCATTCATCAAATTTCTCCGTTTGCAGCTCGGTATTTAAATGGAACCTAAATATCACACATTCAGTGAAGAAGTATGTTTGAAAAGCTGTTTTTTTCTGTTTCTGTCTTATAATAAAGTTTATTTTTTTCATTAACCCAAGCACTGAAACCTATACAGAAGTTATATGTGTTTCTTTCCAATAGCAACGTTTATACAATCATTAGACTGTTGTTGTATATACACATTACACAATAACACATCACAGACAAAGCATAGTGAGAAATATTGTCTATAGAAGTTTTTGAATCAGTTAAAAAGTTTAAACCAAATTTATGTATGGGCATTGTGTTTTATTGTATCTCACTTCTTGCTTTTTTTATAGTTGATAAATTTTATTGTTATAGCTCTTATTTCCAATCATTTTTTTTAGGTTCGATCAGAACATTGTGCCATACGCAACCTCAGCAATGTCCATCTCAACCTTGTCTAAACGGCGGTACTTGTACTGAAGGATGGAATAGGTTTATATGTGACTGCACCAATACTTTGTTCAGTGGACCTACTTGTGGAAAAGAAGCTCCTACGTTAAGTTTTAATGGTACTCAGCACATGGAAGTAACGATGGATACCGAACAAGTAACACAAACGGAAGATATTGTTTTGAGGTTTAGGTATGTAAAAAGAGTTATAAGACATGTTGGGTTTACAGGTACTTAATTAATACATTAAAAATTGATGTAGAACACTAAGACATCTGAAATAGCAAAAAAATCAATAATCTAGACACGTAGAATGTTAGAAAGATAACAATTCTAATAAAACCTGAAATATTTTATTTTCAACTTTCCCTATTTTAGTAATTTTTATGCATTAGTTTGATCCTAATAAGTTACATTGTGCTGATCCTCTTAGAGAGAGGTAAAATCTCGTAGAATTTAAAAAAAGAGATATTTCAGGTGCGGAACGGAGCCATAATTTCGGATTTGGACACTTTCGGAAGCGATTTTTATTATTCGGTCGTTTTACTCGACAGCTTTGACTTCAAATTGGCCGGAGCAGAATATATTTAGGTCAGGCAGATATATTCCAGTGGTGGATTTTATTTATTAAAACTTTTTCTTTTGCTTGGAATAGAACAAGCCATAAAAACTATTGGCTTGTATTTGCGATAAGAATTTTTATTTCGAACAAAAATCGACAAAATCAAAGAAATTTGTTCGCTGACATAAATTAAAGTTTAGAAATCGTCTCGACCAGAGTACCATGGTACTCTGGTCCATGCATGGACTAATGATGGCATTTATATTATCCATACATTTCGGCCTTTCAGATTTTTACCTTGATTGCTCAGTGAATATAAAAAACAATGAGAATTATTTTTAATTATTTCGGTCAGATTCCAATTATAGAAAGATTACTCGCGAATCGAAAGTTCGTCTGTAACAGTTCTGTTGGTTTTTTAGCATCTAGTTGTTTCCAAATTGAAAACATTTTATTTTTTATGTATATATACTAAAGTGAACTAAACATATCCATCATCAGCTGCTTTCAGGTGTGCATGCGAATCAAGGCATGTCCAGTCATGGATGTTTTTCAGCCACGAACATTGGATTCGGCCAGGTCCACTGCAACCCTCTATTTTTCCTTCCATGATGAGTTTTTGGAACTCATATCTTTGATGCCGCGATATGTGTTCTAAATATTCGGTCTTTCTCATCTTAATTGCTGATTGCAACACTCTGTCTTTTCCCATTCTTCGTAGAACTTCTTTATTCCTGACGTGATCTACCCAGCATATTTTAAGCCTACTACTCAAGGCGATTTATTGTACCCACTTTCAGTGTTTAAACCTTAACTCCTTAAAACAAAACTAGATACACATAGCAGTTGACGAATCTGAGTCTTGTTGTTATTGTAAGCCTACGATGGCCTAGCAATTTCCTCATCTTAAAGAAAGTTGCTCTTGTCATCTCTATTCCGGTTATTATTTCTTCGTCTAGGTCTGAATTATAAGTTATCCAATAGCCCAAGTATTTGAATCTAGATACTTGTTCAATTAGTTTCCCGTAAATAATTTTGTTTATTTGTACATTTGTGTTTCGGCTTATGACCATAACCTTAGTCTTCGCAGCATTTATATTTAGGTCATGCTCGTCGCCTTCTAAAACTAGCCTGTTTAATAGTATTTGTAGGTCCACTGCAATGTCAAATAATATTGCTATGTCATTAGCGTATTTTATATTGCAGAGAGGTTTCGCATTAATTTTTATGCCTTTATGATTCTGAGTAAACATTGAATAAATGGGCGATAAAAGTTTGTATGTCGTTACCATCCAATCCCCTTGCATCCAAACTTGTTCATTAATTCAGAATGTTTAACACAATTAAAAGCTTTTGCGTATTCTATAAAGCAAATATATACTTCCTTACGTTGATCACTGCATTTTTGCAGGAGTACCGATAAGCTGAAGAGCGCTTCTCGAGTTCCAAAGCCTTAAGCTAATCATCGTTAATAAAAAAGAAATTATTTGTCAAATCTACAACTAAAACATTCAATATAAGTCACTTTTTTGTGTCTTTGACATAAAGGAGAACGAAAAAATGTTACATTCGGCAAAACTCAAACCTTTAGGAGAAATAAATGAATTAAGAGGATGAAAACGGCGAATAATGTATCCGTGCCTGAAGTAGTTAGAATCATTAACGCTTCTAGGTAAAGTTGCAGGTTATAGTTCTTTCGAATGAGATATTTTTTTATTTTTTCTTAATGACATTTTGCTGTTTGTATAATTTCAGGTGTACATGTGAACAACGTTGTTTTAGAATATATAATCCTTTACAGAGATGAAGCCCATTGCTGTGGTTGCTTTATTGTATACTAGTTGTACTCGCAACGTCGCTCGCGTGGCGTGTGATTGTTGTATAAAAATTTCTTACCCCACCCCATTTAAGGAATGGAAGAGAAATTTTTATTCACCAGATGTTAAGTTGAAAGAAGATAAATACATCTGTGAAAACCGCATTCGAATCGGATCAGTAGTTTTCATGTGATGCGCGCACAAACAGACAGACAGACAAAAAAATCTAACCACATTTTTGGGTTCTTTTCGATGTACCCGCGACGTCGTTCGCGTGGCGTGTTGATTGTACCATGGTACTCTGGTCCATGCATGGACTAATGATGGCATTTATATTATCCATACATTTCGGCCTTTCAGATTTTTACCTTGATTGCTCAGTGAATATAAAAAACAATGAGAATTATTTTTAATTATTTCGGTCAGATTCCAATTATAGAAAGATTACTCGCGAATCGAAAGTTCGTCTGTAACAGTTCTGTTGGTTTTTTAGCATCTAGTTGTTTCCAAATTGAAAACATTTTATTTTTTATGTATATATACTAAAGTGAACTAAACATATCCATCATCAGCTGCTTTCAGGTGTGCATGCGAATCAAGGCATGTCCAGTCATGGATGTTTTTCAGCCACGAACATTGGATTCGGCCAGGTCCACTGCAACCCTCTATTTTTCCTTCCATGATGAGTTTTTGGAACTCATATCTTTGATGCCGCGATATGTGTACTAAATATTCGGTCTTTCTCATCTTAATTGCTGATTGCAACACTCTGTCTTTTCCCATTCTTCGTAGAACTTCTTTATTCCTGACGTGATCTACCCAGCATATTTTAAGCCTACTACTCAAGGCGATTTATTGTACCCACTTTCAGTGTTTAAACCTTAACTCCTTAAAACAAAACTAGATACACATAGCAGTTGACGAATCTGAGTCTTGTTGTTATTGTAAGCCTACGATGGCCTAGCAATTTCCTCATCTTAAAGAAAGTTGCTCTTGTCATCTCTATTCCGGTTATTATTTCTTCGTCTAGGTCTGAATTATAAGTTATCTAATAGCCCAAGTATTTGAATCTAGATACTTGTTCAGTTAGTTTCCCGTAAATAATTTTGTTTATTTGTACATTTGTGTTTCGGCTTATGACCATAACCTTAGTCTTCGCAGCATTTATATTTAGGTCATGCTCGTCGCCTTCTAAAACTAGCCTGTTTAATAGTATTTGTAGGTCCACTGCAATGTCAAATAATATTGCTATGTCATTAGCGTATTTTATATTGCAGAGAGGTTTCGCATTAATTTTTATGCCTTTATGATTCTGAGTAAACATTGAATAAATGGGCGATAAAAGTTTGTATGTCGTTACCATCCAATCCCCTTGCATCCAAACTTGTTCATTAATTCAGAATGTTTAACACAATTAAAAGCTTTTGCGTATTCTATAAAGCAAATATATACTTCCTTACGTTGATCACTGCATTTTTGCAGGAGTACCGATAAGCTGAAGAGCGCTTCTCGAGTTCCAAAGCCTTAAGCTAATCATCGTTAATAAAAAAGAAATTATTTGTCAAATCTACAACTAAAGCATTCAATATAAGTCACTTTTTTGTGTCTTTGACATAAAGGAGAACGAAAAAATGTTACATTCGGCAAAACTCAAACCTTTAGGAGAAATAAATGAATTAAGAGGATGAAAACGCCGAATAATGTATCCGTGCCTGAAGTAGTTAGAATCATTAACGCTTCTAGGTAAAGTTGCAGGTTATAGTTCTTTCGAATGAGATATTTTTTTATTTTTTCTTAATGACATTTTGCTGTTTGTATAATTTCAGGTGTACATGTGAACAACGTTGTTTTAGAATATATAATCCTTTACAGAGATGAAGCCCATTGCTGTGGTTGCTTTATTGTATACTAGTTGTACTCGCAACGTCGCTCGCGTGGCGTGTGATTGTTGTATAAAAATTTCTTACCCCACCCCATTTAAGGAATGGAAGAGAAATTTTTATTCACCAGATGTTAAGTTGAAAGAAGATAAATACATCTGTGAAAACCGCATTCGAATCGGATCAGTAGTTTTCATGTGATGCGCGCACAAACAGACAGACAACATTTTTGGGTTCTTTTCGATGTACCCGCGACGTCGTTCGCGTGGCGTGTTGATTTTTGTATAAAAATTTCTTTCCTCAGTCCGTTATTTTTATAAGTTTGAGGACAATTGTGAACTGATTTTACGCAATTTCACCCACAGGGTGGTTGCGGGGACGTGAAAAATTAAAATTAAAATTTAAAGTCTGTAAGTCCTACAGGTTTGAAACTTTTCACAATAGTTATTTTTATAATTCTGTGGTCAATTGTGAACGGATTTTAGAAAAGGGGGCATGCGGGGGCGTGAAAAATAATCTATACATATAATAAATCTGTAGAAATAAAAATTCTGTACATTTAAGATATTTAAAAAATAATTAGCAGGAAGTTATACTACATCGATATAGAACCCAAAAATGTGGTTAGATTTTTTTGTCTGTTTGTATGTATGTTTGTGCGCGCATCACATTAAAACTACTGATCCGATTCGAATGCGGTTTTCACAGATGTATTTGTCTTCTTTCATTTTAACATCTGGTATATAAAAATTTCTTCCCCCCCCCCTCTTTAACGAATTCGGGGGAGAAATTTTTATATAACAATCAACACGTCACGCGAACTACGTCGCGGGTACAGCTAGTTTTAAAATAAGTTGATAAAATTTTGTTTTTTAAGAAAAATCGCTGTATCTTAGTTGTTAATTGATATATTGTACCTTGTTAAAACGGCACTGCCTATCTATTTTAAGATTCGTGACACAAAATTGTACATACTAATGATAATAAAGCTTTTGAAAATTTATGTACAATCTGATAGCCTAAATTATCTTTAGCAATAGAGCTAACGTGCCTTATTGTTATTTACTATTTGACTGGTTAAAAATCATGCGAGGAGAACATAATTTCTAAAATGATTAAGTATCCTTCTTCAACATACGGTGTACAAATAATAGACGCTTAATCTATCCTTCTTTAATGTAGCCAATCTTCGTAGTTCGAAGATTCATTTTTAGTTGACACATATTTAGGATAAAATAAAGAGACTATAAATAACCTGTCACGAGGAAATTTAAAATTTTAAAAAATCGTATGTTTTTGTTTTTCTAGAACGAGTAAGCCACTCGGGTTGCTGCTGATCACCTCGACTGTGGAAACCGGAGATAGGATCGAAATGGCCGTAGCAGCGGGAAGAATCCGTCTTGCCCTTCGCCTCGGAGTCAGGGAGAAAAAGAAGGAAGACAGAGAGAAAGATAAGGTGAGGAATCATTGCATTTAGTCAACGGGTCAGCGCAACTTAATTTAAAATTGCTTTTCGACATTAAATTAAAGCTTTTGTGTGGGAGTTAAGTATTTATCAGGAAGTTCGCTAAGGCAAAATGAAATTTAGAAATAATGAGTTAGTCAGAATATCAGATTGATGTTTATAAATAATTCAAGTATTGACGGTTTTCGAGGTTGGCATATAAAACAAACAGATAATGAAATATACGTTTACAAAGTGTAAAAATTAGTTGAAATATAACGCATATATTCATTTTTTAAGACTTTTTTTTCATTTATACGAATGATTATGTAGTAACTATGTCCTCATGTTTGAAGCGTTTTCAACTTAGAAATTCCAAATAAAATAATGTTTAATGATTTCCTAGAGATGATAGCGATGGAGCGAATACGAATATTTTATTATTTATTCAATAATTTGTCTTAAATTAAAACATATCAAATAAATACAAAATTTCGTTGCTAGCGTGGATAAAGATTGTCAATGTAGCGTAACGCAATATTATATTCTAATAAACTATCTTGTGCTCTACTAAACTGGAAAATACAGGATCACAAATAAAAGAAGTTCATTTATTACTTTGTTTTCTACTATGAATAATTTTACTACTTAGTTTATTATCTTTACGTTCCTCTAGCAAATGCCTTTGATGCATAACCCGAACCAGACTGTCTTTGAATTGAAATTTAAATTATTAAATGTAATAAAACGTTCTCAGTAAAAATAATAACATTTTTTATTATGCAAATAATGTTTGTTAATATAAAATGTTTATTAAATCAACGACACACAATTTAATTTAAGCTTTACACTTTCGGGTTTCGAAACTTAGTTTAAATACGAGAAATTATTATCCGTAATCTCACTTTTAATCCAGTTCTAGGCAAAACGACTTAAGACTCAAGAGTTTTCTGATCAAGCTAAAATCCTTTTCATAGCGTTATTACCAATGTAGAGAGCTAACAGACTAATAAAAAATAACAAAAAAATATGTAACTTAGTAAACATATACTTCTATGTTTTAAGCAGAAGTATATACAATCTTTCAATTCGCAAGAGAAAATAATTTGAGGGCTTATAAATCAGAGTTAATCAACCAATACCCAAAAGTCAAACGGCTATTGGTACTTAAAAGACGCCTAAAGTGGTTTCCAGAGTAGTAGATACATAAATGCAGAGTAGAACTCGATGACCTGGCGGAACTTAACAGTGCAGCCTGCATCCTAATGAAACCCTGGATCCGTAGACAACATCACCGGCACTGGAAAGACATCTTTTACCAAGCAAAATATGTATTGGACAGACTAGCTTACTTACCACTTGGCTCTACAATCCGGGGTGGGTCTTGGCCAACTGTACTATTTGCCTCCATCGTCGTCTATCGTCCATTAGAGTTTTGTCATATTCAATCCCCATACTTCTTAGGTCTGCTTGAATGTTATCTTGCCACCTCATTCTAGGGTGCCCTAGGGGTCTTTCTTCAACTGGTACTCTTTCCCAGGCATTCGTTTTTCCGGTTGTCTCCGTACCCGGCCATTGCAATCTCTTCACTTTTATCTTCTTCACGATGTCTGGATCTTCATATAGTTCCGTTCTTTCTTGATTGGTTCTTCTTCGGTACTGTTCTGTTAGTGGAATTCGTAGCGGTCCGAATATCTTGCGTATTGGACAGACGTGTGCCAGAAAAGCTGAAACATTGCACAAAACCAATAGGAATCAGCAAGTCAATACAGAATTTCTTACGGGCTATACACCGGTCAAAGGACACCTGAAAACTAATCGAAATCCAAGCTGCAGATTATGTGGCAGTTAACCTAAAACAGTTAAACATGTACCATTGCAAGGTACTAGATTGCAGAAGACACTTAATTTTTGCTGACTTCAGAGTGTCCCCACAAACACGTTGCACCCATCCTTTAAACATGTACGAACTAGTAGAGGGTATTAAGATCCAAAAGGGGGGACATGAACCAATAAAAGAAGTACAATAAGCCTTACCAGGCTCAAGTTCAATATGTCAGACGCAGACGCCTTGAATTTAACAAAAAGGAGTAACGGAACAGAATCAAGAGGCTACAGAGCTAAAATGGCACTTTCATCCAGAACTATTGTAATTATACACGATAGCAGGACATCAGAAACTTTTATCTTGTGAATAATAACTGCAGGGAGAAGTAACTTGTGACAATAATAATAAATTATAAATGAATCCTTAGAAGTATCAGAACCAGAAATATCTTTAAATCTAAATCTTATCTATTAAATCACAAAAACATTAATCTCATTTAAATCAATTTCTATCTACATCTTCTTCATAGATTTGTGAATATATCAAAAGATTAATATATAATAGAGCTAGGAACTTATAAAGATTTTGCCTATTGACTATAGTACCCATTATCAGAAAATAAATCTAAAATGATCTTTTAAACTTCTGTCTAAAACTAACAGACCTTATTTATCGTGAACGAGTAAATTTGAGCATTCTTCCTGGCTCACGTACTGTACGTGAAGGAATGGAAGTTTAGGATGAACTTAGAAGTGATTTATCGTTTGCCTCATGTCGGAATAGGTTAAGTTAATTTTGTTTGTTGCGATAATTTGTGTTCCAGGTTCCAGCCGAAACGAAAACATGTTAGAAATGCGGTAGATATTGATGATTTATACAGCTCTCGACCATTGGAGAAACAGAAAATATTTTTGATGCAGTTTGAATTATTTATCGAAGAAAGAGTAGAGATAAAACTTAATCAATAAAACACAATAAGAGATTTATAAATATATACATATTTCCTATCATATAACATAAATATCAGTTTAAAAAAATTCATACCAAAGCGAGATGTTAAAAAATAAACAAAGAGACACGACAAGCTTTATTAACCGTTAGAGAACTTAAACACAGAAATATCCTTACAAAGTATAAGAACTTTTACTCTAAACCTATGGATTTCTTATTTGAACATAAGCATCTTAAGCCTAAATGCACAGTTTAGAATTTATAAAAATACTTCAAACAGCAGAACATTTACACTTAGAATTTTAGAATATTTAGCAAGAACAATAGGTAAACTGTAAGAAATATGAGTTTATTAAGAAAATATTGCCCTCTTCCTTCAAGATTTGGTGAAGAGGAGAAATGTTTTTTAATAATTCCATTTCTGCTAACAGAGGGCCTACCAGAGCTCCAGTTATGCCAAGGCAAGCATTTTTTTATACCTCGTTTAGCTAGATGTTAGCATTTTTGTTATATCTAAGAGATAATGGTTCCAGTTAAGTTTTAAGTCCAATTCTAATATCATCCCAAGCTGCTTAACGTCTCCCATCACTTGTATATTAGTACCATTAAAGCTTAGAGGACTTGAAGTTACGTTACAGATTTATCTGAATACATTTGTTAATTGCTACGAGAAAGCTTGCCCCATCAAGAATAAGGTCATTAACAGAGATGTGCCATGATGGAACAAGGAACTCGAAAAATTTAAAGTGCAAAGAAGCTCTAACCAATTATAACAACGAACTTATAAAGTCAAAGAAAAAAACTTGAAGGCAATTCTGTAAGAGGATTACTAACCTAGCTCCAGCAATACGCTTGTCTCAACTGACCACTCTAATGATATTGGATACATAAAAAAGCCAAAACGCCATAAGATATTTGTTAGACGCCTACTTTCCTGGAACAGTGACACTATTGGTGACAACGCAAAGGGTAGTCATAATGAATCTGTATACAGACCAAAAAGATTATTAAAAAGCCTATAGAGGTTTTGAACGCTTACAATTACTTGTAATCGTTTTTAATCACTTATGACTCAAATCATTTATGATCAGTTGTGGTCACTTTGTATTTACTTGGAATCAGTTGTGATTAACTACACATACAGTTGTGATCATTTGTGATAATTGAAATCACTTGTGGCCACTTGTTATTAAGCTGTAAAGTGTTGAGCAAATATTTATACGATTTGAAAAATCATGATGGTACATCACATTTTCATAGCTCAAACGTCTCAGCGATCCAACAGCGTATCTGGCATATACTTCTATTCCCAAACCTTATTGAAAGTAATATTTTTTTTATTTTATAATTCTTAAACTCATAGGGTTTTATGATTTAGACACTTTCTTTTGCCACAACGGCAAAAAATACTATCTTTAGATGGAAATAATTTAAGGTTTAGCTGACCTTGCTTCCTTTTATTGGCTGTGGCAACTAAAGAGCATCTTTAGTAAACGATTATTTGAGATATCTCTCAAGGGATTTTTGAAAATTTTTGAAAGTTTTTAGAAAGTATGCAAACAAGAATATAATTAATGACATTAAAGATCATCTTATTGCGTTGTGTCTGCATTGCATTTTTTTAATTACAATAGAAAGTTTGTTACTTTCTTAACTATGTAGATACTTGCAGAGGTTATGATCATTACCTTCTTTGTTCATATTAATAAATGTTTTTCATATAACCTTTTAAAGTGGGAAAATTATCGGGTACAGTTTTCTGGACATAGAACCATACCAACCTTTGGCTGTTGTTTTTGCTTCGAAATTTCTTATTGGGTGTTTTGGTTATTCATTAAACAATAGTGGTGGTATTATTTTTGTCTCCTTTACCTCGCTATTTAAAATCGTATTATTGCAAAAAATTCTGAAATACACCAGAAATGAGTGTTTCAATAAATTAAATTAGTTTAATTAAAATATAATTGCCGTTATCCGTTTAGACTGCCAAAGATTAGGTTTTGCTTGTGTGTTATGTTCTAGATAACGTCCTTAAAAGTTTGGCACAAAATTTATTGGCTTTAATTGAAACACAAATCAAATAATATATAGTAGCCGTTGAAAATAAAAGTTTGTTTAGTTTTCGCTTTAATATGTGTTATAGTCCATTTCACGGATTTTGGCCGATGACAGAAATCATACTCAAAGTAAATTTAAAGTTACATCTCTCTCAGATACAGGCAAGTGAGAAATTTAAATGGGGACGTTTGTTTTTTAATACAACACTTACGTAACTGCATCTTGTTTCACCGGTAGATAAAAAGTATTCAATACGGAAGTCCTGACTTAATTCACATTCCTAGTAACCATCATGTACGGCTCGTTGTTAAAGGGTTGAATTTAATAATTATTAATGTCATATTTTTGTAGATGTCAAACCACACTGATAGTTTCAGAAACTTACGAGCTAATTTAGAAAAAAAACTGTCCGCCATTGGTAACTTGGATGACAGTTTAATCTTATTTCAGTGGTTTCCAATATTAAATCGGCCAAAAACGATGAAATGGACTATATAAATTAGTAATAAGAAAAAATTAATACAAATTGGTTGGGCATGTACTAAAAGCTGAAATTTGCAGAATTTTCAGAATGAAAACATTTCGCGCTGTTCCATTTATAGAACAATAGTGAAAAGCAAGGATGCAATACATTGTCTTAAACTTCCAAAGCTTGGAAGACCATGTGCTTTTACGGCACAGTCAGAGAGATTAGGGAGAAAAAAATGTTAACGAGAAGGGTGGCTTATTTATAAAGATCTTCTAAAAGTGCGATAAAGTTGGAATTGGGGAGGAATAGTCCTAAACATCGAAAGAGACGTAAGGGTCAAAAATACTCTCAAGCCCACTTCCTTGGTATATCAAAATGCTATCGTCAACTGAGGCGGGTACACTTACACTTGTGGGTACCAATTAAAAAAACATTATTTTAGATGACAAAAACCATTTAACTTTAATTAATTCTAAAATAAAAGGTTTTCTTACGGACACGGTAGAGCGAAATTTGCAGATAAAATCATTTTCTGTAAAGCATTTGACCTTTTGTGATAAGAGTAAGTGGTGAAGCTTTGAACAGTCAGACTTATAATTATAACAGCCCTTTCAAATTGCTTTATTATGGTTACTTAGAGATACACCACTACATACATACCTTTTATTTACAAAAATGACAATTTTTCAAACTTGCTGCAGGCTCGTCCAATAAGGGATTTTTGGTTTTTAATAAATCCAAGATGAAGAACAAGTAGGACGGAGAGTTTTGAAAAAACTGAAAGAAATGAATCTGCATTTCTTCCAGGATTTCATGAGAGACATTCGAAGAAATTTGCGGTTGGTAGAGCAAAATAAACCACTCCACATAATTCGATAGCATAATTTAGTTGAGTATTGAGTTGTAATTTATAACAACTAGTTAGTGTTTAAATTTTCTTTATTAGAAAATCCAATAAATATTTTGTGCCAAAACTTTTAAGACACACGTTTTTAATTTTTTTTATTTAGGGATGGCCTATCAGACTTCTCACTGTTTTCTAATCATATTTATTTAACCCACTATCTTTCATTGGTATTGTTTACCTTCTGATATAAAAAAGCTTTTTACAGGTTGACCAGTGTGTTCTATCAATCTTTTTGAGTGGCACTTATTCGTACCCAAGCGAACTGTTATCGACTGTCTAAGCTCATTTAAACCTTTTAACTTTTTATTGTAAGCCAATACTTATTATGTGAAAAGCAAAATAAACTATACATTTTTTATACAGATATAGCCGGTTATGATGTACAGTGTAACATTAAATTATGCAAAATGTAAGAAATCGGAAATTGACTTAAACTTATAGAGCAGATTGATAACCTTGGATCTATCAACGTGGTCTACTTCTGAAGTTCAACATATTATGATACTTATACACACGTTTGACAAATTTTGCATACTTACTTTATCTATACATATAATAAAACCGGAACTGATAGCTGTCTGTACATGCCAAATATATTGAAAAACTTCTCTCTCGCGAGATCGATCCTATTACGATAACCCAACAGAATTGTCATAATCAACCGCTTCAACCGCTTATCCAAATAGGCCACCGCAAGCTTATATGAAGTCTTTCAAAATGATAATATGTATACATATTTAATTTAATAACAATTCAGTATAAATTTCGAAATCTATGTATATGCCTAAACACACTTGAAACATGCATTGTTATCCAGTTCTTAGCTATCCTGAAAATTTCAGAGCTCTAGGTAGTCGGAAAATAGGTTTAAATTCGATAACAAAATTCCACGGAATGACACAGAGACAAAGAACACGGCGAAAATATAAAAACTTTCTAAAAATACACAACAAGGGACCTTTATAACAATGTTTTTTTATTTCATCTGGTTGTCTGTATGTTTGTTAACGCTAATCTCAGAAACGGCTTAACCGATTTGGATGCAGTTATTAGGAATACATTATGATGAGCTTTACTTAACATTTAGGTTACCAAAAAAGAAGATATGTTAATTGTACCAAGTCGCATAGATGGAGTGTGGCAAGCGCGGGGTACGGATGCGAGAGGCACTCGGACAATCCGATTGGCGTCTTTGTTTAACATATCGAATGTGCGAATCATAGATAAAGGATATATATAGTGTGCGAATCTTTCTCTGCTTAATGCAGAAATGTAAAACTTGATATTAAAGTACATGATTAAAAAGTATAATTTTAATTAAAGTAGGGTGCAGTAATCTAATCTAAGTAAACCTGGCATGGTCTCCCCTCTGTAGCCCCATGTTTTTTAAGCACTGCTTCCTATGGGAATATTGTGACCAGGTTCGGCACCAGGAGTCCTTACATGCACCCGATGCGTGCAGGACTCTAGTTTGTTCAGCTGAAAATCAACACCACGCTGATCTTCAGGTAGGCTTGAATCCAGGTGTCACAAGTTCCTTGAGTTACTGTTGCCACAGGGTGCAGTTTATTGTGATATAATATATGTGATGGTAGTAAAATTATAGTCCTGTCAATAAGGATACTTGACTCGGAATTCTGTCCTAATAAATCAATTTACTTGAAATTTTCACAGTAGCTATAAAATAGCACAAGAAAAAAAGTCTACCCGACGCCAAAATATGCTTTTATTTTGGGGTCGTTGCCTTTCCTTCTCGGGGGTAGAAATTATTTTGGTCACAAAAACACCGGAAGTCGTTAGAGGACCTAATGTTCAACTAAAAATTTGAAAACTTAATACTTTTTAGGTTATTCGTGATTGACAACTTACCATCTTCACTGAAAAATGACACCTTTTTTAAAAATTACTTAAAAACTACACATCTAACGAGATTTGTTTTTTAGAAATCTTCTTGTTGCAATATAAAACGAGATATGGAAGGTGAAAGTATACTTTTCTTTGTGAATGCTTGAATTGGTGCATTCAACTTAAAAAAAATAGAAAAATTATCGATTTTACGGGTATAATGCCACAACTACTTTTTGTAGTGCTTGGAAAGATCTTTAAAATGAGCACCGTTGAATGTTGATAACATTTAAACTTAGCGGGGTTTCGTGCAAAAAAGATTGATCACTCATTTATTTTAAGAAAAAATGAGCAGTATAATCAACCCCGCATGCATCAGAATTTAAATACATGGTTGTCCTTCTCCAAACCTTTTATTTTAGTGTTATTTCTATGCTTAAAATGTTGAACTGGTTTGAAATACATGGTTTTTGAAAAAAATTATATCGAATTGTAGAGCAGATTTTTAAATTTCTTAAAAATCTCTCTTTTACTCTGTGTTATTCGAATATGATGATTAATGATACGAAAAAAATGGTTCCGTAAAAAAATATAGTTTATTTTTTGACAAAAGTTTTTTTCATTGCTGTAACGTGAAAACCATCAAAGAAATTGCGCTACTTAAAGTTAGGTTGATAGCAAAAGTATCACCTCTCGTGCGCCCTTTAACTCTTTACTTTTTAAAAACCAAAGGTTTGGAAGTAATATGATCCATGTGATTTTATAGTTCTTCAAATTGTCTTTAAAATGAGTTTTGAATGGAAACGGGATCTTTAATCTTTCAAATGAAGGGCGTTATTGTTAAAAAGCAAACAACTTTTTTTTAATTTTGGACCATATACAAATTTTGGAGCAGATGTGAATGGTATCTGGGTATACCGACTACTCATGCTGTATCTAAACTTTTGTTTAAATTTTATTATTTTTTTTGCAAAATATATATTTTTACTTTTATATTTTTCATCATGAGGAGTAGTTTTAAGGGATATAAAATTACAAACAGTTATTTCAATTGTAAAGTATCAATACTATGTAAATAAAAAATGGAAATAAATGATATGTGCAGAGGTATTTTTTTATTTCGTAAAGATAGGCATTGCTTATAAGGGTTGAAAAATAAAAAATAAACAAAAAATAAAATTGACCCAAAATACCGCTATAATATTGATGCAAATTAGATAAATAGAATTTTTTTATAAATTAACTTTTTCTTATTTTATTATCCAATGGGGTGGTTTATAAGAGCCACCCAATAATAATGTCTTAAAGTATAAGAAGACCTTTATTTAAATAAAACTTAATAAATTCCTGGGATTCGGACAAATTATTTATTAAAATATCAACTCACTACATACGGCATGAGTTGAGTTTAATGACCGTTTGACGATTTGATGGCTGAGCACTTATAGCTTAGTTGTTAGGTTGCGAGTTCGAATCTCGCTGGATGCGACATTTTTTCAATTTCTCCTTAATGTCATCTATACTAATATTATAAAGAGGAAAGGTTTGATTTTTTGTTTGTTTGTTTGTATGTTTGTTTGTTTGTTTGTTTGTTTGTTTGTTTGTTTGAAATGAATAGGCTCCGAAACTACTGGACCGATTTCAAAAATTCTTTTACCGTTGGCAAGCTACACTATTCCCGAGTGACATAGGCTATGTTTTATTTTCAAAAAAATAGGGATCCTTACTAAAATGCCATTAATGTAACCAAAAATGACCTAAAAACCCTTACATCGCGTGCGCTGAGAATACTAGCCTCAAGGTCAAACCTTCCAATTAGTAGGGATCGGTTTTTCTCATGGCCAACCGCCTAAGGCGGGTCGAGCACCTAAAAATCAATTTATTTTGTTGCCAGAAAATAAAACAACATGTAATATTTTTTACAGGGAAGCGTTGACCCAATATATTTAGTGGCGAGGAAAGGTTCGTTTGTTTGAAATGAATAGGCTCCGAAACTACTGGACCGATTTTAAAAATTCTTTTACCGTTGGCAACCTACACTATTCCCGAGTGACATAGGCTATGTTTTATTTTCAAAAAAAAATAGGATCCTTACTAAAATGCCATTAATGTAACCAAAAATAACCTTAAAACACTTACATCGCGTGCGCTGAGAATATTAGCCTCAAGGTCAAACCTTCCAATTAGTAGGGATCGGTTTTTCCCATGGCCAACCGCCTAAGGCGGGTCGAGCACCTGAAAATCAATTTATTTTGTTATCAGAAAATAAAACAACATGTAATATTGTTTACAGGGAAGCGTTGACCCAATATATTTAGTGGCTTTTGTTATTTTTCTTTAATCCCCGTGCAAAGCCGGGGCGGGCTGCTAGTTTAATATATTCTTGTTTGTATACTTTCTAAAATTGTCAAAATTTCAAAATTTTCAAAAAATCCAATAAGAGAAATCTCAAATAATCGTTTACTAAACACTACATATGTTCCGGCAACATTTTTGCCATATTCAAGTGTGTAAAAATAAAATATTTACATTTTTTTATCTAAAAAAACAAATTATAGAACACAAATTACCTATATAATCTAAATACCAACATAGTAAATCATCAAAGGTTTAAAGACTTATCATCAGGAATGTAAAAACTCTTATTAAAACAATTAGATACCTTTATTTAATTTCATCAAACGCTATTAAAGCGTATAATAGTATATTGTGTAGCAAGGGGTGAAACAAGACGATTTCTGACTAGGGCGAAAGTTGACCGCCCGAGCGAAGCGAGGGCTGTCATCGCCCGGTCAGAAATCATCTTTGTTTCATCCCGTGGCACACACTATATTTTTCATATCACATGCATTGAAACAGCGAGTTTTGATCTCTGTAGCCAATCGAAGTAAGACTATTTCAGACCAATGCAACTGTCAGTCAGAAACATTCTGACAGACTTGAAATAATGACATTTTGTTTCTGACTTACAGTTGCATTGGTCTGAAATTGTCTTGTTTTGACTGGGAAAACAGGGATCAAAACTAGCTGTTTCAATGCATGTGATATGAAAAATACTTTGATATACGTTACATGTTTTATTTAATTTTGGCAATAAGGGGTAGTTTTATCCCCTAAAAACTGATAAGCATATATCAGCAAAGAAAAGACTTTCAATTCTAAGGTAAGTAGAGCCTATTCCCAAAATTTCATCAAAATTGGGATAGAAATCACAGGTAATATCCTGATATTTTGACTTTCATTAACTGGATTATTAGGCAACATTCTCATCTAAATTTTGACGCGAACGAAGTCACGGGTAAAAGCTAGTCAATATATAAATGTAACGTTCCTAATTTCTAATTAATGTACCATTGAATTAATTTTCAGATTCTGCTGGCCGGCCAAAACGTCAACGACAACGAATTCCATACAGTTCGATTATCCAGAAGGGGATCTAATTTAAAACTGCAACTGGATAGCCAATCCCCAATAAGAGGTAGGCAATAACCGTTTGTTACTTAGTATAAAATTTAAAAAGAGGAAAATCCGGTCGTGTTACAGTGGCGTATCTGTCAGTGTTATCTACAATGGAGGCGGGTAATTACTAGAATGTAAACGGGCGTTGCTGATTCTAGAATAATTTATTTGGTCGTTTCTTTGTTTGAGTTAAATTGATGCCAACTTTGGTTTTTGATGCTTTGGTTGTTAATCCTGATGTAAAATCAGTCAGAGAGAAACTAACACAAATAGTAGGTACAATGAGTAGCAAATGTAGACTGTTGGAAAATTGTAGGAAAGTACGAATTATTCATTTATAAATAATAACTTTATTATGTTAAAAGTCTGCTCTTTAACAGAAGAAGATGGAAGTATTCTAGAGTTTATTTAGTATTTTTAGGTTATGAAAAAAAATCTTTTTGTTCGTTTTTATACGTTTTTATTCAATTTTCTTATTAGTGAGTTTGATATTTTTATTGCTGTATAGGGTCATTCCTTTTTATAGCGAGGACGAAGAAAACCAGAGAAATAAACTGTGAAAGGCTTTCGCGCCATTGTCTATTGTATCAATGGTTTTTGGGCTATTAGGCCGGCGTCGATTGTTTTGCTGACTTGACGTTTCGCCAACACGAGCGGTTGGCATCTTCAGAAGTTGCTTCAACCAGGAAGCAACTTCTGAAGAACGCTCGTGTTGGCGAAACGTCAAGTCAGCAAGACAATCGACGCCGACCTAATAGCCCAAAAACCATTGATACAAAACCAGAGAAGCCTTTATCATAGTTTTGTTTATGAAAAGTAGTATTAGATTAAGGAGATGAACCTTCTTGTCCGTTTTTGTGAGAATACGTTATTATTGAATTTAATGGTTCTCTGAATTAAGATATATAGGGTCAAGTAGTGTATATTTATATCTATGTAATATCTGAAAATCTATATAAATTAAAATGAATTGCCGAAATGTATGTGCGCGCATAACTTCAGAACGGCTGCACCAAATTGGATGATTCTTTTTCTGGTGTGTTCCTTATTTTTTCACATAAATAAGTATGTGGTAAATTGTCAATCTCCGAGGTAACATTTATTGTTTAGTTCTACGAATCCTTAATAGATGACAGTTGTTAATTAATGGAACTCTCCAAATTTGACATCTAGGTTGGATAGCCACTGTGATTGGATTTATAGAATATTTAACATTTAGGTGGTGGAAAAACCCAGTGGATGGTGTTGAATTTCGATTTACAAATAAACAGATAAACAACAAACTAAAATTAAATGTCAAAAAAAATGCGGACAAAAAAAAGCCAAAAAATACATTTCTAAATTAAGTAACATAACGCCACTGTATGGTGGCGCAGTTAACAACTCATATATTTAAAGGAGATTTTTCTTACTAAATTAAGGTCTGTGAAATATCTTATATATTTAAATAAAGTACAAAATACAGTGGAAAAAAAGTATAAACCTGATAACTAACGAGAAAATATGATGAAAAGGATAAAATCAAAAAAAAAAAAAAATTAAAAACGAAAAATGGAAAAGCAGTACGAAGTTTGCCGGGTAAGCTAGTAAAAACTAATAAGATATAATTTGTTTTATACAAAGTCACTTTGACAAAACAGATTGGAAAAACGTTATAGAAAGCTGTAGAGATAATAAACAAATGTATGTGAATATTCTGTTTAAATTTAGACTGTACATTACTCTAACAAAGAAATAATATCGTTTTAACAATCTTAGGAATATTTAAACACCAGAACCACTCAGTAATCAACTATTTAGAAAAAGGTAGAGAATATTTTCCTTAGTGTAAGTACTTCCAATTTTCCATGCAATATCACTGAGCGTAAGGATACATATGGTTCGGTTTTGCGGATCGAATGTAAAGGGAAACCAATTTAACAATGACTAGCCACGTATAGGGGTCCTTTATGGCAATTCTTCTTCCGATAATTGCCTAGCTATTACAAGCTATTTTTTGACACCTACCATATGCGACAAAAAGGGGGAAATGAATTTTCATGCCATAAAAGCTGGGAAATCGGAAAATCGCTTACTAAAACCATCCACGAGATTGAAAAGGGGATTTTCTATCTCTCTTTGACGAGTTCATTTGGATGAAGAGTTGAGCGGAGGTAATAATGTCAAAACCATGAAAAGTTTCTGCTGTAGATGTTCTATGTATTCGTTAACTAACAAGAAACTTGAAAGAGAATGATATACCTGATTGTATAATTGTAACATAATGAAAAATAAATTATGTAAGGTTTATGGGAAATAATTATTTTAAAATGAATTAACACAATTAAACACATTTACTTATTTAAAACTAGAAAAAATATATACTTGAAACTACAAAAAATGTGGATATAAAAAAGAAATATTTTCAAACAGTAAATGCAATAAAATTTCCAGATTTATTGTACTGAATTTACACAAGAATGCAATGATTTACTTCAATGGAACGACAATATGGAAATTGTAGTTCATAACGATGTATCCAGTTTTTATAAGTTTATTGCTAAGTTTTGATAATTTTTTCACTATAAGAATTGGTATTTGGTATCGTCTTTGTAGTATATTATATATCCTAAAAAACTGAGCATCAAATCAACACGCCCTATAGGTGCAAAAAGGTTTAATCCACAATGGTGTATGAAGATTATATTAAGGGTCAATTGAAAAGTTTTGAAAGTGTCACCTATTAACCAGTAGAAAAAATAAAATTTATACGCTATTTTAATATTTCATCTTCCATATGAATACACAAAAAAAGAGTGTGCGTGTAACCTTTACGCGCGATTGAAGTAAAACTTGTTGACGTACGTATCGGAAAATAAATATTTAATTACAATTCAATCATATTTATTGCCTATATACTTTACAAAAAAAATGAGATGTTATATTTATATTATTCATTAGAAATAGGAATTTGAAAGTTATCATTATTTTTTTTATATATGAAATAATAGGTTTATGATAACTAAAATGTGAAACATAGATTTTAGTCTATAAATACCATTAATGTATTTGAAACCGTTTGAAAATTTCATAAATAAATTTCGGAAATTTAAACTCCTCCCATAGCTGAAATTATACAGTTACTTCCATCAGAATCTTCCGTTAGAATCTACCCCTAGTCGTGCCTAAAGAAGTTTTGCTTCAATAATAGGTAAACAATATTAAAAATATACACACATTACGTTTAGAATGTGTGATTTTGTAGCTGTATCTACCTTATTGTAATACATCACAACACAAGAGCCTTCGATAGTTAGATAACCATTTCATTTTGTAGCATTTTATAGCATATTCCATAAAATTTAAAATCCTGAGTTAAGTTTGTTTCCCTCACGTCTACGAAGGATCTGTTATTGGTGGTCAAAGGTCAGCCATCTTGACTAGTGGTTTTATGGCCTTTATGGCTACCTAACCAAACCTAAAATAAGTATAAGAAAGTGTTAAAATATTTTGAATATTATTATTTTATGAACAAAAACGTGCAACATGCTTCTTTACTCAACGTAAAGATTCCGTATAAACAATTATTTACTATCATAATATGTATGTATGTATATAAACTTACTTAATCAAATCATAATGAATGTGGCTGTCTCGTAATTTTTTCATTTTTGTCATTTTTCTTCAAATCTTTCTGGCGCTTATAATATCCCCTTTGACGTTCACAATTTATTTTTCTTTTTAGCTCTTTAAGTCTATAAAACGAAAATAGCTAGGTATAAATAATAGGTATAAATAATTAGGTATAAATAGTGTAATTACACACCAAAAATAAAATTTATGCATATAGAGTACCTACCTATTCACTCATTTTCAATCAATATTTTTTCATCACTTTCTTCATTAATAAATCCACATTGTTTATTCATATTTAATACAAACACTTTATACACAAAAAACTATTTATACAATGTATTTCGATTGACAAGATGATCAGCTGTCAATTCATACAATTACAGATTTAATTTTATTTCATATAGGAGGCAAAATCCCATGAGCGCCGCTAGGATTATTTTCAGGGGGTGCATCTGCATCTACACACTATTATGATCTAATATATATATAGAATGTAGAATGATTTGGACAGCAACCGCGACGCCTTTAGTTTTTATTCAAACAATAATTTAATAAAAAAATTAAAAAAATATATAATTTTCTGGTAAATTCAGGTATTTTCTTTCATAGCAGGGGGGTGCAAGCGCACCCTCTTGCACCCTGTTCCCGGCGCCCATGAAAAATCGTGTCAGTATTAGGTTTTGTTTCCGGTTTCTGTTATTAGAATGACGTCACGTCCGTTAGAATAACTTTTTTACTCCTAGTGTCGCTAAAGAAGTTTTACTTCAAAAATTCTATTTTGATTAGTCAATTCATTCTTTGTTTACAAACCATTTGCAGTTGACGTGTCAGTGTATTTTGTTATAATGTAACAACCCTAATAACGTGCATTGATAAAATTCATTCTTTTCAAAAGCTCATCAGAAATTCATACATAAAAAGTAAATGTGTTAAAGAAATCTGCTCCTTCATTTCCAACTGTGCGTCGATTGGTTTTAAAATTTATAAGTGGTCGTACAAGCGTCGAATATTAACCACCTGGTTGAAGTGCAACAAACCAGAAATCATTAAGCAAGTCTCTGATATTGTTTGTAAAGATTCAAGTTTGACTAAGTTTGATACCATAGGAATGTCAGATGAACAATTACTGCATATTTTACACCAAGAATTTTGTATGAAAAAGCTGTTTAGAAAGTTTGAGCCGGATTTGTTAACAATTCAACAAAAACTGAATCGTAATCAAAGTTCTCAGCGTAATAAGCATTTTAAGAGTATAACTCTTAAACGCAGGGTATATATAGGATCATGAAATTTGGTATATAGAATCCTTATGTCATAAAGAAGAACGCTATTGATTTTGGTCTAGATCAGCTAGACTTATCGGTAAAATTTTAACGATTTTTTGAATCAGGTGTCTATAGTGCATCTGTATAAATTCTATGGTACTTTCTTTCTTACATTGACTTTGTTTTAATACACCATAATGATTACCTCTTCGATTTGTTTATTTAAATTACAATTAGCAATCGGAAAATTTTCTGCTCTAGAGTGAAAAATTACAAATGGTAGCAAACGCTTACTCTCTATTAGAAATTTGGATGTGGGAAAGCCAAGTTTCAATAGAAATCGTAGAAAAATAGCTTTTGTTGATATTGTTCTTTAAATAAATAAAAATTAATAATGCAGTAATACTTTAAGCTATAATTATTTGTTAATTATTCACAACTAGTTATTGTTTATATATTCCTATGTTTTCCAATAAAAATTGTCCTAAAAACATCGTTATTTATTTTATTTTTTAAATAATAATGGTTCATTTACTTTTTACTTATAGACGAAAGATCTGTGCATATAGATTTAGATATTAAGGTCCATAATGCATAAAAAAACCTTCTTATATACCTGTCCGGGTTAAAGTCACGGAAAAAACTTATTTCTCTAAACTGCTACAGGATTGATCGTTTAAATTTTCCTCTACCTTATCGACATTATACGATAAAATCTCACAGTTAATAACTTTCTATTTTTCACCAGGAAGTTATATAACTTACTTATATAACGAGATTGAATGGTCAATTAAAAAGCTTTCGTTGTATATCAAACAAGTAGCTTTATAAATTTACTATATTAAGTAAAATAAATGAATGTGGTTAAGAATAATAAAAATAAAATATATTTATCTGCTTATTTATCTAAAAAATAACATTTTAGATTAAAACAAAACCTATAGCAGGAACTACTTACTAAAATCCGTATAATGTTCTACTATTATGTTTTCCTTCTCTTATTCTATTTACATTGCGAAAGTAAACAACAAAACATTCCGTTTTCTAGGAATACAAAAGACTTAGTTGATGAAAATTTTATAACTTTCAAAATTAGAAAATGCATTGTTTGCAAACATCTCTTAAATATTTTGACATTAAAGAAATGCGCCCACTTGGAAAATACTTGTTTTCAGGTCTGTTTGTACGAAAACAATGTAAAGTGTATTTTAAACATTAAATGGAAAATGAATCCGACACAAATCCTATGGCTTTAAACATAATTGGAAGTAAAGAAAGACACGCAATATATATATTAACCACAAGGTGTAATTTGTTTTTATAGATAATTAAAAAAATATATTACTGCAATTAATTAAGAAAATGTAACACTAATTGCAGCCAGCGTATATTCGAGACTAGAAAATTTATTAAATAAAAGTGTGTGATAGGACGTATGCCTGGTTATTGTGTATACTTTGTTTAAAAATGTTCTATGTTCTATTTTTCTGCGGTTAATATTTGTTAATAGTTTATATATTTTCATCGTAGTATTGATAATCCTGCGGCTCGCCTGCAATTTGCCCACTTGTCCCGTAAAAGAGCACTTTCGGGACTTGTTACGTAAATTACTATTTTCTACGCCCGTACTATAATAATACACTTATATGCCCATAATCAGTTTCATAATGATATTCATTATAACACTAGTGTTATAATGGTTTTCATTAAGATACTGAACAATTGACCGCATACCACCTATATTTTACATTTAACTAGGTATCAAGTAGGCGTCTCTCAAAAAGTGTTTGACAGTTCTAACCTATATTCCAAATTCATTAAATTTTCCTAAACAGCTAAACCAAGAGCTCTAGTCTCCTTGAGCTAAACTTTAATATTTTCAAGAAATCAGATTAATTACAATTATTATTATGTTGAATATAAATATAAATAGAATGTTTATAGTTTTCCTACATCTATGGTAATACACCTCAGGTAATACCATTAATTACAATTTTGTAGAATTTTTTATAGAAATACGTGTAATTACTGTTATTGTGTTCATTACAAATATTACAAATATTTTTAGTTCTTGATTATTTATATCGGTCGTAGAAAAAATAGCGTATGCAACTCTCATGTAATGGTTATTAATACACTCTCATTAACCATACGAAACTCGCCTTCGGCTCGTTTCGTATCCCAGTTAATGCTCGTGTATTAATAACCATCATTACATTATCGTTGCATAATATACTATTATTTAATTTATATTTGTGAATAAGCTTTATATTTATCATTTGAGTCGGGCAGCTCTCCTCAAGCTTTGAAATTGGGTAAAGTTTTACCTTTATACAAAAAAAATGACCGTACACAACTAGAAAACTATAGGCCTGTTTATGTTCCCTGTGGTCTGTCGAAAATTTTTGAATATGCCTTTCTTGATCGCCTCTTATCTTTCTTGGGAAAGTGCAACATTATAACCGAAAATCAACATGGATTCTGCACTAATAAGTCAACATCAACTGCTATGCTTTCATTTTACAATCAAATTATCCGCCATTTGGAGGAACTTGAATACCCAGTTGCTATCTTCTGTGATCTCAGTAAAGCATTTGAATGTGTAAACCAAGAGTTGCTGTTAAATATACTAGAAAAATATGGAATTGGAGGCACGGCTTTAAATTGGATCTCCACCTTTCTACTTGCCAGAAAACAATATGTTTCTTTAAAAATTCAAAACAACAACGAAATAAATACTATTAACTCTGATCCACTAGATATTAATATGGGAGTTCCCCAAGGTTCAATTTTAAGACCCATATTATTTATACTTTATGTGAACAACGTTGACTCATTAATAGGTGACTACCATTATGTAAGTTATGCAGATGATTTTTCGGTTATAGTTTCTGCCAAAAATTCCGATGTATTAAGCAGCGAGTGCTCTAGGACAGCTCAAAAGTTATTAAGATATTTTAGTAGCCTTGTTTTATTTCTTAATTCTAAAAAGACTGAGTTACTTAGATTTCATAATAGGAAACATAACGTTGAGCCCGTAGAGGTCACTTTTGACAACACAACTCTTATCTTGATTGGAAAGACCACTGTAATGGATTAATTAAAAAATTAAATTCGCTTAAGTTTCTTTTCATAAATTTGAGGACGATACTTGAAGTTCGGCAGCTAGTCATGGTGTATTTTTCACAAGTAGACACACGTCTAAGATACGGCATATGCTTGTGGGCTAACTCAACTAACTCCAAAAAGGTTTTTCTTGCCCAAAAAAGGGTTCTGAGAAGCATTGCTAAGATTCCACAAAGAGATTCCTGTCGACCGTATTTCAAGGAGCATGGCATACTACCCCTTTGTTGTATTTTTATTTTTGAAATGTGTCTATATGTTTTTAAAGACAGAGGAAGGTTCGGAACCAACAGAACTATGCACATATATGAAACCAGACAATCCAACGACTTGTACGTACCATTTGCCAGACTCAAAGTAACGACTAATGCGCCAAATTATTTGGGGCCAAAATTGTTTAATAGACTACCCCTTAAAATAAAGGAAAGTAAATCTTTAAAAATATTTAAAAGAAATCTGAAAGATTTTTTATTAAAATACTGTTTTTATGACATTAGTGACTTTTACGAATTAGATGTTTAAAGGGTATAATTTGTATACCCATTCGTATTTTAATGTAGATATTTTGTATTTTCTGGCGAATTCTATATAATTCTATTGTCAAATGGAAAATAAATCTTTATTTATTTATTTATTTTTAATCCATATGTTTATAATACATTTAAATAAAAAGGATACATTAGAAAAAAAATTTAGAGACTTTGAAACCTGACCTAATGAAAAGTTACTATAATCAAATTACTTTGATGTTTAAGTGAATATATTAAAAAAACAATGTTAGAGACATTTATGTTATTTCAATTTAAAACTAATAATATGGTCTTCAAAATAAAAGGTCGTGAAATATGATAGCTTTATTAGAAGGTATGTTATGATCAAAAATATGCGATCAAAACAATTAGGATTTATATTTTGCAATAATCGTTAACTACATTTGCAATATCAAAGCTACTTTTTTTTTGTTTTTTCACAGGGATTAAAAAAGTATTTGAACAAAATGTATCTGTCTTAGTTTTTTTGCTATAATCGTTTAAAAAATTAAATTAATTTTCGGATTCGGCCAGAAAAAAAAAGGATCAACAGGAGAAGATTCTGCCCTCTAGCTGCTGGACTAAAATGTAAAAGTGAAAATATAAAGAATGACCTAGTGATAAAAATTTTAAAAAGTTTCATTGAATAGTTAATGTAAAAATGAAAGTTTTAACCAGCTTTATTTTATAGAAAATTCAATTATGCAAATTTATTTAGTTATGCCTTTGGTCCAAATTGGATTGTTTTAAAGTGATACAAAAAAAATTGACATTTTTAAATATTTTGTTTTTTTATTACTGTTCTCGACCTATTTGAGAGAGACGAAAAGTCAATTATTATTATTACAACATTTCTGAAAAAATCATAATGCCACCTCTGACATCCACCTCAAAACAGATCCGCCCTGACCTTTTACTAATCCTTCGACGTCTAGCCTATGGATTAAAATTACCTTTTCACTTTGGACATCGCAGGAATGGTTTTTAATAGTTACTTATAAATATAAACGTTTTGTATATGATTTTAGTCCGTTAAAAACAGTTTATAGATGTACTAAGAGGCTTTAATACTCAAAAAGAGTATGTCTGTAATGAAATCTTAGGACTACCACCAGTTATTGCTCCCCTAAATTTTCAGATGCCATGCCGGAAAGATATAACATTATATAAATGTGAACGGGCTTTACAGAAAATTTTCAGCTTTACAGAAAAATTTCTAAGACGCAGTTACCTTGGGGACTTTAGCAAGCATACGGCGCATCTATCCGCTAAGTTAAGGGAAATAAGTTTTTATAGTGAGTTTAACCCGGTCAGTTACATGACAAGTATTTTATGCATTATAGAACTGAATAACTAAAACTTATATGTTTCCTGCAGTGGATTCACTGTTTTTTTTTAAATGTCCTTTTGAGTTTTTTCGACCTGTGTAACCTTAAAATTACCCTAGGCTAGCTCCTGAGGGTCGTGGCTTCCTTCTGACTTTTATTTAATTTCCTCCAAACATTAATTAAAGGGCGCCAAGTACAGACACACAAATAAAATTCGAAAAATCAGTTTTAAAATGGTTTATTATTTTAATTATGTTTAGTCAAATAAATTAATAAAATGAATTAATAAATTCTCTTATCTTTGGGGATTTTCGATGGCTTCTGACGGAGATTCGATAACTTGTGGAACGGAATTGTAAGATGGATGGAGTTCCTTCCAAGGGACAACCTGTCGGATTTTTGTACGACGTGGAACGGAACTGCAATCGGAATGAATTTCCCTTCAAGGGACTTCTTGTCGAATTTTCGTTAATGGAGGAACGGAACTGCAAAATGGCGTCGGCTTCAACTGATTGTCGACTGACTGCGTAATTTCTCAAATGTTTTTAGCTGGTCCTTAATAGGGCCCTTCTTATTGTTGGCAAAAACCCAGAACAGAAGGGCGAAGGTAGTCGGAAATAACTCTGAATTTAATCAAATTCACCGATAAAATGAACGAATTTAAATCAAAAACTCTTGACGAGACATATTCTCTCCTTCCCAACTAGCAATCCCCTCTCGTATAAGCGCTATAACAATAGATAATATAAAAATATGTATAGTCCGGATGGTATGCTCGAAAACGAACGTTACAAACGTTACACCTGTAACCATCCACGATCACTATTAGTTGTTTTAAAAATTATGAAATAATAGGTTTATGATAACTAAAATGTGAAACATAGATTTTAGTCTATAAATACCATTAATGTATTTGAAACCGTTTGAAAATTTCATAAATAAATTTCGGAAATTTAAACTCCTCCCATAGCTGAAATTATACAGTTACTTCCATCAGAATCTTCCGTTAGAATCTACCCCTAGTCGTGCCTAAAGAAGTTTTGCTTCAATAATAGGTAAACAATATAAAAAATATACACACATTACGTTTAGAATGTGTGATTTTGTAGCTGTATCAACCTTATTGTAATACATCACAACACAAGAGCCTTCGATAGTTAGATAACCATTTTATTTTGTAGCATTTTATAGCATATTCCATAAAATTTAAAATCCTGAGTTAAGTTTGTTTCCTTCACGTCTACGAAGGATCTGTTATTGGTGGTAAAAGATCAGCCATCTTGACTAGTGGTTTTATGGCCTTTATGGCTACCTAACCAAACCTAAAATAAGTATAAGAAAGTGTTAAAATATTTTGAATATTATTATTTTATGAACAAAAACGTGCAACATGCTTCTTTACTCAACGTAAAGATTCCGTATAAACAATTATTTACTATCATAATATGTATGTATGTATATAAACTTACTTAATCAAATCATAATGAATGTGGCTGTCTCGTCATTTTTTCATTTTTGTCATTTTTCTTCAAATCTTTCTGGCGCTTATAATATCCCCTTTGACGTTCACAATTTCTTTTTCTTTTTAGCTCTTTAAGTCTATAAAACGAAAATAGCTAGGTATAAATAATAGGTATAAATAATTGGGTATAAATAGTGTAATTACACACCAAAAATAAAATTTATGCATATAGAGTACCTACCTATTCACTCATTTTCAATCAATATTTTTTCATCACTTTCTTCATTAATAAATCCACATTGTTTATTCATATTTAATACAAACACTTTATACACAAAAAACTATTTATATAAAGCAATGTATTTCGATTGACAAGATGATCAGCTGTCAATTCATACAATTACAGATTTAATTTTATTTAATATAGGAGGCAAAATCGCATGAGCGCCGCCAGGATTATTTTCAGGGGGTGCATCTGCATCTACACACTATTATGATCTAATATATATATAGAATGTAGAATGATTTGGACAGCAACCGCGACGCCTTTAGTTTTTATTCAAACAATAATTTAATAAAAAAATTAAAAAAATATATAATTTTCTGGTAAATTCAGGTATTTTCTTTCATAGCAGGGGGGTGCAAGCGCACCCTCTTGCACCCTGCTGCCGGCGCCCATGCAAAATCGTGTCAGTATTAGGTTTTGTTTCCGGTTTCTGTTATTAGAATGACGTCACGTCCGTTTTTTACTCCTTGTCTCGCTAAAGAAGTTTTACTTCAAAAACAAATACGAACTACACTACAACCCGATACAGTAAATGTGATAAGATATGTTTAACCAATAATAAACACATTTTATCTTGAAAAAAATATTGCTTCATAAAATAAACTACAATTTTTAGTTGTGTATATCATTAATAAAATTTGCTTTAATATATAGACATTTTCTAATATTGTTAATATTTTAATTTTCAGCTGAAATTCAGGGAAAGTTCATATCTTTACAATGGCGTACTGTTCATCTTGGAGGCCTTTATCATCTTGAAGAAGAGATCAGCATGTCGACAACTGTACCAAATTTCATTGGTGATATACAACAATTTTATTTTAACAACATTCCTTATATCGAATTAGCAAAGGCACTAAGCACAGAGCAGTCAATAGCTGGATTTCCTAATATTAAGGTAAAAAGTTAAAAATAAAGCTGGAATTTATTGTTAAAACATGTGGTTTTAATAATTTTTATTTAATTAGTTTTTTCCAAACTTGAACAAGATTTCTAAACAGAAAGAGTTGTTAGGAGAGTTGTTTTGATAAGTGGACTATGTGCCGATCCCAGGGACAAACTTGGTAATATTGGACCTAAGACCCTAAGACCTAAGAGTTAAGACACACTATATACTAGAGATTGCTTAGTAGAATCACATTGCTTAAAATCAGAAAGATATAAATCAAGTAGCTGAATAGCATTACTCCGAAATTTATAGTGAGTTAATTTCTTAAAAAGAGTCAAAAACCTCAGTGAGATCTAAAAAGGATGCAATGGTGTCAAGATATTAATCAAATTCTTTTAGAAAATTACTAGTGAGGTGATTGAGTTTCATTCCTATAGTACCTACCTAAAAGAATATTAACTTTTTTATTATTTTTTTTTTACTAACAATGTGTTCCCACAATGTAATATTAATCATGACTTATTAACAAGAAATTTGAATCTAACAGAATAACATAGACTAGAAAAGGAAATTTGCAGTACCGATGCACGTAACTTTGTACGCGTATCAGTCCCGCAGATTTCCAATTCTAGTCTTAACCCAAATAAGCACACTGCTGAATCAGCAAAATTGAACTTTACTTAGTCTACATTTGCATATTGTGTAATTCTTTAAGATCGATAGGAAACCCATCCTCTCTGATAATGATTAACCAATACTGACCCACCCAACATAAATGTTCAGGTTTGAGAAAAAGCAAATCAATTGAAAAGTACGTGCTACACTATTTCACCCTACTGTTTACACGCAGGATTTTAGGTGTGTAATATAAATCATCTTAAAAACATGTTGTAATTTATAAAGATAAAAAAAGTAACTCAAAATAGGATTAGAGCACTTTGTCTAGCCCTGTCCTCTTAATGAGTCTTAACAGCCTTCTCAGTGGCCTCCGCACATAACTTGGAGCAGTCGGTTTTCCTCTCCCAATACTAGATACCACGTCCTTGCAAAGCCTTCACATTGGCATAGGACATGAAATGCTGTTTTCTCTTCTTTTGTATAAACAAGTGTCTTCATCTACCAAGTTCAGCTGATTCAGGTGTTTTCTGAGCCGACAATGTCCTATCAAGAGACTGAAAATCATTCTGACATCCTTTCACCTTTGTGATAACAGAGTGTTTATGAAGACTTCGGCTTATCGCTTGCCCGGTGATTTTTTACACCTTGTCTAGCCTCCATTTTTTAATGTCTGCTTTTTTGAACGTGTCAGCAACCCCGCTGAATAGGTCCGGGCCAATCATTGACATATTAGCTCCCGCTCGTAACAATTCATTAGCCTTCTCATTGTCCCGAAACCCTTAATGCCAGAAAATTCCGACTTGATTGTTTAGCGGGCACCAACATATTTGTACTGTTTAGCTCAATTTGTCAAAGTGACCGTAGTACGCTTACCTTTAAAATTGCCATGATCTTTGATTCTACTCCAATTGGTTATAATCCTCTGGGCAGCCTTAGTTAGGATTTGGTGACATTTTTCCAGTACTACTCCTGGGGTAGGTAATACAAGCGCTTTTTAAGCGTAGTAGTGGTTTTGGACAATCCCTATGAAGAGTTCTACCAATGGAATTCCTATTGGTCAGTTTTTTTGCGGCTATGGTATGCTTCTGAGTTTAGACTGCACTACTTTAGTTAAGTTGTTTATAGCTAATTTTAGTTTTAAATTTAGCGATCTAAAGTATATACTTACCACATAATACAACTAGTTTGGTTTTGGACCATGAAAATGCTTAATGCATTTACAACGTTGGATTTGATTGTCTGATTGGTTAGTATACTATAAGGTTTTGTCACAATATAGGTGCGAGTGGATCCACTTTGTAAAAGTGGTATCGTTTAATGAATCCCCTTACCTCTGTGAAAACCAATTCCTTAAGTAAAAGTAAGTAAATTTTCCACATGCAGTTTCACATGCAGGTCATTATTGATTATATAATGATGTTGATGTCCCAGAGTTGATTATCATAAAAACATAATATCTTCTAATAGAATATACAAAAATGAAGTTTCTTCTTATGAGCCAAAACTTTCCAGAAAAATATAAACTATCCTACTTTTATTTCTAAATGTTTCATAGCATATTTACATGATATTAGAAAATTATCTACAGTAAGTGCAATATTTTGTATTCTTTGATTCGTTGATAAAGTCAACTTAAACAAATTTGATTTCATTAAGTATATTTTTTTCTAGTCAAATAATGAATTTGGTTAACTATTGGATGTAATCACCTTTTTATAAAATGGAACTGCCATTAGCAAAGGTGGCAACTAAAATGCCTGCTTTAGGTTGAATAAGTGTCTTCTTTTTAAATTCTATAAGATTATTCTGATATACAGGTTGGTTGAAAAGTTTTGAAAGCAAAAATGAGAGAATGTTTATTTTTTTCGTTCAATTTAGCTTTCGTCAATAAACTTGTGTGAACACGTGCATTGTCTTGATTGTTTTCTTCTCTAAACCTGGTCTTTTTTCACGAGGCATTAGTTCACTTATTTTAAGAATTTCGCTGTTGAAATGTTCCTATCTGTTTTGTCTTGTTGAATATTTGTTGATATATTTTATTTATTAGTATATTATTTTGCTGGTTTTTAGATTGCAGCAAAGTTTGTGAAGCATGCGACAGATAATCTTCATCGACCAGTAACATTTCGATCAAAGCACACATTCATCGGTCTACCAATGCTCAGGGCATATTCTAGCATACATATCGATTTCATGTTTAGGACCAGAGAGGCAAATGGACTGATTTTGTTTAATGGCGGCAAAAAGGAAGATTTCGTCGCTGTAGAATTAGTAGAAGGGCATATCAATTATATCGTGAATGTTGGTAAGAATAACCAAACAGTAAGGTATGTAAATTTTATTTCTAATTTATTTTAATGTATGTTGCAGGCGATGGAACTGTAACTCTTCGAGACGCCCATCGGTCTAATTTGAATGATAACCGTTGGCATACTGTTGGTATTCGTCGACCATCTGTTAAGCAACATACACTTATGGTAGATGATGATGTTGTTATAGCTGCTAATCATGGAATCGGTAATAATTTTATTTATTACGAATTACTGTAGCCCTTAAATTACCCTTAGCTAGCTTTTAGGATCGTGGATTCCTTCTGAGTTTCTTATCAATTCCTTCCCAACAATTATTAAGTACAGACAGACAAATAAAGGTGTGAAATCAGTTTTAAATTGTTTATTCAATGATAAAAATTCTAATAAGAAGTTAATTAAAAAAATTAAGTAATTAATTATTTTCTTATCTTTGGATTAAGTGAAGTCTTCTGTCGGAGCTTGCGGAAGCGAGTGTACAATCTGTAGAACAAATTTTGAAGACCTCAGGACTGCAGTACTGATGTTTTCTTATAATAAACGGAGACCACTGGAAAAATTGGTTCGATTGGCAGAAACTGATGTTTTCTTATAATAAGCGGAGACCACTGGAAAAATTGGTTCGAATGACCCTGAACTGGTGTTATAGGTGTTTTCGAAATGAAAGCTATGTCGAGAATCACGTCCTCTCTAGGGCCCTTCTCAAGATGGCAAAAGCCCAAAAACGAAGGGTGCAGAGAGTTAAGATAAACAATTTATAATTAACAAATTACCATATGAAATGATGAATTTAGCATCGAATCTCACGGAGAAACCAAATTTCTCCTACCCAAATCAGATAAAGTAATCGAGTCGACGCAAATAACATTGATATTTTTAAAACTAAATAGTCGAGGAGCTAGGCCCACAACGAACGTTACATTACCTATATCTATATAAACCTGTTTTAAAAATATTAAGGTAATAATTTTGCCCGTGCTGTAGGTTGTACATTACATAACACTTTCGTGTAAAGTACAGCTTACCACAATTGTTGACAGTACTGTTTTTACATATTTACAGCCGGGGGAGTATATAAACAGTTGCTAATGTAACTCTCCTGGGTATTATTTAAAAAAAGAACGTATTTAAAAGCTGTGAATTATTTTTGAAGGATGGTTAAGCATGGTTAATCTTTTTTATTATCGATGTTTTAATTTTTCCAAATTTAAATGGCTTTTAATCATACTTTTAAAAATATACAACTTATGAAAGCGAATTTTTTCTAATGGAACAAGCCAAACTCGCACATCCTATTTCTTTTTAGAGCGCAGCATATCTGGTTTTCCAAAACTGTCACTGAATTTTTATTGATTGCACAAAACTTTAAAAAGTAAATAGTGGCACGTTATATAAATTTTGGGAAATTAGACAACGAAATAAAGCACAAAAATTAACCGTACCGTCATTTTTTGCAGTAATAGTTGCAGTTTTTGATTCCTCAAATTGCCACCGGGAAACTTTCAGAACATATGCGACCATGTAATATTAAAAAAACATCATTTGTACACAAAAAAAATCATAGTTCAAGTGCATTAATAGCAATTAATAAATTTAAACAAATCAGTACTTATTTAAGTGAATGAGTTCTATTTTGTTACTCGGGATTTTTTTAAATCACTGAAAACGAATATAATATAGACAGCGATTTTCAGAGTATTCTGTGAATTCGTCATGAATTTGGGTAAAACTCGATATTTGTAAGTAACAAATAAATATTAAATTGACAAAATCTTTTGATTACCTACTGACCAGAACACATACTTTTTTTGTTGTCACCTTAAATTTTTTGTAAAATAGATATGAAATTAAGCTATACCTGGATACTTGTAGGGATTCGATAGGGACAATGATCTTTGGGGTATCTGATACATAGGAAACCAACTTTTTACATCGTCTTGAAATTAGCTATTTAGGGTTGTTGGGGTCGCTGAGAACGGATATGATATCTCCGAGGTACCAGCGTCATATTCTGGGGTTTTCTCTGAAACCCTAATTTTATGACGAATTTGTAGAAAATTTAAGAAGACGTGGTAAAAAGTAGGTTCCTTGGGTACTAAGTACTCCGGTGATCGCAAGCGATATCATATTCGTTCTCAAGGTTCACAAAATCCCCTGAGTACAGATTTTTAGCTAATTTTATGACGAACTTACAGAAAACTCTAAAAGACGAGCTAAAAACAAGTTTTCCAGGCACCAGTTACCCCAAAGATCGTTGTCTGAGCGACCCATGAAAACTCCAAATTAAAATCATCTTGATAAACATTCTATTTTCTGTGTATTGTAAGTAATAAAGTGTAATGAATTAAGGGCACAAAAACAACGGCCAAAATGAATAAAGTAAAAAAAAAAAACAATTCGATTTTGTTCGAATATAATCTGATTTACATAAAATGTCCAGTTTAATAAAATTGCTTGCAAAGAATCAATAAGCTTTCAATATTTCTATATATAGTAAGTGATTTTATTTTGTACACTAGTACGTTACAGTTTATTGAATATTCTAATAATACTTTCGACTTAAAAAAAGTTTTTTATTAAAAAAAAGAGCAGTAACCTGATGATAATAATATTAATACATTTATTTTTTAATTCAAATAGGAAACTTAGAACTGGATGGTATCCTGTATTTAGGAGGTGTCTACAAAGATTTATATCCACTACTTCCACAGGATGTTGTGAAGTCAACTCATGGATTTGAAGGCTGTATTGCAGGTCTAGATCTTAATGGCGAATCTCCACATATCGTCGAGGATGCTGTCGTTCATAGCTCGCAAGTTGTTTCTGGTTGTGAAAGTAAGTAATATCTGTGTTTTACAATAGTAGTTAGCTTAGAAAGAATTGTTTGTTTAAATATATAAGATGACAACTGCGCCAACTTACGGTGGCGTCTTAGTACTTAATTTAGTTAAAATTTCGCGTTTAAATATATGATATATTAACTGTGCCACATAACGTTGGCGTTATATTACTTAATTTAGTAAGTTTTTTCTTAGAATCCTTTTTTTTGCATTTTTTTTAATAATAATAATAATAATAATAATAATCCTTTATTTCCTTACAAATGTTAATACAAATATGGTTTTATAAATTATTTTACAATTTGTATGGAAATTAGGTACCTCCTTAGGAATACCTGTATTGGAGGTTACCATCATTTATAGATAAAAAGTCTTTTAATTGCATAACATTTTTTTTTCTTAAATACATTTTTTCTTTTAAATTAATTTTATTTTTCTTTTTTTTTTTGAGTGACGCAGTGGTGCTTGTGGGGGAGAGGGACGAGAAAATAAAAAAAACATTTTAAAAATATGAACGAAAACAAAATTTTACTTTTCCATAAAAAAATATATAAATCTATATGACTTGTATAAAATAAAACGATCGACTTTGTTCTAAGATGAATTTATGCAATAATGAATGAAGGTGAATTACTTAGATATGACATGCAGTGGACCAAAGTATATTTCGGGATCATCAATTGTAAGAAGCAACTGATATAACAGTTTTTTCCTACAAGCCACTGAAGCAGCATATTTAATATTATCGGGCAAGAAATTAAAAATCTTTGGAGCCATATACAAGTTAGATCTTTTAAATTTTTCAACTCGTGGCTTGGGCAGAATGAGACCTCCCCTATTTCTCCCACTGCAAAATGCCTGCTTGCAGGACTCCATACCCCCACCCCTACCACCAATCAGAAAGTCATTCAGTATTTTATTAAAAAATAAACACCTCAAGGGCAAGATTTTAAAATCTCTGAAAAGCGGTAGAGAATGGGTCATATTTGATTTCCCCGACATGAGTCTAATAACATGTTTCTGTGCAACCTGCAATGGACTTATCGTACTGGGATAAGTTCCACCCCAAGAGGAGATTCCATATTGTAATCTTGACTGAATTAAAGCAAAATATAACATACGCAGAATGTTAGGAGGGCACATGCTTTTTAGAAAATAAAACTTTCTAATTGAATTTTTGATTGATCTTTTAATTTTATTGACATGCATTTTCCATGAAAATGACATGTCCAGCACTACTCCAAGATATTTAACCTCGTCAACCTGCCTAACAGTTTCACACGAACAATCGTCAAATATTGTGCAAGTGGCATCGTGATATTTTAAATTACCCAACACTCCAGGAGTTTTAGAAAGACTGAAAACTATATTATTGGTTTTGGCAACATTTAATGAAATTTTGTTATAATTTAACCATAGTTTCACTTGCGCAAGGTCTGACTCCATCCTGCGAAACAGCTTAGCTTCAGTACTAGCAGAAAAATGTAACGCAGTATCATCTGCAAAAGAAGTTACTTGCCCCTCTAAATCTGCAGTGCAAAGATCGTTAATATAAATAAGAAAAAGAGTAGGCCCAAGAACTGAACCTTGAGGTACATCATGGCGAATAACACCTTCTTTACTTAATTTTCCGCTAATTCTAACCTGTTGAGTCCTCATGCTGAGATACGACCTAAACCAATCATTTGCTAACCCTCTAATTCCCATTGAATTCATTTTTGATAATAGAATTTTATGGTCGACCATATCAAAGGCTTTTTGGAAATCCATGAATAGGGTAGCCGTGCGCTGGTTATTATTTAAGGCAATATTAATTTGAGAAGTTAAGCTATTGATCGCCATTTCTGTATTTAGCTCTTTTCTAAAACCAAATTGCTGAGCACTCAGTTTTCCATGCACATTACGAAAACGGGTTAGCCTAATATTAACTATTTTTTCCAAAACCTTTGATGAGGGAGATAACAAGGTTATCGGACGGTAGTTCGAAACATTAAGTCTATCCCCTCCTTTGGAAATAGGAACCACAACAGCTTTCTTCAGAATATCAGGAAAAGTACCGAGCTGAATACTCATGTTGAAAAGATAAGCTAACACTTCCGCTAGTTCATTTTGCAGTTCTTTCAAAACTGCAACTTGGAGACCATCCACTCCAGTTGACTTCTTATTTTTTAAAGAATTAGTTATTACAAACTTCAATTTTGTCCGTTGGTTGCAAAAAAATTAAAGTACTACAGGATTCTGAACGGATTTTTTCATTGAAGTTGGTTTCCAAGTCTGGGGGTTCATATCCAAACCATCCTTTAAGTTTTGAGCAACATTTAAAAAGTACTGATTAAATTCATTCGCTAAATCATTATTCTGTTCAACATAAGTACCATCAGCTGTTCTAATTTTATCAATAGTACTGTCACTATGATTTTCACCTATCAGACTGTTTATAATGTTCTATTGGTCCCTTGTATTACCTTTAGTTTGTTCAAATAACTTAAAATAGTATACCTCCTTCCTTAGCTTTCCTTAAATCTTCAATTAACCTATTTCTATACCTATTATAATAAAGAGCCAGTTTAAAATTATATGGTTAACATATTTTCTTTTTGTACAAAGCATTCCTTTTATTTATCCTTTTGATCAATTCTAATGTTATCCATGGCTTTAAAGGTCTACACGACTTACGATAATTGGAAGTAATAGTACATATATTAATGTTTTCTTTTAGTAATTCGGAAAAGTATACAAAAGCCTCATTTACATCTGGTATTTTATACAATATACTCCAATCCACCGCAGAGACACACTCTCTCAATTTATCATAATTAATTTTTTTAAAAGAAATATTTTCCGTTGGTTTAGATTTTATGTTCGTATATAATAAACAAAGAGAGTGATCAGAGATACCCGCGTGCTCCACTTCACCCCAAAAATATTGAGTATTATATAACTTATTGCATCGAATAAAAATATGATCTAAGCAAGTCCCTGATCTAACTCGTGTAATAGAATTTATGTATGACTCTAAGCCATGACTACTCAACATAAAATTATACTCACCAGTTGTATTTTTATCCATTAATGAATTTATATTCATGTCCCCGACTAGGAAAACTAATTCTTTTTTTTCAATTTCCGATAATAATAAATTAAACTCATTAATAAAAATAATTTCTGAGTAGTCATTTTCATTTAACTTTAGTCTCTCGTTTTTCTATTTATTTAGAAATCAAAATACAACACCATCTATCGGGTATCTGTAACCTAGAATGGATGTTTTTTGGAATTTCATATTAATGAGAAAATTTACTTATTTATAATAAAAAAAATATATTTCGTTTAAATTTGTTTCTCCAAAACTTAAGAAAATTGGTTATTTTGGCGTAAATTTATACGAAAATATTTACGACAAAATTAGATTCTGAATTTTAAGTGATAAATGAGGTGTAAAAAACTGATTACATTTTCTTGATAAACAGATATTAATATCAAAATCTGTTCTTTAATTTACTCACGGTCCTGTGTATAACTAATCAAGAAAACTTAATTTGCGAACGTGATATAACGGTGCTTTCATTTATTTGAAAACGTTTCATGGATTTATGGAGTTCACTCCACTTTCTAAACTCTCGAATACAGAGCTCGAGATTCTTGAACCAGTTAAAGCCAAAATGGAAATGGGATTTCAGCTGTTTCACAGAATATTGAGCTAATTGTCCGAAATGGACGGGAAAAATCTAGAAAAGTTTCTATTAATTTCAAAGTGTCGAGTAGTTTTAAGAGAGCACCGAAAATGAGAGAAATGAAAGCATAAAAGGATATGTAGGTAATAATGACGACATTTCATGTAAAGTTTGAGTTAAAAATAATGATGTACAATGTACATACTTATACTCTATTTTTTATTAAGCTGGTATAATAAATCATTCTCGTCGAATTTAAATTCCTTAAATGCAATACAGAGTGAACAAATATTTTTACCTGCACATCGATGGGTTGCTTTAGTCCTTTTCATGTAAAATAGAACCCACTGAAATTATCTTAAACGCACGCACCCCGTAAATAGGCTATGACGGCTCGAGAATAACGGATATTTCGGGTCTTGAAACGAAAATTCGAAATAAAATTGTGGCCATTGGCGTAACAAGAATATCAAGGAATTGATAAAACATTTTTTTAACATATATATTTATTCAATAAAAGTGTATAACAATTGTTATATACTATTATTGTAAATTAGAATTGATCTGAAGAAGTGTCACCATTAACTGCAATTATCAGCGGCTCCACTGTCTCTTCAATTAAGTTATCTAGTTCACACATTTTTTCCATTTGTCAGGATTTACTGTACTTGGTGTCACATAAAATATTTTTTACATCTTTTATTTTGAATGTCGTATTTTTTCTAGCCACATACTGCTTTACTTGTGCTCAGATTAATTCAATTCGATAAAGTTCGGAGTGATTGGTAATCGGACAACAGTTATTCATCGCTGTTTTGCCATGTTGTCGACGACATATTTAGACTAATTCAGTTTTTTATGTCTTGCTTTCGCGAAGATCTGGCCGAAGTTTTTTCAAGATTTCTGGAGTAATAAACGGCATTTATATCCTCATGGTAATCGCCAGTACGGATGGATACAAAAGGGGGAAGAAGCAATCCATCCTTTAAAAAACCATCAACGCTTCCAATAGGTGTTACAATTAATCTTTTTCCTTTTCTTGAAGGTGGTGTTATTGGAACGAAGTTCCCTTTCGCGCGTTACGAACAGTTACGACTGACGCTAGGAGCTAGCCAAAAAAAATTCATACCAAAAGTTGTCACGACAGTATGACACGACACACGCATGTTTCTCTCTCTCACAGACCAAAAAATAAATAACTCTCTCTCCCTCTCTCTCATAGATAGATATATTACAATTAAAAAGACACTATTTTAAATTAAAAGAAAATGTACATTAAAAAGAAAATACTGTAGAAAAAATAATAATTAACTATAATAGTATTACATTTTATTTCATCCTGTTTTTATAAATTAATAAATTCATAAACATTTTAAAAATAGTTCGTAACTTGACTATTTAGGTACCTACGTCAAATTACCTTAACTGTCAGTTACTGTCAAATATTTTAATTTTAAAATTTTGTATTGAATTGTTAATTCCTGTTTTAAATTATAAAAAGTAATTCTAAAAAGATGTGTTATCTAAAGCTCTGGTATTGTATAAATAGACACTTTTGTTTAAAGAAACGAACTGTTAGGTAAGTAGAGATTTTATACAGACAATAATAAATGCTTATGTATGTATAAACACTCTGTTGTGTTTACAAATTACTAATTCCTTCACTAATTAATCGAAAGGAACTTCGTTCCATCCGGGTGTCCCTTGACACCTCACACTTTTTTTTTCTGTTGAATGACTATCTAAAAATGTTTGGCGGGTTCTTCTTACTAAGGTTAAGACAGCTGTGAGATCTCTTCTGGTTATAGTTTCAAGGAGCGTCTTCGATTATCTTGGTCCTTCTAGATCATTCCAGTACTTGCATTTTTTGCCATCCATTTTTTCCTTAGTTTTTCTAAGATCTACCGCTGATTCCACAGGATGTTTCTGGTCCCAGGTATGGAGTTTCAGCTTTGAACTGATTGTATCTGAGTTCAGAGCTTTGATGGCTGCTTGACTATCTGACTTGATCACAATCTTTTGTCTACGATAGTTCCTTTCAATGTTAAATTCTATACATCTTACGATGGCACGAATTTTTCTACTTTTTGTAATTTTTTTCTCTTTTTCTTTTTTTTTGTATATTTTATTTTTACGTGTTTTTTACAATTTTTATATTTTTTTAATTATTTTCAACAATTATGAACAATGTTTTACAAATTTTCACGTTTTTTTAAGATTTCTTAATAATTTTCGACATTTTATCCCGTTTTTTATCAGTTTTTTTTAAATAATTATTTTCAAAAATTTTTAAGATTGTTATGGTTTTTTCATGATTTTCAACATTCTTTCTAGATTTTCGACATTTGTTTCAAAATATTTGTCCATTTTTTACGATTTTTAACAACAGAACTGTCAACAATTTTTCGTAAATCTTATTATAATACTCGTTATTCTATCTGTTTGAAGACAAATCCAAATTATCTTTTCAACTGCAACCTCTAGATTGCTGTATAAATCGATTGCGTTATAGGAATCGATTTATACATTTTTTTGCTAGTGTCAAGAATTTATTGATAATGCTGGCACTTGCCCAAAGCACTTTCAAAGTCAAAGCCAATACTAAGGTAATTATTAAACCAGAGGGAGTGTTAAAACTTTTGATAAAAAAAATTAGAAATGTAGATTCAGCTTGTTTGATGAGCATAACATATGATGAGAAAGAAATAAGATAAATAAAATGCTTGTTTTAAAAAAATGTTTAGTTTTGTTTAATTTAGTCTCAATTTTTTAATGACCTCCTGTGATTTGTCTTGTATACAGCTAACCTTCCAAACTTCTTTTCTATATCTGAGCACATAGTATCTTGGTTTTACTTCTTAATCTAAATCCTTAAATTTCTAAAAAACTATGTTTATTATATTTCTTCCGATTACCTTTAGAACTAAAAGGTTATATGCAACGTATATGCACTTGTACCAACCCAAAATATGTGTTGCAAGCAATAACTATATTCGTGGAATGACCTGGAAATCCGTTTTCATTGTTGTTTGTCAAAGATAATTTAACGTGGTTACTCAATTATGTAGGCTTTTAAACTTCAAACAGTTTCGTTTGTCAATCAGTTTGAAATTTAATTAGTTTAGTAAAGCATAAAGGATAGGGTTAATTATATAGTTGTTATTTAGGGTGGGTAATGCGTTTATACTCACAAAAATATGGTAAAATGATATGATATATACATGGTATTCGTGACTGTTAATTTAATCGCTGATAAATCGTATATTCGATTTTCAAAAATCGAATTTTCACCAGATCTCCACGTTTTGATATCCTTGGAAGCTATGTCTGTATATATATATATATATATATATATATATATATATATATATATATATATATATACATATATATATATATGTGTGTGTGTGTGTGTGTGTGTGTGTGTGTGTGTGAGAGAGAGAGAGATGGGGCGCGCGTGTTTGTCTGTGTGGTTGCGCGCGTGTGTATGTATGTGTGTGTGTGTGTGTGTGTGTGTGTGTGTGTGTTGGTTCGTGTGTGCGTGTGTGTGCGCGTGTCTGTATTTGTTTGTGTGTGTGGTGTGTGTGTGAGAGAGAGAGCGGGCGCGCGCGTGTGTATGTATGTGTGTGTGTGTATGTGTGTATGGGTGTGTGTGTGTGTGTGTGTGTGTGTGTGTGTGTGTGTGTGTGTGTGTGTGGGTATGTGTGTGTGTGTGTGTATATGTGTGTATGTGTGTGTGTGTTTGTGTGTTTGTGTGTGTGTTTGTGTGTCTGTGTGTGTCTGTGTGTGTGTGTGTGTGTGTGTGTGTGTGTGTGTGTGTGTCTCTGTGTGTGTGTGTGTGTGTGTGTGTGTGTGTGTGTGTGTGTGTGTGTGTGTGTGTGTGTGTGTGTGTGTGTGTGTGTGTGTGTGTGTGTGTGTGTGTGTGTGTGTGTGTGTGTGTGTGTTTTCATAATATCTTTATCTGAGATTTTTTGACAAAACGCCGCGTCAATTACTGCTTTGAACATCAAAATCGCTCAACGCGTTAATAATTTATAGCTTTTCAATTTTTTTTAATTTTTTTTACGCAGCAAGAAAAATATTTTTTGTGCTTAGAACAGTAGAAAAAATACATTTTGGGTGTTTAAATTAGCGAAAAGTTGTAAGGATGGCTTACCTCTTTTCGATTTTTTTATGAAAATCGCTAAAAATTAACTGGATTGTTAAACTTGAAGCAAATAGAATTACTGCTGCAATCTAAATAAACAACAGATGTTATCTAATACTTGAAATACCGACATGAGTGGATAAGTTAATGATTACCTCACAACTTAAGTCTAAATTTATAGGCATCTTCATAGTTCATTTTCAAAAGAATTAACCACTAGAAACATGATAGACATAAACGTAAATCTTTTCGCGGATTATCGAACACCACACATGGTCTTTAAAAATAGAAAAATGCCACCAAATGCTAATTAAGGCCGCTCAAAGAATCGTAGTGACAATTAGCTATATAAAAGTGTTGGAAACTTTAAAAGTATTGCTCCGAATAATGGTGATTCTCGCTCATCCATTAAACTAACAACTTTCGCGGATAATTATCAACATTTCCAACAAAATGCTATTACTACTAACAGACCGTAGACACTTTAGGAAGCAAGTAACTTTTTCCTGCGGCAGATCAGCAATAAAATATAATACACAGACCAAATAGAAGCTTTCTACACTACTAGTTGGTAAATGATATTTAAATAATTCTTAACTTTAATTACAGGCCAATCGACCAAATGTAGCCACAACGTTTGTGCAAATGCTGGTATATGTGTTCAACAGTGGACTTCCTATACATGCGACTGTGATATGACATCATTTACAGGACCTACTTGTTCAGATGGTAAATATATTTTGCTCTTTCAGTTTTGTTACATCTTTGATATGTAGGTACATATATTAAAAAATATTGGCCTAGATCTTAAATAACATTAGGCAATAAGCAGCTCTGCATGTCTATAATTTCACTAATATTCTTCTCATATGTTAATTTTTTTTTTTATTGATCACATCCCCTAAATATTATCTCTCACTTTTTCCTTATTGTTACTAATACGCATAAGTTTGGTAGGATGCCTACCTAATCATTCATAAATAAACCATTTTATTCCGGGATTATTGTTTGTTCCTTTAGTGTTTTATTTTATTCACTCCCAAAGTTTTTTATTATTAATAGATTCTTCTTTAGTAGTACTTGTATTTGTTATTGACCAAATTTATGTTCTTGTATATTAATTGTATATTAGTTATCATATAACTGCTCGCACCTTATGCTTGCTGCTCCCTTATTGATTATCCTGAGATTAGTTTAATAACGCCCTTATTAAGATTAAATTTTGTGGTCCTCGCACACATTAAAAAGACAAAAGATCTATCGCAGCTTCTTATTTAACGGAAACAATTTTTGGTATTTTTAGGAAGAACACTTTGGTATTTTGTATTTTAAAGAACTAAATATGATAAATGATGTGTTTGGTTGGTTAACTTTATAGAATTAGTTCTAAATTTGATAGAGTCCTCTAGTAATGCTACTATTTTTACTTTTCCATGTAGTAGTAGACTTAGGGTAAAAAAATCTTAAAGCTCTTAAAAACATTTATAGTAATAGGAAATCGATTGGCCATAAAAACCCCTGTAATCAATTATGAGAAAATATCGCGTTACGGTCGAATTTTAGTGATAAACTTTTCTACAAAATTCTAAGAAGAAAAGTTTGATACTTATTCGTAAAAAAATTATTATCAAACTTAAGAATTCACGACTATAGTCTATATATTTATTATATTATATTTATACTATTACAAAACTGTGGAATAATAAAAAAATCTGGAGGGAATATTCCGATGCTGTTTTTCAAGTTAAACAAACCAAGAAATTCTTTTAGTAGTCTAGGAGCTAGAGCTGAAAATTTAACGTGAATGGTTGTTAATGAAATTAATTGCAGTTCCAAGCTGTTTTGGACCTTAATGTAGTAGACTGTATAAACTTCAATGCAGCTTGAGTATCGGATGTAATAAATATTCTGGCTGAATTAAGGCGTTTTAGCACAGAAGTCTATTGTTAATCCGCTTGGAAGATTGTATGAGTGTTTCCCAATGCTATTGAGAGCCTAACATAAGGACACTCCTTCTGTTGTTTTAACTCATCGGTATATTAAGTGAAAGCTCCTTTGGTAAGTTGAATGATTGGTCGATAGATATATAAGGGACGAAATCTTAACGGAGAACCCATTAAGTGACCGTTAATATGCATACCAGCGGAGAAAATCCACAGACCTAGCGCTGGATGACTTAAATTGGTGTATGCCAACCTAACGCATAGGATCGTAGTGTCCAAGTTAGGTGAGGCGTCCATTGAGACAACAGTGAGAAGGGGCTGGGAGGCGTACTGTCGCCTCTGCTGTGGTCAGCACTTGTGGACGATCTCCTTAAGTTACTCCTCAATGAAAGCCTTCACTGCCTAGGTTGCGCAGATTATATGGCCATAATCATTCAGGGGAGGTTTCTGGGCACAGTCTCAGAGCGAATGCAGACCGTAATGAATATGGTGTACAAGTAGTGCTAGGATGAAGGCCTAACAGTCAATCCACAGAAGGCATCAGTTGTCCCTTTCACTAATAAAAGAGCGTTGCAAGGCTTAAAACCAATAACGCTCAATAACGTGTTGGTACCAATGGTTACAGAAGCCAAATACCTGGTTGTGCTGTTTGACCAGAGGCTGTCATGGAAGCAACACATTCAAAAGGTCACACACAAAGCTACAATAGCCCTTGGTAGGTGTAGACAACTGTGTGGCAAGAACTAGAGCTTAAACCCCAAAATGAACCTTTGGATTTATACACAAGGCATTAGACCAATGTTAAGTGGTGTGGTGGAGTAGATCGCATCAGTCCGGGGTGATCAGGAACCTGGAAAGCATTCAAAGGCAGGCATGTCTGAATGTTGCGGACCACTACAGGTTCTACTCAACCTACCACCATTGCACATCTACATACAGGGCGAGGCTATGGCAACTGCTCACAGGCTGCTATAAGGCCAGACCCCCATTACCTTATTAAAAGGGAAAAATCAAGCAAAGTTATATGATAGGGTTAAGGCGGATCAAATATAACTTTGTGAGAAACTTTCGAGAAGAAATACTGGAAGGGGAATTATGGAACAATGGCCCCCCAATACAAGGGTAGACAATCTGGTATACAAATGGCTCAAAGACTGAGAAATGCACAGGGTCAGGTATGTACAGTAGAGGACACAGAATAAAAGTCCAACTAAGTCTAGGTGCGTATGCCACAGTGTTTAAAGGCTGAATTAATGGTCATACAACACTGTGCAACGGAGATCGTAAGTCAGGGTATAACGGGTAAAACCGTAGACATATACTTGGACAACCAAGCAGCTCTAAAGGCGATAGTCTTTGCACAAATAAGCTCACAGCTGGTGTGGGACTGCGTTGGGGCCCTGACACATGCCGCAAGTCAAAATTCTCTGACAGTCGCATGGATACCAGGACATTCAGGGTTTCGAGACAATGAGAAGGCTGATGAATTGGCCCGTGTGGGAGCTAATACCCCAATGATTGGCCCGGAACCATTCGGCGGAGTTGCTGACACATTCAGAAAGGCAGCCATTGAGAAATGAAGGCTAGAAAAAGCCCAGGACACTCGGCGAAGTTTACTGCAGAGCTGCTATCACAAAGGCGAAACGATATTAGAATGATTGTCAGTCTCTTGACAGGACATTGTAGGCTCAGAAATCACATGAGTCAGCTGAACTTAGCAGATAAAGACACTTGTCGATACTGCATTTTATATCCTATGCCAATGTGAAGGCCTTGCAAGGACGCGGTATCTAGTACTGGGAGAGGAGAAACTGACTGCTCCAAGTTATGCGGAGTGGCCACTGTTAAGGCTATTAAGTCTCATTTAGAGGGCAGCGCTGGACAAGGTGCTCTAATCCTATTCTTGAGATAATGGGTGGTCACAATAGATCTACAAAGGTCGCAGTAATACAGGCTAACAGCCAACCCAATAAACATCTAATCTAATGAATGATTTTGTTTTGTGTTAATTCACATTCGCTAATACTAACATTTAGTGCCAGTTCGAATTCCCTTTTTGAAGACATTATCTCTGTAGTCATGTTCATGAATTGGATTAGATAACTTTAAAGGTTATATTTAGGAGGTGTGGATTCTACGTAAGTTTCCTGTCGAGAAAAGTTCTTCTGATAATGAAAATTATAAGGGGCTTAAATTATTGATTTACTTCCATTGATAAATGAAATGAGTGTCGTGTTGTTAGAATTGGCTTAAAGTTTTTCCCTCGACCACCAAGTTGTTATGACCTTTAAGGCACTTTGCATTGGGTGAGCAATAATACTGTCATGGTTACTTTTACCACAATAACTAAATCATTAGCATAGCCCATAGCACGAAACGCTTTACTTTTCAACTTTGCTGACATCGTCAACTACCATTGGCCACAGTAAAGGCGATAACACTCCTTCTTGATGACAGCCTTTTACTACTTTTATTGTAGTTGATTGATATTCAAGGTAGGTAACTATCTTCCTAGTGCTTAGCACGGATTGTATCCATCTGAGAATAATAGGTTCCATACCCATTTTTGGGAAGTGCAGCGCTAATAAAATTATATGAAGTGTTATCGAATGCTCTCTCTATATCTTTAAATAAAAAACGCAAATAAAGCCACTTTTTTGTGTCTTTAGATGATGGAAGTTGATATACAGATTGTTGCTCCTGAAGTGGTATCTTTGATATATGTGTGTCAAGTATTATACATCTTTATAACTTTGCTTTATCCAGATTCTGGTGTACATTTGCCACTCTTAGGAATAAAGTGGTCAGCACTTGTGGATGATCTTCTTAAGAAACTCATCAACGAAGGATGATCATGAAAGCAGGTGTACACAATTGTGTCGCAAGAACTAGGCGTAAACCCCATAATGAACCTCTGGCTGTACACACAGGTCATTAGGCCAATGTTAATCTATGATTTGGTGGTGTAGCAAAGCAAACCACAACAGTCTGATGCGATTAGGCAGCTGGGAAGCATTCAAAGGCAGGCATGTCTGAATATCACAGGCACCATAAGGACCGCCCCAACGGACGCACTACAGGTTCTGCACAGAATCAATCACGTTGCTTGGCAAAATAAAACAACCCCAGTAGCTGAACCCAAATTTTAGTAACATCTATACGTGGCAATGTGATTAGACCATCAGAAACTACAATTGGTCCGCATAAGTTAAATCTTTGGCTCTGTCTATAGAGGGAACAGTGTACTAAAAAAGTTTTCTTTAGTAAAAAAATCTTAATTTTTTAGGACAAATATATTGATTTATTGCTGCACTACTTCTTTTAATCTAATATCATATGTGTTTAATAATTTGTTTCAAATTTTTTATAAAATTTTACCATTAAAACCAATTGTTTTCGCAATATTAGCTTAACTATAATCGGAAATCTCGCGAACCGCTTGATATTTAAAACTTGTGACGATAGGTGCCCCAAATTTCCGATTTTCACCTAGTCTTCTTCTCACAATCTCTTCCCATATAGTCAAGCATTCATCTCGCAACTTGTTCTGTACATTTAACATCTCGTGTAGAAATAATTTTAGGGAAGAAAGGAAAAAACGTATTTGAAAACCCTTTTAGTTTCTTTTTCTAGCAAACATCTTTCTAAGTTTAAAGATGTTATTTTAATAACTTACCATCTCTAATGACATTACTAATTTTTATAAATTTATAGAATCTGTTTCCTATGAATTTGGACCTAATAGAGGAATTATAATCTACACATATCCCGAAGACAACATGCCAGAAATGCAAGAGGATACTATAGCTTTGGGACTGATGACCACGAAGTCTGATGCAGTACTTTTAAGAATTGTTAGCGGTACTTCAAATGATTATATTGAAATGTATATTGTAAGTTTTTTCATTTGTTTTAATAATTCATTACTTATTTTAATCTATTATTTTATTAGGTTGAGGGTAATGTATTCGTAGTCTACAACTTAGGTTCTAGTGATCTTCTTCTTGGAGAAATTTCTGTAAAAGTTAATGATAATGCATATCATGTAGTTAGATACCATAGACAAGGCGATAATGCTACGCTTCAAGTAGATGATTACAACGTTCAAACGGTACATCCTCTTGGTATGTATTTCCATCCATGAAAAAATGCGAAATGTTTACTATTACTATATGTCTTTTCAGGACATCAATTGCAAGTCTTTAACACTCAATCGCAGATCCAAATAGGTGGTAAATGGACCAAAAAGGGAAGAATAGAAAGACCATTTTCAGGTAAAATCTCAGGGGTGGTAGTTAATGGATTGAGAATTTTAGATCTAGCAGCGGAAAAAGATTTACATACATCAGTAAGGGGAGATGTACAGTTAACTCAAATGGATAGACATGAACATTTACAGAAAATGCAACAGGTAAACCTAATCTCCGCTATAAAAATTCTTTAACTGATAAGCATATTTCTAAACTCCAATTGTTTTTACATAAACTCTTCAGATTTTTTTGTCATTAATAAAACACTTTATTGTTATGCTTAAGATGTTATCTTAATCACAAGACTGCTTTTGCAACAAGAAGTTGCTAGAGGAACCTTTTTACCAAAAAAATCTGATTAAATTTATTTAGACTCATTGGTTTTGTTTTAATAATTTCTAATACTTGATAGATTTTCCTTGATAACTATATTTGTCTAAGCGGCGCAAAGTATGAAAAAAACTGCCTCTAATTTTTATAGTGGACGGTATAACATGGTCTTCTTTATTTCCTTAACTATATTTGCCCTCATTAAACTTATACAACCTAGTACTTATATTCTTTGCTAACACCACTTTAGATACATTTGAAATCCAATACCACAATCACATTATCCCTCTTCTGACTTCGTACTTAATATGTCACACTAAATTGGTATTTTTTACTGTTTTCTTATTCTTCAATATATGTCTTTAGATTTATCTGTGTTATATTATTAAATCATTTTAGAAGGATAATCGTATGTAGCTATTTTTTTACCCCTCAGCACGTTGTAAACAAAATCGTTTAATATGCTACATATACGTACTAAGTTTGAAAACTAAATAAATTTTCAGACGCCTGCATCTGGTTTTCCGGGAATAGAAGATGATCTAGTTTTTAGCGGTGCTGGTTCAGGTTGTAACAATGGTGATGACGAAGATGAATGTCCTCCTCTACCTGAAACGGGCTCTGGTGACGATGACTTGATAACTCCTGTTTACGAACCTTCCAGACCACCACCTACCAAAAAACCTAAAAAAGTAGATAGTGGTGAAGATAAAGGTAAACCTTGCGATGATGAAGATTGCTTCCCTGGATCAGGATCTGGTGAAGTTACAGAAGAATCAACCACAAAACTTACTGGTAAGAATAGAAATCTTTAACCTTAATATTTACTTTAATATTGTTGATTCTTTAATTACAGATCAAACTGAGATATCTGTGACAACCGATAATTCTAGTTCTCATACTACAGAAGAACAATCAACAGTTACATCTCATACTACTGGAGTTTTAGTTTCCAAAATAACCACCACTACTTCCAAAACAACAGAAGAAGAAGCTACTACAACAGAACAGCACACCACTAAGACTTATACAACTCCTTCTCCTATTCCTACTGAAATCCAGACTTATTACACTATTCCAACAACTATTTTTACAGAAAGAATACCTCCCAAAGAAATAATTCCAGAAATTATCTATACCAATACCAATAACAACGGTTATCGGCCAGTCAGTACTAAAAGACCTGAAAGAGTTAGTTCAGAAACTTCCGAGATTATTGCACTTATTATTGGTAAGTTAGTTATTGTTCTTCTATATTATTTTAACATTGCTTTTCCAACATCAGTTTTCCAGTTTAAACAAAACTCCATATAAACGTCTGATAAAAACGTTGTACCAAATTCTCTAAGAAACCCATTATTTACCAGAATCTTTACTATAAGTATTTAAATTTTTCTTCGACGTTCGGTTTAGTGTTGTGGCCACATGGTGCGTCTTTAAAGGACTGCTTTGAAACGGAGTACTATTGGTTTGCATCTCATACAATTCAAGCGTCTCTATTTTTTTGAAACTTTATTCGCACTTGTTCTAAAACACTTGCTTCTCTTTTATATTGCTTCTCATTTTTTTATCGGGTTTTTCAAATTGTCCTGTTATTAATTGCATTTTATGCTGCTCTACTTGCTCTTATCGTGTAATCCAATATATATTTTTTTAAATTCTTTGTCCATCTTTTTTTTTCATTCTATGATGAAAACTGTAAATTTTCATTTGTACGTTAATCTTTATCAGCTATCGATAACTTTCTAACATTCTACATTTTTCATGTTGATCTGGAGATTAGTGGATAATGTGGATCAATCAACCGCCTGATTATTTGTGCATATGTTCTCGGAGAACCAGAAATTTTTACATTTCGGTTACTGCTCCTGAACTTTTTTCAGGCTTGAACCTGTCGTGATATCAGGTGTAACCCTAAACTTGGGCTGAGTGTCATTTCTCTCGTAATTTAGTTCTTTCTGAAATATTTTCTTAGGCAAGTATTTGAGAATTATGCAGTTTGACTTTATCTCCCAGATGTCTTCTCTGATTTCCTGATTTATTCTGTTGTGTCTTGATCTAAGAAAAATGTTGCCCAGGTTTTCTTGCAGCCTACTGAAGCCTATCTTTGCTTCCCGCATCAATATTATGTTAATACGCCAACACAATCAAGTCTTTGGACTTTGGTTAGCTTGATGATGGCATTTTTTTGTTGTATCTTTTTGGCACCCATACAAAAGACGCATATGTTACTGTTGGTTTAACCATGATCTTATAGATCCAGTATAATATGTTTGATTCTAAACTTTACGTTTTGTGATAAGAACGTTTGGGCAGCATTAAAGTGGTTATCGCCCACTTAGACGTTGATTCCAGGTAAGTTTTGAGTCTAATATCACCCCAAGGTACTTAACCTTTTTCACCACTTGTATATTTGTACCATTAAGGATCAGATGACTAACACCATTTAATTTTCTTTTCATGGTAAATGTTACAATCTTAGACTTAGAGGGCTTATGTTGTGCCCTGCAGTCAAACTCCATTTCGTGACTATATTTAGAGCCTGTTGTATTTTAGCTCTTGTTGTAGTAATAAATTTGCCGTGAGATGACCCACCATATGTTGTCTTTCATTGTTAAGTCTCACTATCAGCTCGCTCATGACCAGATTTCACATCCGTTACCCGTGCTGACGATGTCTCCTAGCCTTCAGTCTATCTACTTGCAACTTATTTTATCTATTTGTTTTAGACGAACGGTCCTTGTCAAAACCTTTCTCTATGTCTAAAACGACGTTCAATACGATTTCTTTGTTTTCCAGGACATACTCTACCGTTGTTGCAAAGTGAATAGCTGTTTCTTTAGATATTCCTGCTCTATAGTCAAACTGTTTTTTGTAAATTGGTTTTTCAGCCAATGTACTATCCCTTATATGCCTACCAGTAGTTTTTCTAAGGTATTTAGTACAAACGACATCAGACTTATTAAGCTTAGAGATTCATCCTTTTCCAGTCCAATTTTTCCAGGTTTAGACATGAATGCTATCCTTATTGACTTTCACGATTTTACTATGTATCCAAATCCCTGACTTGGCCTTAGTAACATACCAAATTTGTTAAGCGGGAGTTCTGTTCCATTCTGCAAAAGTATGGCTTAAATTCCGTCCGTCCTTCTGATTTAAACGTCTCAAACGAGTTTATTGTTTGTTCAACTTTATTCTGATCTACCACTGTCAATTAACTCTAGTGCCATAACTTATGATTTCTAGTCCGTTTTTCTGCTGTGTGATCAGTTCTGTTTTTGACTCAGGAAAGTGGACTCTAAAGAGCTTCTTTAAAGTTTTTTCACCATTCCAAGTATATTCTTTTGACTTCTTTGAAGTGCTGGTATATTTGTTCTTTCGATAGACCCTTTTGGAACCTAGACATTTCTACAGTATTTTGTATCTCCTTGTAGTGTTTTCTTTACGACTTTCCCCTGGCTTTCTGTAGTAATTTGTTGTATTCAGTCAGAGATTTGCTATACTGACTCCACTCGCCTAAACTTTTTGTGACATTAAATTGTCGCCTGACTTCAGTCCTCTGTCTCGTCAAGTCATTACTTCACCAGGGTACTTTCCTGTTAGGTTACCTTACGATCTCAGCGGGCAAGGTCGAGTTGTCTCCCGTCTTGAGCAGGTAGTATTTTTATAGGTCGAATTGTCTCCCATCATAGGTCGAGTTGTCTCCCAAGGTAATATACATTAAAAGGTATTAATTTTCACAAATTACACCGTTGTTGCTGTTTTATTATATAACGAATAACGATTCAATTGTGGACTGTAGTTACTTTTTATTTAATTTTTTATATGTATGACATTAATTACTTATTCATTGACATTTTTTTATTTATATATAAAAAAAAACAATTGTTACTAACTACTTAATCTAAAGTGGCCTTAACATGCCGCCCCCCTTGAAAGGACATAGTCCATGCACTTTCAACCAGAACAGAACTTAATAATTGTAATAAACTATAAACTATAAATCTTATTTCACTCAGTTTCTATTGGCAACACACAAATTCGAGTTACCGCACGGGTTATAATACCAGTTCGATTCTTAATTTTTACGACTCTTACTATTCCATCTGCACCATGAATAAGGTCAACAACGCGTCCCAGCTTCCATTGAAGTACTGGAGCATTGTCGTCCTTTATTAATACTAGTGAACCAATCTTCAGTTAATTCTCGTAATTCTTTCTCCATTTTATTCGTGTTTGAAGTTCCCCCAGATACTCTTTTTGCCATCTCTTCCAGTAATGCTGTACCATACTTTGAATATATTGCCATCTAGAGAGCCTATTTTCAGCCACATTGGTAAGGTCGTAATCAGGTAGTGCAGTCATTGTTCGACCAATTAAAAAATGTGCCGGAGTCAGTGAGGCACAGTCTTCTGGATCTTCAGTTAAAGGGCATAAGGGTCGAGAATTTAAAATAGATTCAATTCGGACCAATAAAGTTGCAAATTCTTCAAACGTCAAAGTCTGTTTACACATAACCCGTTTAACATGTGTCTTTGCACTTTTAATCCCTGCTTCCCAAATTCCCCCAAACGTTGGAGAATTGGCAGGAATAAAATGCCACGTTATACCTTCATCAGCTAATTTACCGCCGATGTAGGCCGCATTTTCTTGTAAGAATTTATAAATATTAAAAATTTCATTCTTTGCACCTACATAGTTAAGACCATTATCTGAATAAATATTTTTTGGTTTACCTCGTCGACTTGTTAATCTATGAAGTGCAGCCAAAAAACATTCAGTAGTTAAATCTGATACTAGTTCCAGATGAACTGCCTTTGTACACATACAAATAAATAAACAAATATAAGCTTTGGTCGTTTTAGAACCTCGGCCCTTTCTATCCTTTACATAAAATGGCCCACCATAATCTGTACCAACATTCTCAAATATTCCGAAAGAGTTTACCCGAATCGCGGGAAGATCTCCCATTAGATAATGATGTTCCTTGGGTTTAGTCTTAAAACAGTTTAAACATTTTTTTACTATTTGCCTACATGCACTACTGCCGGAAATTATCCAATACCTTTCTCGGATTGAGTATAATAACGATTGTGCACCACAATGCAAAAGGCGCTTATGTTCATTTTCTAATATGTATTTAGTTAATGAATGATATTTAGGTAGAATTATCGGATATTTTTTCTCATCAAACTGATTGGCATTCCTTAATCTACCTCCAACACAAATTAGATCATTTTTTAAAATGGGATTTAGGCATAAAATTTTACTTTTTTGATTAATCGATTTATTAGATCTTAAACAATCATACTCAGTAGGAAAATTTTTTATTTGAACATATTTAATAAGCAAATTTAATGCATAGTCTATTTCCTGAGGTTTCAGAGCGCCCTCGACTACTTCATGATCTGTTTTGATTGATTTTAAATTCAAAATAAATCGTCTTGCATATGATAAAATGTGTAAAATTTCTAAAAACGACGAGCCATCTTTTGACAACCTATTCAGCAAATTAAAATGTTCAAAAAGCGTGCAAGAGACAGATTTTATCTCAGGAATTTCGTTAGGTGTATGTTCAGAAACATCCCAAAATGAATGTTCCTTTAAAAGATAACTAGGACCGTGCCACCACAGCTTGTTGTCTATAAGAGCTTCTGTATTCATACCCCGTGATAATAGATCTGCTGGATTTTCAGCTGAACTTACGTAGTGCCAGTTACACTTATCCGTAAGGCTTTGGATTTCACTGACACGGTTTGCAACAAATGTTTTCCACAATGAAGGTTCGCCTCTGATCCAGGCTAACGTTATGGTGGAATCCGACCAATAATAATTATTATTATAATTTATTTCTAGAGATCCTTTTACTTTCATTACTAAATTTGCTAGTAATTGTGCAGCGCACAGTTCTAATCTAGGTAAACTAATTTGTTTCAAAGGCGCAACGCGACTTTTTGCACATAATAAATTTGAATTAATACTTCTAGATAGTACTGCACACCTCAAGTAGATACAAGCCGCGTATGCCTTTATAGAGGCATCGCTAAAACCATGCAACTCAATTGAAACATACTCTGAAAAGGTGGCTTGTCGCGGCATTTTTAAATTATTTAATAAAATTATATTATTTAGAAATTTATTCCATTCCTTTATTATTATTTCTGGTACCTCATCATCCCAGCTTAATTTTATTTTCCACAGATTTTGAATAAGCAGCTTAGCAACTATAATTACAGGTCCTAGTAATCCTAGTGGATCGTATATTTGAGAAATAATTGACAAAATTGATCTTTTCGTAACTTTATATGGCGAAATTTGTGTTATATTAACCTTAAAATTTATTGTATCATCAAATGCATTCCAAAAAATTCCTAAAGTTTTATTTGGTTCGTTTTCTATTTCTAAGATACTAATACTTAAATCATTATTAACCTGGAATTCATTCAATAATTCCTTATCATTACATAACCATTTGCGCAATTCGAATCCTGATTTAGTCAAAAGTTCTGACACCTTTCTTTGAATGTATAAAATTTCATCTTTAGAATTAGCTCCCGTTAGCAGATCATCCATGTAAAAATCCCGTTTTATTATTTTACTTACTAATTCATTTTCTTTATTTTCCTTTGCTATTTCAAAGAGACATCTTACTGCTAAATACGGAGCTGATGCTGTTCCGTATGTTACCGTATGAAGCATGTAACACTTTAGATCTTCGTCCGGGTTCGACCTTCACAGTATTTTCTGATATATTTGATCATCTTTATGAATCATAATTTGACGATACATTTTATTAACATCGCCTGTCATAACGTAGGTATATGTACGAAATCTACACAAAATCTCAAAAATATCTTGTTGTAATTTTGGCCCTACTAATTGCACCTCATTAAGAGAGATTCCTGAGGACGTTTTACATGAGGCATCAAATACTATACGGACCTTAGTTGTCAAGCTAGTATCCTTTACTATTGCATGGTGAGGTAAGTAATATCCATCATTTTCTTTATTTGTATCATCATATTCGGACATGTGATTTAAACTAATGTACTCTTCCATAAATTTTCTATATTCAATCCTCAACTCTGAATTCTTAATAAGTTTCTTCTCCATTGAATAAAACCGTTTTAATGCAGTTTCTCTGGATTGTCCTAAATTTGAAACTGTCTTCTTAAACGGCACTCTTACAATAAAACGACCAGACGCATCCTTTGTAGTGGTTTCTTCAAAATAAGATTCGCACAGTTTCTCATTTTCCGATAATATACGTTCCTTAACGGATACCTCTTCCAGCTCCCAAAATTTTACAATATTTTTATTTATTTCTTGTTCTATTGTACTTAAATAATTAAATGATTCACTAGAGCTTTGTATGCCAAACATTATATTACCAGCAATAACCCAGCCAAATGCCGTGTTTTGCATCATAGGTTTTCTAGGACCAAGCGATATTTGTCCTGATTTTATTACTGTCCAGAATACTTCCGATCCTAACAACATATCAATTTCCCCAGAAACGCAAAATTCTGGATCGGCTAATTTTAAATGTGGAGGTATATCAAGGTGTTCTTTGTTAAAAGTAGTTATAGGTAAATTTTCTGTTATTTTATTTAGTACAAAACAATTTATATTTAATTCGAATTCGCCATTAATTATAGACTTTATATTTATATTAACTTGTTTATTTATGTTTGTTAACGATTGACCAATTCCTCGCACGCAATGTTTTACTTTGTTAGGCTTTAAATTCAATTTTTTACAGAAGTTACTGGAAATAAAATTACTTTGTGAACCACTGTCCAAAAGTGCGCGACATTTAATGACAGCTTGATGCTGTCTTACATGTAACAGAACTGTTGGCAAAAGTATTTCCGAAACGGTTCTAGCATGTACAGATACAGTAGTGTCTGCCAGTGGAACATCTTCTATTGTTCTGGAGGTTATCGTTGAAGAACTAGGTAACAATTCATTTGCTCTAATTTCCTCATTGGGAGCCACATTATTTGCAACCTTATTTGAATGGAGTAATGTATTATGTGGCTTACCACAGTTTGAGCATTTATTTAATTTGCATTTCCATGATGGATGCGACTTTCTTAAGCAATTTAGACAGAGTTTTAATTGTTTCACTGCCTCAATTCTTCTATCAACTGACAATTTTAAGAAATTGTCACATTTAAATATAGAATGATTCTGAGAGCAATAATAGCACTTAAAGGTTTTATTATTACTATTACTACTACTGTTATCTACAGCAGAAAACCCATGACTACCAGATTTTTTGTCTTTGTGGCCCTTATGGTTCAAAGCAGTAATTTCCAATTTCTCGAGAACATCGCACTTTGTCTTGAGAAACATATTCAAATCATCTAAAGTAGGCAGAATTCCCTTATAAGCATAAATTTCCCAGTCACGACGTGTCACGGAATCAAATTTATTTGCTAAAATATAAATAATCATACGATCCCATGACGTGGTATCTTCGCCTAAACTATTAAGAGATCTTAAATGTTTAGTTGTTGAATCGTATAAGCTTCTTAAGGCAACATGCGATTCTTTTGTCAACGCTGGATATTCAAATATACCACGTATGTGATTATGGATCATTAATTCTTTATTTTCATAGCGATCAGTTAAAAATTGCCAAGCTACTGAATAATTTGCAGCCGACACCTCAATTGATTTTATTACCTCCTGAACATTTTTATCTAATGAAGCTCGTAAATAATAAAATTTTTGTATATTACTCAACGATTCATTTTTATCTATTAAGCTTGAAAAAATATCTTTAAATTCTAACCACGAACAATAATTTCCATTAAATGTTGGTAGAGTTATGGCAGGCAACTTTATTCCACCCGTAATATTATTACTATTAACGATATTATTATTTATATTTTCAACGGAACTAGCAGCAGAATTATTTTCTGACCTATTATTATGATAAGTCTTGCATAAGAGCTTAGCTCGACCAATCGAACTAAAATATTTATCTTCAAAAATTTGTTGTTCTGCTAGAATTTCCTCATTATGAGTACTTTCTACAGACATTAACTCTAAACTTATTTCACAAAATTCATTTAATGTTGGTTCAATTATTTCAAGTCGACATTCTAGCTCAGCAATAAATTCATTTGTAATATCTACATTTTTATCTAAGAATGAAACAAATCTAGTTAATTTGCTCTTTAGTGAGACCTTCCTAGCCTTCAAGTTTGACGCATTAGACATTATTGGTCCGAATCAAAAAATATTTTATTTCCTAAACCCTCTTACCTTAGAGGAACCGCTCGAGACTCCGTGATGGATACAGTACTCCAACTTGACCAATTTTTATTTCGGACCTCGGCGTTTACTTATCTTCAATTATTTTCGAGACGAAAATCCACCACGCTGGCTTCAACTTCTTATTAAGCGCTGATGGACCAAAATCCGGCTCGTCTGGACCAATGTTTTATTATATAACGAATAACGATTCAATTGTGGACTGTAGTTACTTTTTATTTAATTTTTTATATGTATGACATTAATTACTTATTCATTGACATTTTTTTATTTATATATCAAAAAAAACAATTGTTACTAACTACTTAATCTAAAGTGGCCTTAACAGTTGCCAAATCAAAATTGTTATTTATAAAAGTACGTTAAACTATTGATACCTTTTCTTTTAATAAAATGTCTCTCAGGATATAAGAATCATTTAACTACCTTGAAATAGAAGATGTTTCGGCAAAACCAATGGGCTTGATTAGAAAAGAGGTAAGAGAATCCCATTGTGAAACTATTACCACTCATGACGTTGAGAGGATGAGAAAAAATATGTATACTGCTAGGTCCAAAATTGCATCAAAACTTCCAACTGATATAGTTGAATTTCATAGTTTATTAAATTCTGTTACATTAAAAACTAATAGGGACGAATATTTTATTCTTAAAAATGATGAAATAAATAATATAGTCATGTTTTCATGTAAAACAAATCTTTTTGCGCTAAAAGAAATTAGTGAATTATATGTTGATGGCACTTTCGATTATTGCCCTAAATTTTTTTTACAATTGTTTACCATTCATGGCTTTAAAAATAATCATTATGTTCCTCTAGTTTTCTTTCTTTTAAAAAATAAAAATACATTATCATATAAATTAGCTTTACAATATTTAAAAGAAATATATCTATCTACAACCGGTCACGACTTTCTTCCAAAAAACATAACTTCAGATTTTGAATTAGCAATACACAAAGCAATTCGCGAAATTTTTCCAAAAGCACAAATTAAGGGATGTCTATTTCACCTAGGTCAAAGTTGGTATAGAAAAATTCAAACTTTAGGACTTTCTACCGAGTATCAGTTAAAAGACAATTTAGAAACAGATATAACTAAATACCTTACTTATATTTTTGGTTTACCATTCCTTAAAGCAGAAGACGTTGGCGATTGCTTTGTTCTTGATCTCGTTGCAATTCAACCAGATGATGAGAGGGTGATTAAATTTAATGACTATTTAGTTGAAACTTACATAGATGAAATTTCTACCTTTCCTCCTAACATTTGGGCTGAAAACCCTTCTTCTTTAAAAAAGACAACAAACGCATGCGAATCTTTTCATTCGCGTTATAATGCTTCATTTTATAATACACACCCAAATTTTAACCAGTTTATAAAAGTTCTTCTAGATTTTCAAATAGATACCTATATTAAGCTTCAAAGTATTGATACCGTGGTCAAAGTATATGATCGAAAAGTATTAATGAAAAAAAAGTTTTTGGACGATAATTTAAAAAAATTAGAAGACGGCAGCATTACCAATTTTCAATTTTTAAAAAATATTTCTTTTAAATGCAGAATTTAATTTGTATTATAAGTTATAAGTGTGTACAGTGAAAAAGTTTTTATATCATTTTTGTAAACATTATTGTCTTGAAATACAATATATCCGTTAATATAAAAGATATGAAATGAAATAATTTTACATTAATAATTTTTATTGACTAGGTATTGTACTTTATTAACGTTTAAGTATATCGTATTTTAACCCGCTACCTGTGTAAGCAAACCATTGTATATTTTCCTTTGTTTTATTATTACCTATAAAGAGGATACCTATGTAACGAACTTAATTTTTTATTGTTTACTTATTTGTATCGAGTATATTTTGTTTTATATTATATAATAAAATAATTATAATTTCCTACGTACTGTTTTATTTTAACAAAATTAGGAAATACCATTCCAAATATTTCGTCAAGATATAAGAAAGATCGATTTGGCAACAACGTTTAGATTTTAAGGTATTATAAGTACTTATGCTAATTACGGATTCAAATCATCCGGGAGACAATTCGACCCTCACCTTTTTGAGAGCAGGTAATATTTTTATTTTGGGAGACAACTCGACTCCGCTGATCTCAGCAATAGTGTTGGTATTTTATGAGAATTATCTGATTATAACTTTGTATTTGGTCGTTCAATAACACCAAACATTTTTCATTTCAACCTAACTTGTAGTAGTGTGTACATTAGCAGTTTTTTGTCCAAATTTTGTCATTCGGTTTTACAAACAGAATTAGCCACTGAAATTTTTTATTGTTCAACCTTTAATTCTTTTTTAAGACGTTATCCTTTGATTTATGAGTTGAAATTGGCTTTAAAATCTATTTTTAAATTATACTTCTGCTTTTTCTGAATACAATCGGTTATCTCTTATACATTTCTTATTTGACTTCTTGTAACTAATATCGTGCATCCAATATGACACAAGCGTACAAAATTATTATTTGGAACTTTGTTTTTACTTTTGCCCACAGTTTGTTTGTTTCTCTTCTGCGTTTTACCTTACTTTCACTATACTTCAATGCTTCTTAGATTTTTAAATCACTCAGCCGTATCTTTGTTTATGGTAAAATCCAATGATTATCTGTTTCTTCAAAGTTTTATCTTCGTTTTATATTATACCTGATAACGATTATGTGTTTATGTGCTAGAGGTCCTTAAAGGGTAACCGTTATTGCTCATCGATGAGTTCATTTGAGCCTGAGAAACAAAGTTTAGTTTGGATAAATTAATATTAATTAATAATCTGCATGCCAGCTACGTTATTTCTGCCTTTGTTTTATGGATTATATATTGCAACCTAGAAAATTCTCGCATAAAAAGTTGGAGTCGAACATAATACAATTTTTGGAATAAATGTTTATTTTAACCAATTTTAATTTTAGGTATAATCGCTGGTGCACTGATCGCAGTTATCCTGATTATTCTGGTAATCTTAAAATTCAAATCTCGCAGTGATCGTTCGTATAAGGTGGAAGAAAGTAAAGGATACCAACAAGGACCTAATGCAGCGCTGTTAGGAAATTCTTCGAGTTCTAACGGTCATCATCAAACCCAATATCAACTAAATGGAGCGCTACGAAATGGTGACAAAACTGCGCAACTAGCGCAACCAAAGGCGAAAAAACGCGACAGCAAGGACATTAAAGAGTGGTATGTGTAAATGTGTACAGTCCTATGAAATAAAATTAAACCGTTATAATATTCGAAGCAAAAATGGTAGTGTGGTAACTATTAAGGCAAAATGTCTTTGTTCCTTTATAGGTAAAAATTTATAGTTAAAGTTTGATCTGTTTGAAAAAACCTATTGCACAACCTAAAATTACCACACTACAGCATTTCCCGAAATTTCGAGACAAAATACGGGTTTACATATTTACGGCATTGACTAAATTTCAACGCGAATAAAATTGGTCTGTATGCGAGAATGACTCCGAGCCATATTGCATTGTGCGAATTGTGAAAATCCTTTATGTCGCGGAATTCGTCTAACGTTAACTATAAAATATGAGAAAGTGATATCTATCTATCTATTTCACGTATTGGTGTACCTGTAAAGGACAATATTAAGTTTCATGTATTAAAAATAGTAGGTACGTTTTTTAATTGTAACTCAAAAATAAATTATTTAATTAGTGGTAAATCTGATCTTAAGCCAAACACTAATAAAATAATAATTCAAGCCGATTCAAGCAAAAAATATAAAGACAAGAATGCAAAAAGGGGAGTGCAATCTTTATCGTTAGCCATTTGAGAAAGTTAAATATTAAATTTAGACTGTCGAATAACGTCAAATGAAAAAAGAAAGTAGTAGGTAATTATAAGCACGTCACATAAGAGAAAATAAAATAAGAAGATGAGAAAGGCAGCAAAAGTACAGATAAAATTTATTTTGAAAGGAACGGAATTATTATAAAATTGTACACAAAACATACGCTGCTAAAAAATGGTAAGAAGATACAAAAAGCAACAAGACTGAACTTTAATTTCCCCAAAAATTAGAAAAAGTAAAAGAGAAGCAGATAAAAAAGGCACCATAGGAAAGAGGAAAAAATAACAACAAAAAACTTACAAGGTGACTATATTCAACTTCTCTCAGATTTATAAAGGGTAAAAAAGTTTAATGCAAATAAAAAATTATTTATAATACCGTGACATAAATGAAAATAAATTAAGAAGATGAGAAAGGCAGCTGGGATACAAATAAAAACGATACTTTTAAAACTACCACATGATGCCAAGGTATCCACTTCAATTTTAATTTATTTAAAAATAGTCCAACGTTATTTTCGCTCCTCTGTTGTATAATTGACAGATGATCTCAATGCGCTCCGATACAATCTTTTTTGTAGTAAAAGGGGGCCTACTGAATCGGCTCAACTTCCACCGTGCAAAAATACTCTATACACATTCTAAGAGCTAAATTACGAGGCTTTCTTATGGCGCCAATGTCTGTGCCAGAATGTTGCTGAGGCCAGATTAGACAATGGTTGGGCCAAAGACCACGAGGGCGAACTAGGTATTACATGGATGACGATCGATCAAACAGGCACCAGACGTTGTTTTCCAGCAGTTGGAAATGTAAAAGGCAGTGCATTGCTGGAAAATGTTAATGTTTTTCAAATGGAGTAAAATGTACGGCGCTGTGTCATTTATTCACCTAATTCAAAATTATAGTTGATAATAAAAAGTTTCATTTGTCACCATAGAACGCGAGATATTAAGCCTTAATTGTGATCAAAAGACGCCATTTTGGAAAAGGCTCCCTTTGACAATAGCAACCCTTCTGACAGGCTATCATGAGTTTTCATCATCAAATAATATATATTAACACCCCTCCAAGTGCCGTTTAGTCCCTCCAAATTATACCAATTTCGAGTATGGCTAATTGTCTAGTCTGCTTATTCAACTCTATGAACAATTCTCCTAAAAAAAACTCACACGATAACCCTAATTCTTTCGAAGATAAAGACATGCAATGTATGCTTCTAAATATATCCAGAGATATCTTCGACACGGGTAAAATAATAAAAAAGGAGATTCGTGTTTATGCAACTTCTAATGTTGTTACTAGAATTTTAATTTGATAACAAACTTAATATTGTCCTGTTTTACAGATTAATCTTCCATTTATTTTTATAGTAGAAAAAAAAATAATTTTCCAGCATTATTTTGTTTATAATCTACAATTAAAGTAGTACTTATTTTTTTTTAAGAATATTAAATTACTTCATAAAACTACTAGAAAAGGCACTGAAAATATCCGTATTATCATCTACAGTTTTGACTTATAATTATTAATTTCTGGTCAGGCTTGTCAGAAAATGGTGATTAGAACGTTTCAAAATAGTCTTAAAAATTATCAAAAATTAGCAACACGTGTGTCATCTTGTGGTGTTGTTATACAACTAACAACTTCATCATGTTTAACAGCTAATTAAAAAAACATGATCTTCACTAACAACTGATTTTACAAGATGGCACATTTACATGGGAATTTTTAGTTTATAATAGGTCTTAATACCACATATATAAAATACGGTCCTTTGTTATATTCCTCAATTCGGCAATGGGGCTGGGCCAAAGTATCCATTCCTGTTCAATGGGCCTAATTAAAACCTATAAGAAAGTTGGGTGGATGATGTAACCCTTGATTTCTGCCCTTTTAAACCCGAGGACGTTTGGTTATTTCAGTGATTACCATAAACAATCCCAGAGTCTTTAATAAAGCGCCCCTGCTGAGATTACTAAGCTGATCGGTTAAGATGGCAATCAAAACTGGTAGGAAACTGCTCATCCATGAACTTGCTACAAGCTTTATTAACAAAAAAATAACGTCTAGTACGTCAATGTAGCAACAAAGTCAAAATTGTCGCTAAGAATACCTGTATTTTCAGTGCTTTTTTAGATATGGTACTTGTAGAGGTACACCAATTCGATAACAGTCTGGTTTTTTAACCAGAATTTTCAAACTAACTTTTACCAGTGTTGATTCTATCAAATACTAATAAAATTACTTGGCATTATGCTCATTGTTGCAATTATTATTTCTTATTTATAAGTAATAGTTAAAATTGTTATATCTGGAACCCGATGCATAAAAAAGAATGTCATCCATAATAACTAATTTAAAATATTTTTTTAGTAATAATTATTCCAATTAAATTGCATACAGAAATTTTATATTTGAACTAAAACTCTGTCTTCAAATCTCCAGTATGTTTAAGCCATATTAAGCTCATTTTACGAACCTTTACATTATCGCCAAGTTCACTATTATAGATGCTATCGACGGAGAAAAGAAACACTTCTTCACTCTTAGCCAATACGCGCAGACCGCTTATGTTCTTATAGAAAAGAGAATCTTCTTAGTCTCGTCCTTTGCATGTTTACTTAACAATACTCGTGTTGTGGAGATGTTTCCTTAACCACCAATGTTCCTTTTGGGAATCGAAGTTACCGTCAGTTACAGTTACCGGAGTTAAAGTTTTTGGACCGCCAACTTGTCAGATTAAATAGCCTCACGGTTTGTACATTTTTGGCGGTTAATGTTTGATTATGTCAGTTGTGACTTTCCACTTCTCAGTTATCAACTTATCAGTTGTCACTTGACACTTGTCAGTTGTGACTTGTACTTGTCAGTTGTCAACTTATCACTTGTCACCTTGTCACTAGAAACTTATCAACTTGTTAGTTGTAAACCTGGCACTGGTCAATTGTTGCATCTAAACTTTTAGCTTCACTCAGAACTGTGTCTTTAAATCAGTTGCAAAATATAAATCCATTACAAAAAACCCATTTTAGTTAGATGTTTATGAAGTGTTTTGATATATTTCCATTCCTTTTCCTTCCTTTTTAATAAGGTTCAATAAATCATTTTGAATCCATTTTTTTTGTAGTTTAATACGAATTATAGTTTTAAACAGTTTTTTCTGACCATAGTTTTGATTTACTTATTTTTATTATTTAATGTGGATGACATTCTAAATTATATTATTCTTTATTTAAAAATGAGGAACTAATAAAAAATTATCTGTAGGTACATAGAGAAAAAAGATCTTAATATAAGCAGACAATAATATGTCACCGTTTATTTGTAATAAAAAATAAATCAGATTATTGTAAATATTAGTTCCTTATTCTACAATATTATTTTTTATATTTGTAATTTTTTATATAAAACTGAAACATACTGTAAAAAAATCACATATTAAGTTAATTTCCCTTATTACAGAGTGTTGATATTAATGAGGTAATTATTATTTAGGTTATTCTAACTTTTGATGTGTGATCTGATCTCAAATTTATCAACGTTTTGGTATATGGTCTAGAATAAAGTATTTATTCAAATCAGACATGACATATTTTCAAATCGATTTATTATCTTAATTTGAAACGACAAATATTTTTACGGGCAAAAACTTGGAATAGAAGGGTTCAAAGTTTGGTTTACGGTTTGCTAGGGACTGCTAGAGAGACTTTTGTAACATATATATCAAATCATATCAGTAATCTTGATATTTTTTTAATAAAATCATAGACCGAAGCTATGAGGGACTAAACCAAAATGCAACGGTTTTAGATTCAAAATATGAAAACATGTTAACGTTATCAATATTTACAAAGTTTAAGGATGAGGAAACAATTGTAAAAAGAGCTCAGGCACCGGCTTCTACATTTTCACTCTATCAGTTATTATAGAATCAAAACAAATTGAAACAGTACTACAAAATAGTATATTACGTATCAAGAGTGGTAAGTTATTACACGAGTATGTAATACCTCTTACCACTGGAGTTACGTACTATGCTTTATCTACGACTCAATATTTTAATTTTAATTCTAAATATTTGACATCTCTAAAAAAATATAGATATGACGAACGTACTGTACTGTTATCTACTCCTTTGACAGTAAATGTAATTTATATTTATTGTCACCATGCAGGGTAAGTAAGCTATAACGCACAGTTATGCGTAATGAAACGTCATTCCAAGATGACGTTTCATTACGCACAACTGTGGGTTATAGCTTACTTACCCTGCATGGTGACAATGAGTATAAATGACATTTACTGTCAAAGGAATAGATAAACTTTTTTACACACTATTTAGATGGTTTAGTCCCTTAAACATTATACTCAACATTTTATACAAACATACCAAAGGCGGTAGTAGGTTAGAAGAAAATTAGTAAAGTATAACAATGGATTGGCAGAACTGTAGATAGAAAATGAGTCTTATCATATTATAATGTCTATTTTAAATTTAAATCAATTGTAGGTAATTTAGGCCAATATAGCTTTCTAATTGTTGCATAAATATGATTCATCAAGAATTGTATTAGTTCACAGGACGTAATAATCCTTGAGGAAACAGAGAATTTTGGCATATGGGTGCAAAAATATTTGGGCGCTTGGCGATATATATATATATATATATATATATATATATATATATATATATATATATATATATATATGTATTGTCTTGATGCTTGGAGTAACCTCAACTGAGAAGGAAGCAGCTTCCTTCGGGTCTTTCTCTGGATGGCTCTGCGTTTGATTTCCCACTGACAAAGTGTAAGTGTATATTGGGATATTGGTCGAATGTACGTTTGTTTTATAAGTGTGCAGTAAAGTTCTTGGATGAGATCTTCCGATGGAGAAGAGAGAAGCGTACTTTTTGTTTTGTCGAGGGTGCATTGGACTGCACGTAAAACGCCTTCCCAATTAACACTTTACTTAGAGACCCTCGCCCTAAAGCGTAAGGTTAACATCGTCGAAAGATTGATCTTGCCTACACCTGTAGGAAGAGTGGCAAAAGGTTGTTTGCTTTTTTTTTAAATTTATTGATACCATTTATTTTCTGTTCCAGTAAACGTTGGTTTTTAACATTTATAGAAGCTGAAATATTGGAGAATATGTATAAGGTTGTGTGGTCAGCAAAGAGCTGAATATTTTGGCTGTTGGGTATGTCGTCAGTAGAGATAATATAAAAAAGGGGAATAGAATTGAACCTTGAGTAACTTCTGCTTGTGGCGTGAATGAATTGGCGGAAGTTGGAAAAGATGATCCTAGATTCTGTTTTCGAGCAGAAGGTAAACACCAACATTTGGACTTAGTCGTTTAGTTACAAGGATTCAAAAACACTTGGGTTTGGAATTGGCTTTTTGTGGCACAAAAACCTTTGATCTCGGGCGTTTGAACGAATGAAACGAACGTTTTCTATTGTTCATAATATTTAGCTGTAATACGTAGGCTTTTTTGTTTCTTCCATTTTCAAATATTTGGATGGCTCATTGAAAGCTTGTTGGTGGCTTCTGCTTAATTGTTTGTTTTTTAAATGGGGGTTAAGTATAATACTTCAGTAATCTTAGTCACTGTTGTCTTCTTTGAAAAATTATACGAAAGATACATCTTAGTAGGTTGTTTAAATTAGACTCTAAAGACAACACATCGCCCAAGAACATTGTGTTCAGACAACAGTGCTGTAGGAAATATCGATTGAACAGAGTGCATTGCATTTGCCCTCTTCTTTGAACATGATGTACATGAATCCTGAAACCAATGTAAAAGCATTTGGAGTTTCAGGTTACACACTTAGTAAAGAAATTTAAATAAAGCAAAATCTGCTTCATTATTATACCGACCCAGAGTCTTTATATCTACTAATACAGTTTACCATAATGTAGATTTTGTCCTTAAACTAAGGATACTAGATTTTTTATGAGCCGATTAGTACATATTAATAAAAATCTTGAAAATAGTACCCTTGTACGTCAATACACCGTTGTCAACGCGATTTCGATGCAGCAAGTTTTTTGGAAGTCATTTGCGGTAACCTCTTACAGAGACTCTTTTACGGTCCATAGTAGGAATTTCTCTGAAACGGTAACTATTCAGGGTTCTTTTGAACAAAAAAATCTGATGTGGCAGTACGATGGATAAGGCAAGATTGTAACTCCTGTGATGGGTCATTTTTGACGGGTTTTATTTTACGGTTTTGTGCGGGTTCACAGAAAACGTTGATGACTTACTCCGAAAGTATCAATTTTTAGTGAGCACACAATGCAAGTCAAAAAAACAGTAAACATTAAATATTGATATTGTCGCTTTCTTGGGACATGAGGAGTTAGATGTATACCACTCTGAACGTTCGTTTTGAGGTCGTACTGCAACATACCTGATTTGTTGCATGTTATTTATTAACTTTGCCTTACAATCCAATTACTTCAGACTGTCACACGCTATATTAACTCGTCGTTGATTTTGTTCATCATATTGAGGTCAAACTCCAGTCGAAGACCAGGATATTATTACTTGGTCTACATTCTTGTTGAAGTCATTCGAAATTTTCGATAGGAAAACTAGCTACTATAGAGCGCAAACTCCTTACTTTGGAGACAAACTGAGAATGAAAATTTTCGCACCCAACTGTCACCCATAGAGTATATTATACTTTAATAAACTAGTGTCAGATATCTGTGATACTACATTAACTAAATGCTATACTAATAAATACTATTCCAGAAACAGCATTATTACTAAAAACACATGATTATGAAGGTCAATGTGGAGTTAAAAAATGTTTGTTAGCGGAGGAAAATGAAAATTTTTCATGTCTGATTTTAATTTTTGAAAAATCGTATATAAATATATATATAAAAAACTGACTATTTTCACCTCATCCGCTATCTTCTCTCAAGAAAGAAAAACCTATCCCTTTTATCTGAAATAGCAATACCTCCCTTAAAAATAGATTACGCATAAAAATATTTATTTATATTAGTTGTTAATGATATTTGTTGTGTATAAAGAACATTGTAAGTAGTTATAGAATTTTGTATTATACTTTTTTTGGATTTTTGTTGAAGCTATAATAAAATGGCGTATATTTGGATGTTATCTTATTCTTTAATTTGATTTAATTGAAAGATCTTTCACCTAAACTTCAGTTTAAAAAAAAATAAGGATAAACATAAAAAATAAAAAAATATAATTTACAAAAAAAAAAGAAAAAAAAAGGTATTTCCAAGTTTGGTGGCTTTAAATAAAGACAACAAAGCTTTATCAAAATTGTATATTTAATTTTGATCAAAGCTATAATATTAAAACGTCCTAAAAGAGCGCTATTTCCCAAGCTAGCTCACTAAGTCATGGGTTACTTTCTAAGAGTTTTACCAGTCTCCTTCAATCAAGTAATTAAGGGCGCCAAAGTACAATTTAAACAAATTATACTCAAAATGAAAAATAAAAATATTGAAAACTGAATATTATGTTAAAAAATATTAATTATGTTAATTAAAGAATTAGTTATTCTCTTATCTCATTAATGGAAGTCTTCGGAAACCCATGTATTGCCTCATATGTAACGGTGTCAATTGTACAGGGATGATTTTTCTTCCAATTTTCCAACACTATTAAATACAACGAGAAAGTCTTTAATTTTACTGTAAGACCGCTCACGGCACATTTTTGAACTACATAAAACTAAATCATTTTCTCTAATGTAGGTACTGTAACATTAGTCTGGAGAAATTATTGGAACGAAGTTCCCTTTCGCGCGTTACGAACAGACGCTAGGAGCTAGCCAAAAAAAAATTCATACCAAAAATTGTTACGACACTATTACACGACACGCATGTTTCTCTCTCTCACAGACGAAAAAATAAATAACTCTCTCTCCCTCTCTCTCATAGATAGATATATTACAATTAAAAAGACACTATTTTAAATTAAAAGAAAATGTAAATTAAAAAGAAAATACTGTAGAAAAAATAATAATTAACTATAATAGTATTACATTTTATTTCATCCTGTTTTTATAAATTAATAAATTCATAAACATTTTAAAAATAGTTCGTAACTTGACTATTTAGGTACCTACGTCAAATTACCTTAACTGTCAGTTACTGTCAAATATTTTAATTTTAAAATTTTGTATTGAATTGTTAATTCCTGTTTTAAATTATAAAAAGTAATTCTAAAAAGATGTGTTTTTTAAAGCTCTGGTATTGTATAAATGGACACTTTTGTTTAAAGAAACGAACTGTTAGGTAAGTAGAGATTTTATATAGACAATAATAAATGCTTATGTATGTATAAATACTCTGTTGTGTTTACAAATTACTAATTCCTTCACTAATTAATCGAAAGGAACTTCGTTCCATCCGGGTGTCCCTTGACACCTCACACTTTTTTTTTTCTATACAAAGCGATTAAATAGATCGTTACAAATGTTGTATTAGAATTTACTACTAGCAGAAAATACAGTGTTCAATCGAATATTAGTTATGTAAATGATAGAAAATTAGCTGCAGAGCTTAACAGTTTTTTGAAACAAGCAACAGTTGAACTAATAAAAATAACAACTGAAATTTGTTTAGTTCATGATTTTTATGGGACGTTTTAGCGGTCGAAGTGAATGTAGAAAAAATGTAAAAAATAAATTACATAGGATATACCTACCCCCTTCACGCTATACGAGAAAAACAGACAGATACGACAGTTCAACGTATGGCTTAGTTTATTAATCTAGGTGCATGAAAGTGCTCTGAGGGCACAGAAGTGTCCCCACCAAGACGAGCCAACCGAATCACAAAGGCACTACCTACCTTTTCTCGAAGTCGTATTTTGAACCTTTTTAACTTGGGTTTGCATTATACCAGACAAATAAATTCTTCAGGATATGATAAAAGTTTAATTTAACTGATATCTAGCCAGTATTAATACAAAAACAACAAAAATCCAATAACCTAAAATTTTGACCCCTTAATGTAATCATGTTATTAAAAATCAAAAAATAATAATGATTAAGAGCTCTTGAAACTCATTTTTACATGCAGAGTAAGCATAGCCTCTGTTGGTCAAATCCACGACTGCAACAAACAGGAAGGGATACGTATCTGTATGTATATGATACTAAGACGAATCGTCGTATTTGCCAAGTACCTAGCTCTAATATTTACTCCCAACAACGACGCTCCAGATATTGAAAGAGACATAAATAGCATCCCAGCGAACATACCAGTAGTCAGACCATTAACCAAAAATGAAGTTCAACAAGAAGACCAGTATTTAAACATTAGAAAAGCTCTTGGGTTGGACAAAATAACACCAAAGATAATAAAGGAATCATACTAATTAATCTCATCTTCACCTCCATTCTACGCTTAAACTGCTGGCCAAAGCTCTTTAAAACCGCTGAAATAATACTAATCCCAAAAGCAGGAAAAAGTCCAAACGAGGTTTCATCATATAGGTCAATAAGCCTACTATCAACCGTATCCAAAATACAAAAACTCAGATCCCAATACAGAGGACTGGATACCCAACCACCAATTTGGATTTCGAAAAAAACACTCAACGATACAGCAGGTTCATAGAATAGTACACACCATAAATAATGGAAAGCAAACAGTACTGCACAGCTGCTTTTCTAGACGTTAGTCAAGCATTTGACAAACAGGCCTGATTTTTAAAATCAAGAAATATCTTCCCCTTACCTACCTGAAACTGTTAAAATCCTATCTAAGTGGGAGAGAATTCCGAACAAGAGTGAATGCAAGTATTTCCAATAATTTTCCTATAAAATTTTTTCGTTCCACAAGGCAGCGCTCTTGTACCAATATTATATGTGCTATAGAACCTCATTTGTGTTTTGATTGCTAAAGAATGTGAGATAATAAAAAAAAAATGTACGCATTTTTTAAGATTGTTTATAGTATGTATAATTTTATTCTGTCACTGTTTCTACGTTCCATCGGTCACCAGAATATCCGATAAGAAGCATAATAAAATTCTACATTCAATGCCTGATAAAAAATCCATTGGCTAAGATTTATAATTAGCAATTTTAACAGTTTGTTTTTGATCATTCTGGTAAAATGTAGACTAATTAAGTAAATAACCCCTTATTCCAACTTCTAATAGAACATCAAGCCAATAGGAGACTCAAAAGGAACTGGCCAGCTAACCTAAAACACGGTTGAAGTGGTCTTGTCACTGGAGAAGATCTCACCACGCTAATAGGAGCCCTTTGCTCAGCAGCCAGCAAATTAGCTTATAGAACCTCATTTGTGTTTTGATTGCTAAAGAATGTGAGATAATAAGAAAAATGTGCGCATTTTTTAACAAGGTTTATCGTAGGTATCATTTTATTCTGTCACTGTTTCTACGTTCCATCGGTTCACCAGAATATCCGATAAGAAGCATAATAAAATTCTACATTCAATGCCTGATAAAACACCCATTGGCTAAGATTTATAATTAACAATTTTAACAGTTTGTTTTTGATCATTCTGGTAAAATGTAGACTAATTAAGCAAATAGCCACAAGAACCGTAGGCATTTCAAATTGAAATAAGACTAAGAAGTTTTACTCACAAAAGCCAATAAACACCTTTTACAAAACTTCCGCCCTATTAGCCTAACCTCTAATCTTTGCAAATGTATGGAGAAAGTTATTGTGAGACAAATAACAACGTTTCAGTATGATAATGGAGTTGTCTCAGGCTCTCCACTTGGATTTCTGCCAAAGAGGTCAGTGGTGACAAATCTTTTGATACATATGTCTGGATTTCGAAAAGGCATTCGATAAAGTTCCTCACAACTATTTGATCAACAAACTGTAAAACCTTGCTGGAGTTAATAAACAATTTTTTGCTTGATCGCTCGTACCAAGTAAAAGTTAATGTGGTTCTCTAAAACCACAGGTATCTATCTTGGTTACTTGTTTCTCCTTTATATCAGTGATTTAACCTACGACATTAAAACAAACATGGTGATTATCGCTGATGATGCCTTTTGGGAAGTCATTTACTGGCACATACGACTTAAAACATGATTTAGGTTGGACTGCAACATGGAAAATGAAATTGAATAAAAATACAACATACGTTCTCAATAATGTAGAGCTACAGAATGTGAAAGAAAAAAATGATTTAGAAATTATAACCTCTGACCTCTGAAAATCACAAACAAAATTACAAAAAAAGCCAACTCTCTTGTGTACCTCATCCAAAAAGCCTTTCAAAATATGCTAGAAAAATCTTTCTTTTATTAGGCCTAAACTTGAGTATGATAAAGCTAAATGGAATCCATATTTTGTGAAGGATATTCAGAAACTGGAAAAGGTGCAACGAAAAGCCAAAACGATACCATACGAACCACATCATGAAGTGTACAGAAAACCTACACATACGGATCGGTATTTACATAGGGATTCCAACCACCACCCATGTCAGAAATATGGAGTCATCAAAACGCTTAGCAGAAAGGGCAAGAAGGATTTGCGAACCCGAGGCACTAAACGCAGAGCTAACTCATATTCATGATGCTTTAAGGGCCAATGGTTATTCAGAACGGGAAATCAAAAGATCGATTGGACCAACAAATCGTAGACCCAAGGAAAATGAGCAAATCGAACCAGTGGCAAAAGCATTTCTGCTTTTTATTCCGGGAGTGACAGACAGAATTGGTCGATTGCTAAGAAAGAAAAATGTGAAAACTATTTTCAAACCAACGAGAAAAATCAAAGAATGTCTTCGATCGGCAAAAGACAGAAGAGATCCACTGTCGGCTTAGGGAATTTACCGCATTCCGTGCACATGTGGAAGCGTGTACATAGGAACCACCAAACGCTCGATCAACACCAGGATTAAAGAGTACAAGGCCAATTGTCGTCTGGGGCAGACAGACAAATCCGCCGTAGCGGAACATACCCTCACTATGGACCATCGGATTAAGTTTGAGGAGACCCAAGTCCTCGCTACTACATCAGCATACCATTCCAGACTCTATAGAGAAGCCATAGAGATAGAGAAGCACCCGAATAACTTTGATAAAAAAGAGGAAGCAGTCAAGATTAACAAAACATGGGTCCCGATAATAAAAGGTGCGAAAACTCTACCCTTAACGAACAACACCGACCAGAACCGATTGGAATCGAAAGCAACTGAGGCCCCGCCCACTTCCTTCCCGACGTATAAATACGGGCTACGATCACGCAGAGCTTAGTAGTTCGCAGACTGTCAACCAGGAAGCAACTTCTGAAGATGCCAACCGCTCGTGTTGGCGAAACGTCAAGTCAGCAAGACAATCGACGCCGGCCTAATAGCCCAAAAACCATTGCTACAATAGACAATGGCCGCGAAAGCCTTTCAGTTTATATGAAAGTCGCCTACAAAGACTACATACAGAAGATTAAGAGGCGACGTTATAAAAACTCATAAAATAATGTCAATTTAGTAAAGTTTGCTAGAAGAATTTTTTTGAGAAACAGAATAGTCTATGCTTGGAACTCCTTGGCAGAAGAAATTGTAGAAACCGATTCAAGCGGCTGGATCTCGTACTATATTCATGCAATCAGTTGTGATCACTTGCGACCACTTCCTATCACTTGTGATCATTTGCAATCGCGCGGAAGTATTTTTTGACCGAACATACATATGAGGTGTCGTATCTTCTCATTATTTAATGATTATGAAGTAAAAAAATGTTTTTTGAAACACAAACATGTTTTATTTAAAACAATATAACAACAATTGCACACAACACTCTATACTGAATCCTCATCAAAATCATCATCGGTTATTTCGATCGTATCAACAATTTCATCTATAATCATCATAATATTCTCCAATTTCTCGTTAGCCTTTTTAAATTTCCTCAAAAATGCAATCTTTTCGTCTTCAAAATCCGACTGCATCGAAGTTCCTTTAAAAGCATATAAATCAATTTCTAAACCAGTTAAATATTCTTCTTCGCTTTCATCTTCAGATTTGATAACTTCTTTATTTTTAACAGAATACTGCATTTTATCTTTAGTTTCTATTTTAGATCCAGCCGATTTCTGATCAATAACATTAACTAATTCTTTGGTAAGAGTTTCCTCGAGTTTACTTTTAATTAAATCCTTATTTACAATCTTTGGATTCATCTCGATTAAATCCATTATTTGCTCTTGGAGTTTTGCGATTTCTTCCCGTTCTTCTTTCACCCGATCCCGATCTTCTTGAATAAGCTTTTTTATATTCTCTTTAGGATGATCTATTGGTTTATCTTCTTTAATATCATCAAGTTTCTTTCTTCTATATTTCTGAATTATTTTCCTGATATTCTGCTTAACATTCTGTTTATTAGTGGTGTTTTCATCGGTAAATTTGGTAGTTCGTTGTTTTATTTTCTGTAATTTATATTGAGTTGATTTCGGTTTTTTGATATTTTCTTGTAAAATTTCTTTCGGACGCTGTTCTATAGGGTCTGATTCTAATTTCTTTTTATTATAATCATCATTTTTTCGGCTTTCTTTATTTATTTCGTCCAAGTTTGTGACTTTATTTTCTTCATGTACTTTTATATCATTGGGATTATAAATTATTTTGTTATTAACTTCCAGTGTAGTATCTTTTTTTTTACTTGCTTCTTGTTTATGGTGATGTTGTTTTATATCATCTTCCTTATCCAATGTTTTATGATCTTCTTTAACCAAAACCACTTTTTCAGTATTATGGATATTATTAAGCTTTTTATCTTTGTTATGGAGTTTTATTTTTTCATTATCTGCAATTGAATCAATTTTTTCATAAGGTTCCTCTGTAATAATCTGTTTCTTTATTTTTTGTATTTTCTTACTTCTTCCTTGTTTATGACTGTTTTCTTTAATATCTTCTGCAGAGTCCAATTTTTCTACTTCTTTAACCATATCTACTGTTTTATCGTTGTGGATGTGAAACTTTTTTCCTTTCTGATATAATTTTATTTCCTCTTTAGTATCATTATCATTATCTTCTGTTTCGAGTTGTTTTATATCTTTATTTTCATCAGCACCACCTTCTTCAATTACAACATGTTTAACTTTTTTACGGAATTGTTTATTTTCTTCTTGTTTATAATTTTTTTCTTTAAGATCTTCTGCAGTATCTATTTTTTGTTCTTCGTCCGCATTTTCGATAGATCGGATATCAAGCTTTTTTTCTTTCTTATGAAAATTTATTTCTTCTTCTTTAATATCATCATCACTATCTTTTGCATCAAGTTTGTTTATATCTTTGTTTTCATGTGCATCACTTTCTTCTTTAACGATATGTTTAACTTTTTTACGATATTTTTTATTTACTTCTTGATTAAAATTGTTTTCTTTAACATCTTCTGTGTCACTTGTGTTTACTTCGTCTTCTACATTTTCGTTATCACGGATATCTAACTTTTTTCCTTTCTTATGAAAATTTGTTTCCTCGTCTTTGGAATCATCGATCTGATCTGCCGAAGTTGAATATTTTTCGTTAATTTCATTATCGGATGTTTTCTGCTTATTTAGTTCAGTTTTCCTAATTTTACTATCATCATCAAGTAAATTATCATCTAATTCGTCTTCTTGTTTAATTGATGGTAATTCCGTTGTTTCTTCACTTAGATTTTCTTGTGATAAATTTTCTCCAGATTGTTCGTTTTGTAACATTTCGAAACTATCATCTTCTATCTTTAAATAATCTTTATAATTACTTCTTCGTTTCAATATGAATAAAACCGGTTTCGTTTTTATTTTTATTGGTGGTATTGTAAGATAATTAAAAGATATTTGAGAAAATGCTTCTATGGTATCAATGACATCGTGTGTGCCTGAATAAGGTTTTAGACTTGTAGAGAATTTACTTTTTCCTTCTGCTATAAGATGTGTATACCTATATAATTCGTAATCTCCATGTTTAAGATTTTCTGTTTTGCTATACCTAAAAAGATAAAATATGTTAAACAAAGTTCTAAATAACACAGCTCTAAGAAAAAATACACCATCAATAAATTCCTAATTATTATAATTGTAATAAAGTTCAATAAAAGATGATTATTAAATTGCTTATAAATAAAAAATTTATGCTGACAGTATATCGTTAAGATGAAGCGTTAAAAGTAAATAAAAATAAATCGAAATTTAAGTTTTTAAAAGACAATCCAGAAATTTCTATAGCTTTCTTACATTTCGTAAGATCCCGTTGATTCCAGATTGTAAACAGGTCTCTAATCCCCTATGTAGCGCTGGTTTGGGAAAAAAAAACAACGCCACAAAAAGCAATAAGACTCGCTTGTATAAAGATCACTGGCGCAATGAGATCGAGTCCTAGTGCAGTCTTGGAGGTAATTCTACACCTTTACATGTAGGGACGAAAGTACCAATAGGTTAACAAGGACTAAATCTTTGAGACTCGGCGATCTTGGTATTCTACGGGACGGAGCAACCCAATCGATGAAGATGCATATAGGCATTGTGTCTTCAAAATAGAACACTAAGTGTTAGTTTTACTGAGTGTGAGTTAACACAAACCGAAATCGCTCAAGTTACAAAAGGAGTCCTTACTTATTATACCGATGAGTCCAAAAGGGGTAGGAATAGAGGTTACAAGTCCTACATGTTAGGCTTTCAATAATCGGAGTTATTAGCTCAAAAATGCATTAAAACACCTCAATTCAGCGACAATCTGCTTTGAAGAATCTACAATCTACCACCTTCGAGTCCAAAATAGCCTGGAACTGCAATTGGTTAAACACAACAAAGTAACTTTGCTGTAGGTACCAGAGCATAACGGAATTGTCAGAAGTGAGATTGCTGACAGTCTAGCAAAAGAATGAGCTAGTGCTGCTTTTATTAGATCTGAACCTTTCTGTGGAATCTCGAAATGCCGCATTATGGATAAAGTTCGTATTTGAGAAATGGACTTAGTGTAACCAAATGAAAATACACTTCTGACTAAAGACAAGCAAAAAAGTTAATACGGCCTTCACTGTGCTACTCTAAATTACTCTTAGAGCTTAAGAATCCTGAACTTACTGTAATCGCAAAAATTCTCACAGGATATTATCCACTGAGGTGACATATTCATCAAATGGGCAACGTGGCAGTGAGTATGCAGATAAACGCCTGAACATAATACCTGTAACTGCAGAGTAATTGTTCGCCAACGACACAAATATTTGAGAGCCTGTTCTAGTTATGAACGTACATCCTAAGCGGATAGAGACTTCCTTAAAAGTCTTAACTTTGATGTCCATTAAACAGAAAAACAACTTTTAGATCGCAGTATAGAAAGGTCACCTGTGCCAATCAACCCAACTTACAATCTACAACCTAGGTTATGTTACAAACTTGCTATATCGGGGCTTGTAGTGACCAAGTTTCAATGCCATTTTTTAATGGGTAATGTCCAATTCTCGAATTGTGTAAGGTAGAGCTTTATCTTGCATCAGCTAAAGTTTTTGCCGATATAAGGGACAAAGGACACAACATTTTCTTCAAGGATGTCCATTATGTAGCGTTAACCTTTACGATTATTTGCCACTATTTGATACTACCAAATTGGGTAATATTGTTAATGAATTGCTTCCCTACACCATAACCGAGCCTCTGTCAAATAAAATAGTCACCATATTAAATTGTGCGTATCGTTCACCTGGCTTTCTAAAACCACGGAGTTTTTATCGCAATTATACAAGCAAAATCTGGAGTCGTCTATCTACAGAACTCGTTCCCCCTCATTCTCTCCCCAATTGATATGCTCCATGGCAAAGTTTAACCGGGATCTGTGCAATACAAGTGGCAAAGCATCTTCAAGAAGTCTTTTCTAAGCTCAAATTGTAACAATCTTGTCGTTACGTTGTTCAGGGCGCAAATTCATAAAAAAGAATTCACACGGTTTCTCCCTTGTCCAGCTCTTTTGGTTTACTCACGAGCTTCTATCTATCGTTTGACTAAACGTAATATTGATCTTTGTCACTTGTTCAGCGAAAACTCCAACCTACTTTGTACAATAGAATGGCCTTGGCACATTCAACAGGAGTCAAATTTCTGGATTCACGCTTCATCTCAATAATTTAAAAATAGAAATATCACAACACTTAACAACTCAATTCAAACTGGCCAAAACCATACCAATAACTTCCTTTAAAAACGACTTATCTTACAGACTTCACAAAAAAGGTAATAGCAAAAACATAAACAATATGGATAAAAAGTTTTCTACTGTTCAAATAATCAACATAAAACATTTTCTTCAAAATATATTGATATATTTTTTAGTTCTTTTAATTCCTAGTTTAAAAAAATATATAAAGTAGTGCCCGGAACCATTCGGCGGAGTTGCTGATACATTCAGAAAGGCAGCCATTGAGAAATGGAGGCTAGAGAAGACCCAGGATTGGTGGGAGAAATCATCGGACAAGCGACAAGCCAAAGTCAAAGCCAAAGGGACACTTGGCGAAGTTTACTGCAGAGCTGCTATCACAAATGCGAAACGATGTCAGAATGATTGTCAGTCTCTTGACAGGAGATTGTAGGCTCAGAAAACACATGAGTCAGCTGAACTTAGCAGATGAAGACATTTTTCGATACTGCCAAGAGGAGGAGGAAACCGCATTTCATGTCCTATGCCGATGTGAAAGCCTTGCAACGACGCGGTATCTATTGCTGGGAGGGAGAAACCGGCTGCTCCAAGTTATGCGGAGTGGCCAGTGTCAAGGCTATTAAGTCTCATTAAGAGGGCAGAGCTGGACAAGGTGCTCTAATCCTATTCTACAGATAATGGGTGTTCACAATAGATCTGCAAAGGTCACAGTGATATTAGCTAACAGCCAACCCAAAAAAAAATCTATCTATCTATCTAGTGCGTTAATTTCTTGTAGGAGTGTATTTTTATTAAATAACTTACGTCCAATTATTGTTAATTTGAGTAAATCTTGATACTCCAGTTTGAGCTGCTAAATTTGATATGTGTACGTTTACATTTGGTTCGTCTCTACAAAGTCTGTGTAGTCGAGAAATTGCGACTCCACCGGGATAGTTTGTGTTCGAAACTGTTAATAGAAATAATGTGAATGCAATATTAACAGCTAAATGACCCGCAACTCCAATTGATAAAAGATGGTAGAACGGAGATTTGTTTCTATTTTCCCATCTAAAAAGAAATCTTTTATTAGTCATGACATGAGTGGGTCCTAAAAAATTGTTATAAACTATTTTATTGTCAATTTTTAACATGTTTTTCGGATTAAAAACTTCTACAGGCGCGTTAAAAGATTTTTTGTAGTAGAAAAACTTATGTGTTTGCATCAGCAACATACTATGAGTTATTTTCTTGCTTCCAACTAACCTGTTAATTGTTTTTCTAATTTTGTTGTATCATTAGTGGTAAGAATGTCTTAAAATAATTAAACTAAAAAATACTTACATTCTATGACAGGCCGTTGCAGAGGCAGCATTAAGAAAAGGAAAAACGTAGATAATAAATCTTAATTCCTTATGTGGCAAAAATGAATACAGAAGAACAAATAATAAAGCTGGAAATACCAGTTGTCTTATTCTATGATCCAAAGCAAATCCAATAGGTAGTAAAAATGTGGAAGCCGCCATTCCTCTTGGAATAGCTGAATAAAAATACCATAAAAATGGGGATGTCTATTAAAAAGTTAAGAAAATATATAAACTTTTACCTTTTTTATTGTAAAATTACCAAAGATTTAGTGCGTTTATTACTATATTTTATTAATTGTTAATTGAATTGCATAAAATGTCATGATTCCATTTATTTTGATTTAAGTAGTTTATGACCAAAGCACTCTCTTGTTTTAAACCAAGCTTTTGACTGTGTGTAAAAGTGTAATTATCACTCTCGCTCTCCAATGAATTCTTAAAATCTTCGAAAAAAAAAATAAAGTTTGGAAAATATCTATTTATTTTAAAACTTTTAATTAACTTGGAATTCAAACACGTTGAAGAAAACATGAAAAAAAGTATAAAAAACCGCAGATATTGAAAACAATAAAAAACAGGCACCAGAAAATTAAAAAAATAAATATTTTAAAAAACCGATTTGAAAAAAAGGATACCCCCCAATTAGAACTTTTATTAAGAATAGTATTATACCATAAAACTTCTCCTTCTGGCCATAAAGGTCTATTCCAAAAAATAGAATCGATCACAACAGTCAGTACTAAAAATCCTATACCTCCTGGTATTGCAATTTGTAGCAAACTGAAACATATAAAAACTGATTGGTTTTTAATAAAAAATATACACATAACTTACTAACCTACCGTGTTACTGTAATTCTTTTATAATATAAATCGTATAAAAGAAGTATTCCTAAAAATAGGGCCAATTCTGATCGGAATATAATAATAGCTGCACCGGAGAATAATATAAATTGTTTGGAATTGTTTTTGAGCCAGCCATCTAAGGCCAAAAGTACTAAAAATATAACAAATAGTTTAAAATCATTTTAAAACCCCTTTCAATAACAAATTTTTGTCTGGTTGCATGTATTTGTCATTGTTAGTTTTCTTTAACTGCTTCAACAGTTTTTATCAACTTCATTTGAATAATTTTGATACAATTTCATAACAAAAGCTTCTTACCTTCTAATCTACAAAAAAGTACTCACCTAAAGGAAGTGCCATAATATTTGGCAATGGACGGCTTAAATAAAACATAAAATGACTTTGAGTAACAGTTATAAATATAAACCATTGCAACCATCGTGATCCAAAATGTTTTTCCAATGTTTTACTCAAGACATTAAAACTGCAAACAACACACGTAGCAAGTATAGTCCTAACTAAAATATAATTATATTAAACATCAAGAACTTAAATTTGTAATATACTATTTTCTATACCTAAATATTGAGACCAGAATTTATTGATACTAAAAAACTGAATAAGTGCTACAATTGGTGCTGCTAATATTGAAATAAAAAGTGGTCCAATAAAAGTACGTGGCACTACTCCAGGGAATTCGAGATGATCGTACTGAAAGTAATTGTTAATTACTAAAAATAAACTAAATTTTAATCAGTAAATCACCTGCGTCAGGTTGAATCGATGATATAAAATATCATGAATGGCTTGCAAATTGAAACTTTCCTCTACTTTTGTAAATGGACAATATACTAAATGCGCCGAGGCAATTATTAACATGATTTGTGACATTTTCGAATCAGTACTACCTTTTTATCTGCATAATTATCAAAAATAGTAAGATTTGAAACGAAAATAGATTAAACCTAACCTACATTTCTAAAAATGACAATGACAGTTTGCAAACTGGACTGGAGTCTCGCCAGTTTAAACAAACCGAGAAGCTTTGCAAAATTAAATAATGCGCTGTTGTCAGATTTGTATTATATAATATAAACAGATGACTAATCTTGAAATATTTATACTTAAATACATATGCAAAATGCAAATGATTTCGAAATTATTTTTAACCTTTAACATTCCGATACTGAATGCCTCATATTTAGAACTATTTGAGAATACAAAAATCTTTTTTTTTTTGACAATTTAAAGATTATCTCCGTGCTTTTCTGGTATTACAGCGACAATTTTATTGTCAATTTTATGAAATTATTCAAGATCACTACTATAAAAAATAAAATTTTGTGTTTTCGTGGAACATTTTGTTTCATTTCATCAAATATTATCGTGATTCAAAAGGTATTAACCTTGTTAAAATAAGGTTATTACTGTTATTATCAATTTTTGTTCCACGTTTTTCAAATGTTTTCGGGTGTGTGTGAGTTTTCGCTGTTGGTTTAATTTTATAAAATAAAGAGGAAAGTAAGTTGACAAAACAAAAAATAAAAACAATTTGGTTTATTTTGATGCAAGTGTAGTACGAACGTTATCGTAAAGAAGACCTTGAATAAGTTCATGAATTTGTTGCTCAAACTTGTTAACAATAAAATTGTAGTTAATTAGTATCAAATACTGAATGCATCATGAAATTCTCTAGCGATCGTGCTAAACATACAAAGAATTTACTGAGAGACGTTGCACTCTTTACTGTAATACTTAATTGTGTAACAAATCTTGGAATATTCAAAAAAAATTTAAAATTTATTTTAATGAAAAAAATAAATCCCTTCCCTATCCCTATCCCTATATACAGGGTGTCTCATTATATTCTGACTGTTTTTAAGAGCTTATATCTTCGTAACGGTTCTAGATCATATACGATGCGGTTTTTACAGTTAGGTTTAAAATTACCGTAAGTTTTGTTGTGACACATTTATATAAATGGCCTACTTCCGGTTTACCCGCTAGAAAAGTGGCGTATTTTCGGAAAACAGTAGATGTAATTTTTTAAATGGGAGACCCTGTATATTTTGCAATTTTCTAAAAGACGCATATTTTTACTTTATAACAATACCTTAAAGTTTAAAATCGGTGCACGGAAAGGCAAGTTAAAATTAAAAAATGACATCTACTGTTTTCCGAAAATACGCCACTTTTCTAGCGGGTAAGCCGGAATTATGCCATTTTTATATAAAGGTGTCACAACGAAACTTAAGATAATTATAAACCTAACTGTGAAAACCGCATCTTATTATCTACAACAGTTTTGAAGATATAAGCTTTTAAAAACAGTCAGAATATAATGAGACACCCTGTATTATAAATGTGAATGTAAGTTTGTTTGTTACGCTTTCACGCGAAAACTACTCAACCGATCATCATGAAAATTTGTACACATATTCTTGGAGGTTTTAGAATTAACATATAGGATACTTTTTATTAAAAAAAATCACAAAACTAGCTTCTTCAGCGCCATCTAGCGGTTCAGTAATGAAGTTCCAAGCCTGAGTATTTCACCGTGAGGTGGCGCAGTTAATATCTTATATATTTAAAGTAGCAATTACGACTTAATAAAGTACTATGGCGCCACCGTAAGGTGGCGCAGTTAATATCACATATATTTAAACGAGCAATTCTTACTTAAGGTTTATTTCGCACAATATCTCATATATTTTAACAAATTCTTGCTAAATTAAATAATATGACGTAAGGTGCCGCAGTTGCTACCTAATATATTTAATCGATAAATTACAAAATATAATTAAAAAATAGTATACAGCTGAAAATTTACGAGAAAATATGATAAAAACGATAAAATCAAAAAAAAAATGAACCCAAAATAAAATCGTAAAAATTTGAAAAAACCAAAAAATACATCCGTTATATGCGGTACGAAGTCCGCGGGGTCAGCTAGTCTATAATATAAAAATGAATCGCAAAATGTGTTGGTAAGCGCATAACTCAAAAACTACTGGACCGATTATTATGAAAATTGGTGTATATATATGTATTTTTCCACGGAGAAGGTTTATATGATATGCTCATTGATGCCACTCGCCACCAGGTGGCGCTTCAGAGTAACAACTTCTGCCCTGTTCAACCGATTGTCATGAAAATTGGTATGTATATGTATTTTTTCACGGAGAAAACGAATATGCTATGCACATTGATGCCACTCACCACCAGGTGGCGCTGCAAAGTAGCAACTTCTGCCCCGTTCAACCGATTGTCATGAAAATTGGTATGTATATGTATTTTTTCACGGAGAAAACGAATATGCTATGCTCATTGATGCCACTCACCACCAGGTGGCGCTGCAAAGTAGCAACTTCTGCCCCGTTCAACCGATTGTCATGAAAATTGGTAGGTATATGTATTTTTTCACGGAGAAAACGAATATGCTTTGCTCATTGATGCCACTCACCACCAGGTGGCGCTGCAAAGTAGCAACTTCTGCCCCGTTCAACCGATTGTCATGAAAATTGGTAGGTATATGTATTTTTTCACGGACAAAACGAATATGTTATGCACATTGATGTAACTGGCCACCAGGTGGCGCTGCAGAGTGACATCTTCTGCCCCGTTCAACCGATTGTCATAAAAATTGGTATTCATATGTATCTTTCCACGGAGAAGGTTTGAGGTGGCGCTGCAGAGTAACAACTTCTGCCCTGTTCAACCGATTGTCGTGAAAATCAGTAGGATGTTGTATTTTTAATGGTTAATATGAATATGATATTCGTATTAATGGAGTTAACACCAGGTAGCGCTTCCATTAAACGAGTAACCACTACTTATTTGATTACTTTATATCACGCCACCGTAAGGTGGCGCAGTTAATATCACAATATTTAAACTAGAAATTCTTACTAAATTAAGTATTGTTATGCATCTAATATATTTTATCGATAAACTACAAAATATAACGAAAAAAAAAATAGTATAAACCTGATAACTAACGAGAAAATATGATGAAAACGATAAAATCAAAATAAATTGAAAAAACGAAAAATGGAAGAATGACGTAAATAATTTGCGGTAGGTACCTACGAAGTCTGCCGGGTCAGCTAGTATGTAAATAAATTTAACATATTTAAGTTGTTTTCCAAAAATTTTTAAAACTCTAAATCTACTGAAAAAACACATTTAATAAAGTGGAAACCGCATTCAGATATAAAACTGTTAGGTATACTTAGATTTTCGACATATTTCATTTTACATCTGAATAGTTTTATGAATAAATTGATGGCTTATTTTAGTCTTTAAAATTTAGACTCTTCGTCAAATTTATATTAAAATAGTTTGGTTTACTACCATTTTAAATATATTCACTACCAGAATTTAAACAATTTGATAGTGTTATTGTTTTGTAATTTAGATGCTTTATGATTTTTAAACAGTTTTTTTAATTTAAACAAATTTTTTATTTAAAACTTGTAAACAGCAAAATTTCATAAAACTAAAAATATAAAAATTTTGTACTTATATTTTTAACCGACTTCAAAAAAGGAGGGGCTTCTCAATTCGACCATATTTGTTTACGTATGTTACCGAATATCTCCAGTATTTATTATCTATGATTTGAAAAATTCAAAATAGTAGAATAGCCTTTTAGTCACATAGAAATTTGGTAAAGTTCTGGTCATTAATGTGAAAGATATTCCAGGAAATACCACAAAAATCAACAGAATATGCTCTGCAGTTAAGTGAATAATGATGTATAACATAAAAACATAATAATTAGCCCGTTACTGTCCCATTCCAAAACCTAAGGCCTCTTCTCAAAAGGAGAAGAAATGATCATGTAATCAACACGCGTGCTCAGTGCAGGTTAATGATTTCAGACAATTAAATCCACGTTTCATCACGGTGTTTTCCTTCACCGTAAGTGCATAGTGTCTCTAGGTGTTAGACAATTTACTTATGTCTCCAAAAACAAAAAGTCACATTCGTACATGTCGGGATTGTTGGGTATTGAAATCAGTACCTCTTGCACGGTATTCGAAAGGTTTTAAAAATAGTATATTATGAATTTGCGGTCACATCTGACAAAGCCAGGTAGCAACTAAAAAGGATAAAATAATTTTTGTTTTAAAAAATTGATATGCCTTCAATAAAATAAGGAAATGCACTAAAAAGCCAGAAAAAAAACCTTTATTTATCTTTAATAAAATGGAAGTCGGCTCCAATGGCAAATTACTCTCTATTTTACTTTTTTAATCTTAGCTATTAAATTTAGATTTTGAATGTTAGTAGCTCAAATCTTTTACGACGATATATAAACGCACCATTGGAGCCGACTTCAACGAAATCGAAATAGTTGCTTCAATTTTTTTAAGAAATAAAGATTTTATTTCTGGCTTTTTGGTACATTTTTTTTAATGTGATTCAACTTTTTAAAAAAAGCTTTTATTATATTTTTGTGTTGTATTATTTTTAATGTCGTGGCCACAGTGAGTGCCGCGATACCCGCAAATAGGCTAAAGAGACGGTGAAATCTAGTAAGTATGTAAAAATATTTCATGAAAATACGTAAATTCCGTCCTAAATGTTAGGTGTACAATTCTGTTTGTAATCAAAGAAAAAAGGAAGAAAAAGACAAACAAACGATATTAAATATTAAAAAATATTTAAATTAAGAATATAAATTTGACAACACCGCATTATATAATGTTCTGTGTCGTAGTATAAACAATCCGAAGACCGCCTGCCAAACAGAAATTTGTGTATGGAGATATACATACGCAGAGACCAACAAAATCCCTTTGTAATAAATTAAATACATTCTTTAAACTTAATCTACAATAGCAAAATTAATGTACTTATCTATAGTAAATGCAAAAATTTAATAAATTAATTAAAAATGTTTTAAAGCAACCACAGGTCAATTTGTTATTAACTGTCTCATGTCACACTTTAAAATCGTTGGTGGCGACCACCAGCTAACGAAACGGAAACGTCAAATGTCAACAGTCAACAATTTAAGGTTAGCTTTTAGCTTGTATCAAATAAACTAGTTTTACCGCAAATGTAAAATGGAAAATAATACAAATAATTCTGAAAACTCGGATCTCATTGGAATTAATGTTGTTCAAACACTGCAACCTAAAGAAGAGCCAATTCCAAAAACAGCTAAAGATTTGTTTTCGGATTTCAAAGCGTCTGATGAATCCGATTTCGAACCCAACGATTTAGATGCTTTATCGGATTCTGATTCTGATGAGCCTCTTGCGAAGAAAATAAAGAAAAAGAAAGAGTTAAAAAGAAAATCTAAAAATGAAGATTCACCGAAGAAAAAGGTTGTGTTATTATTGTTGTCAATTTTGTTCATAAGTAGTAAACACTATTTGTTTCAGTAGTTGTATGTTCAAAAATATAAAAAGGAATGGGAAGCAATACCGGCGGTAAAGCCATGGATTTCAGAAAGTGTACATGGACCAAATTATTTTTATTGCAGATTTTGTAAGAAAGATTATAAATGTGGTAGAACAGAAATCTTTAAACATATGAGTGCAATAAAGCATAAAAAACATTTATCTAGTACCACTCAATCAGTGCAGGTTAGTATATTTATATTATAACATCTCTACCTTTTTACTAATTTTAATGGAATTCTTTTTAGAATAAGTTTTTATTTAGAGGATTGCTTTGTCCTGTTATAACTCCTTTTGTAAAGTCGAGGTAAATTTATTAATGTTATTAAATGTATGTAGGTTATTATTTATTTTTTTAATTTTAGAGGGAAAGAAATTAATTATAAATTAATTAATCCGTATGCTAAGTTTTTAAAAGCTTGTGGAGTTAAAGGAATTTTATGTAAGTTATTTTGAAATATTTAAAACTAGGGGTATGCAATTTTTAAAAAAGTTATAAAAATTATGTTAATACGATTTTCTATAAAAAAACTTTTTATTTAACTAAACTGGATTCTTTTTGTTAATTTTGATGTTTCCTGTTAAATATCGATATGTTAAAGATGATTAAAATAAAAGAAAAACAAACATAGCAAACAACATAAAGCGATAAAATACCGAACAAAATAAAAACCGGTGAAAATAACGAAAAAACGGTTGATATCCAAAAAACAATGAAAAGTAAATGAAATCCAAAAGACAAGTGAAAACAATAAAAACTGAAAAGATGTTATTAAATATAGAAAAATGTAGGCCTAAAACTCACATTAGAGCTAAAAAGCAGCAACTGAATATTAAAATAAGACAAATGAACTGGCTCATTGGTAGAAGATCTCAACAATCACTGGAATATAAATTAACATTACATATACAAAAACATTTGAAAACTTGGACTTACGGGATAGAACTTTGGGGTTGCGCGAAACCTTCAAATATAAAAAAATTACAGACATATCAATAAAAAACGCGAAGAATGTTAGCAAATGCCCCCTGGTATGTTCTAAACCTGACACTTAAAGAAGACTTGAAAATACCATATATCACAGAAGTTATAAATCCACAAGCCACCAAGCACAGAGCCAGGAACCTCAACTATGAAAATGAATTGACCCACAAAGTCACCAATGCTCCACCAGCTGAGAGAAGACTCAAAAGACAGTGGCCTGAGGAGCTACTGTAGATGACGGTGAACCGGCAATGGCTGGCAACACCTACTAAGCTAAAATTGGATTCATCATATTTACTAAATACTAACTTAATGTTGTAGTAGATTGTAAATAAACAGGTTTCAATAGAAAAAAGAAAAAAAAGACCGTACAGAGAATATTTAATTAAATAGATACTAATTTACAGTTTTAATTATATTGCACAGAGTTTTTATCAAGTTTTGATGTTCTTTTATATTTAATATATAATTAAAATATATTTGAAAATGAATAAATTACTTGATATCAATTGTAATCACTTAAATTACTTGAAATCAATTGCAATCACTTGTAATCATTTGCAATTAATTTTAGTAGTTATAATCACTTATGATCACTTGAAAAAAAATTGCGGTCACTTACGATCACTTGTGATCACTTAAAATGATTTGTATTTAATTGTAATCGTTTGCATTTACTTATGATTACTTGCAATCACTTGATCATTAACCCGCTGTAAGAAAATTATGATTCCAAAAATATATATAGACTTAAGAAATTGCATTCCTCTGGATTTGAAAATATTTACAATGGTTACAAATGAATTTATATTATTTTAGTAAATGATATCACAGGAGAAGGTATGTCTTTAACAACAGATGAAAGAAAACAGCTTGTTGAATTTTGGTACGATATTTGTAAAGAGAAAAATCAGTTTCTTATGGTACAAGTTGGAGGTGCACCTTTAAAATCTGTAATCGAAATGGTAAGCTCTATAATTTGGTTTCTCTGTATATTTTATAACTAAAACTTAAAGTATATAAAACGTAACAAGTGATTTTTAATACAGAACATCAATTAATATTAAAAAAATGTTGGTATTTTCATATTTGTGTTAAATTTTTTTTGTTATAATGTGGTGTTGTATGTATGTATGAGAAAATTAGGGGTAACAGATACAGCTGCGACCTATTAGATCTATTGTGTCTCCTTTTTCTTGCTATACTTCTGATCATTTCCTCTGACTTATAACAGCTGTTCTAGTCCTATCTTTAAAAAGTTTAGAATATCGTTTGGTTTCAAGTTAGGTAGATCTTCCTTTTCTATTTCGTATGACCCTAGGTATTTGACCTTAGAATTACGTAATGCAATGCAATTTGAGAATGTGTGTTGAGGTTTTATCATCTAACTCAAAGAATCTGCAGTTTGCTTCATCTACCAATCCTAGTTTCTTCATGTGTCCTCTTAGTTAGCATTGTCCGGTTAATATTCCTGTTATAATTCGGAGGTTCTTCTTACTAAGGTTAAGACAGCTGACAGATCTCTTTTGGTTGTAGTTTCCCAGGATCGTCTTTGATTGTCTTAGTCCTTCTAGATCGTTTCAGTAATGGATTTTTCGCTATCCATTTTTTTCCTTAGTTTTTCTAAGATTGTACTACTACTGATTCCACAAAATCTTTCTGGTCCCAGGTATGGGGTTTCAGCTCCTTCTTTTGTCAGCTTATCTGCTGTTTTGTTTCCTTCTACTCCTGTGTCCCGGAACCCATAGGAGGGTAACAGTGTTATTTTGTCCTAGTTCATTTAATTTGCCTAGGCATTTCCAGACCATCTTTGAACTGATTGTGTGCGAGTTCAGAGCTTTGATGGCTGCTTGACTATCTGACTACGGTAGTTCCTTTCGATATTAAATTCTATACATCTTTCGATGGCACGGATTTCCGCTTGAAGGATGCTTGGGTACGCACCCAGGCTTTCTGAATATTTGGTTCTAGGTCCAAAAACCCCTGCTCCTGTTCCTTTATCTGTCTTGGAGCCATCTGTATATCATTTTATGACGTTTTGGCTTAGCCCCAGTATGGTGTCTTTGTCCTATTCAGATTTACTACCCAGTTTTGTGGTGAATTTTTTCACAAAGTTAAATTTCTTTGGTTTTTTATCTTGGGGCATTTCCCAAGTTTAATCAAGTTGAAGTGAGCGAGGTCTTTTCTTGGTTATTCCTGCTTTGACCATTCTATGTATTGTTTTCTCCTTTCCAGCAATGATTCTATACACCATCAGGGCTTTTGTAGCTTTGTGTATTATTTCGTTTTCGTGTTTGTTCCAGAGTAACCTGTTATCCAGGGTTATTCAAAATAGTAGGTACTACTTCGAATGTTAAGGTTGACAACGAGTGACAGCTGTGCTCATATGGTAGTCTTTGAGATTATTATTATTAATGACAAAATTGTCCGAAGTTTACAACTGTTTCAAAATGGCATACGATATTTTTATGGTAAGATTGAGAGCTGAGCTCAAATGCTAGTGACAAGATTGAATAAATATTTGCTGCGGATTCAAAATAACGGAAAATACTGACAAGATTAACAAAATATTTATAGCGTATTTAAAACGTCGGATGATACTTCTAATGTCAAGAGTGACAAGATTGGCCGTGTGAAAGCTGTTTTAAAATAAATCGTGTTAATACTCAGGACAAGGGTGGCCAGAGATTTACAGCTTAATCAAAATGGCGGGTTATGCTTCTAATATCAAAACTGACAGTAAGTGACAGCTTTTGCTTTATACCTGATATGAATTGGTTATATCAGTAGTGACAAGTTTAAGAGAAGATTGATAGTGAGTGAAAGTTAAACTCTAACGATTGACAGTGATATCAGAAATAACCAGACTGACTAAATATATACAGCTAATGTCAAGAGTGACCAAATTGACTCTCAGACTGATGTATCACAATTATGCATGGTAATACCCATCTCAGGAGTAACAAGGAATTTGCAACTCAAAAAAATGACGGATGATATCAAGAGTGACAGGGTGATTTGAGATGAGTGACATAAGCTCAAATAGTTACATGATGATACTCATATCAGTAGTGGTATGATATTTATAGCTGATTCAAATTGGCGAGCGACATTTTCAATGTCAAGATTGACAGTGAGTAGCAGCTGCTTCATAATAACGCAAGCTCATACTTATGACAGAAGTGACAAGAGATTTATAGCTGAATCGGTTGATATTTCTATTTCTTCGATTGACTGAGTGATAGTTTGGCTAAAATAGGCTACATCAGTAGTGACAAGATTGAGATTAAATGTATAGCTGATTCAAAATGACGGATGATATTTTTAAAGTCAATATTGGCAGTCAGTAACAACTAACTCAAATTGGCGCATGTTAATAACCAAATTTCTATTCAGTTATTATAACTATTTATTTTTTGTTACGACTTTGGTTTTATGACTAATTAAATAAAACTATGTAAATGTTAATTTTAGGCAATACATGCAGAGAAGTTAAAAGTAGGAGCGATCGTTTTAATGCCTGATTTATACCACAGACCCAAAAACCATTTAGATCTCATAAGATATATTAAAATTATATCAGAATATACAGAAAAAGTTCCAATATTGTATCATCATTATCCTAAGTACAGCCAGTTATATGATAGTAAGTATTTCTAGAATTTAATATATGTTTTTTGTATCGCATTTGTTTATAAACTATTTATATATTTGCTTTATATTGGTTGTCTTCCTAAAAAAAATATAAAACAAAAAATTATTCTCTTCCTCTTAAGTTACAATTTTTGACAATCTAATCAATAATAATTCTTAACAACGTAACAAACCAAACAAAAAATATCACATAAACAATCTAAATACAAAAATACTTAATCTAGACAACCAATTTACAAATAATGGATCACGTTCCAACATTCCACGGAAAGAACGTGCACCATGAAGAAAAATCCATATCCATACATACATACATACATACATACATACATACATACATACATACATACATACATACATACATACATACATACATACATACATACATACATACATACATACATACATACATACATACATACATACATACATACATACATACATACATACATACATACATACATACATACATACATACATACATATAAATGGAAAAAATGAAATATTTTTAAATCTCTCGAAAAATTTCCAAAGCAGATCGAAAGTAATAATTATTTTTCTTTTAGTTGATATGACAGCATTTTTGCTGGATATAACAGGTGAGGTAGAACAATTTGTTGGCGTAATATATTCCACAAATGATTTACAAGATGGACTAACAGCACTTACTTTAAATCCTGATAAATATGTAGTTTTTATGGGAACAGATGAAGTAATTAATATAATTAACTAAATTACAACACTATTTAATAATATTTATTTATTTAGGTGATGTTAGGTGCTGTAGCAAGTGGATTTACCTGTATAATGGGCAACAGTATTAATATATTACCAAAATTGGCCGAATCAATTTGTCAATGTATAAAAGATGGTGAAATTAAAAGTGCTCAAGCGTCACAAAATTTATTGAAGAAAGCTATAGATAATATTTATTGTAATGGTAAGTTTATTATTTTATGTTTCTTACTCTATGTGAAAATTTTTATATATTATTTTCGATCACTGCCATGAAAGTTACTCAATTCACTCAAATTTTTATTTAAAAGTATAGCCGTTGACAAATAATAATACAGGTTGGTTGAAAAGTTTTGAAAGCAAAAATAATGTGTATTTTTTAATGAAACTGTCTTTTTATTCAATAAAACACGTCTTCCAATGACTCTCCAGTAATTCTATACCATCTCTACAAGGATTTTCCGGAAAAATATTGTTCCATGGCTGCAACAGCTTTTTTATTCGACCAAAAACGCTTTGCACTATGAAATTGCTTCAAATTTCTAAACAGGTAATAGTCGGAGCTTGCCAAATCTGGTAAATACGGTGGGTGTTCAAGCAATTCGTACTTTAATTCTTTCAATTCCGACATCGTCAACAAATATGTATGAACAAGTGTATTGTCTTGATGAAAAATGATTATTTCTCCTGTAAAACTGGTCTTTTTTCACAATTTTTTTATCCAACTCGTCCAAAAGGTTGCAATCATATTCAGAGTTAATTGTTTACCTTTTTCAAGATAACTAATCAACAAAACCTCTTTTGTAGATCAAAAAACTGATGCCATAACTTGTTTTGCCGGTCGTTTAATTTCACCTGTTTTGGAGCTGAAAAAACAACTTCAGTCTACTACTGTAAACGTTTTGTTTCAGTTTAGAATCATGATGGTAAATTCAAGTCTTATCTATAGTTATAAACGCTCCAAATTACGATTCAGTTTTTGTTGAATTGTTAATGAATGCGGCACTAACTTTACAAAAAGCTTTTTCGTATGTAATTCTTTATGTAAAGTATGGAGTACTCGTTCATCTGAGATGCTTATGGTATCAGTAATTTCACGCTTAGTCAAACTTGGATATTTAAAAACAATATCATAGACTTGCTTAATGATTTCTGGTGTTGTTGCACTTTTTGGGCGTCCACTACGTGGTTCATCTTCGACGCTTGTAGGACCACGTTTGAACTCCTAAACCCATCGATGCACAGTTGGAAATGAAGGAACCGATTCCTTTAACACTTTTGCCATTTTTGTATGAATTTCTGTTGCCGGTAAACCTTCCAAAACAAAGAATTTTATCACTGCACGATATTCGGTTTTTTCCATTTTAACAAAATACACTGAGACATCAACTTCAAATGGCTTGTAAACAAAGAAGGAATTAACAAATCAAAATAGAATTTTGTGTCTATTTAAATGGTAGATGAAATATTAAAGTAGCGTATAAATTAATTACTTTACTGGTTAATAGGTGTCGCTTTTGTCTTATCTGACTGACAGGAATTCTTGGGGAACGTTTTGCAGTATCTGTCCTTTAATAGGAGATCATTCTTGGTGCAATTGCGTGCAATTATCAACCTTGCAGCATTTTTTTAGAATCAAACAAACATAAATTCCCTAAATTGCAAATAGATTCGGTTACTGAACTTTCTAGTGCTTCTGCTTCACCTGCGTCTTAATGCAAACATTAGCTAGTAAAGTTAGGCGTTGCGTAAATGTGGTCTACGTTTTAATCTGTTAAATTGTAACGTTACAACGTTCTAATATGCGTTATTTCCCTACCTAGCTCAACTAAGTCGTGGGTTACCTTTTAAGAGTATAGCCAATCTCCCAAAAATGTAATTAAGGGCGCCAAAGTACAAACTTCACAAATTATACCCAAACACCCGTTTTAAATGATTTATTACAAAATAAATTATCTAAAAATAAACTAATTAAATGAAAGAATCTTGAAAATGTAAATATTATATCAAAATAAACCCTTGAATTGACTCATATGTAACGGTATTGATTCTATAGGGATGATTTTTCTTCCAAATTTCAAAATTTGAAACTAAATGTCTTGAAATTATTTTTCCTTGTCCTCCAAAAAATTGCTGAAACTTATGCAATCTAGTTGTAGTTCAGCCACTCGGGTGGAAATCTTCGAATAAATTTGGAAGTACCTTTAATAGAAACTAATTATCAAAAATCAATCCCTTATCGAATCAGTTCGAACCAAATCGGATTTTTCTCATTTTATTGAGAGTAAATTAATCCTTAAAGGACGTGTAAATACCGGCCCTGACTTTGATGACTTTTAGTCACTTGCAATAAATAAAGTAATCAAAGAAAAGATTGTAAAAATCGACCCACTTGTATTTCGAAAAGGTTAAACACAAATGAACTGGATTGTTTGACGTACCAACTCGTAAAGAAACGAGAAATACTAATCAAAACGAGAAAAAGTCTATAATTATACTGTAACACCGCTCTCGGCAAATTTTCGAACTACAAATATTAAACTAAGTAATTTTTACCGATATAGGCATGGAAACAATAGTTTTTTGAAATTTTGTCTAATACAAAACAATCAGATTAATCGTTACAAAATTACAAATAGATCAAAGATAGATTTTAGTGCGAAAGTTATGTACATTATGGCCATCTCATTCCACCTAACCATACATTTGAATCATTTATCATCTTGTTTTTTTCGCTTTTTCTGTATTTTTAAATGGGATAAATGCATAAAATAATTTATATTGCTCATTGTTGCAACTGGTGTAGCTGCTGCAAGCTCCATTGTGTGTCTAATCTCTTGTTTGAAATGGTAGATGGAGTTTCCAAACTAACGGGGCTAGCGATGTTTATCGTCCTGTTGTTTGACTCAAATGAATTTTAATCAGCCTCTCCCTTAAATTTTCAATATTTTCTCTTTTTAGATTTTCATGAAATTTGGTTGACTTGTAGAAAAAAGTATTTATTTTTTGAAAAATCAATCGATTTTTTGTTTATATTATTGTATTAGAAAATATACGATGTGTTTGAAAAAATTTTGATTTTTCCTATATTTTAATCAGTCTCCCTTAAATTTTCAATATTTTCTCTCTTTAGATTTTCATGAAATTTGGTTGAATTGTAGAAAAAAGTATTTTCAGAGTAACCAATCGATTTTTTGTTTATATCATCATATTAGAAAATATACGAGGTGTTTGAAAAAATTTGATTTTTCCCATATTTTAGTCAGTCTCTCCCTTAAATTTTCAATATTTTCTCTTTTTAGATTTTCATGAAATTTGGTTGAATTGTAGAAAAAAGTATTTATTTTCAGAAGAACCAATCGATTTTTTGTATATTTTTTTGTTAATTAAAGAACGTCATTATTACACTTCTATTTTTTAAAGTATTTTACTTAACGTCTACAAGTTCACTTGAAATGGCTGTTGAAAAATTAGCCTTTTCTGTAACAGCCAATTTTTTAAATTATTATCAATGACGATATTTTCTTTTAATAAATTTAAAAAATATATTTAAATAATCTTAATTTATTTTTAGGTGATATGGTGGCGACTTTAAAAGCGGCCATCAGTATTATGACTAATTTATCAGTGGAAACTGTCAGAGAACCACTTCAGACTGTATGGGAAGGAACCATAACCAAAATGAGAAGTAAACTACATGAAATCGGTATTATATAAGTTATTTTTGTATTTAGTTTAAATATTTCGACTTTTTTACTGATAAGAGTAACTCTAAGTAAGATTACGATCTAGAAGAATTGGTTTTTGTAAATAGTTATTATTAAATATATTTAAGAAAACAAGAAATGTGTCTTATTCTACAGGTTCGACAAATATAATATTTTAAAGTGAAGATTCAAATTACAAATTTTACCATCAAATTTTATTCAAGACTTGTGCGGAAATATGCAACAATAATTAATTTTTTTATTTACGGAAAAATTTTCCAATTACAAATTAGTTAAAAAAAATAATACTTGAATATCTAGATATGAATTCCAGACAACAGTACCTTAGCTAAGAGCAGGATAGATGAATGGGTAGTACAAAGTTCTAAATGTTACCGGATTCCTGAAGTCTTTTCAGAATCTGTTAACAAAATTTAGTTTTTTCAAACTGTAATCATAAACGTAATTAATAATGATGATTAAACAATAGTTTTTAGCTAAGAAAAATACCTAGGTTTTTTATGCTGTTGACATGTTGCACATGATAAAGATCCATTGAGTACAAGGAACCATCATTATATGTGTTTAATTAATAATTACACCTCATACCATTATAAGAGCACCAAGCAATTCAAGTCCCGCTCCAACAAGTCTGGATCGGAGCTTTCCTTAACAACAGAAAATATTTTAGGTCACCCACAAAAAGTAAAGAACTAGATGTCTCGAAGACCGTACATATGTCATTAATAAACAATGAAAAAATAAGTGGTCCCAAGATGAAACACATATATTATTATACAAAATGTTTAATTTCTACCCGTTGAGTTCTAAAGTTTAAAAAAGATCTAAACCAATCTAGTAAAGTACCAGTAATACCATTAGCAAAGAGTTTCCATACAAGTAACTTTAGATCAAAAGCTTTGTTAAAGTCGTATAGATAAATCGACAACATGACCATTCAGCAATGCATTCGCAATATATCCAAGACAAAGATTAGTATTAGTCGACCAAGCCGATATGGACCCGTGTTGTTCATCAATAATAAACTTAGTAAACAGACAACACGATCAAATAACTTAGCAAAACACATGGCTTATTTATAGGCCTGTAATTGTCAATATCTGCAATATTACCACCTTTAGGCAAATGTGTGACAAACTAAGCTTCCATACTAGAGGAACATAACATTAAAGTATAGAGACATTAAATATATGTAATAGAAAAGTACTTAAAAAAATGTATGCACTCACAAACAATGGATGTACATTACGGACAATATTCATTGACGATCCTAGCACGGTGTAGACGTGCCCTAGTGTCCATAAAAATAAACTTGGCTCCTATAAACGAAGCAAAAACAACCACATATATTGCTATATATTTTTCTGCCATTATAGACTTCTGTTCACAATAACCAGATCAGTACGGGTTTCAGAGCTTATATCAGCTCAAATTATAACTAAACCTTCTTAGTAGCTTATTCTTTTCGCAATATTGCATTGGGTAAATCGGTTTCCTGGTCTTCTCAAAATTATTTCGCGGCCATCTATTGATATGTAAAATATGGATTCATTCTAAAACAATACATTACTTCAATTTACGTCATTCCAGTTTTCATGTTCTTTGCTAAAGATCTTCAATGTCTTACGGATAGCAGTCTTTTGTACCATAAATTATCTTCAGCAAGTCGTCGACGAACTGTCTTATTATATGCACATTTAGCAGTTGCTCAGAGGATTTGCGAGTTCAACTGAAGTTAGATACCAATTTCTCAAATATGAAAAGGCAAAAAATTGATCATCCGTCGGTGTTAAGGACAGTTTATTATAAAACAGACTAAATCGTGATAAAACTTAATAAACATAAAAACCTGTATTAAAAAAATATGCAAAATTGGAAAAAAAGATAAAAAACTAGAAATAATCGTGAACAAGTGTAAAAAACGTGCAATGTAAAAAAAACAGGAATAAATTATACTGTGACAACACGGTTTCAAATCAACACAACGTTTCAAACTAATGCACGAGATGGTATCATGCACATAATGAACGTTCTTACTGATACGTTTACAACAGTTGAAACTAGTAGTCTTTTTATCCTCGGTAGCCATTATAAGTGAACCTTTTTCGGTGCTAATACGCTCAGGGTATTGCTCCAGTCCAGGCTCATCCAGTCAAAGAGCACAATCCTAAGCGAATTCTTCAGAAGGACTCCTTCACCGAGACCCATAACACCACTTCCACGGACACCTAGGGAGCCTGCTACGTTCTGTTACAATAATACCAGACTTCCTACGAGGACTTCTGTCATCATCACTGCTGACCATCACAAGAGCTACGCATACCAGTTACCGCAACGAACTTTATAAAAACTCGATTGGATCAGACCCCTAAGATTTTACCATTCTCCCTCAGCTTTTACTAAAATTGTGGGAAAAAATCGTGAGAAATCGGAAAAAATTGAATAAATTATGATAATTTAAATAATGAGACAAAATGAAAAAATTGTTAAAAGTCGAAAGAAAAATTCTAAAAATAATATTGAAAAGTGTACACAAGGTACAATGTAGTAAAAGCAAATATAAATCTCTATAACATGAAGAATAAAGAAACTATCAGAATTGAGGATAAATTAATAAAAATAGAAAAAATCAGGATAGACAATCTAAAATATATAAGCAATTTATGGAAATAATAGGAAAAAATATATGAAAAATTAAGAAAAATCGTTAAATTCTGAAATAGAAGTAAAAAACTAAAAAGGATCGTAAACAAGGTAAACAAAACGTAGAAAACTCGTAAACAGGAATACCATGGTACACATACGAGCATAAACTGTACTAGTCAACATGTTTATCTGAGGGGTATGCTGTCTCTCTCGCGCCTTTGGCTTGACTGTCTGGTGGAATCGAGGGGATTGGTCACCAGTCATTCAGCTAACTGCTCGAGAAAGATCCGCCATCCACCAAATATACTTCTTTCTCTTTTGCATACCAGTCACGCATCGTCTGCACGTAAGACTGTCTTTCGGATTATGTACTCAAAGTGTAAAATATATAGAGTAGAAAAGTGTAGTAAGAAACCTGTAGATTGTAGAATGTGGATCATAAGTGAGATCGTTGGCGCAGGTGACATTAATACACTGTGATCTGAAAGATCTTCTGCGTATACCGTGCATATATTTATGAGTTCATATGACTTTTAAGAAATTGTATTATCTGTTTAGGATGTACGTTTGTAACCTGATCAGGCTCTAAAAAGTCCTATGTTCAGCAGTATCATCTACATACTCACATAATCTGCATCTGTCCACTTTGCCTATTTTACAGTGGATAATGTCCTGTAAGAATTCCTGCGATTAGTCTTTACGTTACTGTAGTTCTAAAAATAATTTAAAGTAGGGCAATGAAGGCAGTATTAACGTTTTTGCTTGTCTTTATCCTGGTGTATGTTTCCCATAACCTGCACCAAGTTTTTTCTCCCAATTTCGACCTTCATCTATGATCCGGTATTTCTAGATGTCATGGAAAATTTCAGGTCCTATAAAAGGAGTACTAGCTCCCTCTTTTGCAACCTAGTTTCCACAATCCCTTAATCTCTGGTAACCTACAACAAAGTTATTTTGTTGTTTATAGCCAGTTACTTAAGAGACTGTTTGCAGACCTATAAAAGTAGTACTAGCTCCCTCTTTTGCAACCTTATTTTCAACAATCCCTTAATCCCTGGTAACCATAACAAAGTTATTTTGTTGTGTATAGCCAGTTACTCCAGAGTCCAGATTGTATTGGACTCGAAGGTGGTATATTGTAGATTCTCGAAAGCAGCTTTGCTATCGAAGGCAATGAATATTTCTCTAAATTGAGGTGGTTTTTAATCCACTTTTGAACACAGAAGATTATTACTAAAAGGTCCGCTTGTAAGATTGTAGAAGTATTTCACAGGGATATTGACAGCCTAACATTGGGACTAAGTCCTATACCTACTCCTTTGGGTGGTTTAGACCATCAGTATAATAAGTAAAGAGCCTTTATGTTAACTTCCACTCGTTAATACTAACAGTGTCGTTTTGGAGACATAATGTCTGTAGTCATCTTCGTGAATTGGCTTGCTGCGATCCTTAGAATTCCAAGATGTCCTGTTAGATTTGGGGTTTTAGGTCTTTGTTAACCTATAGGTGTTTTCCATATCATACCTAAAAACTAAAGAGAAAATATATAAAAACAAGAAAAAAAAAATTCGAAAAGAGGTTGACCTTAAAGGCCATCCTTGCAACTTCCCGCTAGTTTTAACCGCAAAGCTATAGTAACGTGACGTATTTTGACGTTTTTGACTTTTTTTGAAATGTTTAAAAAGCCATAACTTTTTAACGCCTTATTCGATTTTGATGTGCAAGATGGCATTCGACGCAGTTTTTTGAGACCTAAAAACGTTACCGGGAGTGCAAAATCGGTTAGTCAAAAAATAAGTTATTGAAAAAAAACACTTTTTTGAAATTTTTCGACAACGATATCTCACGAACGAATCAACCGATTTTAATTTGCAAAACGGCATTCGACGTGGCTTTTTAAGCTTGAGAGCTGATTAGGTTATGAAATTGATCGATGCAATAGCCAAAAAGATATGCCCAAAAAACATCATTTTTACCAATTGTTTTTTTCGGTTATTTTAAAATTTCTCGAAATCTACCGGCTCGAATCGATTCAAACTTACAGGGAATCTAAGTTAGATAGAACTCTTTGGAATGCTTTTTATTTCATTCCGATCGGTCAAGCCGTTCAAAAGTTATAAGAGGTTTAAATACATCCACACACACACACACACATCCACACGTACATACAGACATACAGACACCCTCGTAAAAATAGTCAGGGGAGGTTCCTAAGACCTCAAAACGTTGAGATCCGATGAAAACTCGATTTTCGAAAAACGAGGTGAAACCAATAACTTCCCGATTTTAAAAAAAAATTTAATTTTTTTTAGCGGGAAGTTAAAAAAAGAAAAATCTCGTAAATTTTAATAATGTGAATAAATAAATATATTAAACAACTAGAGATAATCGTAAAAAATTACAAATAATTGTAAAAACTAGTAAAAATAATAGTAAATAACGCTACAACATAATGAATAGAAAAATACTGTTAAATAGAGAAAAAATTGTAAGAATTAAAAAAAAAATCTTAAAATCTAGAATAGTATATTCTGTAACAAGGTTAGAATGAAAATTCGATACGAGTGGAGAATTCCGAACGCGAGCGCAGCGAGCGAGAGGAACCACGAGTTATCGAATTTTCATTCTAACCGTGTAACAGACTGTATTTTCTCCACGACCATGTAATAATTCTGTTTATTTAAATTAAAATATGTAGCAAAACAATTAGAACGTCGCACTGACAAACTGAGTGACAGTTTTAAAATTCGCAGGGCAATCTATGTTTTTTGTTGAACAATTACAGAATGTTATTCCGTCACTAGTTATAGAATGGAAATACATGCAAAACACATAAGAAGCAAGTGTTTCAGAATGAATATTCTATCTCAAGAGTGAGAATGATCACTTTCTATTATTAAAAATGAAGTCGGAATTATTATATTCATTAATAGTCGTGGAGAAAACTATTTCTTTGATCCAAAGCTGCTGCTTATGCAACCAACTTATCAATAAATCAGAACTCTAATTAAAAACTAAAGTAGGTAACAAGGTAAAACACCATTCCGGGCATAGCTCTCACCTCTTCTATCTTTCTTCCACACACATAATAGTACCGTTAATCTTATCGAATTCAGATGATCATCTGCTGGCGTGTTCAAAATGACCATTTTATTCAAGAAAAAATTCATACTTGTTCAGTTCGTAAGTAAAACATGACTAAAAATGAAATGGAGCTAATTGAAGATAGAAAAGATAATAAGGTACGTGGAATTTATTTATTTTTACGGAATTTTTATTGGTATTTTTTACAAAACAGTGTAAATATAGTTTTTACTAGTAATTATTTAGTAGTTAGCGCGCAAATTTAGAAATTAATTAAGTATATTTGAATTGAATTATGATAAATTGTAGAAAATAAGAAAAAGCCTAAATTGGTAACAAATTTCTCTGATTTTGAAGAATTTAAAAAAATGGAAAAAATAGGGAAAAATTGAAAATCATAATTAAATCTAAAAAAAATTTAAAGAATTTAAAAAACAAATCTTGAAAAATATTCATAAAAAATAAAAACCAAAAAATCGTAAAATTGCAAAATGGCAAAAATTTTGTAAATTCCTGACAAATCCTGGAAATTTGAAATTTAATAACTTTACGTAAAGAACAAAAAATTGAAAAAACAGCAGAAAAATAGTAGTAAAGTAAAAATTGTAAAAAATGCTTTAGAAAAGAAAAAAAACTAGTGTGGCAGTCAGTGGGACTGCCGGCTAAAGTTATACTACTATGCACGCGCATGGATTCATAAATTTGTATGTGAATGATTTAGCAAACTCATTATATGATATTCGTGGTAAGCGACCCCAAAAACCTCCTAGTACCGTGTGCACACTCTTTTTGTATCGAATTTGCATAAAATTCCTGAAGACGAGGTCCGTCTTATGCACTAGGTGTTTCGAAGACCATCGCCATTATTATAATCGTATTTAGCGACTCAAAAAACCACCGAGTACCAAGTGTGCACTGATTTCGTACAGAATTTACATAAAACCCCAGAAGAAGAGGTAAATACCCTAGACACCAAGTGCCGCGGAGACTTTCGGAATCGTGATATTCGTGTTCAGCGACTCCAAAAACCCCGAGCATATAAATTAAACCCATTTTCAGCAATATACTTACCGAGTTGTAAGTTTTCTCTCTATTGTCTGTTCGGAATGTACTTTTCGAATGCAGAAATGCAATTTCCATTTTTACATTATAAAATATAGCGACAAATATCCTGATAACGAATCCAATGCAAAAAAACGCATTCCGATCCATCTTACGTTACAAAATTCGGAGGTTTTGGTGCTTTATTTCCTCGAGTATTCGCAAAAACTCTGTTTATGTAGCCAACAACCTCAAAAGCATAGTGCAGGATATACTGCAACCATATGTGACGGTATTTTAGACTACAATACAATACTCATTACTGAAATAGGTACTTAACTTACGTGACAGAATTATAAAATAATCTGTCAAATAATCATGTGGTCCGTCACTATGATATTCATACATTAGTTCAGACTGTTTTTTGTATATCTATCCCTTTTCAATGCACTGAATCTTGAAACGGTATTCAAAGGACTTATAGTTATGACTGATAACATGTGATAAATATTTCATCTTTGTTTTTACCAACCAATATACCTTATAAGTGTGTGTGTCTCTCTCTCTTACTCACACCATTACATATGTAATGATTTTTCCCCTTTAACTGTACACAAATCTTTTCCACCAAGTGCATGAATAGAAGTATAACTTCAAAAATCCGGATATAAAAAATAGTGAAAACTAATGTTTTTCAAGCTTTCCATAATGTAAAATGCTGCTTGTTTTTTGTATTTTTGCGTTTTTTTTTTAGTTTTTAATGTGTTTTTCATTTTTTGTCATATTTTATTATTTTTTCCCATTTTTTGGATTGTCCACGATATTTTTCATTTTTTCTTCGATTTTTTTTTGTGATGGATCTTCCCAGTGTTTTTTTTTCCACCATTTTTTTTTAGTTTTCAGGCCTATTTTTAATTATTTTCACAATTTTATTGTCCCCTTGTCGTTTCCATCCTATCCGGTCCTGTGCTATTTGAAACCTTTTTCTCCCTACAACTCTCTCTTATGTCATCTATCCATCGCCTTTGTAGACGTCCTACACACAATTCGTTTTGTCCATCTTTCATTTTCCTGTCTTGCCACATGTCCCACCCCTTTTCTACCCCTTTTTAAACCCGCTATAAATATCAATAAAATACTAAACAAATTAATTTTTTGGTCCTCCGTCCAGAAACAATACTATTAATTACTTCAAAATCGTCCGGAAAATGACATTTTCCGGCCTAGGCCGGCAAAGCAACTTTTAGATTATCTAAAGAGATGGCGCTATAAGTCATCACAAATACATAATGAATAATACAAATTTTAATTAAATTTATTTAAAAACAACTTATAATATATTAAACTAATAACTTTTTCTAAAGGTAATCAGGATTCTAATTTACATTTAATTTCTCTCACAACTTTTATTTTAAATTTGCTATTTATGTCAATTTACAACTACTTATCATTCGATTATGAAAATACATATCTCGATTTAATTTTTGCTCATTGAACTATAATAGTTCATTGTCACTGCTATTTTGATATAAAATTATTAGATATTAATAGTAATATTTTCAATATAACAATTTTTACTGTGAAGCTTATTAGCACAGTATTCGTATGTATAAAAATTAAGGATCTTGAAATCGATTATCAGAAAATCATTCCTTATTACTAATTCTTTTAATCGTGCAATAGATGTCAATAAACACCTAATCTTGTATGTCACAAAGTAAAAAATTTTGAACTTTTGATAATATTAAAAATGTGTCGCACCAAAAAATAGCGTGTGTTACACGTCCAGAAAATGTTTTGCAAGTGCTCGTATTGTTTCGCCTCGGTGCTACGCACCTCGGCTACAAAACTTTACTCGCTCTTGCAAAATGTCATTTTCCGTCCTTGTGTCACAAATTACTATTGTTAAAGAATATTTATGCAAATTTTGAAGTAGAAGGGACCAAGAAATCACATTGTCCCATACAAATCCCCGGGTTAATTTGCGTTCGTTTTCGTCATACAAACAACACACGCCCTCCCTAAGTTTTAGGTCTTTACGATTAGCGGCTTAGGCTTTGCTTTGATCCATCAGTCAGTCTTTCAGCATTTTATATGTATAAATTAAATTTTGTCTGTTTAAAAGTTTATTTACATCCACACCTAATAACAGAGACATGCCATACAAACTTTTTACTTGCCTAAGAGCCATACTTGTTCTTCAGCAAATACTGTTTTTTCCAGATTCAATGACTCCTTGTTATTCTTTGTAGCAATTAAAACGGAAAAATAAAAACTTTATTTGGAATGAACCATCATTAAAATGAAAAGAAAATGGACTAATAAGCAAAAAATAAAATCTTTATTTCTTATTAACTATTACCTATGCAATTAGGCAAATGTCTTGGATTTCCAAACTAGGTAATCGCCAGCCTAATCTGAGTCATTAAACTTAGTGGCTAAGATTAAGCTGAGGGTTGTTTGCAATTGGCACCCACTTAACGGAAATCGAAATTAGTTGTCTAGTTGGCTACAATTTTTTTATAATAATGGATGATTTTACTTTTTTCTTTTTAGTACGTTTTTTTTTTACTCAAACCTGAATAGTTTCGTATTTACCATTGAAAAACCTGTTAAAATTATTATATATTTCATTATAAGTAATTTAAAACAAAAAATTCCATACAAATTTATTTATTATAATTGAAATGTTTTATTGTGTAAAATAATTACTATTGTTTAAAAGAATTAAAAATTAAATAATTGGTTATATGAATTTGTCTTTATTTTGGCAATTGAATTATTAAGATGTTTTATTTTCTATTTATATTTTTTTTAATTGTTTAGATTCTAAACTAAATTATTTTTCTTAACCACAAATAACCTTAAGATACAGTAGGTACCTACCTAGTACCTACTTATCAACTCCTAGTAATCCGGATGCCCATAAACGGTATGGTATGGGTAGGTACATTAAGAAGTCCACAAATAAAAGTTGTGTTTTTCCTTTTTTATTTATGTACTGAATCCAATCAAGGTTATGTACTTCAGAGCTGGTCCAATAATTTTTTATATACAACTTCACACTTTTTTAATAAACCATTATTTTGGCAGTTATTTATATTTGTTTAATAAAATTAAAACATTTTTTTTTGCAATAGATATCAGCCTTAATTCCGGTTCTAGTCGTTCCAAAAAGATTTATAACCACTTATTTTTAAGTTTAAACATTTATTTTAACAATAAGAAGTGATGAAGTATTTATTTTTCCATTTTTTTTCCTCGTTGTAACGATTTGAAATTAATTTATTAAGTTAGAACAAATAACACATAGGTATAAACAAAATTTCAGTGTAATCGGTTTAGTGGTTTCAAAGATTAGTGCAAACCAACATCTTGACACGAGATTTTTAAATATAAAAAAAGGAAATTTCGGTTAAATAAAAACAACTTTTACTCTTTTCTCATAACGTACTTTATATTTCGCCTCTTCTTTACAGCTTCATCAGGAGCAAAAACACATAAAAAATAATAACAGTGAACAATGTTTAAGATTCTTTTACTAACAACAAAAGTACAGTATGTGAAATATAATCGCGTCATAAGAAACAAGTGACAATAGTTGTCATGGTATTTTTAAACATTGTTTATTCTAACAAACTGTCAAAAAGATTCGAAATGGTGCTTACAACGTAAGAAAAAATATTTATTATTGAGTATTATTTTCGCTCATACGGGAATGAATGATCAAATGGATCTAGTTTGTTAATGGTTGCCAATCAATTTCGGGAAGAGTTTCAGAAGCCTTGTGCACCAACGAGAAAAATCAAAGAATGTCTTCGATCGGCAAAAGACAGAAGAGATCCACTGTCGGCTTCGGGAATTTACCGCATTCCTTGCACATGTGGAAGCGTGTACATAGGAACTATAAACGCTCGATCAACACCAGGATTAAAGAGCACAAGGCCAACTGTCGTCTGGGGCAGACGGACAAATCCGCCGTAGCCGAACATACCCTCACTATGGACCATCGGATTAAGTTTGAGGAGACCCAAGTCCTCGCTACTACATCAGCATACCATTCCAGACTCTATAGAGAAGCCATAGAGATAGAGAAGCACCCGAACAACTTTAATAAAAAAGAGGAAGCAGTCAAGATCAAAACATGGGTCCCCATAATTAAGAGTGCGAAAACTCTACCCTTAACGAACAACACCGACCAGAATCGATTGGAATCGAAAGCAACTGAGGCCCCGCCCACTTCCTTACCGACGTATAAATGCGGGCTCCGTTCACGCAGAGCTCAGTAGTTCGCAGACTGTCCACCAGAAAGCAACTTCTGAAGATGCCAACCGCTCGTGTTGGCGAAACCTCAAGTCAACATGACAATCGACGCCGGCCTAACAGCCCAAAAACCATTGATACATTACAACCCCTATTTTATTCTGTGTGGTTTACAGACGAATGTCACATCCATCTGAATGGATTTATCAATCGACAGACAAATCGTTTTCTTGATTTTGAACGACCAGACATCATCGTAGAGAAACCTCTTTATAGTGACCGTGTAACGATTTGGTGTGCAGTGTCAGGTAATGGATTATTGGGCCCTGACTTCGTGGAAGACGAGCGTAGAAGACCCGTTGCACTAAATCAAGTGCGATATAGAGAACAAATTTTGACACCATTTTTTATTGATCTCAGACAATTCTGTCGTGCCAGAAACATACAGTTGAATACCCACGACAGCATCCTTAATTTTTCATGTTTAATAAAGCTTTAGTTTTTTAGTGTCGTTTATTGTTTTAGCGCATACTGTACTTACAGCAGTGAGTCAGTGAAACTTTATAGATAATAAAAATCCAAAACACATTAAAACATATATGTAAAAAACAGACACATAAACACATTAAATATAATAAAAGACATTGAACAATGGCAATGTCGGATCGTTAGATGTTACTCGATTAACTTTATTTTCTCGTATTAAATAAATACAGGCAGCAACAAAAATTTCCAGAACAAATTCACAACATAAATCTATGTAAATATAATACAGTAATAGTAGTTTACGTAACAAGTCCCGAAAATGGGCTTTTACTGCAAGCCTGCGAGTCCAGTAAAAGCACTTTTGGGACGTATTACGTACCTAGGTACAATATTTTTTTTAAAACGGGCATTGCTGTACCGTATCCATCATATTATTCAGGGTACATTTTTATAACAAGAACTCTTTATTAACTAATTTTAACATTTTTTTTAACAAACCTTGCTTGGGTGGCCCCCTTAACAATTTCATCTTCCATTAATCCGCAATCAAATGCATCATTTTGAATATCCATTTTATAACAAATTTCACGTTTTCAACTAAGAGTCAAAATATGACAAGTTATTATATAGTTTTAAATATATACATGTCCTATGCCAATGCGAAGGCCTTGCAAGAACGCGGTATCTAGTACTGGGAGAGGAGAAACCGGCTGCTCCAAGTTATGCGGAGTGGCCACTGTCAAGGCTATTAAGTCTCATTAATAGGGCAGGGCTGGACAAGGTTCTCTAATCCTATTCTTGAGATAATGGGTGGTCACAATAGATCTGCAAAGGTCGCAGTGATACAGGCTAACAGCCATCCCAATAAACATCTAATCTAATCTACCATGGAAACCAATTGACCGCTATCTTAGACTAACTATTTTATTGTTTTTTTCATTAAAGATAGGAAAGTAAATAAAAATGAGTCCAGTAAAAGCTTTTACCGGACTCATTTTTATTTTCAGGCCTTGTTCGACAAAATGAGATTTACCGGCCAAAAAATAAACCAGAAAGTATATCTGGCCGGTTTAAAAAAAATTATAAGTACTCTGTAAATTAATAGTGCTGTTAAATTCGGTTTATTATACCGCAATAAATATTGCTTAATTCGTTCGTGTCAGTTTTATTATTTATACAGTTCTTGTTCTTATAATTATGTATTTGGTCAATAATTTCAGTTATCATAATCAAAACAATGACCTGTACTCTTGTGATGCTGAACAAGAGCACTTCTTTTTTTTCTAGTTTCACAATCGCTCTTTGTCAAGCGCTTCCTTAACCAATGAGCAGACTGCCAAATATAACAGGCATTACATTCCATACATGCTATTCTGTAAATTGTCTCAATCAAGAAGGGCTTAGTTGATCTGTCCTTGTACATGGAAAATCGATAAAAGTTGTTGTTAATGTTGTAATAGGCTGTTGCAAGGTTGCCTGATAATTCCGGTAACAGTTTGCGTGAAGCCATTGATTTGGAGTAACTTTCTGTATTTAACAAGTTCTATTTTTTTAAATATGTTTTGGTTAACCATTGTGCGCAAGTATATTTAAAATATGTTTTATTTTTTCTTTAAGAAATAAATCATATCTAGAATTCATAGCTTTGTTTTCAAAAACGCAATAGTCGATTCGTTCTCCGTTTCCACAGTGAAACGAAGATGTTTATTGAATGAATTGAACACGTACAAAATAAGATCAACGCCTTCACTTAAAACAGAACTTCGAGACTCTTCTGTTCTAAAGGATTGTTTTTGTGAGATCTTTGTAGATGTTTCGAGAGAGAATTAATTTTATATATAAGGATACAAGGATCCGCTTTGGACGTAAAGAAGAACAGTTGTTATGGTAATAGTTGGTGATAAGTAATAATTGTGATTGTATTAGTTGGCGATAGATAGCGATTAAGTAGTGATAATTTTAATAGTAGGCGATAGGCTGCGATTGTAAAAATTAATTGTAATTGTAATAGCTGGTGATAAAGTGCGGATTGTTGTTCGAGATATTTTAAAGACGTTATTCAGTAATTGTGACTGTAGTAAAGTTGTCCAAATTAGTTAAAGAAATTGTTATTTATTTGTGTTTTGCAATAAATTGTTAAGTTTGTCTGCTGTTTATCACTTATCCCAAATCCACGAGGGAAAAATTAAACCAAAGTGCAGATACTGTGTTTCGCTCTATCGGAGCTCATCAGTACAGTACAAGTTATGTCTCTTCAGGCAAAGAGTTGAATTGTTAATAACAAATTATTGGACCATTATTGGAATTCAACACATAAAAAACATGGAATACCATCACTTTTATTTCTTACTGTATACGACATCCCGGCAACTGGAATATACACTATTTGTTGCTCTGATAATTGACGAGCAGTCAATGCACATATCTGTAGTTTATAGTTTCTTTTTCGGTGAGCGTGCCCTAGAAATACTAAAATTTTAATATACACCGTTTTCACTTGAACAATTTACCGCAACTATTAGAAATTGAACGCTAATTGTTAATTTTACTTTTTTTTTTAATTTCATTAAAATACGTTTTTTCTTTTGTTGGATACTGTAAACAAGAAAATTGGGATAAATAAATTACTTATATCTTTGTATTAAAGTATAATGAAATATGATACTTTTTTTAGTTCATTTATTTATATTGTGTTTCATTTGTAATGCAAAAACGCATAGGTAATTAAATTTATACTGGTATTTGAAGGTCAACTAATTCTTTGAAATATAAGAAATTTATAATATATTGACATATGATATTTTAACTAAAAATTTTTTATTGCCAAAAACATATTAAATAATTTAAGTTTTTATACTATACTGACAAAATAAATTCTGTCTAGTTTTTGAAGCACCTTGTTTGTTTAACCATAAACTATTGATTGAATACAAGTTGTAATAGCAACGCTGCTAGTCACTCATTACTGTTTATTTACAATATTTAACACCTATTTATTATTTACTAGTTGTACTCGCAACGTCGTTCGCCTGGCGTGTGATTGTTGTATAAAAGTTTCTTACCCCACCCCATAAGGAATGAGAGAAATTTTTATACACCAGATGTTAAGTTGAAAGAAGACAAATACATTTGTGAAAACTGCATTCGAATCGGATTAGTAGTTTTCATGTGATGCGCGCACAAACATACAGACAGACAGACAAAAAAATCTAACCCCATTTTTGGGTTCTATTTCGATGTACCCGCGAAGTCGTCCGCGTGGCGTGTTGATTTTTGTATAAAAATTTCTTTCCTCACCCCGTTAAATGGGTGGGGGAGAGAAAGTTTTATACACCAGATGTTAAGTTGAAAGAAGGCAAATACGTCTTTGAAAACCGCATTTGAATAGGATCAGTAGTTTTCATGTGATGCGCGCACAAACATATACATTCCTACAGTTTTATTATACTCGCAACGTCGTTCGCGTGGCGTGTGATTGTTGTATGAAAATTTCTTAACCCATCCCATTTAAGGAATGGGAAAGAAATTTTTATACACCAGATGTTAAGTTGAAAGAAGACAAATACACCTGTGAAAACCGCATTCGAATCGGATCAGTAGTTTTCATGTGATGCGCACACAAACATACAGACAGACAGACAAAAAAATCTAACCACATTTTTGGGTTCTATTTCGATGTACCCGTGAGGTCGTTTGCGTGGCGTGTTGATATTTGTATAAAAATGTCTTTCCTCACCACGTTAAAGGGGGGGGGGGAGAAAGTTATACACCAGATGTTAAGTTGAAAGAAGGCAAATACGTCTTTGAAAACCTCATTCGAATAGGATCAGTAGTTTTTATGTGATGCGCGCACAAACATATACATTTTTACAGTTTTATTGATATTATTATCATTATGTAAAAAAGATTAATACTCTTACTCAGCAATTGATGATAATATTTACCTATCCCAAATGTAAACGCAAATCAATCAATCAATCAATCAATCAAAATTTATTTAGCACATTATTATACATACTTTTTTTTATAATTTGCTAACTAAAGTAGTAGAAAAGATCAGCAACCACACTAAGTAACCAAATACTTGTTTTGTGGTTTCATCCCTTTTCTACTTTACAAAATGTTTTTTTTTTTAATACAATAGCAAGTAAAGTGTGCCCTATCCTATAAGTTTTAGTTAATTTACAATAATTATAAACGAAAAGAAAAAAGGAAAAATAGAAAGGATGACGAAAAATAATACAAAAACTAAAATATATATTTTTTTAATTAAAGTTAAAGTAGCAAAATATGGAAGACATCATGGCGGATTTCGTTTAAATATAAAAACCTTTAACACTAATTGCGAAATTGTGTAGTTCTGCAAAAATAATACTTTTAAGTTCATATTTAAACATTTTAATCTGTCCAAGATATTTTGGTTTTTTTTTTTTAGAAAACCTTTACCTATCGTATCTTTAGAATATCAGGATGGTTTATAATATAAAATTTAATTTGTTTTTTGTAATTATGATATAATTTGTTTCAATTTAGTTGGTAAAAGGTTATATAATCTAGTTGCAGTATAGAAAAAAGAATTTTTGGTAGTAGTTTTTTTAAATAACTCTGTTCTTAGATTTAATTTAGTTGTAGATCTATTACCTGTATATGTGGCAGGTATATTTTGTTGTTCATAAAATAGGCGAAGTAGACACTGATTAGCATACATTGATTGTATATTTAAAATTTTAGTTTCTTTGTACAATAATTGTGTAGAGAATAACCTGTCTTTCTTAAAAATTATTTTCAGTAGCATATTTTGTGCCGTTTGCAGTGTGTTCAGTGTGGTTTTAAATGTTCCCCCCCAAGCTGGTATACAATATCTTATTATAGAGTCTGCTAGAGAATTATATAGTATAAATAAATTTTTTTTTGATAGTATGTCTCGTAGTTCGTAAAATTTATGAATGAGCATTCTAATTCTTTTAGCTACATATGATATATGTTCTGTCCACTTTAAGTGTTGATCTACTATTACTCCTAGATATTTGATAAACGGAGTTCTTTCTAAATTACAACATATACAGTTTTTAAAATTAAAACAGGAGGGTTTATGTAATTTAATGTTTAAGTTAGGTTGGTCTACTATTGTAGGCGAAAAAGTGATATATTTAGTTTTTTTAATATTTAATGTAAGTAAGTTACTATTTAACCACAAATATAATTTCTTTAAATCTTGTTCTGCATTTTTTTTCACTAAATTTTTCAGAAAATACTAAAGTTGTATCATCGGCATAACAAACAATATGTCCTTTAAAATTATTGATTTTAGCAATACTATTCAAATAAATTAAAAATAAAATTGGCCCCAGTACTGTACCTTGCGGTACTCCTGTTTTAATTGTTTTACTCGAACTAAATGTTCTTCCTAATTTAACTTTCTGAGTTCGGTCTGATAAATAATTTTCCATAATTTTTAGAGCAGTACCTCTTATACCATAATTTTCCAGTTTGTTAATTAAGTTTAAATGTTCAACTGTATCGAAGGCCTTTGCCAAGTCTAAAAATACTGCAATGCATTTAGATGAATCATCCATTGCCCTCGTTGTTTTTCTTAAAAAGTCCATTATGGCATTTTCAGTATTAGAGTTTTTAATAAATCCGAATTGTCTCTCCGTTATAATATTATGTTTATTTAAAAATGATAAAATTCTAGTTTTTAATGATTGTTCAAATATCTTTGCAAAATTATTAATTACAGATACTGGTCTATAGTTATCTACTTTTGTGGGATCTCCAGATTTAAAAATTGGAGTTATATTTGACTCTTTCCATTGTTTCGGAATTTTACCATGGTCATAACACAGATTTATAATATATATAAGTGGCTGAATAAGATGAATGTGAAGGTGTTTTATAGTTTTAGAAGTAATATTGTCAGGTCCAGGTGTACAGTTATTTTTTAAATTTGATATATAAAGTATTAACTCTTCTCTAGTTACAGGAAATTAGATTTAATATTTAAATGTTAAGAAATTTACGAACAGTGGAACACGTGTTCAGAATCACTTCCTTCTTAATGTCGATGAAGGTATTCCTATAGAGTCTCAGCTTATCAAGGCTTTCTAAGATATTCTTGGGAATCAGGCCTCTTGATGACACGATCACTGGTATTACTTTGATCTTCTTCATCTGTTGTAGCTCAATGGCAAAATCGGAGTGTTTTGCCACCTTCTCATTGGTATCCAAAACGTTGTTATTATTTGACACAGACAAACTGAGTTAGCCTTTTTATCCACTATCACAATATCTGGCAAAATATGCGTTACCTATGTTTATAGTAGTAGATTTTAAAATCAGCATTCTCAAGAACTGCCTGAGAATGGTACTTGTAATAAGGAGAATATGTCCTAAGTAATCCAAATTTATTGACCAACTTGTGGTGTATGATGTTGCACTTCTGATTGTCTCTTCGTAAGTAATCTGTGATGCTAAGGTTGAACAGCCCTGCTGTATGATTTTCGTGGTTTGTTGGCAAAAAATTATGCTTAGTAAAGTGAAACTCAATGTGTTCTTATTTAGTATAATGTCACACCTAGAGGAAATAAAATGTGCCCTGGCAGTTAGCTGCACTAGAGGCACTTCACACCCAATTCGTGGTTATCTAAACCCCAGATTATTATCCTTAATATTTTGCTGAGTGCAGTACCTATCTTATTGAAGTGAAAGATAACATAAGAAATAGAAAACGAACAACCAATATATTACTAAAAAACGAACAATAACAAATTATAACTAATATACACTAAAATAACCTAATCTTTTTTCTGAAATTCGTTTTACACAGTCATCGGCCTTACTGCAGTTAAGCTTACTTTTTCTATTGGTTAATGGTACCAATATCTTAGTACTTACTAATTTATACAGGTCTAGAGAATGTGTACTATATGCTTGCCGAGTCACTCCTAAGTCTCCAAAAATTGACTGTCTCTTACTATCCAGTACCTCCGAACGGCACAGTAAGTTTTTGACTGTTTCAGAATCCTTGCCGCATAACCTGCTCATTAAACTGATCTATGGTTTGCAGGTGTCCCTTGACCGGTGTATGACTTGTAAGAAATTCTATAATAACTTCTGAATTCTGCTTCTTTTAAATAGTGCTTTAGCTTTTCTAGTATATGTCTATTCAATACATATTTAGCAGTGTGCTTAACCATTAAAATGTTCCCAGATCTAGTTGTGTTGTCTACGGATTCAGGCTTTTTGGTACTTTTAGCGCTTACTCAGGATCGTTAAATATTGTAGCTGATTATGTCTTTGCATATTTATTAGTTTGCTAATTGCCATGCATTCTCAGCACTCGTACGATTTAAGGTTCATTAAGGCTCTATTAACCGCTTGATTATCTATATGTGTATTATTCCGTTAATATTCATAAGCTTTGAGATTGTTTTCTCGTGTACATTACAAAATTGCAAAATGTTAAACACAGAGGTGTATATTAACTGTGAGGCAAAAATTTTCACGTTTTCACCATTGTCGTAAATTACTGCTTCTGGAACTTTTTTTTCTCTTACACACGTTTGTGAATCAGGTGTAATTTCAAAGCCTAGATAAAGTGATCACTTTGTGTCATTCCTTAAGTACCTATATATAACCTACTTAGGCATAGATGTCGTCTGTAGGTTCCTGTTTTATCTTGTGATGACCAGATTTCAGAAAAAATATTGCTTACATTTTCTTTCAACCTTGTAAAGCTCATCCCTGGTTTATCCTGGCCTAGGAAGGTAAAATTTACATATAAAATACGATCAAGCGCTGTCTAGTGGTAAATAATCTACTAAAAAATGTTAAAGGGCTTTTCCCTGTTAAAGTTTTATAAACTTTTTGAATTTGTTACCTATATTATTGATTTTAAATCAATATGTTATATTTGGTGTGAGTTTAATTTTTAATTCTGATTTATTAAATAACCACCTGACCTGACGGACTTCATACTGCCTAAGAATTTTTTCAATTTTTTCTTTTTTTACCATTTCAACATTTTTTAGGGTTAACAATATTTTACTATTTAAAACATATTTTCAGAATTTTCAACAATATGTAAAAATAATAATATTTTTTTTAACATTTTTCGTGGATTAGTGATAAGTAAAAAACAGCAGACAAACTTAACAATTTATTGGTAGACACTAATAGATAATAATTTCTTAAACTAATTGACATAACTTTGATGTAGTCACAATTACTAAATAACGTCTTTAAAATATCTCGTACAACAATTCCGCACTTTATCGCCAGGTATTACAATTACAATTAGGTATTTATCGCCAACTAATACAATCACCACTATTATTTATCGCCAACTATTACATTATCATCTGTCTTTTACTCCCTTCGAAGCGGTCCCTAAGATACCAAATGAATTCCTTCTAGAACGTCGCTAACGTTACATTTCTAAAATCGAACATTCCAGAGCTACTCGAATTATTCGGATCTTCCGCAGTGTACTGGAGTCTTCGAAGCTTCTGAAAATTCACTTTCGCACACCTGGTGTCTGGTCGATAGGTCAGGACCGGCTCGTAGCAATATTATTAACGAATTATTTAAAGAATTTTTCAAGATTGTCAAGATTCTAATAATTTTTTACGTTTTTCAAGATTACTTTATAATGTTCGATATTTTTTACATTTTTCAATGTTTTATTAAAGTTTTTAAAAGTAGGTCATTATTTTTAACAATTTTTTAAGGTTATTAACAATTTTAACGTTTTTTTTTGCGATTTACAATAACCTTTTTGAATATTCAACATTTTCGTCAGTTTTTAACAGTTTTTTAGCACTTTCAACAATTTTTCGGAAATTCATATTTTAATATTATTCTATCCGGACACACCCAATTCCAAATTATATTTTTTATTGTATTATTTAGAAATCGCAATATAACGCCATCTAGATGTATAGATTTGTTTCTATAAATTAATTCACACCGCTATACACTAGAAATTAATATAACATAATAAATACACAGTTTGCATTGAAAAGTGTCGGTTTTAAGTTCTTAAAAAATCATAAATTATAAATTAAAGCTTATACAGGGTGTTTCTAAATTGATGCGAAATATTTTACAGGATGATTTTTCAGCAAAAATTAAGGGGGGTCTTTGATATAAATTTTTGTTCAAAATCGCTCTCCCTCCAAGTTACAGCCCCTTAAAGTTGAGGGAAAAAAATTGTTTTTATTTAATATCTCCAATATGGAAGAATTTAGAAGAATGAAATGTAGCAGATAATTGATGCTAATAAAGTGGCATTTTTTGACATTTTTTGTAACCCTGCAATGTTTATACAAGGGGGTGAAAAAATCAACCCTTATGATATTTTGCCTCAGAACTTTTTTATTCGTCTACATTTTCCTACTGAAAAAATTGATTTAAAAAGACGGACTTAAACTGCAACTTTTTTATGTCTTAACTATTCCTCGTAAAATTGTTAGTTTGATCACAAAAAAATAAAATAAGTTACAATTCGATATTACTTATACCTTTTTCACATAAATTGTTTGTTAAAAATAGAGTAAGCAGGTGTCAAATAATGTCACAATTGGCAGATAATTATTGCTAATAAAATGACATTGTTTGACGGTTTTTGTAGCACCGCAATGTTTATACGAGGGGGTGAAAAAATCATCCCTTATAATATTTTGCCTCAGATTTTTCTAGTTAAAAAATTGATTTAAGAAGGCGGACTTAAACTGCAACTTTTTTACGTCTTGACTATTTCTCAGTAAGTTGTTTCTTTGACCATAAAAAAATTAAATATTAGGTACTCATTACCATAATTCTTGCCTAATTTGTATAGGAACATCTTCAAGAAGAGTGGGCAACACTTCTTCGAGGAAATGGCCGTAGTCGTTTCTATTTAATCTTATTGGTAGAAAATATGGTCCAATTAAATAATCATTAACTGTTTGTCATTATGATATCATTCAATACTGGCATACTTTATTTTTTTTTAACAAACGATAACCCCTCTGGATGTATGTGCAAAAGGAATGAGTAATATTTCATTTTTTTTATGGTCAACGAAACAACTTACTGAGAAATAGTCAAGACGTAAAAAAGTTGCAGTTTAAGTCCGCCTTCTTAAATCAATTTTTTAAGTAGAAAAATGTAGACGAATTAAAAAGTTCTGAGGCAAAATATCATAAGGGTTGATTTTTTCACCCCCTTGTATAAACATTGCAGGGTTACAAAAATTGTCAAAAAATTCCATTTCATTAGCAATAATTATCTGCCCATTATGACATTATTTGACACGTGCTTACTCTGTTTTTAACAAACAATAACGCTTCTGGATTTATGTGATAAAGGAATAAGTAATATCGAATTGTAACCTATTTTATTTTTTTGTGATCAAACTAACAATTTTAGGAGAAAAAGTCGAGACATAAAAAAGTTGCAGTTTAAGTCTGTCTTCTTAAATCAATTTTTTAAGTAGGAAAATGTAGACGAATTAAAAAGTTTAGAGGCAAAATATCATAAGGGTTGATTTTTTCACCCCCTTGTATAAACATTCCAGGGTTACAAAAATTGTCAAAAAATTCCATTTTATTAGCATCAATTATCTGCCAAATTTCATTCTTCTAAATTCTTCCATAGTGGAGATATTAAATAAAAACAATTGTTTTCCCCCAACTTTAAGGGGCTGTAAATTGGAGGGAGAGCGATTTTGAACAAAAATTTATATGAAAGACCCCCCTTAATTTTTGCTGAAAAATCACCCTGTGAAATATTTCGCATCAATTTGGAAACACCCTGTATATTGCCGAGAACCAAATGCTATACAAGAAAAAGTTTAAAGTTTCATGAAAATCCATCCAAAATTTTTGCGTTAAACCCGGACAACAAATAGACTCTTCTACAGTTTTAGTCATAAAATGAAAAAAAAAAATGATACAAAAGTATCTCGTGCCATGTGTTTCGCTCTAGTTAGAGCTCATCCGTGTAGTACAGGTTTGTCTCTACAGTTACTAATTAAGAGATATCATCGGTATACAGACTCGCCAATATTTGACGTAAAAGTATTGCGAAAGTATAAATCAATCGTAAGTACCGCCATCTCTACTCCAAAAATGGCTCTCTTGTTATTTTTTACAAAATTTACATAATGTATCTAAATGATGTTTTGATGTTTTTAACCACAAGTATCAAAAATTGAAAAAAAAATGTAAAACATACACATACACATACACATGCACAGAGAGACAAAAAATTTAACTTAAAAACCTTTTACGTACATTTTTTATTAATCGTTTATTATGACAGCATTTTTATTAAATATATTGATTCAAAGTTAGTTTAGAACTGGTTAGACTAGACACTGTAAAATGTTTTTTAATGAACTGTAAACCAAAGAATCGGTATATTTGTCTTTAGGAGTATACAGTTTAACTGTAAATTATTTTAATTTCTAATTGTTAGTTATTAAATATGCAAATCTTAAAATAATCATAATATATCATAAGCAAAATGAATTAAGGATCACTACTTATTAAAGTTTAATCCAAGTGAAGAATTTAATTGTGTCTGATACATATAATAAACTATAAAAATACTAGATTAGGTACATGAAGAAAATAATTTATTCAGATAGCAATACGAAACAAATGTTTTTAGAATTTTTAGTAAGAGACTAATAAATTATTAAATGAATTTTTTTTAGAAATTTTAATAAAAGTTTCAGTAGCAAGTATGACCTCTTCTTGCTTTTATTACGCTTAGACACCAACGTGACATGCTATTTATTAATCGACGAATTGGTTGTTGAAGTATCTGTTCCCATTCTTGAAGAAAAGCATCTGTAAGTTGTTGTAGGTTATTTGACATTTCTTTCTGTCTCATTCGTCTTCCCAACTCATCCCACAGATGTTCTATGGGATCTAAATCCGGACTATTGGGTGGCCATTAACTGTAATTTGATTTTCTTGAAAAAAATCTCGAACTTGTCTGGCGACATGAGGACGGCCTTTATCCTGTTGAAAAATAAAATCTTCTCCATAATTTTGGGTATAAGGCAATACATTGGGTTCTAAAATATCCGAAATATACTTATCGATTTGCTGTCAAAGTACCACCTTCAATTACAACAGGCTCAGTACAGTCTCAGATCCTCCTCCAAAATGGCGAGTTTCTTGTACCATCTTTTCTTGGAATCTTTCACCCAGTCTTCTGTAAACTCGAACACGTCCATCAGGTCCACATAATCGAAACCGAGACTCGTCTAAGAATAAAACTCGTTGCCATTCCTGTTCAGTCCAGTTTTCATGTTTGTGGTAAAATGCTGGACGCATTCTACGATGTCGTTTTGTTAATTCTGGTACTCTTGCTGACCGTCTAGATCTTAATCCCATTTCTCTTAAGCGATTTCTTATTGTTTGGGGTGAAATAGGTCTGTTTATATGCTGTTGCAGTAGATTCGCATGATGTCCAGCCATCAAAGTTGGATTTTGAATCGCATTTCTTACTAACATACGGTCCTGGCGAGGTGTTGTAATGCGTGCTCGGGGACCATATGATCTTCTTACTACATCACCAGTTTCCAGAAACCTATTCCAAGTTTTTGAAATCACAAATTTCGGCGGCCATCTGGCGTTTGTGACGCTCCATCTGTAATACGATGGATAACAATGGATGCTTGAAATGTATTTAGATGTCTTCTAGTCATAATTCCGTACCAACTACTAATACTAAATAACTTCAAAATAAAACTGTTTATCGTATTTTCTTAGTAACTTGAAGAATGGAATTAAACTACATTTCATCAAAATTCTATATTTATTTGGATCTAGTGGTAATAAAAAATATTGTGATAAAAATGACCAGTTTATTATCAGCAAAACATATATTTTTATACAAGGTGAATTTGATTTTTGTCAATCTCAATTAAAAGCCAAATGTATAAAATTTTTGGGTGATCCCTAATTCATTTTGTTAAATATATAATAAAGCCTTCGGGGAGTAATAAAAACAAAATTAATGCTAAAGTCATCAAAATCCGATAGAAGCGGAGACTATAGTCTATTTGTTTTTAGTTGGCAGCACAGAGTATTCATTATAAATGCAAATCCTTCAAAGCCCAAGCAAGGGTGGTTCATGAAAAATAACTAAAAGTAGTATACATTTCTATTGAAACAAAGTTATAGTTGTTATTTTACAAAGAGTCCACCCTGTAATTAGGTATTAACTAACCCAAACACAATAGAAACCCTAGATAATATTGTCAGAACAGGTAGCTGAATAGATCTCATGACCGTAGAACCGAAGTTTTTTTTAAGCATAATTCAAATTAAAATAAAAAGTAAAATAAAAATATGCTACATATTAAAAAGTAAGAATTAAATATAAATTAATGCAAAAAGCACTTACTCCTTTAATTGTCGGCTTCCATTTCGTCGTATTCATCCGACGATGAGTCAGATTCGTTGCCTGGTCCGATAGGAATTACAATGGGTTCGAACAGTTCTTCAATATTGATATCAACACTCCACAATCGTTCTTCTTCCTTCTTCACATGGTTTATGGCATTGGTTCAATTTTCCCGTGTTACGTTTCCAATAGAATTTATCAAAAGTTGTCTAACGTCATTCAATTTAAAAGTTGTATTGTTTCTTGCCACCTCACCTTTTACCTGTGCCCATATTAATTCTATAGGGTTTAATTGACAGTGATAAGGTGGCAAACGTAATACAGTTATTCCTTTTTCCTTCGCCATTTCGTCAATTACATATCTTTTATATTGTAATTTGTGGCGCTTTGCAATTTGCAGTAATTCTGTTTTCAGCATGGTGTCGTCAAAAGAAATATTCTTGCTCTGGAGCCACTCTTTAATACATATCTCCTTTTTTCCATGTCGTCGTTGGTAACTTTTCTACCAGTTTTGAAGTCCAATAGCTGGGAAAAATAATCTTCAAAAACATCAGAGGTCATTTCCTCGGGATAATCTTTGGTTGACTTTGATACAAAGTCTAATAACCCATTTTCTACAAAACCATGTTCACTGCCAATGTATGCAGTTATTAGTCTGCGACCTTTTCCTCGAGGAGCATTTAATCCTGTTGAGTATCCCTCCAAAAATGCCTGACGGGAATTTGAAATATTGGTGTCCATCCGTGCTTTAGAAACAGTGTGTCCTTCATTCAACCATGTTTCATCTAAATAAAAGATAGTTCTTCCCTCGCTCCGAAACTTTTTAATACTTTTTAAGTATTTTCTTCTCCAGCAAATAATTTCTTCTGTCTCATTCAAAAATTTTCGTTTTTTATGCGACTCATGCTTAAAACCAAATAATTTCTTTTAGGAGTTTCCATAACGTATTTCGTACAAATTTGGGAATCGTATCTACTTCTGCTATAACAGTCATTACTCTGTCCAAAGTCGGACTCTCTTTATTTAAGTACAAAGAATGGACTTGTCTTCTAATGATATCTCTATAAAAGTTATCGACCATAATGGACTTTTTTTCCTACGTGTTTTTTTGGTTCACTAACATTTCCCTGTTTTCTCTCACTTAAAAATCGATAGATACTTCGTTCGCTAACACCGGTCATATTGGAGCACCTAGTCACCACATCACGAACAGTTGCTGATGCATCTTGATATATTAGTGCATCATGAACATTTAAAACAATAGTTTTTTCTCTTTCAGAAAACGCACTTTGTTTTAAATGAGCCACTTGTACTGGAACAAAACTCGAACTTGACGCCATTTTCACTACCGAAAATGTTCTTGGAGTAAAATAATAAAAATATAGATCACAATATAAACCACCAACACTAACGAGTACCTATATTCTTATGTATTAGGATATAAACAAATCCTCAATTTATAGACTAATAACGTACCTGTTGTTGCAATTATACACCTTAATCCCTTAACACCCCTAACGACCACAATTATTCTCGTTAAAATCGAAAAACAAAATATTCTAAATATCGTATTATGACTACTTATCCCTTACCTAAGAAGATTAAAATATGATGATTAAAAGAAATTTCTTAATACCGATATAAATAAGTACGTGCGCTACCTACTGATTTAGGGTCTTGTTTACAACATTTTATGTTTTGATGACATTTCTTAGCTGCCAGCTTCAAACAAATAGACTATAAATCTTATTGTAACCGAACATAAAAACAATTGTTTATATTATATCTATATAATAGTTTACAATTTATGGCGCTACTCTTATTATTACCCATTGTAGGACAATACTTACAGGTATTTGGTTACAAAATTTATTGTGTTCATCTTAAGGGATGCTGGCAGTTTCTCAAATTACAGCAACAGTGGCGCACGCAGCAATCTTTGATTAGTATATTCGAATTATGGCTTTTTTAAGACGCTTCAAAGACCATGAAGTATCTTGGGTTAGTAATAAATTAATCGAATCATAAAAAAACACAATATGAAAAATGAAAATAGTGATTTGCACATTCACAATTTACACATTATCTTGAAAATCACAAATTTTTACAATTTTTTATCTGAAATACCTACTTTACGAGTGGAGTAAATTGCATATTACAGCGAGTGTGTTTAGCCCATGAGCGAGCTTGCGAGCGAAGGGGCTAAAGAAACGGGCTATATATGCAATTTGTTCCTCGAGTGAAGTACTATGCGTTACCCACGACTTACCAAATGGTTTTGTTTAAAACTAAAAATAACAAATATAAAATTTAAATTTTGGCATAAGTTGTCAAAGTATTCGATTTCGCAGACTTCTGTCTGAGAAATGTCAAGTGTTAGTTTAATTTGATGAAAACTGTAGGTAACCAACATAATAATACGTTTTTATTTACTTACTCCACTAGTTTAGTAAATGAAACTATAACACAACTCCTCAATAATTTGACACTTACTGACAGAGTTATAGGTTAAAAAATACGCAACTTACTTATGAGTCGTGGGTAAATCTAATAAAATTGGTAAACATGTTTTTTTTAACTTCCCGCTGAAAAAAAAATAATAATTTTTTTAAAATCGGGAAGTTATTGGTTTCACCCCGTTTTTCGAAAATCGAGTTTTCATCGGATCTCAACGTTTTGAGGTCTTAGGAACCTCCCCTGACTATTTTTACGAGGGTGTCTGTATGTCTGTATGTACGTGTGGATGTGTGTGTGTGTGTGTGTGTGTGGATGTATGTAAACCTCTTATAACTTTTGAACGGCTTGACCGATCGGAATGAAATAAAAAGCATTCCAAAGAGTTCCATCTAACTTAGATTCCCTAAAAGTTTGAACCAATTCGAGCCGGTAGATTTCGAGAAATTTTAAAATAACCTAAAAAAACAATTGGTAAAAATGATGTTTTTTGGGCATATCTTTTTGGCTATTGCATCGATCAATTTCATAACCTAATCAGCTCTCAAGCTTAAAAAGCCACGTCTAATGCCGTTTTGCAAATTAAAATCGGTTCATTCTTTCGTAAGATATCGTTGTCGAAAAATTTCAAAAAAAAAGTTTTTTTTTCAATAACTTAGAGATTTTTTGACTAACCGATTTTGCACTCCCGGTAACGTTTTTAGGTCTCAAAAAACTGCGTTGAATGCCATCTTGAACATCAAAATAGAATAAGGCGTTAAAAAGTTATGGCTTTTTAAACATTTCAAAAAACGTCAAAATACGTCACGTTACTATAGCTTTACGGTTAAAACTAGCGGGAAGTTGCAAGGATGGCCTTTAAGGTCAACCTCTTTTCGAATTTTTTTCATAAAAATCATTTTTTTATTACGCTTAGGTACCATATATAACTTTTACCATGCTAAAAAAATTTTTTGTTGCTTGACGTTTAATAAAAACGTAAATTTTAGAGAAGAATTTGTCACGATGGATACGATTCCCAATTCCATTTGTATAGACTAGAATTTTCAATCTGCTTTTACAATTCTTATCTTACAATTCTGTAGATAATAATTTGTTGTGTGTATAACTATGCTGTTCGCCACTCCCAATTAGTACGGGCGCCAGGTTGGTTTACGTAGTCATTCAAGAGATATGGATCACCTCTTTCTGATGTATTTTGACCTGCTAATTACGGACTTAGAGGTTGATTATCCGAGATATGATCAGGATTTTGTTAGCCTAAATGTGGTTTCGGAAAAGCGTTAAAATTTTACCGTTGGGGTCATCCGTTCTAACCCAAAATCAGTAGGTTTGTTCCCTATGACATGAGGATTCTATATGCCAAATTTTATGAACCTGTGATCTTTCTTTCAAGAGTTACAGTGCACACCGGACGAAGGGACAGACAAGCTGATGGTACAAAGTATCTCGATGGTACTTAATCGGTTACCTCTGCATAAGTGTCAAGTAATGACTTAATTAATTATGGAAACTTCGCTGACTTTCCATTTAACGACCTGTTAAAAACCTTGGAGCGACTGTCTTTTCAACCACCACGAAAACCCACCTGGCGTCCATACTATATATAACGACCTCCGTTAACCTCACAGTAAATATAATTTATAATTTGAGTAAAACTGTATATTTTTTATAGTAAAATTTTTTTGTATAATACCGATTAAAAGGAATTTCAACTATGACTTGTGGAATGTGATTTTACAGACTAGAAATTTATCTTTAATATTTCTTTTAAAATAGATTTTCATACAGAAAAAACTATTAATGGTGTGATAAAATAGTCACACATTAACAACTTTTATATAAAATAGGATTTGAAATTTTTTATCAACAATTTTTCAAACTCATTTTTTTAAACTCGACAATACTTCCAAAATTAGGCGTTTTTAAAAGTTTAAAAAATTGTAAATACCTTTTTTGTATATAATTCATCTGTAATTTGTAATTTAATTGTGTTGCTGTTAGAGACATTTTAGATTGTATTCCAAATCTGTATAAAAGTTAAAAAAAATAAAAGCACCTTTTTCTTGTAAATATTGTCTAATTCAAGGGTCTCCAAACGTTTCTGATCGTCGATCACTATATAATTTTTCGAAATCTCCATAAACTTAATTTTCATCTTTATCTATATCTATACTTATAATAAATCTGTAGAGAGGTCAATTCTGTACATGAAATATATTTCCAAAATAACTATCAGGGGGTGATTAGTGATCGATACTGATGCCAAAAATGAAATCAGTAAAATTTTTGTCTGTCTGTCTGCCTGTCTGTCTGTATAACCGTTATAGAAACGAAAACTACTCGACGGATTTTAACGAAACTTGGTACAATTATTTTTCATACTCCTGAGCTGGTTATAGGATACTTTACATCACGCTACAATCAATAGGAGCAGAGCAGTGAAGGGAAATGTTGGGAAAACCACTTTTACTGTGTGGGGGGAGAAATTTTTATACAACAATCTATACGCCACGCGAACGACGTCACGGGTACATTGATAGAACCCAAAAATGTAGTTAGATTTTTTGTTGTACGTCTGTCTGTCTGTCTATCTTTATGTTTGTGCGCGCATCACATGAAAACTACTGATCCAATTTGAATGCGGTTTTCACATATGTATTTGTCTTTTTTTAACTTAACATCTGGTGTATAAAAATTTCTTCCCCAACTCTTTTAGGGTGTGGGGGGGAGAAATTTTAATACAACAATCTATACATCACGCGAACGACGTCACGGGTACCTACATCGATATAGAACCCAAAAATGTGGTTAGATTTTTTTGTACGTCAGTCTGTCTATCTATATGTTTGTGCGCGTATCAGATGAAAACTACTGATCCGATTCGAATGCGGTTTTCACAGATGTATTTGTCTTTTTTCAACATAATATCTGGTGTATAAAAAATTCTTCTCCTACCCCTTTAACGGGGTGAGTGAAGAAATTTTTAAACAACAATCAACACGCCACGCGAACGACGTCGCAGGTACACCTAGTATATAATATAACAAGAGAGTGAGAATAAATTGAAAATAATTTGACAGATTGTTTGAAAACTTGTTGCCAAATGGCAAATCATTAAAACTGACAAGTGTCAAAGTGTCAAGATTGCCACCATAAATAAATATTTCGAAAAACTCTCATTTTATTTATTTTTTTATACTTTTAAAAGTTTATTTTAAAAAATAGTATGTAACACTCGAATTACAATGACGGTTTGTAGTACTCGTTCTTTGCGAAACTCACCGCTTCGCGGTTCGTTTCACAAACTGAACTCGTACTACGAAACCTGTCATTGTAACACTTGTATTACAATATACTATTGCATCCTCTCTGATATTGTCTCTCCATCTGAGCCTTGGTCTTCCTAAAGGTCTCTTTCCCACTGGGTTCTCCTCCCATGTCAATGTCAATAAGCACGTGTTTAAATTAGCTCTGCATTATTAGTTATTTATTGTGGTAATTAGCGGATAAAATAATTATAAAAGTGCTTTTAGTGATACAAAACTAGTTTCAATATTATTGGGTAAGCTTCTTTTTGTACTTGCTGTATATCTACTGCATTTAAGGATTTACAACGTTTGTTTATAAGAATATTAAACATGCCTAATTTAATATGTTCTTGTTGCAACAAATCTTACAAACAAAATTTTATGATTAAATGTTCGGTTTGTTCTAAAGTGTTCAGACATCTGTGTGTGAATAGATCATTAGATGACCTGAACTTATTCAAGGATGATGATAAAGGATTTGATTGGTCTTGCATTAACTGTCGTAAAATTGGCAATGAGATCAAAGATTTAAAAGCCCTTATTTTGAATCTTTAAGCTGATATTCAGACTCTTAGGAACGATAATCGGAATCTCAAAAAATCTTCAGAAGTAGAGTTTGAATGAATCGTCCAGGAAATCAACGATAGAAATAAAAGAAAAAAGAATATTATCGTTTATGGAGTTCCTGAACAAGATCAAAAACTTGCAGCACAAAATCGAGTGAATAAGGACAAAGTTGAAGTCACAAAAATAATTAATACCATTAATCCAGACCTAGATATTAATCAAATTACACCAATTAGGATCGGTAGCTTTAATAAGGATAAAAATCGTCCTATCAAAATTACTTTAAATAAAGAAAATTATGTAACAACTATTATTCGCAATGCTAAAAAGCTGAATAATAGTGTCTATATCAGAATATCCTTATCGTTCGATCGTACTAGGAGGCAAATTGAATATTATAAAAAGGTGAAAGCTGAACTAGATGACAAAAAAGCTAATGGTTCTGGAGATTTTAAAATAAAGTATTTTAATGGAATACCAAAGGTAGTTCCTTTAAACAAGTAGAGCCCAGCAGTTCTTCACAAACCTACGAAAATCTTCAGTGCTACTACCAAAATGTTCGCGGTCTTAATTCTAAAGTTTTCGATTTCTATTCGGGTGTATGTGAAGCCGAGTACGATATAGTGGCTTTGAGTAAAACTTGGCTCAGTGAGGACGTTCTTGACTCGGAATTTTTTCCCGAAACATACGATGTCTATCGTAAAGACCGGAAATTGGACTTAGTTAACAAAACTACTGGAGGTGGAGTACTAATAGCGACGAAAAAATTTATAAAATCTACTAAATTGGACGTTTCTATGTTTGATTTACAATTTCCCTCAATTGATTTTGTAGCTATTAAGTGTATTATTGGATATAAAGTATTTTATATTTTAGTTTTATATGTACCAGATAAGTTAAGATTAGAGGAGTTTGAGTTATTTTTTGAAAGCTTAGAACAGCTAGATTTTCTAATTGACAATACAGTCTTTTTGATTGGTGATATTAATATTCCAAAATTTATTGATCTGAATCGGTCAGATAGTAAAACTTCAGTTATATTAAACTTTTTAGATCTCTTTAATTTAGAACAATACAATAATGTAATGAACAGCTTAGGTCGTACCCTGGATTTAGTTATTGCATCAACTGTGTGTACAGTAAATCATGATGAATCGCCTCTTGTACCAGAGGATATTCATCATCCCGCCCTTTCTATAAATATAAATCAAGTAAAGTCTAAAAATTTAATTTTTTCACCTAACTCTCAAGCTAAGATATATAATTTTAGAAAAGCAAATTTTATAGATCTTTACAATGATTTATCTGAATTAGATTGGAGTTTCCTAGATACACACGAGGATATTAATATTGCGGTACAAGAATTTTATGATAAAATTTATAATTTATTTGATCAGCATATATACCAGTCTATAAAACTTATAAACACCGTTATCCTAGATGGTTTCATTCAGACATTATTAGAAATATTAAACTGAAGGCTAAAAATCGAAAAAAATACAAGCTCACTGGACGTCAAGATTTTTTATCTGAATTTAAACGCCTAAGAAAAGTCATTAAAGAACAAATTAAAGTAGCTTATAATAACTATTTAGAAGAAATTCAACTAAGTATTTCTAGTAATCCTGAAAATTTTTGGTCCTTTGTTCATTCAAAACAGAAATCATCAAGGATACCGGGTGAAATGAAGTTTGAAGACAAAATATATTCTGAGCCACAGGGCATAGTTGATGCATTTAAATCATCGTTTGAAAGAGTTTATGATCCTATTGATCAAAGGGATTCGGTGGACACATCTAACTGTATTACAAGCAATTTTCCGGTAATCAATTTCAATTTAGTCAATGAAGGAGAGGTTAAAATTGCTTTGAAAAAAATGAAAAATAAAATGACATCTGGACCAGACAATATCCCGTCCTTTTTCATTAGGGATTGTTCAGAAGTATTTGCTGAACCACTATTAAAAATGTTTAACCTATCAATTAAAACGGGAAAATATCCTGAAAAGTGGAAAGAGGCTAGGATATGTCCTATATAGAAAGCTGGAGTAAAGTCAAATGTTGAAAATTACAGACCGATATCTCTCCTTTGTAACTTTTCAAAAGTTTTTGAGATAGTAATGTATACGCGTGTATATTCCTCAGTTAAAAGTTGTATTTCAGAGCACCAACATGGTTTTATGGAAAAACGTTCGACAGTAACAAATTTATTAATTTTAACTCAGTATATTTCAGAAGTTTTGGATAATCAAGGCCAGGTGGACGTAATATATACAGACTTCTCAAAGGCTTTTGACAAGGTAAATCAGCGTACGTTAGTTAATAAACTTTCAGCCTTAGGTTTTGCGGACAATGTGTTGAAGCTATTTTCGTCGTATTTAGCAGACAGGAAACAGTTCGTTGCGTACAACGGATACACATCTGAGATTATTTCTGTTACTTCTGGAGTTCCCCAAGGTTCCAACCTTTCCCCAAGGTTCCAACCTTGGTCCTTTATTGTTTTTGATATATATAAATGATTTGCTAGAGATTTTGGACTGTGAAAAATTAGGATTTGCGGACGATTTTAAAATTTTTTCAAAGATTAACAATATTAATGATTGTAATGAGCTGCAGAAGAATTTAAACTTGATTAATAATTGGTGTAACAGGAATAAATTAACTTTGAATGCCAAAAAATGTAAAGTAGTAACCTTCACTAGAAAAAATGAAAATGTTAACTATGCATACTCTGTCCAAATGTCGAAACTCGAAAAATGTAATACTATAAAGGATCTAAGAATTGTATTTGATACCAAATTAACTTTTTCAAACCATATTGAGCTAAAAATATCGGAAGCCATGAAAATGTACGATTTTCTTATTCGAAATTGTAGAAGTTTTACAAATACAACTCCGATCAAATTATTATTTTACTCACTAGTACGATCTAAGCTGGAATACGGAAGTATTATTTGGTACCCCATATATAATTGTTATATATCAGGCATTGAAAAAGTTCAGAGAAAATTTTTGAAATATTTGGCTTTCAAAACTGATGGTGTATATCCAGAACGAGGTTGTGACTATGATTCACTTTCTGTTAGATTTGATTTTGATAGTTTAAATCTAAGGCGAGACCTCTGTTCATTAAAGTTTCTTTACAAACTGCTTCATAATTCAATTGATTCTGCAGTTATTCTGTCACAAATTAATATAGAAGTGCCAAGTTTTAATTCCAGAAATAAATTAACCTTTAGGTGTAATAGAGCAAGAACAAATATCCTTAGAAAATCCCCAATAAATGTAATGTGTACGAACTATAATAAGATATGTACACATTGTGACATTTTTTCTTGTTCCATAAATACCCTCATTAATACTGCTACTATTTTCTTGGACTAATATATTGTTTAAATATTTAGTTAGATATAAGTTTTTCTATTATGTAAATTTTGTAAATTGTCCTATAAATGGATTACTGTTGGGCAATAAAGCTATTATTATTATTATTATTATTATTATTATTATTATTATTATTATTATTATTATTATTATTATTATTATTATTATTATTATTATTATTATTATTATATCCTCTTGATAAGACGTTCGTTTGGCGATCTCTGTACGTGTCCGGCTCATCTGAGCCGTTGTGCTTTTATTTCGTTTACTAAACTCGGTCTTTTGTATATGTTTTTAAGCTCCTCATTTGTTCTTATTCTATATTGGCCCGTTCTCTCGTCTACTGTCGGCCCAAAGATTTTCCGCAGCATCTTTCTTTCGAAGCGTCTTAGCACTAGTTCGTTCTGCTTCGTCAGTGTCCATGTTTCCGAACCGTACATAATAATTGGCTTGATTACTGCCGAATACATCCGTACTTTAGAGTTCCTAGATATTAGTCGGGACCTAAATAGATCTTGCAAATTTACTTATTGCTAAATTTTAAGAAGCGTCTTTTCTTCAAAATCCGGTTATAATTCAGCAAACTCATCTTGCGGATTAATGTCCAAGTTTTCAATTTGAGAGGAAAATGGAGCAATAATCCATTCAGGGATGTCAATGTTTTTGAAATCAAGAAAGCGCAGTTTAAAATCGTCACTGAATTTTTGCAGTTGACTTGTATATATTTCCAAATCTTGTTCGTTTCATTTTAAATGTCGTATATTTGAAAAATACTGATAATCCTTACGTAGCAAAAAAGATCTAAATAAATTGAATTTTACTTGAAAGCCTAAGAATATTGTTCGAGCTTGGAGGATTGTTACAGATTTGTTTCGACGTTATTGAAGTAAGCCAACTAAATAAAAAATCAATTTTCACTTATTTTAATGAATCTTTCGTTTTTGGCCGATTTGATATTAAAAACCACTGAAATAAGATTAAACTGTCATCCAAGTTACCAATGGCGGAGAGTTTAATTAGGTCGTAAGTTTCTGAAATTATCAGTGTGGTTTGACATCTACAAAATATGACATTAATAATTATTAAATTCAACCCTTCAACAACGAGCCGTACATGACGGTTACTAGGAATGTGAATTAAGTCAAGACTTCCGTATTGAATACTTTTTTTCTACCGGTGAAACAAGATGCAGTTACGTAAGCGTTGTATTAAAAAACAAACGTCCTCATTTAAATTTCTAACTTGCCTGTATCTGAGAGAGATGTAACTCTAAATTTACTTCGAGTATGATTTCTATCATCGGCCAAAATCGGTGAAATGGACTATATATAAAATCCTCGTGTCACGATGTACGTTTCCACTAATCTGAGCCGATTTTAATGAAATTTTGTAGATATGTGTTATTGGTTCTAACTTAAAAGATAGGATAGTTTTTTTTGGATTAATAAGCGCATTTTTTTCATTGCGAATGTAAATCTAGAAAATCTAACCTCAACAGCCTTTTTTTGGCATGTAACTGAGCTCCTACTAAAAGACTGGACCATTTTGATGAAAATTTTCACTTGAGGATTTGAGAATGGTTTAGACTCTAGTGTGAAGTAGGGCTGTGGTTTAGATTTACTATTTGATCCACTATAAAATGTTTTTTTTCTCCAACCATCAAAAAATGTTGACATTTTTGTACTATTTTCAGGTTCAAAAGCCATCAATTCCCTTACCGTACAAAAATTTGCTCGTTGCTTAGCAACACTTTTAATCCTAGGATTAAAAACGCTACTTTTAATCCTAGGACTAAAAGTAATTGCATTTGAGCTCTCTAATTGAAATTTAAAGAAAAAAACATTGTCTCTTACAAACTTAGTGAAACAAACTAATTGGGCAACTATATTACACCACAAGAACACTCTCCGCATAGTTTTGCACATTTTTTTCTTTACACCAATCCATGAATCGCTGATATGCAAGTTCAAAAACTTGGCGAGATTTGGGTGGCAAAAGATTTAGATATACTGCTTCGGCACTTTCCAATATATCCGCAGGTATATTTTCATTGTGTTCGGGATTCATTTTAAAAGCAGCGTAAAAACTACTACAAAAATTATATGATTAGTACGTCTACTGACGTCTACTTGACAATCAATATTTACCAACAATACCAGATATCCATGACTACCGACTTGCTATCGCTGTTATAATTAATAGGTGTTCAAATTTATTACCAAATTATTAACGATTTTTGAATAAAACTAAATTTATTTTAATTTTGACTTGGTTGGAGAAAAAATAGTATATATCATACGGACTAAAAGTGCCTATTTTTACTCGCAATTTTGCATTCGCTCGGCTGCGCTGCGCTCCGCCTTGCAACTGCAAATATTGCTCGTAAAAAAAATATGCACTTTTAATCCTTATAATATAATATACTATTTTTTAAATTAATTTTTAAAGTGGCAATACCTAATAACTTCCTAAATGACATTTATTGTTTTATTCTACGATAGACGGTTGTGTAAGTTTATTAATGATATACCTCTCTATAAACGTCTGACATCTAGGTTGGATAGACACCCGGTAGATGATTTCTAGATTATTTAACATATAGGTTGCGGGAACACCCAGTAGATGGTGTTGTGTTTCGATTGATAAATAAATAGAAAAACGAGAAACTAAAGTAAAATGCACAATAGTCAAAAAAAATTGCCGAAAACATGAAAATACATATTAAATTATTTACGCCACCCTAAGATGGTGCAGTTAATAACTGTATATAAACGAGCAAATGTTACTAATCTTATATTATATTTAAACGAAAAATTCCTAATAAATCAAATACAATAACGGCATCGTAAGGTGGTGTAGATGATATCTAATATATAATCGATAAATTACAAAATACAATGAAAAAATTCGTAAAAACCTGGAAACGAACAAGAAAATATGATGAAAACGACAAAACCAAAAAAAATCTTTTTTGGTGATTTTTTATAAAAATAATTGGTTAAAAAGAATAACAATTATGAATTACTTTTCAGCAAACTGTACCTGTACTTCCCCAACAAAGACGTCTAGTTCAAGAACCCTCATTTCTCGAAAAATATGGTTTTCTATCTACCTTCATAGCAAGTATTTCAATTCTTACAATTCTAGTAATAGCTGCCGATGAATGTAGACAATGTTTTAATAAACTAGATGAAGATCCTCCGTTACAATTAGGAAGTCAACGAAAAACTTTTTGGGCCTATGGGAAAAATGTGGATGGAGGGCATTTAAAGGAAGTTTTTACTGTTCTTGAACGACTGGGGTATTCAAGAGGTGATAATAGTTCAGATTGGGATTTGTTGTGGGCTCACGATTATCCTTTTACTGACATTTATGCAGAACTTTACAGTTTGCAGCCTCATCAGAAGGTTAATCATTTTCCAGGTAAGCGTTTGATCCTTAATAAGAATTAAGTATTTTTATACGTTTTTCTTTGGGTTGTTAATATGAATTTAATATTTGAACACACTGTTTCTTTGCTGGGTTTTTTTCATTTACTAATCACATTTCGAATATCTTTTGGTATTTTCAAAGACAACTTCTGAATTTCAGTTTTTGTTTCGTTTTTGTTTAATTTCTTGGAAATATCTTCTGGTACTTCTAAAGATTTTGTGTTCAAGAATAGAAATTCCCGCTTCTTATAGTTCTTTTAAACTCGTTAGATTGACGAAAGTGTGCATTTAATTACACTTCGATATTTTTGGAATATGTAACCTCAAAAGTACTTGAGGTGTACTTTAAGTGAAACACAATATTTTAAAATACGATATAAATTCATATGCTAGCTAGCTAGCTAACACTTCACAAACTAATTTTTTTTTGCTTGCAACTGATTCATTGATTAAAGTAAAAACTTCGGTCAAATACGACAAAGAAGAAAAATCCTAAAAACTACGGATTATCGGATTTAAGATTGATGAGGCGTACACTTAAAGCGTTTTTAAAAGTTGCCCACGACAGAATATACAAAAATCTGGTGTGGGCACCACACGACCTTCCGAACAGTAGCATGTATAATAACAAGTAGTGAAAGAGCGAATCCACAATTTTTATTTCACATATTTCCAGTTTTTGATAAAAGTGTCAATATCTCGAAAACTAATGAAAATATCAATAAAATGTATTCTTTCAAAAATGTCGGAAATTACATGTTCTTTCCACAAAGTATAAATATTTTGCCAATAACTATATGAAAACCCAATATTTTCAAAAAATTCCATTTTTTCATAAGAGTAAACGTCCACTTCCGGTCGGCCGATTTTACTCAAATTCTATCAGATTCCTCCGATGGTGTTTATAAATAAGGTTTTATAGTTTCGTTCCGATCCGATTAGCCGTTTAGCCGCAAATGTGTCCACAGACACACAGACAGACAGACAGACATTTTTTATTTTTGGGTTTTTTAGGCTCAAGTAACCCTAAAACGCGCATTTCCGCTAAAAACCCGAGATCGAAATTTTTCGCGATCACAATACCTTCCTCTAATAGCGTTGCTGTTCGGAAGGTAAAAAGCTAGAACAATATGTCAGCATAACTCAAATTGGTTTTAGAAATGGTCTCGGCACTCGTGAGGCGTTAATCCAACTTAGTATCATGTCCCAGAAAAGCATGGATATAAACAAGGATGGACATTTGTGATTCATTGACTATAAAAAAGCCTTTGATAAAGATCTCCTCTGTAAAGCTATAAGAAAAACAGAACCTAGATTTGGGAGACATTATCATTATTTCAAACTCTCTTTATAATATGCTATATAAAACAAAGGACAACTGAGGCTATAAAAATAAAAGGGAGGTTGGGGAGTGTGGAATGCTTTTACCAATTATTTTTAATATTAATTTATATATTTATTCAGTAATACTCATTCATTAAGAATCAATCAAAAGTATGAATAATTATCAAATTATAACGTCTAAAACGCCGTTCATATTTTAGATTTCTCATCAAAAAGCCTCCCGTTGCATTTTAAGATTTAATTGCCAGTCTCAACATACGCGCAATTAATTTATCGATGGTTTCTTAAGAAATTTTCTTCCAGCTTTCTTGTAAAGACTTCCAAACGTCATCTTGCAAGAAGAGACAACAACTGCGCACATTTCTATCTAGCTCTTCCCAGAAAAGCTCAATTGAGTTAAGATCCATGCGTTGGGGAGGTCACACCATGTTTTTACATTATTAACTAACAACCCCTACATAATTTAGAACTGTGTTTAGAATCATTATCCTGCTAAAAAAATATGTTGCTAATTAACCTTAAGCCAGATGGAACGGCATATTGCTGAAGTATTCATTTATACTGCTCCTGTTTCATTATTCCTTCGACTCGTACTAAATCTCTGGTTTCATAGCTCAAGAAGCAGCTACAAACCACCACCATGCTTGACTATTGGTACCACACAGTCTGACATCCTCTTCTCCAACGTGCTTCCTAGAACAAAAATTCTTTGTTTTAAACCAAATATTGAAGACTTCTTCGGTGCAGGCTCGATGTGTAAGGGTCCACTACATGATATTTAGGAATTCTTCCCCACTCGTCAACAATTCTCAAATCTTGATTGAGAGAAGCCGTTGTCGATCTTCTGCCCTTTTCCAGAATAACAGTGTCGGTTGCCATCATATGCAAAACCGTGTATGGGGTTATTAGTGGCTTCAGGTAGATCATTAATGTGTAATAGGTATAAAGAGGTTTTAGGAAATCTAAAGGGCAGATTTGGAATTTTACTTACGAGAGAAAATACAAAAATAACAAAATTAAATACTAAAGACAATTATTCATGTGTAGTTGTATAACCAAAAAACATATACCGAAAATGATTTTAAAAGTAATTATTCATTTTAAGTAATACATGTTTGATTTGTGAAGTAAATGATTATCAACTTGCTTAGAACTAGTAAACTGTAAGTTAACTACATTAAATAATATTAATAGGGACCTAATAAATACCAGGAAGATATTACAGGACTTACTTAAAAAACTGCTGTCATCAAAAAACAAAAAGGACCGATCCACCTTTTACTACATAAAAATCTTTCTTTGTAAGCTTTTATACTAGGTCACATAGAAATCCAAACATCTGGTATAAACATTTTTCATAACCGTTTAACATGCCCAGAATACAAAGAAATACAAATTTTCGGTAACTAACTTAGTTTGAAAGGGCTCAGATTGTCGGGCAATTAGAGGTACAGTGCACAGAAGTCTAAACACTATGGTTAGGTGTTGTCAGGCATGATCTCAAAAAGATCAAACAAAAAAAAAACAAAGGTACAGAAAACAAAATGGTAAGATCGTAAACTAAAATTGCTAGCTTTAAGAGATCGCTTTTTCACAACTAGAGCAATTACAAATCAGTAGTTTGGAAAACATGGAAGGTTTATTGGAATTCGAAGTTTTTATCGTCATATTAGAAGTTTGGACTTTTTTCATACCGTCCACATTGGGCTACTTCTGACTCCAAAACATCGACATAATCGAGTTGAGTGGCGTAGAGGACGGTTATTGTGGAACAAGGAATGGAAAACAATAGTCTAGGAATACATAGCGGACTGGCAAGGATAAGAAGATGACGAGGCGAACGCCGTGATCTTCAGTTTCTTGTTGAACGGCATTTAATTGAAATTATGATATGAGTTACAATTTCTCATAAGTTTAGATAACATCTTGTATTAATCATAGATAACATGGCTGTACAACGTTATGTCCAAGAAATTGTGGAGCCTCATTTCGTGCTATTTCTTAGGACACTCCAAAACCCAATATTTCAACAAGTTAACGCCCGGCCTCATATAGAAAAAGTAACATTAGACTACTTTAACCATGCTGAAATTGATGTGGTCCTTGGACCCAAAGATAGAACACGTATGTGTCATTATTGGTAGGAGACTACTAAATTTACAATAACATCCTCAAATTTTGGCGATACTTTGGCATGAGGTAGAGGTACCCCAGTAGGATATTAATCACCTCATTATAGATCCATGCCTAGACGCATTAACGTGTAACACAACTTAGTGCATCAACCCATTTTTATTAGAGGTAAAAACAATTAAACTCTGTTTAATTTTAATTAGAATAGATTGTAGGGCTTCCTAATTAATTACTTAAAATATTGTTAAACTAAAAATATGTTTTTTGGGTATTCGGATTTCCAAGTCACTTAATATTTATGTATGCGCAAGACGTTTATTATACACAATAACAATAATTAAATTAAATAGTTAAATTCTTACAAATGATACAAAAATACTAGACGCAAATTTTACTTATTCTCGAGATAGCAATTCAACAGAAAGTCCGAATAAAAAAATTATGGTAATCTGATGATCATAAAAAAGTAATTATACCGTTTTTGCTATTATAAACATGATCGACATAAAATCATGTTTAAAATAAAGATTTGAATTTTATTCGAAAGTAAGACATGTAGCTGTAGATAATTGTAGATAATTTTGGTTATTTTTTAACTTCCCGCTAAAAAATTAATTTTTTTTTAAAATCGGGAAGTTATTGGTTTCACCCCGTTTTTCGAAAATCGAGTTTTCATCGGATCTCAACGTTTTGAGGTCTTAAGAACCACCCCTGACTATTTTTACGAGGGTGTCTGTATGTCTGTATGTACGTGTGGATGTGTGTGTGTGTGTGTGTGGATGTATGTAAACCTCTTATAACTTTTGAACGGCTTGACCGATCGGAATGAAATAAAAAGCATTCCAAAGAGTTCCATCTAACTTAGATTCCCTGTAAGTTTGAACCGATTCGAGTAGGTAGATTTCGAGAAATTTCAAAATAACCGAAAAAAACAATTGGTAAAAATGATGTTTTTTGGGCATATCTTTTTGGCTATTGCATCGATCAATTTCATAACCTAATCAGCTCTCAAGCTTAAGTGGTCTTAAGAACCTCCCCTGACTATTTTTACGAGGGTGTCTGTATGTCTGTATGTACGTGTGGATGTGTGTGTGTGTGTGTGTGTGGATGTATGTAAACCTCTTATAACTTTTGAACGGCTTTACCGATCGGAATGATATAAAAAGCATTCCAAAGAGTTCCATCTAACTTAGATTCCCTGTAAGTTTAAACCGATTCGAGTAGGTAGATTTCGAGAAATTTCAAAATAACCGAAAAAAACAATTGGTAAAAATGATGTTTTTTGGGCATATCTTTTTGGCTATTGTATCGATCAATTTCATAACCTAATCAGCTCTCAAGCTTAAAAAGCCACGTCGAATGCCGTTTTGCAAATTAAAATCGGTTAATTCGTTCGTGAGATATCGTTGTCGAAAAATTTCAAAAAAGTGTTTTTTTTCAATAACTTAGAGATTTTTTGACTAATCGATTTTGCACTCCTAGTAAGGTTTTTAGATCTCAAAAAACTGCGTCGAATGCCATCTTGAACATCAAAATCGAATAAGGCGTTAATACTCTAGTCAACATCTTCAAAAACGTGAAAAATTAAAATAAAGGTCCTAAAAATATGAACGATAGCTCATTGGATTCGGAATCACCTCTAGAAAAATGTTTTTGGAGGAAAAGTGTGCAGGCTAAAAATTGCAATTGTTATTAACAAAATAAGATGAAAAAAAAACAGATATTTATGTTTTTGTTAATAACTCGAAAAATGTTAATATTTAAGCAATTTTGAAAATAGCTCGTTAAAGAGGAGGAAATTTCCTAAAAACCTCCTGAAACTTTATCTCCATTATTTATAATTTTAATTTGACGTTGAAAATGGGGCTCCGCGCGGCTTTTACGGCATGCGCGCACTACCGCTAAACGGTGTTTATCAGATAAAATATTTTTTTTATGACATAAAATGTTATTTTAAAAATTTGAAAAAAATCAAGTAATTTCCTAACACTTAAAAGAATTTAAATCAGTTAGAAAAAACATTTTATCACTGTTTTTCAAAAAGTTATTCAATTGTTAACTAACAATTTTTTTCCTAATCTCTGTTGATATAAACAATAGGATAAAAGGTATAAATAATTGGCCTAAAAATTTGAAACTTCGTGGAGCCCTTTTCATATGTATACTTTACAAGATTCTGTGATAAATGTTCATAAAAGTTTATTAATTTGTTAATAATACTTTCTAATATCATACGTCACGTTAACTGTAGCGCCTACTTAACTTACCAATTAAAAAATGATATATCTTTTAAACTATTGGAGATATGATATTGTTAACTAACAATTTTTTTCCTAATCTCTGTTGATATAAACAATAGGATAAAAGGTATAAATAATTGGCCTAAAAATTTGAAACTTCGTGGAGCCCTTTTCATATGTATACTTTACAAGATTCTGTGACAAATGTTCATAAAAGTTTATTAATTTGTTAATAATACTTTCTAATATCATACGTCACGTTAACTGTAGCGCCTACTTAACTTACCAATTAAAAAATGATATATCTTTTAAACTATTGGAGATATGATAAATAATAATTCTAAGACCAAGTTCGTATTTATTGTTTATTAGATACTACATGCATTTATTTAGAAAAATTCTGTATCTTTTTTTAATTTTTCGCAATATATTGCAATAGTTATGAAAAATTATAATTAACAAATTAATAAACTTTTATGAACATTTGTCACAGAATCTTGTAAAGTATACATATGAAAAGGGCTCCACGAAGTTTCAAATTTTTAGGCCAATTATTTATACCTTTTATTCTATTGTTTATATCAACAGAGATTAGGAAAAAAATTGTTAGTTAACAATTGAATAACTTTTTGAAAAACAGTGATTAAATGTTTTTTCCAACTGATTTAGATTCTTTCAAGTGTTAGGAAAATACTGGAATTTTTTCAAATTTTTAAAATAACATTTTATGTCATAAAAATATATTTTATCTGATAAACACCGTTTAGCGGTAGTGCGCGCATGCCGTAAAAGTCGCGCGGAGCCCCATTTTCAACGTCAAATTAAAATTATAAATAATGGAGATAGAGTTTCGGGAAGACGGACTTTTTTTTAGGAAATTTCCTCCTCTTTAACAAGCTATTTTCAATATTGCTTAAATATTAATATTTTTCGAGTTATTAACAAAAACATAAATATCTGTTTTTTTCATCTTATTTTGTTAATAACAATTGCAATTTTTTGCCTGCACACTTTTCCTTCAAAAACATTTTTCTAGCGGTGATTCCGAATCCAATGAGCTATCGCTCATATTTTTAGGACCTTTATTTTAATTTTTCACGTTTTTGACTAGAGTATAAAAAGTTATGGCTTTTTAAACATTTCAAAAAAAGTCAAAATACGTCACGTTACTATAGCTTTGCGGTTAAAACTAGCGGGAAGTTGCAAGGATGGCCTTTAAGGTCAACCTCTTTTCGAATTTTTATTAAAGTGAAAAATTGCATGTTGCATGTCGCATGTCGGTCAAACGCCGAGTAGGTATAAAGTATAAAGTAAGCGGCGCTTATAGTTTAATACAAAAATGTACGGGAGTAGGCACATCTGCTAATGAAAACAATCTTACTATTCGTATTAATACGAACTTCGACTGCGTAAGTATCTACGACGTTTTAAAAATATTACAGTCGTAAATAATAATTTTTGAAACTGAAAATATGGAACTTGAGCAATAAATTAGAGTAACATGTAACATATATTAAATAAAATCTTTTAGAATTAATCAAAACACTTTCATTTTTAAACAAATAAACTTTATAATTATCCTACCCTTGTTATATATATATATTCATTTCATTCTTTTGTCGATTTACTGAAGTTTTCACTTCTATCGTGTGTGAATCGCACACACACCTTTTGATTTCGATTTTGATTTCGATTTCGATTTTGATTTCGATTTCGATTTCGATTTTAATTTTTATTTCAATTTCAATTTCAATTTCAGTTTCAATTTCAATTTCGATTTTGATTTTGATTTCGATTTCGATTTTGATTTTGATTTCGAATTCGAATTCGATTTCGAATTCGAATTCGATTTCGATTTCGATTTCGATTTCGATTTCGATTTCGATTTCGATTTCGATTTCGATTTCGATTTCGATTTCGAATTCGATTTCGATTTCGATTTCGATTTCGATTTCGAATTCGATTTTGATTTCGATTTCGATTTCAATTTCGATTTCCGATTTCGATTTCGATTTCGATTTCGATTTTGATTTGATAAAGCGATTTTTATACCCTTAATGGAATATGATTCGAAAAATTTTTAGTTAAATGCCTATAGGGTAAAAAAAAGTTTCACTTTTACCGTGGTTTCATAAAACCACACAATGCTTTTTTTCCTGTTTATTTTTTTATTAATTATATTTTTGCCTACTTTCCAGTTATCAGTGCAAAAAAGCTTTTATTTTTCTAAAAATATACTAATATGGGTTTTTGCAAGAGAACAATGCTGACATTTTTTGACAGCATCTAGGCTAAAAGTTGGTACCCTTTCAAGACTTAAGGGCCAAAAGTTGAATTTTATAAAAATGATTTTATTACATTGTGTTTACTTAGAATTACTTGATCACTTGTAATTACCGGTGATCACTTGCAATCACTAGTGAATACTTGTAATCTCCTGTAATCACTTGTGATCACTTTAAATCAGTTGTGATTACTAATGCTCGAATGAAATCATTCTCTAAAGTGTTATTTTATCTAAAATATTGTAAAAAATATATTTTTTAGGATGTGGTCATATAACAAACAAGGTTAATTTAGCTACCAGTGGTTTAAAATATATACCTCCAGCTTTTAAGCTACCAGTGGATAAAGAAAAGTTGTTAGATTATGCTAAAAAATATCCCAATGTATCGTTTGTACAAAAAAATAATGATCATAGAGAAGTGTCCATTAAAAAATTAGATGAAATTGATTTGGATCAAGATGGAACTTTTTTACAAGAATATATAGATAAACCTTTGTTAGTAAACGGGCATAGATTTGATATTGGTATTTATACACTGATTACTTCTGTGGAACCTTTAAGAGTTTATATTTATAATGGAGAAGGTTTATTAAGGTAAAAAAATTGTTATTTTATAAGCTTTTATTTAACTTGCAATGTATGAATGTATGTATGTATGTATAAGTATGCTTTTCGGGTGGAATCTTTGAACTCAATTTTGAATGGCTTCAACCGATTGAGCTGAAATTTTGTATACACGTTAAGTTTGGATGAAAATGCACGATAAGGTGTGTGACGTCATTCTAAATCTAATAAGGCGGACCTTACAAGATGGCGGAATTGTTGTTTTTAATGCACTTCTACAATATGGATACGAAAAGAAAGGGCTCGTTAAGAGTAATTTTAAAAATAATGTGACGTCAATGTTAAATTCGAAATGGTTGAAATCAAGATGGCGGGATAGTTATTTTTAATGTACTTCTACAATATGGATATTACCTAAATGAAAGGGCTCGTTGACAGAAATTGGAAAAATAGTGCGACGTCATTCTAAATACAATATGTTGGACCATACAAGATGGCAGAATGGAAATTTTTAATCCACTTCTACAATATAGGTTCAAATGAAAGGGCTCGATGAGAGTAACTGGAAAAATAATGTGAGGTCATTCTAAATCTAATATGATGGACCATACAAGATGGCGGGATAGTTATTTTTAATGCACTTCTACAATATGGATATTAAATGAAAGGGCTCGTTGAGAGAAATTCGAAAAATAGTGCAACGTCATTCTAAATACAATATAGTGGACCATACAAGATGGCAGAATGAAAATTTTTAATCCACTTCTACAATATGGGTTCAAATAAAAGGGCTCGATGAGAGTAACTGGAAAAATAATGTAACGTCATTCTAAATCTAATATGGTGGACCATACAAGATGGTGGGATAGTTATTATTAATGCACTTCTACAATATGGATATTAAATGAAAGGGCTCGTTGAGAGAAATTCGAAAAATAGTGCAACGTGATCCTAAGTACAATATGGTGGACCATACAAGATGGCAGAATGAAAATTTTTAATCCACTTCTACAATATGGGCTCAAATGAAAGGGCTCGATGAGAGTAACTGGAAAAATAATGTAACGTTATTCTAAATCTAATATGGTGGACCATACAAGATGGCGGGATAGTTATTTTTAATGCACTTCTACAATATGGATATTAAATGAAAGGGCTCGTTTAGAGAAATTCGAAAAATAGTGTGACGTCATTCTAAATACAATATGGTGGACTTTATAAGATGATGCAATAGATATTTTTAATCCATTTCTACAATATGGGTATCGAATGAAAGGGCTTGTTGAGATTATCTTAAAAAATAAGGTGTCGTCATTCTAAACCTAATATGACGAAATATCCTTGAAACAATGATGCGTTGAATAAGATGCAGAGACAGAGAAACCTAGCCAGGGATAACTAAAAAGTAAAAAATAAATTAAAAGCAAAAAAACTTTTTTGAAAAAAGCTTTTGTTTAAATGCTCTAAAAAGATGAAAATAAATTTTTACTATCAATTTATAACCTGATTATACACAATTTGTATGATAATAAAAGCTTGTCTTGCGATTAACTTGTGTAAATAAACTAGTTATACCAGGATTTGCAGTCCGTTGGCATTGACGTATATGCAAGTAGACCAATACGCGGTAGGAATGAAGCGTAGTTGCCAGCTTTAACTTAGAAAGACTACCGAGTATTGGTCTACTTGCATATACGTCAAATGACGTCAATGCCAACGGACTGCAAATCCAGGTATAGTACCAATTTAATTATGTAAAATTTGCTAAGTTTAAATTTTTAAAATATCAATTTTATTAAACTTAAACTTCAGCTTTTATTAATATATAAATTGTGAATAATGCGGTTATACGTTGATAGTTGAAATTAAAAAGGAAAATTTTATTTTCTTATTTTTAGAACGTTTACATGAAAGCTTCTTTTAAAAAAGTTTTTTTGCTTAATATTTAATTCGAATAATAAAGAAAAATCCTAAAGTAGATTTTCACTGTTAAATCGATAAATAGATTTCTATTTTAATAAAAAAGTGGAATTAAAGGAAAACAAATATTGCAATCTATAAAATTATACCAGGTACTTAATATTTGTTTTCTCGTAAATAAAATTGTTGGTTAAGAAAGAAAAATAATCAGATTTTATCTGTTTAATTATCGATATTGCATGAATATTGTATGAAAATCGTTATAAAGGTATTAATTAAGTATATGGAATCACAGGAAAATCTATTAAACACAAATTTGCTTTCTTTATTTAGTATTGTATTAACGTTTGCAAACTTTTGAAAATTCTTTTTGAATAATTTTTTTAAATATTTACGACAACGTAGGGGGAGTGGGGGCACATTGATACAAATTTTTTTAAAAACAAAAATTTTGTTGAGACAAATGTAGAAACTGATACTTGTTCGTTACATTTATACTTACTATTGCTATAGTTTTGCATTTTAGTGACATATTTTACATAACTCAATCAATGTAAATTTTACACTACATTTTTTTTTAAATTGGAATTCGTATCAATGTGCCCCACACCTGGGGTACATTGATACAGGCCTGGGGTACTTTGATACATAAAGTCAATTTTACAGTTACAAGTTTTATTTTTTTTAAAAATAAGTTTTTAATTTTTTTAAAAAATAAATTTTTTATTTTTATTGTTTATTACTAACTTATGTTAACAAGTTGTTGAGTAACTTACAAGTTATAGTTAGAAAAATTAGTCTTAAAATGAAAAAGGGAGGCTGTTCTGTTTGTGCCTGCAGTTACGTTTGGCATTGGCAACTTTAAAATGACATCAGAAATGTGAACTGATGCCTCATCTCTTACATCTGGGAAAACAAAAGTTCCTGTAGGTTTTTTTCTCAAATAGGAAACTTGGAATTCATCTCTATCGAATTTGTGAAGAATTTTGCCAACGAAGTGCTTAACACTTTTCTTTTTTTCAAATTTAACCAAGACAAAATCTCCGTCAAATAAATCTTCAGACTTTGGTCGAATAGGGCTCGTTATTTCATTATCAGAAATGTCATCATCAGATGGGCAAAAGTTTGAATCAGAAGATAAATCTTTAGTTTCAAAATCGCTGGAACAACTTGTGGAATCGCTAGCTGTTTCAGACAATTTTGCTTTTTTCTTTTTCTTTGCCAGACTTTCAGATTTTTCAGGACACAATCCCAGCAACTTTCTCGCTGTTTTAAGTTCTCTTGCGCGTTGCCTCTGTTCTTTTGTGTAATTCTTTTGTTCTTTTATCTTTGCTAATTCTAGAAGTCGCTCTTTTTCTGGAGTATCTGTGTATATTCTCGACTTTCCTTTTTCTCTTCCCTTTCTTTTTAAAGCTGGTGTAATTTTTGGCAAAGGCCTTACAGATTCTGGTGTTATAGTATCAGATATTTTCGAAGCTTGCGTCTTGACCTTAACATTGGCTGGAGTGTCGATATTCATTGGAGGCGGTGTTACATGTCTTGGTGTCTGATGTCCCAGAGTTTGGCTTTCGTCTAAGTTTTGTGGTTCCAGGTCGTCATTAATAGAAGTGGAAGGCTCTTGAGGGTCTAAATTTAACGTAGGTCTATTTGGTTGGTCACTAATATAGACATCACAAGGGGCAAAGTCTTCTTCTCCGAAAGCTAACTTGTTGAAAGGCCATATACCGGGTTTACTAAAACCACTTGTTATGTTTTTCGCTGTAAACGACTCGAAATAGGCAATCTTAGCTAGGGCTGGGATATCGTATATCGATAAAGCTTTGCCTGGGTGGTTTATATGCCAATCATTAAAAGCAATTTTCAGCTTTGCTTTAAAAGGGCCAAACACAGCAACATCCAACGGCTGCATTTTGTGGGATGTGTGTGGCGGGAACGACAAGTAGACTATTCCATTTTCTCGTGAATAATTAATTGCTTCAATTGAAATATGGGATTCATGGTTGTCGCAAACTAATAATACTGGTCTATCTTTTGTGGTATTCATGTGCCGCTGAATGTGTTGAAGTACCTCCAAAAAAAGATGAGAATTTATCCAACCCGTTCTCGACGCTAAGCCCAAACTCCCTTCTGGTGCCCCTAACAGAAAATGACTCTTATAGTGCACTCTAGGAAATACGAAGATTGGTGGTATTGGATTTCCTATAGCCGTTATCATTCCCCCAAATGTCACCAGTTCATCTCGTTCAGACGAAACTATTTGGCCGACTTGCCGTTGGATTTTTGCCGCGAGGACTTTGGGTGTATTAAGAACAGTCGTAATACCTGTCTCGTCAAAGTTTACTATCCTGTCTGGAGCAAAACTATATCTTTTTAAAAGGTTTTCAAGATTCTCGAAGAAATCTGATACAGCAGTTCTATTGAAAGAAAATGATCTAGCAGCACTGGTATTTTCTGGTTTTCTTAAACTCAGATTTTTATTTTTGTTGCGAAACGCGGTTACCCAATCCACGCCTGCAGATTTTGTTATATCCCAAGCCGGAGGGTACTGACACTTTAATTTTTTTGCAAATTCATATGCCAGTTGTCGCACCTGAGTTAAAGTTAGGCCATAATGCATTTTACTGCATTTTATTATGTATTCGTTTAGTTGCGCCTCTTGAACTTCAGTGAAGACTTGATGTGAACAATATTTAGATGAATACTTCTTTTGCTCTTCATTATTTGCTTCCAATTTCTTTCTTCTTTCTATGCGGTGTTGCAAAGTGGCTGCTTTTAGACTATATTTGTCGGCAGCCTTTCTTATTGAGACTCCTCCTTCGAGCACGTCCTTTATTGCAGAATCAACGGCATTTTCGTCGATGTTAGCTCTCTCAGTTTTTTTCTGGTATTTTCGAACCATTATTGCTAAAAATAAATAACTTGACAGGAATGCAATATTGGTACCTATATCAAACTCCCCTCCGGGGTAGATTGATACGTATCAAAGTACCCCGAAATGTACTGTATAAATGTGCCCCGTGTCGCCATTTTTTACTAAAGACAATGTCACACAAAAACAAAACATGTTTGATTAAAAACTAATAAAGCCATGTTAAACCTAAACACTGATTTACCTGTGACACAGATCTTAACCACTATCAATAAAAATACCACTGGAATTTGTATATCGGCGCTAATACAGAAAAATTACTTGAGATGGGTGAAAACCAACTAAACCCTGCTCAGAACCAAGCAGCCATTATCGACCGCTGTAGAAGTCTAGACTTGATTATGGACCAGAGAGCCATCTATGAACGAATAGCGAAACCTCTCATAGGCGTCCTGTTGGTAATTTTCCTGTTTGTATCAATGTTCCCCTGTATAAATGTGCCCCCACTCCCCCTACCTAATTTTTGTATTAAAAATCAAATTATAAGGAAAATTTAAGTTTTAAATATATACTTTATAGAGGTGGTCTTCACTGTTCTGTACGCAAGCCGAGTAACAATCACAGCTTAGGATAGCAGTTCTTAAACTCATATTGCGTTGTATTGCAAGAATTACATAGTCAACCCGGGGAATTTGACTAAGCAACACTGTAAATCCAGCTGGTATAGTCGCGAAAGATGTCGAACGTCATCAAATTGTCTCGACGCAAGATACGCGGCTATAAATAAAGAAGCGTGCTTACGAGTGTAGCCATGTGGTTTTAACACAGTTGTTACCTTATAATTAATTTAAGTTAAACAATAAAGTTTCAAGTTAACGCTGACTATTTTCTACGTTGTAAATATGGATAAACATCTAATAGTAGCCAAACAGAAACTAAACGAGAAAGAACCTTGTACTTCAAAGGATTCACGAGGATGTAAATATGACCAAGATTACCTAAATTTGGGCTTTACAAGTATTAAAATTAGTGGAAAAAACAGCAATGTTTTATTTGTTTAAAATTATAGCTTGAAACCCAATAAATTGAAGAGGCACCCAGAAACATTGTACAAGGAATATATATAGAAGTATACCCGCATGAATTTTTCGAGGAAAACCTCAGATCATTTAAAAAGCAGAAGACAAATTTTCATAAAACGCTCACAGTGTAAGAGAAAGCTTAATTAGCATCATACAAAGTGGCTTACAAAGTAGCTACATGTAAAAAACCACATATTGTAGCAGAGAAACTTATTCTACAAGCAACCAAAGACATTGTAGAAACATTGTTTGATGAAAGCTATGCTAAACAACAATATTTCTTTGTCAAATGCTACCATCCGTCGAAGAATTTCGGATATATCAGCTGACTTTCAGGTGCAGCTTAAATCTCAGCTGATTGGAAAGTTATTTTCTATTTTATTTGAAGAAGCAACTGACTCCAATAATACATCCCCCTTAATTTGATACATCAGATTCTGTAAGAATATCACAATATGTGAAAAATTACTGCTTATTGAAGAAAGAACTACAGCAAACGAATTATTCAGGATTACAAATAGTGCTATCATTGCGGCAAGGTGGCAATAAATACAATGGTTTGAAAGTGCTTGCGAAGAAGGAATCCTTAGATCCAGGCCCTCGTCAAAATATTGTTTTGGAAGTAGATAATGAACTACATAAAAACTAGGCCATTTCTCTGTGCTTTGTATAGATATAGGAAATGTTGTTTTATTCTTTATCCAGATGGTTATCACGTTGTAAGGTTGTCAAGCGAATCTACGAACTGAAAAGTGAAATTGTGGTATTTTTGAAGAAGAAGGTCATAAGCTTTCGGCATAAGTCGGCGACAATTTATTTTTAAAGAAGCTTTCTTATTTGGTGGAGATCTTTGAAAAACTGAATACTTTTAATCTTTAACTGCATAGAAAAATTTGCATTTAGGGAAAAATAAGGTAAAGGACACCTTATGTCAAGAGAACCAAAACAAGTGTGCTTCGCTTGTGATGTTCGGTTATAAGTGAAGTCGAAAGATTAAACACTAGGATTTCACACAAATTCGAGAACCTATTACAATTTTTAAACGACAGTAACATTTTAAATAAAATTTAGCAGCTATTGTTTGCTACAACCAAATGTAACTGTACATAAATGTACCTAATTCGTTAAAATTTGATTTTAACTGTAAAGCTAATAATAACCCAAAGAGGTTGAAGCTCATTTAAGAAAAGAAAAAGAAAACTGCTTTGATATGTTTCCCACATTGTGTAGAATTATCCAGGATTTTCCACTTGAATAGAATCATAAAAATGTTAAAAAGCATGAAGTACTAATTTCCGAAGATTCTTTTTTGCGGAAGAAGAGATTAATTTGTCCACTTGGAATTAGGTTTGTAATCTATTTGACAGTAAAACTAATTGAAGATACAAACAACTAATAGACATTTCGTCCAGCACTTCACTAAAAATGGATTTCAGTACCAAATCTTTAACAAATTTATGGATTGAACTTCTAAATGACTTCTCAATAATAAAAGCCAGAGCGATACGGATTTTATTAGTTTTCCCCACGTCCTATCTTAGTGAAACAAGATTTTCTACTGTTGCTTCGTTAAATTCTAAATATCGAAATAAGCTGCAACCAGAAAAAGAACTCAGAATCGCCCTTTCCATTGTGGAACCCAACTTACAGAGATTGTGTGCCACCAAGCAAGCGCATTTCAGCCATTAGTCCTTGCATTCTAAGAATATTTAAAACTTTTTAGACTTAGAATAATTCAATATTTGAGAACAAAAATCTTATAAATCGGTTTTAATAACTACTTGATTGCAGTTTTCTGCTAATCAATTGTCATTTCAGTAAAACGTTTATCAAATAGATGTCAAATTTTGTTTTTCAATTTACTGTGTCCTCCTTACCAACTTAACACGCACTCACTGAGGGTCGCACCCCACAGTTTAAGAATCGCTGGTTTTGGAGAATAGGTAGACACAAAACTATTATCAATCATAGCGAGGTGCAAGCAACAAATAGCACGTATGTAGTTTTATTTTATCTCTTGTTCAGAGGATTAAAGTCTGCCTTTATTTAGTATATATTTTTATCTCTCTTTAAAAAATTTAACTGAATTTAATTTTAATTACAGATTTTGTCCAGTGAAATACCATCCCTTCGACCCAAAGAATTTAAATAAATATGTAGTTGGTGATGACTATTTACCGATATGGGATGTACCAGCACTCGATTATTTTTACAATCAATTAGGTATGGGTATGAGAGATAGTTTAAATGCTTACCTAAAAACTTTAAATAAAGACTACAGTGTAATATGGACACAAATAGAGGATGCTATAAGACATGTAATTCTTGCCAAAGAACAACAAATTGTTGGTAGTTTAAAAAGGTAATAAAAACTATTAACTTTTTTAAGAGGAAGGAAAGAAAACAAGTATTTTTCTTTAACGAAGCGTGTATTGTAAATTATAAATTGTTAGCTGAGCGCTTTCGGCCTAAACACTGGCCATCATCAGAGCTAAAACTAAATTAGACAAATCACAATTTTGTAAAAAACAACAAATTGGCAACTTACGTCCTATGTTAATCAATACCCCAGAGGAGAAAATGAAAAAAAAACTGTACAGTCATCCAAAAATAACCATTCCATAGGAGAAGCTACTGCCATGAGGTAGCCGATAAAACAACATCAAACATATATAAAAAGTTAAAACTTCCAGGCTCTTTGAAGAAGAGAAAGGAAGGGAAATTAAAATTAGATTAAAAACAGTCGTCGTAGAAGCTGCAAGAATTTTTTTTTATATTTAATGAATAAAAAGTTAGAATCCAGATAAAACTTACTGTGAGGCATCCACGATGGAAAATAGCCACATCAGGTACAAAAAGAAGCTTTTACTTAGCATTGGAGTTGTTGTAAGCCAATAGGAGAAAATATAAAAGGCGGTCATCGGCTTCTGACTTCTCTTGTAACCTTAAAAGTACCCTAGCCTAGCTCCCGTGGGTCGTGGCTTTCTTCTGTGTTTTACTAGATTCTCTCCAAACATTAATTAAAGGGCGCCAAGTACAGACACACAAATAAAATTCGAAAGATCGGTTTAAAATGGTTTATTACTTTAAAAGAGATAAGTAATTTAATTAAAAATATTTAATTAATTATTTCTCTTATCTTGGTTTGGTTCCGATGGCTTCTGACGGAGTTTTGATCCAGTGGAGCGGAGCAGTAGGAAGGGTGGGGTACCTTCCTAGGGACTTCTAGACGGATTTTCACACGACGTGGAAACGGAACAGCAAAACGGAATGGAATTCCCCTGTAGGAACTTCTTGTCAAATTTCCTAATGACGAGGAATCGGAACAGCAACGGAATGGAATTCCCTTTTAGGAACTTCTTGTCGGATTTTTCTAACGACGGGGGATCGGGACAGCAACGGAATGGAATACCCACTCTAGGAACTACTTGTCGGAATCTCACACGTCGTGGAACGGAAGAGCTGTCGGAAGGGAATATTCCTCAAGGACTAGTCAGATTTTTTATCGACGTGGAACAGAACAGCAAAATGGCGTCGGCTTCACAGAATGACGTCGAACTGCAAAATTCTTTCAGATAGCAATTTGTTGGTCCTTAATAGGGCCCTTCTTTTAGTTGGCAATAAACCTATTAATAAAATTGGAATCAAAACTCCGACTTTCAAGTAATAATTTTCAAACACAATCGCTACAAGTCTTCCCAAATTTCGAGAAAAAATTAATTACCTTTCATGTATAAATATTAAAATACCACAAAAACTGACCTTGAATCAACAGCAATTGTATTTGAAAAATTTAAATGTTAGTAAAATAGATGAGATATTATATTTACCGCATTTTGGATTATTTTAACTAGTAAAATTAAAACCAAGGCAAAATGGTACTCATCAGAAACAGAAGGGCAAAGATAGTCGAAAAAGCTCTGAATTTCTTCAAATTCATCGATAAAGTGAACGAAATAAAATCACAAACTCACGACGAGACCCATTCTGTCCTTCCCAATTACCTATTCCCTCTCGTATCAACGCGATAACAATAGATAAATTAAAAATATTTATAGTCCGGACGGCATGTTTGAAAACCAACGATACAATCGTTACACTCTAAGTCAAACCAGAAAAACCATGATGCCGAGAAAAGATGGAGGATCGTTGCGCTTGTGAAGGAGAGAAAGGAAGTGACGTAGTATCAATTGCCAACAAATGAAAAGTTAAAACTTTGAGGCTGAATAAAGTTAACTTTTAAGATTGTAAGGAAAGAAGAATTTAACTTTTTGTTTAAATTTAATTTCGATACTGAAATAAACACTCACTAATATTTTAAATAGCATGTACTTCTCTTTTTTTAAATATATGTTTTCTAGTAAGTAGGTATTACATTTGAAATGACTTTTATACTATTTTTTAGATTCAAATCAAAGAGAAACTACTTTGAATTGATGAGATTTGATTTTGTTATCGATGAGGACCTCAAAATCTATTTATTAGAAGCAAACATGAGCCCTAATCTGTCTTCAGCTCACTTTCCACCAAATAAATTGTTGTATCAACAAGTTTTATATCATACTTTAGGTTTGGTAGGAGTTGGTGAAAATATTTACAGAAGTTCCCTGGCTGTAAGGTAATCTTCTATATATATAAAAATGAATGTTTGTCTGTATGTCTGTATGTACTCAATGAACTCAAAAACCACTGGACCGATTATTATGAAAATTAGTATACGTATGTATTTTTCCACGGAGAAGGTTTGTGTGATATGCTCATTGACGCCACTCGCCACCAGGTGGCGCTGCAGAGTAGCAACTTCTGTCGCGTTTAACCGATTGTCATGAAAATTGGTATGTATATGTATTTTTTCACGTAGAAGGTTTGTATGATATGCTCATTGATGCCACTCGCCACCAGGTGGCGCTGCAGAGCAGCAACTTCTGACCCGTTCAACCGATTGTCATGAAAATTGGTATGTATATGTATTTTTACATGGAGAAGGTTTGCATAATATGCTTATTGATGCCACTCGCCACCAGGTGGCGCTGCAGAGTAGCAACTTCTGTCCCGTTCAACCGATTGTCATGAAAATTGGTATGTATATGTATTTTTCCACGGAGAAGGTTTGTATGATATGCTCATTGATGCCACTCGCCACCAGGTGGCGCTGCAGAGTAGCAACTTCTGCCCCGTTCAACCGATTGTCATGAAAATCGGTAGGATGATGTATTTTTAATGGGTAAGATGAATATGATATTCGTATTAATTGTAGTTACCACCAGATCTTCCATGTATCAAATTCAATACTGATTAATAGATATCTATACAAATTCGTATAAATATAAGTTCGAAAAATGTATTTTTGGTGCAATAAGTACAACAAAACTATAAACTTTCTTTCCTTCTCTATCTCTTCTCCTCTTTTATTTTTCTTAAATTTATTTTAGTTATTGGCGTAGCAACGCGCGCCGGGTACAGCTAGTTAGATTATAATACTTATTATCTAACAAAATAATTTTATTTAAATCTGACAAACAATTTCTTAATACTTTTAACCTCAGCCTATGTGCATCCTGATATTGTGGTGTTGTATTCTTATTGGGATGTGTAAAGCTCTACTGTGAAAGGATGCACGCGCGTGTAATGTAGTTAGGAATCTTGAAAAAATTGAGAAAACATCTCCATATAGAAAGAGGTATTTGAAGATCTTGAACTTGAATTCCAATTTTTTCAATCCAAAAGCTGCATTTTGTACCGAAAGCAGAAAAGATAATACCTTTAAATAACGATGAAAATATTGAACAATGGACGACAATCTAGCACTGAACATCAATGGAAGAAAATTTATATACATCATTAGTTTATAAAGACATTGGACATATATAAATCCAGAACTAAAGTTCCAATTTTTTTTTAAACCAGGCAAAACGATCACAAATTAGAAGTGATTGCTTATCGTAAAAGATATTTTGGAAAACAACTGCTTTAAATAAAAGCCATGACAATATTTATAGAATGGGCAAGTATCTTCCAGGAGGCCACAAGTAAAAACCTTTTCTTTTTGGTGATAAGAGGATTTTTGAAACTTAGAAGAAAGATAGCAGACATAAAACTAAAATTTTTAACTTCCATTAAAAGCTCTCCTTTGTATACAAAGAGGAATTATAGAAGATTACCAATTTTAACCAAATCCAGAAAAATATTTCTAAAAGAGGCAGTGATTAGGCGCTGTACTAAAAATGTATTGTAGAGTATAGAGTGTAGAAAGTGGAGTGTAGAGATTAAGACGATGTTTTTAGTAATGCACATAAATTTTTATGGATGCCAAAGAGGAGTTTCAATTTTTTCAACTCAAAATATATTATGATCATACAAATCTAGATCGCAATCAATTGTAAACTCACCAGTTAAACACTATACTATATGACATAAAGAAAATCTATGGAATAAAACTCTGTTAAATCAACTTCATTGAAAAATCTATAACAGAGTTAAATATTGGACAAAGAAATATCTATAGACGAGGTTCAGATCAAACAATAATTTTCTAGAGAAAAAAGATTGAATATTTTTGCAGTTTATCGAGAGAGAACACTGTTAAAGCCAAAATGGATCTCAGCTAACAAGGTAAAATTTATCGAAAGGGAAATTATGAAAGTCTTTTAGTAAACAAATGTCTATTATATTTACAAAGAAGAAGCTGAACGTCAATAGAAGAAAAATTCAGATGATATTATATCTTTACTCACAATGAAAATGATCTGCTAAATTGGTCTCTTTTACATCAAAATTTGACAATAGAGAATTAACAAAATGTTCTATTCACATTATTGGTCTAAGATCAAATAAGCATCAAATTCGGTTGGCAGAAATCTAGGAGGAAAAGCAAGACTAAAAGCTTTCAAATCCGTTCCAAGATATCCAGGAGGAACTGTAATGTTCCATAAAGAAATTAAGCATGCTAGGAACAAATCTCTATTGTTACCACTGTAACAAGGTATGAGCCAAACGTTACGCTTTGGAGGGCTGCAAATAGTTTTATACTCCTCCCAGTACCTCAGTGGTTACAGAATGTCTTGGAATTACAAGTATCACAATTTTCTGCTTGTTCTCCAGACCTAAATCCTATCGAACATTTGCGGGGCTAGGTCAAATAAATTTCTAGAGTTAGAGCTCGTTGAAACAAAACTGGAAATGTCGCACCGTTAATTAATGCAACATTGGCACATTTAGTAGAGCCAAAATGGAAAACCTGTACTTACTTAATGACAATGCAAATCCTGGTCGTCCACGACAATAATTAAGAGCAATTGTTTGGTCAGCCAAGATCCACCAAAGATTGTAGAGCTCCGAAGTATTAGAAGTATCATACTATCAAATTTTGACATACAAAGTCATGTTTTGAACCTTTTTTTTCTCTCGAAAAACTGTCAGAAATCATAATCTGAGTCAGAAAAAAGATTTTTCATAGTTGCATATTTTTAAAAAGTACTACAGTCAGATATGTTGGTCTTAAGCATAAGGAAAATTTAAAAATACTTTTCTTTTTTTTCTGATTTGTTAGTCAGGTTACACCTAATGTATCAAAGTGGACATAAATGTTCAAAATCTACTGAATTGAAATAAAAGGCGTTCAATTAGAATTACTCTTATCAAAAAGTACCTGTTTGTCATCTATAATTAAAATTTTATTGTTTTAGATCGAAATCTGAAGAAGAAATGATAGTTGCTGATAAAAATATTGGTGTGTTTCCCAATATTTGTAACAGTAATTCTTGTAGATCAAGTTGTATGTCACTGGAATGTCAGCTATGCAAACCTTGCCTTTCTCCAGAAACTCGGCAACAGTTGGTTGCTTCAGTTAAAGAGCATTTTAGAAAGGGTGATTATAAACGGATATTCCCTCCATTAATGGTAAATATTTTTTCTACATTTGCTAACCTTTGATCTTAACTTATATCAAAACGAAACTTTGACCAGATTTCAAGTAATTAATAATAAACAATTAATATCATTTTTCATTTTTATTAAATATTATTAACAATTTGTAAACCAATAGTTATATAACAATTTTTCTTAAATAATACGCCTTGATAATGAATTGGAAAGGGTAATTTATTACTTGATATATTAAAATTAAATAAATTCACTTACGGTGAGATCCATAAACCTTGACAGAAATAATACATCAGATACCAACAATTTTTTGGCAAAAATGACAGATTTTTATAAAACCTTATCCCATCAAGAAGGCCATTAACAGATATGTGTCATGGTAGAACAAGAAACTTAGAAAACTAGCACGTAAAGCCTTCAATAGAGCTGAAAGCATGGACAACTAGAAGGACTACAAAGAAGCTTTAACAAAATATAACAACCAACTTAAAAGTTCTAAAAGAAGAACATGATGGCAATTCTGTGAGGGTATCAATAGCTTGGCATCAGCCTCCAAACAGTTATCTCAAACGACCCTTCTAATAGTATTGTACTGATAAAAAAGCCATCGAATTTACTAACACAAAATGGGAGAGCATGAGATGCTTGTTGGACACTCACTTTCCTGGAGCAATGACTGTGACAACATAAAGACTGATCGTGAAAACTCAATCAGACCATTAAGATCATCAAAAAATACAACAAAAAAATATTCACCGACAACAAAACTAAATGGGCTAATAACAGCCTTAAATCCTACTACTTTTTTTTGGAAAGAATGGTATATTTTTAGCCCTTTTAAAACAGGTGATTAATACCCTAACAAAAATATTTAAGTTTAGTTTTAACATGGGTTATATTCCAAAAGGATTGAACAAGGAAAATATCGAAAGAAAAATTGAAAAGGCTATTGATGCAAAGGAAATAGCTTTATGTACGTTTATAGATGTAGATGACATTTTCATTCTCAGATGAGGTAAAATACCTCGGAGTAATTCTCGACAGAGAACTTACGTGGAATGCACACCTCGTAAATCTAAAGCTATGCGAACATGCCGTAGGCTGTTTGGGAAAATAGTATCTTAAACCTAAAATGATCCAAGTAGAGCAGCAGAAAGAAGTTGAGAGTAGGGGAAGAAGAAAAGACCAGCAAAAAAAATGAAAATTGTATTTTTGTTTAAATAATTTTATTATAATAGCAGCAGATTTCCAGTAGTGGACGATTCACAACACACAGAATTTATTGATTGGAAGGTTTCCCAGGGAGGAGCACCATATCAATATAAATAAATAAGATCTGATGTGTAACTGAATTACGTAAAGACTATCCTCTGTTTGGAATACCATGGGCGTTATCAAGTTCTCGAAACATCAAGCTCTTCTCCCAGACTCCACGCACGGTCTCTGTACTAGAAAGACTGGAATTTTTTTTTCGCATTGTCCATCGGTGGCGAACAAGCGTTTACTTATTTTCTTATAACAGTATGTTGCCTACTTGGACAATATTGTTTTAACTTGTTTACTGATAGATTTTTATAACAACTTTACAACTATTTGTGACATTTGACTGATTTTAACCTTTTTTAACCGACTTCAAAAAAGGAGAAGGTTATCAATTCGACCATATTTTTTTTTTTTTTTTTTATGGATGTTACCGAATATCACCGGTGTTTATAATCCGATTAAAAAAATTCTTTTTGCATTCAAAAGAGTAGAGTGTCCCATTGGTCCCATAGAAATTTGGTTAAGGTGTTGTCATCAATGTAAAAGATATTCCAGTAAATAAGGAGAAGGGTCTCAGTTTGACCATATTTTTTTATATATGTTACCGAATATCTCCGGTATTTATAATCCGATTTGAAAAAATCTTTTTGCATTCAAAAGAGTAGAGCGTCCGTGTGGTCCCATAGAAATTTAATTAAGGTCTGGTCATCAATGTGAAAGATATTCCAGGAAATACCACAAAAATTAACAAAATAAGCTCGGCAGTTAAGAATATCTCCGGTATTTATAAACCGATTTGAAAAATTCTTTTTGCATTCAAAAGAGTAAAGTTTCCCATTGGTCCCATAGAAATTTGATTGATGTCTGGTCATCAATGTAAAAGATATTCCAGAAAATACCACAAAAATCAACAGAATAAGCTCGGCAGTTAAGTTAATATGTAAATAATGATGTAAAACATAAAAACATAATATTTGGCGCGTTACTGTCGCACTATAACCGATTTAAAGAAAGAGGGGTTCTCAATTCGACCATAGTTTTTTTTATGTTACCGAATATCTCTGGTATCTGTAATCCGATTTAAAAAAATCGTTTTGCATTCAAAAGAATAGAGTGTCCGTGTAATCCCATAGAAATTTAATGAAGGCCCGGTCATCAATGTGGAAGATATTCCAAGAAACACCACAAAAATCAATAAAATAAGTTCTGCAGTTAATTTAATATGTTAATAATGATGTGTAACATAAAAACATAATAATTAGCCCGTTACTGTCCCACTCTAAAGCCAAAGACCTCTTCTCACAAGGAGAAGAAATGAGCATTTAATCAATTCTCTTGCTCACAGCGTGTTGGTGATTTCAGACAATTCAAGTCCATATTTCATCATAATGTTTTCCTTTACCGTACGTGCTTCGTGTTTCTAGGTGTTAGACAATTTACTTATGTCTCAAGGTCTGGTCATCAATGTGAAAGATATTCCAGTAAATAAGGAGAAGGGTCTCAGTTTGACCATATTTTTTTATATATGTTACCGAATAATTTCGGTATTTATAGTCCGATTTGAAAAAATCTTTTTGCATTCAAAAGAGTAGAGCGTCCGTGTGGTCCGATAGAAATTTGATTAAGGTCTGGTCATCAATGTGGAAGATATTCCAGGAAATACCACAAAAATTAACAAAATAAGCTCGGCAGTTAAGAATATCTCCGGTATTTATAAACCGATTTGAAAAATTCTTTTTGCATTCAAAAGAGTGAAGTTTCCCATTGGTCCCATAGAAATTTGATTAAGGTCTGGTCATCAATGTGAAAGATATTCCAGAAATTACCACAAAAATAAACAGAATAAGTTCGGCCGTTAAGTTAATATGTAAATCTTAATATATATAAATTACGTGTCACGTTGTTTGTCCGCAATGGACTCTCAAACTACTTAACCGATTTTAATCAAATTTGCACACCGTGTGCAGTTTGATTCAACTTGAAAAATAGGATAGCTTTCATTTATAGTCGCAATATTATTTTATTGTAAATTATTTGTTTATTGAATTGTTATTATATTAAATATGACATTATCATTTTGAAAGTTTTCATGTAAAGTCTTGGTAGCTAATTTGGATCAGCGGCGATTATGACATTTCGGTTGGGTTATGGTAATGGGATCGATTACGCCAGAGGGAATTTTTTTGTTTTTTTTTTTGTTTTTACATGTGAAAACAGTAATTATTATTTTAATTTAACTGTTAATAAAATAAACTATTTTAGAAAGTTTTTAGATACAACTACCCTGGATTTAGTTAACAAGGAAACAATCCTCTCTATGATCAATCACAGCGTTGCATGACTTAATATTTTTGCAATATCAAGGATGCTGTTCATTGTTGAGATGACACTTAAATTCAGTTTTAATTATTGAAAAGTTTTAACATAAAAAGTTTTGGCATGTGCTTTGAAACTATATAGTTTAATAAACTGGGCAACTATATATTGCATGTTCACGTGTAGGGAAACCGTCGAATCTGTTTGTGTTAGCTAAAGACAGGTTAACCAAAAATATTGTGTTCCGATTAGTGCTAAATTAAATTGAAAATAAAAGTAATTACCTATAATTTAAAATAATAAGTATTATTGTTAAAGATTTAAGACTATCTGCCCTACCTACCTCATTCATGCATAAGTTAAAGTGTTACATGTTATTTACTTTGTAATGCCACATAAGTGATAGGGTAGTTTTGCCCTACATATTAATTTATTAATTTATATTTTATTGTATTGTTATGTATTACATTTTACCAGGTCAAAGTCATTACTTTAGATCTTGGCACGTGTTTAAATAGTTTAATTTTGATTCTCACGTAGAATATGAATTGACTTTAAAAGCAGGTTGTTGAGGTCAGACACCCTTTGGGGTGTCCCTAAAACAGACCCTGGGGTCTGGGCAATTGTGACTCTTGACGTATTTTCGTGAGTAAGTGTGACATGCCACCATGTAATTTATTTGGTAAGACTCCCTATTCTTAATGTTTATCACTCATTCTTATTGCTTATTTATTCGTTAATATATTTGTTGTTTGTTTCCTGTTGTTTATCTCATCTTACCCTTGGTTAGTTTTCTGCCTTCAGCAGGATACCTGGCCGGGAGTGCCTTTAGTAAGCTACTCCTTATCCTATAACACTAAGGCACATTCTCTCAAATCTCTCCAGGCGTGACAGTATTATACTCATTTGTTATAAACTTCATTAAAAATAATAATAAATTTTAAAATTCTTTTGTATTGATTTTTGCTTAATATCAATCCAGTGAATTTTTATACCAGCTTTAACGTTTCCGTCTTCATTCGTAAATAATAATTTTATTGTATTAAGGGGTTGCAGTAGTAGAAAATCTGTCATGGAGGTCGCCATATTTTTTACAAATGGCATCTATGTAAACAAGCATGGTGGTCCCCATGACTGATGTTCTACTACTGTTCCTCTTAAATAGATTACTACAATGTAATAAGTATAACAAAAACCTTAGCCACAGCAACGCGTGGCCGGGTCAGCTAGTAATGATGTAAAACATAAAAACATAATATTTGGCGCGTTACTGTCGCACTATAACCGATTTAAAGAAAGAGGGGTTCTCAATTCGACCATAGTTTTTTTATGTTACCGAATATCTCTGGTATCTGTAATCCGATTTAAAAAAATCGTTTTGCATTCAAAAGAATAGAGTGTCCGTGTAATCCCATAGAAATTTAATGAAGGCCCGGTCATCAATGTGGAAGATATTCCAAGAAACACCACAAAAATTAATAAAATAAGTTCTGCAGTTAATTTAATATGTTAATAATGATGTGTAACATAAAAACATAATAATTAGCCCGTTACTGTCCCACTCTAAAGCCAAAGACCTCTTCTCACAAGGAGAAGAAATGAGCATTTAATCAATTCTCTTGCTCACAGCGTGTTGGTGATTTCAGACAATTCAAGTCCATATTTCATCATAATGTTTTCCTTTACCGTACGTGCTTCGTGTTTCTAGGTGTTAGACAATTTACTTATGTCTCAAGGTCTGGTCATCAATGTGAAAGATATTCCAGTAAATAAGGAGAAGGGTCTCAGTTTGACCATATTTTTTTATATATGTTACCGAATAATTTCGGTATTTATAGTCCGATTTGAAAAAATCTTTTTGCATTCAAAAGAGTAGAGCGTCCGTGTGGTCCCATAGAAATTTGATTAAGGTCTGGTCATCAATGTGGAAGATATTCCAGGAAATACCACAAAAATTAACAAAATAAGCTCGGCAGTTAAGAATATCTCCGGTATTTATAAACCGATTTGAAAAATTCTTTTTGCATTCAAAAGAGTAAAGTTTCCCATTGGTCCCATAGAAATTTGATTAAGGTCTGGTCATCAATGTGAAAGATATTCCAGAAATTACCACAAAAATAAACAGAATAAGTTCCGCCGTTAAGTTAATATGTAAATAATGATGTAAAACATAAAAACATAATATTTGGCGCGTTACTGTCGCACTATAACCGATTTAAAGAAAGAGGGGTTCTCAATTCGACCGTAGTTTTTTTATGTTACCGAATATCTCTGGTATCTGTAATCCGATTTAAAAAAATCGTTTTGCATTCAAAAGAATAGAGTGTCCGTGTAATCCCATAGAAATTTAATGAAGGCCCGGTCATCAATGTGGAAGATATTCCAAGAAACACCACAAAAATTAATAAAATAAGTTCTGCAGTTAATTTAATATGTTAATAATGATGTGTAACATAAAAACATAATAATTAGCCCGTTACTGTCCCACTCTAAAGCCAAAGACCTCTTCTCACAAGGAGAAGAAATGAGCATTTAATCAATTCTCTTGCTCACAGCGTGTTGGTGATTTCAGACAATTCAAGTCCATATTTCATCATAATGTTTTCCTTTACCGTACGTGCTTCGTGTTTCTAGGTGTTAGACAATTTACTTATGTCTCCAAAAAGTCACATTGGTACATGGGATTGTTGGGGATTGAAATCAGTACCTCTTGCATGGTATTTTTTAAGGTTTTTAAAATATAGTACATCATGAATCAAGTAGCAACTAAAAATGATAAAATAAAAGCTTTTTTAAAAAAATTAAACCTCCTTCAAAAAAATGCACTAAAAACCCAGAAATAAAATCTTTATTTCTTAAAAAAAATTGGAAACAACTAGGCATCTGATTTCGATTTCCTTGAAGTCGGCTCCAATGGTTTAAATCTTTGTAAAACATTTGAGTTACTAACATTCAAAATCTAGATTTAATAGCTAAGATTAAAATAGAGGGTAATTTGCCATTGGAGCCGACTTCAAGGAAATCGAAATCAGATGCCTAGTTGTTTCCAATTTTTTTTAAGAAATAAAGATTTTATTTCTGGGTTTTTAGTGCATTTTTTTGAAGGAGGTTTAATTTTTTTAAAAAAGCTTTTATTTTGTCATGTTTTTATAGGATTCTATTTACATTTACATATCTTCACTGTAATTAATTCCTGGGAAAATTTTTGCTTTATTTTTATACACCAGATGTTAAGTTGAAAGAAGACAAATACATCTGTGTAAACCGCAATCGAATCGAATCATGTTTTTATGTGATGCGCGCACAAACATATAGACTGACAGACAGAAAAATCTTTTTCTAACTCCATTTGTAATTACAATCTATTCGAAATAGAATAATAAGTAATTTGACTGACTTCTAACCACATTTTTGGGTTCTATATCGATGTACCCGCGACGTCGTTCGTGTGGCGTGTTGATTGTTGTATAAAATTTTCTTACCCCGTTAAAGGGGTGGGGGAGATATTTTTATACACCAGATGTTAAGTTGAAAGAAGACAAATAAATCTGTGAATGTAAAAACCGGATTCGAATCGGATTAGTAGTTATCATGTGATGCGCGGACAAACATAGGGGAGACCGGAGCTAGTTGTCACAGGGGTAAGTTGTCACAATGCCGATTTCTACCTTATTTGCAAAGTTAACACGCTGCGCCATCTACATGAGAATGGCTTTGTTCATCCCCAATACCACACAAAATATTTCAGAGATCGGCTGGTAATTATTTCTCTTATTTGTATGAATGTGTTTTGACGCTTCTCGTGTAAAATTTTTAATCTTGAATCATCTCGTGCTGTGGGTGAATTTGTGAAATTAAGGTAAGAAAAATATATTTTAAAGGGTACTGTTAATCTTGTAGACTACATATGTAGGCATATTTTGATATATTTATTCATTTCAATATTTTTGATTTGACATTGAATTACGAAAGGTTATGCGGGGCTAGTTGTCACAAATTAAATGGGGCAAGTTGTCACTGTGACATCTTGCCCCGCAGATTTAAATCGTTTGAAATGATTTTAGACATAATCTTAGTTTTAGACCGTATTAAAATCAAGTTAGATTGCTTAAAACAGGGTGTTAAATATCTATTTTAGGTACAGCATTAAATGATTGTTCTATACTTGCTTACACAACGGTAGATCTGAGACTATAATCCGTGTTACAAATAATATAATTATTGCTCAGACTCTTCTTTTGTTAATGGCTAGGTAAAACTAGGTAAATATATTTTTTAAAGTAATAATTACTTTCAGATGGTTAGAACATACAAGCGAAAGACCAATCGAGTTACTCCACCTTCGGATGTTTTCTTGAGAGCAGCAGAAGCTGTAAAAAATGAGGAACATGCAATGTCTATTAGGAAAGCTGCACGAGATTTTGGTATACATTATCGGAGTTTAGCAAGATTTATTAAAAGAACTTCGCAGGCTAATAGAACTGTCCAAATGGGATACAAAAAATCTCGAATGGTGTTCTGTGAGAGGGAGGAAATCGAACTAGAAAGATATTTGAAAAAAGCTTCTGATGTGTATTTTGGTTTAACTCCTATGGAAGTAAGAAAACTCGCATATGATTATGGAAAAGCACTAAATAAACCATTACCACAAAAATGGAATGATAACTCAGTGGCAGGCGCCGATTGGTTTTCGGCTTTTCTAAAAAGACATCCTACTTTGTCATTGCGGACTCCACAACCCACAAGTCTTTCAAGAGCTACAAGTTTTAATAGGACAAATGTTGCGCTCTTCTTTGAAAATCTGGGAAATGTGTTTGACAGATACAAGTTTAATCCTGGTGACATATATAACATGGACGAAACGGGGATTGTCACTGTACAAAGACCGGATCGCATAGTTGCCAGGCGAGGATTTAGACAAATTGGAAGCTTGACATCTGCGGAGAGAGGTACACTTACTACATTAGAAGTAGCTGTCTCTGCAACTGGAAATACTATACCACCACTCTTCGTATTCCCAAGAGTCCATTTTAAGCAGCATTTTCTCGGAATGGCACTGTAACCCCTTTTTTTTTTGTTAAAGGCTCACAAAGGGTTAGCCAAATGCGGACGGCACTCAGGGGGTAGGAGGAGAGCGAGTCGTGGGTCGAAGGAGCAATTGGGCGAGTATCTAGGAAGAAGGAAACATAGGAAATATTTACAAATCGGTAAAGGGCGCCACTTATTTTTTTTTTTGTAGAGAAATAGGAAGAAAATAAGAAACCTATTGAGAAATAATTTATCAAATCTGAAATGGTTAGGGAACACACTTTAATTGAGCTATATCCTTAAATCAATAATTATTTTAAACTTACCTTATTGATTCTACAATGCCTTGAATCCTTTTGTCTTATTAAAATCTAAATCCTTATTAAGTAAGAGGTTTGAATCAGAACAGTTACTGGGAAGGTATAAGAAATAAATACTCAACGATATCAACAAAAAACAATAGAACAATGTATTTAAAAAAAAATAAAAAAAATCACCAGTATTAGTGAGAACGGTTATCACCAAAATGCTAACACATCTGTTTATACAGTGAAAGATATTAACCGGTATTTGACAATACGGTTATTAAAAACTAATATTCCTGTACATATAATATTACAGATCTTATCTAAATTGCATAACTTATTTTCGATAAACGAAAGTATGTAGAGAACTCAATTAAACAAAATATATACTGAAGGTATATTTCCTTTCTTTAAAAACAAAATTCAGTTCTCTAAAGAGTGCACTCTGAGTGTTCTAAATATCTAAAGATTACTATATACATGAATACAAATATGAAATTTATCAATACAAGTACCATAGAGGCGATAATCATGTAAGATTACGATTGAACACCAACACTTTGAAGAAAGTTAAAAAACAAAATTTAAAAACACTACATATTTATCATTCAATCATAGTTCCATAGATTTTAATAGTAACTAATGTTATTAACTGATTTAATGCCGCTAAAAGCTTATAACAATTTAAATTTAAATAGAATCACTACAAAAAGTGTGAATTAACCGGCAGCCATTAATTTTCACAAACGAGGAAATCAGCGTCCTTTCGCTTGTCACGTAAAATCGTAAGTGCTGTTCAAAGGGCGCTCTCTCACCCTGGTTGCTTAACTCGGGTCTTATCGAGTATTAACGCTCGATATCCGCTTCCGCCTGTCAAAATTTGAAGTAAGGTTGGTTGCATACCGACAAAAGTGTAAACGAGAAGATAATATTATTTAAGGTGGTTTTTTGGGAATGCTACACAGATAGGTAAAGTTGGTTGCATACCGACAAAAGTGTAAACGAGAATATAATATTATTTGAGGTGGTTTTTTGGGAATGCTACACAGCCCCCTACGAAGAGAGGAAACTGGGGTCCATTGAAGACCACAGTTTTCGAGAAGAAACTACTAGGGTGGGAACCACAGTAGCATTATTCGAATGATCTTACTCATTACAAGGGTAAACTTGACCAGCTAGAGGAAAATGTCAAAAGGTGACTCAACAGAAACTAAATAAAAAAAAACATGCGGAGTTCAATAGGATTGCACCCTAAAGTAATAATAACTACCTTGGTAGTCATTTGTCCACACAGACAAAACTAACAATAAACATATGTCGTACAAGTTAAACTAAACGTTGTTCTGAAGGAACAAACGATAGGTATAAATGAATCCTATTTATTCAAACTAGAGATTCTCGTGACCAGATTTCTATAAGCGGTACCGGCCAACCGAAAGATCACAGAGTGATCAGGAACGACCTACGCCGAAGTTTCTGTACGGAAACACACACCGGTGTACAGCTCGACCTAGATGGGTAGCCCTAAACGTTGGTTTAAATAACCATCATATTGCAAAGCAAAAAATATTCGCCCAAAAGGCGTTTATACTGTCCCTTGATATAAAATATCAGGACCACATAACATTTACTCACACACTTAAGAAGAGAGAAAAAGAAGGCTATGTTCCTATAAAGTAAAATTTCCCATGGGCGGCACAACGCGTCATTCCATTTTAGGAAACACCCATGAAGAAAGAAAGGTGAAGTTAAACCAAACTGTTAATAGTAATTTTGAAAAGCAAGAAAGAAACACGGTACGACAGATATAATTAGGAAGTTTATAAGTCTATTGACTCCATTAAATCCAACAGTCACGGTAAATACGAGATACGTAAAGTCTAATTTAATAGTAGCTACTAGCACGATTTTAGATAGAACTCAAAGGTAGAAAGAATTGGAAATGACGTACACAATTATGGTTTTCAACTAGAAATAGGAAATATAAGAAAAGAAAAAAATATTTTATGGTTGTCTGTGGTTTTGATAGCTGCGCGTATCATACGTCTAAAAATAATTTAGAGACAAAATCGGTAAGTCAACATCGGTATGAAGTAACCAATAGTATGGAACTCCAAAGTCATAGTAGGTATACTCTAACAAGACAACTATAATTAATAAAGAATCAAAAGGAGATAGAGATAGGATTAATGGTTACTTGTCTTCCTTAAAAGCTCAACAGACCACTACCGGGTGGAATTCCCTACGGCTTCCCTAGGCTTATCTCTCGTGACAACTGATAAGGTCAAAGTAATCATAATCTGGGAGAAGAAAAGAAATAACATCTAGCTGAGAACGTGTTCATTAAAACTTACAGGTGGTGATTGAATTCATCAATATTCGCCAGACAAATCAAAATCGTAGACTAGCTATTAAACACTCTTAGGTCAAATAAAACGAGGTTAAACACAACGGCTCTAAACAAATCCTCACATAACGATATACTAAATTCCACTTAAGGAAATAGTGCTAAAACTATCTAGTACTGATCATACTAAACCAAAATGTGTAAAAATACACCATACGGAAATACAACATCTAATAATGTCGTCGAAAAACAAGCAGTGATTAAACACTTCAAGATACGGTAAATATAACGAGAGAATAATTCTTCTGAACGTTATCGGTAGGGTAATGAATGTCTTCTTCATTAAACGGTACGGTAGAATTAAGTGACTATTTTCACTAAACGGTAAGATAAGGACAAAATTAACAGGAAATAATTTCCAATTATACAAAGACGGTAAGGTAGGTACTTTAAGTGATACATTCACTTAAAGGTAAAGTTCTCAAAAGAAATCGTATCACTAAACTGAAAGCAAAGAATAAGATCAGGGATGTGATAACGATGAAATGATTTAGGTGAGTTTCCACCTTATGGACGATAACAAATCAAACAAAGAAAAAAATTCCCAGAAAGTACATGAGATACTTAAACAGAGAGGGGAAAGGTTTCATTTAGTCGCCTCGTACGACAAGCAGTTTAACACTTTGGGGGTTATTCTATTCCCGCCGCCCAAACGGGGTCAAAAACTAAAAACAGCAGAAAAAGGAAACGGAAAGTATACAAGGGTATGGTAAGTTCATATCAAATGAGAACTACTCATGACAAGAATCATCTAGAGTTAAGTTACTATTTGAATCTTTAGCTAACAATTTTTTTAAAATCTTACGTTTCTCATCAATTTTCCTTCCAGTAATTGTTCCTCTTATTTTCAATTCATAGTTAACTTCTTCAGTAGTTAGAAACTTTACTTCAAAATCAGACATGTTTAAAAGGATTCAAGTTTTTTAATTCGCTAACAACAAAAAAGTTTTAAAGTGTGTTTAGAAGTAACGATAGACAAATTGGGGTGAATAATTAAAACTAAAAGTTTATTAAGATTTAATGACAAAAAAGTTTCTAAAGAAAAGATACTCAGGCCCCACACGCTGGGCGCTATTTTGTGTAACCCCTTTTTTTTTTGTTAAAGGCTCACAAAGGGTTAGCCAAATGCGGACGGCACTCAGGGGGTAGGAGGAGAGCGAGTCGTGGGTCGAAGGAGCAATTGGGCGAGTATCTAGGAAGAAGGAAACATAGGAAATATTTACAAATCGGTAAAGGGCGCCACTTATTTTTTTTTGTAGAGAAATAGGAAGAAAATAAGAAACCTATTGAGAAATAATTTATCAAATCTGAAATGGTTAGGGAACACACTTTAATTGAGCTATATCCTTAAATCAATAATTATTTTAAACTTACCTTATTGATTCTACAATGCCTTGAATCCTTTTGTCTTATTAAAATCTAAATCCTTATTAAGTAAGAGGTTTGAATCAGAACAGTTACTGGGAAGGTATAAGAAATAAATACTCAACGATATCAACAAAAAACAATAGAACAATGTATTTAAAAAAAAATAAAAAAAATCACCAGTATTAGTGAGAACGGTTATCACCAAAATGCTAACACATCTGTTTATACAGTGAAAGATATTAACCGGTATTTGACAATACGGTTATTAAAAACTAATATTCCTGTACATATAATATTACAGATCTTATCTAAATTGCATAACTTATTTTCGATAAACGAAAGTATGTAGAGAACTCAATTAAACAAAATATATACTGAAGGTATATTTCCTTTCTTTAAAAACAAAATTCAGTTCTCTAAAGAGTGCACTCTGAGTGTTCTAAATATCTAAAGATTACTATATACATGAATACAAATATGAAATTTATCAATACAAGTACCATAGAGGCGATAATCATGTAAGATTACGATTGAACACCAACACTTTGAAGAAAGTTAAAAAACAAAATTTAAAAACACTACATATTTATCATTCAATCATAGTTCCATAGATTTTAATAGTAACTAATGTTATTAACTGATTTAATGCCGCTAAAAGCTTATAACAATTTAAATTTAAATAGAATCACTACAAAAAGTTTCCAAAAGCATATTCTTCCGAATAAGCACCAAAATTGTGACTGTTTCTTAGAATATTCGCAGTTCAACTAAGTATCGAACATAGAGAAATAACAGAAAGAATAGTCGAAAGTTTACCTTGTAATCCGGAACCAAAACTCATACTTCGTGACCGGGTAGTCACGCTTCTATTATAATAAAGCTTCTTTAAACATACCATAATTAACCAAGAACCATGTAGAATTAAACATCAGCACATAAGAAATCATCTATAAAACCATCCATAAGGTTTTTAGATCACTAGGTATCCATTTACCTCGGTACCATATAATTTTATAAAAATTTCAAAATGGAGTCTTCCACAGACAGCACGTAGCACCAAAATTTTATTAATACCATAAATCAACCAGATTGTACTTCCAATTTAAGCACATCTACATCCAAATTGAAAGGCAATATTTTTTAATACACTTCCGATACGGAATAAACCAAGAACAAACGGTAATCTTAATACTGTGAATTAACCGGCAGCCATTAATTTTCACAAACGAGGAAATCAGCGTCCTTTCGCTTGTCACGTAAAATCGTAAGTACTGTTCAAAGGGCGCTCTCTCACCCTGGTTGCTTAACTCGGGTCTTATCGAGTATTAACGCTCGATATCCGCTTCCGCCTGTCAAAATTTGAAGTAAGGTTGGTTGCATACCGACAAAAGTGTAAACGAGAAGATAATATTATTTAAGGTGGTTTTTTGGGAATGCTACACAGATAGGTAAAGTTGGTTGCATACCGAAAAAAGTGTAAACGAGAATATAATATTATTTGAGGTGGTTTTTTGGGAATGCTACAGCACCACCTGGCAGTATTGGGGGTGCAAATCCCTCGGGGTGGATTAATGAGGAACTCTTCTTATTGTTCCTCAAGCATTTTGTTGCTACTGTGAAATGCACTAGAGAGAAACCTGTTTTATTACTACTAGATAATCATGATTCCCACCTTTCTATAGCTGCATTAAATTACGCTAAAGAAAGTGGGGTCGTAATGCTCTCATTTCCGCCTCACTGTAGTCACAAATTGCAACCACTCGATCGTAGTGTATTTGGTCCGTTAAAAAAATTTATAAATTCTGCTTGCACAGCATGGATGAAGTCCAATCCCGGAAAAACTATTACCATCTATGATATACCTGGTATTGTGGCAACGTCTCTGCCTATGGCACTAACTCCAAGCAATATAATGTCGGGATTTAGGATCACTGGTATATACCCCTTTAACAGGGATATATTCCCCGATCAAGACTTCCTCCCAAGTTACGTTACCGATCGAGAAAACCCAAATGAAACTGAAGTGGGCACACTTGACACCCTAGGAGGGAACAATAAACTAATGATAGGTACAGAAAACAAAGATCATGGGTTAGATGAAGTAGAAAAAGTAGAGACAACCAGTGAGAACATTCAAAAGACACCAAATAATCAATTAGCCAACATCAAAGAAAATCAAGATCCGAATGAAAACCTTGCAGGTAAGAATCCGTTAACAGCCTTTCAAGTCAAACTTTTCTTAAAATTCATCCTCCCTGCTTTGAACTTAACAAACCAAGAGTTAAAGGATTTTAAACATTTCTACTTTTAGGTCCCTCTGGAGTCCAAAAAGTACGAGAGTCAGAAACGACACCACCCGGAGAGTTTAAAGCAATGCTGTCTCCAGAAATGGTTCGTCCCTTCCCAAAGGCTGCGAACAGGACCAATCGGATTCAACGCAAAAAACGCAAATTAGCAATACTAACAGATACTCCAGTCAAGGATGAACTTGAGCAGGAAAAATAGTCTAGGCAAAACAAAAAAATAATAAAAAAAGGAAAAAGCGTTAAAAGGAATCTGTCTTCTACCCAAAAAAAAGTAAGGCAAGAAAAGAGGAAGGAATTTCATCGGACGAGGAAAACTGTATATGTCTTGTTTGTGGAGAACTTTATAGTGCTTCCATTGAAAGTTGGATCCAATGTACAGCATGCAAACAATGGGCACATACGGACTGCACCGATGGAAATCCATTTTATGTGTGCCACAATTGTGACTCCGACGACGATTTGCAGTTCTTTCTAAGTTACTAAGTTTGTAAGTTCTTTAAATAAAAAAGTTTTATATACCATTTACTAAATTTTGTTTACTGTGACAATTTGCCCCAGGTACTGTGACAACATGCCCCATCTAGGGGCATGTTGTCAAGCAAATCCCCAAGAGGGTTAAATCATCTTACCATTTTAACCACTGGTATCTAAAATTAAAAAAAATATATGAATGGGTAGCTTACATACGAACTCATTATTTGGAGAAAGTTTGGTTCAAAAAAAATAAAAAGTGTCCGAGTTACAGAGCCTGAAGGAAGAACTGTGACAACTAGCCCCGGTCTCCCCTACACACAGACAAACAAATCTAACCACATTTTTGGGTTCTATATCAATGTAGTAACACCCCATGCTAATTATTTTTTAAATATCTTTAATGTGCAAAATTTTCATTTCTACAGTTTTATTATATGTATAGATTTGAATGAATTGAAGGATGTTTGTATGATTTAAACATACATTGTTCTATTATTAAAAACTGTGCATATGAAATAATTTTATATTTAAAGTTATTAAAAACATCACAGTAAAGATTTTTACCCACGACTCATAAGTAAATTGCCTATTTTTTAACCTATATCTCTGTCAGTAAGTGTCAAATTATTGAGGAGTTGTGTTATAGTTTCATTTACTCAACTAGTGTAGTAAGTAAATAGAAACCTGTAATATTATGTTGGTTGCCTAAAGTATACATTAAATTAAACTAACATTTGACATTTCTCAGACAGAACTATCTGCGAAATCGAGTATTTTTGACAACTTATGCCAAAATTTAAATTATTTTTAGTTTTATACAAAACCATTTGATAAGTCGTGGGTAAAGCATAGTACTTTACTCGAGGAACAAATTGCATATTTAGCTCGTTTCTTTAGCCCCTTCGCTCGCAAGCTCGCTCATGGGCCAAACACACTCGCTGTAATATGCAATTTACTCCACTCGTAAAGTAATATACTATTACCCACGGCTCATAAGTAAATTGCGTATTTTTTAACCTATAACTCTGTCAGTAAGTGTCAAATTATTGAGGAGTTGTGTTACTTATAGTTTCATTTACTAAACTAGTGAAGTAAGTAAATAGAAACCTGTATTATTATGCTGGTTACCTACAGTTTTCATAAAATTAAACTATCATTTGACATTTCTCAGACAGGACCGTCTGCGAAATCAAATATTTTTGACAACTTATGCCAAAATTTAAATTTTATATTTGTTATTTTTAGTTTTATAAAAAACCATGTGGTAAGTCGTGGGTAAAGCATAGTACTTCACTCGAGGAACAAATTGCATATTTAGCTCGTTTCTTTAGCCCCTTCGCTCGCAAGCTCGCTCATGGGCCAAACACACTCGCTGTAATATGCAATTTACTCCACTCGTAAAGTAATATACTATTATCTACTCATTTGACAGTAAATGTCATTTATACTCATTGTCACCATGCAGGGTAAGTAAGCTATAACGCACAGTTGTGCGTAATGAAACGTCATATTGGAATATACATATTTATGTTCTAAGCACCTGATCGTCGCTATAGTTAATGATATTTTTTAAATTTGACATTCATATATTAGTCGCCATACATGCTTGTTTGAACTTGCTAAGAATTCCCCCTTTTCAATTTATTGCAAGATTTTATATTTTTAGTATGTTTTTAAATAATTAGAACAGCAGCTAAAGCTATTTTTTTAAATTTTCCAGACCCAAACGGAGGCTATAAATGGAATAAATGTAGATCAATACTCACCAGAAAATCAACTGTTGTATAAATGGTACCAAGGAAAATGTGTATTGGATGCTTCATGGTGTTAGAAAACAAATTTTATAAATGTACAATTTAATTTAAAAATAAATTATATTAAGGTATATTGTTGATTATTTTCAAAACATAAAATAATTCTAAAAAATCGGTTATAGTTAAAGATGTGATTTAGTATCACTTTTTTTGCATTAGCTTTATATTTTTACTCTGTCGGAAGTTGAATAAGAATTTGGATTTAGTTTTAATAAATGCGGCCAAGTGTGAGTCGAACTTGTCCATGAAAGGCAAATGAATATAAAAGTTTTTGTAGTTCATTGTAACTTTGATCGATGTTTAAAAAAAACTACTTGCTAGATCTTGGCCAAACTAATTTTCGGTGAAAGCTTACGTATTATACATAATACTTCATACATTATTTTTAGTTTTATAATTCTCTTATTCCAAAAGTTACAGAGGGGGACACACATTTTACCACTTTAGAAGTATCCCTCGGGCAAACTATTCAGTTTAGAAAAAAGTGATATTATAAACCTAAATATCATTTTTGAAGACCTATCCATAGATACCCCTTATGAAAAAAATGAGTATCAGTTTTAAGTATGCGGAACCCTCAATTTTTTTTCTATTTTTGTGTAAAATCTTAAGGCGCTTCATATAATTCACCTGCTTAAAACGTTTCAACAGTATAGTTCTAAAAGTTTCGGCTGTGACATACGGACCGACAGACAGGCATGAAGAATGTATAAAGGTTCCGTGGAACCCTAAAAATTACATTTGTGTTCATATAAGAGTGGCAAAAGGAGATTATTATACGCTTGTCTAACATTAAGGTTAAGATTACTCTCCAAAAGGTTTTCGTATTCAGGATTGCACTTAGACTGCTTAATCTACTAGAGTCAAGGTTAACTTTTTAAACCTATCTGAAATAATGATTGTGGTTTTGTGTTTGATTTAAATTGAATTTTTTAAGTTACCGTTACATTTTGGAATTTTCGTCATAAAATAATATCTGACTTTGTGTGTGGTATTACATTTTAGATTACCTTCATGGTAAATGTATGTAGTTTAATTTCTTATGTAAACCTTATGTGATTATCTAGTTATTTAGTTATTAAGAAAACCACATAGATATATCTATCTGCTTTAAAGGAAACAAGTTATAGTTCGATCTCTATCACTTATATATTCATAAAACATAATATAACTGATTTCTTTTTTTTACTTTTAATACTGGTATTTAGATTATATTGTTCCAATAAATATGTATATGTACGACCGCTAACATATTTGATCAATGCTTGTTCATGTTTTTATTTTAATTTTTTTTTTAAATATACTCTTAGTTATTCTATTAGTAAAGTGTATATTTCTTTACCTTCTCAGTAAATGTTTTTACTTAAGAATTTCATTAGAGAATACTTTTAATTTTAAAGAAAAATATAAACTTAGAATAAAATGATAAGGATTCAAGGAGTTTTATACACCTCCAAGGTAAGTCTTTAGCCATAAGATATCTTTGTGATAATTTTTGAAATGTTGAAGTGTGTTCCCTTTATTTTATTAATCTAAAAGATTCTTTTCAACTAGGTACCTTATCTTTTCTCCTAACTTTTTTAAAAAGATAAGAGGCGCCCTTTACCGATTTTTGTTTAACCTATCTTCAAATATTTTCGTTTTTCAATACTCACCCATTTGCTCCGTTCACCCACGACTCGCTCTCCTCCTACCCCTTAAATGCCTTTCGCGATCTGATAACCTCTTGCGAGCCTATAATATCCAAAAAAAGGTGAATGTTCGCATTAAAAAACACCTGTTGCTTGGTGATAAATTAACTAAGCAACATTAAGCAGGTCTCAAATTACTTGTTTTTGTAGTGTAGAATAATTTTAGGTAGAGTGGACATTTTTAAATTAACATTTCCAAAATATTTTTGATTTTTTGTCAAAACTTATTACTTTAAACGAATGCAATTTCGTTATAAATAAATATAAAGAAATCTTGTAATTCTTTCAATTTTTATTCTTTAACTTCAAAGTAAGGGTTTATAAAGCTTTGTTTCTTAATTTGGATAAGAACTTTGGGGGTGTGGTGAGCGTAAAGCTCGAGAATCTCGTTAATTTACAATCCGTTTGCATTAAATTTCCAATAACTCAACTTCTAGTCAACTTATCGAAATTTTACAAAAAACATTTTATTCATCTTTTGATAAGCAACAAAAAGAATTTAAAAAAATCTGTAGTTATAATTTTTTGAAGTAAAACTTCTTTAGCGACAGTTATTCTAACGGAAGTGACGTCATTCTAATAACAGAAACCGGAAACAAAACCTAATACAAAATACCTAACAGGATTCTGCATGGGCGCCGGCAGCAGGGTGCAAGAGGGTGCGCTTGCACCCCCCTGCTATGAAAGAAAATACCTGAATTTACCAGAAAATTATATATTTTTTTAATTTTTTTATTAAATTATTGTTTGAATAAAAACTAAAGGCGTCGCGGTTGCTGTCCAAATCATTCTACATTCTATATATATTAGATCGTAATAGTGTGTAGATGCAGATGCACCTCCCTGAAAATAATCCTGGCGGCGCTCATGCGATTCTGCCTACTATGTTAAATAAAATTAAATCTGTAATTGTATGAATTGACAGCTTGTCATCTTGTCCACCAAAATACACTGCTGGTAAATAGTTTTTTGTGTATAAAGTGTTTGTATTAAATATGAATAAACAAAGTGGATTTATTAATGAAGAAAGTGATGAAAAAATATTGACTGAAAATAGTGAGTACCTATACTCTATATGCATACATTTTATTTTTGGTGTGTAATTACACTATTTATACCTAATTATTTATACTTAGCTATTTTCGTTTTATAGACTTAAAGAGCTAAAAAGAAAAAGAAATTGTGAACGTCAAAGGGCATATTATAAGCGCCAGAAAGATTTGAAGAAAAATGACAAAAATGAAAAAAGGACGAGACAGCGACATATTCATTATGATTTGATTAAGTAAGTTTATATACATACATACATATTATGATAGTAAATAATTGTTTATACGGAAGCTTTACGTTAAGTAAAGAAGCATGTTGCACGTTTTTGTTCATAAAATAATAATATTCGAAATTTTTTAACACTTTCTTATACTTATTTTAGGTTTGGTTAGGTAGCCATAAAGGCCATAAAACCACTAGTCAGGATGGCTGATCTTTTACCAGCAATAACAGATCCTTCGTAGACGTGAAGGAAACAAACTTAACTCAGGATTTTAAATTTTATGTAATATGCTATAAAATGCTACAAAATGAAATGGTTATCTAACTATCGAAGGCTCTTGTGTTGTATTACAATAAGGTGGATACAGCTACAAAATCACACATTCTAAACGTAATGTGTGTATATTTTTAATATTGTTTACCTATTATTGAAGCAAAATTTCTTTAGGCGCGACTAGGGGTAACTCTAACGTTAGATTCTAACGGAAGATTCTGATGGAAGTAACTGTGTAATTTCAGCTATGGGAGGAGCTTAAATTTTCGAAATTTATTTATGAAATTTTCAAACGGTTTCAAATACATTAATGGTATTTAGAGAGTAAAATCTATGTTTCACATTTTAGTTATCATAAAAAAAATAATGATAACTTACAAATTCCTATTTCTAATGAATAATATAAATATAACATCTCATTTTTTTGTAAAGTATATAGGCAATAAATATGATTGAATTGTTATTAAATATTTATTTTCCGATACGTACGTCAACAAGTTTTACTTCAATCGCGCGTAAAGGTTACACGCACACTCTTTTTTTTTGTTACTTCAATTAAATTGTTAATGTTGATTTTCAGAGTGTAAACCTCAAAATATTTATAAATACACCAAGAAACCAAGGGTACCTCGGAGTGCCAACGAGGACCCTTCAGGACTCTGTAAGAATACCTTCGGTCTATACTATACCAGCAAAGATAAATTTAAGGATAAATATGTATATAATCTCAGGGTCCAATCTCTTATAAAAAACCATAGATTTTGACTTTGTTGACAATTTAAATAAAGATTTAAGCTACAGAAATAGATTTAAATAGTAACTAAGGTCATCTGTTATGTTGATCAAAAAGTGTGTACGGCTGCTTTTTTGTTTGTTCAATTACATCATTTGGTATTAGACTACGTAATATCGGTTTTCAAAGACACTTGCATACAAAATGGTATGCGACTACGTCATAAGCTACATGTTGCTAGCACGGAAAGATTTTAATATCGCTTCAAAAAACAGCTTAAATAATTCGTCATTAATTGTTCATAAATAAGTGATTATAATAATCGGTCAGCTTTTGAAATCTAAAAATTTAATTTTTAAGGACATTTGAAAACTTTTAGCACGCCAAATTCAAAATATAAGTCTCTGCAACAGAAAAGTTCATTTGAAACAATCTAAAATTAATTGGTCAGTACCTCTTAAGCATTGGTTTCGGAAAAAAATTGGAAAAAAATATATAGACAATAAAATGCTAGCATGAAAACATCTTAATATTGTCTCGAAAAATATCTTAAATAATTGGTCATAAAGATTTCCAAGATCTGTCCCATTATAGAAGGAGACAATAGCCTCGTATTTCGGAGGGAATTCGCATGTGCACATTAAAATTTAAGTGCTCGCGGAGTAAATGTATTCTGTTCAGGATATAAAATTCTGTGTTCGCGGAGGACTTAGGTGACATTTCGAATATGCTGATAACGAGTTGGATGTGTTCTAGGTTGTAACTAGGGATATTTGTATTCGGAAGAGATTATAAGCTAAAAATTTTGTGTGTTCATAGTAATTTGTTTCAAGTTTTGTGTATTTGATTTGGTTTTCATATTTCTAAGTTGTTTTTTTTTCATAACAATTTTTTAGATGATGAACCTCAGTTCAAGCGATGAAGATGTTGAAAATGTTAGAAGTTTTTAGTGTTTCTAAAAATTAAAATTTTTTTGAAGAAACTGTTCGAAATTTAGTGATAAACAGTTTAATAAACATTTTAGGATTAGTAGGGTCGTAGCTACAGAGTTGGCAAACAAATATCTGAACCGTTCTTAATAAATAGATAGAAATAAAAATAAAAAATATAGAATTTTTTTTTTAATCTAAGAATACAAAATAAACTTAAGTTAGAAAAAACTTTAAGTTATTAACTAGGTCTTTGGCAGAGTATTTGTTTCCTTTAAAATGCTTTTTTTTAATTTAGCCTTCAAACTTTTTTCTTGTATCTCCAACTGTTTTTTAAAAAATTCTGTTCGGTCCCTGCGAATTTCATTAAGAGCATCCAATTAACTTTTTTGTCTTTGGTCTTCGTGTATTTGTAATTGTCCTTTTTTCATTATTTTTCTTATCTTCTTCCATAGGAATACTATCCGACACCTCCTGACCTGTACCAGTTTTTTTTTTAAATATTGGCTACAGTATCCGATGACAAAAGAGTTCTCTGGCTATCTCTTCAAACATTTTTCTAGTAATACTTTTAATTTTAATGTGCGTATTAACTTACTGTACTTAGAGTACAAATCTAAAAATATCATAGTATTGCCATGGTTTCATTTAAAAGAATCTTCACTTGGTGCTTTACTAGTGCTTGTAAATTGTAAAAATTTAGACAAATCTAAAATAATATTTTTTTATCTACAATTTAATTGAAAATAAGAATACATTTACCTTTCCAATCAGACATTATTTTTATAATTTGAAAATAAAATACGAAAAATAAATAAAAACTACCATAACATTACCCATAAATTTATCTTCTCTTTTAGCTACATTTATTTCTAGGATTTTTAGGTATAGTTTATCCAAAACCACTTGAATAGGCGTGGTCAACGCTCTTTTCGAATTTTCAAGAATTCTCTTCATGGGCGTACATGTGTCAGTCAGGAAGTTAAAAGCAACATTAAATAGATATTTTACTAGGTTCGTTCATATAATGACGTTCTTTTTAGTTTCCCCTGGTAAAATCGTAAAAATAATTCCTATCCAAGTGGGTCTAGTTATGCTATACACTTCAGCGTTCGCGCTGCGCTGGGTTAAAAATTCAGGATATGTCCTTAGAGAGACTTGTTAAGGAAATCCAGTACATACTCGGTTCTTATACCCTGAATACGTTTAGGATTCACTCCACGAAAATAGCTAAATATAAACGTCGAAAATTATCGACCAATAACTTTGCTATTAAACTTTTCTAAGGTTTTGAAATCTGTCTATATAAAAGAATTGCTGCTGTAGTTAACAAAACCATCTAGACTGCCTGTAATAACTTTAATCTTTTGTCTTCAGCAATTTAAAAAAATTATAAAAAACTATTCTTTTTAAAAATTATTGTGTATATTATGTAGCTACCAACTAATACTCAAATCAATATATATATATATATATATATATATATATATACAAAAGGGGAAAATTATTGGGCATGTACGCAAAAAGGATCAATAAGGCCACGAGTAGGAATGGTAACCGCAGACATGCATGTTTCTGGCTCATTAGCCGTCATCAGTGCGGCATAACCAAGTAGGGTATTGCACTTGGCTAGCAAAAGTGTTGGGTACTTGGGCGCAAAGGATGTTGGGGAAACATGTGTAAAGAAACATAAAAACACAAAAACAACGAAAGCTCACACAGGAGTCCTATCGCCATTTTGTGCTTTCGGCCAGCTGTGCCAATGGGTTTTCGGCTAGCAACCAGCGTCGCAACGTTGGCGAAACGGACTCATTGTGTTTGAGTCGTTCTAAGCCCAGGATATGAAATAAACAAAGTGCCAAGAAAATGCGTATTAGCAACCAGCGTCGCAACGTTGGCGAAACGGACTCATTGCTAGCCGAAAACCCATTGGCACAGCTGGCCGAAAGCACAAAATGGCGATAGGACTCCTGTGTGAGCTTTCGTTGTTTTTGTGTTTTTATGTTTCTTTACACATGTTTCCCCAACATCCTTTGCTCCCAAGTACCCAACACTTTTGCTAGCCAAGTGCAATACCCTACTTGGTTATGCCGCACTGATGACGGCTAATGAGCCAGAAACATGCATGTCTGCGGTTACCATTCCTACTCGTGGCCTTATTGATCCTTTTTGCGTACATGCCCAATAATTTTCCCCTTTTGTTTATATTAATACGCATTTTCTTGGCACTTTGTTTATATATATATATATATATATATATATATATATATAACGTGAAGTCAATAGTGGAGTTGCAGTCAATGTTATGGCCAATGTAAATGAAGAAAACTCTTTTATTTTTGTCAAGCTTTCGAATTTATTTAATTCTTTTTCAAGACATCTATAGTGAAGAAAAAAATTTTTTATATAATAAAAATTTTTTTATATTGTTTTATATGTGATAACTTACTAATACGTGAGGTTATGAAAAAAGCTGCGAATTCTGTTTGATAAAATTAAAGTAAATCATATTATTAAAATACATAAAAACATATACGTTTAAAACTTATTATTTGATTGACTTTTAATATGTCTTCAATTTCTTTTTTATATATGTATGTTTTTTTATGTATCTATGGTATTTATTTTAACACAGTAGGAAAGCAAAACATTGTAATGATTAATTTATTTAGATTTTATTTTTATATCAAGTAACTTACTATATTCGTGAAATACAGAACTTTAATTTCAAAAATTTTTTATAAAAAAAATTTTTTAAATGTTAAATTTAATGAAAGTTGTTATTTTTTATGTTTTTATTTTTGTTTATTTTAATATTATATTAATCTTTATGTTTGTAATCCTGTTTTAATTTATTAAAAGTTTTTTATATTTATAAGTTAAATTTATATGTTAAATTTATTTATATTTATTTTTGAAATGATAGAATGTAACAATAAATATTACTCAGCCCTTCTATATCGCAGCTTTTTTCATAACCTCACGTATTAGTAAGTTATCACATATAAAACATTATAAAAAAATTTTTATTATATAAAAAATTTTTTTCTTCACTATAGATGTCTTGAAAAAGAATTAAATAAATTCGAAAGCTTGACAAAAATAAAAGAGTTTTCTTCATTTACATTGGCCATAACATTGACTGCAACTCCACTATTGACTTCACGTTATATTGAACCAGTCACTATACCATTATTCATATATATATATATATATATATATATTATATAACACTGCTTTTTTCTGTAATGTTTCTTGTAATTGGGAAGTTATTATTCTGTATATATATATATATATATATATATATATATATATATATATATATATATATATATATAATGTGATTTATAATATTTCTTGGATATTTTAAAGAACAGTAAAACTATAACCAGAATTGAGTTGCTCTAAAAAGAGAGGAGGTTTATTACACAAATACAAAACATAAACATAAACATTCTTAAGACTAATTAACTCACCTAAAAAGAGAAACAACACTTAAAGTTACTGCTTTACCAGTCCTATTAATAAAATATTGTAAATAATAATTTACATTCAAATTATGTCAATATGACAAACAACTACATAGATTTAAACAAATTTCCAAATATACTATATGTTAAAATTATTATGTAGGTACTAAACTAAAACTAAATAAAGTGTTACGCACTTTGTTTACATATATATATATATATATATATATATATATATATATATATTGAGATGATATATGTTACTATGCTATTTCAAATTAAGTAAATATAAAGAAAATTATAAAAAATCGAGAAAAGGAAATTATATTCTCATTCCAAGGCAGAGTGCAAATGAGTTAATTTGGGATAATTTATAATCGTCGTCTTCTTTTCAATACCTAAAAAAGGAAAAAATAAGATAAAATTAAAAATTAAAATACACAAGGACATATAAAAAAAAAAAAATTCAAAGAACAAAATTAATATAATTTATCAATAATATATAAAATTCTAATAATCATGTATCAAATAGATAAGGAGAATAGCTATTGAAAAAGTGTATAAATTTTATGATACCTTGGTAATCAAAACCGATTTAAAAAAAAAATTAAGACAAAATGAAATAAAAAAGAACCAAGTGTTAATACATCAATGTAAAGTTTTACATAAATCTTAGTATAAAATATTAGAACTCATATAAGAAAATAAAAGAAAAGGGGTGTACTTACTTTTAGAATAGACAATGTTTGTTCTCAAGACATATTATGGTTTATTATTAGTATAATTTCCAAATGAAAAATTCTGAAAATAGAAAGATATTAGATTATATTGTAGATAAGATATTATAAAAATTAACAATTCATTTAAAGTACAGCAGATTTTAAAAGAATAAGTATTGTATTAAATGTAAATAGTTAGTTGAGTATTAGATTTTTTTTTAGTAATTTGATTTGATAAAGAATTTGTAGGAGAAAGATTTTATGAAATTAATAACTCATTAAAAGTTTAGTAAATTGTAAAAAAGAATTTCTATTATATTTAAATGTAAATAAGGAATTAAGTATAAGATTTTTGTAATTTTATTTGATTAATAATTTAGTAGGCGAATATCGCATGTTAATGGATAGTGTAAGATTGTTTGTGGATTCAGTTGTTAAATTGTTGATTCGCTGAATCTCTCTCTTGTTTTTTTGGCTTTTGAAGCGATAGCATGTAATAAAATTTGCTCTATTAAAATTTCGATTTTTTTACTTAAATACTTATAAAAGAACGTCTAAAAGTAGTAAAAAGTGTTAATAAAGCCACAAGACCACTGCTGATAACCACTGGTAAGAATTAAAGTCCGTATAAATGGGGAAATAAATGTTAGTTATGGAGTGCGGAGCAGATTAGTCGTATGAATGCTTCCTGAGTAATATAATTAAAGTAAAACTGGTTTATGATAAGAAAGAAAGCAATAATTTACTCACCATTTGATGCAAGATCAAGTTATTTCCGGAGGAAAAGCAAATTTAGTCGTCTACATCTATAAAGTGTCCGTATATCATTGATGTTCCTGGGAAATGGTTGGATTCCAATAGGAAGTGATATCCTGTGCTTTCGATTGTCCAGAGGGAATAGCGAAACTTCAAAACACGGTATCTATTTCCAATTTTTTTTTTTTAAATAAAGAACATTCCTGTGTTTCATTCTTCTGTAGATTATGAACATTTGATATCACTTATACACTGTTTTACTATTTATATAAGTTGTTTGCACATCTTTTGATAAGTGTAATTTGATTTATTGTTTACAAAATTCAGAATTTTTCATAACCCTCAATTTGACGAGGTTTTAATTTGAAGGTAATGTGTCTTTGCGCACAAAACAATAAGAAAAAGTGAGGTTAAGATCAAATCGAAATGGTAGTACAAAATTGCAATTTGGTATAAGATTGTTGAATTTTATTATGTGAAACACAAAGGGTGCCAAGTATGCGTACTTATGATAAACAAAAGGGGTAAATTAACGGGCATGTACGCAAAAAGGATCATAGGGTCACGAGTAGAAATGGTAACCGCAGACATGCATGTTTCTGGCTCGTTAGCCGTCATCAGTGCGGCATAACCAAGTAAGGTATTGCACTTGGCTAGCAAAAGTGTTGGGTACTTGGGAGCAAAGGATGGTAGGGAAACATGTGTCTAAAAAAAACACAAACAACGAACGCTCACACAAGAGTCCTATCGCCATTTGTGCCTTCGGCTAGCTGTGCCCACATTTTGGGGCTACGACCAGCGTCGCCACGTTGACGAAACGGACTCATTGTGCTTGAGTCGTTTCAAGCCCAGGATGTGAAACACAAAGGGTGCCAAGTATGCGTACTTATGATAAACAAAAGGGGTAAATTAACGAGCCAGAAACATGCATGTCTGCGGTTACCATTTCTACTCGTGACCCTATGATCCTTTTTGCGTACATGCCCGTTAATTTACCCCTTTTGTTTATCATAAGTACGCATACTTGGCACCCTTTGTGTTTCACATCCTGGGCTTGAAACGACTCAAGCACAATGAGTCCGTTTCGCCAACGTGGCGACGCTGGTCGTAGCCCCAAAATGTGGGCACAGCTAGCCGAAGGCACAAATGGCGATAGGACTCTTGTGTGAGCGTTCGTTGTTTGTGTTTTTTTTTAGACACATGTTTCCCTACCATCCTTTGCTCCCAAGTACCCAACACTTTTGCTAGCCAAGTGCAATACCTTACTTGGTTATGCCGCACTGATGACGGCTAACGAGCCAGAAACATGCATGTCTGCGGTTACCATTTCTACTCGTGACCCTATGATCCTTTTTGCGTACATGCCCGTTAATTTACCCCTTTTGAATTTTATTATATTTTTTTTTTGAAATTTTCAATATTAGTGAAATTTGAATCTATTTATTAGTGGAGATTTTTTTTTTTTTTTGAACTCGCACCTTGAGAGAGAGAATAGCTAAGAATTTATATTAAAATAACAATCATTAAATAAAAGAAATTAAGTTAAAATATACCTTATCCACATCTACATCAATATTAAAATAAATATTTTCAAGGTATATTATAATATATATATATTAACTAAAACATTATGTTAAGTATAAAAATTAAACGTCGGTATAAAGTCAGAATATTTAGTTTCAAAATTTTTAACAATCAATTTTACAATTATTTGTTACAATATAAAATAGGTATACAATGAAAATACATACTTTACTACATTATTTATTTAAAAATAAAATTATCGCTGCATTTATATTGGACAGTACCATGGATATGGTGCAGAATATGGGTACCAACAATGGTGGTGCCAATGCCAATAAGGATAGTCATACCAATAGTAAGGATACGCTCCGAAGGTAACTCCCTAAAAGTGAGTAGTTAAGTATTGATTATTTATTTATAATTAGAAGCAGCAAATAAATCTTTTATTCAATTTAAATGAAATTAAATTTCACTGTAATCTTTTGATCTATAGGCACTCAAAGTAAAATGTATTCCAACGTAAGAAACACAAGAAATGGTAAAATTATTCATCAAAACTTGTGAAAACTATCAACTTAAAAGAGGCAAAACTGAAAAAATGTCTAATGGTGAAATCAAATGTTTAATCCATATAAAATGTCGGTACCAAAGGTGTCTCATTGGCTCTTAACATGAGGATAAACACAAGTATAAGTATTTTATTGTTCCTCCTCTCAATTGAATGCAGGTATTCCAGCAAACCTGTTGCGCATTTAGACCTTCTAAACAAAATGGTTATCTCTCTTCACAAACTAGCTTCGATCACTTCTTTGTTGGAAAAAAAAATTACGAGCTTTTAGACTTTTATCCGGTTAATGGTGAATAATAAGTATAGGTATTTCACGAATTGTTTGCATAACAACATATGAATAATGTGCATATGCATTGTGATGGGGTGATGTAAAAACTACCATTATATAAGAAGTCACGTAGGTAGCGAATTTGTTGCCCCTTTGCACCAGGTATTCATGCCAAACTCGAAAATTCCCGAAGAAGTAACCTATTATACGCATATATAATGCGTTGAATGAAAGATTATTTAGAATATTTATAATAATTTTGTGGAAGTAATGAAAAAATATTTATAAAACACATTATAATTTCACAAAAAGTTAATTGAAATACATTTCATAAAAACTCTGTTTGTGTAGCCAAAAACCTCAAAATACAAACTGTAATTTTTTGCCTCTAATTGTAAATCACCTTATATATTTATAGAATATACTTACAAAAAATGGATCCGGATTAGGCGTTGGTTTGGAGTAGACCAATACGATAAAAATGAATAAAATAATCAGCTAAAAACAAATTTATGTATTATTTTATAGATTGCTCATAGATGGTTACAAAATATTATTATTATTTCGAATTAACGGTTTTGTACGAAAATATTGAGAAGTGCTTTAGTCGGGATAACTAGCCTGATAACCTGCATTTGTACAGAGGAAAAATCACCTATGTGAAGTTGGCCCCGATTTTTTACAATTTCATGTATTTTTATATGGACCTATTTTTCAATCGTTTGTCCACGTTTGTCCACCCCTTAGATAATTTTTACCAGCAAGCAATCAAAAGATACAGCCAAAACAAGTTTACGGGGCTAACTTCATAATTTTTCGAAAAACTTTAAATTTGATTTTTGTTCACACCATACGTTTATCCATCGTTTGTCCACGTTTGTCCATCAATTAGATTATTTTTACCACCTAATTAAATGACTAAAAAACCAAAAAACGTGATTAATGGCCCATACATGGTAGTAACTTCTCTATATCAATATTTTTAAAATTTGTGTATTGCATCCGTTTGTCCATCGTTTGTCCACGTTTGTCCAACCTTTAAATAATTTTTACCAACAAGCTCTGAATAGATACAGCCAAAACAAATTTACGGGTTCAAATTCACGATTTTTCGAAAAACTTCAAATTTGAAATTTGTTCACACCATACGTTTGTCCGTCGTTTGTCCACGTTTGTTCACCAATTAGATTATTTTTACCACCTAGTTAAACGACTAAAAACACCAAAAAACGTGATTAATGGCCCATGCGTCGTAGTAACTTCTCTATATCAATATTTTTAAAATTTCTGGATTATATCCATTTGTCCATCGTTTGTCCACGTTTGTCCACCCTTTAGATAATTTTACCAGCAAGCTCTGAAAAGATACAGCCAAAGCAAATTTACTGGGTCAACTTCACGATTTTTTGAAAAACTTCAAATTTGAAATTTGTTCACACCATACGTTTGTCCATCATTTGTCCACGTTTGTCCACCAATTAGATTATTTATATCACCTAATTAAACGACTAAAAACACCAAAAAACGTGATTAATGGCCCATACATGGTAGTAACTTCCTTATATCAATATTTTTAAAATTTCTGTATTGCACCTCACAAATTTAAATTTCCACCCCTTTAAATACTGTTGGAAACATTGAAGCATGATTATTTTCCAACAAAAACGACGAAGAATCAAGTACGAACAAACAGCTCGAGCATTTTTACTCCAAATCCAAGTTTGTCCACCTATAAAAATAAATTTTCACCTTTAACGTATAAAATAATAAAATATTACTTGTACCACTTTCATGTCAGTCCGTTATTTAGTCTGTCTAGCCTTTAGTTATGTAGTGCAAGATAGATGGAATCATATAAATGCAGGTTTTATTGAATGTAAGAACACAATTTTAAACAAAAATAAAAAAGGTGTTTATTCTCACAAATATTAAATCGCCATCATTTGCTAAAATAAAACATAAAATGAAAATAAAACATAAAATTAAAAAACATAAAATTAAACAAAAAAATACATTTACTTTGATTATGTTAAAACTGAAATTTTTATTCGTAAAATAAAATCTCTGAAAATAAATAATACATTGTGACCAATGGTAACAATTTAGGTTATAGTAGTCCTATTCTCTATTTAAAAAAGAAAAAATCACAAACGAGTCTGTAGTGAGCCCTAAAACGAAAAACTGGACGAAAGTAAGATTTACATCCAGAAATTTTAAAAATATAGGGAAGTTACTACGACGCATGGGCCATTAGTCACGTTTTTTGGTGTTTTTAGTCGTTTAATTAGATGGTAAAAATAATCTAATTGGTGGACAAACGTGGACAAACGATGGACAAACGTATGGTGTGAACAAATTTCAAATTTGAAGTTTTTCGAAGAATCGTGAAGTTGGCCCAGTAAATTTGTTTTGGCTGTATCTATTCAGAGCTTGTTGGGAAAAATTATTTAAAGGTTGGACAAACGTGGACAAACGATGTGCAAACGGATGCAATACAGAAATTTTAAAAATATTGATATAGAGAAGTTACTACCATGTATGGGCCATTAATCACGTTTTTTGGTGTTTTTAATCATTTAATTAGGTGGTAAAAATAATCTAATTGGTGGACAAACATGGACAAACGATGGACAAACGTATGGTGTAAACAAATTCCAAATTTAAAGTTTTTCGAAAAATCGTGAATTTGACCCCGTAAACTTGCTTTGGCTGTATCTATTCAGAGCTTGCTGGTAAAAATTATATAAAGGGTGGACAAACGTGGACAAACGATGGAGAAACGGATGCAATACAGAAATTTTAAAAATATTGATATAGGGAAGTTACTACCATGTATGGGACATTAATCACGTTTTTTGGTGTTTTTTCTCATTTAATTAGGTGGTAAAAATAATCTTATTGGTGGACAAACGATGGACAAACGTATGGTGTGAACAAATTTTAAATTTGAAGTTTTTCGAAAAAACGTGAAGTTAGCCCCGTAAACTTGTTTTGGCCGTATCTTTTGATTGCTTGCTGGTAAAAATTATCTAAAGGGTGGACAAACGTGGACAAACGATGAAATGAAATGAAACATGAAATTTTAAAAAATCGGGGCCAACTTCACACGGGTGGAAAAATCATAGTTCTTATAATATGTAAAGTTACCTAGGATTCGTAAGCGACGACTGTAGCGACTTTAGCCACACGGCTGCTGCCTTGCTGGAGCATTCACGACACTAGCCGACAGGCACATTGTAGAGAATAAAGATTAAATATAATATTTTATTTTAGTAATATATTACGTACTTATACCATATTTTTATTTAATTACTTGGTAATAGTACTTAGTTGCAATTTTGATAGTTTCTGCCTTTTTACACCGTTTAATAAGAGGTGTGATATTTTGCTGCTGACACCAACAAGAGAAACATTTTTTAGATTTTTATTTTATTTTTTAATTGAAACTGATTTAATTCATAAAAAGTTGTTGAAACATCAACGTGTTTAATTACTTTAAAAAAATGAGTTTAGTACATGGTTATCCTGCCAGTCCTGCACATATGTTTTAATAGAAGTTAAAAAAACAGGCTCCTTCATTCCGCGGCGCCAGTCGCTTCATAGGATATCAAAACCTTGTAGTACGTAGAATTGAAAAGAACAAACCAAGCACAAATTAAATTAGAAATCATCGATAATCTATGTACCTACAGCAAAATGAAACGAAATATCGGATTTAAAAGTTGTAACGGAGAAATACTGATCATTTCTTCTCAAAACTCGGCTAGGCAATTGCACTTTAAAGTAAGACAAGAATGAAGTACATTTAATCATATTATTAAACAGCTTGAATACAAAAAGTAAGTCATTTCGATTTTTCTTTGTAGATAAGTTTGGCATATTGAATGATTTAGCGATGGCGGTTTAGTCATGATCATAAAAAGACACTGGCCTCCTAGTCTTAAATGCAGCGAATCGAAGAAATTTGTTATTGATGCTTTTATTCTTATCCATTTGATATTTTAGATATGGATTTCAGCCAACCGCACAATAGCTAAGAGCAGCATAGATGAATGAGCAGTACAAAGTTCTAAATGTTGCCGGAGTCTTTTTGAGAATCTTTTAGGAAAATTTGGTTTTTTCAATGAACTGTCATAAATGTAATTAATATGGTGATTAAACGATAATTTTGAGTCATGAAAAATACCATGGTCTTTTATGCTGTTGACATGTTGCGCAAGATAAGCATCTAGTGAGTACAACCATCATTATATTAGTTACCAAATTCATCATTTTTTTATTAAAATTTACTAATTTTTAAGAAAAAATGCATTTTTCGTTTGTACAAATGCAGTTAAATATTTGTGTATTTACGAAAAATTTTTGTTTTCATAGTGAAACAAACTTAATGTTGGTTCAAAATAGTTCAATCAAATTAATAATAATAGACTTACGTTTATTAACTTCATATTCAATCAAACTTGCACTTACTATAAATAAATAAACACTTTTTTACAACTTATATAGTTTGTAATTAATTATAGAGGACGTTGTCTAACGAAAATTGTCATCTAATGATCTAAAAGCAAAGTTAATAGAATTCCCAACTTAATTAAAACTATGATTATTAAAAATTAAAATAATTGCATATAAACTGTTTCATAAAATGTACCTGAATGTATCGACTATTAGTGCAAAATATTTAATATTTATCATACACTAGGTACCTTAATAAAATATATGAAACCGGTATAATACCAGAAGACTGGCTGACATCGATATTTGTACCAATACCAAAAATCTGGTGTGGGCACCACACGACCTTCCGAACACTAACAAGTAGTGGTAGTTTTTGATAAAAGTGTCAATATCTCGAAAAGTAATGAAAATATCAAAAAAATGTATTCTTTCAAAAATGACTGAAATTACATGTTCTTTCCACAAAGTATAAATATTTTGCCAATAACGATATAAAAACCCAATATTTTCAAAAAATTCCATTTTTTGATAAGAGTAAACGTCCACTTCCGGTCGGCCGATTTTACTCAAATTCTATCAGATTCCTCCGATGGTGATTATAAGTAAGGTTTTATAGTTTCATTCCGATCCGATTAGCCGTTTAGCCGCAAATGTGTTCACAGACACACAGACAGACACACAGACAGACAGACAGACAGACATTTTTTATTTTTGGGTTTTTTAGGCTCAGGGAACCCTAAAACGCGTATTTCCGCTAAAAACCCGAGATCGAAATTTTTCGCGATCACAATACCTTCCTATAACAGCGTTGCTGTTCGGAAGGTAAAAAAGAGAAACTCCAAGAAATGTGAAGAACATAGGATTATAAGCCTGATGAATCATGTGCTCAAATTTTTCCTTCGAATAATACATAACAGAATATACAGCAAATTAGACGAACATACTGGTCAAAATCAATTTGGTTTTAAGAATGGCTTCGGAACAAGAGAAGCTCTTTTTTCAATACCAGTATTAATTGAAAGATGTAGAGATGCCGATTCTGATGTGTACTTGTGTTTCATTGATTTTCAGAAGGCTTTTGACCTAGTGAAACATGAAAAACTAATGAACATCTTAAGGTCATGTAACATAGACGATAAAGATTTAAGGATTATTTCAAACCTCTACAAGGCCAACAAAAGGCCAAAATTAGAATAAAAAAGAAAACATCTGGAAAAATTAATATCGAGAAGTGAGTAAGACAGGGATGTATTCTGTCACCCATACTATTTAACGTTTACTCGGAGGAGATATTTAAAAAAGCTCTGGAAGACACCTAAGACGGCATAATTATAAATGGACAATGTATCAACAACCTGCAATATGCTGATGAAACGGTCATTCTGGCAGATAGTGCTGAAGCACTACAACGCCTAATGGAACGGATAACGGCAGCCAGCGAAGAATTTGGAATGAAACTAAATACACAGAAAACAAAAACGATGCTCATTAGCAGACACCAGAACAAAACGGTGAAGATCAAGGTTAACGGAAAAGATCTGGAAAAAGTAACAAGAATAACTTACCTTGGAAGCAATGTTGATGAAACTTGGGATCACTCACTAGAGATAAGAACATGCCTAGAAAAAGCACGTACAGTATTTTACAAAATGCAAAAAGTCCTATGTAGTCGCCAACTGAATCTTTCACTGGGAGCTCGAATGCTTAAGTGCTATGTTTTCTCTACTTTACTCTACGGTGTTGAAGCCTGGACAATGACAGAGGCAACACAAAAAAGATTCCAAGCATTTGAACTCTGGTGTTACCGAAAAATGCTCAGAATATCCTACATGAGTCATACGACAAACGCGGAAGTCTTGCAGAGAATGAACAAGGAAAGAGAGCTCATGCTCCTCATAAAGGAACGAAAAACACAATACTTTGACCACATCATGAGAAATCAAAAATACAAACTGCTCCAACTTATAATCGAAGGCAAAATCAATAGTAAAAGGGGACCAGGAAGAAGACGCAACTCATGGCTTAAAAACCTACGACAATGGACAAATATGACCTCCATAGAACTGTTCAGGACAGCTACAAATAAGATCAAATGGGCAAATGTAATAGCCAACGTCCTTAAGGATAAGGCACCATAAGAAGAAGAAGAAGGTACCTGTTTTTATATTCTTTGTTGTGTAACTTCATCTTTCTCAGGTTGATTTTTCTATTTATTTCTTACAAATAGAGTTGGGGTTCCAGGACGTCTCATGGCTCGAAGTCCAAGTACTTACTTTTTGTAGATTTAATACTAGCGCGCACGGCGATTTATTTTTTTGCGGCACGATTTTATAATCGCGCAGTTAAAAATCGCAAAAAAAATTCTGCGAGCATGGCAATATGAAAATACATAGCTTTTCTCATTCTGAACATGTATTTTTAACGAGTTGCTTGTGTGGTTTAATTATTTCGGAAAAAGAACAAGAGAAAAAGAATACCTCAATATTGGATTGATCCTTTCACTGCTGACATGCATATTGTAACGGGATAACCATAAAGGAAGGGACCTTAATTTGAAAGATTGTTATTGACAGTTGATTTTTAGAAACTTCTAAAAACACTGACTAGATTAAATAATGTTTCTAGAAAATTCTAGAAACTTCTAAACACACTGACTAGATTAAATAATGTTTCTAGAAAGTTCCAGAATGTTCATTTGTAGTATATAAGGGGATGTATGGGCAGTTAACGGCAGTTCAAGTTAAAATAGTTTATTGTATTGTCAAGCAGTTTAGACGTTATCCAGCAGAGTTCTGTGTATCTTAACACGTTTGTAAATAAAAATTGTGTTAAAGTCCCCATAAGTGTTTCAATATAAAAGAATTCTTTCATATAAAATACAATGATCTACGATTATATTTTAAAAAATTCTTTGACTATTACGGAATGAACATCCAAAAATTTGATAAATTACTGAGTATTGTGGAACCTCAAATAAAATATGAAAATATAAATTGGCGAAATGCTATCTCAATTGAAGAGAGGTTTTCAGTCACACACACTTAAGTTTAATAAAACTATGTATGAGTAATAATTATTTATTTAAGTAATGCCAATATAATAACCCTCAGAATCCTGTGAAATGTCGGAATGTGGAGTTCCAAATCCAGTGCAAAACGATGTAACAAGTCATTAGAATTGCTGAAATCATTAACCTGTGGCTTAACAAAGTTTTATTTGAATGGATCACAATATATCGTGGATTAACAGGTTCATAAAACATAATTGTTTTCTTCTGTAAACCTGGTCTTTTTTCACGATTTCTTTTATCCAACTAGTCCAAAAGGTTGGAATAATATCCAGAGTTAATTGTTTTTCCATTTTTCAAGATAATCAATAAACAAAACCTATTTTGCATCCAAAAAAACTGATGCCATAACCTTCTTTCCCGAGCGTTCTGACTTCACCTGTTTGGAGAATCAGCTTCAGTCCACTGAAGTTATAAAACGACGCTTAAAATCGGTTTTATTCTGTTTTTTCATATGTAATTCTTCGCGTAAAATATGAAGTACTTCGTTCATCTGAGATGCTTATGGTGTCAACAATTTTACGCTTAGTCAAACTTGGATCTTTACAAACAATATCATAGACACCTTAATTTCAAATGGCTTGTAAACAAATAATAAATTAATAAATCAAAATAGATTTTTTTGTGTATTCAAATGGAAAAAGAAATATTAAAATAGCAAATAAATTTTAATTTCTCTGCTGGTTATTAGGTGACGCTTTCAAAACTTTTTAACCAACCATTAGGTGTATAGAGATGCTAGTTTGAATAACTTTATTTTTTACATTGTGAAATTGCCGATTGTATTTCTCCCTTCACATAGGGCCTATTCCTGTTACTGACTGATGGATGATTTTAAGACTCTCTCTAATTGATGTTATTTGTTTCATGCATAGATTTTCTTGATTTTCTTCCCTGTTTGTAACGAGTAGGGTATTATTGTTAGTTATTAAACTTAGTAAATGGATTTAGTACCTAAGTAAAAATTATATTCTACTTTCAATTACAAATGTAAGACAATACTTTGTTTCAGTGAGTTATTTTTAATCCTCCACTAAATAAATGGGTCATTACTATTATATATCAATAATAAAAAGTGTACTATTTTGTATAAATATAGCTGTATGAATATTTATAATTTAGTTTTAAGATCTGTTCCAAGAAGTATATTACAATGAAAATATTTGTAAGTAGTATTCAATTCCTAAATTATTACTTATTATATTTTAAAAGTATTTTAAATATGTTTTTCTGTATATATCACATTTTTCGCTTGTTATTATCCTTTTCTTCATGTACTATAAAATAGAAAACACTCCTGGCCCAAAAAAATCACTCTAAAAAGTAAAAAAAAAAAAAATTATCCTGACGAAAGAGACTATCGGTATTAATAAAACTTTAATTAAATCATTTAATTCGTTTACTAGCTATGATGCTGTAAATATACAAAAAAAATTAAAAAAAAATTGCTATCTGGTCTTTATAAGGTAGCTCTCAAACTATATAGCTTAGAACCATCGCGATGAACAAGGCTTTTGATTAAAAAAAAAAATGAGTGTGGCAGTCAGTGGGACTGCCGGCAGAAGTTATACTTTTATGCACACGCCCGGATTCATAAATTTATATGCGAATAATTTAGCAAAATCATTATATGATATTCGTGGTTAGCGACCTCAAAAACCTCCACAAAAACCGAGTGCACACTCTTTTTGTATCTAATTTGCATAATATTCCTGGAGACGAGGTCCATCTTAAGCACCAGGTGTTTCTAAGACCATCGTCATTATTAAAATCGTATTAAGCGACTCAAAAAACCATCGAGTACCAGGTGTGCACTGATTTCGTACAGAATTTACATTAAACCCTAGGAGAAGAGGTAAATACCCTAGGCACCAAGTGCCGCGGAGACTTTCGGAATCGTGATATTCGTGTACAGCGACCCCAAAAACCCCGAGTTTATAAATTAAACCCATTTTTAGCAATACTTACCGCATTGTAAGTTTTCTCTCTATTGTCTGTTCGGAATGCACTTTTCGAATGCAGAAATGCAATTTCCAATTTTTACATTATAAAATATGGCGACAAATTTCCTGATACTTTAACGAATCCAATGCAAAAAAAAACACATTCCGATCCATCTTACGTTACAAAATTCAGAAGTTTTAGTTTATTTCCTCGACTATTCGTAAAAACTCTGTTTATGTAGCCAACAACCTTAAAAGCATAGTGCAGGATATAATGCAAAATACAACCATGTGATGGTACTTTGGACTACAATACAATACTCATTACTGAATATTATTATTAATATAAAATGCTAAACTTTACTTCACTTACGTGACAATATTATAAAATAATCTGTCAAATAATCATGTGCTTCGTCACTATGATATTCATACATTAGTTCAGACTGTTTTTGTATATATATATCCCTTTTCAATGTACTGAATGTTGAAACGGTATTCAAAGGACTTATAGTTATGACTAATAACATGTGATAAATATTTCATCTTTGTTTTTACCGACCAATATACCTTATAAGTGTTTCTGTCTCTCTCTCTTACTCACACCATTACATATGTAATAATTTTTCCCATTTAACTCTACACAATCTTTTTCTACAGAGTGTACGAATAGAAGTATAATTCAAAAAGTCGAACTTTAATCGCTTTATTCATGCAGGAACTGTGGTCCACAGACAGACACCTAAACAGAAAGACAGAGGCCAATCCTGTAACACCCCTCTTTCTGAAGTTTTTGATTTGAAGTATTTTACTTTTGTGGCACATTTAATCTTTTCTTTTTCTATTTTCAAATCATCTACTGGGTAACTTTTTTTTATTTTAAAACATTTTAATTCTCTCGCTGATTTATCATTCTTACTTTCTCAAAAATATTTTTTAAATGAAGAGCAAGAGGTGGCTTTCACGGTGCATCTTGCTATAATTTTAACTTTCTACTCGTCTCGATCACATAACCCATCACTATTTACAGTCTGTAAAACCTCACGTTCTTGTTCTTAGCAAAACACAGGTTTCTGGGAAAAATAGCCTGCAGCATCTTAAATTTCCAGGTTATGAACTTTACCACAACTTCAAACGGCACCATGGAGTATGTGTTTACGTAAGAAGCATAGTTTTCTGTTCTAGATTACCAGCACTAAAAAACAACAAAGACATCTTTTTGCTAAAATTAACACTAAAAGCCTCTAGCAAATTTATATGTTGTATTTATCGGCCATCAGACGGTAATTGCGACGAACTATTTGACTATTTATTACAAAAGATCGACTACCTTAATAGTGAGTACCCTTTTGCTGCAATAATTGTGCTGAGGGACTTTAATGTTCAACACGAAAAGTGGCGTAAGTCCAACAAAACGGACCCAGGAGGCAGGCTAACTGAAGAGTTTGCATTCAGCCATGGACTGTCACAACTAATTGACAAGCCCACTTACTTTCCCAGAGCTGACAACCACAGTTCTAATACTCTGGATCTATTTCTGACAACTCACCCTGAGCAATATAATGTAAAAGTTCTGTCTCCCCTAGGTAATTCTGATCAGGTTGTAGTAGAAGTCAAATGTCCAATTGCACCTCACCCATTCGAGGTACCACCCAAGAGAACTTTTTGGAACTTACAAAAGACAGATTGGGATGGCCTCCGAGATTACTTTGCAACTTTTCCTTGCTTTTCTCTGCTGTATCAACGAAGATCCATCGGCAGTTTGTAACAGTATAACTGAAATCATTCAGTGTGCCATGGAAGCTTACATTCCTCACCAAAAGCTTGAAAGCCAAACAGAAGCCATGGTTTAATAAAGATTGCGATGTAGCTCGGAAAGCTAAGATCAGGAGATCAGCTCCCACAAAATATTTCTACAAAATCCATCAGAAGAAACAAAACAGGATGATATAAACGCTAGAAACAGATACAACACCACTATTTCCAATTTCAAAAGTCTTTTTGACGCTCAAATGAGAGAGAAGGTAATGTCAAACCCTAATGGAAGCCGATCCTTCTGGACTCTCGCCAAACATATCAGTAACAATTGTACAAATAGCTCGTTCCCTCCACTCACAGCAGATGATGGCTCAATAGTTACGTCCTTCACAGGCCAAAATGTTGGTGAAATACTCTTAAAGGCTTGTGCTCCTGAACTAGCGCCAGTTTTCACTAAGCTATTTCAACTATCATATGATACTGGTATTTTTCCAAAATCCTGTTAAACTGCTCGAGTACAGACCCATAGCTCTTCTATCTGTTATTAGCAAAACTATGGAGAAATACGTCCGTAGATGGACATTCTTCCAACCTCTACAAGATCAACGCTGGAGTTCCCCAACTCCATGCACATCGAGACCGGATCGATTCGATCGTTCCTCCATCCCTAGGGTCTCCAGATTGTGGAACTTCTTACCTTCCCACGTCTTCCCCACTCGTCCTAACTTGCAGTCCTTTAAATCCCAAATTAATAAATTGGCTCTTCTGCCCCAATAGATGTTCTCGGTACATTTGTATTTAGGTCTATACCTACGAGTACATCCTTAAACAAAAAAAATTATGTATGTCTTGTGTCATGGCTTTTGTTAAGTCTTCCTCTGTCTTATTTCCCTACGAGTCACCCTGCTCAGAAGATGTTCAAAGTTTGAGTTGTTTGCTAACAGTGGGTAAAAAATGTCAAACGTATTTTGTAATCGTTAGATTATATCTGTGTAAAGGATCTTTTCTCCACGTAAACCATAATTTATGTACAATATTGTACAACTCTATAAACTTTTTTAACAATTTAATACATTACGTAAGAATGTATTACAGAAGTTTCTAGAAGTTTCTAGGAAACGAAGTTATATCGATACGAAAACGTCTTTACTTAGGTACCATCTTTCTAAAATGGGCAAATTGGACAGTGAATGTAGATTCTGTGAGTATGCAGATGAAACTGCTAATCATATTACCTCTCTAAAGGTTAATTGTTCGCCAATGATATAAATACCTGGGACAGGTCCTCTTGGTCCAACTTAGATCCTTAGCGGATAATAGACTTTTTTAAATCTCTAGACCTTATGGTTTCATAATTAGATGTAGCATATACACAAAACCTCTTAAGTCACCTGGGCAAATCGGCCCCACTTATAATCTACACTCTACAGTTCACAACATGTATTTGACTGGGAATTATGTAAATTATCGTATAATATCAAAAAAAGTTTATATTTTGATTTTTTTATAAGCGCTTCTGACCATTTTTAATTGGAAAAAGTGTAAATTCCCGTCAGCAACATTCTAACGGTCTGTGTAGAGTGTAGACATATACATCAACACATAGGGATTGTTTGTGTTTCATTGGACGCTTCTTAGACAAACTTTTGAGCGTTAGTCATATAATATTAATATTGTTAGTATAGTTTATCCAATCTAAATGTGAAATTTTGTGCTCTTTGGCGGTTTTTAAGTGCCTTTGATGACATTTCCGACCATTGGCGTGGAATTAAATAAAAAGGGTTCATAAATTTTTATTAATTTTTGTTTTAAATTTCAAAAGAAAAACGGTTTTTGTATATTTGTAAATTTTGTATCAATTTGAAAGTTGTCAAATAACAAATTAATTCTTTCAAATTTAAACTTGTTAATTTTAGTTATTAATAAGAACATTTGACTCATTATTCAAATAGTACATAACTCATAAGATTTTAAAACAATTGTCTACAAATAATACTCATTTTGTCTGACAATCTTAAAAGATTGTCTGTTCAGCAAGGAACACGAGGAGGGATGAGCCTTCTTTGCCTGGAAAGGAAAGGGTTGGGTATGTTAGTAAGAATATAAAATTAGTTTGTTTTTGAAAACAAGTTTTCATGATACATCACGATAGCTGTAAAGGAAATTGGTTGGAATGACTAACAAGAATTGTCAGAGTCTTCTGAAGTAGAATCGTTTCCAGGTTGAATTACTAATGGTGCTATTGGCGGTAAAACAGGATATTCCTTTTCTATTTTATAACATGTGTTTCGCAATTTTTCCATACATCGCTATTAAAGCCACTAATTACCTCTCGAATATTATCAAGAACAACTGCGCTTAAGGTTGGTGACTGATTATATTTTCGTAAACGTTTCTTTACAGTACTCCAAACCATTTTGATTGGATTAAAAATACAGTAGTAAGGAGGTAAACGCAAAAGGGTATGACCATGTCTGCTGCAAATGGTGTCAATGACGTATTCATTTTTAAAATTCTGACTTTTGTTCATTCTTATTAATTCCTTCTTTACTGGAACCTTTTTAGGAACATCGATATTTTTGATTGCCATAAGTCTTAAAATTTCATTCTTTTTTTGTGTTATTATATAGGTATTTTGTTTAATATGCGGAAATGATACGACACATTGTCCATAACAATTACTGAATTGTAAGAAAACCCAATAGATAGTGTTGAATTTCGATTCATAAATAAATAAATAAATAAACGAAAAACTAAGAGAAAGTGGAAAATTAAAAACAAAAAATGCGAAAAAAATAAAGTCTAAAAAAATACCTTTCTAAATCAAATAATATAACGCCACCGTAAGGTGGCGTAGTTATTATCTTATATATTTAAACGAGAAATTCTTACTATATTAAGTACTATCAAGCCACCGTAATATATAATATATCTAATATAAAAAATTAATAAAAATAAATCACGCTACTGTGTACTGTAATGGGGAAGAAGACTATTGGCGGTATTTGACTGTTGTCGCATTTTGCAATTTTCCTCTTTGAAGTTTCGTTTGATAAACAGCGCACCGTCGGCATTTGTTTGCGTTAAGATCAATGCGTTACGAACCGACTTGAAAATCCGGACAGTAAATACACAATGTTGCCGATATTTAAAAATTTCTTTAAGTATAAGTAATATATACAAAATTGATATCATTAGAAGTGAAAACTGTTTAAATATGAAGAACCTAGTTAATTAATTTAAGTATATATTTTGTAAGAATATTTTTATATTATCTTTCTAAGAGTCATTGACGAACAATTGAATAGTGAAGTAGAGAGAAAATTTTCAAAATATATAAACTTAGGAATAGATTCGTAAGTCGGTTCCTTTGTTGGGGTTAAAGGGCGTGGTTATGTTTTTACATTAATATTAGTTAAACTATACCAAAATTTTAAAATAATCTTAATTTTTCATTTCTATCCTTAACTAGGTTTTTTTAACTTCCCGCTAAAAAAAATTAAATTTTTTTTTAAAATCGGGAAGTTATTGGTTTCACCCCGTTTTTCGAAAATCGAGTTTTCATCGGATCTCAACGTTTTGAGGTCTTAGGAACCTCCCCTGACTATTTTTACGAGGGTGTCTGTATGTCTGTATGTACGTGTGGATGTGTGTGTGTGTGTGTGTGTGTGTGGATGTATGTAAACCTCTTACAACTTTTGAACGGCTTGACCGATCGGAATGAAATAAAAAGCATTCCAAAGAGTTTTATCTAACTTAGATTCCCTGTAAGTTTGAACCGATTCGAGCCGGTAGATTTTGAGAAATTTCAAAATAACCGAAAAAAACAATTGGTAAAAATGATGTTTTTTGGGCATATCTTTTTGGCTATTGCATCGATCAATTTCATAACCTAATCAGCTCTCAAGCTTATAAAGCCACATCGAATGCTGTTTTGCAAATAAAAATCGGTTGATTCGTTCGTGAGATATCGTTGTCGAAAAATTTCAAAAAAAGTGTTTTTTTTCAAGATTCAAGATTTTTTTTCAGATTTTTTGACTAATCGATTTTGCACTCTAGTAACGTATTTAGGTCTCAAAAAACTGCGTCGAATGCCATCTTGAACATTAAAATCGAATAACGCGCTTTTTAAATATTTCAAAAAAAGTCAAAAAAGTTAAAAACGTCAAAATACGTCACGTTACTATAGCTTTACGGTTAAAAATAGCGGGAAGTTGCAAGGATGGCCTTTAAGGTCAACCTCTTTTCGAATTTTTTTAGTTGTAAACAATCATTTGCGTTGTAATTAGCTATGTACTGACTCTTAAATGGTATTTAAACTGTACTGTCAGATTACCTCTCTGTCGTTAAATGACCTGTTTTATTAATTAAGTACCTATCTGCTGAAAGTTTACATAATCTGTGGTATCAACAATAACCACTGGTGAAAGAATTTAGTTAATTACATTACTTAACAAATTTTATCTTTCTATTTTAGGTAATTACAGTTACTATAGCTTACTTCGTCAATTTAGCCACCTGTGGCTTTTTAACCGGACACCACCATCCATTTACTCCAAATTTTGTGAGTACTCGTGTAATTGGAAGTGCAACTGGAGGAGGTTACTCTTCAGGTGCATACTCTGCATCGCAACTTTCCCAAACAATATCGACTTTACCGAACCGATTTCAATCATCAATTTCCACTTATCATCCATCAAATTACGGCTATAATAATCGAGGAAATCCAAATTCAAATCAAGGTCAGTCCAACTCAAATCAAGGGCAGTATAGTGTGAACCAAGGTAACTCAAATCAAGGACAAGGTCAAAATTACTATGGATATAACACAAATATTCCTTCGGTAGTTGCATTTGGTACATATGGTTATAGTAATCAGAATCAAGGGCAAGGTAATCAGAATACCGGCCAAGGAGGGCAATATCAAAACCAAGGAGGGCAATATCAAAACCAAGGAGGACAATATCAAAACCAAGGAGGACAAGGTCAGAATCAAGGAGGTCCTTATCAAAACCAAAGAGATCATTTTCAAACGCAAACTCAACATTATGGATATACCAACGGAGGTCATGGACATTTTTAGAACAGTTAACTGAATTGATTGTATTGTCTTATTGGATTAATATACACCTAAGACTGCCGTAAAAACCAAATCATATTTTACGAAATGCTTTTTACACTGTATGTTTAGTTAATAAATAATTATAATTTATCTGTTCATTGCTAGTTACCTACTTGGTATTTCATTAAGGTTGGCTAGCGGTCAAATCTCAGAAACTACTAGACATAGAAAGTTGAGAAAAGAAATATTATTTTAAAAGCGACTATGAGAAAATTACTATCAGTAGAGAGAGCAATCGCCAGTCAAATATTAAAATGTTCAATTTTTTCGAAAATTTCTACGGTAAGATATTATTTTGGTAACATCATAAGAAAGCTGAGAGATTTCTGCAGCAATCTAATCTAGGTCTCCATAGTGTACCGACGCGCGATGTTAATAAGAGTGGAGTAAGCTTTTAAAAGCGCAATCCTTTAAATCGTTGTAACCACTAAACGACTTTATCCAATTTTATGGAACAAAAGCTTTTATGGAAAGAATATATTTTATACCGACTCGCGACGTATTCATTTATATCTTAAAACTGTCAATAACATTTCTAGTGTATGCAATTTGTCATAACATGTTTTTTAAAGCTATATTCTCATACGTCGAGAGCTTGGTGAAATGGTAACTGTTAGCAGATAACATCTGTACCTCCCACAAAGCAACACCATGACAACGCGAATGCTAAGGATATTTGATTGTATGAAGATGTGTCAAAAACAGTGCGAAAAAGTAAATCCTATTTAAAATACATTGTTACTTCACGCACAATTTAATCCTTCACGCACTGCTGTCTATAATGACAGTTTTCACGAACTAAAAATTGATACATAATATGAGGTAAAGTAGATAAAATATTGTATGAAACTGTGCGTGAAGTGCCTTTTGCGCACTTACTTCACGAACTGTTTCACTATTGACGTGAGGCGACAAACATCAAAGGCTTTGATGTTTGCCGCTTGACGATTTAAATAAAAGTCTATGGTTCCGGTCTCCTAACCGAATAAAATTAACAAACAGGGCACAAAAAAAGGTACTTAGTTTGATGTTTCAATTATCGATTTGAAAAATAATCTCTCCCTCATTAAGGTCATGCATACATGTGCTAAAGGATGAAATAAGTTAGTGTCACATGTCACATAAGTTAAATTTAACAACCAAAAGGCTTACTAATGACTAAGGCATCTATCTCTTAGTTGTTAAAGCGTTATCGGGTCAAGGTAAACGTTGCGGATTCGAGTCCTGCCGAATGTGACTTTTTTTTTAACTTCTTCTTAATGTCATGTTTTTGTTTGTATACTTTCTTTAAAAAAAAAATCCAATAAGACATATCTCAAAAAATAATTAGTTTAACCTGTACATATATTGCTAATTTTGTTTTGTAAAATTGTTTGTGTCTTCCTAATTAATAATAATAAACTTTATTTCATGGAATCATTTACAAAGTAACAGATCAATAAACATGTCTAAAATAAAATAAAGATATTAAATAAAGCTACCTACTTAGATTTCGTACAAATCTGTCTGTGCTCTTGTTTATTAATTTTATTTTACTCAGGGATATAAATATAAACATATTACCTAGTGGTAATTAAGTAGATGCGTATTTACCATTATTATTATTAAATTTGCCATTACAAAATAATTTTGATAAATCGATTCATTCTAAATGTTTCTTAGGAGTTATCCCCACTTTTTAATGTTATTTAGACAAAGTAAATATTTAATAGGTTTAGAATTAAACCAGTTTTTGGTGAATTTTCTTTGTTGTGGTTCCCAATAGGAACGATAATACTAAACATTATTTGATTCTAATTATAGTTTAAAATGGTAAGTTACCTAAATTCTTATAGAAAAAGTAATTTTATGCCATTTTTTTAGGAAACTTCAAGTAAAAATTATTTAATATTTTTCTTTTAATAATTCTAATATTTATTTAAAATGTGCCTACTTACGTTAAATTAAATTACCTTTTTTAGTTAAGAAAATAAACGTGTTTTTTTATAAAAAGTATTGAAAGCACCATTGATAATAAAATTGTATACAAACAAGGTTTCTTAAAAATATTAATTTTTATCAAAAATACTTTTATTTTTTGAAATATCAAAAATGTGTTGTAAATGAAAGTTCTTCGACATTAAAAGGTTTATTTTTCAAAATGAAACCTTATCATAATTAATAAACTGTGAAAGGCTTTCACGGCCATTGTCTAATGTATCAATGGTTTTTGGGCTGTTAGGCCGGCGTCGATTGTCTTGCTGATTTGACGTTTCGCCAAAACGAGCGGTTGGCATCTTCAGAAGTTGCTTCCTGGTTGACAGTCTGCGAACTACTGAGCTCTGCGTGGACGGAGCCCGTATTTATACGTCGGGAAAGAAGTGGGCGGGGCCTCAGTTGCTTTTGATTCCAATCGGTTCTGGTCGGTGTTGTTCGTTAAGGGTAGAGTTTATCATAATTTTATCAGAGACCAATGTTCAGTATTAAAATAAGTAAATGTAAAGAAATATAATTTTTGCACGATAAAACGATTTTGCTTAGTTACCGCGTTTGTTGCCTGATCAGTATGTTGTGTTTACTAAAACATAACGGTAACTAATTTACTTAGCGTCAAAAGTGCTCTGTCTAATGTCAAAAGTGCTCTGTCTAATGTCTAATACGGAAAAATATTTTTATCGTGCAAAAAAACGTTATCAGCAACACGAACGTTAAGGACTACCGATCTCAGACAAATATTGGATCCGCTCCTCTCCAAACAATTATCTTCGATCGGTAAAATGTCCTTACCGTTCTTGATACTTAATATACTATATTTTCTTTTTAAAATTTTAAAAGTTTTTAGAAAGTATAAAAGAAAAATATATTACATGACATCAAGGAGAAATAAATATATTCTTGTCTGTATACCTTCTAAAAACATTCAAATTTTCAATAATCCTATGAGAGATATCTCAAATAATCGTTTACTAAATAATTATTTTCTATTTGAACCAATGTGTTTAGGCAACAAAAAAGTTTTTGACAAAAGAAAGAGTTTTGAATTAATTGACAAACAATCTTTATTTAAAGCCTGTTAGTTAAGATAAATTGAATTAAAGTTATAATTCCAAACCAAGAAAGATATAAATAACCAAACATGTACTGGATTTCCTCAAAAAAAATTCGAAAAGAGGTTGACCTTAACAAAGCTATAGTAACGTGGCGTATTTTGACGTTTTTGAGCTTTTTTGGAATGTTTAAAATTTTTTTAACGCTTTATTCGATTTTGATGTTCAAGACGGCATTCGTCGCAGTTTTTTGAGACCTAAAAAAGTTATTCGAAGTGAAAAATCGATTAGTCAAAAAATCTCAAAAATTAAAAGAAAAAACAATTTTTTGAAATTTTTCGACAACAATATCTTACGAACGAATCAACCGATTTAAATTTGCAAAACGGCATTAGACGTGTTTTTTTAAGCTTGAGAGGATAACGGGAATGCAACGCAACAAAGATCATGGTTACAAGTAGGAATGGTAACCTTTTTTTTATATTAATACGCGTTTTCTTGGCATTTTGTTTATTTCATTTCCTGGGCTAGAACGACTCAAACACAATGAGTCCGTTTCGCCAACGTGGCGACGCTGGTTGCTAGCCGAAAACCCATTGGCACAGCTGGCCGAAAGCACAAAATGGCGATAGGACTCCTGTGTGAGCGTTCATTGTTTTTGTGTTTCTTGACACATGTTTCCCCAACATCCTTTGCTCCCAAGTACCCAACACTTTTGCTTGCCAAGTGCAATACTCTTCTTGGTTATGCCGCACTGATGACGGCTAATGAGCCAGAAACATGCATGTCTGCGGTTACCATTCCTACTTGTAACCATGATCCTTGTTGTGTTGCATTCCCGTTATCCTCCTTTTTTTATATTAATACGCGTTTTCTTGGCATTTTGTTTATATATATATATATATATATATATATATATATCCCTTCAGTAATGTGGGACCCGAGTCAGTGACCGACGCACTTTCAAGGAGGGGAGTCCCACCACTAATATGCCAATGGGTGTATGCCAACCTAACGCATAGGATCGTAGTGTCCAAGTTAGGTGAGGCGTCCATTAAAGCAACAGTGGGAAGGGGCTGTCCGCAGGGAGGGGTACTGTCGCCTCTGCTGTGGTCAGCACTTGTGGATGACCTCCTTAAGAAACTCTCCAATGAAGGCCTTCACTGCCTAGGTTTCGCAGATGATATGGCCATAATCATTCAGGGGAAGTTTCTGGGCACAATCTCAGAGCGGATGCAGTCCGCAATGAATATGGTGTACAAGTGGTGCAAGGATGAAGGCCTAACAGTCAATCCACAAAAAGCATCAGTTGTCCCTTTCACTAATAAAAGAGCGTTAAAAGGCTTAAAACCATTAACGCTCAATAACGTGCTGGTTCCAGTGGCCACAGAAGCCAAATAGCTGGGTGTGGTATTTGACCAGAGGCTATCATGGAAGCAACACATTCAAAAGGTCACACACAAAGCTACAATAGCTCTTGGTAGGCGTAGACAATTGTGTGGCAAGAACTGGGGCTTGAACCCGAAAATGAACCTATGGTTGTATACACAAGTCATTAGACCAATGTTAACCTACGGTTTGGTGGTGTGGTGGAGTAGAACGCAGCAGTCCGGGGTGATCAGGCAGCTGGAAAGCATTCAAAGGCAGGCATGTCTGAATGTTACAGGTGCCATGGGGACCGCCCCAACGGACGCACTACAGGTTCTACTCAACCTACCACCATTGCACATTTACATTCAGGGCGAGGCTATGGCAACTGCTCACAGGCTGCTACAAGGCCAGGCCCCCATTACCTTATTAAAAGGGAAAAAGCAAGCAGAGTTATACAATAGGGTTAAGGCGGATCAAATAATGAGCATGCCTCAGGACAGGATAGTCCCCAGGTATAACTTTGTGAAAAACTTTCGAGTAGAAATACCGGAAAGAGACTCATGGAACAATGGCCCCCCAATCCATGGGGAGTCAATCTGGTATACCGATGGCTCAAAGACTGAGAAAGGCACAGGGTCAGGTATATACAGTAGAGGACACAGGATAAAAGTCCAACTAAGTCTAGGTGCGTATGCCACAGTGTTTCAGGCTGAAGTAATGGCCATACAACACTGTGCAACGGAGATCGTAAGTCAGGGTATAACGGGTAAAACCTTAGTCATATACTCGGACAGCCAAATAGCTCTAAAGGCGATAGTCTCGGCACAAATAAGCTCACAGCTGGTGTGGGACTGCGTTGGGGCCCTGACACATGCCGCAAGTCAAAATACTCTGACACTGGCATGGATACCAGGACACTCAGGGTTTCGGGGCAATGAGAAGGCTGATGAATTGGCCCGTGCGGGAGCTTATACCCCAATGATTGGCCCGGAACCATTCGGCGGAGTTGCTAATACATTCAGAAAGGCAGCCATTGAGAAATGGAGGCTAGAGAAGGCCCAGGAGTGGTGGGAAAAATAACCGGGCAAGCGACAAGCCAAAGTCTTTATAAAGGGACACTCGGCGAAGTTTACTGCAGAGCTGCTATCACAAAGGCGAAACAATGTCAGAATAATTGTTAGTCTTTTGACAGGACATTATAGGCTCAGAAAACACATAAGTCAGCTGAACTTAGCAGATGAAGATATTTGTCGATACTGCCAAGAGGAGGAGGAAACCGCATTTCATGTCCTATGCCAATGTGAAGGCCTTGCAAGGACGCGGTATCTAGTACTGGGAGAGGAGAAACCGGCTGCTCCAAGTTATGCGGAGTGGCCACTGTCAAGTCTCATTAAGAGGGCAGAGCTGGACAAAGTTCTCTAATCCTATTCTTGAGATAATGGGTGGTCACAATAGATCTGAAAAGGTCGCAGTGATACAGGCTAACAGCCAACCCAATAAACATCTAATCTAATCTAATATATATATATATATATATATATCAAATATTTTAATTGCGGCTGCAGACATGCGTTTTCCTCATCAGTTTTCCTTGACAGAATCTTTCTATAGACATTCGTTTTAAGAAGAAAAAAATACATCAATATATTAATAATTGTGCACTCTCTAGTCACGTGCGGTTTGTAATGGAAATTTTCGTACGTATGGTGCTATACTAACAAAATATCGGCGAGGTTGCCTTCGGGATGACGCATTTCGGTTTTTCCGTTCATTTGACCCGACCGTACGACTTGAGTTTATGTCGGAAAACTTACGCACGTGTGTACCTTATTAAAGATTTAATACGATAGTGTGTGGCCAATTACCTACCTTTTTTTATTTTATTACTACTTTCTGTTAATAAAAAATCATGATTTTTAGGTACTCAAGAAACTGCTACCCCTTATATTAATAATCTCATGGTCGAGAAATGTTTTATCAAAACCTGAGTATGAAGTCATTCATAGTGGAAAAAATTTTATGACAGGTGATATTTTATACGAAAGTCCGCGTTTAGATCCAGTTCCCATAAATAAACAACCGAGATATAGTAAAGAAAAAGACGTTGAAGATCTTAAGGACCATATTGGTTATTTGCACGGTAACAGTAAATCCAAAAATGGACAAGCACAAAATTTAATTACTGTAAAAGATCCTGAAAAACATGTTGAACTTAGTGAGTATTGTACAACAGTAGTATCTAGTGTATGGGGTGAGAAGTCAAAAATATTTCAAAGAGAGGGCTCCACAAATAAAAAAATGTGTAAAATTTAGGTAGCAAAGTATCTTACTATATAATATGATACTTTGTTAGCTGATTGAGTGACAATACTTTTTGATTGATATTTTTTGTCTATTTAAGATTGCTTCGCTACCGCATTGATGATTATATTCTTGTGTTCTTCGTGAAAACAAATATTCATTTCCCACAGTTTGAATTGTAGCCTTACATTTTCTATCAACACAGTGCCACATAAATTCACCTGAAGACACTAATTCTTTTATTTTATAAAATTTGAATCCTTCATATATGATTAGGATATTTCCTTTTTTGCTGATCATTGTTTAAAGAGTCATATACTAGTTAGGTGAAATATTTCTTTTCTCTAATCTGATTAAGAAATCTAAAGTAGTCGCCAAGATCAGGTAGAAAATGTTGAGTTAGGAATTCGGACATAGGATTACCGAATTACTTAATACAAAAGTGCAGAATTGACCTTGGATTCTCTTATGGAGAATGAAAAAAAAGGTCGATTTTGCTCTCGATCTGTGTTAAAGGAGAAGTACTATGAACTTGGGGTTTCAAATTTACGAGAAAAACCGTAATGCCATTCTTAATACGGTTTTTTAAACAGTATTTAACAATCTACCCAACATAAGTTAAGATTGTAAGTCGCGCATGCGCAATATGAAAAAGAGACAAAAAGTGCAGAATGGGCCTTGGTTTTTCTTATGGAAATTTACATGTAAGAACGGTCTATTTAAAGCTCAAACTGTCATAGCCACCTTACTAACGATCTAATTTGAATAACAATTATAGCCGTAGACAGAAAATAGTAGTACCTAGCTAAACCTTAACGTCAATAGTTTTAACGCTAAAACCAATAATATGGCAACGTCAATTTAAAACTCCTTGCCTAATTCCCAGCAAACTACAATGTTGCTGATATAAGTAATCTATACAAAGTTGCTAAATTATAACTGCAGCAGGTCTAAATTTTATTGTAAATTAAAAAGTGTTGCGCTTTCTTTCAAATCATTAAAATCAGTTTTGTATTGCCGTAGTCAAAAATCTATTTAAAATAGTTGTTACATTTATATATATATATAACTAGCTGACCCGGCGGACTTCGTACCGCATAAAACTAATGTCTTTTTTGGTTTTTTCAAATTTTTACGATTTTATTTTGTTTTCATTTTTTTTTTATTTTATCGTTTTTATTATATTTTCTCGTAAGTTATCAGGCGTATAATATTTTTTAATTATATTTTGTAATTTATCGATTAAATACTCGTATATTAGGTAGCAACTGCGACACCTTACGACCCTTACGTCATATTATTTAATTTAGCAAGAATTTGTTGAAATATGTGAGATATAAACTGCACCACTTTCCGGTGGCGTCATAAACCTTAAGTTAGAATTGCTCGTTTAAATATATGTGATATAAACTGCTCCACCTTACGGTGGCGCCATAGTACTTTATAAGTCGTAATTGCTAGTTTAAATTTATCAGATATTAACTGCACCACCTTACGGTGGCCTACTCAGGGTTGGAACTTCATTACTGAACCGCTAGATGGCGTTGAAGAAGCTAGTTTTTGAGATTTTTTGACAAACAATTTTTTTAGTTTTCATAAAAAATATTTTTCTTTAATAAAAAGTATCCTATGTTACTTCTAATACTTCCAAGAATATGTGTACAAAGTTTCATGATGACCGGTTAAGTAGTTTTCGCGTGAAAGCGTAACAAACAAACTTACATTCACATTTATAATATTAGTTGGGATGGCTATCCACCCCAATATGGGACTAAGCCGCCGAAGCTTTCTAGATCCTATTTCTAGGGGGATTAGTCACTTGAATTATTTTATCTTTCCAACTGTTTCTTTCAACTTTTTTCTGTCCTTAGCTTTTAGTTTCCATTGCTTTATTCCTGCCCTGGATAGGTCCTCTTCAACTTCTTTTAACATTTTAGATCTGTGTCACCAGCGTTTCTTCTTTGTTCCTAAATTTCTTTGTAACATTTCATATGTCCCAGTCATCTAAGTCTATACTGTTTTATTTGGATCACAATTTCTTTTTTCAATTCTTGCATAATTTCTGCATTTATTCTTCTTTTATACACCTTGGTGCCGTTTGGATTTGTCCTAATAAGGTCCTTATAATTTTTCTTTCCACTATTAAATCTTTTTCGTCTTTTTCAACCATAGTTATTGTCTTAGCTGCATCCAGTAGTACTGGCCTAATTATTGTATTATGTATATTCATTTTACTTTTCTTTGACAATATTTTATTTTTGAGTAGTTTTTTTTGCAAAATATTGCTTGTTTGCTGCCATTATTTTCTCGTTTATTTCAGGTTTTCTTTCTCCAGTTTTATTTATTGTGACTCCTAGGTATTTAAAGTATTCTTCGAACTCATTATTTCCAATTTATTAGTTTTTACTTGAAGTTTGTTTCCTAGTCGTAATATTTTAGCTAAAACGATAAAACATTACAAATGTACCGAGAACATCTATTGGGGCAAAAGAGACAATTTATTAATTTGGGATTTAAAGGCCTGCAAGTTAGGACGAGTGAGGAAGACGTGGGAAGGTAAGGAGTTCCACAAGCTGGAGACCCTGGGGATGAAGGAACGATCGAATCGATCCGTTCTCGATGTTGGGCAATAAACAGTATAAAGGTGCATGGAGTTGGCACGTCGCGTTGCTCTGGCTGGTCTGGCAAGTGGAGGCATTATAGAGCGGAGTTCTTCTGAGGAAATTCCGCTTATGTATCGGTAAAACAAGGAAAGATCAGCCACTGCTTTTCGGTGGGATAATGGAACTAGGTTTTTGGTGATACTGGTGTCGTTTATTAGTCGAACTGCATTGTCTCAAGAACTCCGAGCCTTGACGGAGCCGCCGAACCCCATACATGTGAGCAGTATTCAAGATTAGGCCGTATTTGGGCTTTGTAAAGAGTAGCTAAGTTGAATGGAGAAAAACATTTCCGTGCTCTAAACAGAAAGTGCTGCAGTTGCTATGGATGCAATATAGTTAATAGTTCCATAGTAAGTCCTAGAAATCGTTATACCAACCAACGTAATGGAGTCGCCCGCTACCAGTGTCTGATCGTTGATTGTAATGAATGAGTCGCATGTTTGCCTCTTGTTGGACAGGCAACATGTCTTTGTCTTGGAAGCGTTGAAATTAACAAGATTCTTTCTTCCCCACTTGTCTACAATTCTCAAATCTTGATTGAGAGAAGACGTTGTGGATCTTCTGTCCTCTTCCCGAATATCTAGAGGTATGGGACGGTTGTGCGCTTTGCTACAGTGTAGGTTGCTATCATCTGCAAAACCATGTATCGGGTTATTAGTGGCTTCTAGTAGATCATTAATGTGTAATAAGAGCCGATCCTTGGGGAACTCCAGCGTTGATCTTGTAGAGGTTGGAAGAATGTCCATCTACAGCAACTTGGATGTGCCTGTTGGAGAGAAAGTTGGATATCCATCTGCAAAGTTTGGATATCCAACTTTCTCTGGATAACGGAGCTATGCTCATGAAACTTTAAAATCATAAGTCCTTTCTGCTTGTATAATTTTTGTGACTTTTTGCAAACACATTACTTTAGCAGCACGTGTGGGACGAGTGAAAATGTGATTATTTTTTGAAATGAATCTTGACTGTGCGAATATTAAGAAACTTCATCTGTTTGTGTTTGATGACGATCTTTTGCAAGGTGTTTTCAAAACAATTTTATAAGCGTTTCTGTTTTAGACACTTTTAATAAATACTTGTTTTCAAAAGACGTATATTTTATCAATAATATAAGTTAATAATTAATTTTCTTGGTCCAACCTCAAACGTTATCTGCTGAAGTAGGTTTAGTGTCCATTAAAAAAATCATAGTATTAACTTCTACTCGCCAATAGACGTTAGGAAGAGTTATATTTTTTCAGCTTATTGTAGCAGTTTCATTGCCTGAAAAATACGGATAAAATAAAGTTTTTTAAAAATAAAACTAATATATCGCTTAAATGATGAACAATAAAGTCAACTTTGATAGTATCACAACTTACTGTTTGAAACTATAAAAATATATTAATAATAGTCGAAGGGTGTTACTATCTTTTATATGTCTTAACGAATTAACTTTCGTATATTACGTTCTGTCATTTTTTTTAACTATTTTTGTATATTTTTTTTAGCTCCAGCATCCCAATTTGGAAATGTATATTATTCAACAAATCCAAATACGATAAGTAAAAATGGTTACAATTTTCGCGTCTTTTTTCCAGATGTAAACTTAAGGGAACAAACTGATGATGATAGAACAGAATATAGACTTATTATTAATCAAAATGATCTTAATCGTTATGTTAATGGTTTCAGAATTTTTCTTTAAATTCTAAATTGTTTATATATTTGTGATATTGTAAATGACTGATTTAATTAAAAATTTTTTTATGGTTTTGCTTGTTTTTATTTTTAAACTAATGTTTCTTGTGGATTTCGGTTTAGACCAAAAGTTTTTTCTAGTTTTCCCATTGTTAGTTATTTATCAATTCTTAAATAGATATAAAAAACTGTAGTTTGATATGATAAATAGGTACAATAAAATTCAAATTTTCAAAGAAATAAACATTTCTTTCTTTTACGGTATTGGCATAAATATAAAACAACATTTATTACTCTGGCTTCCTAAGTGCTTCACAGATAAGATGAAAATCAGCTTCATTCTGGAAGATAATACGGTAATAATGTGACTATTCTCTAGTCCTAATTAACAGGTAGTTTGAGAATAAAACATCAGCTTAATCTTCATGGGTAAACGGTAACGAAAAATGATAATCTAAAATCTAAATACTCACTAGTCATAATTACCAGATATTTGAAGATAGATAACACTATTTGAGAATCTTCAGATAAAACCTTCAATAGGAAGAAACGAAACTTGAAGCACTTAATCACTTAGTAAGTTTTATAAAAAGAAAAAGCCGTTAAAAATATAATACAGTTTTGACGACGGATTGGTTAAAAGATACAAACCGTTGTGTAGTGAGAGATGATAAGAGAACCGAGTATTTCAACAGAATATTTTTATTTAAATAATCTTTATAACTTCTTTGTGGCATAATAACATCTATTTACTTCTTTATTTGGGGATCTTTTTGCCACTTAAACAAACTGATAAAAAATATAAATCAATATTTTGAAAATCAAAATTTTTACCTAATATCATCAATCGTTCATCTGATAACACTGACCAATCATTAAGAACATTTTTTAGAAAAATTATCAAATATTAAATCATCTTATGGTAAGTTTTGATGTTGTAAGCCTTTTTACAAACGTACCTGTTGATAAAACGTTACAAATAGTTAAACAATTATTAGAAAATGATAATAACTTAAATCAAAGAACAAATTTATGCGTAAATACCATTATGGAATTGTTAACTTACTTTCAATATAAAGATAATTTTTATAAACAAAAATCAGGAATGGCAATGGGAAGTTGTCTTTCACCAATATTAAGTAATATTTATATGGAATTTTTTAAAAAGAATTTTATTGAAACATCATATTTTAAACCAAAAATATGGTGGAGATATGTAGATGATTTTTTTTGCAATTTGGCCTTATAATCTTAATTTATTAGACAGATTTCTTGAAAATATTGACAATAAAGTACCTTCTATTAAATTTACTATTGAAATTGAAAAAGACGAGAAATTACCACTTCTTGATCTATTAATTACGAAGGAAACCGATTATTTAATTAATACTAACATTTTTCGTAAAAAAGCACATACTAACAGATATTTGAATTTTAATTCCAATCACAGTATGACGGTTAAAAAAGGAATTATAAAAAGTTTATATGATAGAACTAAAATAGTATGTTCAAATATTGCTTCTTTTAAAGACGAAAAAGAAACAATAAAAACAGTTTTAATGAATAATGGGTATCCCGAAAAATTAATTAAATTAACTTTCAATAAAATTGAAAACCCTCAGAGATTGGATAACCAAATTGACCATACACAAAATTTAAAAACAACAAAAATTCCATATATAAAAGGTATTTCTGAAAAAATTTAAAAAATTGGTAATGCTTTTAATATAAGAACAATTTTTCAAACAAATAATACAATTAGATCACTTTTATCCAAAACAAAACCAATTAATTCAGATAAAAAAAAAATGTGTTTATGTTTATAGTGGAGTGCCTGGAGGTTTTTACCTCGGATTAGTGAATGAATTTATATAATAGACGTGGGATTTTATTTTTTATTCTATAAATAACAATGTTTACCCAACATTTTTTTGTGCACTTAATTTTTTCATTGTTTAAACATATTATTATAAAAAATTAATTTTTGAGCAAATAATTTTACTTTACATAGTAATTTTTTTTATTTTTACGTAAAATTTCACCTGAATAGACATAGAGGAACATCTTTCGAGAATACCTGCTTATTAAAATAGCAGTAGCGATTTCGAACAGGTAATAAAACGTGGAGGGGAGAGCAAAGCGGCAGCTGCTATGTAGCGCCAGCGCCTATCCGAGCGAAATATCCTTCCGAAAGTTTTTTAAACTCTGTCGGGTCCATTTTATACTATAATTCTTTCATATCTTGTTGATAAATTTGTGAAGCCTTCGCATAGGGAAAATGCCCTGATGCATGAAATAATGGAATAATTAGCTCAATACTATATAAATGTAAATTCCTATCTCCCATACGATTCGCAGCAATGAAGTCCTTCAATATAGTAACCATTCGAAAATAAGCAATCCAAGCAGCAATCCAAGTTTTGACGCTTTATTTTTATTTTTAAGCTCCAGTAACTTAGTTTCAAAAAATTTAGTAAGCGTTTGAAATCCATGGTTTCCTAGTTATTTCTGTATAGTTGAACATTTCAAAAATCATAGAGTTATCTTCATCATTTATTACATTCAGCAACTTTTACAGCTTCACCAGTAATAAAACCTGACATTTTTGTTCAATTTGTGCATGATAATGCTGATTTCAATATCAACACTATTGATGGTAAAGAAACGTTCCATTATATGGGAAACATTGAAATAGTTACTCCTAGTGATGGTATACAACATACAACCTCGACGACCTATCAAGCGCTTGAAGACACTTCCACCTAAATCTGAATTTGTTAAACAAGGAAATATCCCTCTGCAAATATATCCAACTTCTACAGGTATAGGATTTTCACACATAATAATCAAGTTACCAGAAGTTGAACCGGATATTAAGAAATTTACTACAAATGGACAATTAAATATTTTGTGGACGTATTTAAAGTTCAAAAATAATAAAAAAATTTCTGGAGGGAATGGATTTATGAATTTATTAACTAATGCCCATGATTTTGATGTGTCATCAATCATTTTTTTGCCCTTCATTAACGCAGCTCCAAGTGATTATCACACAATTTACACAACAATAAAAAATTCAGTAGATAATGCTAAAGAATTGGATATGAGAACATGCATTTTAACGTTCGATCAACCTCGATCTATACATGAAAGCACGGGATATCGCTTCTGCTGTGTATTTTTTTATTATTTTTTTATTAAGGATGTCCTCGTAGGTATAGACCTAAATACAAATGTACCGAGAACATCTATTGCGGCAGAAGAGACAATTTATTAATTTGGCATTTTAAAGGCCTGCAAGTTGGGACGAGTGGGAAGGTAAGGAGTTCCACAGTCTGGAGACCCTGGGGATGAAGGAACGATTGAATCGATCCGTTCTCGATGTCGGGCATTGAACAGTATAAGGGTGGATGGAGTTGGCACGTCACGTTGCTCTGGCTGGTCTGACAAGTGGAGGCTAGGCTCGTTTCATACTCTAATATCTTACATGGGATCCATTGGTTATATTATGGCTGGAAGTGGAATAAAAGAAGCTCTTTCTACCATATATGCTGAAAATACAATTGATCACATAACTTCTGGACATGCATATGCTGGAGCAGTACGTGCTAATACTTTATTACAGCAAGCTTTATCACAATTGGTTTTTGAAAATCTTATGAAACACAATACAGATTTTGCAAATGTAATAAATGATGATGATAACTCTATGATTTTTGAAATGTGCAACTATACAGAAATAACTGGAAACCATGGATTTTAAACGCTAACTAAATTTTTTAAAAATAAATTACTGAAGCTTAAAAATCAAAATAAAGCGTCAAAACTATGGATTACTTATTTTCGAATGGCTACTATATTGAAGGACTTCATTGCTGCGGATCGTATGGGAGATAGGAATTAACATTTATATAGTATTGAGCTAAAGTTTCCATTATTTCATGCATCAGGGCATTTTTCCTATGTGAAGGCTTCACAAATTTATCTACAAAATATGAAAGAATTACAGTATAAAATAGACCCGACAGAGTAAAAAAAAATTTCGGAAGGATTTGACATCTAGGCGCTCGGATAGGCGCTACATAGCAGCTGCTGCTTTGCTTTCCCTTCCACGTTTTATTACCTGTTCGAAATTGCTACTGCTATTTTTATACAAAGGTATTCTCAAAAGATGTTCCTCTATGTCTATTCAGGTGAAATTTAACGTATAAATAAAAAAAATACTATTTAAAGTAAATTTATATGCTCAAAAATTAATTTTTCATAATAATTCGTTTAAACAATGAAAAAATTGAGTGCACAAAAAAATGTTGGGTAAACATTGTAATTTATAGTATAAAAAACAAAACCCCACTTCGATTATATAAATTCATTCACTATAACTCTAATCCGAGGTTTTAACGTTTTGAATGCTCCAGGCACTCCACTAATATGTATAGTATACCATGTAATTTTGGCAAAGTCTACATTGGGGAATCAGGAAGACCTCTTGAAGTTCGCCTGAATGTACAAAAAAAATTATCTAAGAAAAGGAGATATAGATAAATCTAAGATTTGTAAACATGCTGTGAATTTTCTGAATCACCAAATTAAATGGAATGACACAAAAATTTTATATAAAGAAGAAAATTCTACAAAAAGAAAATTAAAAGAAACAGCACACATTTTATTAAATTCAAATGAATGTATTTCAAATTTGACTTTGGATTTATCTAGATCTTGGCTAACAACCTTAAAAAAAATGAGTGGATAATCTATATATCTCTAGTAACCAAAAAACAAAGCAAAAATTTAAAATACAAACTTGCATAAAGGAGTATATATTAAAATTTTTATCTTTGAAAACGACAACCAATCTAGTTGTCGAAAGCTAAGAAACATTTTTAAAAAAATTATTTTTATGTTTGTGAGGCATTTTCAGTTTTAAAAAACAACCCTTGACAAATTTGACATATCCATCAAGATTAATAAGCAAGGGTCATTTTCAAAAATTGATTTATATTCTTTATCAGTTTGTTTTTGTGGCAAAAAGATCCCCAAATAAAGAAGTAAATAGAATATTTTCACTTAACCCCACGGGAGTAATAAATTAAATCTGATAGTTAGACTACTCATACCACCTGATGTAGGTTCACGATCGCTTTGTCACGTAGACCGTTAAGGCAGATTCAAGAAAGAAGTTTCTGACACTAGGGTCGCCTTACAATTAAAAAGGAAATAATTTAATGTAAATCTATTAACTGTTTTTTAAAACTGCTACAAATTATATTTTACTTATATTATTGTGTTAAAAACTTTTGCCAACTTATTAAAATATAATATCATTCGTACTGGGAAAATAAAAAAATAGACAATTGTAGGTAAATCACATATCCGAGGTATTGCTTAAAGTATCTTATTTGAATTAAATGAAATACTGGTGTATTAGGTTGGCCGTACACGTAGCGATGTATCACAACCACGGTACACCGAAGGGCCTAATCGCAGTGGTTTACCGCAAAGTGGCTCCCATAGAAGTAGACGACACAATTACGGTTTCTGGTTTGGAATTAACCTTAACAATACTTTTACAAAAAGGATCTGTAAAAATATAAAGTATATATATATAATTTTTTCAATTATTTCCCTCCGCATTTTCCTATTTCCTGTTTTTTCTATCCATTTCCGTACGTCCGCCGTGTTCAGATCACTGTTACTTCTTGTAACCATGTCGATCTTGACATTCATCGCCTTCTTTTTCCAGCTGGTGTCCACTCCAATACATTGATGTAGTTGGTCCTGATCTTCATATATACCCTAACTATTTTGCTCTTTGTTGCTTTATTTTCGTCACTATATCTTCCTTAATTTCGTTAAGTATCTTATAGTAAATTCTTTGTCTAAATTCATTTTCATTTATTTTTATTGGTCCTAATATTAATCTTAGCCCTAAACGAGGGTTTGAGAACGGACCAATGGAATGTCCTCAGCCTGAAAGAAGAGGCGGCAGGGCAACTCTTGAGGGCAGCGATAGATGAACTATCCTGCCAATCCCTCAAGAACAAGGGCTTCACCTTCTTCTACCGGTTCGGGAAAATCCCCGTTCCGGTCTAAGAAGGGAAGAAAAGAGGGATGGGGAAGGAAACCCAGAGGGGAAAACTGCCCAAGCAGAAAGTGGTAGTGGCTCACCCAGAGAGACACCTAGCGATGCGGAAAGCATCGGGTCCTTTCACGTCGTCGATCTCTATGGCAAAAACTCAGAAAATGAGGCAGCCATGGAGGTCGGAGAAGTGCAGGACGAGGATGTCACCCTCTTGGGTGAGTCAGACGACACCCTCGTTGGAAGTGAGGAAGGGGTCCTCGACGAAGAGCGGTAGGTAGGAAAAAAAATGGGAATAAATATTGATCAGCTAAACGCCCATCACGCTAAAGGATCATCTGCGGTTATCTCAAGGACGTTTATCAGCAACCAAATGGGAATTGCATTAATTCAGGAACCATGGGTTCGTGAAGGGCAGGTCAAAGGACTGGCCAGTAGGGATACAAAGGTGATATACAATGTAAGTAATACGGACATACCGAGAACTTGCATCCTGGTAAGTAACAGTAGTAATTATTGTTGTGTTTCAGAATTCATGACGAGAGATCTCGTCTCGATTCAAGCTGAAGTATAACTTCTACCGGCAGTGCCACTGACTGCCTGACCCGTTTTTTTGTCATGCTAATGGTTTTGGCTGCATACATCATAGTCGGTCGAATTATTGTTTTGTAGATATTTATTTTTATTTTCTTACTCAGTAGGTAATTTAGTTTTCAGTAGTTTTTTATTTGCATGATGGGTTTTATTTGCTGTTATTATTCCATTTTGTTATGTGTTTCTTTTTCTCCATTGTTTGTTAGTAATATTATCAAGTACTTAAACTTTTCAACTTCCTTAAATCTATGTTCTCGTATTCTAATCTTTATATTTTCAAATTTTTTGTCAAATCTAATTATTTTTGTTTTTGTTTTTTCTTGATTTATTACTAATCCCAATACTTTTTCTTACGCTATTAATTTACTACCCCATCCTTTTCATTGTTTTTCTAATTTTGGTTATGATCGCAATATCATCAGCATATATGATATTATTTGTGTTTCTCTCGTTACAAGTGTACATAACTTTATTTATTTTCCATGTATTCCAAGGTTGAAAACAGTTGCTGATAACATATCTTCATGTCTAAACCCTTTATTTATGACAAATTCTTCAGTTTCTCCTTCTGGGGTGTTTATATTTACTGCAGTTCTATTCATTGTAATTTTTATTAATCTTCTTAGTGTGTTATGTATTCCCATTTCTCTTAAGAGCTACTAGCAATTGCAATCTTTTTATTGAATAGAATGCTTGTTAGAAGTCAATAAAAAGTGTTCAATTTTATATCCATGGGCTTTCTCTATGCTTACTTAACCGTATGTATGTCATCTGTCGAAACTTCGCATACACATACTTTAAAGTGTCCTTTATACGTAGGAATTTCACTCTCTTAGTCCTTGCGGCTTGAAAATATGTATTAGAGAAATTTAAATATTTAACACATGATCCCTATCACGATTGATAATAAGGTGAATGTTTTATTTAATAGCAATATTAATTTTCTTACGATGTTTTTGAAAAACTGAAGATGTAACGAATGTATTTCTATTAAAATAATGATATCAAGCGATATTTGTTTTGTTAGAATAGTACGAGTAGTCCAGGGAAGTTACGAAAAATAGTGGAAAATTTTACATCCTGCAGATATCGAAATGCGGTTTTTTGCATTGTGTTCAGGAAGGTCCCAGGAAAAAAGTCTACAACGTCTGGTTTGGCGCATTTTTGAAAAATGCCTTCTGGGCCGGAAAATGCATTTTCCAATTGCATCATTCCTTGCAACATTATAGGAACGACTGAAAACTCGGAAAAATCGCTTGGAAATCGTTACTCGGGGGGTTTTTGGGGCTGCTGAACTCAATTCTGGCATTAAAATTACCCGGGGGTGGCTCTTGGGAGTGCGCAGGGGGTGAATTGGGGGTGAAATGGCAACGTGCATGAAAATCGCTTCAAACCCGTTACTCGAGGGTTTTCGGGGATGACGAATTCAATTCTGGCATTGGAATCACTCGGGAGCGGCTCTGCGGTGGTATCCGGTGTGACATTCTGAGGGAGAAACTGCATATTCCATGAAAATCGTTTCAAACTCGACACTCGGGGGTTTTTGGGGATGACGAATTTAATTCTGGCATTGAAATTACCCGGGAGCACTCGGGGGCGGCTCTGCGGGGGTATCCGGGGGTCATTCTGGAGGGGAAATTGCATAGTCCATGAAAACCGCTCCAAAGTCATTACTTGGGGGTTTTCGGGGATGTCAAATTCAATTCTAGCATTAGATTTTCCCGGGGGCGCTCGGTGGTCCCTATGGGGGAGGGGGTGCGCGGGGGGTGAATTGAGGCAGAAATGGTAGGTGTCTGAAAATCACTACAAACTAATTACTCGGGAGTTTGAAAGTTTATTATAAGTTTATCTTGGCTTAAGTGGTTTTAGAAATCTTTTGAAATTTGAAATTTTTTTTATACTTTACGCATTTTTTACATGTTTTTTAGTCGTTTTAAAAATCGTTTTATTATTTTTAATGCTTGTTTAGCCGATTTTTAGTTTTTGATAATTTTTTAAGTTTACTGGAATTGATTTTTTACGATTTTTTTAATTTTTTAGAAATTCTTCATAACTTATTAATTACTAATTTAATATTAATTTGAGTAATTTGTTTAATGTATTACTTATTTAATTAATTTTGGTTACATTACAATTAAATAATTGCTTTTGCAATATTTGTTTTAATTTACTTTTGATGTAAAAGCAAAAAAGACAAATTAGCAAACCATAGACGTTACGTTTCATTTTTAAGAGGTGTTGTACTTTAAATGAAATGACTTTTTTTGCAAAACAGTGCATATATCGGAAAAAAATCGTAAACAATCGTTATGTCTGAATACATCATCCAAATACCTTTCCAATGATATTGGTATATTCCCTGTTTAAAAATAATGTATTGAGGAATTGGAAGGGAGGGGTTGACAATTGACAGATGCATTTATCGTAAAAATGTGCACCCATTAGATCAAAAATCGACCTGTTTTAACATTTTCTTAAACTCTAATAAATACGGCCAAATATCGAGGTGGAAGTTTTCTGGGCCCACACTGTATATCGACTCTAAAATAAAAAAATTAAAAAGATATCCAATATAAGTCGTTCATAAACTATCACAAATGCACCGTAACTGAAATATAAGTAGTTTAATAGTATATTACGTAACAAGAGTGGTAAGTAGGACATTACGTACGAGTGGAAAAGTTACACAAGTACCTACGTAATACCTCTTACCACTCGAGTTACGTACTATGCTTTATCTACGATTCAATATTTTAATTTTAATCCAAATATTTGACATCTCTAAATAAATATATGACGTACGTACTGTACTGATATCTACTCCTTTGACAGTAAACGTCATTTATACTCATTGTCATCATTCAGGGTAAGTAAGCTATAACGCACAGTTGTGCGTAATGAAACGTCATTCCAACATGACGTTTCATTACGCACAACTGTGCATTATAGCTTACTTATCCTGCATGGTGACAATGAGTATAAATAACATTTACTGTCAAAGGAGTAGATAAAATATATTTTTGATATATTCCGTTTAATTATTTCTTTTTTTTTTATTTAAAAAATCAATTTTATTTGAAAATCGTTTGTTTTCTTTTTACATTTGTGGTAAGCTGGCGCCCTTGCGACTAGATGACGGCGGTGAGATGATGGCGGTCAGATAATGGCAGCATATTGATGGCGCTAAGTCATGATATGTCATGATTCATAATATGATCATTTATCAAAAATATTCCTATATATTCGCACCTAAATTAATACTTTTTTAAATCACTTTAACAAGATTCACATATTTTTAGTTTTTGTAGCATATTATTTGCCGTACATATCATCATCATCATAGTCTTACAATGTCTAAGATTATGGCTAACGCCTGGGCGTTCAACAATCCTATGTTTTTAGAGGTGGATTATTCCTCTGTCTTCGTTTTAATTCATCATAATTTGTTGTGTGTTTTTGCTGCTGTTGTAATTTTCTTCCAATGTTTCCGGTCAGTGCATTGAGCTTTCCAATCTGTAACGTTCATAGCTTTTGCGTTCTCTGCCACATCATCTAACTATCTTTTTTTTTGGTCTTTGTCTGCATCTGGGCCATAACGGTGCCCAGTTCGTTATTCTTCGAAGCATTTCTTTGTGTGGTCTTCTGAGTTTATGTCCAATCCATTATAGACGGCGTAATTTAGTATATCCAACTAAGATTTCACCATTTTGTTCTTTGTCTATTGTAATGTTTGTTTTAAGTCTTTTTTCTCCTTTGCTTGTTGTGTCGGGGCCTAATATTGTTCTCATTATTTTTCTTTCGAATTTCAGTAGACTGTCTTCCTCCTTTTTATTTACTGTTGTTGTCTCCAATGCGTATACAACTACTGGTCGTATTAGGGTCTTATACAGAATCATTTTCGCTTTTTTAGTCAATACTTTACTTCTTAAAAGGTTTCTGTTCATACCGAACGCTTGATTGCCTTTTAAGATTCTTTTTTCCACGCTCTACTTTCTATTGTGACTCCTAAATAGTTAACGGTGTGTACCGCTTCAAGCCTATAGTTTTTTGTGATCAATTTTTTCTGTGGAGTTATTTCTTCCTTACCTATCTTCATGGATTTTGTTTTATTTTCATTTATCCCTAAACCCATTTGTTTTGCCTTTTTCTATAGTTGTTCAATTGCATTGATTAGTACTGTCCTTGTGTTTGCAATGATGGTCAGGTCATCTGCGTAAGCTATTATTTGTGATTATTGCCTTCCTTATTATTACATCTAAAATTAAGTTAAAGAGTGTCGGTGACATAGCATCTCCTTGCTTCACTCCTTTATTTATTCTATTTCTTTGGAAATTGTTCCCTTGAATCTGACCTTCGCGGTGGTATTCTTAAGAGTCCGTGCTATCGTCTTCCTTATTTTTGTTGGGATTCCAAGTTTCTCTAGCTCTTCCACCAATTTTTGCTTTTTTAATGTGTCGAATGCGCTTTTGAAGTCTATCTAGTTCTCTGCCGTACATATAGATTTGTTAAAAAACCTTACTAAATAGGTTATAAAAAAATAACAAACAGGAAATGACCAATAACATTTATGAATCTCAAGAAGAAAATTTTATTACTAGAAAATTCCCCTAAAAATATATTAATTTCCAGTGCGTCATATGACTCGTAGAAACTAGAAATGATTTACAAAGAATTAAAAATTTTTCCTCGTAAAGAAAGTACACAACAATTAGGATATCCTCCAGGTAATTAAATCGACGTTAGTATATATATTTTGAGTATGCTGATTCGTTAGAAATTTGTGTTTATTCACTTTTTCTAGTCGAATATTTACATTTAGCAGTTAAAATTGTTAGTTAGCAGTTGAAGAATAAAGTTTTTAAAATGGTAAGTAATTATTTAAAGATTTTTTAATATAGTGCACATTTTTTTGATTTATTATGTATAGAAATATCGAACTGTCTATAATATTTTAAACCATTTTTTTAATTTTTGAAATTTAGTAATTAGAAAAACCAAAATGACATTAAGGATAAAAAATTGAATCTTTGAACTGTATATATAGCCTATAACGCTTTCACTCAATGTAATCATTTTTTTAATCTCTCCTTAATGTAATTTATTGTTTCTCTAGTTTCTAAACTTTATAAATTCTATGCAGACCAACGGCCAGGTGTTTTAGACTCTTAAAAAACTGAAAAAAACTGGATTTTAAATAAATTTACGGAAATGTCTAAATAGTGTAAATCCAAGTGTACACAAAAAAAAAGGGAATAGAAAAACATTTGGTGGCCGAGAGATTCAAAAATTTTTGCAGTTATTTTAGTTTTTGGCCTGTATCTCCTAATGGTTGAGTTTCTGAAAAAAAAAACAAATCAGCAATTTAAATTTGCCACAATTTAAGTTAAACTGCAGCTTTTGAGGTCTAATTAATTCTAAATTTTAAACTTCTTTGAGAAGTTATTTTTTTCATAAAATACAAAGTTTTGGCCGAAAGTGTGATACTACAATGAAAGTCAAGGGAAATAAAGTTGTACTAAAATTAATTTTCTGCATACAGTGACAAAATGTTCTACAAATCGACAGTATCACAAAATAAAATACTATCTAATGCGAAAAACAAGCAGTGACTCATTACTTTTATCCGTAGTGGAGAGCAGGCTTCATACGATAGTTATTTTCTTTTTTTTTTTAACAACGGGAGAATTACTACAGACCTCGGTCTTTGATTAAATAAAACATAATTAAGTTTACTACAACTTTATTTTCATGAGTTTTAACGTAGGAATACTCTTACGGTCGGTGTTCCTGACAAAAATACGGACAAACCTTAAAATTTTGACTTTATGGAAAATTGACTAATTTTTAAAGGCGCATAACTCAGAATTTGTTGTGGTTGGACTCAAATGTATTAAATGGTAATGTGTGTTTTTCCAAAAACGATTAAGATATAAAGTCCAAAAACTTTGATTCCTGCGGGAAGTAACAGTTCTTTGATTTTCTAAATTTAAAATTTAAAATATCTTATTAGAGATGTGTCAATTAAGTTTATAAGAGGACTAAGTAGACCTTTACAGATTATCAAATGCTAATTGTAATACTGAATAGTTATGTAAAGTAGATGCTTTGTTATGTACAGTTTTCAAGATTCTGAATAGGTGCTTTGTTGTTAAACTTAGTAAATATGATTTTTAAAATGTTTTGTTAAAGAAACCCTAAATTAAAATCTATTATATACCCAATTGTCTGGCATTTAAAAATTATTCACTTTAAGTTGTGACAAAAACATTTTTTATATAAATGGAAATTGATTTTCCAAATTTTTGTTGTTTAAAATGATGTTTAATAGTTATTATCCTAACAAGTGCGGAAAGTTATACTTTCCCGCACGCGAACTGCCGATGCCCGAACGACGCAAAGCGGAGTTCGGGCAAGCAGTTAAGTGCGGGAAAGTTAATTTCCGCAAGAGTTAGGATCAATATTTTTTCTACAAGCAAAATCACCTCAAAAATTATTTAGATATTTGAAAAGATGCGATTGTGACAATTAAATCTTTCATAGTGTCAATAAATACACGACTGTAGCTATAGCAACCCTACTTAAACAGGTGAGTTAGTTGTTGCTTTGAGTAAGGTTTACAGGGGTGATTTAATAAATTATGATTTTTTTAATAACAAACATTTTAAAAATCCCTATTTTCATGTAAAATAATCTTAATTTTTTTTACTATTTGTATGTAGTCCAACAAGATAAAGGTAATAATACAATAATTTGTCAAAAATGTTATCGGAAAACATATTCAATAAATTAAAAAAAAATGCTTGCGGGAAAAAACCTTAACCGCACTCCGTGCGGGAAAGTGATATTTTCTGAATTAAAATGCGTGCGGGAAAGTGTTGTTTTACACATGCTTGTAGAAAATAGTATATTGTGTGGCAAGGGGTGAAACAAGACGATTTCTGACTAGGGCAAGAGTTGACTGTCCGAGCGAAGCGAGGGCTGTCTTCGCCCGGTCAGAAATCGTCTTTGTTTCATCCCGTGCTACACACTATATTTTTCCTATCACATGCATTGAAACAGCGAGTTTTGATCTCTGTAGCCAGTTGAAGTAAGACTATTTCAGACAAATAGCGTAGTAATATCTTGACAACGATTTGACGACAGCTGTCAGACGATTATGACTTTATTCGCTTTGGTTTATTACAAATGCGATTCTGACAGACTTGAAATAAAGACATAAATAATAAATAAATGAATGTGCAGGGCAGAAATACCGTTGTTTCTCCCCTAGGGCACAAAAAACTGTCAGTTTCTGACTGACAGTTGCATTGGTCTGAAATTGTCTTGTTTCGACTGACAAAACAGGGATCAAAACAAGCTGTTTCAATGCATGTGATATAAAAAAGGTATTTTTGTTCGAATAAAAATATACAAAAAATGGAATTTAAATATTCTTTATAGCGGTTGCAAGGATATTTTATTATCTAAAACTTTTGTTCAATATCTCAAACAATTAGCATATTATCTACCAAATTTTAGACGTTTATTACAAAATCAATCTATACAAAATTAAGTATCTAATAATCTAGCTCTGTTGTTACTTATCAAATGGTCTTTTTATTAGTATCATTAATATTTCCAAAAACCATTAATTAATAAACTATTATTGTTAATCAAAATTTTTAAGAATGTTATCTACGTATTTATAACGAATAGCCGGTTTTAAAAGTAATGAGAAAATCCTAAAAATTTCCTAAACTTACCGAAAATTTTCTATTAAGGTTTTATTGTTTTTTTTTTAAATTGGCATTGCGTAGTAACAATTAAAACATTTTATTTTCTTTCAGATGTATCCTGCAATTTTTTTGACTCTTATCTTCTTAGCTGAAGTATTTTCCCGCCCAGAGACAACAGCACCGTTTCGTAGTGACTCTACAACTTTTGAAAAAGGTATTGATAACGAAGGACTTTTCAAGGCTGATATTCCACCAAGAACGCCAGCTGCCTATGGTCCAAGTAATCGCGATGGGTTTGATGAATTATCAAAAAGACAACCTCTAGGAAATGGACCGGGTGTCTATAAACGTGAGGAATATGGACCAGGAGGTTATGGAGCAGAAGGTTATGGACCTGAAGGTTATGGAACTGATGGATATGGACCTGAAGGTTATGGAACTGGTGGTTATGGACCTAGTGGTTATAGACCTGGTGACTATAGACCTGGTGGTTATCGACCTGGTGGTTATGGACCTGGTGGGTATGGAGCTGGTGGTTATGGACCTGGTGGTTATGGATCTGGTGGTTATGGATCTGGTGGTTATGGATCTGGTGGTTATGGATCCGACGGTTATGGATCTGGTGGTTATGATAGAGGATATGACAATGGTTTTAGACAGAACGGTTTAGGACTTCCAAATCCGATTGGTGCTTTGCACAGTATTTTGAAAGTTGGAACTAATCTTATGAATGGAAGAATGTCAGGAGCTAGGGGAATAATACAAGATACATTAATAAATGGAGTCAGAGATGTAGTAGGAAGAGGAATTTAAACCCTAATTTTGAAACATAGACAGTTTTTTGTTACAATTTTATATTTTTTTACATTTTAATAGTAATTTAAGAAAATTTAATACAGTCTTATAAGAATTTCGCAGTTTTTATGTACAACCGCTGCTTTTTTATTAATTTAACAGCTTAAGTAGAAATTATAAATTTGAAATTTAAAATAATTTAATATTTTACACTGTTTTAACAGCTCCTTCCAACATTTTGCAAGACAGTTCTAGCAGATTTTAAAACAACTGAACTTTTGTAAACATTTTGGAACACTATGACCATCTAACAATTTTTTTTAATTTTAACATTTTGCAAATGCAAAACAAATGTCACAATCTGTTAAATTAAAATAAAAATCTGTAAAACTGTTAAAAATCTGACAAAATTACCTAAAATGTCGTAAATGTAGTAGGTTAAAATATTATGACAATCACAATTAGCTAAAACTGTTACAAAAAAACCCTCAAATAAAATAAAAATCTGTCATTATTAGTAAACTATTATTTTTGAGATATAAAACAACATGCTAAATTCTAAAATTGTTAGAGAAAAGTCGAAAAATTTCTCAAAAATCATAGTTTATTAAAAAACCATGGTTCCAGTCTCCTAACCAATTAAAAATATAAGACAGGGCACAAAAAAGGTGACTTAGAGTTTGATGTTTCAATTATCAATTTGACAAAATTTTGTCTCTTATTAACGTCAAGCTATATGTGCCTAAGAAAAAGTGAGTAAGTGTTACATGTGATTTAACGACCAAAAAGCTAAGAAATTATTAAGCATCTAAAGCTTACTGGATAAAGCGGTACCGCGTAAAGGTAAAGGTTGCGGTTCGAGTTTTATTTTCTTTCAGATGTATCCTGCAATTTTTTTGACTCTTATCTTCTTAGCTGAAGTATTTTCCCGCCCAGAGACAACAGCACCGTTTCGTAGTGACTCTACAACTTTTGAAAAAGGTATTGATAACGAAGGACTTTTTAAGGCTGATATTCCACCAAGAACGCCAGCTGCCTATGGTCCAAGTAATCGCGATGGGTTTGATGAAATATTAAAAAGACAACCTCTAGGATATGGACCGGGTGTCTATAAACGTGAGGAATATGGACCAGGAGGTTATGGAGCAGAAGGTTATGGACCAGAAGGTTATGGACCTGAAGGTTATGGACCTGGTGGTTATGGATCTAGTGGTTATGGACCTGGTGGGTATAGACCTGGTGGTTATCGACCTGGTGGTTATGGACCTGGTGGGTATGGAGCGGGTGGTTATGGACCTGGTGGTTATGGACCTGGTGGTTATGGATCTGGTGGTTATGGATCCGACGGTTATGGATCTGGTGGTTATAATAGAGGATATGACAATGGTTTTAGACAGAACGGTTTAGGACTTCTAAATCCGATTGGTGCTTTGCACAGTATTTTTAAAGTTGGAACTAATCTTATGAATGGAGGAATGTCAGGAGCTAGGGGAATAATACAAGATACATTAATAAATGGAGTCAGAGATGTAGTAGGAAGAGGAATTTAAACCCTAATTTGGAAACATAGACAGTTTTTTGTTACAATTTTATATTTTTTTACATTTTAATAGTAATTTAAGAAAATTTAATACAGTCTTATAAGAATTTCGCAGTTTTTATGTACAACCGCTGCTTTTTTATTAATTTAACAGCTTAAGTAGAAATTATAAATTTGAAATTTAAAATAATTTAATATTTTACACTGTTTTAACAGCTCCTTCCAACATTTTGCAAGACAGTTCTAGCAGATTTTAAAACAACTAAACTTTTGTAAACATTTTGGAACACTATGACCATCTAACAATTTTTTTTAATTTTAACATTTTGCAAATGCAAAACAAATGTCACAATCTGTTAGATTAAAATAAAAATCTGTAAAACTGTTAAAAATCTGACAAAATTACCTAAAATGTCGTAAATGTAGTAGGTTAAAATATTATGACAATCACAATTAGCTAAAACTGTTACAAAAAAATAAAATAAAAATCTGTCATTATTAGTAAACTATTATTTTTGAGATATAAAACAACATGCTAAATTCTAAAATTGTTAGAGAAAAGTCGAAAAATTTCTCAAAAATCATAGTTTATTAAAAAACAATGGTTCCAGTCTCCTAACCAATTAATAATATAAGACAGGGCACAAAAAAGGTGACTTAGAGTTTGATGTTTCAATTATCAATTTGACAAAAATTTGTCTCTTATTAACGTCAAGCTATATGTGCCTAAGAAAAAGTGAGTAAGTGTTACATGTGATTTAACGGCCAAAAAGCTAAGAAATTATTAAGCATCTAAAGCTTACTGGATAAAGCGGTACCGCGTAAAGGTAAAGGTTGCGGTTCGAGTTCTGCTGGTTGCGACATTTTTCAGTTTCTCCTTAATCTCATTTAATAAATTCTTGTTTGTAAACTTTCTAAAATTTCAAAAAATTTGCCAGATTATACAAAAATGTCATAGTAAATATGTTAAAATGTATGTGTAAAAAATATTAATAATAATATAAAAAAAAACCTAAGACTCCGAATATTATGGATACATAGTATATGTTAAAATAAATATTAGTATTTATCTCAAACTGTCAAAAAATCTGTAAAGAATTTCCCAAAAATCTGTCAAATATCATAATAAATTTTATAATAATTACAATTTTTTTTTTATTTTTTATTTATTTCTTTATTTCCTACCAACTACATAATAGTTTATTACAGGAAATACTAAACATAAAAGTTATTCATAATGATTATAAAAATTACTACGTATACTAATAATAACACATAATAAATAATAACAGAATTAAGTTAAATTTTTAAAAAAAAAATTTAAATCTGAAACAAGTTAAAAATTTTTTTTTTTTTTATCTTTCCAGAATTTTTCGTTGTAATATTTTTTTAAATTTTTTTAAGTTTGTTATCTTGCGTAAATTTTTATCTAGTTTATTATAAATTATAATTCCGTTATTCAATATTGATTTTTTTCCAAAATTACTTTTCACTGGAAAAATTTTAAAATTATTTTGGTTTCTTATACCATAGAAATAATTGTTTTGTTTAAATTTAATTAGAGATTGTTTTTGGTTTTTAATAATGGAATGAATAAGAATGCTTATTCGAAGATTGTATAAATGGTCTAGGTTTAGCATAGCTTTTGGTTTGTATAAATTTATTGTTGGTTCTAAGAATGGTAATTTAAATATACATTTTAAAACTTTATTTTGTATTTTTTGTAGTGGCTTTATATTACATTTATTTGCTGTTCCCCAAATGCTAATTAAATATTGAAATTTTGAATATACTAGTGAAAAATAAATATTTTTTAATAGTTTTAAGCTTAGATAATGACGAATTTTGTATAAAACTCCTTCCTACTATTGGAGATATAGTTTTTCGAATATTTTCTATGTGTTTTTTCCAACTTAAATTTTCGTCTATTAATAAACCCAAAAATTTTATAATGCTTGAATATTTAATTGTTCCATTATCAAATTTAATAAACTTTTCAAATTTTTTATCAAATTTTGTTTTGCCTATGAACATAAATTTTGATTTTTCAAAATTTTTAAGATAATTTTCTTGAATTCAGCCATATCGAAATTTTTTTTATATCTTTTTTTATGTCATTAAATATTGAATTTAAATCTTTCGAAAAATAAATAAGCGTTGTATCATCTGCGAATAATTTAATTTTTCCTTGCAAATCTAACTTTGAAATTGAATTTATGTAGACTAAAAATAATTTTGGACCCAAAATAGAGCCTTGTGGTACGCCACATTTTATTATTTTTTCTGAACTTTTTTCTTTGTCAATTTGTACAAATTGTTTTCGATTCCCTAAATAACTCTCAAACCATTTATACAGGTTTCCTCTTATCCCAATATTATACAAAGAATTTAGTAAGATGCCGTGATTTACCGTATCAAATGCCTTACGAAGGTCCAGGGATAATAGACAACACTTTTGTTTGTTATCTATCATTTTCTGAATCTCCGTAATAACATCCGTCACAGCAATCTCGGTATTTTTACATTCTCTAAATCCGTACTGGCCAGTGAAAAGTAACTGTTTAAATTCTAAAAAATTTGTAAGTTTTGTATTCATTATTTTTTCCAACATTTTTGAAAACACCGGTAATACCGAAATTGGTCTATAATTATTGCAATCGTTTGTTTCATTTCCTTTAAAAACTGGTATAAATTAAAGTGTGTGGATCTATCAAAATTTCATACCAACCTGGCAAAATGTCAATCGAAGTTTGTCGGAACTGACAAAAAGGTTCAAAACTGTCATGAAAATATGTAAGAACCGTTAAATGATTCAAAAGAATCTGTCTCGAAATTGTATAAGAAGTCCGAGATCTAGTGAAAAATCATAATTTATAAAAAGAACTTTTTATAGTAGAAAGTTTTTTTTTACTGATTTATACGTCATATTACTATTATATAAATTATTGTTACTTTCAAATGTGACAACAAAAAAAAAAGAAAAAAAAAGTTCTCTCTCGCGAGATCGATCCTATTACGATAACCCAACAGAATTGTCACAATCAACCGCTTCAACCGCTTATCCAAATAGGCCACTGCAAGCTTATATGAAATCTTTCAAAATGATAATATGTATACATATTTAATTTAATAACAATTCAGTATAAATTTCGAAATCAATGTATATGCCTAACCACACTTGAAAAATGCATTGTCATCCAGTTCTTAGCTATCCTAAAAATTTTAGAGCTCTAGGTAGTCGAGAAATAGGTTTAAATTCGATTACAAAATTCCACGGAATGACACAGAGACAAAGAACACGGCGAAAATATAAAAACTTTCTAAAAAAGCAACAATTTTATAACTTTTATAAAAGTTATCATGCAAATTTGTAGAAACTGTTTAAAATGCATACCAACCCGATACACAATTTGTAAACATAAAAAAAATTCTCAAAATTGGAGAAATAACTAAAAACTGGCAAATGAGGAAAAAGTTTACAATATAAACAACATCTAAAAAATTGCCTCGGAGTTGTGTAAAAAATAGTTTCTTTAAAATATCAAGTATTATAAAAACTATAAAAAGTGTTATAGTAGCTAACAAATATCTTTTTAAAATATAAATATTCCAAACTTTCTAAAACTGTTAGAAAAAACTCGAAATTAGAGAAAAAAATTCTCAAAATGGAATTAAAAATCGTATTAAAATGTGTTTAAGTTTTAAGTTATTAGCTTACTAGTTATACCGGCGACGTCGTTCGCGTGGCGTGTTGATTGTTGTATAAAAATGTTAAAGGGGTGGGGGAGAATTTTTTATAGACCAGATGTTAAGTTGAAAGAAGACAAATACATTTGTGAAAATCGCATTCGAATCGGATCAATAGTTTTCATTTGATGCGCGCACAAACATAAAGACAGACAGACAGACAAAAAAATCTAACCTCATTTTTGGAATCTATATCGATGTACCTGCGAGGTCAGTCGCGTGGCGTGTTAATTATTGTATAAAAAAAATTCCTTCCACTCCGTTAAAGGGACATCAGTCCAGACATGAGTTATATATGCTATTAACCTTTGTTAGCAAAAACCATATTGCCTGTCACTAAAATAGTTGTGTGTCTCAAGGTAGCTCAGGATCTCGTGATTGACGTTTTTCTCCACAGTTTTGCTAATAACAGATAGAAGAGCTATGAATCTGTAGTTAGAAGGCAGGGTTTGAGGCCAATCTTGGGGACTGATTGTACTTGTGCAGTTTTCCAGTATTCTGTAAAAACACCAGTATCATATGATAATATATATTACAAACAAATACTTCGACTAATTAACCATATTATAAATAAATCTGCAAATACAAATTTGGTAGTGGCTAATATTCCAAAACCACAACATAAACAAAGAAGAATTAAAAATAAAGAAAAATATTATTGAAAAACAGGTTAATGCTGCAGTAGAAAAGGCAAAGACTATAAACACTGTCAAAGAAATTCAAGAATTAATCATCCCTAGTACCCGTGGGCAAAATAAAGATTAATTGACTTATGTTCAAAGCAGAAAAAATTAAATGTGGGTTTTTGGTGGGAGATAAGTATCAGCAATCCAAACTGTCCCCAAACTAGTATCCCTGCACGTTACAAATACAAATCCTGAAGACCTAAAGAAGATACTGGAAGTGAACATTCCCGAAGTGAAATATAAACTTCATACCTATAGACGTCCTGATATATACTCATCAATGAATGTAACAATAAAACGTGAATACTTAGAGAAAGCATGGAATCATCAGGTATGGAACTTTCATCTCGTTTTTCGGGAAGATAGGGATGCCAACGAAGGAGCTGAATTCCTAAACCCAAGACACAAATCTTGCAAATTAGGAACTGAAGAAGAAAGTTTTTTCTAAAGAGATCATTAAATAACATAACATTAGATAATACTGAATTGTTGCTAGAACATTTTAAAAAATCATCAAAAAACCTAAAAATTTACAATGTATTTTGGACAAATGGAATTGTTCATCAGTATATTGTATGCACATCAGAGCATTGGCTCACTGAAGGCAATCTCGACTTTGATATATTTATTAAGAACAACATAGAGTTTAAAGAAATCCGATTCGATGATATGGTAACTGAATTATGTTTTGAATTTTGTAGAGTATATGTGTCTAATATTAATAGTTTAATACTAGCACTTTACAGAACAGGTATGGTGATTTTAAAAGCTTTTACAATAAACTAAAAATAGTATATTGTGTGGCAAGGGGTGAAACAAGACAATTTCTGACAAGGGCGAGAGTTGATTGGCATCGCCCGGTCAGAAGTCGTCTTTGTTTCATCATTTGCCACACACTATATTTTTCATATCACATGCATTGAAACAGCGAGTTTTGATCTCAGCTGTCAGACAATTATGATTTTATTCGCTTTTGTTTATTACAAATACGATTCTGACAGACTTGAAATAAAGATATAAATAATAAAAATGAATGTGCCAGGCAGAAACAACGTTGTTTCTCCCCTAGTGCAGAAACAATTCTCAGTTTCTGACTGTCAGTGGCATTGGTCTGAAATTGTCTTATTTCGACTGGCAAAACAGGGATCAAAACTAGCTGTTTCAATGCATGTGATATGAAAAATTACTTAATAAGTTTACGGCAAATTTCAAAAATATAATAATTTGCGGGGATTTTAATATAGATTTTTTGACGAAATCAGTTCAACTAGACGAATTGCAACATATATTTTAGTTATTTAGTTTTAAGTGACATTGTAGAAGGTTTTAAGTGAGGTGAGCACACAGTACTAACATTATGCTATCTTACAAAGGCGTTTGATTGTGTATAACATGAAATTCTGATAAATAAACTACAATTTTGTGGTAGACGAGGAATTCTCCTTAAATTATTGAAATCATATTTACAAAATCGATAACAGTATGTTGAAATAAATATTGTTAAATCAAACAAGAGGGGAGTAAAACATGGAGTTCCTGAAAATTAATCCTTACGCCTCTATTGTTAATTATATACATAACCGACCTTTTAGTGTCGATACACTCAAAAATGTCTTTTAAGTATAAGTAATATACCTATATAAAGTTGCTTAACTCATTAGTGAAGACTTCATTAAAATATTAATTACACATTTAATTAATTTATATATTTTTTAAGAATGTTTTCATATTATCTTTCTAAGAGTGTCAATGACTAACAATTAAATATTAAATAAGACAGAACACTTTCGTAATATATAAACTTATGAGTTTTAGGAAATATATCTGACGACCTTGATTCGAAAGCCGGTCTCTTTGATAGGAATTGGAAGCGTTTTTATGTTGGTAATTGTGCTTAAAAAAACTATAGCAGATTAAGAGTATATGGACTTTATAACTGTGGAAATACAGCACTGTTATGTTTGATAGACGCACAATTACAAAAATATTCTCATCATATTCCAGAAATATGAAAATGTAGCTGTTGATTTCTATAAAGTATTAATTACAAAAAAAGCTATTAACGAAAGTCGTTATAAAGAATCTTCAGTTTTATCTTGAATATTATAATGTTAGAAATTTCCAATTAAGTTTTAAGTCATAGAAAGTTCAACAAATAAGTATCTACTCAGAATCACATTAACATGAGTAAGGCATTAATGATTGTCGTTTGAGTACTAATTATTTGAATGCAGACGCATTATAACTATCTTACCAGTTTTGAAACACCTTAAAACCAAATTAGAACAACCTGAAATCAACTAGTGCTTTATATATTAAAACAATAACATTAGAATGGTAAGTCAAAAATATTTTAATCTAGTATAATAACATTTCTAAGTTAAGAAATATATATGATAAAAAATTTAAATTTTTCGGAATGTTCACATTGTTTTCAGAAAGTAGGTAAATAAAGGCATAACTGCGCACAAAAATACAATTTCTTTCAAAAAAATTTTGAAAAATTTTAGAAAAAATCTTAAAAAATAAGTTTTGAAAAAATAAAGAATCTATGCCAACATTGTTTTATTGTTTGAATGAAAAAAAAAAGATAATAAACGAAATAGTACATATTAATCTTTTTCTGAAATCGCTTGGAAATGTCTAGTTTCTCAGATCAAATTCGAGCCGCAAAATACACTATTATTGTATTTTAGTCCGTTGCTGAGCAACTAACTTTTCCGTACTGTATGGGAATATTTTTTCTCCACGACTATTAATGAATGTAATAATTCCGACTTCATTTTTAATAATAGAAAGTGTTCATTCTCACTCTTGAGATAGAATATTCATTCTGAAACACTTGCTTCTTATGTGTTTTGCATGTATTTCCATTCTATAACTAGTGACGGAATAACATTCTGTAATTGCTCAACAAAAAACATAGATTGCCCTGCGAATTTTAAAACTGTAACTCAGTTTGTCAGTGCAACGTTCTAAATGTTTTGCTACATATTTCAATTTAAATAAACACAATTATTACATGGTCGTGGAGAAAATACAGTCTGTTACACGGTTAGAATGAAAATTCGATAACTCGTGGTTCCTCTCGCTCGCTACGCTCGCGTTCGGAATTCTCCACTCGTATCGAATTTTCATTCTAACCTTGTTACAGAATATAGGTACTATTCCGTACCTGTGTACGGGAATAATCCACAAAACGTCTATAAGCAAATTCATATTTTGCGCCTTGATTTTATTTGGCAATGAATTTAAAACCACATTAGTCGCGGTGCTTAGTAACTCTGGAGGCGTTTTGCACCTCTGGACATCATCGTCACCGTCCATTTTAAATATAATTTAAAAATTTTTAAGCAAAATGTAACTAACCGAACTGACGTTTTGTGACACTAATCAACAATGATAAACAAATAATGTCAACGAAACGGTTTCATAGAAAATATGATATCTAAATAGTCCGGCAGCTAGGGGGGTTTCCGTTGCCCATTCTCCTCCTGTTGATCAAGAATGTTTTTTGTATGTATTTTTTCTCGCTGAATCTGAATATCAAACCTGTTTTTTTGAGAAATGGTCGGGTAAATTGTTTAAACAATTTAATTGTTTAAACAATTATAACTAGAAAACTAAGAGAGATACAAAATTTTTTTCAAATACTTTTTTGATGCTTAGGAAAAAACAAAGAAAATTAGCTTTAAAAAATTGAAATCCGTTTGTTAGAACCCGAGATATTGCAAATATAGTTACAGAATATTGCAAAATATCACTCCTAATGGTTTTGATCGCAGATTTTTTATCATAACTCGGGTTCTAATAAAGCTATCATATTTCACGACATCTTATTTTGAAGGTAACATTATAAGCTTTAAATTGAAATAATATGAATGTCTCTATCAATGTTTTTAACAAAGTTATACCTACTTAAAAGCCAAATTTTTACATAAAAATCGCTAAGTAATTTGTTTATAGCAACTTTTCATTAGGTCAGGTATAAAAAGTCTCAAAAAATTTTTCTGTAATCTATTCTACGATTAAAGAAGAACATTTTACGCATTGTTTAATATATCTAAGTTATTTCTTTCCTGAGATATAGCACTTTTAAATAACATAGATATTTAGGTGCGCTAGCAAAGCACAGCGCAAGCGCTTTTGTTCGAGTTGTGAACTGCTAAGCTCCTCTTTTTTTAAAGGTATTATAAACATACAAATAAAAAAATATACAGCTTATTCACAAATATATAAGTAAAGATATAATGAATACAAATTCATGATGTATTAATACACTATAGACGGCATACAATGGATACGAAATATAAACTTATATTTTCTTCTTATATTTATATATACATTAACATTTTAAACATTTTTAACATCAATTATTAATATTTTTACATGTATTATGTTTGTGACAAACACAAAACATACAACAAGGGATGTTTGAGGAGGCACAAATACACCACTTTGTGAGCTGCTCCTCTTTTTTTTAAAGGTAGGTATAATTATCGTAATCAAGCTAGATGCTTAAATGATTTATTATTTATGCTTCTTTAGCAATTTATATTTAAAGTAAGTACATAACACAATATAAATATTTCTATATTAATGTATATTTTTGTATATTTTTTATGTATTATCCATACTTATTTTATATATTATGATTTTTTTAAATAATTATTTTATTAATTACCTAATTTGATAAAAATCATTCTTCGTGCGCTTATTATTGAAATTTGAATTTATTGGCGTAGGATGTGCTACCCATTTAATTCATGCTTCAACTTGTTTTTGAGAAGTTGAGCGTTTATAATATTAATAGCGTTATTATATCGTATGGTGCATCGCGAAAAACATCAAATCAGTAACTTCTATAAAAGTTAAATTGTATAATTTATTTGTAGAATAATAAAATAATTATAAAAAACGTAAACGTAATAAAAATAAATAAATTAAACCGTGATCAATGCATTAGATGTCAAAAGGCTGTTAAAAATGTAGATGTTACTAGCACATCTAATGGGAGAAATAAAATAAGAGAAGCTGCAAAAATTCGTCAACATGAAGTTTTACAAGAATTAGTTGACAAAGACTTGAAGTGAGCTGAAGAATTTTTTGTTAAAGTAATAAGTAGTAAATCTGACTGTAAAAAATTTGATGAACTACGCTTTCATTCATATTTCCATTCAAATAAAAGTTTAATAGAAGAGTTACCACCTACTTCTGCTTCCATCCATTTCCATATTCTGAAAACCATTTATATAGTTTACTGTCACACTAATTTTTTTCAGATAAATTTAAATCTTATTAATCCGGACAATTTTGGATGGGTAAGAGATGAAAATTTACTTTTACCAACAAAAAATTCCAATTTATTACCACTTTCAAAAGAATTTGTTGTACCTTCATGTACATGTAAAGAATGTACCACAAAGTGGTGTATTTGTGCCTCCTCAAACATCCCTTGTTGTATGTTTTGTGTTTGTGACAAACATAATACATGTAAAAATATTAATAATTGATGTTAAAAATGTTTAAAATGTTAATGTATATATAAATATAAGAAGAAAATATAAGTTTATATTTCGTATCCATTGTATGCCGTCTATAGTGTATTAATACATAATGAATTTGTATTCATTATATCTTTACTTGAATATTTGTGAATAAGCTGTATATTTTTTTATTTGTATGTTTATAATACGTTTAAAAAAAGAGGAGCTTAGCAGTTCACAACTCGAACAATAGCGCTTGCGCTGTGCTTTGCTAGCGCACCTAAATATCTATGTTATTTAAAAGTGCTATATCTCAGGAAAGAAATAACTTAGATATATTAAACAAAGCGTAAAATGTTCTACTTTAATCGTAGAATACATTACATAAAAATTTTTTGAGACTTTTTATACCTGACCTAATGAAAAGTTGCTATAAACAAATTACTTAGCGATTTTTATGTAAAAATTTGGCTTTTAAGTAGGTATAACTTTGTTAAAAACATTGTAAGAGACATTTATATTATTTCAATTTAAAGCTTATAATGTTGCCTTCAAAATAAGATGTCGTGAAATATGATAGCTTTATTAGAACCCGAGTTATGATAAAAAATCTGCGATCAAAATCATTAGGAGTGATATTTTGCAATATTCTGTAACTATATTTGCAATATCTCGGGTTCTAACAAACGGATTTTAATTTTTTAAAGCTCATTTTTTTTGTTTTTTCTTAAGCATCAAAAAAGTATTTGAAAAAATTTTGTATCTCTCTTAGTTTTCTAGTTATAATTGTTTAAACAATTAAATTGGTAATAACAATTTACCCGACCATTTTTCAAAAAATACAAGTTTGATATTCGGATTCCGCGAGAAAAAATACATAAAAAAAACATTCTTGATCAACAGGAGGAGAATGGGCCACGGAAACCCCCCTAGCTGCCGGACTAAAAACATTTATGCATTTATAAAATTTTCTTAATTTACGATTATATTTAATGCGATTTCAGAAAAAATAGTACGTGTATCTCGTAGTAAAAGCACATTCCCGGACTCTCAATGTTTGTTTACATTGTCGTCCGGGAATGTATCGCTTTTCCTACTAGATACACAATATACAATTGTTTTCAATCGTAAAAAAATAAATATTAATATCTATGAAATAGTTTTGTTTTTAACTGTTTATAATCAGAGTAAAAAATTATATTAACATAAATATATATTTCACAAAATTACTAAAAATACAGTTGAGGAAAGATAACTCAGGTTTATTTTTGTTTGTTAATTAAAATCCAATATTTTATAAATATTAAAAGTAGAATTTAAAATTTTCAAATTTGAGAAAAAGCTGTAAGGTTAAAAATAAGAACAGTAAATTTAAAATTGCGTTTAAGAAAACACAAATTTATTAATACTACCTGACTCGGCGAACTTCGTACTGCTAAACACTAAAGTCTGTTTCTCATTTTTTATGTTTTTAAATTTTTCTTTTATGGTTTTCAATATATTTTCTTGTTAGTTTGCAGGTTTTTACAATTTTTTATTTGTATTTAGTAATTTATCGATTAAATATGTTAGGTATTAACTGCACCACCTTACGGTGGCGTGATAGTACTTAATTTAGTACAATAATATTATAAAGAGGAAAGGTTTGATTTTTTGTTTGTTTGTTTGTTTGTTTGTTTGAAATGAGTAGGCTCCGAAACTACTGGACCGATTTCAAAAATTCTTTTACCGTTGGCAAGGTACACTATTCCCGAGTGACATAGGCTATGTTTTATTTCTTAAACAAATAGGGATCCTTACTAAAATGCCATTAATGTAACCAAAAATGACCTTAAAATCCTTACATCGCGTGCGCTGAGAATACTATTGATTATAAAATAAAATAATATACTACGATTTTGAAGAATATATAAATATCTACAAAAAATGCCGCGACAGCATATGTCTAACTGTTATAGTTACGTCACAATAACTATTTTTTAATTTTTTAAATGTTTTTATCTTGGTATTAATCCTTATCAAAATAACTTATTTCATAATCACGACAGATATCACAAATTTAGCATGTGCAATGGGGCGAGGCTACTTATAAAGGAATTAAAGAACAATTAAGTTGTAGCAACCAATATAACTGAACCACCAGCTGGTTAACTAGCTCATACACTGAGGATACCGATGATCCCAACTGATCTACCAAATCCATTTAAACCGCTTCAATTTCCTATCAAAACATCTTTTGCTTTTACTTATAATAAGTCTCAAGGTCAAACCTTCCAATTAGTAGGGATCGGTTTTCCTCATGACCAACCGCCTAAGGCGGGTCGGAGCACCTGAAAATCAATTTATTTTGCTGCCAGAAAATAAAACAACCTGTAATATTGTTGAAAGGGAAGCGTTGGCCCAATAAATTTAATGGCTTTTGTTATTTTTCTTTAATCCCCGTGCAAAGCCGGGGCGGGCTGCTAGATTTTAATAAAAAATACAATAAAAACCTATGAACAATAATGTATTAAAAATAGGGAATACATAAAGACTATAATACTAACTTGTTAAATCTTTGACTGATTCCAACATAATAAGCACATGTGCAGTAAGAGTAGTTTAGTATAAAAAGGCTCTTTTAAATATATGATATTTTAACTACGCCACCTTACGGTGGCCTCATATTACTTAGTATAGTAAGAATTGCTCTGCTAAGTATATGAAATATCAATTGCTCTAACTTACGTGATGTACTAGAATTTAATACGAATTGCTCATTTAAATATATCAGATATCAACTGCGGTAACTTTTACCGCCGTCTTTTAGGAAATAATCAAGTTTTGAGTAAACAGAGAATATTTTTGAAATTTTAGAAAGTATACAAACAAAATATATTAAATCGACCATCGGTATCAGTCGAAATGCAGATCATAATGGACATTTTCCATGCGAAACTCTTTTCTTGCTGGAATCCCTTCAAGATGTGCCCAATATCACGACATGCGCCAGTCGCAAACCCTTTGCAAAATTTTTTATTTAACAAAATCTGAAAAAATAGAAAAATTTTCATTTTTTCGCTCCTATTTTCGTGTATAATTCGGAAAATATTGCTCCTAGAGAAAAAAATTATAAAAAGTAAAAAGTTTTATTATTTAATTTTACAGAATATTTTGTTAGTTAGAAATTGAAAATTTAATGTTTATTGTTAAAAGAATAGCAATAATTGGGAAAAAAGTACAAAAAAATTATGTTTATTCTTTAATTGTTTTCGACCCTCTAAACGTAACTTACAACCTCCATCTTCCCCATAGAAATACTTTTTAATATGATTAAAACGTTTGCTAAATTTCGTTAAGATCGGTCGAATAGTTTTTGCATAATAATTTCGCAATCCAGTCTACTGGAAAAAAATTTCACATTTTCAAATTCATACTATGCCCTAAATAAGGCTCGTAAGTAGTCGCCAATTTTTTTACCTATAAAAGAAGGCTCAAACATTTAAACTCTTTTTGTAAAATTAAAATCAGTTCACCAGGAGAGCCTAGAAAACTTTTAAACATTTTTTAGTCTTATAAACAATTTGAATAACTTTACGAGCTTTCAACATATTAATTACAAAAGCTAGGAAGCCGAGATAATGCAATTTTTAGCGCGCGCTATGATTTTGAACTTGCGGATTCACATTTCGAGTGAATTTCCCCCAACACCACCACCCATGCACTCCAAGCGACAATTTACGCGAAAACGATTTTTTTGTCTTTTTTATGTATGTTGCGATAAAGCGCATTAGCTAAAACCTTTTTTATAGAAAAAGTACTTAGATCTTCAATATTTTGGCAACCAGTATGCCGAATGTATCTTTTTTTTATAGAAGTGTCTTTTAATGTTGTTTAAGTGTATAAATTTTAAAATTAGTATGTTTAAAGCACGTAAAGTTATTCAAATTGTTTGTAAAACTAAAAAATGTTTAAATGTTTAAAAAAAAATTCTAGGCTCTCCTAGTGGACCAATTGTAATTTTACAAAAAGCGTTCCTTTAAAAAAATTATCTAAAAACCTTATTTAAGCCTGGTATGAATTTAAAAAATTGCGATTTTTTTCTAGTAGGCTGGATTGCAAAATTATTATGCAAAAACTATTCTACCGATCTTAACGGAATTTAGCACACGGTTTTAACATATTAAAAAGTTTCTCTAGGCTAGGCGAATAATGAAGTTTAGAGGGTCGAAAACGATTAAAGAATAAACTTCTTTTTTCTGTACTTTTTTTCACATTTATTGCTATTTTTCCAACAATAACCATTAAATTTTCAATTTTTAACTAACGAAATATTGTGTAAAATTAAATAATGAAACTTTTAACTTATATTTTTTTTCTCTAGGAGAAATATTTTCCAAATAATAGACAAAAAAAAGGAGCAAAAAAACGAAAAAAATTCCATTTTTTTCATATTTTTTTAATATAAAAAATTTAGCACATAGGTACTGGACACATCCTGAAGGGATTCCAACAAAAAAATAGCTTCCAATTCCAAACAGATCCCGCCTAGACTAAAATGATATTGAGGAGAAATTGTTTGTATACTTCAAGCATTTCAAAAATCTTGAGAAATATCTTAAATAATCGTTTACGAAAAATACATGGTTCCGGTCTCCTAACCGAATAAAAATATAAACAGGACACAAAAAAAGTGACTTAGAGTTTGATGTTTTAAAAAATCTCTCTTTCATTATATGCTATATGTGCTTTAGGAGAAAATGAGTAAGTGTCAAAATTGACATGAATAGCTTAGTTCTTAGAGAGCTTCCGCGTAGAGGCAAAGGTTGCGCGTTCGAGTCCTGCTGGATGTGACATTCTGAAATTTTAAAATGTCAAAAATTGTTTACTAAACAGAGAATATAGCTTAACATTGTTTTTATTATTTTAATTAAAAAAAAAAGTTAATAACCGAAATAGTAAATAGTAGAGGTATTGGATTGGATTATCTCGTGGCGTATGATGCTTATAATTTAGATTTTAACAGGTAAATCGACAAGACTTGTATAAGTGAATAGTGAAAACATATCTGATTATCAAATTGATTGTTTCAACCCTTACTACGTGCAGTTTTCTAACAATTAGTGATGACTAGAGAGCGGAATATATGCTAAGTGCATTTAGATGCATATTTCGCATATATTTGCTCATTTCAAACAATATTGTATATTTAAGCTAAACATGATTTATTATGCATATTTAAAAATAAATAATATAAAAATTTAAAATTTTCCTCTGTTAATTTAAATTTTATAACTTGGTATAAACAATTTCATTATCTATCTGGAATTACCCATTACTAACTGAATTTAATAATGATGGGGTTTTCAAGAAAAAGATTATTGAGATTGTTTTTAAGCTTTAAATTCCCGAAAATACAAAAATTTAAATTAAAAATAAATTAAAAAATTTATTAGAAAAAAATTAGGGCAACGATTGTTTGAGGAAAGTTGTACGTATTTTTAAAGGCAACTTTTCTGAAGATCTTATGAGTTGGCAAATAATGTCAGTAGCTCTAGAACGAACTTTTTCTGTGTCCAAACACATTTTTAGTGATAGAAGACAAAATTATTTTTTAACTGAACATTTTGAAAAATATTTAATTATAAATTCATATTATAATGTTTTAGATTCTGAATTATAATATCAGTTTGTTTTATAACAATTAGTAAAAAATGAATATTAATTTTTGATAATAATCTAAAAAATATAACCAAAAGAAAAAGAAAATATACATTTAAAAATTATTGACACAAAATAAACACTTTTTTTACCAGACTAATTATACGTTCACTAAGGAGCGATCTGTCTTCCTTGGTAAATAGAAATTTTGTGGCGATGTTTTCAGATTCTCAGTAACTTGGTCGTCAGACGAATATCAGGGATGGATGATGTAGCCACCATGGGAAAATCCAATACCTCTACATATTCATCTTTGTTTTTAATCATAAAAAAATAGAATGAAGATCTTTAAATAAATTTCATTTCTTGATTTAATCTTTCATAGCTCTTTTAACTTTGTTGTTTCTAAAGCCATAGATCTATTACTTAATAATAGTGTACATCACTCAGCAGTTTTATTTCCATTTAAAACTAATAAATAATAATTATCTTTATTATGAGGAGTATTTTAAATAAAAGCGGTCAATTTCGAATCGGACTAGCCCATGAAGGGTTCCGGAGAAAAGTGGCAGTGACATACAGACGGACAGATAGACAGACAGACATGACGAATCAATAAGAGTCCCGTTTAAAGGTTTTTATAATAAAATACTCGTTAAAAATAATCAAATAGAATATTGTAAGCTTAATTTTAGTTTCTTGTAACCTGCGATTAATTCAAGAATATGTTAACAATTTAATTCAAGAATATTATGTTAAAAATTGCCAAATATACTCAGTTCTTGCATTATTTAACGGTATTAAACCGTAACAGATTCTTATAACAGTTTAAATGATCTGAAGATTATCCTGGTGGTATAAAGTTTAAATTAAGTGCAAACAGAAACAAGATCAGTAATTTATCTTTAGAATAAAGTTTATCTTAACATATAAATCTAATTTAACAAACACAACATTACAATTAAGCCTTTGATTTTCATTGTTACTAAATCTTTAAAATATTTATTTTGTTGCAGATAATTAATTTCCTTCTATTTTTAAATATATTCATGTTAATTGACATTATTGGGGCAGTACCATTAAAAATATTAGAATCATCTGATTATTTGCTCCACGAGGATCCTGATTTTCAAGAAGTAATTCCTATCATTCCATATACAAGAGAGAAAAAAGATGCAAATGAATTTGAACAGTTTTTGTCAAGTTTAGATAAACCTCTACCAGAAGAGACCGATTTTATGAATGTACCCGACCGACCACAATCGATTCCTAAAATTGGTTCTGTTGTACAACGTCCAACAGAAGGTTTACCTATATCTGCTTCTCCTTCTTTAGATCTCACTCCAGTCGACATTGAACAAGTGTTTTCTCCCCATCTACCTTTGGTTAAAGATCCTCCTGTGGTTAGTTTAGATGACAAAGATCTTCATGTATCTAATCATTTACCATACAAAAATGAACATTTTTCCAAAGAAATAAATAAAGATCTTCATGTGTCTGATGATTTACCAAATACAAAATTAAAAGATCAACTACCTCCTACTTTCGATCGTCAACTAAATGATAAAGATTCAATCACAGATCCTATAAAATTTGAGGATAAAAAGAAATCGGTTCCACTTAAAGAGGATATTGATCGAGTTTTTGGAACTGGAAATAAAAATGATGATGAGATTAGACACGATTTTGGACCTATAGATAAAGGTAATTAATACTTATAATTTATTATTTTTCTCTTAGTTTACCTGTAAGTAATATGTTAATTATGAAAAAATTCGTTTCTAATTCAAGTGTATCTACTTATTGACCTACCATATATCTTTGTCTTGTTTACAATTTTACGCAAGTCATTGAGGGCTTAAACAAATAATTGTTTTTCTACGATCACTATTAAAAGTTGGCTTATCTATATCCAAATCCCTAACAGAAATTTGGCGTTAGCCACCATTTTTCACTTTCCACTCTAGAGCAGAAAATTGTTAATCATCAGATTGCTAATTTTAATTTGAAATAAATAAATTAAAACGATACTATTAAATATTTTATATGACTATCTGATATTTTAAGAAATTAAAATACAATGATTTATTTAAAATAAAAGAACTTAAAATTAATAACATTAAATCTGTAAATAAACATCACCTGAGTTTGACTCCCAATATGGGCAACAAAAAATATACATGCGGCAATAAATTATTAGAAAACTATATTTTTTGTACTTATATGTACTTAATCATGAAAAAAATTTGTCGACAATTCAAGCAGAAAGCTCTTTGTTGCTTCTGGCAGGATTTTAATTAAAGCGCAAAGTAGTAATTTATGTCCTTTATATCATCCATATCTAGAGTACTAATCAAGAAGTAATCTTGTGTTTAATATCCTTTAAATCAATAAAAACAGACTGAAAATCACTTTTTTATTAATATTTTGTCATTTAGAAAATACAGCAACCAGAAATGGCATTTAATAACATTGAAATAATGTTACAGGAAATCTGTAATTTGTATTTTCTGTTAGTTAAACTAAATTATTTTTTTAGCTCTTCCAGAACTTTTTGAAAACGTACCAGGTATTTCCAATCCTAACGAATCACCAGAAATATTAAACAATTCTGATCAATCACCACCAGTAGAGACTCCTCCACGTGCAGATCCAGGATTAGACGAAACTGACCAATTATTTCATCCTCTAGCTGTACTCGGCAATTTTATAACTGCTTCTGTAGAAAAAATACTAAACAGAATTAAATTGTTTGGAATGAGTTTAAAACCCGAATATGGAAAAGACGGTCAAGCTATATGGCATGATAATTCAGCAAACTCCAACGGTTTTAATAGAAATTATGTTGGACCCACTGAAGGAGAAGTTTATCCAGGACAAATACACAAACCATTTGGAGTAGATGTTGAACCTAATGAATATAACAAAAATATTCAAAATATTAATAGAAATGACCCCAGATATAGACCAGGAAATGATTTTTATATGCCTAGATATCCATATCCATACCCATATCCCTATCCTTATCCTTCTCCTTATACCTGGCCACGATATCCTATGGGATATAATGAAAATTCATTAAGAAACAAAGGTATGATAGGAGTTCGAAATAGGGTAGATATACCCAAAGATGAAACAAAGCCTGGAGAGCCAGATATGATTCAAAATAACGGAGATATAAGTACCGACCAAAGTAGAAAATACGTGTTAGAAAATAGTTTTTATGGCCCTGGATATCCATACTTTTACCCATATCCATCTCCTTATAGTTGGCCACGTAGTTCCATTGAATATTATGGAGCACCAGTTGAAAATAAAGGTACTTTAGGTGTTCCAACCAATGGAGAAATACCAGAGAGTGCAATAAAGAATGTAGGGATAGAAGTAGAACCAAATGAATACACCAAAAATTTACACAACAAAGAAGATACAAATAAAAATAACAATGATGTGCACAAAATAGAAAATGATTCTGTTTTTAGTCCGAATAATTATCCTTCATATACTTGGCCGCCATCATATCCATTAATTAACTATTAAAATATAAACGTATTATATAATATTTTTTATGTATATACATATTTTAAATTAAACTATCAAACAAGTAGTATTTTTATTTTTTTATAAAGTTTACTAACTAAACGGTCATCTTCGTGCCTACCGCATAAAAATCAATCTATTTTTATATTTTTTGCTGCTTTAAAAATAAATGCATTTTTTCCCTTTTATTTCTTGTTTTTATTTTTAATTTTTGCTTATTTTATAGTTTGTTTTTAAAGTTTCTTCCCATTTTTTTTTAGTTTTCATTTATTGTGTTTTTGGTTTTTTCCTTTTTTTCTCTCGTTTTTTTGGTTTTTTTTACAATTAATGTGTTTTTTCTCGATGCAATTTTGAAGTGAAACTTCTTTAGAATAGTTGTGATTTCAAACCGGATGCAACGGAAAAACGACAGGTGAGAGACACAAATACAAAAATGTGTAGGATGAAGCCGGCAAAGAATGAGACAGAAATATACATACTATTTTATATTATCGGTCTCTCCTCTTTGTTCCAGACTTCGTAGCGTCCCCACTCCCGTCTTCTAAGCATAGTCGCCGTGAGCCAAAGCGAGAGAGCAAATGTCGGTGTGTATGTATATTGTACACTGTTTAATACTTGCTTGTTAAATAAAATATCTTTTAAAGTTAATCAAAATACTTTCATTTTTAAACAAATAAACTTTGTAATTATCCTACCCTTGTTATATATATTCATCTCATTCTTTTGTCGATTTACTAAAGTTTCACTTCTATCGTGCGTGAATCGCACACACACCTTTTTTTCGTTTCTTTTTGATATAGTTTTATTTTATCTTTAGTTTTCAGTTTCTTACTCATTTTACCCATTCTTTATATCAGCGGTTCTCAGGGAAGCGTTTTAAGTTGGTAAGGGGGCGCAGTTAATTAAAACCGATTTAAATTTTTATTGTTAAATATAGAACCACAAATTTATTTATATATCTTTATATCTCTCATTAGTTTCTAAATGTTATATATGCATTAAATTTCGGTACCTATTTTAATTTATTTGTTCATTATATCTTTGGGCATTATATCCTTGGTTTTCTTTAATCTCTTATCTCTTTTTATTTTTATTATATTATGGATTCTGCGGAATTAATTATATTAAGTATATATTAAATAAGAATCTGAAGCCTTAAAAAATTTTAATCAAAGGTATAACTCTATAATGATTATTGTTCGGGCTTAGCTTTAAGAAAGTCTGTACTCAAAATTATCGATATGGAATTCTCAAAAGAATTATAAATCCTTCCTAGCCTTTTTTGAAACCTTTCAGATGAAGGACTTGGCTATAATAATTTTTGGTGAAACTAGACTATTAACAATTATAAAATTTTAGACTTTCTTTAATAACAGCAATAACAATCAAAATGATGAAGTTCTCATTTTAATCAAGAATTACATCAACTTTAACATTGAAAATATTATTTAAATATTCTCTATAGCTTCTTTGTGGCAAAATAACATCTATTTACTTCTTTAGTTGGGGATCTTTTTGTCACTAAAACAAACTAAGCTGAAAGAGTATAAAAAATATAAATCAATATTTTGATAATGACCCTTGCTTATTAATCTTGATAGATATGTCAAATTTGTCAAGGGTCGTTTTTTGAAACTGAAAATGACTAACAAAAATATAAATAATTTTGACATATCCATCAAGATTAATAAGCAAGGGTCATTTTCAAAATATTGATTTATATTTTTTATCAGTTTATTTTAGTGGCAAAAAGATCCCCAACTAAAGAAGAAAATAATTGAAAATCAAAGTAAGGTCACAATTTCTAATATTAGATTTAAATTAAGCAATGTTGATTACTCTGTTATCACATGTTGTAGAGCTCCATCTATTGATGGACAACTTGTTTCTGTTAGATCTCGACTCTTTTCTAGGTAAATCAAAGGGTGCTAATATTGAACTTTTCTTAGGTGACATAAATTTTGATATACTTAATCCTATTGTTACGACTCGAGCCGGATCTGTCGCCCAGACTTGGGGTGAGGTGTTGTTCGAATTTACAAAGCTCCGAAGACTCGAGTACACTGCGAAAGATCCAGATAATTCTCGTAGCGTTCTATTTGTTCGATGTAGAACGTTAACGACTTTCTAGAAGAATCAATCGGTATATAAGGGACCGGTTTGTACAGTACAGTAGTTGTTATGGCGATAGTCGTCGACAAATAATAGTGGTGATTGTATTAGTTGCGATAAGAATTAATTGTATTTGTAGTAGCTGGCGATAAAGTGCGAATTGTTATACGAGATATTTTAACGATGCTATTTAGTAATTGTAATTGTATTAAAGTTGTTTAAATTAGTTAAAGAAAATTGTTATTTAGTTGTTTTTACTAAGTTTGTCTGCTGTTATCACTTATCCCGAACCTACGAAGGAAAAATTACAACTGCTTTTCAATATTATCATATTGTTACGTTTAAGGGGTTCAAATAAAATCACTGCTGAACGAAAATGTCTAATTTATTTACACACACTACAAACTAAACGAATTATAACTAAATAACTAACTAACTATAACACTACACACTAATTTATGTACAACAATTAACTTCGATTTATATTCACTTATTTATTTGCACTTCGCAGCTCGTAGATCGTTCAAATATTAGACTGTCGCTATAAACTTTTAAACTTCCCCGTGGGTCGTGGCTCTCCGCTTATATACCTGTTCACCGCTTCCAGAACATCCTTCGGTAACAATTCTAGAAAGGCGCGCGTATGGTCGAAGGAAGTCTCTCGATCATTCTGTTTCGAGAATTAGCGCGTTGTTTACCTGGAGTGCGACAGGGGCGTACTAAGGGAGTCTCGCTCGTTACAATATATTGGCTTTAAATCGTACATTAATTCTTACACTAGAGTGACTTAAGATAGCAATACATGCATAGATCATATCTTTATGAGAAAAAATTTGAAAATAAATAATCTTGTAATTGATTCTTTAAAAAATGAAATGGAATAATTTGATGTCTAAAGAAAACCTAGAAGTAGCTTATCAAAAATTCATTAACACCTTTTTGAACGTATATTATGAATGGCTTTCATTAAAAATTGTTTCTATTAACATTCATAAAAAAATAAACCATGGATTACTGGTGGCATCATACAATCTATGAAACACAGAGACCGATTAAAAAACAAGTTATAAACAACAAAAATAATAAGAATTTATTAGAAAAATATAAAAGGTATAGAAATAAATTAAACAAGATTATTCAGACACAAAATGTAACTATTGTTACGAACAAGTCCGGACCTGCCACCCAGGAAGTAAACGAGACAGACGGGCAGTTCTTGGAACCCGAGAATGTTCGATTGGCTGCCGGAATCTTTGATTCTAGAAATGTAATGTTAGCGACGTTCTAGAAGGATTTTTGTGGGATCTATATATAACTGATTAATGGAAATATAAACGATGCGATAGTAGTGACATCCTCACCACCAACTGCAAAACAGAAATCGATTTTGACTGAAATCAATTCACACAAATTCGAAGTTCAAAAAGAAATTACAAAAATGACGGATTTTTTGTGGTGCTAGACTTTAAGTTTTTCCTTGGTATTACTATTGGACCACATTTGAGATATGGTTGATTTTCTCTTTTTATAAGATGCCAGTCTGGCGATCATCATCCGTCATTTTTGTAATTTCTTTTTGAACACCGAATATGTGTGAATTGATTTCAGTCAAATCGATTTCTGTTTTGCAGTTGGAGGTGAGGATGTCACTACTATCGCATCGTTTATATTTCCATTACTCAGTGGTTATATATAGATCATGATTTTAGTGCATTCTTCAGTCAGCGATTATGCCTTAAGCTCGCTGACGACAACATATACCTTTTACTGACGAGACCCAATAGGTCGAAACCGGTCTACAAGTTATGTTGTCCCTCTAACTGCAAACGGCAATAGTTGACTGCAATTCCACATTTTCGTATGTTACTTCTTTTTTGTGCTTACTTTTGAGGGCGTGTTGATGGGAATATTCCCGAAACTAGTAGCCCTTTAAATGAAATATTTTTGTGGTACTAGACTTTGAGTTTTTCCTTGGTATTAGAAATGTATATAGTGACTCTTATTGGACGTTAAAATTGGAATACCACAGGGGACAGTCCTTGGATGGCTTCTTTTCATAATTTATATTAACTTAATATTGAAGTTAGACATAAGTGGAATATTTATCTCATATGCTGATTCTACAGTCTTAATCTTTAAAGCGAAAAATTGACAACTTGTCCACAAAAAGGTGATAGAAGGCTTTAAACTTATAAAACACTGGCTTGATTGTAATAAATTAACCTTAAATAAGTACGGATAAGACTTTTTACATAGCATTTTCCTTAAACGATGCCAACAGACCAAATTTTAACTCGATTGAGATGAATCTAATACTATTAAAGAAACAACTACTATTAAATATTTAGGCATTACATTAGACAAACATTTAAAATGGACTAAGCATATCCAAGATCTAACTAACAAAATCAAGCGTTTAATACATAAATTTCATATAATACGCAGAATTTTACCGGAAAATATTTTAATACAAATTTATAAAGCCTTGGTAGAATCACTGTTGAGGTATGGAAATATAGCTTGGGGTGGGGTCTTTGATAATACAATGAACCAATTAAACGTCATATAAAATTATATACTTTGCGTAATCTTTTTTAAAAAAGATCTTTAAAGAAAGACTACTCAACTCAACTTTTATATAGTAAGTAGGTACTAAAACCAAAAATTATGTGAATCATGGCTATTAGACAAGAAACGTAAATAAAAACTATCTAGTTGTCACTTTTAGAAGATATGACGCTAACCAAAGATTTGCTTCATTCTTAGTGCCAAAAATATTTAAAAGCTTGCCACATGCAATCAAAACAACAGAGTTAAAAAAAATTGTTTCTCATTGTAAACAGAGCCGTGTTAAGGTGGGGACGAAAGGGGCGGCCGCCCCGGGCGCCGATGCAAGGGGGCGCAAAATTGAAAAGCACCCAATAAAAAAATAATGAAAAAAAAAATATGGACCTTGCAAATGAATATTCCAACGACTTGAATGGACCAGAGTTTGCTAACGAAGTAATATCTGCTAAAAAACTCTTTCCCCCATTAGATCCCAATCTAAATAAAGTGGTTCATTTCGAAATCCTTCAGTTAATGCATGATTTTGATTAAGTTAGAAACTATAAAAATTTGGAAACAGCGTATAGAACTTTTTGAAGTAAAACTTCTTTAGGCGCGACTAGGGGTAACTCAGTAATTCTAACGTACGTGACGTCATATTCTAATTTAACGCAAAAAACCTGATACAAAAAACCTAACACGATTCCGCCTACTATATTAAATAAAAGTTAAATCTGTAATTGTATATTATGGTAGGCAAAATAATATACCTACATATTTTGCTGACCTGTCAAATTGACAGCTTGTCAACCAAACTACATTGTTGGTAAATAGTTGTACGCCTAAAATTTGAGTATAAAGTGTTTGTTTTAAATATGAATAAACAAAGTGGATTTATTAATGAAGAAAGTGATGAAAAAATATTGAATGAAAATGAGTGAGTACTCTATATGCATACATTTTATTTTCCTGTGGATCGTTTAAAAAATTAATCTTGAAATCTTCACAAAGAATAAAAGATATAAAGTTATTTGTACAGAAAATTAATGCACTATAAAGTCTATCTATAAATGTATTGAAATTTCCAGATGGGGATCTTTAAATATTTAATATACAACAGGTGGTTTGAAGTATTTTAAAAGAGACTCTGGAGATTTTAATATCTACTTCAAGTGATAAATTAGTCAAAAAATCGTGTTTCATAATTTCTATAGAAGATTTTGTCAAAATTAGTACACCGCCATGTGATTTATTAGTTCTATTGAAGTAACAGTAACAGAGTAATTATTAAATCGTATGTAGCCGATATTGTCATTATTGGACCATGTTTCGGATAGACATAATATGTCTGGTCCATATTGCTTTGGGGTGGTGGGGTGGTGCAGTGAAGGGTGGGATGGATGCAGAAGCTTGAGTGGCTGACCGCTACTAGGCTTCTGGATCCACCTCCTGGATCGGCAGGACCCTGGTGATAATAGCCTCCCAGTGGCACACCCCGGGCAACGGCAAGCTGGGAGAGGGCCTTCTGTCCCTCCCTCATCTTACGGCTAATAATTACACAAACAACCCTAAGTGAAGGTGTGAGGTACCGTGCTGATGTACTGAATGGCCAACGGGTTAAAGTTGGTCGCGAACGGTCCCCTGGGGGCACCAGGCGAAACCCCCTTGTAATTAGCCTTACCTGGTTATGCGGGGCTCTGACCAGGTGGACCATCCCTTCCCTAGCTTCTCGTGGGACTCGTATGGATCCTCATAAAGACGTAGGTACAGTCAGGATCCTGCAGGCAAATCTCCAACATACAAAGGCTGCATCGGCCATAGTGTGTCGGAGATTTGAGAGAGAAGGCGTGGAGGTAGCCCTCCTGCAGGAGCCATGGCTATACGGAGGTAGGGTTGCAGGCTTAAAACCGCACCATGGCGAGTTGATATATGACACCAAGGCTATAAAGCCCCGTGCCTGTATATTGTTTCCTAAGGCAGTTGGATGTAAGCAGATTCCGGTGCTATGCACTGGGGATTTTGTTGCAGCTATACTGTCAATATCCACGGAAGAAGGCATCAGAAGGCTAATGGTCTGCTCGGCGTACTTTCCTGGAGAGGACAAGGTATGTCCTCCAGGCCACCTAATGGACATCATTAGCTACAGCCGGAGGGAAAACCTACCGTTGATCGTGGGGGCCGACGCCAATGCTCATCACATAGCGTGGGGTAGTACGGACGTCAACCCCAGAGGTGAGTATCTATTACAATTTATACTTAGTAATAGTTTACAGATATTAAACAGAGGCAATAAGCCAACGTTTGTAACAGTTACGCGCAGGGAGGTTCTTGATATGACCCTCTGCACAAATAACATCTACGACAAGATTGAAAACTGGCATGTCTCGGACGAGCCGTCTGGGTCGGATCACAGGCATGTAAGGTTTAATATTGTCACCCCTAAAATTATTGAGACCACGTTCAGAAATCCACGGAGAACGAATTGGGAGGACTATGTAAATTCCCTCAATGAAAATCTCGAGGATAGAATGGTGTCAATAAGAGATGTGTACAGTTTGGACTGGGAGGTGGACAGGGTAAGCAAGGCTATTGGGTCGGCTTATCGTGAAAACTGCCCGGAACAGACAAGAAAGTACACGAGAAACACTCCCTGGTGGAACGAACACCTACAGAAGCTTAGGGCTCAGGTGAGAAGGCTGTTTAACAAGGCCAAAATCGTTCATAACTGGGAAGAGTACAGACAAAAGTTAACGCTGTACAATAAAGAAATCCGAAAAGCCAAAAGAGACTCCTGGAGGAGGTTCTGCGAGGAAGTCCAAACGACCCCCGCATGTTCAAGAATCCACAAGGTCCTGGCTAAGGATGGTACAGCGAAAGAGGTCAGCCTCCTCAAAAAGGAGGACGGATCATACACCAAAACGTTGGAGGAAAGTTTAAGAATGCTAACATTGGCACACTTTCCTGGCTCACGGTTTATGGAAGCAGGATCGGATAGCGTAGGCCACGGTCAAAGGCCGGTAAGGCCCTCAAGGGATGACTGGAAGCTAGCTACCGAAATAACCAGACCTGCAAAAATCAGATGGGCTATCAGCACATTCCGTCCATTCAAAACACCAGGAACGGATGGAATATACCCAGCCCTACTCCAGAAAGGGCTGGATGTAATTATAACACAACTGTGTAAAATCTTTAAGGCTTGTTTGGCCTATAGATTTATACCATCTGTTTGGCAAAAGGTGGAAGTCTTATATCTCCCTAAAGTAGGGAGGATGACGGACCAAACGACCAAGTCATACAGACCAATAAGTCTATCGTCGTTTGTAGCAAAAACGCTGGAAAAACTGGTCGATAGATATATAAGGGACGAAATCTTAACGGAGAACCCATTAAGTGATCGTCAATATGCATACCAGCCGGGAAAATCCACAGACCTAGCGCTGGATGACTTGAACAGGCTATGGTCAAAGTCAATTGAGGACAAAGAAGTAGCCCTAGCGGCGTTTATTGACATTGAAGGAGCCTTCAGTAATGTGGGACCTGAGTCAGTAACAGACGCACTTTCAAGGAGGGGAGTCCCCCCACTAATATGCCAATGGGTGTATGCCAACCTAACGAATAGGATCGTAGTGTCCAAGTTAGGTGAGGCGTCCATTGAGGCAACAGTGGGAAGGGGCTGTCCGCAGGGAGGTGTACTGTCACCTCTGCTGTGGTCAGCACTTGTGGATGACCTCCTTAAAAAACTCCTCAATGAAGGCCTTCACTGCCTAGGCTTCGCAGATGATATGGCCATAATCATTCAGGGGAAATTTCTGGGTACAGTCTCAGAGCGGATGCAGTCCGCAATGAATATGGTGTACAAGTGGTGCAAGGATAAAGGCCTAACAGTCAATCCAAAAAAAGCATCAATTGTCCCATTCACTAATAAAAGAGCGTTACAAGGCTTACAACCAATAACGCTCAATAACGTGCTGGTTCCAATGGCCACAGAGGCCAAATACCTGGGTGTGGTATTTGACCAGAGGCTATCATGGAAGCAACACATTCAAAAGGTCACACATAAAGCTACAATAGCCCTTGGTAGGTGTAGACAATTGTGTGGCAAGAACTGGGGATTGAACCCCAAAATGAACCTATGGTTGTATACACAAGTCATTAGACCAATGTTAACCTATGGTTCGGTGGTGTGGTAGAGTAGAACGCAGCAGTCCGGGGTGATCAGGCAGCTGGAAAGCATTCAAAGGCAGGCATGTCTGAATGTTACAGGTGCCATGGGAACCGCCCCAACGGACACACTACAGGTTTTACTCGACCTACCACCATTGCACATTTACATTCAGGGCGAGGCTATGGCAACTGCTCACAGACTGCTACAAGGCCAGGCCCCCATTACCTTATTAAAAGGCAAAAAGCAAGCAGAGTTATGCAATAGGGTTAAGGCAGATCAAATAATGAGTATGCCTCAGGACAGGATAGTCCCCAGGTATAACTTTGTGAGAAACTTTCGAGTAGAAATACTGGAAAGGGACTCATGGAACAATGGCCCCCCAATCCAATGGGAGTCAATTTGGTATACCGATGGCTCAAAGACTGAGAAAGGCACAGGGTCAGGTATATACAGTAGAGGACACAGGATAAAAATCCAACTAAGTCTAGGTGCGTATGCCACAGTGTTTCAGGCTGAACTAACGGCCATACAACACTGTGCAACGGAGATCGTAAGTCAGGGTATAACGGGTAAAACCGTAGTCATATTCTCGGACAGCCAAGCAGCTCTAAAGGCGATAGTCTTAGCACAAATAAGCTCACAGCTGGTGTGGGACTGCGTTGGGGCCCTGACACATGCCGCTAGTCAAAATTCTCTGACACTGGCATGGATACCAGGACACTCAGGGTTTCGGGGCAATGAGAAGGCTGATGAATTGGCCCGTGCGGGAGCTAACACTCCAATGATTGGCCCGGAACCATTCGGCGGAGTTGCTAATACATTCAGAAAGGCAGCGATTGAGAAATGGAGGCTAGAAAAGGCCCAGGAGTGGTGGGAAACATCACCGGGCAAGCGACAAGCCAAACTCTTCATAAAGGGTTACTCGGCGAAGTTTACTGCAGAGCTGCTATCACAAAGGCGAAATGATGTCAGAATGATTGTCAGTCTCTTGACAGGACATTGTAGGCTCAGAAAACACATGAGTCAGCTAAACTTAGCAGATGAAGACATTTGTCGATACTGCCAAGAGGAAGAGGAAACTGCATTTCATGTCCTATGCCAATGTGAAGGCCTTGCAAGGACGCGGTATCTAGTACTGGGAGAGGAGAAACCGGCTGCTCCAAGTTATGCGGAGTGGCCACTGTCAAGGCTATTAAGTCTCATTAAGAGGGCAGAGCTGGACAAGGTGCTCTAATCCTATTCCACAGATAATGGGTGTTCACAATAGATCTGCAAAGGTCGCAGTGATATAGGCTAACAGCCAACCCAAAAATATCTATCTATCTATCTATCATATTGCTTTAAGATTAGGTCTATTCTATTAATTTTGTTAGAAATTGATTCACAGTTAACATTTAAAATACGGAAGAAATTATCAGATTTCTCATGATTTTCACACACACAGTTCTTTATGTTTCTACTGACTTCCTTGCGATACCTACGTACGTCAAAACTTTTGATTAGCTAACCTTACCATTAATTTCTGTCAAAATTTTTTAAAACGTGAAAGTGAAATTAATGAATTTTAGATAAATTACAAAACAAAATAGTTGTCACTTGAATAAAATGGCGGATTCTCAAGTATATTTTACTCTTTCATCAATAAATAATAATAATAAACGAAAAAATCAAAAACCTGTAGCTACTTGTTAATAAACATATTTTGAATTTGAATTTATTTTGCGATGATACGGACGTCAAATAAGTTTTACTTCAATCGCGAGAAATATTTTCTTCTCACAAAAATCACTTTTTAAAAACTTTATTTTCAAAATTTACACTAACAAACTTTATTTTGAACTTTACACAAAAATACACTAAATAATTAGAACTGATTTGATATTATAAATTTACAACTATTTATACTAAAATTATTGATGATTAAATGGAATCAAAACATCAGACTTGCAGAATTGCAAGTTTGGTTCCTCGAGTGTAACATCCTGTTGAATTGCAGAATTTGCTATTGGGAAGTCCGCTGCATTGAAAGGAAATCGAGTATCGGATATTACAGGTCATCAACTTATAACTCGCGCGTAAAGGTTACACACACACTCTTTTTTTATTTTTTTTTAACTATACCAGTTTCAGCGGCTTTGGCAGAAAGGTCGTTTAGTAAATTAAAAATAATAAAATTCTACTTAAGATCATCTATGGGGCAAGATAGGCTAACTGATATAAGTATACTATCCTTGAAATACGAAATGACCCAAAATTTAGATCTATGTTCTTTAATAGAAAATTTTGCTTCAAGAAAAGTGCAATAATGGTTTTTGTAAATAATGTTTGTTAAAGTTAATTTTGTTCCTAACTTTTTGTAATTTTATGTGAGTCATAGTTTTCTACTGACTAAAAACGAATTTTTTGCATTATAATTTCCAGTTTTGTTTCAGTTTTTATTTTAGGGTATTTTTGTTCCTAGTTAATTTTCTGTGATTTTTAGTTTTCGTTTAGACTGAGTAGAAACGAAGTTTTTGTGTTATATTTTACAGTTTTGTTTCAGGTATTCTGTTATACGTTTTTTAAATTTACTATAATCGGTACCTAGAGAGGAATTTTATTTTTTGTGTTTATTCTTTTTTCGTTTTGTGTTTTGTATGTTTTTTAATATAAATATACATAATACTTTTGATGTTTTTATATTTTCAATATTAATTTGTTTCAGGTATTCTGTTTTGTGAATTTATTTTATTTTTGTGTTTATTAATTTTTTGTTGTTTTGTGTTTTTTAATATATTATAACATATATAACTTGCTCAGAATTATTTTATAAGTTATTATGCTATAATAATAATAATTTTTACCTTTTTTTTAATTTTAAATTTGAAATGAAATTGTAATTATGGTAAATGCAAATTAATGTCTATGATTTTAAATATAATGAGTTTCTTAATATATACCTGGCAATACTCATATCTCAGGGCAGAATTCAATGATTAAACAAATTATTAAATAAATTAATTTTGATACGTTTGTATTCAGAATATAAATTTTGAACACTTATGAACCAAACTACGTAATAATGATAACTTTTTAAAGAAGAATTTCTTAACCTCACTTTATATCTTAAACGGTGGATAGTAAAATGCAATATCAAAACTATGCTTAGTAAAATAAAAAAAAATAAAAACTCAGAATCTTATTACAACTTAAAAATTTGAAAATTTATCTTACAAACTAGTGAAAAAGTGTTTAGTTATATAGTGGAAAAGTGTTCAGTTATACCTAATATAAAAGAAATAACACTCAAGTTTTTTATTTCTAATTGAGAATAAAATACCGTAATGACTGAAGATCTTCCCTTATGCCTTGGCTGCATCCATTACGGACCAATTTTGAAGATTTCAAAAGAAAAAACTTCTTTGAATCTCTGGACAATCTGATATCTAATAAACTGGTAAGTCGATCTACTACTTCTTATCTGATTGTATGCTAAATTACTCTTCTTAAACTCAATAAACGTATTTCTCTGCCAATATACTACTATGTCTCCGCTTTTCAAGACTTTATATTTATTTAAAATTCAAATTCTCTTCTTACCATTTACTTTCCAATACTTCCTCTTAACTTTGACAATACTTTTAATTTGATTCAACCTTTATTTGTTGAATATTTTACAAAAAAAAACTCAAAATTTCAACAGGAGAAAATTTATTACATCTGACTTCTTTAACAGCAAAAATCAAGAGAACGTTCAATTAATAAACAAACTGACAATTGAATTCTTTTAACAAACTTAAACTATACATATTCCTTTTTCTTTTTACCTACTTGATTATATGTCAAATATATTAAAATTTGAATACTTGATTCATTACTCTGATTTGTACAATTTCTGTTATATCAAATCTACTAGATTCATTATGAATTTACCTACTATGTTTTATATTTTCTTAACTATTGTCTAATATACATTTAAATTTCAGAATTTTTCATTTTCTCAAACATTAAACCAATAACAAACAAATATTATGGCTCTGAAAATTGATATTGCATATTTTAAACGTAAGTATTTCTTAATTAAGTCCATGAATTAAATTATTTTAAATTAGAAATTCTGTATCTTTAATATTTATGTTTTAACAGTTATTTTTCTTGTTATATTTAATTGTCATTATTTTAATTATTTAAATTATGACAACTAATTAGATAAATTTTTAAAATAGATATATCTTAAATATCTAATCTTATATTGGATTTTCTTATTTTTATTTTCCTTTTTTAGGAATGAAGAGAATAATTCTTAAAATACTGAAGAAAATTAGAACGAATTATACAAATTCTAATTCTTTGTAGTCCACCCTGGGATCAAGAATATTTTCCTTTTTCTTTATTTAATCATTATTTTATTTATTTTATTGAATATAGCATATAATCTCATATCATCTCAATATATATAAATATACTAGCTGACCCGGCCACGCGTTGCTGTGGCTAAGGTTTTTGTTATATTACATTGTAGTAATCTATTTAAGAGGAACAGTAGGAGAACATCAGTCATGGGGACCACCATGCTTGTTTCCATAGATGCCATTTGTAAAAAATATGGCGACCTCCATGACAGATTTTCTACTACTGCAACCCCTTAATACAATGAAATTATTATTTACGAATGAAGACGGAAACGTTAAAGCTGGTATAAAAATTCACTGGATTGATATTAAGCAAAATGAGTATATTACTGTCACGCCTGGAGAGATTTGGGAGAATGTGCCTTAGTGTTATAGGATAAGGAGTAGCTTACTAAAGGCACTCCCGGCCAGGTATCCTGCTGAAGGCAGAAAACTAACCAAGGGGAAGATAAACAACAGGAAACAAACAACAAATATATTATCGAATAAATAAGCAATAAGAATGAGTAATTAACATTATGAATAGGGAGTCTTACCAAATAAACTACATGGTGGCTTGTCACACTTACTCACGAAAATACGTCAAGAGTCACCAGGGTCTGTTTTAGGGACACCCCAAAGGGTGACCCTTACAGACAACCTCAGACTACAAACTCCTGGTGTCTGACCTCAACAACCTGCTTTTAAAGCCAATTCATATTCTACGTGAGAATAAAAATTAAACCATTTAAACACGTGCCGAGATCTAACGTAATGACTTTGACCTGGTAAAATGTAATACATAACAATACAGTAAAATATAAACTAATAAATTAATATGTAAGGCAAAACTACCCTATCACCTATGTGACATTACAAAGTAAATAACATGTAACACTTTAACTTATGAATGAGGTAGGTAGGGCAGATAGTCTTTAATCTTTAACACTAATATTTATTATTTTAAATTATAATTACTTTTATTTTCAATTTAATTTAGCACTAATCGGTGCACAATATATTTGGTTAACCTGTCTTTAGCTAACACAAACAGATTCGACGGCTTCCCTACACGTGAACATGCAACATATAGTTGCTCATGAGAAAAACATGGATTGTCCAAGTCTAAACCACAAATGGACATTGTTTGACCTTGTGACCTATTTATCGACATGGCAAAAGCTAAACGAATTGCAAACTGTAGCCTTCTAAAGGGTATAGTAGAATCTGACGGTATCATTGGAATACGTGGCAACAGGACCACTTTTCCTTTAAACTTCCCAGTTAAAATGGTTGCTTCAAGAATATTACCGGTGATCTTTTTGATGACCAAACGCGTACCGTTGCATAATTGAGGTGGGTTCATTATTTCATTATCAAAATGGCGTTCATTAACATCGATTACAATTAAATTAAAGAATAAGTTAATTAATGAATTCAGTGAAATTTGAATGAAATGTAAGTTAATTCTATTAAATGGTAACTAACACTTACCGTTTACTTGATAACACACTAATCACTTATTACTTTTTATTAAATGTATAGTTTCAAAGCACATACCACAACTTCTTATGTTAAAACTTTTCAATAATTAAAACTGAATTTAAGTGTCATCTCAACAATGCACAGCATCCTTGATATTGCAAAAATATTAAGTCATACAACGCTGTAATTGATCATAGAGAGGATTGTTTCCTTGTTAACAAAATCAAGGGTAGTTGTATCCAAAAACTTTCTAAAATAGTTGATTTTATTAACAGATAAAATTAAAATAATAATTACTGTTTTCACATGTAAAAACAAAAAAAAACTTTCCTCTGGCGTAATCGATCCCATTACCCTCCATACGATAACCCAACCGAAATGTCATAATCAGCCGCTGATCCAAATTAGCTACTAAGACCTTACATAAAGACTTTCAAAATGATAATATCATATTTAATATAATAACAATTCAACAAACAAATAATTTGCAATAAAATAATATTGCGACTATAAATTAAAATATAAGCTATCCTATCTTTCAAGTTGGATCAAACTGCACACGGTGTGCAAATTTGATTAAAATCGGTTTAGTAGTTTAGGAGTCCATTGCGGACAAACAACGTGACACGTAATTTATATATATTAAGATATATATTAAAATGGATCCGCCTTCCGAAACACCCTTCTTCAATAAAATTATCAGTCGTGGATTCCAAAATTTTTAAATTGTTTGTCCTAAAAATAAATTACAAATAAAATATAAATATAAAAATTTATTTTCTTCCTCTTCTTTCTACTCCACTTCCTTTTTTTGTTCTTCAACCCTTTCTCTATACCTTCAAATTTCTGATTTCTTCCTATTCGCTGTTTTTTTCTGCTCCTATACTTTCTGTTTCTAGCCTTTAATATCCTCTTACCACTTTCCATCCCTGTCCTCACTGCTTTTCTGTAACTGTTAACTTCCTTCTGCTCTTTCTGTTTCAATATCTGCTAACTAAACTATTTCTATCAATTCTTCTAATATTTATTTTGTTTACTTTTTCTTTACTTTTAGTATTTATAAATTCAAATCCATTTAATCAATTAATATTTTTTATTACTTTCTGTTAATGACAACTTTTTATAATTCTCATGACAAATCAATCAATAATAACCCCTTAACAACGTAACAACACAAAAACAAAACAATTTTACAAAAAACATCTAAATAAAAAAATACTTAATCTAGACAACCAATTTACCAATCATGGATCACGTTCCAACATTTCATTGAAGGAACATGCACCATGAAGAAAAATCCATATCAATATATACATATACTTGGTTTTTGTATTTAAAAAAAGCTGTTCGAACTAATTGGGGAGGGGGGCGCAAAGTTTACCTTTCGCCCGGACGAATTTGGAGCTTCACACGGCTCTGATTGTAAAATATACATATGTGATAATATTTGTTACCTCCATTTGTTATTTGTTGTCTTCATCTTTTCTCTATTTTATTTATATAATTTGTAATGCATAATAATGATGTATGTATTGTCTTTAAGTGTATTTTTGCACATAGAAGTGTTAAATAACTTAGGTGCATTGCCTTATATATATTTTTTGTAATTTTTTCTTATATTATTTTATTATCTATACATATAATAAAAATGTAGAAATGTAAATTCTGTACATTAAAGATATTTAAAAAATAATTAGCGGGGGTTGTTACTACATCGATATAGAACCCAAGAATGTGGTTAGATTTTTTTGTCTGTCTATTTGTATGTATGTTTGTGCGCGCATCACATGAAAACTACTGATTCGATTGATACGCGGTTTGTCTTCGTTCCACTTAACATCTGATGTATAAATATTTCTCTCCCCCATCCCTTTAACGGGACAATAGAGGGGGTCAGATTTTGTATGAATATATTTCATCGATCCATTTAAAAATACCACTGAAATAATACACAACATGCATACATACGTGCTATAATAGCTTTGATATTAGAATCTAATCTAATCTAAATAAACCTGGCAATCCTGGCATGGTCACTCCAGTGGAGCCTCATGTTTTAAGCACTGCTTCCAAGAGTCCTTACATGCACCCGTGCGTGCAGGACTCTAGTTTGCTCAGCTGAAAATTAACACCACGCTGATCTTCAGGTAGGCTTGAATCCAGATGTCCCAAGTTTCTTGAGTTACTGTTGCCACAGGGCATTGATATTAGAAACTAGATATCGTTGTATTTTTATCGCAAGTGACTCACAAATTACTATATCCTACAGATGATTAGGTCAGTACAAGGTATATGTTATCCGTCGAAACCGGTCTACAAGTTATGTTGTCCCTTCTAACTGCAAACTAAAATGGTTGGTTTAAATTATCTGTTAGATATGCCAACCCCATTTGACTTTGAAGTGTAATTCAATACCCGTGTGTATCGTTTTTATCATATTTGCTTGGTTTATACTATTTTTTTTTCGTTATATTTTGTAGTTTATCGATAAAATGTATTAGATGCATAACAATACTTAATTTAGTAAGAATTTCTCGTTTAAAAATAAGTGATATTAACTGCGCCACCTTCCGGTGGCGTCACAATACTTAAGTAGGGATTGATCGTTTAAATATATGTGATATTAACTGCGCCATCTTACGGTGGCGTGATATAAAGTAATCAAATAAGTAGTGGTTGCTCGTTTAATGGAAGCGCCATCTGGTAGTAACTTCCAATAATACGAATATCATACTCATTAAAAATACATCATCATACTGATTTTCATGACAATCGGTTGAACGGGGCGGAAGTCGATACTTTACAGCGCCGCTTGGTAGCCAGTTACATCAATGGGCATAACATATAAAGCTTCTCCGTGGAAAAATACATGTACATACCAATTTTAATATTGATCGGTCAAATAGTTTCAAAGTCTATCGATTTCATACATACAAACATCCTTTTTTATATATATAAATAGATAAAAGTGAAATTTCTAACAAACAGGTGATTTAAAGCTTAATATATTTTTGAATTGGTAAGTACGTTTGATGGCCTACTTAATTATCTATAAATTTTAGGTGATCTAAAAGTTATAAATCCCAAAATATAACGTGCTAATGATTTAAATAATACTCTCATATCAAGTTTAGACATACATTGTGCTGTGACGTCATACAGTGAATAATGAACCATTATTCACTAGTGATTAATAGGTACTATTTTTCTTAAAAAAAACACTTGTATAATGAACGTTTTGTAAAACAGTCGTGGACAAAAGAAATTTACTTTAGAAGGTCAAAGAGCTCTAGCACCCTTAAGAAGCATTGTTTCTTAGTAGATGGGTTAAATCGACATAAACTTAAGCTTAGTATAAAGATTTTACTTTGACAGGCCAGTTCCTGGATGTAATTAAATTTAAAAGAAAGCAGTTAGAAAGCCATTACTTATAATTTAATGTTATTATTAAAAACTCATAAATAAAAGCATTATATTTTTAAACAACCTTGTCCGTTTCTTGAGACTAAATAACTAAAAATAAACATATAGCAAATATTGTTTTTACTTTGCCTCTTCTTGTAAGTACCTTGATACCAACGGAAAATGTAAATATCTTGTAATGAAATTGGTAAAACCCAGTAAACAATATTTTTATACTTGAAACGGGTAGTAGATTCAGTAACACAGCAATGTAATTACCGTTAATTTTAATTTTGTATTATTTACAATCCTTCAAATTAGTTTATTAAAGTATTTGATCTTTTAAGAAATATGAATAAATAAATATAAAAGTAATTTATTAACATTAAATACCACTTGCATCGTTAATTTCTGTATGAGAAAACTAACAAAAAAAATTAGGAAAAATAGCCGATGTCAGGCAGATCCCCCTCGGGAGCCTGATTAAGATAAATAATTTGCATTAGTGGGTTCATTTTAATAAAGCAAATAATATAAAATGAATAACAAATAATGCCGTAAAATCAATGGGCACTACCCACAGCAACCTGGTAATTAACGAATTTTGTCACCTAAAGTGAACGATACTTTTCCCATACCTGCAGATGGAATTTTAGGAAGCGATTTTATTTCCAATTACCGTTGTACACTCGATAACGTAAAATGGACAATGACGATGCTCGTGCCTAATCTACCTCCTAAATGCGAAAGAATAAAGGCCTTAAATAAAACTATACATGAAGAAATAATAGTAGAAAATGAAAGGGGTGAGAGGAGAAAATTTTATACACCAGATGTTAAATTAAAAGAAGACAAATACATTTGTGAAAACCGCATTCGAATCGGTTTAGTAGTTTTCATGTGATGCGCGCACAAACATATAGATAGACAGACAGACGTACAACAAAAAATAATCACATTTTTGGGTTATATATCGATGTACCCGCGACGTCGTTCGCGTGACGTATAGATTGTTGTATAAAAATTTCTCCCTCCCCCCACACCGTATAAGTGGTTTTCCCAACATTTCCCTTCACCGCTCTGCTCCTATTAATTGTAGCGTGATGAAAAGTATACTATAACCTGCTCAGGAGTATGAATAATAATTGTACAAAATTTCTTTAAAATCCGTCGAGTAGCTTTTGTTTCTATAACGGTTATACAGACAGACAGACAGACAGACAGACAAAAATTTTACTGATTGCATTTGAACCAGTATCGATCCCAAATCACCCCCTGATAGTTATTTTGAAAATATATTTCATGTACAGAATTGACCTCTCTACAGATTTATTATAAGTATAGATAAAATGCTAAACTTTATATGTATACTTACGTGACAGAATTATAAAATAATCTGTCAAATAATCATGTGGTCCGTCACTATGATATTCATAAATTAGTTCAGACTGTTTTTTGTATATCTATCCCTTTTCAATGTACTGAATGTTGAAACGGTATTTAAAGGACTTATAGTTATGACTAATAACATGTGGTAAATATTTCATCTTTATTTTTACCGACCAATATACCTTATAAGTGTTTCGGTCTCTTTCTTACTCACACCATTACATATGTAATGATTTTTCCCATTTAACTCGACACAAATCTTTTCCACTGAGTGCACGAATAGAAGTATAACTTCAAAATTCCAAATTAAGATAATAGAATTAAGGGGCTGTTATATCAAGTCAGGGAATAGAGCAAATTTACTAAAAAAAGAAATTAATTTAGACAAGCCCGACTTTATGAAAGATAATATACTTAATTTTTGTCAAGAATTTATTAATATTTTTGCTTTAAAATCAGCTACAATAACTGAAAGTTTTTTATCCGACACTAAAATTGTTTATATAAAGAACTATCGAATCCCGAAAACTCGGAAAGAAGAGATTCACCGACAAGTATAGAAGACAACATTGTTGACTCCTCAGTCTCAGATTACAACATATTACATATTACTCCTCGTACCAAAAAATCTACAAATGACAAAAAATAATAGTGACAACTTAACTAACGATTAATGGGCAATAAATTTCCACCACTCAGTCTAGATGTATATTTTAGACGAATTAGAAAGAGCAAAATGGTTTTCTGTCGTAGATCCAATTTCTGGCGATCACCAGATACCATTGGAAGAAAGTAGTCTAAACTTAACAAGTTTTTCCAGTGAGAACGGCTTATACCGATTTACCATCGTACCATTTGGATTATGAATGAGTCCTAACAGTTTCCAAAGGATTATGGAAATGGCATTCGCTAGATTAACACCAAAGAAAGAGTTTACTTATGTATATAGTCGACTTAATTATAATTGACTCTAAAAATCATCATTTAGAAAATATAAAGAACGTTTTCGAAAGATGTCGGAAATTTAATTTAAAACTAAGCCCGAAATTTTTCCGAAATTAGAAATATCAATCGACTAGTATGTTAGTATTAATTAACTAATTTCTTTAAACAATAGTAATAAATTTTATTGTTTTATAAATAACTAGCGGACCCGGCGAACTTCGCATCGCCTAACACTATTGTTTTTTCCATTTTATTTTTATTTTTACGATTTTGTATTTTTTATCATATTTTCTCGTTTGTTGCCAGTTTTTACTATTATTTATAGTACTTTGTAATTTATCGGTTAGGTATATTATATATTAACTGCGCCACCTAACGGTGGCGTCATAGTTCTTAGGTAAGTAAGTTTTGCTCTTTTAAATACATATATGAGATATCAACTGCGCCACCTTACGGTGGCGCCATAGTACTTAATTATGTAAGAATTACAGGTGTAAATTTATAACATCTCAACTGCGCCACCTTACGGTAGCGTCATAATGATTAATTTCGTAATAAACGCGTCCGATCGCTGCAATATTCAAAAAGCTATAGGGAAAATCTCGGCCTCCGACGCGCTATTTATAGGCACGCTGCCGCCGCCCCGCAATTTTAAATCTGTAATATCTTCGAAAATATTCATTTAAATCTTGTGTTGTAAAGGACCATATAGATCTATATTAAATCAACAATGTATTTAAGCTATTTAATTGGATAAGGATTAATGCTGTATTAGTTAAAATCGCTTCGAAAATTAGCCATTATTTGTCGTAAAAAGTAAATGACAAAAAAATGTTATTGTGGGATATCCATAAGAGATAGACATATACCATCGCGGAGTTTTTTGTAGACCTTTTCAATGTGTACAAATAATTATTATATTATTTTAATAAATCTCGTAGGGTTCTGCCCGCGTTTGCAATGTAAGCGGAAAAAAATGATAATTAACGACATCACATTAGAAACCTCAAAAATAACAGTATTTTTCCACTATTTATTAAATGTTAATATACATATAAACCTTCCTCTTGAATCACTCTATGTATTAAAAAAAAACGCATCAAAATCCATTGCGTAGTTTTAAAGATTTAAGCATACAAAGGGACATAGGGACAGAGGAAGTGACTTTGTTTTATAAGTAGGTACTAAGTATGTAGTGATTTTTAGGGTTTAACGATCATTTTGCACTGTTTTACACTTTTTTTACACTTTTTACGCGTTTTTTCGTCGATTGTAAGCGAAATTCGATCACAATTTGTGTTTACTAACCGTAAATGTCAACTTCTGTTAACTGACTGGTTTTAGATGGCGTTTTACTTGTCAGCCGAATTGACAGATAATCGATTTTTTTAATATAATTCGTAAAATTAACGACATCACATTAGAAACCTCAAAAATAACAGTATTTCTCCACTATTTAATGGATGTTATTATACATATAAACCTTCCTCTTGAATCACTCTATCTATTAAAAAAAACCGCATCAAAATCCGTTGCGTAGTTTTAAAGATTTAATCATACAAAGGGAAATAGGGACAGAAAAAGCGACTTTGTTTTATACTATGTATTGATTGATAGTTAGTTGTATTTCAGCATCTAAAATGTTGAAACATGCTATGCAGAAGTAAATATAACGAATATTTGTAAAAAATATTTTTAATTTAATTATTTTTATATAACTTTATTGATTTAATAGCCAAATACAGCAAATTAAAAATTCTTATTATAAGAAGGACAAATCCCAATTTCAGTTATTTTACTGGGTCAAATTTGATTTAATTTTAATAGAAGAAAGTGTTATAATATATTCACAATAATCTGTTTGACGTTAAACAAAATTCGGAAATCCACAGTTTCTCTTCTTAGTTTTAATGCAAATATTTAAAAACAGGATCAGAAAAGAATTGTCGGTAATTAAAGACAAGATGTTATGTCAACTGAGTTCGAGATACTTTTTGTATATAAAGATATTGCAGAATTTTAATGGGTAGTATGTTGGCAGAAACTGAGAAGAATCTTCGATATCACAACTCACAACTAATATGGATAAAGTAACGGTAAGTTCTTTTTAAGAATAATATTAGTAGTTGATTTAAAATCTCATAATTTTAATGTTTAATGTTTAAACTAGTAAAGTATTTTTTAGATTATTACAAACTAAAAATTAAATTTTAATTATCTTTATACACTGTTATAAAAATTAATTAATGAAAGATAAATTTTAATTTTTTAATACTAGAGTTATAAACTTTATATCCTACCGTTAGGTAGTTTGTTAACATTCATTGTTTTCTGTAATAGTTATTTGTGACACAAGGACGGAAAATGCCATTTTGCAAGAGCGAGTAAAGTTGTGTGAAACAATACGAGCACTTGCAAAACATTTTGCGGACGTGTAACACACACTATTTTTTGGTCCGACCTAATTTTAATATTTTCAAAAGTTCAAAAACTGTTTACTTTGTGACATACAAGATTAGGTGTATATTGACATTATTGACATCCATTGCACGATTAAAAGAATTAGTAATAAGGAATGATTTTCTGATAATCGATTTCACGATCCTTAATTTTTATACATACGAATACTGTGCTAACAAGCAGCACAGTAAAAATTGTTATATTGATAATATTAATATTATTATCTAATAATTTTATATAAAAATAGCAGAGACAATGAACTATTATAGTTCAATGAGCAATAATAAAATCGAGATATGCATTTTCATAATCGAATGATAAGTAGTTGTAAATTGACATAAAAGTCAAATTTAAAATAAAAGTTGTGAGAGAAATTAAATGTAAGTTTAAATCCTGCTTACCTTTAGAAAAAGTTATTAGTTTAGTATATTATACGCTGTTTTTAAAAATATTTAATTAAAATTTGTAGTATTTATTATGTACCTATTTTTGATGACTCTTAGCGCCATCTCTTTAGATAATCTAAAAGCTACTTTGCCGGCCTAGGCCGAAAAATGTCATTTTCCGGACGATTTTGAAGTAATTAATAGTATTGTTTCTGGACGGAGGACCAAAAAAAATATTGTTGATAGTTAAAAGCTTTTATTTGAATGTAGTTGGATTTATAAAAGTTTTGTAATTAAAATTCAAAAAAAGTTGTTATATAAACTAAATTTAAAAAAAATACATTTAGTTATATAGTAGCATTTTTAAAAAGCATACATTTATTTCGTTTAAATAAATTCTTTTATAAATAAAAAAAAGAGTGTGCGTGTAACCTTTACGCGCGATTGAAGTAAAACTTATTTGACGTACGTATCATCGCAAAATAAATTCAAATTCAAAATATGTTTATTAACAAGTAGCTACAGGTTTTTGATTTTTTCGTTTATTATTATTATTTATTGATGAAAGAGTAAAATATTCTTGAGAATCCGCCATGTTATTCAAGTGAAAACTATTTTGATTTGTAATTTATCTAAAATTCATTAATTTCACTATCACGTTTTAAAAATTTTTGACAGCAATTAACGGTTAGGTTAGGTTAGCTAATCAAAAGTTTTGACGTACGTATCGCAATATGTATCGCAAGGAAGTCAGTAGAAACATAGAGAACTGTGTGTGTGAAAATTATGAGAAATCTGATAATTTCTTCCGTATTTTAAATGTTAACTGTCAATCAATTTCTAACAAAACTAATAGAATAGACCTAATCTTAAAGCACTAATCTTAAAGCAATATGAACCAGGCATATTATGTCTATCCAAAACATGGTCCAATAATGACAATATCGGCTACATACGATTTAATAATTACTCTGTTACTGTTACTTTAATAGAACTAATAAATCACATGGCGGTGTACTAATTTTGACAAAATCTTCCATAGAAATTATGAAACACGATTTTTTGACTAATTTATCACTTGAAATAGATATTGAAATCTCCAGTATCTCTTTTAAAATACTTCAAACCACCTGTTGTATATTAAATATTTATAGATCCCCATCTGGAAATTTCAATACATTTATAGATAGACTTTATAGTGCATTAATTTTCTGTACAAATAACTTTATATCTTTTATTCTTTGTGGAGATTTCAACATTGATTTTTTAAACGATTTACAGGAAAATAAAATATATGCATATAGAGTACTCACTCATTTTCGTTCAATATTTTTTCATCACTTTCTTCATTAATAAATCCATTTTGTTTATTCATATTTAAAAATACACTTTATACACAAATTTTAGGCGTAAACCTATTCACCAACAATGTATTTTGGTTGACGAGCTGTCAATTTGACAGGTCAGCAAAATATGTATATTATGTTGCCTACCATAATATACAATTACAGATTTAACTTTTATTTAATATAGTAGGCGGAATCGTGTTAGGTTTTTTGTATCAGGTTTTTTGCGTTACGTTAGAATATGACGTCACGTCCGTTAGAATTACTGAGTTAACCCTAGTCGCGCCTAAAGAAGTTTTACTTCAATAAGGCACTGTTGCTCGAAATTTTCCATAACTTCTTAAAACAACGCAATACCTAGATGTGCTTTTCGGGTGCAACACTCGGATCATTTTCTCGCATCGTCACTACCCCTGTCAGATTCGTTGTAACTTCCCTTATTAATACCCATTCCACTGAATTTTACTCACTTTTGATTTAGTCTTGTCACAAATCTCTAGTCAATTCTCTTTAGTTTTGTTGGTTTTTTGAAGGGTGTAACTTTATTATTAATATTACCTCCTTTAAATACCTGTTAATTGCGACTAGTCAAACTATCGTTTTATCTTTACCTTTGATCTACTATTGCTGGGTAGTAATACACAAGAAAACACAACTAATGGAAAAAACAACTACTTTTCGTTTTGCAACTTAGAAATTTCTTTTGTTTTGTACAATGAACTATAGTGTTTTTACCATTGTGTCTGATGGAAATAATCTTGCACAGTGCCGTCTCCATCTTTAAAAAATCTGTGATACCTATTTTATTATAACTGTAATTGTATTTACTATTTGTATTTTCAAATTTATTAACAGTACCTACTAGCTGTTCCGGCGGACTTTGTACCGCATAACACTGTTGTGTCCTTTTTTCATTTTTTCAAATTTTTACCATTTTGCTTTTTTTTGTTTTCAATGATTTTGTATATTAGATATTTTATATAAGATATCCACTGTACCACCGCACAGTGGCTTTATAGTACTTAATTTAGTAAGAAATTCTCGTTTAAATATATGAGATAATAACTGCGCCACCTTACGGTGGCGTCCGAATTATTTTAAAACTGTAATATCTTCTAAGATGTTCATTGCAATTAAGTGATGTCAAAGACAATTTTGTTCAAAATTAAATACTCTTAATCAACAACATATTTATTTGGATAAAGATTAAAATTATTACGTTGATACAACTCTTAACAAATAATGCATTAATTTCGACCAAATTTGATTACCATAAAAACGGTTCTAGTGAGTTAATCTTAAAAGATAGACATATACTGTCGCAGACATTTTTTTAGATCATTTCAAGAGAAATTATTCTTTTACACATATATTTTTGGTATCTTGAACCGTTTTCGCAGCGCACGCAATGGAAGCCCTCAAGGATTAATAATTTTCCCCGTTTTTTTCACATTTTCCATTACTTCTTCGCTCCTAATAGTTGCATCCTGATGTTATACAGCCTAAAGCCTTCCTCGATAAATGGTCCATTCAACACAAAAAGAATTTTTCAATTCGAACCAGTAGTTCCTGAGATTAGCGCGTTCAAACAAACAAACAAACAAACTCTTCCGCTTTATAATATTAGTATAGATACGGCGTTGCGTCAACTGAATTGTAGGTATATTTCTTTTTTTTTGGGGTTTCTTATCTTTCCCAACCTTTGGATAGAAAAAGTAAGTGACGCCCATTTTAATTCTTTTTTCTACTTACTCTAATTATTTTATCACCTGAACGTGATTTTTTAAAAATTGTTGGTTTACTTAGTTCAAATAAATCATTGATTCTCTCTCCACCAAACAACTGAGTGTCGTTCGCATAAGTCAACCTTTAGCAATTACCATACATAAAAAGGATTACGATACATTTAATACAAGAATAGTTATTTATGAAACAGTTCGTGAAGTATGCTTTTTGCGCACGCACGCGATGTCGCGTAAGTGCGCAAAAAGCACTTTACGCACAGTTTCATACAATATTTTATCTACGATAATCAAATAAAAAATAATTACAAGAAAGCAATTTATTTTCAATTCATTTACAAGATACTAACAAAACTAATGCTCTCATGGCAACGCGAATGCTAAGGATATTTGATTATATGAAGGTGTGTCAAAAACAGTGCGAAAAAGTAAATCCCATTTAAAATACATTGTTACTTCACGCACACTTTCAATCCTTTACGCACTGCTGTCTATAATGACAGTTTTTACGAACTAAAAATTGATACATAATATGAGGTAGAGTAGATAATAGTTATTTATGCAACTAGTGCGTAAAGTGACCTTTTTTGACGAATGTGAATGCGACAATCACATGAGTCAAAAAGGAACATTTACGCACGAGTTGCATACAATATTTTTTCTACAACCGAATTTGTTTACAAGAAATACAAGTATAGGCCTGATATTTTTTACGCTTTACTGCGAAAAAAAAATTATATTTTAAACATATTTTAGATAACAAAATATTTATTTTATAAATTAATCTTACCTTATAATACCGGTACGTAGAAACGCGAAATGCTTAAATTATAAATTAATTGAAATGTCAATCAGTCATTTAAATAAAAATACTTACCCTTATTCATGAACTGATATTTCTGTCATATTAAAAATCAAATTAAAAATTACTGAATAAAATATCTAGTTTTGTATGTATTAAACTGCAATAATCTAACAATTAAATATATTTACACAAATTTACACAATTAAATAATAAAAAAAAAGTTTCCTTACCCGGAATTGAACCCGATTCATCTGGATAGAAGGTTAACACCTTACAATCTCGGCTAATAAGACACGTAAGAGTATTCGCATAATCTTATACAAAACAGTGCTTATTTTACTTTTTTTAACTAGTGAAAAAAAAACTTTTTTTTTCACTAGTGAAAAAAAGTTAAACTTTACGAACCTTAAACCGTGCGTAAAGGTAATACTTTACGCACGGTTGTAGAAAAAATGAATTTATTATTTAATTTTTTACTCATTTTTTATGGCATTTTTAAAGTTTAAAAAGAAACCACATTTAGGACAATTTAAAAAATGTCACATCCTGCAGGACTCGAACATTTGATCTCTATATAACCAATAGCGCCTTGAACCATTAACATCATTTCTTGCTTGTCTAATTTCTAAATTTCCAAAATCCCTTGAGGTAGACTCAAATAATTAATTTACTAAAAATTTATGATTTCGGTCTCCTAACCGAAATAGTTATTTATGAAACAGTTCGTGAAGTATGCTTTTTGCGCACGCACGCGATGTTTAGAGCACGAGCGAAGCGAGTGCTATACATCGCGTAAGTGCACGCACAGTTTCATACAATATTTTATCAACGATAAACAAATAAAAAATAATTACAAATTCAAATTTGAAAATTTAAACTACAAAACTGTCAGAATAACTTTTGTTAAAATTTAATGCTCTCATAGCAACACCATGACAACGCGAATGCTAAGGATATTTGATTATATGAAGGTGTGTCAAAAACAGTGCGAAAAAGTAAATCCCATACAAAATACATTGTTACTTCACGCACACTTTCAATCCTTCACGCACTGCTGTCTATAATGATAGCTTTCACGAACTAAAAATTGATACATAATATGAGGTAGAGTAGATAAAAAAGTTTTTTGTTTTAAGTGTCGATTTTCCAACCAATTTCTTTCTTATTAACGTCATATGTATGCTTAGGGAGGAATTTAGTAGTTGCCTATGTTAAATCAATATTGATCCAAAACTCCGATTATCCTTGTACAAACAGTTTAAGGCACTAGCGGATATATAGAAATCGCCGGTTTACGTTCTGCCAAAAGCGATTTTTTTCCATTTCTTCCTATTTTTTTTTTTTGTCCAATTCCTAAATGTGGAAACTCGTTTGAGAATAGTCAAACAGAATTAGATAATAGTATCAAAAAGTGAAAAAACAGATTTATTTATAAAATAATTAACATCTTTCAATGCTCTGGGCATGAAGTAAGTAACGACACCTCTCGTCTAGTTAAGTCGCACATACGCAATCCTCTATTCCCTAAAGCAATTCAAAGACAGATAGCATGTTGTTTTATTTTTAGTCTCTGTTATACCCATCTTGCAATCGGAACATTGAAGGCTGCCTCTAGTTAGTATACGCTGGAAGGTTTGAACTAGCTTATTTTTGTTTAGACATATATTATTACAGGTTTAATATTTTGTCAATTTTTATAATTTATTGCTAATACTACTCTAAAATTTATCTATAATTCGCATTTATGTTTCAAAGGAAACCTCAACAACTCCAGTTCCTATTTGGGGACAAACTGTAGTCTTCTTCCTCTTTGGCTATAGTTAGATGCACTTCATCACTTTGATGATTATGCTTTCTCTTCTGTTCCATTTTTTGTTGATGACACTCGGGTCATGTTTTATTATTTAATCTTCTTAATTATTCCCTTCATAATTTTTTGCTACAGATAAAACTATAGAACTCATCCTATGCGTCTTATTTTTTCAGTTTTATTACATTTCATTACAAGACGATTTCTCTTTCAATTCCACCACCTTAAAGAACTTCTCTATTGGGGGAGCCTCCGCTATCTGATATTCTTGTGTACTCTTGGTATTACTGCTATCATTTTGGTACGACTTTTATGCCATTTTATAAAGCTCACGTTTTTTTGTCTTTTTAACTTTAAACTCTTATTGGATTCGTTTTCTTATTGCCTGTTGGATTCGTTTCCTTATTATCTGTTTGCGAACTTTGATATTTTAGTTTTATTGCTATTAAAGATATTATTTTCTAGGTTGTTCTCACATCACTCTTGGTTGCACTTATGTTTACATTAAGTGTAGCGGCTCCAGGTGGTCCTCACGGTAAAGACTATCATGATCATGGAGGATATGAACACGGACATGGAGGATATGAACACGGAAATGGACACTATGAACATGGACAAGGTCATTATGAACACGGACAGGGTCATTATGACCACGGCCATGGTCATAATCACGGATATCCTCAATATCAAGATCATCACCACCATCATGGAGGATATCCACCACATAATGAATATCCGCATAATCATGGTTATCCACAACATGGCTATCCTGACCAACATCATCATCACCACTACTAAATGTCTTTTATCGATATATTTATTTATTTATGATAATAAAATACCAAAAAAATTTTTAAGATAAATTATTTTTAACACATGAAGTTTTTCTATTCCTAGTCCTCTTTTAAGTTTACCAAATATTATTTAAAGGAATGTAAAATTAAATTTGTTACTTTTTAATTAATATATACTTTGAACCGTTATTAATTTTTTGAGAAAACAAAAAGAGGAAACTTGGAAATTACAGAATTACTTAAAATGGCCATATTTATTTTTTAATGTTGAGAATAAAACTGTATACTCCTATCTTTTTCAAAAGAGCAAAAATCCCTAACTAATTATTAAAAAAATAACACAATAAAATCGTTGACGGAGAAAAGATGAATTCTCATTCTGTTGACATCAATAGTTTATCTATTAACAGTTTAGAGGGAGCGCTATTCTATAAATCAGGGTTATACATATCATCTTTTACTGTCTTCTCACCTCTGAATAGTCCAGGAAACAAAGCGCTGACAACACTGTAATCGCAGCAAGGAGTACACAACCAAGGATGATTATGAGATACCTACAAAGAGAAACGGACGAAATGGAAGAATGGTGCATTAAATGGATAATAGCGATTAATCGTTTGAGATTGCAACAAGTGAACCATATTATGTGTTTGTGTCGTCTTCCAAGAAACCATTATCGTTTTACACGTGGTATGCTGCATAAAGGGGCCCCTTTTTCATCGTCCTGTTCACCAATAGAGAGATGATGGAAGCAAGTAAGTGGCATGGAGCCATGCATGCAAGACTACGATGACAAAAATACGGGTCCAACAAAACAGATGTCTACGGGAAGCGGTGAACGCATCTTGGTACAGGAAACAACACGCTATACCATGATTTAGAGGAAAGAAAAATTACAGATACCATGAAGGAAAAAGCAAGGAAGACCTACGAAGGAACGAGGAACTATGTAAATCGGGATCTAAGGGAATTAACAGAGTACGACCCAGACGATGAGCATGAAAACACAAGAGGCCAAAGATGCAGCTTCGGCAGCAGTAAAAAAACCAAAAGACCACTTAGCGAGCCAAAGTGACGAACGAGTCACCTAAAGAGAGAACGCTACTGAAGACCGCAAAATAAAGAATAACACAGAAAAGAGAAAAGCACGCAACAATAGCCAGATACCAGGAACATAGTTTTGGCAGAAGAAGATGAGGACCGCAGTTTCTCAACTAACATTAGCAAAATTCTTTGAGACACTTCGTGTCCAGGAAACCTACTTTTTACTTTGTCTTATAAAGTTTTTGTAAAATCGTCATGAAATTAGGTAAACCTGATAATCAGTGATTTTTTGTAATTCTTAAAACAAATACAATTAATTTTATGACGCTTTTACAGAAAACTCGAGACACCTACTTATACTTGTTTTCTCGAGTCTTCTGTAAAAGCGTCATGAAATTAGCGAAAATTCAATACTTTTTTTCGTCGCTGAAGACAACATCGTTAGCGATATCAGGGATACCTGCTGGTGGCCACGAAACCTATTTTTTACTTTGCCTTCTTAGGTTTTCTGTGAAATTGTCCTGAAATTAGTTAAAACTCGATACTTAGGTTTTTCTTTGTATTGTTGAGAATGAATACAACATCAACAGTATCTACTGGGATACCGAATGCCCAAAAAATGTACGTTTTATCTTTTCTACTTAAATTTCTGAAAAATCGCTATAAGAACGAACAGAACATTAGAGATCACGGGATACCCAGAAAGCCTAGGTTTTACCGCTTTTTTAAAAGTTTCTGTTAAATCGTCATAAAATTAGCTAAACCAATACTCAAGTGATTTTTTCTAATTCTAAATAGAAATACAACATTGACAGCAATCTTCGAGATACTTGATGCTCAAGGAACCTACATTTTCTCGTGTTCTCGAGTTTTCTATACAATCGCCATGAAATTAGCGAAAACCAGATACTCCGGTTTTTTATGTTTCTTTATTTAGTAAGTGCACAAACAAGAAAATGACATTAAGGAAAAGTTAACGTGTAACCTTATTATAGACGATATCGCCTCTAACGTCTTCAGCCACAAATAAATTAATAATTAGTCGGCTTTTTGAACGTCTTTATTTAACTCATGTCACATTTGACACTTATTCCCACTGATGGGAAAGAAATTATTTGTCAAATCGACAATTGAAACATCAAACTCTATATCACTTTTTTGTGCTGTCTTATATTTTTATTTGGTTAGAAAACAGGAACCAGTGCCCTATATTTGCTGTTTTGAAAATATAAAGTAACCACAAATATGTTTATAATCAGTTGTCTCATACCAGCACTTGATACAATTTTGGTACGAATAATAAAACCTGAAGCCGAAGAATTGGTTAATTTGGGGGTTGTTTAAGAACTAACCATGTTTGTTGTTCGTGGCCTTCCTTACCGCAATATGGTTACCATGCTATACTCTTTGATCTACCTCAGGACAATTGGGTTTTACTGGGTAGCCTTAGTTAAAGTTTGATGAATACTAGAGCTATTATATACAAAATTTTACTGAGCTCGACATAATTGTATATGGTGTGATTGTTTACGCACGAAGACATCTTCTGCTTAGAAATTTCTTTGACTGGACATCCCTCTCTGGAGTTTTCTGTTTTTCCACTAAATGGAATTTGTGTTTAAGCACTTCAGGGCCGATAAATGTTACTACAATTGAAACTAATGGGGTACATTTTATTAAGTTTAGTCAAACATTTTTTATTCAAATCATTTTTCAAAAATTTCCAAATTAAGCCACTCTGTAATAAAATAACAATTAATTTCTTGACATCATTATGACTAAGCGACAAATCTGAAACTTCTTCGGTATTTAAAGATAACATAATAATTATTCCACAATTAACGTGGTGCAACTAAACATTCTAAGAAATATATTACGTTAAAATATTAGTACCTATTTAAACCATCAGCAAGTGATATAAACCATATTAAGACAACATTAAATAAATAGAACTGAAGTGTGTGTGTGTGTAACACTAATAGTATTTTTTTAAGTTTCATAACAGCAACAGATTTTGAAGAAATGGATAAATTTTTGGTATGTACTCTTATATAGTTCTTTTAACAAATTTTATAATATTAATTATAAAAATAAACTTAAAAAATTTAGAGCAGCGCATTTTGTAACTTTTTTAATAAATATCGCGGAAAAATTTAAATGATAGGGTTATAGGTAATGGATTTTAGTGCTAATAGATTAAAAGAGGTGGATTTGTGGATAAACTATGAAAATATTTCAAATGTTTGTTAAATAGCAGCACATTATAGCACTCTCCTTGCATATTGTAGCAAAATAAATTACAGTACTATATATTATTGGAATTCAAAAATTTGCAGAATTAATGTTTTATTGATATAAACAATAACAAATGAAAATAACAACAAAAGGCTTCTAGTTTTTCGATTAGAACTCCAAAAACATTAAAAATTCAGACATAACGTTGCATATCTAGACAAATTGAGACTCTTCACTATAGACCTTTGTGTTCAATTTCTAGTCCTACAATAACCATTCTTTACACCACTCAAGCCGATTTCGTCATTGTTCTGGAGTCAGAGGTAGCACCCAATGTGGACGGTATAAAAAACGTACAAAACTTCCAATACAACAATAAATACTTCGAATTCCAATAGACCGTTCATGTTCAACGAATCACTGATTTGCAACTGCTCTGATAATGGAAAAGTGATCTTTTAAAGTCAGAAAACTTAGTCTGCTATCTTCCCGTTCTGTTGTTCTGCGCCTTCGTCCTGTACACCTGGCTCTTTGTGTTTGGCCTTTTTAATAGATAATAGATTCCTGTGCACTATATCTCTGATTTCCCGAAATAAAATACCATCTCGTGGTCCGAAAATCAGACCCCTTTTAAATTCGGTTATTTGTCGAAAATTTGCATTTCTTCGTACCCTGGGCATGTTAAATGTGTAAAATGCACTAAAGACACTCTGTAAAAGTTAAAGACTCACAGTAGTTTTAAATTTCATATATAGCGTTTCACCAAACAATGTTTCTACAATGTCTTTGGTAGAAGAAAGAATAAGTTGCTCTGCTATAGTGTGTGGTTTTTTACATTTAGCTATTTTGTGAGCCACTTTGTATAATGCTTTCTCGTTCACTGCGAGCGTTTTCTAAGAATTTGTTGTCTGGTTTGTAAATGATCTAAATTTTTTCTCCAATAATTCACGTGGTACACTTTTAAACAAATAACGCATTGTGGTTTTTCTTCTCCACTAATTTCAATGCTTGTAAAGCCCAAATTTTGGTCACATTTTCAAATTTTAGACTTATATCCTCGTAAATCAGTCGAAACACAAGGTTTTTCCTGGTTTAGTTTCCGTTTGGCTTCAATTAGAAATTTATTCACATTTAAGGTGTAGAAAATATTTAGCGTTACAGCACTAAATTTGAAATTCTCTTATTTAGCTTTTACTAATTGTATTTCAAAAACTGTCTTTAAATAAAAGGCTACACCTGTAAATGATTTTCTCTTTTTATAGCTGCGCATCTTCCGTCGAGACAAATCGATGACCTAAGATATCTTTCGCGAAACATCATCGTCCGCCGAACCAAACATATGACTATACCAGCTGGTTATACAGTTTAGCCTAATCTAATTTTAATTCCCCGGGTTGACTATTTAATTTTTTGCAAAACAACGGGGGCGCAAAATTGTTTGAAATAAAATAGGGAGGCGTTAAGTATCAGAGTTTGACAACCGTTGCTGCAACATAAAACTACAAATTCTCACATAAAGAAAGATTACAGTAGATTTACAGCGTAATAATTTTAAGTAGGTAAATGGAAGACTGGCATTATCGCCGTACCTTTTAGCCTAAATCGACATAAATATTTCGCAAAGTATTAAATCTTAATTTGAATAACACCAAAGTTATATTTAGTGTTTTATTACTTTTCTTGATTTTAACGCTATGAGTATCCGCCAGAAAATCTTCACTTGAGAATTCACTCCTCTTCAATGTCTCTTTTTTGCGATAAAAAACAGTCGTGACCAATAAAGGGCGTCCAGTAAGTAGCTATCTTTTATCTCCTCAATCTCCTCATATAATTAGAAAAAGATCACAGAAGATAATTTTTGAACGGTAAATCCTGTTTGTATCTAAACTAACTTCTAACGGTTTAACTTGAAGGGATGGTGTTTATAAAGAATATTAAACAGGATAAACTAAGTAAAAAAAAATGCTACATACCTAGTTTGATTTTTTATATCATTATTATTGATCTATAGAAATTCAAATCCAAAACTAGTAGACCCATTAATTTGCAGCTCTTAAGTATAAATGAGTTTGTTATTATATTAATACTATTACCAATAAAAAGTCAAATGCTGCTATCTTTAACAAAATATGCAATTTTTTAACACTTTTATTGTTGTTTTTCAGGTACTATTGTTGGTTTTCTCGATTTTTTTGGTCATAGGATCAGAAGTTGACGCGCAAAGACCACACCTGGGTTTTTTTAAACATCGTGGACAGGGTCTTTTGGGACATATTAATTTGGGTATCAACCAAGGAAATCTTGGACCATGGGGATTCAAAAATATCTATTGGCATCGTAGACCAAATTACTTTTATCCTAGATTTTGATTAATTGTATTAGGTATTTGTAATTAGATTTAATCTCAGTGTATGTGATGCATATAAAAAATAAATAATAATTAAATTTTTATAAAATTAATTTACTGTTTACTACAGTTAAGAAAGTATATAAAATCCTACTGCTTAACATGGATTAATCAATTTACAAAAATATACTAAATAAATAATTTGGTAACTTATCACCCAGTGCCTATAAAAGAGGTAACTACTCATGCAGCAGGCTCACGAAGTTAACAAAGGAACCAAGCGTTGGACAGTACTGGAAAACCTAGCCTTGGCGCACCCATTGGCCAGACTACTTAAACCAGCCTTGGCCGTGCCAATGATTAGCCTATCCCAGGTTTGGCAATTCAATAGGAACCCAAGGTCGACCAAACCTGACTTGTCAAGGTTTGGTGGCGCAAATTATTACCCGAGCTTAAGCCAAGACTATCCAGACCAGGTTTGGTAGTTTAATGGGAACCCAAGCTGGTGCCAAGACTGGCTAGTTCAGCCACCTTGAAAGTGCCAATAATATGCAAATTAAAAAATGTTTGATAACTGAATAAATAAAAAATAATAATAATAAAAATTAAAAAAAAATATCTCTGAGAGTACTATTAGTGACAGTACTTTTATTAATTAATAAAATTGCAGAAACACACATTTTTTTAACTTATACTTATCTTATAAATAAGCTGCTTTAAAAAACGAAAAAAAAATGTCATACTTATGATTTTTGGCTGCATGTTTGATAAATGTATTAACGTAATATCGTAACGTCCAAACATGACGACAGCTCTTCCTGAGCGCCTAAACCAACTCCTGGATTTCACGTCCAATCTGACTGTTAGATTAATCTCCAATGCTTACAATTTAATTTTGGGTCAATAAAATCAGTTAAGCGAGTATGACAATAAAAGATGAACAAAAGCCTGGTACAGCTCTGGTAACCTGTTATCACTCCAAATTCCTGCCAACGCTGAACCAAGTGTGGCTTACAAACTTGGAGCAAAATTCTACATACTTAGTTTGCTAAGCTTAGGTTCGTTTAACTTTCCTGTATGGGTGGTTTTTTTAAATTTTTATTAATTAATTAACAATTAAAAATTTGTTTATATGTGCAACTTTATACTAAGTTGCTACAAAGGACAATAATAAAAAAAGGAACAACAAAATCCAAAGTAAAATACCAAACTGTGGATTCAAAGTCAGATAAATTATATTATCCATTAATTAGTATAACTAAATTAATATTTGTAATCATCATTGCAAAGTAATTTATTTAAATTAAACATTAAATATAAAACATAAGATTTATTATATTGTAATCAGGCCTCTGATATTTCACGGATCAGAAATGTTTAGTTAAGCTAAAAGATATATTCAAATAAGCCGAAAGAAATTAAGGCAACATTTATGGTCAATGAGGAGGTAGAAAATTATAGAAGATACAATCAGATCAAATGGTTTCCAAATACCTGCTAAGATAGCATTCCTAAAAGATATACATTAAGGAATAACACTCAACTCAATCTTTAGGGTTGCACATGTTCTTCTGGTTGAAAAATAAAGAAGGTGCAGGAGTTTGTATCAAAAACGGGAATATGACATTTCTGTCTAACTGGAAACATATATTACTGAGTGTCAGGTGAAGGTAAAAGAAATCATGAAATGCGGTAGTAAAAACAATTAAGGACTTCGAATTCAAATTCAAGGTGGTCCCCACACTAGTATACGAGTACCGAGAAGAACTGACAAAAAGCATATCAGTTTCAAATTAGGTTAGGTGCTGGGACATAAAGAAAACCAAGCCAACGCGCAACCTGATAAACTTGCAGCTACAATATTTTACAGTCCAGAGACAATTCTAGGGATTCACTAGTGACATATCTTTGCTCAAGCACAAGGCAAAATGTAGATTAAACAGATGTATGCTAGAAGCGTACTGCCTAAAACAGATTCGAATCAGCTAAGAGTTACCACGGAATTCTTCTTGAACTATACAGCGGTAACGTATAGTATCTATATTATTCAATGAGCGTATAATGGTAGCTATTATTCACGAATAGAATACCATACTTTGTTAACGACAAAATTGACTAATTTAAGTTTTTTTCTTATAAGTTTTTTGGAACGAATTTCCTTACAGCAGGCTTGGAGGAGACTTAACTGGAAAAAATGTAATAGTAAAACCGTAACAATAAAAGCGTAACGAAAAGTCCGTGGAATAAAACGTGCGCAGGCGCTACAGTCGTATACACAATATTTAATTACTGTTTAAAAGTTTATACTGTGATAACAGTTGTTATTAAAACGGAATTTTTAGTTCTTATATATTTGTTTATAATGTTACAATAGTTTTATTAGACGAGTATTGTTTTATTATTAATTATTTAAAAAAATATCCAACGATGTCAACTTTTGTGATGTTCTATAAATTAATGAAAATCATTGGTTTTTAAATGTAAAATGTGTAAATTATGTTGTAATATTTTATTTAATTGGATTATCTACACCTGTTACTAATGTTAATCTCAAAATTTATAATAAATTATTATTAATATAATCAAAATTTATGCAGTAAATACATAAAAATATTTTTTTAACAGGCCGGTGGCTCATTTGGACTAGCATATGATAACTCTTCACGATTGGATATCGTTGGAGGATCGAATACGCGGGATGGTAATTTTTTTTTGTTTTTTCCAGTGTTAAACAAAAAACTATAAATATTATTTAAACTTTAAATAAAATTAATTCAATTATCTTATTCCGATCATTATCATTATAAAAATTATATCTTTAGAGAATTTATTGATATATAAGCTGCCCAGACGAAAAGTACAAATTATGAAAATATGTACAACCAAAAGAAATGTAATTATTAATCTATAACGTAGTATAATCTAAGGCTTGGAGGAGATAGGGATTTTGCTGCGCGACCGAACTGAAAAAAATGTAATAGTCAAACCGTAACAAAAAGTCTGTGGAATGAAACCGTTAAATGAGACGTGCGCAGGCGCTACAGTCGTATACACAAGCGAGTAGTGTCGATTCTACATTAGCCGAAGGAACTTCGTTCCTACCTGGTGTCCCACGACACCATTATACTATTTCTGTTTAATTGAGAGTATTTTTTTTAACAAACTAATAGTGAAATTTGTAAGACACAGGTAATATCGACCCAAAGGGAAATAAATTTTTGAATTGGTAAGTTTGATGACATACCTAATTATGTCCTTTTGGTTAGGTTTATTTAAACATTTAAATTTTTTTATTACAGTAAATATTATTTAAATTCGGCATTGTATTAAATTTTATGTGATCAAATCCAAAATGTAACATGCTAATAATGTAAATAATATTCTCGTATCAAGTTTAGACATGCGTACAGTGAATAATGAACCATTATTTACCAACGAATAATGGCTACTATTATTCTTAATGAAGCACGATTAAAATAATTTTTTGTAAAAAAGTAGTTGACAAACACTTTTATACCACGGGGTTGTTTAAATAGAGACTGAGGTAGCAGATTATGCGACAAAATAGTAAATACTTACTGTGACATTGCAAGGGTAGGTATGGATTGCAGGATATGGTCACTTGGAGACTTCAGGGTGACTTTGCCAAGATATTGTACTCATCCTGTAGAACTGTTCAAATTGGAACAGGGTAATAAGAACCTCGAATGGATGTTATGAACTAATGGAAGAAGTATAGTATCGTTCAAAAATAATTTTTGCTTTTTTTTGCATTCACACTCCATGCCGACAATTTAATAACTGCTTGGTGCAGGATTGGACTTTCATTTTAATCGATAACACAGGAATGAACTAGAAATACTTTATAATTATTTTCAATTTTATGAACATGGCCAACGCATTTATACTATAATTCATGCGAAATATCTGCAACAACTTCCCTTAGAGTATCAATCACAGTTAGTGATAAAGTTGGGGTCACAATTTTCATTCTAACTTTTCTTTTAATGTTGCTCCAAATCAACACAATAATTAGGTGGTAAACGAATGTCCATATTGCTCAGCCCTACTATCGACAACATAACTTAATTTAATATTTAAAGATTTTAATATAAGAAGCAAATCCTTTTTTAAAGATGCTGAAGAATAAGCTACCCCAACGCTATCTAGGTACGAGGAAATAACATTTTTTCGAGTTTTATCTTTCGGAATTTCTGCAGTCTTTCGTGAATTGTAAGGAGCATGAATTTTGAGGTAAATTTGTTAACAGTTGCTCTCCAAACCATTTTTCGTAGATGTCATGTCTTCATGATAATCTGCTGAAGAACTTGAAATATTTTGGGCACAGAACCATTCTCATTTCCTGCATTTAAAATGATCACGCGTTTTTCTGTGTTTGGTGTAGCTTTTACAGAGCATTTTAAAGATTGGTCGCTCCATCCTATCTTTAAATGCCGTGAGTGTCGTACCAAGTTTTATCAATACAGACAATGAACTTTCCTTCCTGGTGTGCTTTATCGATTGCGAGTACACATTTTGGTCCATATAATGATTCTTTGCGATTCCATAATCGATTGTCTTTTATTTAAGGTTCGGTATCTAAATCCTAACGAGTACAAAACTTTTCTCAAGGTATTGGTTGATTTATATGGATAACCGGAAACTGCCATAACTTCTCGTTTAATCATTTAAATAGACAGTAGAACATTTCTAGAATAAAATTCATAAATTTTTCTATGAATATTGATTTAGTTTTGTAAGCGATTGTTGTATTCACTTTTTTCGTGAATTACACTCTTCCCTAGATACCAGCTTCTTTATCGATGGCTTAGAAAATTTTGTTAATATGTGGATTCAAAAAATCATTTGAGCAAAGGGGGACCCGCATACGATAGTTAATGGTAGTAATTTCCTCGTTCTCTACTTCAGTTTCAGATGAAATTTCATCTCTTATATAAAAATAATTATTTTGAAAACTAAATTAAATTTGTATTTTAAATACATATTCGAATATTTTCAAAAAGTCTCAAATACAAAAAAGATTTCCACAAAATAAAATTTCAATAACAAATCAAAATACAATACTTACTTCAATATTAAACAGGAAATAGATTAAAATTATTGGTTTATTTCAGTCCACGTTGACTAGCATTACACTTATTATTAAGCAATCTTAATCAGTAACTAGACAAAGCGAGCAATAAAAATTGCAAATTTTTATGATGATTGCACTTTCTCCCTAAATAAGGCAAACAAAAGCAATGTTGTCAAGCATTTATTAATTAAGGTTTATAAATACTAACTAGAGTTTAATATGAGTCACATTTTATGTGTGTTCTGTTTCAGATTAAATATGGCAACTACTACTTTGTATTTATTAGTTGCTTATTGCCTGTCAGCATTTTTTGCTGTACTTGAAAAAGACAAAATTTAACTTGAAACGAAACTATACAGTAAAAATAAAACTCCAATAAGATGAATTTCATTTTCTGCTTTAACGATATGTATCGCTTGCTTAATTCTCAAAATATTGGAATTTTAACTATTTTGAAAATTTTATTATATATAAAACACTAATTAAAGTTAACATTAAATGAAAAATAATTTAAGATGAAAAATAATTTATTAAAAATTTTATTATGAAAATCAGATATAATTTAATATTTTTTTTCCATTTCCGTGATATTTCAATCGGAAAGTTTAAAGAATTGTATTATAATGTAAATAATAATTACTTTTTGATGGTTCTAGTTTATAAAAGTTTTCCGTTATTTTAAGAAATCTAGAAAAAATACGTTCTTGGTTTTTAATAAAGTAATAAAGAACTTTTTGTCAAAATCAATATATCTATATACAGGGTGTTTCAAAAAAGGTAACATTGTCTCTAGGATAGGTAAAAAACTGCAAAGTAGTTGGGATTTGCTTTACCAAAAAAGTTTCTAACGCCATCCGTTTTCAAGATAAAGGGCGTTGAAGGAAAAAAAAACCTTACACATTTCTTGCGATATTGCCGAAACTACTGGCAATACTATGAAATGAAATTCTATAAGGATATGTTTTGGAAGTTGATATAGCTCAAGAGATTTTTTATCTGACTCTCATAGAGGGTACTAGTTACACGGTTCGTACAACGTATATAACTTTGTTAAGGGTAAAATTATTTATTGGTCAAAATTCCAAGTGAACATAAACATCATTCAATTTTACACCAAAAAGGTACTCTTGTAAACAAGTGAACCTTTAAGTCTTTTACCCATATACTGATTGGTAACTCTCATTTGCTTGCGACCAGTAATCATTAATAAATCTTTGGAGGAAGCTGTAATGGGGAAGTATATATTATTACAGTATTAAATATTGAATTTTCTTGAAAATAAAAAAAAATTAAATCTAAAAATTTTTACATTGCTGAATAGGCAATTAAATGCTCTTTCAGACGAGGTATTACATGACCCCTCATGCCATTTAAAAAAAATGAAGTGCTTTCACCCCTTGGGAAGGGGTTTGAAGTGGTGTGGTGCTCGTGCCTCTTTCGAGCACACAAAGTTTCTTTATTTAAAGATTTTTAGTTATATGCAATCGTTGGCGATCATTTGGTCTCTTCTTTTCTTTTTCAGTTATTTAATAATCACTGATTAAGATTCATTTTCTTTTTGAAAAGCTTTATGAGATTATTCGTATGGATAGCAAAATAATCTCAACCTGTATAGAAAATATGGAAGATCACCGTTGCCAAGACAGTGGATCGTCGTTGATATAAAAAAGCTGTAAAAAAGAAAACAAGTTGTTTGATAGATTATTATTTATGATATTTCACCAAAAGTCAGATGTATTTATTTTGCTGCAGTAATACAAGTTGTTATATACCTATTCATTTTATTTTATTTTAATTTTGGTGTAATGACCATTGCACTAAAAGTGGGGGGTGTTTATTTAGCGCCATAAAGTGTCATTTTAAATTTATAAATTGACTTTCAAGATTTTTCTTTTACACGCTTATTAACGGAGAAAATAAATTTATCCGTTACTTTTGGTAAGGCACTATAGATATAGGTATTATCATCAGCCATTTTTTTTCCAATGTCACTCAATTCACGTGTCAGATCATAGACAAATTAAAGAGATGTGTAATCGTATTTTGTAGTGTTGAAAATGGGAACTAAAGCAGCTGGTAGCGCGAAAAGCGAAAAAGTACTTATAACGGTATAGTGATAAAGTAAGTACTAGTGGTTTTAGATTAAAATAAACTTAAGGTACCTACTTTAAGCATAAAAAGGGTGTAAAAGTAAAGTTTTAAACATGGTGCGCTGATGTCAGAACTTGTTGCCAACTTTATATTAGGAATTAACACATCTGTTCTATAATCTCTGGTTTTGTGGTTGACATTGGACAAAACATGGCTGACGATAATACCTATGTTTATAGTGCCTTACTTTTGGACCTCACTCAATTTACTTTATTAATAGAAACACGTCGTTAGGATCATCAGAGATAAATTTCTGATATTGTTCTTTTCAAAGTGTTTTTGATTTCTTTGGTACATAAACTGTTCTTTTTTTCGTGATAAACATAATTAATTTATTATATATAAATATATCAATATTTGATTTTAGACTTTAGGTTGACTTTAAAATCGAATATTTGGGCCAGGAAACCTTCAATTAGTCCTTTTTTCGGTAATGTTTGAAAAATATGTCAACAATAGAGATTCTAAATATCGCATATTATTTTTATTTCTTTACACCATGCAATAAATTTAGCTGTTTTTCGTACAACACTCTGCTTTTCTCAGGAAGTAAGCTTATAGATATTACATCTCCAGTTTCTCCCATTTCTGGTGTAGTTGAAGTAAACTCTTCATTAATATCCATTTTTTGTTTTGTCAAATACTCAGAATTAAACAATAAAGTAAATAATGATATACCTACAGTTACAGTTAGTACGACTTCGAACAGGGACTACTTCTTTTAATGTTAATATTAATAGATATTGGAATGTTGTGTTGCCTATAATGAAATCGTTGATTAATAGAAAATCATTAATTAATAGGGGTCATTAATCAACGATTTTGAGTGTGTTAAAACTCATCATAAATGGACGTTGAGAAAAAATACAATAAATTATTATTTATAAAAACTTTATATACACTATCGTGCGTTTAACAAACACAGTGAGTGGTGTTGTGGTCAGGTCAGGAGGTTGGCGATCTACATTTTTTTTTTACAAAACAGTATAAAATTAATTGTTTATATTCTATTCAACTTTGTAATAATTAATTTTTTTGAGAAATATATACATCTACCTGACCTTAATTTTTCATAATTATTATTAATAATAATCAGAAAATGAAATAATGTTTTAAAAATTTAAAGTATAATTTCGGAAACTGTTACAAACTGATCACGATTTGTTTAATTTTTATATAATTAGCTCGGTTTTTATTTATAAAGTAACAATAAGCATGTACTTTAATAATAAAAAATCAAAACAATAGTATTCTATTAAATAGAATAATCAACAAAATCTGTATATAAAAACAATATATTTGTTTAATAAAAAACTTTTGAAACACAACATGTTGATAAACTATCATTTTGAGGTATCTCTCATGGAACTTTTTTGAAATATCACACTTATGCACTTTCTCCTTATGCACATGTAGCATGACGTTAACTCTTGTGTGATCCATTATCGCTTTTAGGGTAACTGCGACGTCTTCACTTGTCGCTTTTTCTGACTGTTAAGCCATTAATGCATGTTGGGTCAAATCTTCTGAGGCAGACTGCACCACAGACGATAGATCTTCTACTAAGACAAGATGCTCTACATTCAAAAAATCTTCCACGGAGACAGGCTGCTCTCTGTTCAATATATATTTTGTTGAAATTATATCAATTTCAACTTGAAATATAATAAATATTCTTCCTACCGCACTGGGATTACTCAATTTCTATTTTTGCATGAGGCCCTTTAAGGGTGGTGGTAACACATTACCACACCACTTAGCAGAACCTTTTTTTACTAATAAGTACGAATCACTCTCTCTTAAGTTTAAGTTTGCACTCTCCGCTCTCCGCTAAACTCTCTAATAATTTAAGAAATCTTTAAATTATAACTTAATACTCTAGTTTTGTTAAAGAAAACCTCTAATTACTTAATTAGCAAATATTGTTCTATAGGAAGTACAGTGATAGTGTAGTGATAGTGAAGCAAACAAACCGTCGTATCATTTGCATATTTCTGTACATATTTGTCTTTTTTTTATTGCGTCCCTGTCAGATAGACATGGGCTTTTTTTCTGTTATTACATTCGTGTTATTTTAAATTTAAGTGTTTCGTAATATATTTTACTATAGTGTTTACGGATTTGTGTTATTTAGAAAACATTTAAATACACCCTAATAGTTTAGAAACCCGGTTGTTTTAAAATCCTTATTAAATACGAAATGTTTTAATCCGGAGTTTAATAGTTATTTATGATATGAGTGTTAAAAGTGACGTTTTATTTTGTGAGTGAAAAAGTTTGTGAAATGAGCGGAGGGAATTGAACAATTTCACGAACAAAATAAAATCACTTTTAACACAAATACCATACAATGTTTTTGTACAACTGCCCTATTTTGATAATGAAATGGACGAATTTGCAATGACTATAAACTAAACCGTGTTAAAAGTAAACTGAAGCGTGTTAAAAGTATTATTAACACGCTGCCATGTAAACAATCAATTTTAACATTGTTTGCTATCATTAAAAGTGTCACTTTTAATGACAGTTGTTCAAAAACATATTTTATTGCACCTGCAGGTTCTTGCGATACTGTTTGCCTAGCTTCTGTACTAACTATGCATTCAGACTCGTGTTTGTGATAAAATTAGCCAAAAAGTCTGATTCACTAAAACATCAGGATTATAAGGACATTTTCAGCTGTTTTAAAATTCTCTGGTTTAATGTGAACATTTTTTATTTTTGGAAAATTAAATGCAAATTTATATTCTTATTCTTTTGAGAACGTGGTATTGTATCTTCCAAGGTTGGTGGCTAAATAAGCTGAATCTTAGTTTTACAGTGGACTTGGCCATCCCGAGCTCTTTGGCTACATACCTTTTATTTTTGCCATCTTGCTGCCTTTATAATTTCAGTACCTGGATGACCGAGCTTTGGTCGTGTATTGTCAGTCAAGTTTTGCAAGCATCTTACTTTAGCAACACGTGTAGGACGAGCAGAAACCTGATTATTTTCATGACGGTATCCTTGAAATGAGTTTTCACTGTGAGAAGTTTGAGAATCCTGATCATTTTGATGACGATGTTCTTCTAGGTGTTCTTGAGACGAGTTGCGGCTTCGTGAAGTTGGATTGTTTATAAGCGTTTTTTTCCAAGATCATTTAAGACACAAATAATATGAATAAACAATTTATTTTCTTATTCTAACCTCAAAGCAAATACTCATTGACTTCGTGTTACTTAACAACGCCATCTGATGGAATAGCTTTAGCTGTTGTTGTGTCGTTAAAGCAATTAGTTGCTCACAATTAAAAAAAAAAGTATTATTATTCGCCAATAGATGTCAGGAAGAGTCATATTTTTCATTTTTTCGATAAAACACGAATAATATGACATTTTCTAAAAATGATTCCTAGCTAGATCGATTTATCGCCCCCGAAACCTCCTATATACTAAATTTCATGAAAATCGTTGGAGCCGATTCCGAGATTCCAATTATATATATATTTATATATAAATATACAAGAATTGCTCGTTTAAAGATATAAGATAAAAACAAATCAATCTATTTGAAGTTCTCTTTCGCCGTAATGTCATCCTGTAAGTTAAAACGATACTGGTGTCGCTATCTATCAGAAATTACCATAACTAATGCGGCACGCACTATCTCCAGGTTATATTTACTATTCAAAACCAAAAGTATATTTTTTCTTTACTTCAAATAAGTCTGTAACATTTCATTAACGTTAATGACAAAATGACAGAATAGTGCTACTCCGCTACTGGTAACACGTTAAAGAAGCGCCAAAGTTTATCAACAGCGGCAAACAACTTTCTGCTCGAATTGCACAATTTTTTTTACGATCACATGAATTAAAAAAAATGTTATAGCATGTGTATTTTTTTGCCTTTATTTGAAAGTCAAACTAAGATATTAGCATATTTTTATATTTATATTGTAACGGGATAACCGTAAAGGAAGGGACCTTAATTTGAAAGATTGTTGTTGACAGTTGATTTTTAGAAGTTTGTAAAAAAATCAACTGACCATTTTAAATAATGTTTCTAGAAAATTCTAGAACCTTCTAAACACACTAACTAGATTAAATAATGTTGTATATAAGGGGATGCACGGACAGTTAACGTCAGTTCGAGTCAAGTGTTCAGAAGAGTTCATTGTATTGTCAAGTAGTTAGACGTTATCCAGCAGAGTTCAGTGTATCTTAACAATTTTGTAAATAAATTGTGTAAAAAGCCCCCATACGTGTTTCAAATTGGTGTCAGGTGTGGGGTGAAGATACAAGAATGCCTGGAAAAAAAGATAAATGAACTATTGGTGGCTGAGCTCAGAAGAGAGCTTGAAGAATTAGAGTTGGAAACTACTGGAAGCAAATCCGTATTGTTGAGAAGGCTCCGTGAGTACTACGTAAATAATAATTTGGACCCTGACGCTGTGGAGTTCGAAGACCCAGTTCAAAAAGCAAATTCTGAACTAACTCAACAACTTTCCCGGTTGCAAGAAGAACAAACTCAACAACTTTCCCAGCTGTCGCAACGAATGACGAGCCAACAAGAGGAGCTTTCCAGTCAGATGAAGAGCCAGCGCGAAGATATGTCCCAGCTGTCGCAACGAATGACGAGCCAACAAGACGAACAATCACAACAACTGACTCAGTTGTCCAGTCAGATAAACAGCCAGCGCGAAGATATGTCCCAGCTATCACAACGGATGTCTACCCTACCAGAAGAGTTATCCAGTTCCTTCTCCCAGCAAATATCGCATTTGCGCTCCGAAATGTACACTCTTCGTGACGAACAAAATCAGCAAGTGTCCAGCTTGCGAGACGAACAAAATCAGCAAGTGTCCAGCTTGCGAGACGAACAAAATCAACAAGTCGCCAACTTGCGAGACGAGCAAAACCAGCAAGTTGCTAACTTGCGAGACGAGATCAACCAGCAAATCCAGTCCGAAATAAGGAAGCTTCAACAAGAACAGGAAGCTTGTCGTCGAAACCAGCCCATCCACCACGGCGACGGAGATGCAAGAAGGATGGAAACCTGCCACGCAGACGTCGAACAACAAAGAAGCGAGGAGACGACCCATGTACGAACGACGATGAAACCCCCGACCTTCGACGGGAAGACTTCCTGGCCAAATTACCTGAAACAATTCGACGCAGCGGCCAGAGCTAATGGATGGTCATCCCAGGAGAAAGCATTGTCCCTAACCGTAGCTCTGCGAGGCGAAGCTTTAGACGTCTTGCAATCATTGACACCGGATGAAGCTGACAACTTCGAGTTATTGGTGAATCGTCTAGAGATGCGTTATGGTCAAACTCATCTACAACCGGTGTACCGAATGCAGTTAAAGAGCCGAAAACAGAAAAATGGAGAAACTATCCAGGAATTTGAAGCGGATGTAGCAAGAATGGTACGACTTGCGTATTCAAATGCAGCGGAGGATTTCCTGGAGTGCCTAGCAGTCCAAACCTTCACCGATGGTCTTCGAGACGTCGAGTTGCAGCGCGCTGTACGGTTGGCGCGGCCGAAGACTCTTGTGGACGCCTTGACCATTGCCCTGGAGTTTGAGGCGGCGACGGAGGCCTCACGTGGAGTTGCTCGACTAAGGGAAATCACCGGTAGCTACGACCATGCCGTTCATTCCGTTAGCGACGTTGAAGCGGTAGTAGAGAGATTAATGAAGTTATCTCCAAGAAGAAGGCGCCAAGTGAGATGCTGGAACTGCGGAGAACTAGGCCATATAAGAAATACTTGCCCCCAACAAGAAAAATCTTCTGCTGAAGTACCCCAGCAGCAGGAAAACTAGAACGGGTCGACTCCTGGAGAGCGAAATCGACCCCAAACATTCCCGAAGCCCCTCACACCATTAAATTGGCAACTCTGCGACATCACGTGGACAGCTTATATGTAGATGGCCTCCTTGATGGGAAGAATATTAGCATGCTGGTAGACACTGGAGCTACAAAAACTATCGTCCGACCAACCATCATTATGCGAAATAAGATGTTGCCTACCAGTTGGAGACTGCGTACCGCTACCGGAGATTCTGCTAGAGTCTACGGTGAGATACAGGTAACGCTACAGTTTGGTTCAACCTCTCTTGTTCACTCAGTGCTGGTGGCTGACGTTGATGAAGATGTTGTTCTGGGCATGGATGTTATGCTCCACTGTGGTTTTCATTTGGATCTTCGCCAACGTATCCTTCGTACTGGTAATGAAGAAATATTCCTGCACCGAAAACAAGTTGACAATGCCTCGATTAAGCTAATCGATGATATCGAACTTCCGGCAAGCTGCGAATGTGTCGTCACAGCGCGGTTGGATGGACTGGAGCCAGATGGTGCCCCAGCCATGATAGAGCCGAAGAACCATGACCATGAATTGGGAAAAGGACTCCTTGTGGGTAAGACTCTTGTTAGATCCACCAAAGAGGTACCCATCCGAGTTATCAACTTGAACGATCATCCAGTTCTTCTCCGAAAGGACACGGAAATGGGAAGTTTAGAACCAGTAATGGCCATCATTCACAAGATAAATGTTACGGAAACAGATGAGACCAACGAAATTGAACAATTAATGACAAAATTAGACCCCTCTTTGTCAAAATTAGAAAAGAAACAGGTAAGCGATCTACTCTACCTTTATAAACCTGTATTTGGTTCTAAAAGTAAACTGGGAAGAACTGATGTTGTACAACATAGAATTGACACTGGTGATGCACGTCCGATTCGACAGGTACCCCGAAGGATGCCTCAAGTTAAAAAGGAAGAAGCAGACAGAGCCCTTAAAGAAATGATTCAAAATGGCATAGTCGAACCATCCAGTAGTCCGTGGGCTTCTCCTGTGGTATTAGTGAGAAAGAAAGACGGATCAATGCGGTTTTGTGTCGACTATCGAAAGCTAAATGATGTCACTAAGAAGGACAGTTATCCTCTGCCAAGGATTGATGATGCCCTCGACGCTTTGGCGGGTTCTACTCTGTTTTCTACCTTGGACCTTAAAAGCGGATACTGGCAAGTTAAAATGAATCCTGCAGACAAAGAAAAGACTGCCTTTACCAGTGGATCAGGGTTGTGGCAATTCACGGTCCTTCCGTTTGGCCTCTGTAATGCTCCTGCGACGTTTGAACGGCTAATGGAGAACATCCTGCGGGGTTTCTCATGGGAAACTTGTCTAGTTTATCTAGACGACATCATTATAATGGGTAAGACCTTTAAGGAACATTTATCTAACCTGGAGGAAGTTTTTAAAAGATTACAGAACGCTAATCTAACATTGAATGTTAAGAAATGCCACTTGTTCCAGAGACAGGTCAACTATTTAGGACATAACGTAAGCAAGGATGGCGTTGCTGTTGACCCCGCTAAGATACAAGCCGTTCAGGAATGGCCAATCCCTATCGACAAACATCAGCTCCGGAGTTTCTTGGGTCTTTGTTCCTATTACCGACGATATGTCAAGAATTTTGGAGACATCGCCAAACCCTTGACACGTTTGACAGAACAAGATAAGTCCTTCTGTTGGGATCAGGAATGTCAAAAGGCGTTTGAAATATTGAAGAAACAGCTTACGTCAGCACCTGTTCTTGCTTATCCACTTCCTGATGGTAAGCTTATCCTGGACACCGACGCCAGCAATGTGGGAATAGGAGCCGTCTTGTCACAGCTACAAGACGGTAAGGAAAGAGTGGTTGGTTACTTCAGCAAAACTTTATCGAAAGCTGAAAAGAACTACTGTGTAACTCGGAGGGAACTGTTAGCAGTTGTAAAATCCGTCGAACACTTTTATAAATATCTGTATGGCAGAAAATTCCTGATCAGAACAGACCATGCTAGTTTAAAGTGGCTACTTAGCTTTAGGAACCCAGAAGGACAGATAGCAAGATGGCTCGAAAAACTGCAGGAATATGATGTTGAAATCGAGCACAGACCTGGAACCAGACATCGTAATGCTGATGCACTTTCCAGAAGACCATGTCGACCTGATTGCCCCCATTGTACCCGTATGGAGCAGAACGAGGAAAAACTTGCCTTAGTTAAGGTTGTGCCAGAAGACGAGAGCTCTATGCTGGAGGAGCAACAAGAAAACGATCCCGTTCTGAGAAAGATTAGGGAGTGGAAGAGAATGGACCGTCGTCCGTTGTGGAGAGAGATATCCTCATCCTCTCCTGCTTTAAAAGCATACTGGTCCCAATGGAACTCTTTAATTTTGGACGGAGGGCTCGTTAAAAGGCTTGTAGAAAATTCCGAGGGCACAGAAACAAGGAAACAAATAGTGGTCCCAAGAAATGCTGTACCGGAAATTTTAAAACAGATGCATAATGATAGTTCTGGAGGACATCTGGGTATCACGAAAACGCTGCAAAAGATCCGAGATAGATTTTACTGGGTAAATTGCACCAATGATGTTAAAGATTGGTGCCGTAAATGCACTACATGTGCTGCCAGTAACGGTCCGCACCGAAAACCGAAGGCGGAAATGCAGCAATACCTGGTTGGAAGTCCTTTTGAAAGAATCGCAGTAGATGTATTGGGGCCACTTCCACAGACCGATGTAGGAAACAAGTACATCTTTGTTGTAATGGACTACTTCACTAAATGGGTTGAAGCATATGCAGTTCCCAATCAGGAAGCTACCACTTTAGCAGATATATTGGTTGAAGAATTCGTAAGCCGATTTGGGGTACCATTAGAATTACATTCAGACCAAGGAAGAAATTTTGAGAGCAAGCTGTTTCAAGAAGTTTGCCAAAGATTAGGCATCCACAAAACGAGAACCACAGCGATGCACCCTCAGTCTGATGGAATGGTGGAACGAATGAACCGGACTATAACCAACTATCTGTCAAAAGTGGTGTCAGATTGTCAGAGGGATTGGGATCGACATATTCCACTATTTCTAATGGCAATTCGATCGGCCATCAACGAATCAACTGGCCAAACGCCTGCGAAGGTCCTGTTCGGTAGAGAAATGAGGCTACCATGTGACTTGGTGTTTGGTTGTAAACCTGGTGAAGAAATGGCACGTGAACAATATGTCGCCGACCTTCAGAATCGAATGGAAAATATACACAACCTGGTGCGTGGAAAACTACAATTATCTAGTGATCGGATGAAGAGGTACTATGACACACGGACAATGGAAAAGAGTTACCAAGTTGGAGATTTAGTCTGGCTCTATAACCCCCGACGGCGTCGAGGTATTTGTCCCAAATTACAAAAGAACTGGGAAGGTCCTTACACCATCAAGAAGAAGATTAACGATGTCATTTATCGGATCGTGAAAATTCCCAGAGGGAAACCCGTCGTGGTCCATCACGATCGTTTGGCGCCTTACCAGGGAAACCACAGTGGAGATGCGCAGCAACTCCAAGAAGATGGTTTGGCTGGCTCAGGGAGTGTGCGGGATTCCGATGTAGGAAATAACATTCCAGGAGGAATGAATCTAAGGAGGGGGCAGTGTAACGGGATAACCGTAAAGGAAGGGACCTTAATTTGAAAGATTGTTGTTGACAGTTGATTTTTAGAAGTTTGTAAAAAAATCAACTGACCATTTTAAATAATGTTTCTAGAAAATTCTAGAACCTTCTAAACACACTAACTAGATTAAATAATGTTGTATATAAGGGGATGCACGGACAGTTAACGTCAGTTCGAGTCAAGTGTTCAGAAGAGTTCATTGTATTGTCAAGTAGTTAGACGTTATCCAGCAGAGTTCAGTGTATCTTAACAATTTTGTAAATAAATTGTGTAAAAAGCCCCCATACGTGTTTCAATATATATTTTTATTTTTAAAACTTTTATTTTAATTAAATCATTTTATTTAATTTCTCAAAATGTCAGATAATCAATAAAATAACCTATAGTTTTAATTTTCTGCTCTAGAGTGGAAAGTAACAGAAGTGGCCAACATAAACATTCTATTAGGGATTTGGATGTGGAAAGACAAACTTTTAATCGTGATCGTAGAAAAAATATATTACCTTATTTTGTGTGAAGCATAATACCGCTAATATTTTTTTGGTGGGTGTAGCATATTTTCTTTAAGTTTAACTGAATGTGAAGTCGAAAACAAAATAGGAATCAATAACTTTAAAAAGATCTGTCAGGTCAATAATCTTTTTCAAAAAAGGTAGCGCGAAATGTCATATCTGAGGTTCAAGAAAATTACACATCGTCTACAATTGAGGGGGTAACGATCTATCGGATCGTTTTAGTTAAAAAATTTACCAGACTATTGTTTCCGGGCCTATATTCGGTGAGATTTATTTTAATGTAATTGCTATAATTATAAATTGTGCCGCTAGTGGTGTTACTATATAACTGTCCTTCTTTCGCACTGCGATCAGAATTTTTAGTTCATTTTATTATATGATCGCTGGGTGGTACATCCACTTCAATACAAGGTTAATCCATATCTGTGAAGAGGGCTACGTTAGAATTACATATTTTTTTGAGGCGATACCAAATTTCGCCATTTTATGGAAAAAGCAGAACAGATTGGAAACCCTGGTTACGACTACTATTGAAATTGAAGAAAATTCTTCCCAGGAGAAACTATCCCAAAAACAACAGAGCAGATAAGAGATAAATTAATTTCAAAAACTTTTATTAACCAATTTAATATTCTGATAAACCAAATACCTACTTTATTATTAATTTAAATAATTGATTTTATAATGATCTAGCGGACCCGGCGAACTTAGCATCGCCTAACACTAATGTTTTTTCCATTTTATTTTTTATTTTTACGATTAATTTTTTATATTTTTTATCATATTTTCTCGTTAGTTACCAGTTTTTACTATTATTTATAGTACTTTGTAATTTATCGGTTAGGTATATTATATATTAACTGCGCCACCTAACGGTGGCGTCATAGTTCTTAGGGTAAGTAAGGTTTGCTCTTTTAAATATATGAGATATCAACTGTGCCACCTTACGGTGGCGTCATAGTACTTAATTATGTAAGAATTACAGGTGTAAATTTATAACATCTCAACGGCGCCACCTTATGGTAGTGTCATAATGATTAATTTCGTAATAAACGCGTCCGATCGCTACAAAATTCAAAGTGCTATAAGGAAAATCGCGGCCTCCGTTGCCGCCGCCCCTGCCGGCCGGTACCACCGCAAGCGCTACGTCCCGCAATTTTAAATCTGCAATATCTTCGAAAATATTCATTTAAATCTTGTGCTGTAAAGGACCATATATTAAATCAACAATGTATTTAAGCTATTTAATTGGATAAGGATTAATGCTGTATTGGTTAAAATCGCTTCGACAATTAGCAATTATTTGTCGTAAAAAGTAAATGACAAAAAAATGTTATTGTGGGATATCCATAAGAGATAGACATAATATACCATCGCGGAGTTTTCTGTAGACCTTTTCAATGTGTGCAAATAATTAGTACATTATTTTGATAAATCTCGTAGGGTTCAGCCTGCGTTTGCAATGTAAGCGGAAAAAAATTGATAATTATCGACATCACATTAGAAACCTAAAAAATAACAGTATTTCTCCACTACCTAATGGATGTTATTATACATATAAACTTCCTCTTGAATCACTCTATCTATTAAAAAAACCGCATCAAAATCCGTTGGGTAGTTTTAAAGATTTAAGCATACAAAGGGAAATAGGGACAGAAAAAGCGACTTTGTTTTATACTATGTACTAGCTGACCCGGCCACGCGTTGCTGTGGCTAAGGTTTTTGTTATACTTATTACATTGTAGTAATCTACTTAAGAGGAACAGTAGTAGAACATCAGTCATGGGGACCACCATGCTTGTTTACATAGATGCCATTTGTAAAAAATATGGCGACCTCCATGACAGATTTTCTACTACTGCAACCCCTTAATACAATGAAATTATTATTTACGAATGAAGACGGAAACGTTAAAGCTGGTATAAAAATTCACTGGATTGATATTAAGCAAAAATCAATACAAAAGAATTTTAAAATTTATTATTATTTTTATTGAAGTTTATAACAAATGAGTATATTACTGTCACGCCTGGAGAGATTTGAGAGAATGTGCCTTAGTGTTATAGGATAAGGAGTAGCTTACTAAAGGCACTCCCGGCCAGGTATCCTGCTGAAGGCAGAAAACTAACCAAGGGTAAGATGAGATAAACAACAGGAAACAAACAACAAATATATTAACGAATAAATAAGCAATAAGAATGAGTGATAAACATTAAGAATAGGGAGTCTTACCAAATAAATTACATGGTGGCATGTCACACTTACTCACGAAAATACGTCAAGAGTCACAATTGCCCAGACCCCAGGGTCTGTTTTAGGGACACCCCAAAGGGTGTCTGACCTCAACAACCTGCTTTTAAAGTCAATTCATATTCTACGTGAGAATCAAAATTAAACTATTTAAACACGTGCCAAGATCTAAAGTAATGACTTTGACCTGGTAAAATGTAATACATAACAATACAATAAAATATAAATTAATAAATTAATATGTAGGGCAAAACTACCCTATCACTTATGTGGCATTACAAAGTAAATAACATGTAACACTTTAACTTATGCATGAATGAGGTAGGTAGGGCAGATAGTCTTAAATCTTTAACAATAATACTTATTATTTTAAATTATAATTACTTTTATTTTCAGTTTAATTTAGCACTAATCGGAACACAATATTTTTGGTTAACCTGTCTTTAGCTAACACAAACAGATTCGACGGTTTCCCTACACGTGAACATGCAATATATAGTTGCCCAGTTTATTAAACTATATAGTTTCAAAGCACATGCCACAACTTTTTATGTTAAAACTTTTCAATAATTAAAACTGAATTTAAGTGTCATCTCAACAATGAACAGCATCCTTGATATTGCAAAAATATTAAGTCATGCAACGCTGTGATTGATCATAGAGAGGATTGTTTCCTTGTTAACTAAATCAAGGGTAGTTGTATCTAAAAACTTTCTAAAATAGTTTATTTTATTAACAGTTAAATTAAAATAATAATTACCGTTTTCACATGTAATAACAAAAAAAAAAAAAAATTCCCTCTGGCGTAATCGATCCCATTACCATAACCCAACCGAAATGTCATAATCGCCGCTGATCCAAATTAGCTACCAAGACTTTACATGAAAACTTTCAAAATAATAATGTCATATTTAATATAATAACAATTCAATAAACAAATAATTTACAATAAAATAATATTGCGACTATAAATGAAAGCTATCCTATTTTTCAAGTTGAATCAAACTGCACACGGTGTGCAAATTTGATTAAAATCGGTTAAGTAGTTTGGGAGTCCATTGCGGACAAACAACGTGACACGTAATTTATATATATTAAGATTGATATTGATGATTCATTTAAACGAGTGTTTGCGTATAAATTGTTTAGTTTGTACTCTGGCGCTCTTATATTTCATGCTTGGAAACACTGGTAAAACTCTTTAAAGAAGCCACGATCTAGTGAGCTAGCTAGGGGATTTCGCCCTTTTTGGGAATTCTAATGTTACAAGCGTAATACTACCTTCGTTTCTGCCTTTTTTAAAAACGTACAATAGTTTTTCTTATTAATGATTGGAATATTAAAAGAATTCATTTGTGTTAGCAATTTTATTTTTATACACAATATAAAATATATAGAAAATAATTTACATGTTCAAGTATAGTTTTAAACTTAAAATGAATACCTAGTTATCAAATATTTTCTTATTGACCATCAATCATAAATGTAAGGACTATCCAAAGCTCCTAAACCAACGGTTACACCTCCCTCATTAGCAGTAGCAAATTTTGTTCGCAACATATGACCGACTTGTCTATTACTTAAAATTTTATTACCATTCCTAAAAAAGTTATGTCTTGAAGAGTATTTACTGGATAATAAAACATTTTGTTAGCTGCATTAATGTATTTGTTTTGTATTTTATTATATTACACATGGAGAGTATAATTTTTTAATGAGTAGAGGTTACAGACAAGAAAGTCCGAGCTTGTTTTGAAAAGTTGTTTCTTGAGTTGTCTCTAAACAGTCCTGTGCCGTTGTAACAAATTTACTCTATTTGACTCGAGCGAATGTACTTTTAGTTATATTTATATTTTAATTTATTGGTTATTTGTAGTTTATCAAAAAATCATGACATATAGCAGCGGAAATTTTAGTTAAGAGCAAAATGGCGAAAAGTTAACAAAATTTTAACATGTTGCAGTAAAAAAGTCAAATATAATGAAAGTTGATAGCTAGCGCACACTAAGCCCTAAAAAAATAATAAAAAAACGGGTATAGCAGTCAGTGGGACTGCCGGTAAAAGTTATACTTTTATGCACGCGCTCGGGTTTAGAAATTTGTATAGCAATAATTTAGCAAAATCATTATATGCTTAAATCAAGGACCTACTATACTATAAATCCGAACTTCCGTGTCCATTTTATAAGTTAAAATGCAATGTACAGTCAAAATAAACATCGCATAATAAAACTCTTCACCTTTAAAATAGTACCTATGTTACAAAATATCACTTATCTAAAAATATTTATTGCGGAAATATATATCGTGTGTACATAATATCAACTAAAAACTAAATAAAGTAAATAGTAGGGGAGCCCAGGATGCTAAATCGGGATTTACTCGAGCGTCAAAGAGACCTATTGGATTGCGAAGCTTAGATGATAAGAAGAAAAAAATGTCATATAATATATACACTTTCATCGGTGGGGGGAGCGGCTATAAATTTTCAAAAATGTAAAAAAAAACAGTTGCATGGACATACTCGAGCGCGTCAGATATTAAAAGCATCCATGTCCTACGTATTTTTGAAAACATACGTATGTTAATCTGATTGTTTCCATGATGGGGGTGGTCATACGTAAGGGTTGAAAACGGCAAAAAAAATAATCGAGCGCGTCAGATTTTCAAAGGGGATGTTAAGTGAACCTAAAAGAAGGCTCTTATGTAATAATCTGACGATTTGGATGTGACCCAAACTCGCGGCTATTATTAGAATGTGCAAAAAAAAATCGCCATTTTGAAATACTCGAGCGCGTCAGATTAAGATATATATGGTTCATTTATATACCCTAAACGTGCTGTATCATAATCTGACAATTATCTGGAGGGACAAATCTGACAATGGAAAGAACCTTTTTTTGTATTTTTTCAAATCTTTTACCTTAACAAATTAAAGAGCTGAAAAAATAGCATGCAAATAAAACAATATATATAAGTACAAAACTTTTATTTATGAGAAAACTAGATGTACCCGGCGCGCGTTGCTACGCCAACTACTAAAATAAATTTAAGAAAAATAAAAGATAGAGAAGAAAAGAAAGTTTATAGTTTTGTTTTACTTATCGCACCAAAAATATAATTTTAGAACTTATATTTATACGAATTCGTATAGATATCTATTAATCAGTATTGAATTTGATACATGGAAGGGCCATCTGGTGGTAACTTCCATTAATACGAATATCATATTCATCTTACCCATTAAAAATACATCATCATACTGATTTTCATGACAATCGGTTAAACGGGCCAGAAGTTGCTACTCTGCAGCGCCACCTGGTGGCGAGTGGCATCAATGAGCATATCAAACAAACCATCTCCGTGGAAAAATACATATACGTACCAATTTTCATGACAATCGGTTGAACGGGACAGAAGTTGCTACTCTGCAGCGCATTAAACTTTATCGATTATTTTTTCTTACTTCGGCTTACGGAAATCGTCAGATTATACATTATTCGTGAACGTTGAATTATTACCTTCAAAATTAAAAAAAATTTAGCCACGCTCGAGAAAGTCAAGATGACGTTTTTTTTACAAGTTTGTAACCCACCTACTTCTTATCGTCAATCGAAAATTGTCAGATTAGTGGAATATACACTTTTTAGCATATAACTAACTTACCCAACCTTAATCTGACGCGCTCGAGAATTTCAGATGATCAATTTTTTTTACTAATCTGATCCTTTATCCTTGACGCGCGGCCACATATACGGGGCTAATACTTGGTGGAGGTATTTAATGGGGTACTAGGTTCCTCCCTGTATGTTAATCTGACGCGCTTTAGTAAATCCCAAAATCTCCTCTTGGGCTCCCCTGCTAAAAAGGGTAATCAGTGCCGCCAACCTGTGTAGTATCAAATATTTTGACTAGCTTATTGGTTGGCAACAAGGTGAAGGATCCTCTTTAATAGAGAAATATCTACGAAAAAGAGAGTGAAATAAAAACTAGCATTAAATAACGAACCTTCAAGAAGAAGTCATGTAAGTAGCGTATTTGTTGACCCCTTGCACCAAGTATTCATGCCAAGTCATTAAAATTTAAACTCGAAAATTCCCGAAGAAGAAACCTATACGCATATATAATGCGATGAATGAAAGAATATTATAATTTTGTGTAAATAATGAAAGAATATTTATCAAATATATTATAAAATACTAAACTTAATATGTATACCTACATGACGGAATAATAAAATAATCTGTCGAACACAATGTGAAACGTGACTATGATACTAAAACATTAGCTCATACTTTTGTATATCTATCTTTTTTAATAAACTGAATGTTATAGTAATGACTAATAACATGTGGTGAGTATTTCTTCCTTGATTTTACCGACTAATATACCTATATGTGTTTCTGTCTTTCTCTCACTCACGCTATTACATATGTAATGTAATGTAATATAATGATTTTACCTATCTACTCCCATACAAATTTTTACACTCCGGGCGCACAAATAGAAGTATAACTTCAAAAATTGAACACTAAAAGTTGGTGCTCTTAGCAAAGATCCTAACAATTTAGCAAATATTTCAACTTGTAGCAACATTTAGCGACGAATTTTGGAAGCAGGATGCCGTACGAAGATTCAATCACTACTGACAACTCACAGTTAAATGTGCTTATTTACAGCAAACGATACATTTTTAGTTAAAATTTATAACTTACCCTATAATAACCCCAAATATTCCAAATTCTGATACCATTTCTGAAACTGGTGGGGGTGTAGTAGACCCTGATCTTATCATATATCCTTTTGTAATTGGTGGAAAAATCCTTTCCATTAATATCCACGCTGTTCTTTCTCTACTTTCTTTCATCTTTTCCATTACAGTTTTCACTTCGAGACCGTAAATATTATTACCACCTCCTTCTCTTTGAGGTTTTAAAACATACCTATAAAAAGTAGATTAATATTAACTAATTTATTTAATTATATATTTATTTTTAAGCAAATATACTCATATAGAAAAAACACAAGCTCACAATATATTAAATACATTTAGGTAACAACAAACAATCAAGTCGAAACCGAAACCGATCTTTCGGTCTTGCACTTAGTTTCGGCCGAAACCGAAACTTTCTTTAACATATTTCTATTAGTTACTGAAGTTACAAAAGCACTTGCTGATAACAACTTGATTATAAGTCGATAATCATTTTAACCTTGTATATAAAATCATCTCCAACTGGCAAATCTCGATAGAATGTGTCTTTTGCTTCAAACATAAATTTAATTTCATTTATATTAATTTTAACTGGATTTTGACACGTTACAGTATATATTTTGTTTAGCCTATCTTGTATATTTTCAACAGCGTCATTTAAACAAGTTGAAGTGGTAAATACTGAAGTATCGTCAGAAAAAACATGTATACTCACAAAGATGATCGGCCCTAATGTATTGCTATGGGGTACTCCGTTCTCATTTGGCAAATTTTCCGATATGTACCCAGTTACTTTAATTTTTTGTTGTCGATTCTTAAGATAACCGCTAAACCATTGTAAAATTTATTCATCTACTACTGTGTTATCACTGTTTTAATTAATATTTCACGATTTATTGTTTCGAACACTTGTTGCAAATCAAGAATACTGACGTCTAAAATGTCAACATTGTCAAATTTCTGAAATCGGCAAATTTTTGTTTTTAATTTAGTGTAACTTTAGCACTATACTCGCGAATTTGAGTCTTTTCTCACTTATCTATACTTATAATAAATCTGTAGAGAGGTCAATTCTGTACATGAAATATATTTCCAAAATAACTATTAGGGGGTGATTAGGGATCGATACTGATGCCAAAAATGAAATCAGTAAAATTTTTGTCTGTCTGTCTGTCTGTCTGTATAACCGTTATAGAAACAAAAACTACTCGACGGATTTTAACGAAACTTGGTACAATTATTTTTCATACTCCTGAGCAGGTTATAGGATACTTTCCTTTACGCTACAATGAATAGGAGCAGAGCAGTGTAGGGAAATGTTGGGAAAAACACTTTTACGGTGTGGGGGAGAAATTTTTATACAACAATCGAAAGACGTCGCGGGTACATCGATATAGAACCCAAAAATGTGGTTAGATTTTTTGTTGTATGTCTGTCTGTCTATCTTTATGTTTGTGCGCGCATAACATGAAAACTATTGATCCGATTTGAATGCGGTTTTCACATATATATTTGTCTTCTTTTAACTTAACATCTGGTGTATAAAAATTTCTTCCCCAACTCTTTTACGGTGTGGAGGGAAGAAATTTTAATACAACAATAAATCCATCACTTGAACGACGTCACGGGTACATCGATTTAGAACCTAAAAATGTGGTTAGATTTTTTTTGTACGTCTGTCTGTCTATCTATATGTTTGTGCGCGTATCACATGAAAACTACTGATCAGATTCGAATGCGATTTTCACATATGTATTTGTCTTCTTTCAACATAACATTTTAATGGGGTAAGTGGGGAATTTTTTAAACAACAATCAACACGCCACGCGAACGACGTCGCAGGTAGACCTAGTAAGAAAATGAAAGCAACGCTAGCTTTTACGAAAGTTGACAAGGTATGAATCGAATTGAATGACATAAATTAACTGATGAACACACTTGTTAATCAAAAATTATTGCTCAGTAAGCATTGAATTATCGACAATAAAGCAAAGTTTCATTTGAGCACGTGCTAAACAACAGTAAAATATAGTGTCTATTAAGTGATATATAAGCCAATTAAAAAGATGGGTATTTTTATTTTTGATACTCGACAATGCTGGCTTGGTACTGACTAAAAAAATAACAATAATTTCAAGCTGATAATCGATGTGCATTAAATAAAAAACCTGATCATAATTTAGTGCTCGTTAATTGCTACTAAAGAAGAACAAGCACCAATGATTTTTTTATTTTAATTTTTAAAACCCAACATTGCTGGCTTGGTGCTGACTGAACAGGTAACCATGAATTCCGGATGCTTTGAAAATTGATCATTTGATAATGCTACAGATTTATTTGAGTTGAAATTCTTTTAAAATGTATTATCAGCTTTTAATAGTTTTATTTTTTAGTACTTTCACTTTTTCTTGCTGACTAAAATAGCACTTTTTGAGCACTAATTAGTGGTTAACAAGTATTTTCATCAGTTAATTCACATCACTGAATTCGATTTACAGACTCAGCTTTTGTTAGAACTTCAATTTTCGTTTTAATGAAAAGCTCCAAATTGCGAATGTAGCACTAAATTAGCACTAAATTGGAAACAAAAATTTACCAACTCCACCAATTTGACACTGGAGACTTTTTAGACTTGAAATACTGCTCTTATAACTTTATGTTCACCTAAATTCTCTTTCCATTCATCAAGCATACATTGTATTGCTATTTCATAACCGTGTTTTTTTTCTGAACTGATATTTAGTTACTATATTGTTTCTCTGTATTTACTTTACTAACTTTTAAAATTTTATCGATTCAAACTAATATATTAATTGACCGTATATCGCATGCGTTATTTGAATAATGCCTTTTCGAGATAGGAACTAAGTTAAAATAACTAATGTTTACTTTTCAGGATTTTCTAGTGCTAAATTAACGGCATTGTTTCCAGTTTCATCAAATTCTAATCCATATATTTCTACAAAAGCTTCTCTAATTGATTTAATGCTTATAGGATCGTTAAGAAATCGTTCCAAAATACCAGGTTTAGCCAATTCTTGTTGAACTTTTTTCGTTCCAGCTAGGTGAATTTGAATATTGGGGCATTTTATTGCAGCAGATCTATAAAAAATATCATATATTTTTTCGTTACTTTTTTCCAGTATGTTTTTTAGTTACCTTTCGATTAATAACCGAGCAGTCCACTCATTTTCACTATGATACTGCTTTGGTTCATATCCACTTCTGTAATAAACTACACTGATAACTTCATTATCCCTAAAAGGAAAATGGAACTATATAATTATCTAAATATCCCAATAATGATAATTTTAGGAATGATGATTTTAGTCATGTTAATATTTTTATTTCTTGTTTTTCAAGATAACTGAATTGCCTTCGTTTAAATACGTAATATCGATTACGGAAATAAGTTACCTTTCGCCACCAGTTTAAATGTACATGACATCAAGATACGAGGCAAGGTTAAAGAGGCTGTCCAGAGAGAGGGGTTTTATCACCTCTACTATGGAATATTGTTCTAGATAGCCTCATACACTGCCTTAATGAACATGACAAAATCTATACGGTAGCGTAGCCTACGCAAATGACATTGTAATTCTGCTAACAGGAAAGTTTGAAAGCACCCTATGCGACAGAATGCTCTCAAGACTTTCGAAATGTGGTGTAAAGATCAATTGCTGTCTATTAGCCCCAGAAAAAACAGAAATGAATCTATTCACGAAGAAAAAGAAACCTAGGGGCTTAAAAGCACCTAGTCTTTTTAACGTTTAATTAAGCTTTGCTACAGAAGTAAAATACTTGGTGTTATCCTTAACAGCAAGCTGACGTAGAACTGACATATAGAAAGCAGAGTTAAAAAAGCATTTATATCTTATGAGCAATGCTGCCTAACCATAGAATAGACCTGGGGATTATCCCCCAAGGTCACCATGTGGATCTACACGGCAATCATAAGACCTATGCTAACAAACGGTGCTGTTCGTATAGTGACCTAAAGTGGAACAAACGACAGCTATTAGAAAATTAAACCAAATCCATAGATCAAAATGTTTTCTCGTAACAGGAGTCATGCGGAGCATTTGTTAAGGAGGTAGCATTGATGACCATGGTAGCAGCAAGGTGCGGGATGTACTCTAGATCCTTGAGCCTGATAATGAAATGGGCTATGGATGGCTTTTCAAGTGTGGTTCAGTCAGAACTCACAGGCACATCCATACTTGCAAAAGAATTAATTAATACGAACATCACAGGCAGGAATGTAAATATTTACACGGACTGCCGACAAGTACTACTGACCTTGAATAGACCTCATACCACTTCAACTTTAGCACTAGAATGTCACCAAACTGTAACTGAGGCTAGCCAAAATAACGTGGTCACTCTGAGCTGATCAAAGGACATAGGAACTCTAAAGTCAACCGCGGACAATTTAGCAAGGAGGGCTGCGGGCTATAAATATGTTAGCCCTCGCTCATCTACCAAGCTAACAATGTCCGCTGTCGTGGACCTTATCAAACAGCACTCTACCAAAGCTTTATACAGTGCTGGGATAAAACAACGAAATGTAGACTGACCAAAGAGTTATTACCTTATCCTGGCGAGGAAACAGCAAGAAAATTTAAAACATTGACTAGACAAAATCTTCAAACATCTCTTTAGCATATATAGTAGAGCATATAATGTATGACTGTTCTGCTTTTTCTGAAATCAAAAGATCCGTATTGGATGCGCAATGGGCCATACGTGACCTCAGTGTCGGCAGAGCACTTGCTCACTCCTTCCCAAATTTCCAGATCCAGATCCAAATTCTCGCTACAAACTCACTCCTGTTTACTAGTAACGAGGTATTAGAGATCATACCCTAGCATATAGGTTTTGAGTACATGTACGGACACTAATAAGTATTACAAGAACAAAGGACCTACATAATCTCTGCTAAAAAATTGTGCAGACACAAATGCTTTACAAACATTATTAGTAACGGAAGAAAATTCGGGAACAGATACTTAGAGCTTTTAAAATAATATTGAGATTTGGGAATATAGTCGACAACAGATCTTATGAAACAGAAAAACGAAATTTTTAAAACTGGAATCTGGAGGACTTTTGATTCGCTTTTATGATCTCTTATATCTTGTCGTTCATAATTAAAACAAAGTTTATTTGGTAAATAAACATTTCTTAATAACAGAAAATTTACCTAAAACATATTGGTAGACGATTTGTGTACACCGAAATTCAGTGATTCTGTCAACGTGAAGTTAAGTCAAAAGACAATCAATATTCAAACTTTAACAGGAATTTTAGTTTACTGTTAGATTGATAACAATGGATACAGAATATTGTGGCTGATCAAGGCATTTCTGTACTAATCTGAAGACCACTTTAGAAGTGTTTAAGGCTCCTATGTCTGCCTAACTATCTATTCATATGTTGATCAGATTAGATTTGTACGCCCTTAAATTATTTTCTTTTGTACATTGCAAGATTACAAATACAGATTTATATGTTCCCAGAGGGACAGAAATAGTTATGTTTTCGTCTCTGCCTTAAATTCCTGTTTCTAGGCTCTCTTCAGTCTTAGACTCTTCCGTGTACCAGGTGTAACCCTAAAGTTTGGGTTGAGTGCCTGCATTTTGTTTGTCCTTACGTTGGTTGATCTATTTCTACCTGGATTTGATCCACATCCACATGGTTTAACTAGTTCCCACACTGTCCCTTACGCCAATGTGGAATAAGAATTTAGATTTAACAGGAAAATAGAAAATGTAAGATAACAATTGTTTATAATCTGCAGGGTCCAATCTCTAATGGATTGTGTTCTTAGGCAAGTATTATTTCCCAGGTGTTTTTTTAATTTCTTGCTTTATGTTGTTGTGTCCTGATCTAACATTTTTTGCAGTTTGTAGAAGCCCATACTTGCCTGTGCCTTCAAGTTTATGTTAATAGTAGAAAGGGTTTAACAGGGTTGTCATTGCTGCTGTTGGAGTGCCTCTCAGAGCTCCAGTTACTTTGCTTAGCTTGATGATGGATTTTTTGTTGTATCTTTGTCTACCATACCAGTCCGTAAGTACATTTGTCCAACATTAAAGAGTTTATCGCTCTCTTGGTTATGTATTTAAATTTCTTTTTCTGAAAAATGTTAGACTTTAGAGGGGTTACATTAAGCCCTGCAGTCAAGGTCTATTCTGTGACTACATCAAGAGCGTGTTGCATTCTATCTCGTATTGCAGCATTACGTAAATTTGTTGGGAGCTAGGATGGCCAGGACATTCACATAATCCACCATATGGTGTCTTTCATTCTTAAGTCACTATCAGCTCGTTCATGACCGGATTCCACAGAGGGCTGTTAAACCTTCACATTTCTTGAAACATTCATGTAGGCCACAAAAGTTACATTTTACAATTCCTTTAGCACCTTCATGTGATCACTTCTGGGTAATGACAGTAAACCTTTAAATTGGTGGTTGAAAATTGTTAACCTAAACTGTAGAGTGTTTTCAAACAAAGATTTAACATGACAACTCCATTTTAATTGGAACCCCAACAGCTGTTTAGGTGACCGATAATTTTACTGGCTGTGATAATTCTTCCATCTGTCGCAAGAAATCTTATTAAACGTGAGTAGTGGATTTTCCACTTTTTATTAAATCTCTTCACAAGCATTCATTACGATGGTTTAATATTGCAAGAAACACAAATTGTATGCTCTAACAACGCGTTACTAGTAAGAAGAATGTATTTAGTTTGTGACTTACATCAGCATTTTCTGAAAATGCCAATACGTATGCGATTTATAACGGAGCTTAAGTGTGCTCTTTAAACAAAATTTACTTTTTGGTCCTCCGTCCAGAAACAATACTATTAATTACTTCAAAATCGTCCGGAAAATGGCATTTTCCGGCCTAGGCCGGCAAAGTAGCTTTTAGATTATCTAAAGAGATGGCGCTATGAGTTCAAATTTTAAGTCACCAAAAATACATAATAAATATAACTTTTAATTAAATTTAATTAAAAACAACGTACAATATACTAAACTTACCTATAACTTTTTCTAAATGTAAGCAGGATTCTAATTTACATTTAATTTCTCTCACAACTTGTATTATAAAATTTGACATTTATGTCAATTTACAACTACTTATCATTCGATTATGGATATAGTTCATTGTCTCTGCTATTTTTATATAAAATTATTAGATATTGATTTTAATATTTTCAATATAACAATTTTCTCTGTGCTGCTTATTAGCCAAAGATAATAGAATTAATTAATTAATTTGTCTATGTTATTAGCACAGTATTTGTATGTATAAAAATTAATTAACAGCTGACATTTTGTCGGCTATCTTCTAGTCAGTGGTCTTAGTTCAGTTAGCACAAGCAGTCAAGTCTTGAACATAACAGAACTTTTGAAAATATTAAAAATTAGTCGAACCAAAAAATAGTGTGTGTTACACGTCCGGAAAATATTTTGCAAGTGCTCGTATTGTTTCGCCTCGGTGCTACGCACCTCGGCTACACAACTTTACTCGCTCTTGCAAAATGTCATTTTCCGTCCTTGTGTCACAAATAACTATTATGGTTCTACACTGATAGCTTTATGTGCGGTTAAGAGTAGCTTTTCTGCTGTATTCTATGGTTTAAACTAGTATTTTAAGTTTTTTTTAGCTCGTCGTCTTTTGATGTGCTTTGGAATGTTTTGCTATGAGGATATAGATAAATTAAATATAAAAATATAAAATATGCTGATTGGTACTTTGCCTTCAATCTTCCTTTAATGATTTGTCTGGGTACCTACTACTCTTATACTAGTTTTGCTACTTTATATATGTATTGGATCTTTCTAAAGTCTATAATTGACTTGTTCAATCTTTCTTTTTTAATCTTAGCCACTTTTAGAGTGGTGCGTAAGTTTAGGGATGTCATTTTTTGTTTTTATTTTTAATTAATTCTTGATAAACAATGTTAAATTTGGTACATACATGACTATAAAAACAATACACTGTGAAATATTTACCAACGAATTTTGGAAAAAAATTATCAGATGACCTAAATGTAACTTACAGTATCAGCTCTTTACTTTCGTTAAGCGTCACATTGTGATAAACTTGTGTTAAACTCAATCTACGAATAGTGATTGTTGGATTTAATTCTTTAAGCTTGTACTCGTGGAATCTTTGATCGGATATATTATAGGTAACATCTTCAACCACAATTAAAATAGATCCTTTTGAATTGCCGTAAATTTTCCACGCCTCTAGTATACCTTCACAAAGACCTGATAAAGCATTATTTTCTGGAAGCTAAAACATTTTTGTGTTTTAAAATAAAACATGATATGCTTATACACTTACTTTATGTAATTTATCATGAAAATTCATTTCCTCCAATATATAGCTAAAAATATTAGAAATGTAATTAATAGTAATAAAGTAATTGTAACGGTATAAAGAACGTTATCAGTTAAAGGTTAGATTAACAAAGAATTTTGCTTTAAGAATTAGTAAGATTAGTCCAGATTAAGCCCAGAAAATCCTAAGACCCATGTGTTCAGCTAAAGGTAGTGAGATTTTTATGGTTCATCTTTAGGCTGCTCGCAAACACGACCACTTGTGGTCGACACTGGTAGCCGCCACTAGCAGCTCTATACGGCGTTTTAGTGGCTGCCACTGGTGGTCGCGACTAAACGCGTTGTGCCGTTACCAGTGGCTGGGACAAGCAGATTTTCTGGCTTCAGTCTCTAGAAATTGTTTTAATAAAGTCACTCTAGTTTGACAAAATGGATACGTTGGTTATTTTGTTAATATTAAGACGAAGATGCGGACGATGTATTTTGCAACGAATTTTATGTTTTTGGGTGCATCCCATATTAAGAACTTGAGAGCGAAATGAATTTTATAATTTTTTCGAAGAATTGCAACTTCAAGATTACATTTTTTTTTGTATTATTGTAATGAGATGTAGATTTTTCAAAGAATTATTATTATTCCTTTAAATCATTGGACTACCCACTAAATTTATAAATGTGTTAGTGTGTGTGTTCTTGCAACGTCCATTTACTAACTACACCTATGAACGCAATCAACTGAAGTGGCTCAAAGAAGTGTCTGTGTTTACGCGGGGAAAAAGTGGCCGCAACCGACCACTAGCAGCGAGAGTCGACGGCTACCGCAGGTTGTCGCTTGGATGAACCACTTCGGAAGCCGTGTGTGCGCCGGGTCCATATATTTGCCATGAAAGTTTCAGTCCGCAGCTAGTGGCGGCAACCGGTGTCGACCACAAGTGGTCGTGTTTGCGAGCAGCCTTAACCTCCTAAACATTATTTAGAACCTTTGCCACATGTAATAAGAATATTTAGTTTCTAGAGCAGGTCTTAAACGAAGGCCTTCTATATCGAACAGCGGAATTTTAAAATTTAACAGTTATTATAAATTTTAAGAACAAGCAATAATTCGTTATTTAGAAAGTGTAAAAACAAAATGACATCAACACAAAATTAAGAATGTCGCATATGGTATCTCTGGAACCCACAACCTTTACCTTAAAGCGATAATGCCCTAACTACCAAGCTACAGATGCATCAATTATTAGTAAGTCTTTTGGTCGTTAAATTCAACTCATGTCACATGTGACACTTACCTACTTACCTACTTCCTCGTTAAGCACATTTATGCATGACGTTAATAAAAAAGAGATTATTTGTTAAATCGACAATTTTTAGGGTTCCGTTGACAAATGGCAAAAAAACGCAACCCTTATAGATTGGTCATGTCTGTCTGTCTGTCTGTCTGTTAGTTCGACCTTATGTCACAGCCATATCGAAAGTTGGTAAGTATATGTATTCTATGAACGGCCTTAAAAATTTTACACAAAATTGAAAAAATCAAAAAGAGAGCCTTGTAACGATCTAACTGATCGTTTTTTATTAAAATAGTATATTACATAACAAGAGTTGTAAGAAGCTTATTACATGCGTGTAAAAAAGTTGCGCATGAGCCGCGTAGCGGCGAGCGCAGTAATTTTAGAAGCATGTAATAAGCTTACAACTCAAGTTGTGTACTATACTTTTTCTACGAATATTTTCATTTATAAAAATAAAAAGTATAACAAGTAACTTTTATTTATTTAACAAAATTCGGGAACAATTTAAATTAAACATTTATTTATAATAATTAATTGTAAAATTTTGGCAATTATTTATAACTATACTCTTATCCGAGTTTGACGGTTGTTCAATAATACGTGGTGAATGGTGAGATGACGTAAACTGTACGGTGTGTTCTTTTTGAATGTAAAGGTCTGTAAATTACTTTCAATTGAATTTATAATTCTATTGGCTGTTGACTTCTTATTATTTATTGACTCTTCGACATATCCTTCGGCCGTTGTTGAAGATTTCCATCCGCCATGTCGTTTAAGAGCCATTAAATCACCACCGGCATCTACCAAAATAGTGACAGAAGTTCGTCTTAAACAGTGACCTGTGTACATTTTGGGATCTGGTAACTTTAAATAATCGGCTATTTGTTTAGGAACACTGCCTATTTTGTTTAATCCTGCGTATCGCTAATCTGTAGTCGAATTTCTATATATTGTTTGTAGATTTTATAGAAATTTCCGGAAATAACGAAAGATCTACATATTTTGGTTTTCGTATCAGGAATTTTAACCAATAACATGGTACTTTAATCATCAATGTCACAAACTTTAATATTTTTTAACTCTTGCTTCCTACAAGCTCCACATATTCCAATAATTGCAATAACCTTAAAATAAAAGTATTATAAGTAGGCACATTTATGTTATACTTTTAAATAACATACCTTTACTAACAAGTACTGTACATCAGGAGCTTCATTTCAAAAAAGTTTTATTTCATCAGGATGTAAAATTTTAGATTTTTTGTTTTTAAAACCTTCTGATTGCCTTTTTAGATAAGCTCGCAATTTCGGGTAATTTTCAATATTAACATTATTTTTCAAAGTTATAACACTTCTTAGCATAGAATATATTGCCCATAATGAGGATGTTTTAAATTTCTTAGCTATTTCTCCAAAATAAGCCAAGAGTACGTTTTCAGAAAATGAATTTACATTATTTGTTGTACGCCAATCCATAAATTGCTAATATACCTTTTATATCTTCCTCTAGATTTTTCTGGTAATAGGTTCTCGGTAGTGTTCGCAGCTAACTGCATAATATTGGGTGGTGTGCTACTAAATTCATCTTCACTATTCGATGAACTCATTTTATTTATCGGTATTTAAATTACCACTATATTTATACTGACAGATTAATAATTTTTAATCTGTCAAAATAACGTCTGCTAATTCGTTTCCATGGTAACTCGACCAACTGACTTACAAGGCTTATGTGATATTACACATTTTTATAGAACTGAAGCGTAATTTTTTTTATCTACTCCTTTGACAGTAAATGTCATTTATACTTATTGTCACCATGCAGGGTAAGTAAGCTATAACGCACAGTTGTGCGTAATGAAACGTCATGTTGGAATGACGTTTCATTACGCACAACTGTGCGTTATAGCTTACTTACTCTGCATGGTGACAATGATTATAAATGACATTTACTGTCAAAGGAGTAGATAACAGTACTGTACGTACGTCATATATTTTTTAGAGATGTCAAATATTTACAATTAAAATTAAAATATTGAGTCGTAGATAAAGCATAGTACGTATCTCGAGTGGTAAGAGGTATTACGTGCTCGTGTAATTACGCACTCGCCGCTACGCGGCTTCGTGCGTAACTTTTCCACTCGTACGTAATGTCCTACTTACCACTCTTAATACGTAATATACTATTATTACGTGCTAGTCATTACGTGTCAGTATCTGTTTTGATGTATTTACTTAGCATCCAAATAGTAGGTAATATACAATTTACTAGTAAGAGAGTGGAAAAATAATTTTACTAGACTATTGTTACCGTGCCCATATCGGTGAGAATTACTTAGTTTAAGAGTTATAGTTCCAAAATGTGTGGTGATAGGTGCTGCAGTAAATTTATTGTCATTTTCTGGTCATGATTATTAATTCTCGTCCCTTTACGAGTCGGGACGTCAAACAATCCGGTCCTTTTGTGCTTAACCTCTTCAAAATAGAAGTAAGTCAATTTTCATGTTTTATTTGATTTTTTAAATTATTATGAGTGACTAATAAAAGAATGATATTTTATTGATACTAACCAAAATCAAGTAGTTTCAATTGAACCAAACATATTTTTTCCATTATTCATCAAAGTCAGGGTCAGTTTTTACACGTACTTTAAGGATTAATTTACTTTCAAGAATGAGTAAAAATCCGATTAGCTAGAAACTGATTCTAATTGGTGGTGAATTAGATAAGGGATTGATTTTTGATTATTCGTTTCTATTAAGGGTACTTCCAAAATTATTCGAAGAGGTCTACCCGAGTTACTGAACTATAACTAGATGAGATAAATTGAATTTTGTGGAAAAGGAAAAAGAATTTTAAAATATTTCGCCCTGAATTTTGGAATTTGGAAAAAAAATTATCACTATGGAATAGATACCGTGTGTCAATTCAAAGGTTTCTGAAGAGTTCCATTAAAAAGATTAGAGAATAATTAATATTTTAATAAATATAATTAATCTATTTTTGGTATAATATTCAAGTTTTCAATATTTTTTATTTAATTAATAATCTTGTTGGAATAAATCATTTAGAAAGGGTATTTAAGTAGAATTGGAGATTGTACTTTGGCGTTCTTAGGTCTGTTCCAACAGACCAAAAAACCGTTCTAAAAACGTTACGAAACAACTCAGTACATCAAAAGTATCGAGATTTCGTCTGCTGTGCAGTTCACGGACGGTTCTAGAATGGTTCTTTGGTCTGTTGAAACAAACCTCTTAATTACATGTTTGATGGAGACTGGTAATACTCCTAATAATTAACTCACGACTTAGCTGAACTAGATAGGGAAACAACAACTTTTAGGACGTTTTATTGTTACACCTTGGCAGAAGAAATTGTTATTAGTTAAAAAATATTAGGGCCTGGACTGACCTAGATATCCATTTGTTGTACAGAGCTGACAGACGACGGTTTAACCAAAATTGTTGCCAATCTTAACTAATAACGGTAGAAAAAATAAACTTAAATGTAGAAAATTAATTTTTTTAGAGAAACTATAGTTACATTATACAGCTTTAGAAATAGTTATTACCTCTGCATTAACCTAGATACTGGTCCAAGCCAACCAAAACCTGCAGCAATTGTATTTACTTCTATAAGTTTCCAATTACATTTGGAAAATTCTTTCGAATCCTGAATGACATCATGTTTGACTCCTGATGAAGATTCCATCATATAATCACATCGAAACAATCCCAAAGTAATAGGCTGTTAACACACGATCTTACATTACAAATAAATTAAAAACATATTAAAGTAAATATTACCTGTGTTTCACCCTCTTTTTGCAAGGTTTGATAAATTTCAAACAACTTCCGTGTAAACGAATCTACTTGTATTGTGTTTTCCAAACATTTTGTTAAAAACTCTTTATCATAAGCAACGTTATACATTAACTCCTGAAATAGAGTTTGAAGTCCAACAGCACGCAGAAAATGTTCTCTGGTCATTACTGATGGAAATAACACAAAAGGAGCGAAATTTATTGAATCTTCTGAGTAATTATTTCTTTGACGTATCGATGCTCCATGAGTTATAGCCCAATCCTTACCTAAAATCATTTAACACGGTTTTCTATAAGTTAAACATTATAAAATTCCAAAAAAAGCAATTTGTTATTTGGTAATTGCATGTCCAAGACTATATTGTAATAATTCTACACCTTACCTGTTGATGTATAATAGGATGATGTATTAAAACTAGTTAGCTTTTACTAGGTACGTGGTTAAAGAAATTATGCATTACTGCAATAAAAAAGAAACCCTCATTAAAATTGAGGCCCCGTACAGGAAGCCCCAGACATGGACAACGGGGCCAAGCCTGGACCAGCATTGGGAATCCGAGGTTTGGCGCGCCAGCCTTGGCCCAAGCTAGGTCCGCCGAGTGTTGGCCATGACTGTGATTTCCCAGCCTTGGTCCAAGACAGGCCAGCCGAGTATTGGCCATACCTGTGGTTACCCAGCCTTGGTTCAAAACAGGCCAAACGAGTATTGGCCATACATGTGGTTTCCCAGCCACGACCCAAGGCTGGCGAGCCTATGCTCGGCCATTCAATGGCTACTCAACTCTGGGCCAAGATAGGCCAGCCGAGCATTGGCCATACCTGTGGTTTCCCAGCCTCGGCCCAAGACTGGCGAGCCTAAACTCGGCCATTCAATGGCTACTCAACTCTGGGCTAAAATAGGCCAGCCGATCATTGGCCATGACTGTGGTTTCCCAGCCTTGGTCCAAGACAGGCCAGCCGAGTATTCGCCATACCTGTAGTTTCCCAGCCTCGACTCAAGACTGGGGAGCCTAAGCTCGGCCATTCAATGGCTACTCAACTCTGGGCCAAGATAGGCCCGCCGAGCATTGGCCATACCTGTGGTTTCCCAGCCTCAGCCCAAGACTGACGAGTCTAAGTTCGGCCATATCTTGAAATCTAATCTAGATGGCGCTCAAAAAAGTACAATTAAAAACTCATGACAGCTGCGCAGCAGTAATAAAGAAATTTTCGATGTGTATGGTTGTCATTATCTTGTTAAAGTCTTATTCTATACTATATAGTTTGGTGCAACAAATATAATAACCATGTCTGACTCTTATTTGCGAGTCAAAATATGGCGTGCATTGAATAAAAATTCAAAAGTTTTAATAAATCAAATTAAATCAGGCGATAACGAACAAAGCTTAAGTGATCAAAATATTATCAGTTGTGCGAGTAAATTAATGACTCTAGTGATATAAAACCATGTGATTCACAAGTGATATTAGTGATAATAGTACTTTCGATAGTAACAGTGAACCTTATATAAAAATTTACAACGATGACTGTAGAAATATTGAGTTTAAAAATCCTTCTGTTTATATTATATTTTAAGTTTATTTTATTGTATTTTAAAAGTGAAAGTTTTTTTTAAATAACATTTGGTGTTTTACCCTACTATTTCTAATAAGGAGTAAGATAAAATTCTCGAATTCTCGAGTCACAAAACCAGGTATAATTTAAGCCAATGGACCCAAAATATTACAAGATATTAAACGACAACCACACCACAGTAATATAGTTGTAAAGTAGTTAGTTCTCTCTGATTGTTAAGAAATACTTCCGGAGACTCTCTTTTTAAAATAAAAGACAATCATTCAATAATCAAATCTTAATTATTTAATCCCATAATTCCTACAATGACCAAATTTGCAGTAATATTTGTAATAATTTATTTGAACAGAGTAATGAAGATATTATGCCGAATAAACATTAACCGAAAAACTTCGCGATTGAACATTGGCTAATATCAATATATTGACTTAAATGTGGTAACATAATTATTAAAAATCGTACGAAATGAAGGACACGAGGATCTACCTAAGACATCTCAACAGTTATTAAATACAAAGCATTGTCGGCCGATGACGTCAGTATTGAGCAAGTGAGAAACAAATGGTAGTTATACATACATTGATATCAAAAATGCTCTCCAAAAAATTGGGAATATTGACTTAAGTAAGTCGCTACCTATCAGGAGCTAAAGACAGAGATGGCGGACGAGCTCATCGACAAAAAGAAAATCACATTGCCATTAATAATAATTAAATCTTATCAAAACTTATAATAATTTACTTATTTGTAAGGTATTAACTATTAATAACTTAATAAAAGATCTCAGTAGTGTCCCATTTTTGTGTGAGTTTTTTTTTTAATTAAAACTTATCTATGTAACCAATATTTTAGAAAAGCTTTGTTAACCAAGCCTGACCCAGTCGAGGCAAATAGTTCTGGTCCAGTTATGGTAACTAACTTTGGCCCAGTCCTGGTAAGTAGCTCTGGCCCAGTCATGGCTACTACCTCTGGTCCAGTCATGGCTACTACCATTGGCCCAGTCATGTCAACCAAGCATGGCATAGCGTTATCATTCCAGAGTTCAACCAAGGCTGGGCCACGCTTGGTTTACATGCTTGGCCCAGAGTTTTACAGAGCTGGGCCAAGCTTGGGTCTATCTTGGGCCCGTTGTACTTTCCTCTATGGGCTGTACAAAAAAAGAATGTCTATCAAAATTTAGTCTTCGTAAAACGTCTATATAGTAGTATTATTTGACAGTCTGACCTTCTGTGCCTAATCCATTTGGACCACACCCCGAATATCAAAGAAAACAATCAACATCGTCTTGAATTTGGACTTGCTCATCCTCGCTTTTTTAGCGACTTCCAGTGCATTGATTCCCTCTTGATTTCAGGGTTATTTTGAAAAATCGTTTCGTCGTAAGTTATGGTCCTTAACAAGAAGGTGTAATTCCGTTTAATGCATTCTAGGGTGTGTGAACAAACATCTTCATGATACATCGGCTGTTTCGTCGTTAGGAGTCTGTGCACAAGCTTAGCACAGACTTTCCTCATGTTAAGTTCTTCATGCAAAAATTGTCTCTTTGTTAATATTTACATCTTTAAAGATAGCCCTAATACTTCATTGAAGATCTTTTCTAACCATTCTGGTCACTGATTGAACTCACTCTTTCAAGTCACAGGCCGCCCGATAAGCTCTTTATCTTCAACATCTTTTCTTCCGTTCTTAAAACGTTTGTACCACTCAAAAACTCGGTCACGGGATAAGCCAGCATTCCCACAAAGTTTCATAGCTATCCGACGCCGACGCAGACTTCCCGAATTTTACTGAAAACTTTAAATTCGCTCTTTGGTCAATACAGGTTATTCATCCTGCGTTTTTTCGGGGCGAGTGATTTTTGCACACTTTTGGGGAGTGTCTGTTGTAGTTGGCTGCAATTTTTACCCAAATGTCACACTAAAAGGAAACGGATTGGAAAAAATCCTAATTGCTTCGGTTTCTAGCAGCAAGGAACTTATTTTAGGTAGTAAGGCGCAAATATCCTGATCACAACTGACTTGGCACCGTTAAAAATCAAGCAATTACCCACGTTTGTTTTTAAACATATTTAAAGAATATTAGATAGTTTAAAATTTATATCAATAGACTTAAACCTATAATAAAACAATGAATTACTAAAATTAAAAGTTTTTGTATAACCGGATTATCGTTTTTAAATAATGGTCGGTAAACGAGTTTTGAAAGCCACACCTATTAACCAGTCAATGAATAAAAATTTATACCCTATTTTAATATTTTATTTTCCATTTGAACACATAAAAAATTCTATTTTGATTTATCAATTCATTCTTTATTTACAGGCCATTTGAAGTTGGGTTTATTAGCAACAGAAGTCATACAACAGTTGTGAAAGTGTTAATGGAATCTGCTACTTTATTTGCAACTGTGCATCGAGAGGTTTTTAGAGTTTAAACGTAGTCGTAAAAGCGTCGAAGATGAACCACGTAGTGGATGTCGAAAAAGTTCAACAACACCATAAATCAATAAGCAAGTCTATGATACTGTTTGTAAAGATCCAAGATTGACTAAATGTGAAATTACAGATACCATAGGCATCTCAGATAAACAGGCAACTCCAGTTTTTACACGAAGAATTAAATATGAAAAAGCTGCTGTTTGGAAATTTATTGTGTCATTCGTTAACAATTCAACAAAAACCGAATCAAAAATAATTAAATTTTAAGCAGAATAAAGCCGATTTTGTGCGTTGTTTCATAACTATGGATAAGACTCGGATCTACCATCATGATTCTAAACTGAAACAAGTACGTTTGTGGTGGACTGAAGCTGGTTCTTCAGTTTCAAAACAGTTGAAATCAGAACGAAACGATCGGTATGGGTTTTTTGGAAGCAAAGGGGATTTTGTTAATTAATTATCTTGAAACCACATGTATAAAAAAAAATTGTGAACAGAAAAAACAATGTTTTTTTTTTCATTAAGACAATGCACGTGTTCACACAAGTTTATTGACGACTAGTTGTACTCGCAACGTCGTTCGCGTGGCGTGTGATTGTTGTATAAAAATTTCTTACCCCACCCCATTTAAGGAATGGAAGAGAAATTGTTATACACCAGATGTTAAGTTGAAAGAAGACAAATACATATGTGAAAACCGCATTCGAATCGGATCAGTAGTTTTGATGTGATGCGCGCACAAACATACAGACAGACAGGCAAAAAAATCTAACCACATTTTTGGGTTCTATTTCGATGTACCCGTGACGTCGTTCGCGTGGCGTGTTGATTTTTGTATAAAAATTTTTTTCCTCACCCCGTTAAAGAAGTTGAAAGAAGACAAATACGTCTTAGAAAAATGCATTCAAATAGGATCCGCAGTTTTCATGTGATGCGCGCACAAACATATACATTTCTACAGTTTTGTTATATGTATAGATGCCTAAATTAAACGAATTAAATCACGGATTGTTTGAACACCCACCATATTAACTAGATTTGGTTCCATCCGACTATCACTTCTTCAGAAATTTGAAACAATTCCTTCGTAACAAGCGTTCTTCGTCAAATGAAGAAGCTATTGCAGCCGTGGAACTTGATTTTTCAGAGCTTCCGAAAAATAATTAAAGAGATGGTGTAAGATTAGCTAAGGGAGATTATACTGAATAAAAAAACAATTTCATTGAAAAATACACTTTCTTTCATTTTTGCTTTTAAAATTTTTAAACAACGTATATAGGTAATTGGTTTATTAATTTTAATATTTCTGATTGAAGGCAATGGTAAATAATAAATTTAAAAATTTTAGTAATACATTATTATTAAAAATCTTTCTGTTCATAAATTTATCCTAAATGATCCTTTATGCGTCTTCAAATAGAGAGTAAGAAGTTTAAATTGAGTTTTGTTGGTATTTAACTTTATTTAAATCACTTATTTTTTTCATTTAGTCCAAATAATCTATAATTAAAATAATAATTTACCTTTATTAACTAGGTCCACAAGGATCTTATCTCTTATAGGTATCGGAACTATAGATGGTATAAAAATACGAGTATTCATTTTTATTTCACAAGTAGACAATTCTAACAGTCACTACAATACCATAAACAAATATTTTTAACCACTCAGCTGCATTTGAATCATTGTTAATTTTTTTAAATATACTTTTACGTAAATACTAAATTAAAATGACCAATATATGTGACATATTAACTGTCAGAAATCATAGACGAAAGTTATAGGTATTGACTAAAATTTTTTCTTGATATATATCCCCAAATAAAATTTTTTTGACATTGATAACAATTTTTAATTAAATATGCGATCACAAAATATGTACGTACCTACTTTTGATATGAAATATCTATACCGGTGAGTCAGACAGTTATGTATGACTGTAGTGCGAAAAATCTATTTAAATATTTTGTTAAATAAAATAAAAAATTGGTGGAATCTAGAAAGATTAAAAAAAAATAAATAAAAAGAAACCGTAAATATCCTGAAAAATTAGAAAATCGTGGAAAAGTAAAAAAGTTGGGAAAGATTAAAAACTTTACAAAACCGAATAAATATGAGAAATCGAAAAATATAAAAAACAGAAAGATCTTCAAAAACTGAGGTAAATATGAAAACAAAAATGGAAAAACGAAAATATCGAAATAAATTTAAAAAATCGTGAAAAGGTAACAAAATATGAAAATGAAAATATGGTATAAAAGTGGAAAATCGGAAATACCAAAACAACAAAAATCGAAAATATGGTGTTAAATTAAAAAAAAACATGGAGTTGTTCGGGATAAAAGGAAAAACCGTACAATATCGTAATTATCGTGACAAATTAATAAGGAGATATGCTATTTGACTAGTTTCTAAAAACCGTTTCATATTATTTATTGCTGTATGAGGACCCTACAAATAATATTTATTTTATTATAATATAAATATTTATATCTCTGTTAACGCTCTTTGGAGTCTCGCTGCCTGTAGAAAATCCTCGATTTCTTTACAGTAGGTTCTTCATGCCGTTCTCTGTTTTTGCCTAACGACTTTCTTGTATTCCTTTAGGTGGAGCTTGTATAAGTTTCAATTCACGAGGAGTTTTAAACTACTTGCCTTGTTAAAAGCCTTTCTCGCCATCTTCCTTAGGCGTTCTAATTCCGGGCACCACCACGGGGTAGAGTTACCTTCATTATTAGTCAGCCTAAGGGGGCAAGAGCTTTTATAGGACTTAATGATTGTGTTCTGTATCGTTGTTGTATACCGTTCCAGATCACTGTTATTGCCGAGTGTGGTGACCTCACACCCCCGCAGAGCCCTTTCCAACCGAGAAGCATAAGCTGCTCTATCGGTATTCCTAGGGTCGCGGGATAGAGTTGAGGGCACAGCACACCCAGATCTATTTTAAATGCTAACCACCGGTGATCTGACATTGATACTTCGTCAGACACCTGCTAGCATCGGATTAGTTTTAATATTTTAGTTGTACACAACGTTATATCTACTATGTTTGGCTTCGAGAGTTTACAAAGGTGGGAGTGGTACCTGTGTTCATAATGCAGAGGTTATTCCCTAGTATATAGTCATAAAGTGAATTGGCGTTTATGTCCTTACTGCTCTAGTTGACGTGATGCCCATTGGAGTCGCAGCCGATTATGAGCTCCAATTTCTGGTGCTGGCAGAACTTCACCAGTTCCTCCAGTTCCCTACTAGGTGGTGGTGCGGCTGCATCAGAGGGGAGGTAGACTGATCCTTGGACTACGGTGTTTGGTTGTCCATCGCAACTATGGCAGTCCTTGGATGGTCATTGCTGGGAAAGTAAAAAGTTTTTCTAGTTAAAGTACTTAAACCAATGATTCTGGTTTTCCTTATCCAGGGTTCTTGGATTAAGGTAATTGTGTCCTGTTGCTCAGCAAGGTGGCGATTGATGGTTGCCATGGCCACTCTGCTGTGCTGGAGGTTACACTGAATAAATGAAGTCGTGTCGGCTGCTCCTCTACGATCCATTTTTTATTTTTTTTATTTATTTATTTATTCGGTCAGGGTGACCGTTTCTGAGGACCCGTCGGCCTGCATCACTTTCTAGCTCTACGGCACTGCTGGTCTCCTCCTGACCTCCCGTCTTGGCCTCTTCGGCCTTTACTTTTATAGTCAATGAGGTAAACGCATAGCTCAACCTTATCGACTTTCGTTTGAGGGTAATCAATTCCTCGTCCTCTACTCCAAAGACGAAGAGATGCCCCCTCAGTTCTGTTTTGGCTTCGTGGTGAAAAGAGCACCATCTCGAGACCTTAAGGTCCGGATTTTGCCCACTTAGCCTACGCAGCACGACCTTCTTCTCCTCGAGTATCTCAGTTGATCTACTCGGGATCCAGAGGGATGCTATTGTCAGCTTCGGTAAGCAGTTTACTCGCACCACCTCGTGTGATGCGTCCTACCACGTTCAAAGCCCAAAAACAGAATTGGTAAGCCATGCCAACGTCGCGTTGTCATCGCAGGTAACTCTGATGATTTCACCACACTGACAGAACATTGGTGGCTTTTCGCTATTATAGCTACTCGAAGGTGACTGGGGGCCACCTCCTTGTAGCTTTTGGTTGTGTCCTGCCTAACCTTTTTCAGGGTTTTAGGCGTCACCTCGGATGAGGAGGCACCTGATCTGTTTCTTTTCTTTGTTTTATCTTCAGGTATGTTGTGTTCCTTTCCACTTTTGGAGAAAGAACTAGCAGCATTACCTGAAGGTTGTGCTTCTGAAGGTCCAGAGGTGGTTCGCGCTGCAGGGTTTCCCCCAACCTCGCGTGCCTTCCTCCTTCTCTTCAGTTTCGAACCGCAGAATCAGTTACCTCTGCGGTGGTTGGGTTTTTCTGATTGAGGCGGACATTCCTGTCCAGCCTCAGTGGTGTTGTTTTTTTGTTGTTTTTGTTCGGTTTCCATGTTGGTCCCACGAGTAGCAAGGGAAAGGAAGGTCACCACCTGACAGAACCCCGCATGCCAGTGGAAGGCTAAATACAAGAGGGTGCCACCCGGTGCCCTCAGGGGAACGTTCGCGACCACATTCTAACCAGTGGCCTTTCATCCCTCGGCACGTTATCTTACACCTTAGCATAGGTTAATCTGGTCCACGGCGACGGCTTTTGCAAAAGAATTTGGGGGTTTTTAAGTCCCCTCACCCTACTTATAACCGTCACTAATCAAGTTGACCTGACCACTTCCTATCCGCCACCTGGAGACGCGCCTGGTAGGTTGCTCAACCTCCCTTTAAACAAATAAAGGGTGCCATCATTCATAAAGTAATTCATAAGTAATTCCTGATTTCTTTTACATCATTAGAAATATTTCCTCGACAACGCCGAAATGGAATCATGTTCGATTGAGAACTACCACAATCATTGGAAATAATAAATCCGTCTTGACTATTTTCTTGATACATACAGTTTATAGGTGCATAAGTACTAGATTGATGTTCAATCAAAAAATTGTGCACAAGGAGCCATTATAACTTTCTCCACATTCCATGGTTCTAAATTAATTTGGGACTGAAAGATAGGAAACTGTGAGGCAGGTATCCCAAAAACGTTTTGGACAATGTATCTTGCTCGAGATAATCGGTAATTAAAAACCTCTTTTTAGGCTGAATCTAACAGCTCTTGCCTAAATGATTTCAAAATATCCATTCTGAGAGGAAACGCAACATCCGCAACGAAGACATAGGGTACATTCTTGAAATTGTTAGGAACATCGTCAGTTCGTCAGGTTGACTATCGTTCACTAGTTTTTCAAAAAAAGATGTGTTCTGAAGTACCACTGTTTACGCTTCTTCTTTCTTTTTTGCAAAGTTGCAAAAAGTAAGCCGAGAGCGACCAAATCGTTCGAATCCATGCGTAAAACTGAAAGATTGAACTGTACATGTGTGTACATCTCAGTTCACAGTTAAAACTGTCAGTTATAACTGTACAGTTTTAACTGACACTTTTAACTGTTCGTGAGTGGTCGGCCTTACACTTTCATGAATTCTCTCTGTATTTTCCGCAGTACGAACAGTTCCCACACCTGACCTTGGAAAGTCTTTGTTTAAATTTCCTGACGAATAGTATTTACACTGGTCACATTATTTCGATCGAGTTTTTGTCGTAGATTCCGAATGGTTGCAACAATCGACTCATTATTTAAGTAAAACGTTTTAAAAATACGCACGCGTTGTGCGATCGTGCAATCCATGATGAATTTGACATATTTGTTTCTAATAACTACTACGCTGCCACCTACTGAATGCGTGTATCAAAAATGGCGGACAATTCAAATCAGATAGTTATATATTGCCCATGTTATACAATAAAGTGTGCTTCTGTACCACCGATGACAGTGTCAGGCGTCTTCAAAAGCTAAAAATGCACCAACATTTTGGAAAGAGAATTGGTATCTAAATTGTAATTAACTTAAAATCCGGTATAGTTTCGTCGGGAACCTCAATACAAATAATCTGCAAAAAAGCACAATTCCAAATCATTTTTTATTGGGTATTTAAAGAACGTAAACAACTACACAAATTATTTCATTTTTATTTATTTTTTCTGTATCAACTTACATATATTACATATACATTTTTATTAAAATAATATTTTTTATTGTATTATTTTTAACGCTCTTAAAATAGCTTTTCTTATATCCAGAATATTTCTGTGCCAAGCAACAGGTGTTTCTGATTGTAGATTATTGGTGGTAGGTCCTTCGTGAGAAAAATCATCATAACGATAAGGATTAGCTTCACAAAATGGTAATATTGTTAATACAGCAATGACAAGAACAAACAGTACCTAAAAAACAATCACGAATTTTTCAGCTTACTTTACAATCGAATTTATTTTTTTCAGTTATATACAGTGAGGTCTAAAAGTAACGGATAAATTCATTTTCTCCGTTAATAAGCATGTAAAAGAAAAATCCTGAAACACATCAATTTATAAATTTACAAATGACATTTTATGACGCTAAAAAACCACCCCCCACTTCAAACCCCTTCCCAAGGGGTGAGAGCATCCTTTTTTTTAAATGGCTTGAGGGGTCGTTTGAAAAAGCATTTAATTGCCTACTCAGCAATGTAAAAATTTTTAGATTTCTTTTTTTTATTTTCAAGAAAAATTCAAAAACAAATTAGAAAAACCAAAAACGAATTTTAATAATTTATAACAAAATAAAAAAACACTTTAATAACTGATGACATTGAAAACAAATAAAAAAAAAATGGAAATACCTTAAAAAACAAAATTAATAAAAAATGGTAAAAAATAAATTGCAAAATTGGAAAAAATGAAAAGTAACAATAATATGAAAAAAGGATCTAAGATAGAAGAAAAATTAGATAAAAATATTAATGTAAAACCAGTAAAATAATACTAAAAAGAAAATACTGTAAAAATGTGAAGAAAAAAAACTGCACAAAAATGAAAAATTTACATTATATCAGAAATATAACCAAACAACCCCTATAAATTATATTAATATTATTATTTTATTTTTGCCATAGAATTTATAGTGCGTTTAATTTTCTTTCTACTTCAACAATTTCATTGGTTGCTATTTTATATATTAAAAATTTCATGAAAATATTCAAAATATTGGAAAACACATATATGAAATTTTTTAATGTATTCTAGATGAAGCGTTTTGTTAAAAGCAATTAAATTTAAAAAAAAAAGACAAAAAATGCCATAAAAAAATATAGAAACAAACAAACGTGAAAAACTGTTAGAAAGTAACAAAAATATAAAACTAGTAAAATAATAGCCAAAAATAACAGAAATCAGAAGGAAGAAAAAATCAAGAAAACCATAATTAACTATAAAAAAAACTTAAAAAATATAAAAAAAGAACATAAGTCGCAAATATACAAAAAACAAAAAAATAACACACAACGGAAAAGGTCAAAATAACAAAATATCGAAAAAATAGCAAATCTATTAAAAAACAAATCAAAGATGGAAGAAACACCTCGGAAATAAACATGAATAAAAGAAGTAAGATTCAAAAAATAAAATTAAAATTTTGAAAATTAATAAAATAAAAATTAAAAATTAGAGTAAAACTTAATTTAAAAAAAAAATAAAAATGTAGAAATTAAAGAAAAAAATTAATGTAAAGAATAAAAATAAAATCGAAAAGAAAAAAAGTTACGAAGCCCAAATTTACGTAAAAATTATAAAAAGAACAAAAAAGTGAAAAACGGAACACTTGAAAAAAATGAAAAAATTCCAAATAAAGACGAAGGAATGAAAAAATAATAAGAGGGTAAAAATATAAAACCAAAAAGCGAGATATAAAAAGAAAAATATATAAAAAAACCGATCTAACAAATCACATCATAAAAGAATACAAAAAGAAAAAACTTAAAATAATTATAAAAATTGACCAAATCATAAAAATACACAAAAATAAAACTAAAAAACAAAGAAAAAGATCTAAACATTTTATGAAAAATAGAAAATAAAATTAAAAGTAAAAAACTCATATAAAACTGTAAAAAAGAGAAAAAAGTACACAAACTAGAAAAAAATTATAATTAAACACCAAAAAAAAAAGAAAGAAAATCTAAAAATTAAAAAAAATAAAAGCTAGATCAAGAATATAAAAAATATACAATAAAATAATTTGAAAGAGTCAAAAAAATAAGTTAAAAAAACGAAACAAAGGTTTTAAAAAATTAAAAAAATTACAAATCGATATAATAAAAAAAAAACAAATAATTAAAAAATACCGTTGAAGAGGACAATATTAAATTTAAAAAAAAAAAGCAAAAAAAGCTTTTAAAAAAATATGCCGCTATAAAAATAAAAAGAAAACTATTGACTACAGAAAATACCATTTGAACTTTTTTTTAAAAACATGCCCAAAAATGTATAGAAAGTGAGAAAAAATAATATATATTTTTTAAATATGAGTTAAGAATACTGTAGATAAAAAAAACGTTTTATTAGAAATTTGAAAAAAAAAACGTAAATATGGAAGAAAATGATTCAAACAATTAAAGGTTCTTATTATTTAAAAAGTCGTATAAAATTATAAAATATCAAATAAAAACGAAAACAAAAAAAAATAAAGATTTTGTTTATTGAAATTGTAGAAAATATAAAAAAATCGGAAATATTATAAAAAATTATAAAATTAGATGAATCAGTTGAAAATAGTTAATAGCTAAGAAAAAAACATTAAAAAAACAATCGATAAAAAAGAAATAAAAAAACTAAGTCAAATTTTGAAAATTAAATAAAAAAAAATTGGGAAAAAATGCGATTATTTGTTATTTTTAGGTAATTTTTTTAATATCTATTTATACATATAGTATTGTTATCAGAAAAATGTAAAATTGTCAAAAAAGTTAAAAATAAATTAAAAACATAAAAACTAAGAAATATATAAACAAATTTAGAAAACTGAAATATATATAGTGAGTCATAAAAATAAAGTTGGACAAAATTATAAAAACTTTGAGCACATGTATATAATTGAAAAAATGCAAAATCGTAAAAAGCTGAATAACATTTGAAACAAATTTAAAATCATAAAAAATTTGAAAAAATTTAATAAAGAAAGAAAAATTTGAGAAAATTAATAAAAAATTGTTAAATTAATAATTTCGAAATATTATCTTACCACTTGATTTTTCATTGTAAGGTTTTTCGTCAATTATTAGATACCATCCAATATATAATACAAAACATCAATATGTGTAAAATATAAACATATATATATAGAGTTATAAATTGTGTAAGATTGTATTTAATTGACTTATAATGGTCCAATAAACAAGTTTGAATTTATATATCTCTGATTTTAGTACGTAGACACTAAATTAGAAAAATGTAGATATAATAATTACAAACGGTCACATTTGTAAACTTCCTAAGATATCAATAGTTCTTTGAAAAGATTTCCTTTTTTTAAATGAATTTAATATTAGTACCATAAAAGAACAATATATTTCTAACAAGGTTGGTAAATACCGGTTTACACAATAACGGTTAATATACGCACAAACCGCATAACGGCGAGTATGTATTTCACTAGTGTGTAGCGAGCATTACCACTTGAATTATGTACTACATTTTATCTAAGCCCAATATTTCTTTTTTAAGTGCTGTCTCCATCGTGGAGATTAGCAACAATTTTGGCAAATTATGTGCAATTCTGCGCTGCTCTGAGGAGTGTATGCAATTCAAGTCCTTTCCAGTCACGGATGTTCTTCAGCCACGTACATTGTTTTCGGCCCGGTCCTCTGCGACTCTCTATTTTTCTTTCCATGATGAGTTTTGAGAGCTCCTATCTCTGGTGCCGTGATATGTGTCCTAGATATCAGGTCTATCTTATCTTAATTGCTGTTAGCATCTCTGTCTTTTTCCATTCTTCGTAATCTACCATGCAAGCATATCCTGAGCATACGTCAAAATATCCACATTTCAAAAGCCTCAAGCCAATTCATTGTACCTACTTTCATTTTACAAGCCTCAACTCCAAACAACAGAACTGGTTACTCATAGTAGTTAACGAATCTGAGATTTGTTGCTATTCTGAGGCTTTGATCGCTTAGCAAGTTTCTTATCTTGTGAAAAGTTGCTCATTTTTCTTGGTCTGGGTATGAATTGTCCCTTATCCAACATCCCAAGTATTTAAATATTGATACCTGTTCAATTAGTTCAGTGTTTATATTTAGACCACGCTCATCGCCTTCCTTAATTACCCTGTTTAGTAGTATTTCTAGGTCTCTTGCACTGTTAGCTATTATCGCTGTGTCATCAGCGTATTGTAGAGAGGTTTCCCATTAATTTCTATGCGTTCCTTTGCGCGCTCATACGCTTTCTGAAAGATTGATTCTAATTAAACATCGAATAAAGTGGGTGATAGTACACATCCTTGTCTAACTCCGCGGTTCATGGATGTTTCACTTGATAGTCCGCTTTTCAGTCTTACGGATGCTACTTGGTATCTATATAAGTGAAACAAAGTTTGTATGTCGCAGTCGTCCATTCGCTTTGCATCCAAAACTGGCATTTGCTCAATATGTTTAACACAATCAAAAGCCTTTACGTTCTCTATGAAGCAAATATATATTTCCTTTCGCCGATCTCTGCATTTTTGCAGGAGTACAGATAAGCTGAAGAGCGCTTCTCTAGTCCCGAGTCCCGTTCTAAATCCAAATTGTTCTATGCCTATATCGATTTCGCATTTACGGTTTATTATGCGATGTATAATTTTCAAATATATTTTTAAAGTTTGGCTCATCAGACTTACTCGACGTTACTGAGAAGTTCTATAAAGCTTGCTTTGTTCTTTTTATAACAAAAATGTTAACTTGGTATAACTTTGGTATAGTGTAGCAATCAAAAATAATGAGTATAAAGAGTTCATTGTATTCTTGTACATTACTCAAAGACGAAGTCCGATCCCAAAATTCCATTGGGATAACCCGTTGCAAAACGGTTAAAAAACTCGCACGTTCTAGTCCTGTCGCATATATTTTTTTAATTCCTTCTTTGTATATTTTTAATAATTTAAAAAATCCCAGAAAAGTTGGCTCAAATAATTAAATTATTCGAAAAACAGTAACGTAATTGTAAAAATTAAGAAAAAACAGATAAAATATCTTAAATCTTAACGTCCCGTTCAGACATTGCAGGAACAACATCGGCAAACACCTTTCCTGAAGAAGTCTGAATAAGTCCACTACTTTACATTAAAACATTAAACCGCAATCCTCACACCGGTGCCCTCGAAAATCACTTCAATCATAATTTGCACTATCTTTCAGTCCAACCCATCTGAACCACCTTCTATCTTCGGTAGCGCCAAATTATTTACGTTTTAGTTGATAGCAACCTCTTTTAATTTCTTTCAAGCTCTCTGATGCTCTCTTGGAAATCAAATATAGCAAGGATGGTTGGCCATCCTCTAGGTGCAAAATTAAAACAGATGTTAGTGCTTTATCCACTAAGAGGTCTTTGGTCACACAATGAGCGATGGAATTGTCGAAAATATTTTGTCTAACTCCAAATCGGACTTCGCAGTTAGTCATGAAATCTTGATGGTTTGTCTTGGATCCAAGACTATCCGCTTTCTTTTGAACATTCCTAACTTCTTCGCTGTCATTGGATCCGGTATACCATGCTACTCGATTGATTTGTACAATCTTAGGTTTTCGGTTATTCATTCTGATACGATAATTCAAGTCTTAATCACCTCGTATGGAACTCCTCCTTGTCACTGTAGCTTGGGGAAAATACCTTATCGCCACTGTGGATTGTGTAACCTTACAAGATCTCTACCTCCAAAAGTTACATGGGCCTAGCGTGCATTGAAATTTTAAAAATTGATAAAGATGATAATTATCTCTGTGAAACAGGATTTTCTGTTGTTGCTTCATTAAAATCTAAATACCAAAATAAGCTTCAACTAGAAAAAGAACTCAGATTCGCCATTTTCAATGTGGAACCCAACTTAAAGAGATTGCGTGCCACAAAACAAGCGCATGTCAGATATTAGTTCTTGCATTCTAAGAATTTTTAAAACTTTATATATGAAAATAAAAATTTTACTAATCGATTTTAATTTTGTTTATCAATTTACTGCGCTCCCCTTACAACTTAACACGCCCCTCTGAGGGTGCACCCCTCAGTATGAGAACCCCAGCAAAAAGTTTTCAAATACTGGAAAAATAAAGACTGGAAAACAACTTAAGAAATTTTTAATAACCCTGGAAAAACCACAATGACCGAAAATCATACCTATATAACCAAAAAAAAAAAATATTAAACTACAATACAATAAAAAAAATATTTATTTATATACAAAATAACAATTTTTTTCTATAATTGCATATATTCTGAATTCTAATTGATAAAACTAGATATAAAAATATCCACAACCAAAAAAGCTGACTCATGGTGTTTTTCTAGAAATAATTCGCTTTAGACATTATCCTAATACGTGATGCCAGTGCGAATGATGTCCAAAACGTCCAAAAGGCAAGATACGATGGAAGAAAGGAAGTCGCGGAATTATTGGTATCGGTGCTGGAATGAAAGTTGGAGCTGCTGAAGCTTCATATGTTCCAATGGATAATATAACAGCTAATGCTAAAAAGATAGCAACCTAAAATTAAAAAAAAATCTTTAATATTCTATTAGCTATACTAATTATCTAGAAAAAGTTAACTTAAAAAGAGACTAAATCCATTACAGAAAAGAGTTTGTAATCTAAGCTGTGAGCTAAGAAAAAATTCCGTAAAAGAAAAAAATTTAGAAGCTTGAATTGATTCATTTTTTTTTTTTGTCGAATGATGTTTAAAGAACCCTTAAGGTCATTTGTGACTAGAAAAATTTATGCCTTGGGACCCTCCTTCGCCCATAGAACGTAAATTTACCTTTTTTTAAATCTTTAAAATAACATTAATAATTGGAAATAGTGCCGGTAATGAAGTTATGTTATTCAGCCAGAAAAGTTAACTGAAAAACGGAAAACCGTGAGAACTCCGCCATTTTAGGCGTAAAAAGCATAGAAAACTGATTGAACATGTTAAAAAGTGGTAAAAAAGAAGAATAAAAACAAAAATAAATCGTTAGAAATTTGTTAAACATTAAAATTAAAAAAAAAGTTCAATATTGACAAAAATTGTTTAAAATTTGTATAAAACTGTTGAAAAACGTAAAATTGGTAAACATTATTTTTAAACAAATGCTAAAAACCGCTGAAAGTGCAATTAAAATATGAAAAAAAAAATTCAAAACCGAATTCGGAATTCGGAATTCAGAAAAATAATAGATAATCGTTAAAAAAGAATTATGTTATTAAAAATTAATTAAAGAATTGTTAACAAACAGTCAAAAACGTTTAAAAATAATAAAAACCATTAAATATTGGTAAAATAAAAAACAATAAAAACCCTTAAAAATGGTAAAAATCATTAAAAACTAATAAAAATCATTAAAATCCGTTAAAAAATAATGTTAAAAAATTGTACAAATCTTTAAAATTTAATAACAATCAATTGAAAGCTTGGAAAAATGAAAAAAAAATTAAAAAAAAAATTGATAAAAACTGTTAAAATTTGGTAATACCTATCAGTAAATTAATTAAATAGTTACAATATTTTAAAATCGTAAAAACCGATAGAATCGTTCATTATCGGGACGAGTTGGTATAAAACAGTTAAAAATTTATGTAGGTAAAAGTTGTGAGAGAAATTAAATGTAAATTATAATCCTGCTTACATTAAGAAAAAGTTAATAGTTTAGTATATTATACGCTGTTTTGAAATAACTTTAATTAAAATATGTATTATTCATTATACATTTGTGATGACTTATAGCGCCATCTCTTTAGGTAATCTAAAAGGTATTTTGCAGGCCTAGGCCGGAAAATGTCATTTTCCGGACGATTTTGAAGTAATTAATAGTAAAGTTTAGGGACGGAGGACCAAAAAATGAGTTGAATTTTAAGGAATAATTTTGAATTTTAAACTGCAATAAAAAGATAAATGAACAATGAACCGAATAATCTTCTTAATATATATAAATTACGTGTCACGTTGTTTGTCCGCAATGAACTCCCAAACTACTTAACCGATTTTAATCAAATTTGCACACCGTGTGCAGTTTGATTCAACTTGAAAAATAGGATAGCTTTCATTTATAGTCGCAATATTATTTTATTGTAAATTATTTGTTTATTGAATTGTTATTATATTAAATATGACATTATCATTTTGAAAGTTTTCATGTAAAGTCTTGGTAGCTAATTTGGATCAGCGGCGATTATGACATTTCGGTTGGGTTATGGTAATGGGATCGATTACGCCAGAGGGAATTTTTTTTTTTTTTTTGTTTTTACATGTGAAAACAGTAATTATTATTTTAATTTAACTGTTAATAAAATAAACTATTTTAGAAAGTTTTTAGATACAACTACCCTTGATTTAGTTAACAAGGAAACAATCCTCTCTATGATCAATCACAGCGTTGCATGACTTAATATTTTTGCAATATCAAGGATGCTGTTCATTGTTGAGATGACACTTAAATTCAGTTTTAATTATTGAAAAGTTTTAACATAAAAAGTTGTGGCATGTGCTTTGAAACTATATAGTTTAATAAACTGGGCAACTATATATTGCATGTTCACGTGTAGGGAAACCGTTGAATCTGTTTGTGTTAGCTAAAGACAGGTTAACCAAAAATATTGTGTTCCGATTAGTGCTAAATTAAATTGAAAATAAAAGTAATTACCTATAATTTAAAATAATAAGTATTATTGTTAAAGATTTAAGACTATCTGCCCTACCTACCTCATTCATGCATAAGTTAAAGTGTTACATGTTATTTACTTTGTAATGCCACATAAGTGATAGGGTAGTTTTGCCCTACATATTAATTTATTAATTTATATTTTATTGTATTGTTATGTATTACATTTTACCAGGTCAAAGTCATTACTTTAGATCTTGGCACGTGTTTAAATAGTTTAATTTTGATTCTCACGTAGAATATGAATTGACTTTAAAAGCAGGTTGTTGAGGTCACACCCTTTGGGGTGTCCCTAAAACAGACCCTGGGGTCTGGGCAATTGTGACTCTTGACGTATTTTCGTGAGTAAGTGTGACATGCCACCATGTAATTTATTTGGTAAGACTCCCTATTCTTAATGTTTATCACTCATTCTTATTGCTTATTTATTCGTTAATATATTTGTTGTTTGTTTCCTGTTGTTTATCTCATCTTACCCTTGGTTAGTTTTCTGCCTTCAGCAGGATACCTGGCCGGGAGTGCCTTTAGTAAGCTACTCCTTATCCTATAACACTAAGGCACATTCTCTCAAATCTTTCCAGGCGTGACAGTAATATACTCATTTGTTATAAACTTCAATAAAAATAATAATAAATTTTAAAATTCTTTTGTATTGATTTTTGCTTAATATCAATCCAGTGAATTTTTATACCAGCTTTAACGTTTCCGTCTTCATTCGTAAATAATAATTTCATTGTATTAAGGGGTTGCAGTAGTAGAAAATCTGTCATGGAGGTCGCCATATTTTTTACAAATGGCATCTATGTAAACAAGCATGGTGGTCCCCATGACTGATGTTCTACTACTGTTCCTCTTAAATAGATTACTACAATGTAATAAGTATAACAAAAACCTTAGCCACAGCAACGCGCGGCCGGGTCAGCTAGTTAAAATATATAAGTGAAACAATAAGCATGAGCAAATACCAGAAGAAGAAGAAGAAGAAGAAGCCAGAGTTAGAAAGTCGACAAGCAAGAAAGAAACAGAATGAAAGGAGACACAGAAAGAATGTGTATTTTTGTTTGAGTTTTGTTAAGTGCAGAATCCACAACCCGAAGATTTTTATTGATTTAAAGGAGTCCTAGAGAAGAAATTCCATAACGTGGGACTTCGGCACTGCAGTTTAAGTAAGAATTTTTGTCAGGTGTCAACCACAAAAAAATTAAAATTGTTTAAATAATTTGGTAGATGTGTGAATGACAAGTAAAAGGAATAGTATTTGGTGCGATATTTTTTTTAATGCTAATGGTATGAGTGTTTTGAAGAAAGATATAAAGAAGAAAATAAAAAAAAAATCTAAAGCAATGAGAAAAGAAATGAATAAAAATACTGTAGCAATGACTATTAATAAACAGGAATTTGAAATAAAATGGGATAGCTATGATAAAAGAAATGAACAAAAATAAAGAAGAATTCAAAGATGTAATCAGCAAATATATGGATATGACCACGAAAAAATTGTTACGTCTTAAAAAATTTAAAACTGTAATGAAACAAAAAGCTGTAAAATATACAAAAAATGAAAAATATATTAAAATACAAAATAAATTTTTTAAAGATATAAGAAAACATCATAAAAATGGAAAAAATTGTTAGAGTTTTCAAATAGAATTAAAAGTAAGAAAAAAATGAAAAAAGTTTAAAAAAATAAAATTATACAAAAAAACTATTATAATATTATATTATATTATTATTGGATACAAAAATTTGATAAATTGTTGTTACTGCACCATACAAGGATGCATGGGCGTCATACTTTAGTATAAATAAATACAAATAATATAAATATACTTAAATATATAAAATCGGATACATTTTATAAAATCACTTTAAAATATAAAAAAATACCTCAAAAATTAAAATATTTAATGGAAAATATTAACTTACTAGAATTTTCGCCATATTCATGTAGTAGTTTCTTTCTTAAATTTTATGGATATTTGTAAATAATTTAATTTATATAAGCTATTTATATATATTTTTTGAAGGAAGTCGTTTTCCTAATTAATATTATTTATATTTCTAAGAAACTTATTTTAATTGGTTGGTAATAGTTTTTGGTATTACTTGCTACGTTTAAAATTCTTAATTTTAAACTAAATCTAATTTAGTTAAGGATAAAAATGTGTTTGTTTGGTGTAACGAATTTTTTGTAGGTTTTCGTTAACAGTTTAAACGATCATTTCTTTTTTGAAATAAGCGAAAAAATTATATTCATTTTGAAATAAATGATGATGTACCTGTTTCCAATTTTATTATATGTCAAAAAACTTTGAATTTGTTTAAGTGTAATTTTATTTATTAAATTTCTAGGTTTATCATAACTTTTTTTTGTAAAAATAGCTATTTATTAAACTAATTGCAAAATAAACGTGTTTTTAGCACTAGATGTGAAGTTTGGATCACGAGCGTAGCGTTTTGCATCGTGTTTATATACAAGATTTTTTGTAATGCAGTTTCATTTTCATTTTAAATTTATTTTACTTGGTTATTATTTAACGTTGGCCTATTTCTGCTAGATAGTATCAAAGCCATCCTTGTTTGTTTCTATGGAGATAACCATTACATTTATGAAATGAAATCTCATTTTGTCACTCTTTGATAAAATGAGTAACAAAATGAAAACAAGTGACAAAATAAACAACATCGACAATTATCGGATATTTTTTTACAATATTCATTAAACTCGCGTTAAAAATGGCTAAAAAATCGAAAGAAACACTTTTTAACGCAAATTTCGACAATTATTTGCTATTTATGCACAATATGTGTTAAACTTGGTTTTTAAACGTTTTTTCGCATTAATTGTCATTTTAGACCAATCTTTATAATGTCGTTATTCCAATTTTAAATTTGTTTAAGATTTTTTCAGAAAAAATTTTTAGGCATAAATTAGACATAAGCGCTGGATCAAAGGACATGGGAACTCTAAAGGCAAACGCATTGCGAACAATTTAGCAAGGAGGTCTGCGGGCTACAAATATGTTAGCCCCCGCCCATCTACCAAGCTAACATTGTCCGCAGTCGTGGACCTTATCAAACAGCACTCTCACAAAAAATTCATACAGTGCTGGGATGAAACTACGAACTGTAGACTGGCCAGAGAGTTATTACCTCATCCTGGCGAGGAAACAGCAAAAAAATTTAAGGCATTGACCAGACAAAATCTCCGAACAGCTGTGGGAATCTTGACAGGTCACTGCCAATTGCAACTACATCTCTTTAGGATGAAATTAACAGAATCGCCGCTATGCAGAAGCTGCGAACAAGAAGAGGAAACAGTAGAACACATTATGTATGACTGCTCTGCTTTTTCTGAAATCAGAAGATCCGTGTTGGGCGAGTATTGGCTTACACCAGCCGATGTTAGGGAGATCCCCCTCGGGTGCCTCATCACCTATTTTAAATCACTAGGCCTGGTGACAGCCTGAGGTGAGGATATCCCTACAATACGGGAGGATGCACAATGGGTCATATGTGGCCTCAGTGCTGGCTAAGCACTAGCTCGCCCCTCCCCAAAATTCCAGATCCAGATCCGGAGACATAAGCGCGTTTGATAGCTCAGATGTATAACCTTGGAAAAACTGAAAGAACGAGTCGAAAGATCCTTTAAACCAAGCAATATTTCCTTTAAAATTAAGTACCCAGATCACAAACCTCAAATATAATTTAAATAGGGTTCTTTGCAATTTTTTCATGTATATTTACCAATTTTTAACAGTTTTTACCAATTTTTAACGATTTCAACAGTTTTTTTCCGATTTTCAACGATCTGTTTGTTAACATTAAAGGCTTTGCCCATTTTTGACAATTTTTACCGGCTTTTACCAATTTTTACCGGATTTTACTAACTTTCAACTTTTATTTTTTTTTAAGATTCTTAACAGTTTTTAAATGTCTTTTAACAATTCCTGACCAATATTTGATGTTTTTAATAATTTACATTTGGTTTTTACAAATTTTTAACCCATTTTTAACGCTTGTAACAGTTGTTTATACATTTTTAACGGTTTTTACAGTTTTTTTTTTAGGTTTTCTCACTGATTTGTAACAATTTTTACGATTTTTAAACGATTTTAAGCAAATTTTAAACCATTTTTATTATTTTTTAACCATTTTTATTATTTGTTTTAACGATTTTTTTTTAGACGATTTTTACCAATCTTTTAGTTTATAAATGTCTTTTAGAAATGGATATGCAATATTTGACGTTTTACAACATTTTAACAATTTCAAAAATGATAGCTTGGTACAATAAGAAAAATACAAAATAGCTATTCTAGCACCGATATTTCCGTGGCTTTGCAAATTCCTTAATAACATCACTAAAATTTATACCATCAAATATTTCTTGTTGAATTGCTAATATCGCTAGCCAAGACAATCTTTTTTAAAGCATTATCGATCTTAAATAAGTTTTAATGATTTTTAACTAAAAGATCGCTCGCCAGAAGCTACAGATACAGGTAATTTCAGAAGAATTCTTAGTGAAATAATTACGTTTGGAAGGGTGGAGATTAAATTGTTTTCAAATGTTTATTTTAGAATACCTACTTAAGGGGTTAGTATCATCAGAAAATGAAAACAACTTTGAAGCTTTAATTTCATTAAAAAATCAAGACCAGAACAATGTTTTAATAGATCGCTATCACTTAATGTGAATATGAAATTCCGAAAATATATTTTTCTACAAGCATGCGTAAAACAACACTTTCCCGCACGCATTTTAATTCAGAAAATATCTGTTTCCCGCACGGAGTGCGGGAAATACTTTTTTTGTACAACTGTCATTAAAAGTGACACTTTTAATGATAGCAAACAATGTTAAAAACGATTGTTTACATAGCAGCGTGTTAAAAATACTTTTAACACGTTGCCATGTAAACAAGTTTACTTTTAACACGGTTAGTTTACTTTTAACACGGTTTGGTTCATTGTCATTGAAAATTCGCTCGTTTCATTATCAAAATAGGGAAGTTGTACAAAAAACATTGTATGGTATTTGTGTTAAAAGTGATTTTATTTTGTTCGTGAAATTGTTCAATTCGCTCCGCTCATTTCACAAACGTTTTCACTCACAAAATAAAACCTCACTTTTAACACTCATATCATAAATAGCTATTCCCGCACGGCGTGCGGGAAAGATTTTTTCCCGCACGCATTTTTTTTTATTAATTAGAGATGTTGTTCGATAACTTTTTTGACAAATTATTGTATTATTATCTTTATCTTGTTGGACTACATACAAATAGTAAAAAAAATTAAGATTATTTTACATGAAAATAGGGATTTTTAAAATGTTTGTTTTTAAAAAAATCATAATTTATTAAATCACCCCTGTAAACCTTATTCAAAGCAACAACAAATTCACCTGTTTAAGTAGGGTTGCTATAGCTGCAGTCGTGTATTTATTGACACTATGAAAGATTTAATTGTCAGAATTGCATCTTTTCAAGTATCTGAATAGTAATCCAGGTGATTTTTAAAGTTTTGATTCAAAAAAATTAAATGTATAATTGCGATGAAGACCTTCCGCACAGTATTTTGGAGGCTGCTGCTGAGGCCAACCTAGAACTCCTTCCTGCGATTTCCAAACAAAGGTATGAAAGGCAGTATGATCATTTTGTTCAGTGGGCTCGTCAAAAGGGAACCAACAATCTAAAAAAAGAGGAAGTTTTACTGGCTTATTTTTTAGAACTAAGTAAAGTTATAAGACCCAATACTCTTTGGTCCCGATTCTCAATGGTAAAGGCTGTTATGAAACTAAGAGAAAATTTCGATATTGGCAACTTCTACAAATTAATTACATTTTTAAAAAAACAATCTGTAGGCTTTTCCCCAAAAAAAGCCAAGGTTTTCAATAAAGAAGATATTGCCAAATTTATGGTCGAAGCTCCAGATGATGTTTATTTATTAATTAAAGTGGCCACTATCTTCGGTTTAGCAGGAGCTTGCAGAAGAGTAGAACTCACAAATATAACCTTAGAAAACATCGAGGTTAAACTACATCACAATAAAAATAACTGATTCGAAAAATCACACATCCAGAGCTTTTGTAATCTCGGAAGAAGTAAACAACGGTAGATATTTTAAGCTTATTAAAAAATATGCATCATTGAGACCTTTAAACACACCTCATCGTCGTTTTTTTGTACAATTTAAACAAGGCAAATGCACTAATCAATGTGTAGGAATCAACTCATTTGGAAAAATGCCTTCTGAAATTGCGGCCTACCTAAAGCTTCCGGATCCTCAGTGCTATACAGGTCATAGCTTCAGACGCTCTTCTGCGACATTTTTGGCTGATTCTGGAGAAGAAATTACAAATATTAAGAGACTGGGCGGCTGGAAATCTACCACCGTTGCGGAGGGATACGTAGAAGATTCCGAAATAAAGAAAAAGAACCTATGCAACAAAATTTTAACACTAAATGAACCACAACCAGAAGCGCAGGAAGCGTGCCAATTAAACATGACTCCAGCTATATCCTTCAGTGAAAGCAGTAGACCAACTGTGGAGCAACAACTTAATTCGGCAATTAGCCTACAAAAAGCTATAAATTGTACTTTTAATATTAATATTAATAATAAATAATTTCAAATTTTGTTACGTTGTTAGAAGTTAAAATAAAATTTAAAAAATGTATAAAGTATCTTTTTTATGCTTGTAGAAAAAATATTGATCCTAACTCTTGCGGAAATTAACTTTCCCGCACTTAACTGCTTGCCCGAACTCCGCTTCGCGTCGTTCGGGCATCGGCAGTTCGCGTGCGGGAAAGTATAACTTTCCGCACTTGTTAGGATAATAACTATTAATCATCAAACTAAGGTTAAAGAGTCTCTCGCGTCACCCCTTACCTGAGCCCAGTAGGGTGCTAATAAAAGAGCAATAAAAGAGACCTTTTCGCCTACCCTCACCGCATGTGGTTGTATGAATTCACGATTTTACAATCTATTGTTTACATTTAACAAATATATGTGTTTAATTTTTTATAAATAAAAATAAATAAATATCAGAAACGTAAAGATAATTTTTTTCTGATTTCAACCATATATAATACTTACGCAAAATTTTGTAGTTTACAGATATGACACCAAAATATTCTAAATTACACTGAGAAACAAACAACACCAAATATAACATAAAATACCTTTAGCGCCTGTATCTAACAGGACTTGTCAATTAATATTAATACTATTAGTAGTCATAAATATACCCATCACCAACATGCAAAAAGAAATCAAAATAGAAAAGAACCTTAACTACCCAAAAAATGCATAAAAATACCGGTTAAAGAGTCTCTCGCGTCACCCCTTACCTGAGCCCAGTAGGGTGCTAATAAAAGAGCAATAAACTAAATTTAAAGGCTAGTTTTGGATCATGAGAGGTCTCATATCGGTGTTCATAGTCAAACAGTTTTGGTTTAAATTACGTCCTGACCGTTGGTAATGATGGAAATTCTTCTTCAATTTCGAGACAGAGTGTTACTTCTTTCGCTTGTACAAGAATTTCTTAAAATGATTGGTCAAATGGTTGGAAGTGATCAACTAAATAAATTTTTTAGGTAGGTTTGGCAAACTTTAATATTAATTGTAGTACTTTGCATTTGTTTGCTGACAATATTTATATGAAATAAAACATCATGCCAAATAATAATTCCACAAATAAATTTTGTACAGACGTTAAGAGGGAACTCGCTTTATGTCTTTCATCAATGTGAAAGGAATTATCTTCAGCTTCTTCTACCAGACTTTCGCAAACCTTAATTAAATAAAGTTTAAGGGTCTTTATTGAATCAATTCTACTGGATCATCTTTTCTCACTTTGAGGCGTTAAACTTAACCTGGGGACATTTTTTCTTATAATATCCCATCTTTTTGTGGATGACGAAATATATACATATATAACTCTTGCACAAGATTAAAAAGGTTTATTGTAGCATCTGAAACGTTCACAGTATGAGCCGCAGAAGGTACAAAAAGGGCTCTCGGATTCGCGTCAAAAATGTGTTTTTGAAGCCCAACATGCTTCATGTTTGCCCCATTATCATTACCTAGTCCCCTAATATTTTTTATGTCTAAATTTAATTTTTTTTAAATTTCTGTCACAAATATATATATTTCCCTTTCCCTGTAGAGTAAGTACAGTATTGGATTAAACGCAATAAAACTTTTCTTATCTTTAATCTGTTTTGAAGTTCTGTTAGGTACAACATACCTCAGAACAAGACTAATTTGCTCAGTGTCTGGTGTACAATCTAATCTTATTAAAAAATATCTTGAACTGCGAAACATTTCTAAAATATTAAAATTTCCACTTTCATTTTCATCAACAACAGTATCGATTGGTTTAAAAGACATCAGATCGCCTGGTAACAACTGGAAGTTAATTTCGTCAACATCAACATTTTTAGCTGCCAAAATCGCCCGCTGACTGAGGCAGTCATGATTCAAGTAATTATTTTGTATATCCGGAAGAATACTCTGAATCAATTCATTTTTTTCCTGAAGAGCAGTGCAGAAATTGTCTGGCAGTTTAATGAATTGCGTATTTGGGTGCAGTTGTATTTTACCGTTCCCAATATTTAGTAATTGTTCGGAAAATATTTGTGCTGATGGATTTTGCAATCGTACGCGTATATTTACGATGAATTCGCCATAAGAATGATTTTTTCAAACATGCATTAATCTCATCCGCGAAAGTAGAACGAGGTATAACCGGTAAGGTCTGTGGAAAATCACCAGACAAAAGTAAGATAGCACCACCGAAAAGTTTATTATTGCCGTTTAAATCTTGCATAGTTCTATGCAAGGCTTCGAGTGAATATACTTTAGCCTCAACAACACGTGATGGTTATGCTATTGAATTGTAGCTTATATGACATGTTCGTAGGTTTAAAATAGCAGCGCCATCTATGGATTACTTATGCAATTCAGTCAACAGATGTCGCAATCTGTTAAAATCGTTTGGAGCTAACAGATAATTGTGAATGTCAAATAATAGACAAATAATTTGCGCAATAAACCAAGAACAAGCAGAAAACGAGTGACTACTAGCTGTGAGGACAGGAAACTTATCCTTGCGTCTGTGAAAGACAGAAAAAAACTTCTTCGGAGCTTGCTGCGGCTTTAACTGAAGAGACTGGAAACCCAATAAGCAATCGAACTGCAAGACGGAGCTGGCTTGAAAAGTTGCAAAGCCAGGAAGAAGCCGTGGTTTTCAGAAGACAACAATAGGAAACGACTTGAGTGGGCTTTGAGACACATACATTTCACAGAGGAGGATTGGTCCAATGTTCTATGGTCGGATAAATCTAACTTCGAGGTTAGTTTTACTAATTCAGTCTATAACAAAATAATTACGATCATTGTTTTGCTCGTCTACAAGCTTAAATGTTATAAAGTTTTATAATGTGTGTTTTTTTTGTCATTTACAGGTGTGATGTTCGTGAGGCGACGCAAAGGCGAAGAATATTACCCAGATTGGGTAGTTCCAACCATAAAACAAGGCGGAGACAATGTATAGATTTGAACCTGCATGGCTACGGATAGAGTCGGCAAAATGTTTATTTGCGAAGGTCATATGAACACTGAAAAATACATTATTTTACTAGAAACTGCTCTCACACCTTCACTTTTCATAATTATGGAGACACTAATTTAAATGGTGTTAAATTCCAACAGGACAATGCTCCTTGTCATAAATCAGCGACTACGATGCGCTGACAACAGTATTGACTTGTTAGATTGGCCTGCCCAGACCCAAGATCTAAATCCAATCGAATATTTGTAGGGTATTATAAAACGAAAAATAAAATTAAAAATGACATCAAAAACTGATCTGAAAAACGCTTTAGTGCAAGAATCGGATCAATTTCTTCAGAGGAATGTGCGAAACTTGTTCGCAGTATGCCCCACAGAGTTAATGCTGTGATAAAATTAAAGGGTGGTCCAACAAAATAATATATATAATAATCAACTGTCAATAACAATCTTTCAAATTAAGGTGCCTTCCTTTACGGTTATCCCGTTACACAGCCCCCTCCTTAGATTGATTCCTCCTGTAATGTTATTTCCTAAATCGGAATCCCGCACACTCCCTGAGCCAGCCAAACCATCTTCTTGGAGCTGCTGCACATCTCCACTGTGGTTTCCCTGGTAATGTGCCAAACGATCATTATGGACCACGACGGGTTTCCCCTCTGGGAATTTTCACGATCCGATGAATGACATCGTTAATCTTCTTCTTGATGGTGTATGGACCTTCCCAGTTCTTTTGTAATTTGGGACAAACACATCGACGCCGTCGGGGGTTATAGAGCCAGACTAAATCTCCAACTTGGTAACTCTTTTCCATTGTCCGTGTGTCATAGTTCCTCTTTATCCGATCACTAGATAATTGAAGTTTCCCACGCACTAGGTTGTTTATATTCTCCATTTGATTCTGAAGATCGACTATATATTGTTCACAGGCCACTTCTTCACCAGGTTTACAACCAAACATCAAGTCACATGGTAGCCTCATTTCTCTACCGAACAGGACCTTCACAGGCCTTTGGCCAGTTGATTCGTTAATGGCCGATCGAATTGCCATTAGAAATAGTGGAATATGTCGATTTCAATCCCTCTGACATTCTGACACCACTTTTGACAGATAGTTCGTTATAGTCCGGTTCATTCGTTCCACCATTCCATCAGACTGAGGGTGCATCGCTGAGGTTCTCGTTTTGTGGATGCCTAATCTTTGGCAAACTTCTTGAAACAGCTTGCTCTCAAAATTTCTCCCTTGGTCTGAATGTAATTCTAGTGGTACCCCAAATCTGCTAACGAATTCTTCAACTAATATATCTGCTAAAGTGGTGGCTTCCTGATTGGGAACTGCATAGGCTTCAACCCATTTAGTGAAGTAGTCCATGACAACAAAGATGTACTTGTTTCCTACATCGGTCTGTGGAAGTGGCCCCAATACATCTACTGCGATTCTTTCAAAAGGACTTCCAACCAGGTACTGCTGCACTTCCGCCTTCGGTTTTCGGTGCGGACCGTTACTGGCAGCACATGTAGTACTTTTACGACACCAATCTATAACATCATTAGTGCAATTTACCCAGTAAAATCTATCTTGGATCTTTTGCAGCGTTTTCGTGATACCCAGATGTCCTCCAGAACTATCATTATGCATCTGTTTTAAAATTTCTGGTACAGCATTTCTTGGGACCAATATTTGTTTCCTTGTTTCTGTGCCCTCGGAACTTTCTACAAGTCTTTTAACGAGCCCACCGTCCAAAATTAAAGAGTTCCATTGGGACCAGTATGCTTTTAAAGCAGGAAAGGAAGAGGATATCTCTCTCCACAACGGACGACGGTCCATTCTCTTCCACTCCCGAATCTTTCTCAGAACGGGATCGTTTTCTTGTTGGTCCTCCAGCATAGAGCTCTCGTCTTCTGGCACAACCTTAACTAAGGCAAGTTTTTCCTCGTTCTGTTCCATACCGGTACAAAGGGGGCAATCAGGTCGACATGGTCTTCTGGAAAGTGCATCAGCATTACGATGTCTTGTTCCAGGTCTGTGCTCGATTTCAACATCATATTCCTGCAGTTTTTCGAGCCATCTTGCTATCTGTCCTTCTGGGTTCCTAAAGCTAAGTAACCACTTTAAACTAGCATGGTCTGTTCTGATCAGGAATTTTCTGCTATACAGATATTTATAAAAGTGCTCGACGGATTTTACAACTGCTAACAGTTCCCTCCAAGTTACACAGTAGTTTTTTTCAGCTTTCGATAAAGTTTTGCTGAAGTAACCAACCACTCTTTCCTTACCATCTTGTAGCTGTGACAAGACGGCTTCAATTCCGACATTGCTGGCGTCGGTGTCCAAAATAAGCTTACCATCAGGAAGTGGATAAGCAAGAACAGGTGCTGACGTAAGCTATTTCTTCAATATTTCAAACGCCTCTTGACATTCCTAATCCCAACAGAAGTACTTATCTTGTTCTGTCAAACGTGTCAAGGGTTTGGCGATGTCTCCAAAATTCTTGACATATCGTCGGTAATAGTAACAAAGACCCAAGAAACTCCGAAGCTGATGTTTGTCGATAGGGATTGGCCATTCCTGAACGGCTTGTATCTTAGTGGGGTCAACAGCAACGCCATCCTTGCTTACGTTATGTCCTAAATAGTTGACCTGTCTCTGGAACAAGTGGCATTTCTTAACATTCAATGTTAGATTAGCGTTCTGTAATCTTTTAAAGACTTCTTCCAGGTTAGATAAATGTTCCTTAAAGGTCTTACCCATTATGATGATATCGTCTAGATAAACTAGACAAGTTTCCCATGACAAACACCGCAGGATGTTCTCCATTAGCTGTTCAAACGTCGCAGGAGCATTACAGAGGCCAAACGGAAGGACCGTGAATTGACACAACCCTGATCCACTGGTAAAGGCAGTCTTTTCTTTGTCTGCAGGATTCATTTTAACCTGCCAGTATCCGCTTTTAAGGTCCAAGATAGAAAACAAAGTAGAACCCGCCAAAGCGTCGGGGGCATCATCAATCCTTGGCAGAGGATAACTGTCCTTCTTAGTGACATCATTTAGCTTTCGATAGTCGACACAAAACCGCGTTGATCCGTCTTTCTTTCTCACTAATACCACAGGAGAAGCCCACGGACTACTGGATGGTTCGACTATGCCATTTTGAATCATTTCTTTAAGGGCTCTGTCTGCTTCTTCCTTCTTAACTAAAGGCATCCTTCGGGGTACCGGTCGAATCGGACGTGCATCACCAGTGTCAATTCTATGTTGTACAACAGCAGTTCTTCCCAGTTTACTTTTAGAACCAAATACAGGTTTATAACAGTAAAGTAGATCTCTTACCTGTACTCCACGTGAGACCTCCGTCGCCGCTTCAAACTCCAGGGCAATGGTCAAGGCGTCCACAAGAGACCTCGGCCGCGCCAACCATACAGCCCGCTGCAATTCAACGTCTCGAAGACCATCGGTGAAGGTTTGGACTGCCAGGCACTCCAGGAAATCCTCCGCTGCATTCGAATACGCAAGTCGTACCATTCTTGCTACTTCCGCTTCAAATTCCTGGATAGTCTCTCCATTTTTCTGCTTTCGGCTATTTAACTGCATTCGGTACACCGGTTGTAGATGAGTTTGACCATAACGCATCTCTAGACGATTTACCAATGTTGAAGCCAATTAACCACAAGGAATCCTTTTAATTAGAACTTTATTGAAATTTGTAAAAAATGCTAGTTTTACAATTGTACATTAATTAATTGTCAAAAGTGACTTATATATACATATAACAACTGAGATTCACAATTATAAATTTTGAACATCAACACTTCCTCTCAAAATATAATAATTAGTTATCTTCAACAACCTTTAAGCCCATCATTCTTCTTAGGTTATTGAATTGACTTCTAGGTAAAGCCTTTGTCATTATATCAGCAATTTGATTATTGCTCGAAACATAATTTATTTTCATTACACCATCTTGAAATTTTTCTCTTATGAAGTGAAATCTTATTTCAATATGTTTCGATCTTTTGTGGAATTCAGGATTTTTAATGAGTTTTATAGCACTCATATTGTCAACGTACAATATTGACTTTTCTTTAAGTTCTGTTATGTCTTTAAACAAAAACTGCAACCAGATTAAGTCTTTAGTTGATTCACTAGCTGCTATGTACTCAGCTTCAGTGGTTGAAAGAACAACACTTCGTTGTTTGTGAGTTGACCAACATATTAGGGAGCCTGAATACATACAAGCAGTTCCAGTCCGCGATCTTCGTGTTTCTGAATCCCCTGCATAATCTGCATCGCTAAAAACCTTTAAAATACCTGCTTCTGTATTTTCTTTGTAATGAAGCCCTAAGTTCTTACTCCCTTTCAAGTATCTGAATATTCTTTTCACAGCACACCAATCTGATTTCGATGGGCAATTTAGCTTTTCAGATACAGTACTTACGGCAAATCCAATATCTGGTCGTGAAGCAATCATTAAAAACATTAAACTTCCCACTGCTTCACGATATGGAACATTTTCTTCCAGTTTTTCTTTACTTAAATTTTGAATATTTCCAATTTTCTCACATGGCGTACTATTAGGCTTACAATCAAGCATATTAAATTTTGTCAAGATCTTTCTTACATACGCTTCTTGATTAATAAAAATACCATTTTCCATTTTCTTAATTTCCAGACTAAGATAATTTTCTAAGGGTCCCACAGTAAATTTAAAGGAGTCTTTTAATGCTTGTATAAACGAGATAGCTTCATTTTCTTTCGATGTCACTATAAGACCATCGTCAACATATATAGCAATTAATAATTTATCATTTTCTCGATTCCTTACAAACAAGCATGGATCGGCTATACTAGGTTTAAGATCTTCTTCTTTTAAGAACTTTACAAAACGTTCATTCCAACATCTTGGTGACTGTTTTAAACCGTATAAACTACGGTTCAATTTACAAACCCTATCCGTTCCGTCTTCAAAACCTTGAGGTTGTGCCATATATACTTCTTCTTTTAGGACTCCGTATAAAAAGGCTGTTTTAATGTCGAATTGAAAACAAATTAAATTTTCAGACGCTGCAACACTCAAAACTGCTCGTATAGTATCAAAACGTGCTACAGGACTGAATACCTCATCGTAATCCATTCCAGACTTCTGTAAAAAACCTTTCGCTACTAACCTAGCTTTATACCTGTTTACACTTCCATCTGTATTAGTTTTGATTTTAAAAACCCATCTGTTGGGAATTAACTTTCTATTTGGAGGTAGTGAGACCAAAGTCCAAGTACTATTTTCATGAAGTGATTCAATTTCCTCTTCCATAGCCTTCATCCATTTATCTTTGTCATCCGATTTGACGGCTTGGTTAAAATTCTCTGGTACTTCCAATATAAAACATTCTGCTAATAAAATATAGTCTTCCAGATAACGAGGTAAACGAGTCGTTCTTCTTCCACGACCGAGCATTTCCACGACTTCTTCTTGGGAGTCGTTAGGTGTGTTTTCTAGCAAGGAATCTTCCTCTACATCTCCACCTTCAATACTACTACTTTCTCCCTCTACTTCTCTGCCATCATTGTTCATATTGCTATTTTCATCCACTTCTTCTCTACCTTCATTGTTTATACTGCTGTTACCTTCTTCCTCTAGCTCTATAATGTCGTTGTTTTTATCTTGTCTATTCAAATTTAGTGTTACTTCCAAAGGAATTTTCTTTTCAATAATTTCTTCTTCTCCAAATACGACATCTCTACTTCTAATTATTTTATTTTTATTTTGAATCCAAATTCTAAATCCATCTTTCTCACCGCAGTATCCAACAAAGTAACCAAGAATACTCTTTTTATCTAATTTACGTCTTTGTTGTTTTGGTACATGAACGTAACATTTGGATCCAAATATTCTAAAATGATCAATAGAATTAATTTCTTTATTTGTCCATAAAGCTAAAGGTGATTTGTTTCGAATAGGAGTAGGCCCTGTTCGATTTAAAACATAAGTTGCAGTATTAATAGCCTCTGCCCACAAAAACAAAGGTAAACTCTTTGAGTGAATCATAGATCTTGCACATTCTACCAAGGTTCTATTTTCTCTTTCAGCAAGTCCATTTTGTTCTGGGGTATATGGCATTGTCACTCTGAAATTAATACCTTTATTTTGCAAAAGATTACGAACTTTAGAATTATCAAACTCTTTTCCACCGTCGCTTAGAAATTCTTTTATTGCAACTCTAGTAGTTTGAGCTTCTTCTAAAAATACTTTTAGGCTATCAAATACTTCGTCTTTTGTTTTTAAAAAGAAAACCCGACGATATTTCGAAAAGTCATCTTTAAAACAAACATAATAATTTGCTCCTCCTAATGACGTGACTTGCATTGGACCACAAACATCTGCGTGAATTATTTCACCTGGCATGCTTGGTCTATTCTCACGTGTTTTAAACGGTAATTTTTGTTGCTTACCCCAAATGCATCCTTCACAAAACTCACTTTCTTCATCTGTTGCAAGCTCTATTCCGTAAGTTTTTAGAATTCTTTTTACATGCCTCTTATTCTGATGACACACTCTTTCATGCCACAATTGCAAACTATTTCCATAAGAAGCTGTATAGACTTCAGCAGGTATTTCTGGGATACATGTCTTCATATCTAAGGCATAAAGTCCACCTGATAATTGTCTCCCAGTCATACAAATTTTATCGTTTTTCATAAAGTAACAACCATTTTGATTTACTTTAAACTCAAAACCTTTGTTAATGGTTTGACCTACAGATAACAGGTTTCTGGTAACTTCTGGAACAAACCAAACATTTTCAAGATGATTTCTAAAATATCTATTATAAATTTTCATTTCTACATTTATATTACCTTGCCCATAGGCTAAAATTACATTACCATTTCCAATACGAATTTCTTTTGGAGAAACGAAACTTTCGTAACTAGCAAAACTATTCTTATTCTTAGTCATGTGAACTGATGCTCCTGAGTCAGCAATCCAAATATCAGCCTCACATAGAAGTAATTCTTCGGATTCACATGGAAATGCTTCGCCTTCAGCAATACAATTATTTCGAGAGAATGAATTCTTGTTTGCTCCTTTATTTGGACAAGTTTTTGCAAAATGACCAACTTCATGACATCTAAAACACTTAAACATTCTAGACTCACCCTTATCCTTTCTCTTTTCTTTAGAAAAACTGTACTTCTTTGCAAAAAAGGCAGTAGACTCGCCATTTCTTGCTGGTAAACGCATTTCAATTAATCTTAATCTTTCTATTAGCTTATTCACATTCCTCTCCTCTATAGGAACAGATTCCCACACACTCGTAAATTCAAAATATTCTTGTGGAAGTGTAGACATAATTCGACTCATCAGAAGTAACTCTGGTAATTCAGTATTAACAAACCTTTTCAACTCTTCGTTTAATTGACTGAAATTTTTCTGTAGTCTTGCGATGTGCGTTATAATGTCTTCTAATGGTTCCTTTTGTAGAGTAAAAAACTGTTCCATCAATCTATCCACTCTTTGACAAGAGCTCTGTTCATAAACTGACATTAGTTTATCCCATATAGACTTTGAGGTATTACAGGTAGCTACAAGCTCAAGATTAGCATCATTCATGCTTCCTACCAAGATTAGTTGGGCTAAAGAATCAGATTTATTAAAAGACTTTATTTCTATTAAATACCTAGCATTTCTTGCATCTACAGTTTCATCACCTTCAAGCGTTTCTCCATCTCTTTCGGGCTTTGGAATTTCTCCAGTAACTACTCCTAATATGTCATGATGGACTAAAAGTAGTTCAATCTGCCTCTTCCATTTCGACCAATTTACTGCTCCCTCCAGCTTTTCGATGTGAGCTTTGAATTCCATATTAAGCTCCCGCTTTGACGTGATACCTTATAAATTCGACAATTTTTTTTTTGTTCTCTTTCAAACGTGGCTAATTTTACAGCTCTGCGTTAACTGGGCCCATAACCTGTTGAAGCCAATTAACCACAAGGAATCCTTTTAATTAGAACTTTATTGAAATTTGTACAAAATGCTAGTTTTACAATTGTACATTAATTAATTGTCAAAAGTGACTTATATATACATATAACAACTGAGATTCACAATTATAAATTTTGAACATCAACAACCAATAAATCGAAGTTGTCAGATTCATTCGGTGTCAATGATTGCAAGACGTCTAAAGCCTCGCCTCGCAGAGCTTCGTTTAGGGACAATGCCTTCTCCTGGGATGACCATCCAGTCGCTCTGGCCGCTGCGTCGAATTGTTTCAGGTAATTTGGCCAGGAAGTCTTCCCGTCGAAGGTTGGGGGTTTCACCGTAGTTCGTACTTGGGTCGCCTCCCCGTTTCCTCGTCGGTCGATGTCTACGTGGAAGGTCTCCATCCTTTCTGCATCTCCGTCGCCGTGGTGGATGGGCTGGTTTCGACGACAAGCTTCCTGTTCTTGTTAAAGCTTCCTTATTTCGGACTGCATTTGCTGGTTGATCTCGTCTCGCAAGTTGGCAACTTGCTGATTTTGCTCGTCTCGCATTATGGTCACTTGCTGATTCATGTTGTCCACTTGCTGATTCAAGTTGTCTACTTGCTGATTCAAGTTGGCTACTTGCTGATTTTGCTCGTCACGAAGATGTGATATTTGCTGGGAGAACGAACTGGATAACTCATCTGATAGGGTAGACATCCGTTGTGATTGCTCTTCTTGTTGGCTCTTCATCTGACTGGATAGCACCTCTTGTTTGTTCGTCATTCGTTGTGACATCTGGGACATATTTTCACGCTGGCTCTTCATCTGACTGGATAGCTCCTCTTGCTGGCTCTTCATCTGACTGGATAGCTCCTCTTGTTGGCTCGTCATTCATTGTGACAGCTGGGACAGATCTTCGCGCTGGCTCTTCATCTGACTGGATAGCTCCTTTTGTTGGTTCGTCATTCGTTGCGACAGCTGTGACATATCTTCGCGCTGGCTGCTTATCTGACTGGACAACTGGGACAGTTGTTGCGATTGTTCTTCTTGCAGCCGGGAAAGTTGTTGAGTTAGTTCAGAATTTGCTTTTTGAACTGGGTCTTCGAACTCCACAGCATCAGGGTCCAAATTATTATCTACGGAACCTACTCAACAATACGGATTTGGTCCCAGTAGTTTCCAACTCCAATTCTTCGAGCTCTTTTCTGATCTCAGCCACCAATAGTTCATGTATTTTCAGTTCTTGTATCTTCACCCCACACCTGACACCAATTTGAAACACTTATGGGGACTTTAACACAATTTTATTCACAAAATTCTTAAGATACCTACACAGAACTCTGCTGGATAACGTATAAACTGCTTGACAATATAATGAACTCTTGTTAATATTTGAACTTGAACTGCCGTTAACTGCCCATACACCCCCATATATACTACAAATGAACATTCTGGAACTTTCTAGAAACATTATTTAATCTAGTCAGTGTTTTTTTAGAAGTTTCTAAAAATCAACTGTCAATAACAATCTTTCAAATTAAGGTCCCTTCCTTTACGGTTATCCCGTTACAATATATATAAAAGTAATGTTTTAATTATTTTTAAAATTGTTAATAGTATTCACTGCTGTCATAACGGACTACATTTTTAACTTCCCGCTAAAAAAATTAAAAATTTTTTTAAAATCGGGAAGTTATGGGTTTCACCCCGTTTTTCGAAAATCGAGTTTTCATCGGATCTCCACGTTTTGAGGTCTTAGGAACCTCCCCTGACTATTTTTACGAGGGTGTCTGTATGTACGTGTGGATGTGTGTGTGTGTGTGTGGATGTATGTAAACCTCTTATAACTTTTGAACGGCTTGACCGATCGGAATGAACTAAAGAGCGTTCCAAAGAGTTCCATCTAACTTAGATTCCCTGTAAGTTTAAGCCGATTCGAACCAGTAGATTTTGAGAAATTTCAAAATAACCGAAAAAAACAATTGGTAAAAATGATGTTTTTTGGGCATATCTTTTTGGCTATTACATCGATCAATTTCATAACCTAATCAGCTCTTAAACTTAAAAAACCACGTCGAATGCCGTTTTACAAATTAAAATCGGTTGATTCGTTCGTGAGATATCGTTGTCGAAAAATTTCAAAAAAAGTGTTTTTTTTTCAATAACTTAGAGATTTTTTGACTAATCGATTTTGCACTCCCAGTAACGTTTTTAGGTCTCAAAAAACTGCGTCGAATGCCATCTTGAACATTAAAATCGAATAGGGCGTTAAAAAGTTATGGCTTTTTAAACATTTCAAAAAAAGTCAAAAGCGTCAAAATACGTCACGTTACTATAGCTTTGCGGTTAAAACTTGCGGGAAGTTGCAAGGATGGCCTTTAAAAAGGTCAACCTCTTTTCGAATTTTTTTTGTCATTATTAGCAGTTTTTTACATCCTTTTCCAATTTTTTGCAATTTGTTCCTATTTAGGTATTCACAATTATATGTTGATTTATTATTTCTTTTTGTTTTCAAATTTTTATATTGAAACAATAACACAATTGCAATTAAGATATACATATATTTTCTCTAAAGCAACAAATATATTTGTTTAATTTCATTGATCTGGACAAAATAATTAATAAATGTAAAAATATATTTAAAATATCTGTATAAATCACTAAAGAAGCATAAATGTGTTCTTCCGGAGAAATAGATGAGTGACCTTTTCCAAAAATAAGTTGCATATCGTACAAAAGATATACAGTGAAGAAAATAACGATTAAATAACAATAAATTAAATACAAAGTAAAATTACCGGTAATTAGGAATATCACGGCAGAAATAATCCCGAAAAATAATATCATCATACATGCCAATATCAAAATAAAACCCCACGAAGTTGTATCAAACCAATTTAACCAAGCAAGTAAAGTAATTAATCCAACTATTGCTGAAGTTATTCCAAAAGCTGTTAAAACAATATCAGCTTTATAAACAGCTGTAGTCGCACCAACACAATAAGCAAAACATCCCGTAAAAATCCCTAATATAATATAATTAGTTGGAGACTGCAATCTTAGAACAGGAACACAAATTAATAAATATTGACAGATAATCATGGGAAACAGCATTAGGATTATAATAGTCCAATTCTCTGTAACAAATCGTTTTACATTCTCCTCGTAAACGCAGAGAAAAACAAATCCGAAGGTAACGAGCATTTGAATTGTAACGATGAAAAATACTTTGGAAATAAATTTATTACGCACTGTTTTGTATTTAAATAATCCTTCAAAATTTTCATTTACATCGTCGTTAGGGTCAACTTCATATATCAAAGGATAAACGAAAATTTTTCTGGTGGGTAAAATATTGTATTTACTATCATATTGAAATGGTAACGGAGGATTTTGATTATAGATACTGTTTCCATCAATTAATTCACTTTTATTTTCTTCATCTCCTTTCTGATACTGCTTCAATACAACATCATGTTGTGTTTTTAATTTATTACGAAGATCTTGTAGAGAGTCTTCTAAACTAGTTCGATGTAGTAACTCTGATATACTGCATTTAGGTTTTGTATTTGTAACGATGTCTTTACTTTTTGCAATATCTGATTCTTCAAATTTTAAAATTATTTCTTCACTTGATCGTGCGGTTGATAGATCAGTTTCGGAAGTGGACATTATCTATAAAATGGAATATACTAACGGAAACACTATCATTTAATAATGCGACATTTAAATTATTGTAGACAAGAAAATTTTAATTACTTTCAAAAATTGATTGATGTACCAAAATCCGTCAGAGCAGCATTTCATATAATATTAAGGCACCATAGATATATGTATTATCATCAGCTATTTTCTGTTCAATATCACTAAATTGACGTGTTAACCATAGACAAATTTAAAAGGCTTTTCGAAACATAGCCCAAAGATGCCAACACGTTTGTGCGCAATTTTTGTTTCAGATTTTCCCAACTCTACTTTTCGTTTCCTTTTATATCCATAGATAGTTGTATAGCTATTCATTGGGTTGATGACTGTTAGCCTGTATCACTGCGACCTTTACAGTTCTACTGTGAACACTGATCATCTCCAGAATAGAATTAGACCTTGTCTAGCCCTATACTCCACTTGTCAGACCAGCCAGAGCAACGCGATGTGCTAACTCCATGCATCCTTATACTGTTTAGTGCCAGACATCGATAACGGATCGATTCGATCGTTCCTTCATTCCCAAGGTCTCCAGATTGTGGAACTCCTTACCTTCCCACGTCTTCCCCAACCGTCCTAACTTGCAGGCGTTTCAATCCCAAATTAATAAATTGTCTCTTCTGCCCCAATAGATGTTCTTGGTACATTTGTATTTAGGTCTATACCTACTCTTAATAGCGTTGACAGTGGCCTCTCCAAGTAACTTGGAGCAGCCGGTTTGAAATGAAATGAGATGTCTTCATCTGCCAAGTACAGCTGACTCAGTTGTTTTCTGAGCCGACAATGTCCTGTCAAAAGACTGATAATGATTCTTACATCGTTTCGCCTTTGAGATAACAGCTCTGCAGTAAATTTCGCGTGTGTCCTTTAATGGAGACTTTGGCTTGTCGCTTGCCCGGTGATTTTTCCACCACACCTGGGCCTTCTGTAGCCTCGATGGCTGCATTTCTCAACGTGTCAGTAACCCCGCTTAATGGTTCTAGGCTAATCATTGGCATATTAGCTCCTGCTTGGGCCAATTCATCAACCTTCTCATTGCCCCGGAACCCTAAATGTCCTGGTACCCATGCCAGTGGCAAAACAATCTAACTTGCGGCATGTGTCAGGGCCCTAGCCCACACCCGCTGTGAGCTTATTTGTGCCGAGACTAGCTGTTTGACTTGCACAGTGTTGTATTGCCATTACATCAGCTTGAAACAGTGTAACATACGAACCTAACTTAATTGGACTTGTATCCTGTGTCTTCTACTATATATACCCGACCCTGTGCCTTTCTAAGTCTTTGAGCCATCGGTATACCAGATTGACTTTCTTTGAATTGGGGGGCCATTGTTCCATGACTCCCCTTTTCAGTAATTCTACCCGAAAGTTTCTCGCAGAGTTATACCTGAGGACTATCCTGACCTGAGGGATACTCGTTGTATTATATAGCTTTGCTTGCTCTTTTCCCCTCGATATGGTTATTGGAGCCTGGCCTTGTAGCAGCCTCTGTTAGCAGTTACCATAGCCTTTTCCTATAGATAGGTATGCAATGGTGGTAAGTTGATCATTATGCGTTTTTATATCCACATCCACATAATATGATATTAATCCTTTACAGGTAACTAGCAAAGATGGAATATAGGAATCCCATCCTTATTTTTTTTTAATTTCGTTATTTAAAAAATTATTGCGTTCCTAGATTTGGTAAATTCTTTTTCTATTTTTTTCGTTTTCTTGGAATTTTCTTCTTCTTCTTAAAGTTAGAGAATGTAAACTACCTAAGTTTTTCCCGTCATTGTTATCACTTTCTACAATGACAATAAGTATTTATTGTTATAGTTTTTCCTTCGTGGATTCGAGATAAGTGATAAACAGCAAACAATCTTAACAATTTTGTAATAAACAAACACAAATAAATAACAATTTTTTACAATAATCTATACATCTTCGATACAGTCACAATTAGGTACTGAATAACGTCTTTCTAAAATAACAATTCGCACTTATTTCACAATCGGATTACCATTACAATTAGTATTATTATTCTTGTCTCCGTTCAAAGCGGTCCCTTATATATGAAATCAATTCCTTCTAGAAGCAACTCCACAATTACATCCAGAACATACAACACTTTCGAATCTTCCGAACGTTCCAAAAGCCACTAGAATATTCGAAGATTCTCAGAACGGCGACTCACTCACACTACTGTCTGAGCGAAAGGTCCGGACAGGCTCGTAAAATTATATTCTTTAATTCCAGAGTTTGTTTGCACATTTTTCTACCCTTTTTAATAACAACAATAATGAAAGATCAAGATTATAGAAGGTTAAATAAGGTAAAATTTGAAAGGTAGGCATAAATATTGAGTTAGGGCTTACCCAATTTGTAGTATTTTTGATTTACCCTAAACTAATTTCACAATTCTTGCAGATTTATTTGGCTTATCAAACCCATGTTTTCCCACCAAATTTCACCCATCGAATCTTACTTAACCCATAAAATCTACAAACTATTATTTCTTCTTTTGGTTTCTTTTAATATCTTCCATCCATTTATTTACAATACTAAAGTATAAAATTCACACAATCCATTACATGATGAAAATATAGACAATGTACATTTATTAAATAGAGTTTATATACTTATTGGTTTAAATTTTTATATAGTCATAAACAAATTCTTTGAAAAGTACATATCATCATCATGATTATCATCAAAGCTTTTTGCTCCAGAGGAAGCTGTAGCTCTTTACCATATAAAAACCTTTTTTTATGTGGGAAATCAGCCTATTATCCATTCTTGCTTTTATAATTTCTGGTGTGATTTTGCGTTTTCAACTATGCTTCTCCATGTAAATTATAAGTGGGGTTCGATTTTTTTTTTTTTTAGTTAACAAAATCTACATTTCCAGACAGCGTATGCTGGTATAAGAAAATGTAACATAAAAATAACATAACAAAATACTAAAACAAATATATAAATAAAATGTAACAATAACATAACAAAATTCTAAAACAAATATATAAATAAAACAAAATTCTAAAACAAATATACAACCAAAAGAAGTTATACTAAATAAAAATAAATGTAAAAAATTAAAATTAATTAATTTTTTCTTTCAAAAATATATTTTTTCAATTTATTTTTGAAAGAGTTAAAATTTTGATTATTTCTAATCGTTTGCGGAAGATTTTCAAATTGTTTAACAGAATCATAATTCATTCATTTACGTCCAAAATTAGTTCTAATGTTAGCTTTATATGTTGAGTTATTTCTTGTATTATGATTATGTTTTTTATTTTTGTCAATAATTTTGGTATTACATTTTTGCTTGTTTTTTAATACTTTCCACCCAAATTTACATTTTTCAAAAATAATTAATTCATATAAATTTAATTTTCTTAATTGTTCATATAATTTATTAGATGGTAATAGCCATGGTAGTCTAAAAAGTATTTTTAAAGATTTATTTTGTAAGCGATATATTGAATTTAAATTATTTTTAGTTGCATAACTCCAAGCAGGTAATTTTTTTTTATTTAAGTATAATTTACAATCTGCCTTGGAGAAGCTACAAGTAAATAGATTTAATGAAAAATATCTGAAGGGAGAAGTTGTCCAGCGACAACACCCCGACTTAAATTACATAGAATAATTTAAATTTAGTGTTTAACTTATTCAAGTTCATCAGTTGGCCATCGTCGTTTTAGTCTTCTTATAATGTTGATTGGGACGTGTAGTTGTCTGACTTGTTCACTTGGGTGGTTCTCTAAGCGTTGGAGATAATTGTTGGTTAGTCTAGTTATTTCTTCTTGTACATATGGCAATCCTGAATCTTCATGAAGAGTTTTATTACTTACATACTATGGGGCGTTGTGTATCATTCTCAATATTTTCGACTGGAGACGTTGGATTATTTGAGTGTTGGAAGGTTTGGCACAACCCCAGAGCTGGATACCGTATGTCCAGATTGGCTTTATAATACATTTATAGAGAAGAAGCTTGTTGTTGGTTGACAGCTGTGATTTTCGTCCAATGAGCCAGTTCATCTGCCGAAGTTTTAGATTTATTTGCAGCCTTTTGGTCATTATATGGGATTTCCATGTTAACCTCTGGTCAAGAGTTAGACCAAGATATTTTATTTCTTGCTTTACTGGTAACTGTACGTTATTTAGTGTAACTCTAGGGCAGTTAACACTCCGATTAGTGAACGTTATTTGGGCTGATTTCGCTTGGTTCACTTTTACTCGCCAGCGATTGGTCCAGTCTTGGAGTTCATTGAGGTGGTTTTGGAGATTTTGGGCTGCTGTTTGGGGGTTTCGTTTGCAGCTATTATGGCAGTGTCATCCGCGAACGTCGCAGTTTTGGTATAATTTGTTGTTGGGATGTCGGCAGTAAATATTAGATATAGGAAGGGCCCCAGCACGCTGCCTTGGGGCACTCCAGATTTTATTTGATGGTATTCTGATGTGGTAATGTTAAATTTGGTTTGGAAATAAAGATCTGTAAGGTAGGATTTAAGAATTAGGTAATGGGGTGTAGGAAGGGTAAGTTTAAGTTTGTATAGGAGGCCATCATGCCAGACTCTATCAAAAGCTTGCTCTATGTCTAGGAAAGCAGCTGTGCATACTTTCTTTTGTTCATAGCTTCTTAGTATCTCATTTACTATTCTGTGGCTTTGTTGCACCGTAGAATGTTGTTCCCGGAACCCAAATTGATGAGTTGGTATTATTTCGTCAATATTAGCATCTATAGTGATTCTTTTGAGTAGAAGTCTTTCAAATAATTTAGACATGATTGGTAGCAGACTAATTGGTCGATATGAAGATATGTTATTAGGAGGTTTACCAGGTTTCTGGATCGGTATTATTTGGGCAAATTTCCAGCTCACTGGGAAATACGCAAGCCTTAGCATACTGTTGTAGATCGTAGTTAGTAGCACAATACCTTTTCTGGGCAATTCTTTCAGCATTTTTCCAGTGATTAAGTCAAAACCTGGTGCCTTGTGGCTATTGCATTTGGATATTTCCTGTTTTACTTCTGTTGGAGATATATGCTTGATGGGTAGCGTCATTGGACACGGGCTATCTAGGAATGTTTTTACGTAGTCGTCGTCATTATTATTATTTGGATCTGGTATACTAAATATTTTAGAAAGGTGTTCTCCGAAAATATTAGCTTTTTCTTTGTCGGTTTTTCCCCAGGTGCCATCTTGTTTTCTGATTGGCGGTATATGAGGTATTGGTCTTTTGAGGTTTTTAGTCGCTTTCCAGATCGAGTGGTCTTCTTTTGACAAATTAGTAATATAAAATTCGAAAGAGGCGTTGCGTATTTCTTGAAGGGCCGTTTTAAGGCATTTCGTGAGCCTATTATATTCTCTTTTATCAACTGGGTTACGACTTCTGTGCCATCTGTATCTAGCTCTTCTTTTTTTGCAAACTAGTTCCCTGATGTGTAAGGGTATATTGGTAGTTTCTTCGCGTAGATTTTCTATTGGTGTAGATATATAGGCTGATTCGTGGATTTTGCACGTTAAATAGTTTACCGCTACGTCTATATCATCAGTTTTTTTTAGTTTAATGTTGAGGTTTAAATGGTTTTCTATATGATTTCTGAAGATACTCCAATCTGTTTTGCAAGACGTTAGCCTGGGAGTTGGAGGTCTGTTGATTATATGTGTACTAATTGTAGCGATTATTGGTGAGTGATCTGACGACAGGTCCCAGTTTGCTTCAATATTAGTGTAGTTTGATCCTAGACCTTTTAATATAAAGAAATCCAGTAAATCTGGTAGTCTGTTTGGGTCCGTGGGCCAATAGGTGGGTTCCTTCAAATTGCTCCAAGAATGCTTCATATTCGTCTGTTTCTATTCCGTGCCTAGGTGGGCTGTACATTGCTGCTACTTGAATTGACCAAGGCCTAGCATCTATTTGTACTATTGAAGCTTGTATTTTATCGGTTTGATATCCTGGTACTTCGTTATGGGAGAATGAATTGCGGATAATGACTGCTGCACCACCGTGGGCTGTTCCATCTGGATGAATGGTATGATAGACTGAATAAGAGGGTACTTTGAAAGCAGTTTTGTCGGTGAAATGTGTTTCTGATACTAGTAGAACGTCTATTTTATTGTATTGTAGAAAGTTTATTATTTCAGCTTTATGGTTTGTTAAGCCATTTGCGTTCCACTCAGCTATGCGTATAGATTTAATGTCCATTAGTTAGTTTGTTGTTTAGTACAGTAGTTAACATGTTCATTATCATTCCGTTTTGTTTGATTAGTTGTACGAACATATCTTTGAACTCTTGAAGAAAGTGGTGAGCTGTGCTCCCAGGTCTGTAGTTTGACTAGTCATGTGTGTTCCGTTTACTGTGTTTGCATAGGATATATTACTTCTCACTCCTTGCAGTGTGTTTTGTCTGTTTACTTGTGGTTGAATATTGATGTGAGATGATGGGTTTATGTTGCTTTGTTTCCCTCTTGCGTTTTGTAAATCTCTGTATATTGTGCAACCTTTGTAGTTGGCTGTATGCTCCCCTTGGCAGAGAGCACATTTGGCGGGCGTATTTTTTGGTTTTTGACAATCTGCTGACTGATGGCTTCCTCCGCATTTCACACATTTGAAAGGTCTGGTGCAATATGATTTAGAGTGACCATAAAGCTGACATCTAGTACATTAAATAATATGTTTCTTTTGATTTAGAGGTTCAACTGTTATTCTCAAGTTGTTTAGGTATTCAAGTTTATAGATTTCTTTGTTATTGGGTTTGGGTTCTAGATCTACGTAATACATCATTAGAGGTTGTTTATTTACTCTATGTCTGATATTGAAGATATTTCTTACGATATGACCATGTTTCTCTATATCTTGTTTTATATTTGGGATCGGTATTGAATAATGTAAATTACGAATGACAACCCTGTAGGCTCTGTTTTCTTTCATTTGATAAGTGTGATGTATGATTTTTTCACTGTTTAGGTGTCTAATTAATTTTCTGTAGGTATCTGGGTTTTGGGTATTAATTTTTATTGTGTCATTTGATAATGCTTTGCATTGGTATGTTTCTTCTTCGGTCACTTGGGTTAAATTATCTAGCATTTTTTTGAAGTCAACTACTCCGTATATAAATATCGGTGGTGGTTTAGGGGTTGCTTGTGTTTTGTTGTTTTGTGTATTTTCGATGTTTGTTCAATTTTTTAGGGGTTCAAATCTATTGGAGGTAGTTATTTGATCTGTTTATGTACTTACGTTTTCATTTCGGATCTGATCTCTTTTTCTTTTTTTGATTATCTGCCAATCGTGTGTATTGTCTTGAGTTTCACTATCACTACATTCTTCTTCCATTTGTTGAATTTCTTTTGTATGTGGGTCTGGCCTGATTTCTGGAGAGTTGGGAAGGGGAGGGAAGTGCTCATTATATTGTTGTGTGTTACTAGGAATTTGGATATTTAGAGGATATTGAGGATATTGATTTATGGGTTGCTGGTAAAAGGTTGGTATTGGCATTTACTGTAGGTAAATTTGAAGTTGAGGATTCTGACAGAATTGGTTGTTAATCGGGGTATTTGGATTGGACTGAAAATTGATTTTGAATTTATTGTAGCGCGACGGAGTACGCCACTGAACTTTTAATTTTATTGTTGTCTGTTGTCTTTTATCACCAGAGTCTAATCACAAGACTTGGCCTTGCGGCCGTTTTTTTAAATCACACTTGCTTTCACAGGAATATATCGATGTTTACTCGGCGAAAGTCAAATGAGTACTCAGGTAATAGATAAATTAAATTACTTTGAATGTGAGCATCATATATTAAATTTGCGGTTTTCTTTGACAAGGTTCCTATTCTTTTAATAGCTCCAATGAGAGAGGATAATTTAGAACATGCAAAATAAAATATCTTTTGTGTATGTATATCTAATTATAAGTCCATAAGGTCTAGACTTTGCGGACGTGTAACACACACTATTTTTTGGTCCGACCAATTTTTAATATTTTCTAAAGTTCAAAAACTGTTTACTTTGTGACATACAAGATTAGGTGTATATTGACATTATTGACATCTATTGCACGGTTAAAAGAATTAGTAATAAGAACTGATTTTCTGATAATCGATTTTACGATCTTTAATTTTTATACATACGAATACTGTGCTAATAAGCAGCACAGTAAAAATTGTTATATTGATAATATTAATATCTAATAATTTTATATAAAAATAGCAGAGACAATGAACTATTATAGTTCAATGAGCAATAATATAATCGAGATATGTATTTTCATAATCGAATGATAAGTAGTTGTAAATTGACATAAATGTCAAATTTAAAATAAAAGTTTTAAGAGAAATTAAATGTAAGTTAGAATTAGAATCCTGCTTACCTTTAGAAAAAGTTATTAGTTTAGTATATTATACGCTATTTTTAAATAAATTTAATTAAAATTTGTAGTATTCATTATGTATTTTTGATGACTCATCGCGCCATCTCTTTAGATAATCTAAAAGCTACTTTGCCGGCCTAGGCCAGAAAATGTCATTTTCCGGACGATTTTGAAGTAATTAATAGTATTGTTTCTGGACGGAGGCCCAAAAAAACTATTATCCGCTTAGGATAAACGTTTTTAACCCGATCAGGCTCTAAGAAGACCTGTCCCAGATATTTATGTCGTTAATGAACGATTACTCTACAGTTATAGATAGCCCTTTCATCTGCATATTCACAAAATCCACGTGTTCCACTATTCACTTTGCCCATTATACAGAGATGGTCTGGTCTCTCAGTGGTAGTGTCCTGTGAAAATTCCTGAGATTTTTCCGGTAGGTTGCACTGAGTTGCTGTTTCCAATTACGAACTTTATCCATTATGTGACAGACAGGTTCAGATTCAATAAAATAAGTACTAACTCCTACTTTTGCTATACTGTCAGCAATCTCGTTTCCGATAATTGCTTTACGCCCTGGTATCCTCAGCAAAGTTACTCTGTTGTGTTTAGTCACTTGCAGAGACAATATAATATTATATACGAGGCTTGTTCAATTGAAACCCATCTTTGGTCCAAAAAAAATTTATTAGCAAATATATTTACAAATAATTACCACTACAATTAAGGCACATATCCCATTGTTTTACCAACCGATGTATACCCTGTTTAAAGAATTCTTGTGGCTGCTGCTTGAAGAATTCTTTCACGGCATTTTTTACTTCTTCGTCCGACTGAAAACGATTACCTTTTAACGCTTTTTTCAGTGGACCAAATATGTGAAAATCGCATGGCGATAAATCGGGACTATAGGGTGGATGCTCTAATACCCTCCATTTCTTTCGTTGTAGATTTTCTTTTACTGCTTCGGCAACATGAGGCCGAGCATTGTCGTGCAGCAGAATGACACCGCGTGAGAGCTTTCCTGGCCGTTTTCGTCTTATTGCTTGGTGGAGCTTGTTCAAAGTTTCATTATACAGGTTTGCGTTGATATGCACTCTAGGTTCTGTAAACTCTATGAGCAAGGGTCCTTCATGGTCGAAGAAAAATGTTAATGACCGCACGCTGATTATATTTGGACGGATAGTTAACAACAAACGCCATTTTAAAGTCGCAATACTTAAAATAGCTCTGACATACAAATGCTAGGCACTGATCAGTGTGACGTTTACAAATACAACTAACATTATAAAATGTCACTTGAATGATTAAAATTGTTTCCAAGGCTAACCTGACCAAAGATGGGTTTCAATTGAACAAGCCTCGTATTATCTCTGGTCACTTGCTTATGACACCGTTTGCGTTTTCAGTCTGTTTTGTACTCGAACGTGGTAGATACTTCACAGCATCTTGGCCATCGGAGGCAATAAATATTTTGGCTGAATTGAGGCGTTTTTTAATGTATTCTTGAGCACAGATGTCTATTGCTAAAAGCTTAACGTTAGGACCTGTAACCCATATACCTACTTCTTCTGTTGTTTTAGACCCATCAGTATAATCAATGGGGGGCTCCTTTTATAAGTTGAACGACTTTGTTATTTGTTAACTCACACTGATTAGTACTAAGATTTAGTGTGAGTTCGAAATATCGTTTGCTCAATCCCTTTGAATCCCAAGATGTCCTGTAAGATCGCCGGTTTTTAGAGACTTGTAAATCTTAAACAAAACAATCCCCTTTCAGGCACGTATCCAGGGAGGGGGCCCGGGGGGGCCGGGCCCCCCCCGAAATCCCGAATTTCTGGATACGGGCCTGGCATTACGTGAAACACCGAGGGTTGTGGAAATTACCGAGGATTGAAATCGTCCGGACTCCGGAGTCTGTCAGACTCCCCGCGAAACTATCCAAGAACATGCTCCAGACAGTAAAAAGAAACGACTTCTCCGGCTTTGTGACACAAGATTTATCGAAAGGCATGACAGTATCATTGTATTTTTGGAACTCTTCGAATGCATTGTCATGGCTTTAGAAGAAATCGCTCAAAGAACGTGGACCATATCTTCAACGGCATCAATTCTTCATGCAGCGAGTCAAAAAAGTGAATTTTTAGTGAGCCTTGTTGTTTGTGAAAAACTGTTCAGTTTGCCCGTTCCACTGTCGATTTTTCTCCAAAATAAATCTGCAGATTTCGTTTCCGCTGTAAAATATACAAATGAAGTATTGAATTCACTCCGACAAATGCGGGAAACCGCAAACGACACTTTCAGAGAAATTTTTCAAGTAGCGTCGAAATTCTCTGCGGACCTTTTTGACTCTGATCTTCAAGCTCCAAGAGTTACATCACGACAGAAATCTCGTGCAAACCCACAAACGGCATCGAATGAAGAGTATTTCAGAGTCACTATATTCATTCCCTGTATCGATGCTTTGATTCAAAATTTGACTGATAGATTTGTCAAAAACGAGGATATTCTATCGAGTTTTCAACTATTGCTCCCAGGATATGCTTCCGAGAAAAAAATGAATGAACTGGAAAAATTAGGTCCATATTTTCAAGACGAAATGCCACTGTCCGCAGTTCAAGCTGAGTACAAGTTATGGTGTGCCAAAATATCATCAATTGACCCATCGACCGAAATTTTGAAGCTGTTGGAATATTGTGACGGTACATTTTTTCGCGCGATAAATCTTCTTCTCAAGGTACTGGCTACTCTTCCAGTCACAACAGCCAACGTGGAAAGATCATTTTCTACAATGAAGAGGATAAAAACTCTACCTCGTAGTGTGATGGCCCATGACAGGCTAAGTGCACTGGCAATGATGTCAATTCACTGGGATATTGTTATTGATCCAGAGGAAGTGCTTGATCGCTTGGCGAAGAAAAAATCGAGAAAATTACTTTTGTAATGTGTATGTTCTATTAAAAATGTAGTACTGATTTCACTTTTAGTATTAACATGTATTCATTGTTTAACATTAAAAATTCTTGAACTACTTTCAAACATAGTAGCTATTTATTTTACACCTTGTACTGCATCTTTTTATTGCACTGTAAATAATAATAGATTAAACGTCACATAATAATTCAAGTTTTAAAGTGCCATTCGCTTTACTCTGAATTAATTAAAGTAGGTCCAAATTTTTTAATGATTTTCGTCTTTGAGCCCCCCCCCCCCGAAACGAATTTCTGGATACGGGCCTGTCACCTTTTCAAGGAAATGGAAGATCTAGAATAACCTACAAGGCCGCATTAGAACACGATTTCATTAGTGATCCTTATCCAAGCGAGTGTTTGTATCTTTTGCCTATTATCGTCTTTTTTGCGTTGTTTTGCTTCACCAAACCAGTGCAGCATAGATTAGGAGTCTGATAACCGTTAGATATGAAGAATAGATTATTTTAGGTTTAAGATCACATGTTTGTAGCTTTAGAGGTTATATTTGCGAGGTGTGTGTTCCTGGTAAGTTTCCGGTCGAGGAGAACTCCGAGGGATTTTACCTCTTCTAAAAATGAAGATGTCACTCCATTCATAACTGAAAGTGGAATCATTGATTTTCTTCTTTTGGAATATAATCCAAGATTCTTGAGGGATTAGAATATCATTGCTCTTTTGTTAAAGGGCTAGAACTATGCAATCCTAGGAGAATTGTAGTGCTTAAAGTTCCCATTTAATTTTGTCGGTGAATATTTTTTCTGCGCGGCTTTTTAATGATGTTTATGGTCTATGTACATTCATCAAGATCAGCCTTTGCGTTGTCACCAGTAGTCAATTCGCCGTTCGGCTTTTTGATCAGTCCAATACCATTAAAGTGGTCTTTTGAGGTAACTTTTTAAAATCGTACTGCTAGGGCTAGGTTAGTAATCCCCTCACAGAATTGCATCCATGTTCTTCTCTAATTCCACAATTTTTTAATTGTTCATGATTTGGTCCAATTTTTAATCTCTAATTTTTCATTTGTTTATCATTTCCTTGAAATTTATCAAAAATTTATCGTTTTTTTTTACGATTTCTTTAACGTGTTCAAATCTGTTTTTAATGTTTCTCTCATAACTGCATCCATGTTCTTTGGATTAAATTCCACAATTTTTTAATTGTTTATGATTTGGTCCAATTTTTAATCTCCAGTTTTTCATTTCCTTGGAATTTATCAAAAATTTTTCGTTTTTTTTTACGATTTCTTTAACGTGTTCAAATCTTTTTTTAATGTTTCACGATTATTACAATTTTTGTTAATGTCTATAATTGTCGATGTTTTTTTTTTTTATTTTTAAACTAGCTGTACACGGCGCGCGTTGCTACGCCAAGAACTAAAATAAATTTAAGAAAAATAAAAGAGAAGAAGAGATAGAGAAGGAAAGAAAGTTTATAGTTTTGTTTTACTTATCGCACCAAAAATATATTTTTTAAACTTATATTTATATGAATTCGTATAGACATCTATTAATCAGTATTGAATTTGATACATGGAAGCGCCATCTGGTGGTAACTTCCATTAATACGAATATCATATTCATCTTACCCATTAAAAATACATCCTCATACTGATTTTCATGACAATCGGTTAAACGGGGCAGAAGTTGCTACTCTGCAGCGCCACCTGGTGGCGAGTGGCATCAATGACCATATCATACAAACCTTCTCCGTGGAAAAATACATACATATACCAATTTTCATAATAATCGGTCCAGTAGTTGTTGAGTTCATCGAGTAGGTACATACAGACAAACATTCGTTTTTAGATATATAGATATATCGATTTTTCTAAATTTTGTCAATTTTTTATTTCTGTCTAAGTTTTCAAAACTTCCTTCCTCGTTATTTTAAAACATATGAGGTAAAAGTAAAAAAAAAAAGAAAAATCTTCAAATTTTTATTAAAAAATCAAAACCATATACAAATGTTTAAATAATTTCTACTGTAACTTATATAAAATTAGAAACAATACATAATACACGTACTTCATAACCATGGTTTCAAGGTTTTAAAATACAAAAAAAACTTATCAAATTTCGAGATTCTTAAACGTCATGTATCAAGTATACGAAATGGTTTAAAGTAGTTAATGCTTAATTATTAAATTAAATACAAAAAAGAAAACTGTACACAGATGCCTTAAAGATCACAAAAAAAAAAGATATGTCATATCAAACCCCCAAAAAACATTTGTATATACAATAATTTTTAGTAAGTAGAACGCAATTTTTGAGGTTTTGACAATATTTTTTATAATTAAAATTTTAATTATATAATTTTCTTTTCTTTAGATCCCTTAGTTGAGATTTATAGCTTTTTAATATCCTTAAATGTTTTAATTAGATAAAAGTTTTAATTTTAAATTAAACATTATTTTTAAAATATTTGTATATAAATGTTATAAGTAATATTCAATAGATCATTCAAAGTATAAATGGATATCTAATTGAAATTAAAATCTATAAAATTTTATAAAGATTAGAGTATATACATGTAATCAGTCTTCATTAAGTTTATATACATTATTCTCAATTCCAGTTGTTATTCAGTTTTCTAATTAGAAATGCCGATGTAATGAAACTTATATTCGATTTGTTTTTACATTAGAAGTGATTCACTGTTGCAAATTTATAAACAGTTTGAGTATTTTCTTTTCTATATTTTAAAAATTTGTTACAATTAGAAAAAAAAACGTTATATGTATTGTAAAGGTCCTTTCCTTATTCGAATATTCACGGGATATCCGAATAAGGAAGGGATCTTTACAGTATTAAATAAACTAACAAACAAGTTTGAGTTTGAGTTTTTCTCAACTACTACAAAAAAATTAGAAAAGAGGACACCAGCTAAAAACTGTACATTATAAAGACAGGAATGGAGAAATGATTATGGGAGAACCGAAGATATTAGAACGCTGGAAGCGATACTTTGATGAGTTTCCAAATGAAGATAGACAAACAGATAATAACAACGAGGAAACAATGGATCTAGCAAATAAAATACAAAACCAGCATGGCGAAGAACAAGATCCGACTATTCAGAATATTATCGAGAATTTAAAAAGCCCAGGAAGCTACTGCATAACGGCTGAAATGATCAAATATGGAGGACATCAGTTAGCAGATAAAATCCACAAATTAAATAATATGAGAATAAGAAATACTACCTGAGGAATGGACAGAAGCAATGCTATGCTCTATCCACAAAAAAGGAAATATGGATGTCAGAATTATCGAGGCATAGCGCTGCTCAACATAGCGTAAAAAATATTGGCTATGTATATGAAGAATAGATTAACAGCGAAGGTTGATTAAAGTATATGAGAATATAAGTGTCAGTTCAGAAAAGGCAGAAGTACTGAAGCTCAGGTCTGAAAGTTACGAATACAATAAAGGTTCTTTTCAGTGATTTTAAACAGGCTTTCGATAGAGTCAAAAAAAAGGAAACTATTCACTGCGTTGCAAGATATGAATGTCTCTCCAAAGCTTATTAGAATGATAAAATTAACTCCACAAAGGACAGTGTATAAAGTCAAAATAAACAATAGTATAACATAAATCTCTGAGGTCAAAGAAGTTTAGCATAATATTAGAAAAGGCGTAAAATAATTAAAGAAACGGTAAAAATTTTCTATTTTTCTGAGTTATTTATATGTTTACGGTTCATTTTATTTTTTTGAGCATTGTAAACTATAGGATTCCATCTGAAAACTGTTTTTATTACGAATCGACATTTCGTATGGTCCCTTCCACAATCGTATACATAAAAAATTTAAGGATATCAAAAGCATTAAACATACAATTGACAACCATGATTTAATTCGATTTATAGTATTAAGATACTAAAGACATGTACATTATTATCCGTTATTATGACTCATATATCATTGACTGTTAATCATCAATCTCTTTGACTTTGCTGTAACTTGTAAATAAAATTAATAATTTTATTAGTTTCATAATACAATTTAAAATAAAGATTTCCTAGTCTCAGAGACAATGTTCATTTACAACACGAAGTATAGATACCAGAAGTCCGAACGGTATAGGCTTTTCCATGATATTTCTGTACACAATAATAAACCCAGTTCACAGTTATATTTTTTGCCATTGTCTACGCAAGTATTCAGGACGTACCGATATTATTATTATAACATGTAAATGTCGTGAATTTAATTAAATTAAATATATAATATTAATTTATTTATTTAAAATTAGTTGTAATTATAAAAAAATTGGAAGGTGTTGTGCTGTCCATGGTTGTCTTAGTGGCTGTAAGGCAAGTGAGAATGTATGAAAAGTGTCTTCATTCAAAGCACCAAAAGTGAGTAATCTCAAAAATTTGTGTTATAAACAATTAGTTTAAAAGGATTTGAACGAGTACTTCTTGAAAAGTGGCACACTCTACCGGCAACAAATCTGTCTTCTAAATTGAGACCATTCGTTCAACATTACGTTCGGACTCCTGGTATCTATACTTCGTGGTTTTCAAACCATCAACAAGATTATGGTGACAGCTGAATCAAAATAGCGGATGATATACCAGAATTTTTAGTGTTCTAATAATATAATACATATTTAATCCATTTTGATCATCTACACATTCATATCAACAAGTAATGTAATATAATTTATGATAAATTATTATTCTCACTACTACCTAAACACTAACTAAGTTAGTGATAATGGCTAATGGACGGTTTTGTTTAGACTAAAACAGCATCTTTTTAAATAGATTTCAATTTTATACAAATAATGCTGTATAATTTGTACTAAAAATATTTAGCGATAAGATTACTGAACACAAGTAAAATTAAATACGATTTTGTAGTAAATTTGGTTTTGATATGATTTATATAATATATAAAAAAAAAAACGTTTCATATACAACAATCTTACAGAAATAATTCTGTACTGTTAGAATTATTTATATTACATTTAAAACTAGTACCACTCATTTACTCTTCAAAAAAAAGTTATAATTCTAAACAGTGATTCATTATATAACAATATATACTCATCTGTATATATTTTATTATGATTTACTTCTAATAGTAAGCAATTCATTATAAAATATTAATACAACTAAACAAATTTGATCATAACCAATACTAATACAGTGATCAAAGACAATAAATAACTCCATTAACTGATATCGGATTACGAACAAATTTAATATTATATAATGAATTTCCTTATTAATATCATTTGTTTCAGATCTAATAACATAGGCACTATTTTTTTTATACTACATACACAAAATCAATCAAAAACTAGGTATTATTCACAATTTAAACATATCACTTATTGTCACAAAAATTATTGAAAATATCAGTAAAAATATGGATAAATTAACTATTGAACCTGTGTTGTAAATTTCGCAATATGGACATTGACTGCTACCGCAAACTTGGCAGACGTCTAAGACATAAGAAGATAAGGCATCGAAAATAGTTTCGTTGAATCGTTCTGCAAAAAAAATATACATAAATGTATTTATTTACTTATATAGAGTGAGTAGTCAGTTGTGCTTTTTGTTTGCTAAATTTATAAAAGAATAAACAAAAAATGTGACCAAAATAAAGACTCAGATACTACACATATTTTTATGTCGATTTAATCGAAATTATCCTGATATTAAAATGCTTCCTAAGGAAGCTAGAGCTGTTTGGATATGACATTCTCAAGTCAATTTTGAATCTCAAGAAAATAAATGAATAAAAATAAGTAACAAAGTGACTAAATTCAAAAAAAAAATTTAGAAAAAAATACAAACAAAAAATATATACATGATTTTATTTCGTAGCACACGTTCCCTCAATGGAATTTTGGAACGTGATCTGTCATTTGTAAATTAAGTATTTTTTGGATCGATATGTTTTTGTTAACTTTGCGAGAAACTTTCGAGTAGAAATACTGGAAAGGGACTCATGGAAGAATGGCCCCTCAATCCAAGGGGAGTCAATCTGGAATACCGATGGCTCAAAAACTCAGAAAGCCACAGGGTCAGGTATATATAGTAGAGGACACAGGACAAAAGTCCATCTAAGTCTAGGTGCGTATGCCACAGTGTTTCAGGCTGAAGTAATGGCCATACAACACTGTGCGATGGAGATCGTAAGTCAAGGTATAACGGGTAAAACCATAGTCATATATTCGGACAGCCAAACAGCTCTAAAGGCGATAGTCTTAGCACAAATAAGCTCACAGCTAGTGTGGGACTGCGTTGGGGCCCTGAAACATGCCGCAAGTCAAAATTCTCTGACACTGACATGGATACCAAGACACTCAGAGTTTCGGGGCAATGAGAAGGCTGATGAATTGGCCCGTGTGGGAGCTAATACTCCAATGATTGGCCTGGAACTATTCGGCGGAGTTGCTAATACATTCAGAAAGGCAGCCATTGAAAAATGGAGGCTAGAGAAGGCCCAGGAGTGGTGGGAAAAATCACCGGCCAAGTGACAAGCCAAAGTCTTCATAAAGGGACACTCGGCGAGGTTTACTGCAGAGCTGCTATCACAAAGGCGAAACGATGTCAGAATGATTGTCAGTCTCTTGACAGGACATGGTAGGCTCAGAAAAAGTACTAGGAGAGGAGAAACCGGCTGCTCCAAGTTATGCGGAGTGGCCACTGTCAAGGCTATTAAGTCTCCTTAAGAGGGCAGAGCTGGACAAGTTGCTCTAATCCTATTCCACAGATAATGGGAGTTCAGAATAGATCTGCAAAGGTCGCAGTGATACAGGCTAACAGCCAACCCAAAAAATATCTATCTATCTATTTTGTTAAGTTTTTGTTTGTATTGTGATAGAAATTTTGTATTGATTAGATTGTCAAGAGTTGTAATTTTAAAAAAGTCATTAAAAAAATAAAGTATATAAAATACATAGAATTTGATTAAAATAGTAAGAAATATTGAGATTTAAATTGAAATAAAAAGAATTGAAGAAAAATATATAAGAAGAGTTAATTATAGAAGAAAATCATAGAAAGAAATAACTAGACCACAGACACCAGAGAAATGCTGAGAGCGAATAGAGCAGCAGAAAGAAGAAGCTTACAGGTATAGAAAAACTGAATTTTGAAATTGCAGAATCCACGACCAGTAACTATATTGATTGGAGGGTGTTCCCGCAGGAAGATCCTTATCAATATATATAATTAAAGCTTATTGCAAAACAATAAAAAATTAAAATATTCTTCGTAATTGCACAAGTTACTACCACAGTTAATAACTAACACAATCACAGCTTTTGAACCTTTAAAAAGTGCCAACAAAACGGTCACGGCTAGGTAATTTGTTAAACAGTCTCAATATTCTGGTCAAGGAAGAGCAATATCCATAAGTTACATGAAATATTAATGGACAACGATTTCAGTATCCAATATTAAATTTAAATCAGCAACAAACCTCTAAGCCAATCTAAGTGTAAATCATTTTAGATTAAAACTTCTTAAATCTGAAATTTAGTTAATGATTTCGAGCAACTCACATATACTTATTGGAGATGATAGGTCATTATTATTTCATTATTTTTTCTGTGTAACCCTTTCAGATTTTTATATGTCAGAAATTGGAACATTACCGATTATAAAGAACAATTTGATTGTATTTACCTGGTGCATAATAATCATAAACTCTAATAGGCAAATATCTCGACATATTAGCTACCGGATACCATCTTTCCACAGTGAAATTAACACAAATTTCCTCTTGATCAAGCTAAAATAATAATATTAATAATTGTTTTTTACACTAGAATCAGTTACTTACATAATCGAAATAAAATACCACTTTTCTCTCGAAAAATTTGGCTCTCTGTAAATTCCTAACTCGTGCAGATAGAGTATAAGCGTCTAAATCTTGTTGTTGGATAATATAACCAGTAGGTACAGTAACATCTAAAACTGCCATTCCAGATCTTTCAGATTCGTTCAAATTAATCCATCTAAAAGAGAATGATATAATTAGATATTTAAAAAAAATGTTATAAAGGCGAAAACATACTATCAAAACGTGACACGACGCCAAGCCACCCGACGCATGTCAGTACCTATCAATTCCATATATTTATGTCGCGGCGTGTGGTCACATAGCGTGTTGTCTATGCGCTTCTAACTATATTAAATATATGGAATTGATAAGTACTGACATGCGTCGGGTGGCGTGGCGTCGTGTCACGTTTTGGTAGTATGTTTTCGCCTTAAGTATTATCATCTGCCATGTTGACACTAACTCGTCAATTCTCTGTCTAGTCACTAAAGTATTATCATTCATTATTTTGCCCCAGCTAACAATCATTCCTGTCTTGTCACCATAATATTCATCGTCAATCAAGAAAACATTTCCAAGACTTATTTGTGCTTCAAGAACATTTTAATCAACATTTCACTAGATGTTATTTCACTTACTTTCAAACCCTTATAATTTAAATGTTTTAATCGTTTTGAAATTAACACATTCAAAAATTAAAAGAAATAAAAAAAATACTTCAAACTTAACTCGCGTTAAATTTTTTAAAAAAGTAGTAATTAACCGTAAATTACTTGGAAAATGGTAAATTTTGTAAACAAATAGAAAAATACTACAAAACAAATTAGTAATTAGATAAATTTCAAACTATTCGAAACACCAGAAAAACTGGTAAAACGTTAGAAAAATTCATTATTAGCTAAATTGTGTGAGAAAAAATATTCCCACAGATTAGCCGGAAATGACATCGATTAAAATTGAATTAAGAATAACAGTGATCTAATGTTGTGGTGTAAAAAACATAATAAAAAACCTTTTTAAAAAAATTGAACCACCTTCAAAAAAAAAATCTTTATTGCTTAAAAAGCAACTAAGCATCTGATTTCGATTTCCTTGAAGTCGGCTCCAGTCTTTGTAAAAGATTTGAGTTACTAACATTCGAATTCTAGATTTAATAGCTAAGATTAAAATAGAGGGTAATTTGCCATTGGTACCGACTTCAAGGAAATCGAAATCAGATGCATAGTTGCTTCCAATTTTTTTAAGAAATAAAGATTTTATTTCTGGCTTTTTAGTGCATTTTTCTTTTTTAAGGCGGTTCAGTTTTTTAAAAAGGTTTTTATTTTATCCTTTTTAGTTGCTACTTGGCTTTGTCATATGTGATGTACTATCTTCAAAATCTTCCGAATGCCGTGCAAGGTACTGAGTTTAATCCCCAACAATCCGGATATGTGACTTTTTGGAGACATAAGTAAATTCTCCAACACCTAGAAACACGAAACACCATGCACGTGCGATGAAGGAAAACATCGTGTTTTAACTTGGACTTGTCTAAAATTACCAACCCGTAGTGAGCAAGCGTGTTGATTAAATGCTCCTCCCTTCTCCTTGTGAGAAGAGGCCTTTGGCTTTAGAGTGGGACAGTAACGGGCTAATTATTATGTTTTTATGTTATACACCTTTATTAACATATTAACTCAACTGCAGAGCTTATTCTGTTGATTTTTGTGGTATTTCCTGGAATATCTTCCACATTGATGACCAGATCCTAACCAACTGTCTATGGGACCACACGGAAACTCTACTCTTTTGAATGCAAAAATAATTTTTCAAATCGGATTATAAAAACCGGAGATATTCGGTAACATACATTAAAAAAAATGGCCGAATTGAGAACCCCCCCCCCTCCTTTTTTGAAGTCGGTTAAAAAGTAAATGGTCAAAAATGGTATTGGACTGCGAAAAAATCCAAACGAATTCATTAAATCAGAAAGAGGAGAGCATGAGGTGCTTGTTAGACGCTCACTTTTCTGGAGCTGTGACTATTGGTTACAAAACAAAGGCTGATATTGTTGAATCTAAACATATATCAAATTATCAAAAACTTGACACCCTCACCTATCAAGAATATTTAAGATGAGTTTTATCTTGGGGTATATTCCAAAAGAACGGAGAAAGTTAGGTGTGCTCTATCCCTAGCTAACGTCATAAAGACCCTTCTACTAAAAAGTGTGGAAAAATACTTGGCACACCCATAAGAGGTGCATTTACATGTAGGGAGGATTGCTCTAGAAAGTGCCTATACGTTAACAAGTATCTGAAAACTGGCGATCTTGGGATTCTAAGCGTCGGAACAATCTAATCCATGAAGATGCCTAAAGACATTATGTCTCCAAAACGAGATTTCAAACTCACACTAAATGTTAGAGTTAGTGTATACGTAATTGTTAAACTTACAAAAGGCTCTCAGTAGCCCTAGGAAACACTCCTAGAACCTCCCAAGCGGAGCTTGTTGCAATAGACTTCTGTGCTCAAGAGTGCATTAAAAACTGCCTCAATTCAGCCAGAATATTTATTCCCACCGATATCCAAGCTGCTATGTGGGATGTATAATTTACCAAATTCGAGTCAAAAACAGACTGGAATTGCAAACATTCTCTTAAGCAACTGGCTAAACACAACACAGTAGCTTTGCTGTGGGTACCAGTGTATAAAGGATTGTCGGAAACGAGATTGCTGATAGTTTCGTAAAAGAAAGAGCCAGTACTCATTTTAACAGAATCTCCCTGTGAAATCTCAAACTGCCGGATAATAGATGAATTTCGTAATTGGAAAAAGGAACTAAGTGCAACCTAGTGGAAAAGCAATCTAGGTCAAAGAGAATGAAAAAAGTTAATATGGCCTTCATAACGCTACTTTAAATAATTCTTAGAGCTTCAGAAATCTAAACTAAGAGTAATCGCAGGAATTCTCATAGGACACTGTCCACAGAGGTACCATCTCTATAAAATGGGAAAAATGGACAATGGAACATGTAGATTCTGTAGGAAAAAATCAATATAAAAAATTGTACAGAATAGTAAATGGTTTAAAACTGTTGTAAAGAATTGTTTAGGAATGTAAAATTCCTAAAAAATAAATCGTAATAAATTGGAAAAAGCATTAGAAAACGGAAAGTCATAAAAGATTAGAAAATGTAATGAAATAAAAAATATGGTACCAAAATAAAAATAAAAACTGATAAAAGTAAAATATAGAGAATATAGAAGAAAATATGAAAAATGTAATTAAAAAAATATATACTTTTGACCAATCTATACAGATTTAACCAAAAATTATACAGTTCTAAAATTTAGAAATTGGACAAAACAGAAATCGAATTAAGGAAACATTGAACAATGGCATGTCGGACAGGGCTCGAACCTGCGATCTTTATCTATAGCCGATAGCGCCTTTAAACATTTGCCAAAAACGTCAAGCGGTTAGTCAGAGTTTTTGATCACATCCTGGTTTTACGTGTCGTATACATAAGAGATACAGATTATTTTGTCAAATCTACAACTGACGTTTTTGGGCCCTTTTTAATGTTTTTATAATAATTTAGGAAACCGGAACCAAAGATTGTGAGTAAATTAAGTATTTGAGATTTCAGATTTCTCTCAAGTTAAAAACCAAAAGCTAGTTTAAATAGTTTAACAAGTTTGTAAAATCTTTTCACATAACAAAATAGAACTTAGATATATCTAATTTATAATACAAACTTACCTTTGACAGCTCACAAAAGTAATATGAGACTGATTTCTACCATAGAAATATTGTTTGGTCCAAAGATCAAAAGCTGTAATCGGCGGTTTAGTTTGGAACCTCGCAACATCAACATTATATTGTACGGACATTTGTAAAATAGCATAACCAGTTCCTTTCCCCTGTACTTTAACAGTACCCCATGCATTTGGAATATCAAGATACTGTAAATTAGCCCAATTCTTCTCGTTAACATACAAGACTTGTGTTTCTCCAGGTAGTGCTGTAGCCTCTACTGTTACTGAGATACTGGAAATATCACGAATACGTTGTGCTGATGTATATTCGATTAAAGCTTTCATAGCATTGGCTGTATCAGAAGTAGAAGCCCATCCTCCATCAGTTAATCTTTGTGTATTTAACCATCTTACTATGTTATCTACATAAATTTCTTGTCGAGCTACATACACCATAAGACCATAAGCAGTTGCTTCAATATTTTCAGAATCGTACTCGTATGGTAGTCGAGGCAGTAAGAAAGGTTTTTGATTTTCTATTTTAGATGGTGGTTGAGGTACCCCTTTTCTACCCCAATATAATAAACCTCCTTCTAATCGTTGTCGTCTGGATAGTTCCAAAAAGGCGATTTCTGCATTGGCTGCTTTACTTTTCATTAAAGCATATGCTACTATAGCTACCTCGAAAGGTGTACCTCTTTCTTTTAATAAATCCATGTTTCTTTCTAACCACTGAATTGCTTGTTTTTGTGCTATAGCAACCCTCGAACTCAATCCACCTAAAAAAAAAATATGTTAATACTAAGTACGGAAAATTTATTTTTCATCACTCCGTGCGGAAAGCACTGCTTTCGACCATGCAGGACCGTGCGGAAAGCAATGCTTTATTCAACGTTACGAAATATAAAACTTTTTATCACTCCGTGCGGAAAGCGCTGCTTTCGATCAAACAGGACCGTGCGGAAAGCAATGAATGACCGAAACAGACTTGATAAGTGTTTCCCAATCAAAAATAAATGAGATAGAATGCGAATGAAGAGAAATTAAGAATGATTTTTTTAATAGTTTTGCATCTGATAACGCGGTAATAAATGCACGAGGGTATAATCAATCAAATGCTAAATTACTAAATAAAGATTTTGTTGAGTCTCAATTATTATCTAATATACTTGAGTATGTCTAAAGAATTAAGCAACTGTTCAAATATTACATTAAACGTATTTAACAAAGATTCATAACCATACATAATTTTGTAATAAAGTTTTTTTTTAACAAAAATGTTATAATTTCTTTTAATGGGAGGGATCCGCCAACCCCCTTCTTCCTTTAGCGCCTCCGCGGTGCAGACGGATCAGACCTAATATTACTTTTATTATGTTTTTTCCTTTTATTTTAGACAAATTCAAGAGCTTTCCTCACGGTGTGATGAAAAATAGAATACGCAACTCGTGCGGTGCGCAAGTAACCCCATCACTCGTGCTTTTTATCAAACAAACGCACTCGTGATGGAATTACCTGCTTTCCGCACTCGTTACGTAATGTACTATATTATTATCAACTTTTGAACAGGGTTGATGAATATGATAAAATATTAAACCTAGATGAAGGACACGGGATTTTGAATGTATAAACATAATTCCGCTGTGCAAAAATTAAGATGCAATTCACTTCAAAATTACTTTTCTTTATAGTTTACCCAAAAAAATATGGCGCTAAACAATCGGTTTTTGGGAAATGCAAGTTCATAGATATTTGAAGAGCAAAAAATATATTTTTTTAAATATTTGATGACAAATTTTACAATGATTCAAAACAACGAACAAAAATTTAAATTATAATGTATAAAAAAATATATTTATTTTTCAAGCTTTTTTTTTAATAAAAAATACACTAAAAAGCTATGAACAATAATGAATTAAAAATAGGGAATACATATAAGACTATACTTACTTGTTAAATCTTTGACTGATTCCAACATAATAAGCACATGTGCAGTAAGAGTAATATTTCTATATCTAATAGCATCATTATCGAAATTAAGTGTAGAATTGTATTTTCTATCTGGTAACCAATCTTCTTCCCAAAAAGCACCATCCTCATTCTGATGATGTAATACCCATTCCACAGATTTCGCTATAATAGCAGGATCGATATAAATGTAATTTTCCCATTCATAAAAACTAGCTTCCTGAAATACTCTCGCTACATATGCTGTAAGCCATACTGAAGAAAGAGACTGATTCCTAAAATACATAAAGAACACCAAACGTTAGCGTCAGTGCCTACAACATCTATAAGAGAACAACCGTAGTCAATTCTTTTCAGTTGCAAATACGATTTGGCAGGAACGCAAGATTAGCTTCTTGCATCCGCAGCTGGTACGCAACAATCACACTACTACACATGCGCGAGAGAAGTTTGACAATTTTAAATTAATTCAAAAATCAAAGCGGTGATATGACGTTTATAAAAAAGTTCTAATATGTAATACAAAACTTACCAATCGCTTCTGAATGTACTAAATGATCCATCTGGTTTCATAAATGAAAGTTGTCTTTGATAACCAAGATTCATATAGTGGAAAGCATCTCGAGATAGAGTTCTATTTCTAATCTGTGTGTATCTCATATACAGGATTGTGTACATATTAACAGCAAATGAAAATATATTTTGTTCTCCACAATCCTACAGAAAATTAATGGTAACAACTAAGTTTTAAAGATATGTTTTCCCTAGTATCACTTACCATTGGTAGACCAAGCAAGGAAGTGGCATTTATAGGCATAGTAGGAAATACTGCTCCAACTACATCACCAACAACAGATATTCGTGCTTTATTTGATCCATATACATAGTATCTATCATATTCATACGGTATAATAGGTGTTTCTGTAATATTTACATGCATATATTGGAATGCATATGCTCTGTTACTTAAATCAAGTAACATAGATTGATGTCTGTGTTGCGGTAAACCGTCAGACTGAAAAAAAGGAATAAAAATCTAAATTTACTGAAATATCATTTGGCGTAATCAGTAGAATTTTTAGGTCAAAGAAACTTAACTGGAAACGGAGGATTCCAATTCTTTAGTGAGAGTTTTATAAAAATTCATTTCTGATCTTAACTTACCTCTACATGAAGTTTCTTAGTTATTTGATCTTTACCAATCAAGGCAATTGCATAAACAGTCACATCAATATCTCCAAGTCTTTGTGGAACAATAGGAATATAAACAACAACAGCATCTTGTGATTTAATAAAAATAAAAAACTGATGTTCTCCAAATGATGTCCGTGGATTATAAGCTCGTACAATGCCATTTTCTTCAACATGCACGAATTTATAATCAGGAGAACCAGTTAGAACAACGGTAGCTTCTAGATCTTCTGTCATGTAATTAAAAACTGTTACACGTATTCCTACTTGTTCACCCTGCATACATATATTCGGCATTTCTACATTTATAAAGAATGGTAGTACTCCAATATACTAAAATGGCAAATATATTACTAAGAATATAGAAAAAGAAACGTTAAATATACCTCAATAGGTTTTTGGATCATTCCAAATCCCATTGATGGACTCATAGAAAATGCAGATATCATCCAATGAACTGGTCTAGCTGGAACTGGTATATTGAAAATATATCTACCATGTGGACCAATATTTACATCTTTCCAAACCCATACATTCTCATACTGTCGTTGAATTCGATTAAATCTATATTTTCTGAACAAGGTTAATTGTGTGCCATTATCATAATTACCTAAAATGAAATCAGTAATATAATACACAATTAAATATTTAGTTTGTAAAATGAATTTCTATTTGAGGTCTTTCATCGCTAAAAATAATTTTAAAAATTTCATTTTTTCGATTTTTCCTCGTTTTCTCATTTTTTCGTTTTTTTTTCTATTTTTTATACCTTAATTCTTCTTACTAATTTTTGTCTTTTTTAGGTATCTTTCCATTGTGGCAAATCTTAATATATAAAAATTCAGTTTCATAATGTCTGTTCCCAATGAACTCTTCACCAAGTCAACCGAATTGGATGAAAGTTGGCATTTAGATCTAATTTTGTCCAACTTGAGAGATAGGGTACTTTTTATTTCGATTATTTGTCTCAATAGTTTATAACGAACAATAAACTGACTATCAATATTAATTAGTGTTATTAATCATAAGTTGCATAAATCTCAAACAGATGACGCCTTACATTAATTTTTTATTGTACACCGATTGGCGCTTCAATAAACTCTTTGATTTATTTTAATTAAAGTTAATCAGATTATTTATTAATATAATAGTTTTTAAACTTCTCAGCCACAGCAACGTGTGGCCGGGTCTGCTAGTTTTTCTATATTTTTTTATTTTTCTCATTTTACACGTTTTTTAGTTCTTCTACGAAAAATAACGTAATCTATTGACACCATGCATCCTAATCTTTTTTACATTCCAATACTTTTTTTATCTACATTATTCTTAATTCATATTTTAAAATCAATATTTTTTATTTTTATTTAATTTTGGTTAAAGAGTCTCCCGCGTCACCCCTTACCTGAGCCCAGTAGGGTGCTAATAAAAGAGCAATAAAAGAGACCTTTTCGCCTACCCTCACCGCATGTGGTTGTATGAATTCACGATTTTACAATCTATTGTTTATATTTAACAAATATATGTGTTTAATTTTTTATAAATAAAAATAAATAAATAGATAAACTTTAACAATTCCAATAACAATCAGATTGAAAGAGAGTTACCCTAATTAAAATGCTATTGCATTACAAAACATCCCAATGTTTTTTAATATCAATTTGTATTGTTCGGTAATAACAGAAAATATATAAAATGTTAGCCATTATTCACAAACAATTATTTGTGTCTTGTTTTACGCACGGTACCTATACATCATCCTATTGATTGTTCGGTAGTGATAAAAAATATATGTGTTTGTGTATGATGGAATTCCTCCGCAGTTCTACAGCTTTTAAGAATCACATAAAGGAATTGGGTTTGGTAAATTTTTTGATAGTACATGGATTTGTTTTGATTTATTAAGGTATTCTATTACTTATATATTATTTTCAAAACCTCATTATGAGATTATCCCTTGCTGTTTTGGATTTAAATTTGATAATTAAGCATTTTTGTAGTATTAAGGTATTCTATTACTTATATATTATTTTCAAAACATTATTATGAGATTATCCCTTGCTGTTTTGGATTTAAATTTAATAATCATTGGGCATTTTTGTACCACATTATGAGATTATCTCTTGTTTGTTTCTCAGTGTAATTTAGAATATTTTGGTGACATATCTGTAAACTATAAAATTTTGCGTAAGTATTATATATGGTTGAAATCAGAAAAAAATTATCTTTACGTTTCTGATATTTATTTATTTTTATTTATAAAAAATTAAACACATATATTTGTTAAATATAAACAATAGATTGTAAAATCGTGAATTCATACAACCACATGCGGTGAGGGTAGGCGAAAAGGTCTCTTTTATTGCTCTTTTATTAGCACCTACTGGGCTCAGGTAAGGTGTGACGCGAGAGACTCTTTAACCTTAATTTTTCACAAAAGCTTGTTTTTTAATTTTTGGAACTCTTATTTATTATTTTTCCCGTTTTTTCTTCGATTTTGTCACTTTCTAGAGCATTTCACCTTTGGATTTTTTCCTTATTTTTTTTTTATTCTGTTTGCTTATTTTGTCATTTTTTCGATCTTAATTTTTTTTTCTATTTTTGACGGTTTTCTGTAAATGTTTTTTAGAGGTTTACTCATATTTTCTCTTTATTTTCTTATTTTTTGTTTTCTCGATTTTCCACTTTTCTCATTTTTTAGACTATCGTTTTTTTTTCTCCTCTTTTCGATTTACTACTTTTTCTCATTTCATTTTTTCGTTTGTTTCTCATTAAATGTTTTTTTGTTTTTTTTTTCGACACACGCTGTTTACCACACCATTGATATAAACTTTATATTTCTTAAGGTGAATAAAAAGAAATATTTACTTTCTAGTAGAAATACTTACAACCTGATTCGTCTGTTCCATCTTCACAATCACGTACGAAATCACATCTTTTATTCAGTCTATAACACCTTCCATTAAGACATTCTCCATATCCCTGTGAGGCGTTACAAAAGATAGGTCTTCTAGGTAAATCAAAATCACTGAAAACTAATAAACCAGCAAATTCAAATGTTCTATTGGCATCAATGCCAAATGTGTTACTAGGGAAATGAACTATTTCATCCGGGAAACCTAAAAAGCAAGAAAATATATAAAAAGTTAACATTTCCTAATGGTTTAGTTGCATCCACATTTTTAGGGTGGTTAAAGGTTCGATAAATGTAATTCCAAACTTTCTGTCATATAAAAGTAGCCTCTGATTTACCTATTAAATATATGTAGATCAGAGGTAAAACAAAAGAAAATTTTAAATTCAAACACAGAAAATCGGAAATTTATATCCATTTTCATATTCGAGATGTCTACTTCCAAATATGTTCATTTAAAAAAAAACGCATATATTGTTTGCTTGAACGATTTCATTTGGTTTTTGAATCAGTACAAAATGTACATGCGATTCAGCTTTTATTTCTATTTCAGTAGACTATGGACTCTGGATTTTAAATTATTAGAACCAACATTGGTCAACAAAGCATAGTGGAGATATCCACAACATAACACAAAATAAATCATGTGATAGCGTTTATTTTTATCAGATATTTTTATTAAAGTCAATAATATAACGTAACGATATTTTTACTAAAGAAATAACTTAAGTCTGACCATTTCAGCCCCAGATACATTAGTAGATAGTCAGCTTTTTTCACCATATTTTGATTTAATTCATGTCACATATGATAATTTCTCAATTCTTGCATAACCACATTTGTATGACATTATTGAGAGAGATTATTTTGTATTATTGTTAATTTGTTAAACAAATGGTTAAACCCACCCGATTCTTACAAATGCTGTCAGTTGTGGGGTTTGAAGATTAGTCAGGATGTCTGGAAAGAAACTTAGTAAACTAAGGAAGTCAGAGGGACGAAAACAGTATTAGTGAAACGGCAACACGAGTACTACGTGAATCAAAGAATTGTTCCCGAAACCATTGAATTAGAAGATGCCCAAAGAGCTCTACATGTCCATGGAGATATCCAATCAGAATGGGAAGATGACCACCGAAATATCTACACTGTCTACGTAGGTAAATAAGCAGATTTGTACCTTTTTCAAGTATATGGATGAGAAAATGACTACGCTTTCCATGTAGCTAATTAATGCAGCAGCTAGTGGACCTCTAGAGATAAGGCAGTGGACCTCTAGAGATAAGGCAGTGGACCTCTAGAGATAAGGCGGTAGCTCTGACCGTAGCACTCCGTAGAGAAGCTTTGGTGAAGCAGTCAGAAGTGTGACATGTTCGCGCCCATCTAGAGCAAGTCTACCAGTCACAACTGAAGAATAGGGGGCAAAAACCGAATGAACCACTCCAAGAGTCTGAAGCTGACATCACCGGAATAATCTGGTACGCCTATCCCTAACGTCCGAAAGCATTCTGGAATGTTTAGCTGTCCAAGTTTTTGAAATTATACCACTTTTGGCACTTTAAAGGATGAGGGTTAATTTTTACATGCACACGCACAGCGTCTCGAAAAACCGACAACATAAAATTAATTAGACAAAATTTTATTTTATCTTTTAAAATCGAGAACATAATTTAAAAAAAAACGTCAAATTAGAACAAAGAAAATTTCAATTAAAACTCATAAATTTCTACATTTGATGTACCGACAGTTGACAAAATGTTCGTATTATACACACTAAAACTGCTTGTAGGTAACTATCCACCGTAGTCTTTAGGCGGTGAATAATTAAAATTTCTTATATTTAATTTAAACACCTCAAACAACATTATTTTAACATTTGTTAACAAAAACAAGAAGTACTATAATTATTAATAATTACTGTCAATCCTTTCAAACTTGCGATATAAAAGCAGCGGCTTTCTACTATCTAGGTATGAGATTAAACTCTAATATTGGCATTTTTAGGTCAAAGTATAACTTCTTACGTGCGCGCATAATAACACACATTTTTTTCAATGTTTTAAGAGACACAAAGATAAAAAGAACCTAGCACATCCCAAATCTTTAGTAGACGCTTTATAACTGCCGTTAGAATTTGAATCAGTAACCGAGGCCTCACATGGTCACGCCCGTGTCCGATGCATAACCACTGAGAAAAGCGACGGGGTGCCACAAGATGTACCGGATCATTAGATCCTACAATAATTGGTTACTCTGTTGAAGACTATGCTTATTAAAAAGAAGCGTTCTCTAAGATGCTGGATATGTGTTGAATTTGGTCATGTAAAGAGAGAATGATGTTCCACATTGAAGAGAACGGCACGAAAACCATAAAAAAGTCGATTCCATGAAAACCAATTCGCCCTAAACCAAAATTGAACAACCTCTAATTGTTGCTTCGAAAAGACACCATTCTATCAACATTTATATCTATGATACTAGCGATCGGAAGCGATGCGCAATATTGGTGGATACCGGAGAAACGAAGACCAGAACAGTGCAATAGTATAATATAATGTACACAATTTAAATAGTATGCCAAACGTATACAGTGATGGGCAAATGTGTGGAACCAAGTGAATAACTCTGGAAAGGTTAAAGATATCAGATTGAAATTTGGAAGGTAAGTATTACAGTAAATTGCTCATTTGTTTTTAATTTTCTCAACAATTTTGAATTTCCGGTTTAACCGGAAATGATGTCGATTTCAAATTTTTTAATGAAACACCCTGTATATTATTTTGGTTTCGAATAAAGCATTTTATTACGATTCCAAAAATATAGGGTTCGATATTTTTTATTTCAATACCTACCGAGATATTAACACAAAAGTATCTAAAGAAAGGAAAAAGCTAATATCTAGTGGTCCATGAAAATCTTTGTAGCATTGACATTAGTTGTCAAAATAAGTAAGTAGTACAAACAAATACGCAATATACTGTAATACCTACGTTCCAAATTTCATTTCGATATCTTTAACAATTCCAGAGATATTCACTTGGTTCCACACATTTGCCCATCACTGTATATAGCATATGTGTGAAACTGTAGTTGTCAACGCTTATTTTTCAAAATAAACCGTTGCACTTTTTCTGTACAAAAACTTTTCATTAATTAACATTGAATTCCCAATGCACCTTTCATAAATATTCGAATATATAGCATATAGATAAAAAGTTGAGAAATACTAATCCAATAGCTGAGGCTTTTACGGGATTTTTTGTATTTTAGGATGAACTGAATAATATTTGCAAAGGATTGAAATTTAAATAACTCACCTTCATGTGAGAACCAAGAGAATCTATGTGTACCGTTGGTTTGTTCGTCAAATGTTGACATTTTAGAAATAACTTGGGCGTAGGTTAACTCGTTACCAGCTTGCATAGTATAAAATGCTTTATCAATACCAGAAAGTCCCACATAAGAACCAGGTTCACCGTAAATAGCCACTTCAACTTTATGTCCAGTTCGAGCTTTTTTGTTGTTGATAAACACTTGGAACTAAAATCGAAATAATGATAATTTATCTTAAAGCACTTATAAATGTATATTCCTTACTTTGTTTCTACTAATTCCGTTAACGGGAAAAGTTAAACTATCAACAGTTAATTCTCCATTATGTCCAACGTGCCATACAACAATAGTAGCAACTGGAGCCATTTCAGCACTTAATGCTATCGCCATGGTACTGACATAATCTCCCATATCTTGATCACCGGTCAACAAAACTATTCCTTTTGATATTATAAGATAACTGAACTTCTCTATGAAATAATTGCTTCTAATATGGAATATCATATATTCACCAACCTAAAATAGCAATTTTATTAAACATAAATCTAAAGAAATCGGAATCACAAAATAACCAGTTAAATTGATTTTAATTCAATATTATTTATCTTAAACAGCGTTTATTGTAAAAAATCTTGGAAAATTAATCCCTCGACTACCAAGTTTTTTTAATATGGTTTCTAATTAATTATTGTTACATCGACTATAAGTGATATTATATTTTTGCATAGACAGTTTTCAATAGTTGACGTGAGATAATATAAGATATTAAACATCTCATTAGAATTATGCTGATGCCGGGATTCTATAACACTATATGTATTGTTAGTTCTAAGCTAAGTCTTGGCTAGTTAGTATTCTTTTCAGATTCATGAAGGTGTTCCTCGCTTTTTGAGATTTTCTGCAATAATGATAGTATTATCTGCGTACCTGATATTATTCGTCATTTTATGCTTATTTCTTCTGTAGATGTGCCTTCGGTTTGAACTGTTATAGCAAAGAAGTTATTGGGTCTTTGGAATCATGTCTCACTTAATCCACTGCTTTATTATAGTCAATAAAGTAAACATGTACATTTTGGTTTACATCTAAGCATCGTTGTGTCAGTATGATGTATGCAAACCGTGCGTGTTCCCATGCCTTTTCTGAATCCACATTAGGTGTTTACGATATATTCTTCAAGGTTTTTTTATAAATTCGGTGGTGTATGATTTTCAGAAAGAGGTTTAACATACCCCATTAAACGTAAGTGCAATATTCACTACAGCGTTTGATTTCTTTGGAATGGTTATAAAAGTAGATGTAAGCCATTGTTCTGTTCTATAAATGCTATTAAAGAAGTCTTTTAGAATGGCTATATTTCTCGTTAACCACTTTTATAGTATCTATTGAGAGGTTATCAGGTCCAAGCTCTCTTCCGTTTTTCATATTTTCCAAAGCATATTGAATTTCCTTTTTCGTTATTGCTAGACCCGTTTCATTTTCTTTGTTTTACCGTTTTGTTCTCTTTGCGATTGTCTTCGAAAATATTTTCAATATATTTCTTTCACAGTTTAATCTTTCCATCAATGTGCTTACCATTGAGTTTCTTTTGTTTTTATTGTTCCTGTTAGTTCTTTCACTTTTTTACTGAAAGTGTCGTGCTTTTCCTGTAAATTTTCTATTTCGAAGCATTTCTCTGTAAATTAATTGTGTTTCCCTTTTAAAACTTTCTTTCTAATGTTAGTATGGATTTCTTTGTATCTTTTTTTTTTGTAGTATTTTTATGTTGCCGAGTATCCAGTTTTCCTGTCATCCATTCCTTTCTTTTACGTTTCGTCTCTTTTACATATTTTCGTTTCTTTTAGACATTTTAATGATGTTTATATTTCCGACGTTTTTTTTTCAATTAGTTTTTCTTTAATCGTGTTGTTGTTTAGTTTCTTTAAGTTTATCATCATGCGTTTCTGTTTCTTTGTTAATTTATTTAGTTTTATTTTTATGTTAGCAATCTATTTGGTTTCTCATGATTTTATCTTTGATGTTTTGTGGTTATGTCTTTGTTTAGTAACGTATTTGAAATTAATGTTATTTTCTTTACAATGTTGAACTAGACAGTCTTCTCTTTTATTGCACTACCCAATCCATGTTTTACTCATAGTTTCATAATTTTCCTTTACCCACTTTGGCATTCAACCTCCCATTACCATTGTAAGATATTTGAACTTTTTTTGCTTAAGCATGTTTTTAACTTTCTCTGCTGTGGGTGCCAAAACCTGGATAATATTAAGTGTCTCATGTCTAGTCTTTATCTGCTGGTAAGGAATAAGATATAAAATTTATACAGGAGTCCGTGTTACTACCTACGTCCTTGTTGGTGATCACCATTTCCAGAGATATATTTTATGATTGTTTCCTATTTCCGGTTGTCCTGTACCAGGTCATCTTGTTTGCTTTCTCCGAAGATGTCAACATCCAGTCTATTCATTTCCTAAAAATTGTTATGGGTTTTTCCTGTTTCGTACATGCTTGTTACATTCTTATGTTCCTATCTTAATTTTCATATTACCAGTTAATATTGGTATGAAATTTTTGTTTTACAAGGATTTTGCTTAATAACTACTTGAGATGCCCTGTGGTCTATTTGAGATAAGCCTTCCCTGTCGGATCTTGTTTTCCGAAGTCCATAATCAGTAATTAAAACAAACAGAGTTTGAGTTAAGTGGAGTGGTTTCCCGTTGCTTTCCCCCATCGTAGTGTCATAGCAGGTAGAATCATAAAATGTTTCCGCATGTAATCATCGAATATTAAGCCTATCGAGAGATTGTTTGTTCGCAGTTCAGTAATGACTTTGCTGCTGCTCAATGTCATGTTCCCCGTTAATCCACGGATGTTTATTTGGTTAAACCTTATTCACACCTGTCCTAAATATCTGTAGTACGTTACCTATTAGTCATTGGAACGCGCTATGTAAGGGATGAGTTTTGAGTTAGTTAATACGAAAGATACTTTCAGAAATGTTTCTATTATGTGACAGTTGGATCACATCTTCAGTTTATACTAAATTATATGATTATATAAAACAAAAAGAATGTAACTTTGTTTTAAATAAAATTTAATTTAGATTTATCGAATACTGTATATCGACTTTAGTTATTTATACTTTTAAATATTAAATTCGAAAAAACTTGGGTTAATTTTATCAGATTCAATTCAAAATATTATCGAAATAAAATCTTTTTGCTGAATATATGGATTTATAAGTCCATTATGCCAATACTTACTCTGGGATCAACCGTACTAGTAATTACTTTGATGTGCTGATCTGTTGAACTGTAATGTGCCAACATTAAAAGATCAGTAGATGCTCTTTGACCAGAATAACCATCTTTAAATATTGCCTCAATTCTAATTGTACCTAAAAATAATAAAATTTAAGTTATTACATAACCGGTTTTATATATTCCTGTCAGAGGTATTTACGTCAACAGTAAAGCCTCACAAACTTATCTGTATAGTTCATGCGCAGCATGTATTTGTTTATAAATTCTTATTTGCATTTGTTGGATTTTGTTAATGTTAAAAATGACTGAAAAATCATATCAAAGAATTTGCATCAAAGTTTACTTTAAACTCAGAGAAACTAGTTCAGTAAGGAAACTACTCAAATGATGAAGGCCTTTCAAGATAAGTGAATGGGCAAAACATAAATAAAAGGGTGGTATAATAGTTTCAAACGTGGTCGCACATCTATTGATGATGATCCTCGTTTTGGCCGACCTTCGACGACGAAAACACCGGATAATATCGAGAACGTGTGTTTTCGATTGAAATAGACCCGATGCTTGACCGTGAACTAGAGGATCTCGAAATATTAAAATCAATTTGGGAAATTTTAACGTCAAATTGCTCAGTGCAGAATAAAACAAGTTTAGCTTAGAAATACATTACTGGTAATGAATAGTGGGATCATGATAATTATCCAGATCCAAAAGAAGGAAGTTCTCTCATCGTGATTGTTTTTATCATGAAGGTGTTATGCACCTCGAATATGCACAGACAGGCTAGACGATTAATAAGAAATATTAGGTACATTTAAATTCTGAAACAAAGAACACGGGCACATTTTTATTTAACGCAAACAAAAGTTTTTACTGCAAAAATATTTTTAAAAAATAAATATAAATTATGTACTTACTTAACTGGCTAAGTTCTTCATATGCATTAGGACCACTAACACCTAAATCTCGTTTTAAATCAACCTTATATTCCCAAACTCCAGGATTTGAATCAGATTGGTAAAGTGAATGAGCTGGAAGTTCTCTGCGACCTCCTCCTCTCTGATCTACAGTAGTAACAACATCAACTACGCTATTTGAAAGAATTTCATTGGATAATGGAGATCCGTCATGATAAGATGCAACGATCTAAAAAAAAATGAACACGAATTAATATTGTATTTTGAGATCTTTTTCTTTTCAATATTTCGTACTTACATATGTTGTTATCGGCATTCCAGGTTTAAAAACTTGTGGAGAACCACCAAGAAAAGATAGTTTAATACTAGAATTAAAAATTCTTGCCGTTGAAAAGCCTTCAATTACTTCGTCAAGAAATCTATCACCAACTGTAGCTTGAATTACAATTTCTACACCATCTAATGTTGGAACGTAATGTAATAACTCTTGAATTGGATATTGGAAGTAATAAACACCTCCAAACTAAAAAATATTTTAACTAAGAATAATCCGTGGCTTTGCTCGTTTAATATTTTGAATTAAAAATGGTTTAAAAGCAGAAAAAACTAATAATTTTGAAATATCATAAACAAAAAAAGTATGATAATTAAAAAAAAAACCTTTAATAATCGTAAAAAATCGAAAAAATATATAAACAATTTTAAATAATAGAAAGAATCGTTTGAAGAAAAAATCGTTAGAATTTGGAGAGAACGAAATAACATGAAACATATACATTTGTAAAAAATTTGGAAATATCAAAAAAGTTTTAAAAATCACTAAAAAATAAAAATAAACCTAATCACTTACATAATTCATAACAGGAACTGGATCATAATAATTCACCGGTCGTTTCATCCAAAATGGTAATTGTTCATCAAAATTGAAATATTTCTCCAATATAGGTTTGTTATAATAACTGCCCCCTGTGCCGTCGAAATCGTCATAAATAGGTTCATATAGTTGATTATTTATATCATTCTGTCTATTATTTTGTTTATCGTTATTATTATAATAATCATAATTGTATTGATATCGATTATAACGATCAGTTGGTCGTTTTTTGGATTTAATATGATGATGAGGATCAATTGGACGTATATGTCTTACTATAGCTTTTAATGTTAAATTACCACGTACAGGAGCACCACTTGTATAATTAGCCATAACTGTACCATATATATATGGTTCTGTATTCAAGAAAAATCCAGGCATAGTCACATTTACCTAAAATAATAATTACATTAAAATTTCTAACCTAATGCTATATAAATTCCATTAAAAATATATGTATGTGTATTGATTGTACCATCAGATTTACTCAGATAGGTTCAATTACACTAGGGATTGGAATTAATTCGTAGCGTTTCTTTAATAAGAGAAATTATTTATTTTAAAATTTGTAAAAATAGTGCCCATCGCTTTCTACTACTTTCAGTTAGAGAACGAGATATAATCCACGAATCGTCCCATTTTTCACAATCTATTCCGGCCGATTTTCTATCAAGCCAAAGCAAAAGCGGTTTAATTATAACGATTCCCAGTTATGGTGGTTGTAGTATCGTCCTATCGCCCTGTATATATGTTACTTTAGAAATATAGTTATTGATTGTCAATTCAAGTTTTTGAAATATAGAAATAAAATATCAATTCTGTTATCATTAATAAATAACTATATAAAATAGTTATAACAGATTGGCGACGAGGTAAACTATTGAAAAATCATGGACGACGACGCACAGTTCAAACAATTTCTCATTGCAATGCAAGAAAGTCAACAGGCGCTTATTAATCAACTTCGACAACCCTCACCAGTTAATCCAGTTCCTACTTCATTAATATCACCTTTTGAAAAAGAAGACTTCCGTACATACAAAGAACGTTTTGAAAACTACTTAAAAATGAAAAACGTATTTAATAATAAAAAGTTTGCAGCCGAATTGTTATTGAATTCTATTGGATCAGTTACGTTTTCTACATTATCAGCATTAGTAGCCCCTAAAAAAGCAGATGAATTTAATTATGAAACTATTATTGAGAAGCTTGAAAATCATTTATCTCCAAAGAAAAACATTCTAGTTTCCCAACACAAATTTTTGTCCACATTCCAGCAAGAGAATCAATCAATTGCAGAATATATCGCTATATTAAGAAGATCTACTCTTGATTGTGAATTTATTTCATCTTGCCAGTGTAAATCTAATATGTCAGACATTTTTCTACGAGCTCAATTCATTAGAGGCATTAATGATACATCAATTCGTGAAAAACTACTTCAATCAGACAAGAAATCCTACGAAAAGTTAGTAGAAAAAGCTTTAACCATAGAATCTTCTAAATTGGATAACAAAGAACTTTCCTCGACCACTAACGCCCTATCAAACATCAACAAAATGACCCACTCTTCAACAAAGAGATCAAAGAGAACTTCACAATTTGGTGGTAAACATTTCAAATCAAAATCAATCAACTACCAAGAATTGGGTATTGATAAACTTTGTATACGCTGCGGTAAAGACAATCACGTTTCTAAAGATTGTAAAATCGATCCTAAAAGACTTCGATGTCTTGCATGTCATAAAACAGGTCATCTTAAAAAAGTATGTATTTCAACATTACTATCGAATAAACAAAAATCAGAAAGATCTAACAACCAGATAGATGAAACCGAGTCAGAAGAAGATGAAGAGATTAACGTAATTGGAATCAATAAAGTCATTGACATATTCGAAAATAAATCACACAATGTTGTTCAAAAATTTTACACAACCGTATTCATTGGAAACAAACCAGTAAAATTTGAAGTTGACTCAGGAGCAGGTTTCACATTAATTCCAGAATCTAAATTCAGCACATTAGACTTAAATACTCAACTGAAAAAAACCGATATTGCATTCAGGTCCTACACTAAGAATATTTTCTATCCAATTGGAAAAGCAATAGTACCTGTAAAATATGGGAATAAATATTCAAAGGAAGAAATTTTTGTTGTCCCTAACACTTTCAAACCAATCGTAGGACGCGTTTGGATTAGACATCTAGAGATCGATCTTCAAGAAATCGATAATCAAATCTCTGAGACCAATCAACTTAATATGTAGACCACAGAAACGGTTACACCAGAAGAATTAATCCACAAGTTCCCTGAAATATTTGATGAAAGAGTTGGAATGGTACCAAAGTTCAAAGTATACTTACATCTACGTAAAAATGCCAAACCAGTGTTCTTTAAAGAAAGAAGTGTACCCTATGCTCTTAGAGAAAAAGTCGATAAAGAATTAGACAGTCTCGAAGCTTCAGGTATTATTTCAAAAATAGATCATAGCGACTGGGGATCACCATTAGTTATCATTCCAAAACCTGATGGAGGAATAAGACTTTGCGTAGACTACAAAATCGGTGTCAATGATAGATTAGTTGGAGCAAATTATCCAATTCGGAAAATAGAAGAGATTCTAAATTCAAAGAAAGGTTCTAAGTATTTTTGTCGACTTGACCTTTACAAAGCCTATCTTCATTTGGAAGTTGATGAAACAACCAGAGACATTCAAACTATTTCAACACATCGTGGTACCTAGTACCTACCGAATGAATCGACTTTCATTTGGAATTAAAACTGTCCCTTCTGAATTTAATCGTATAATTGATCAAATTCTTTCTGGATTACCAAAAACTATATCGTATTTTGATGACATCGTCGTCCATGGAACAACAAAAGAAGAATGTCAGAGAAACCTTTACGCATGTCTTCAAAGATTAAAGGAATTCGATCTTCACCTAAATAGAAAAAAATGTGCCTTTTTTGAAACTAGCATTGACTACCTAGGACATGTTATCAAATATAATGAAATTTCAAAATCCCCAAAGAAGGTACAAGCCATATTAGAGATGCCGAGACCTATTGATGTCGATGGGGTTAGAAGATTTCTTGGTATGGTTACATATTACTCTCGATTTATCTCAAATGTATCGAGTAAAACATATCCTCTACGTAAATTACTTCAAAAAAACAGGAAATATACTTGGTCTAACTCATGTGAATCATCCTTTAATAGATTAAAAGAAGAGATTGCCAGTGATCAGGTTTTGATCCCATATGATCCAAATTTACCTATTATTTTAGCTTGCGACGCCAGTCCAACTGGAATTGGTGGAATTCTTTCTCATTTCATTGATGGAGTAGAAAGACCTATTGCATTTGCTTCAAGATCCTTAACTACTAGTGAGAGAAACTACAGCCAGCTAGATCGAGAAGCCCTTGCCATTATTTTTTCAGTGAACCATTTTTTCATGTATTTATTTGGGCAGAAATTCAAACTTATCACAGATAATGGACCTCTTACCAGAAGCTTTCACCAACATTCAAAATTACCAGCTATGACGTCAGCTAGACTTCTTAGATACGCTTCGTATTTGTCTGGGTTTGATTACGAAGTTGAATACAGGAAAGCTTCTAAGCATGTAAATGTAGATTGTTTTTCCAGGGCTTCCATTGAACACGAGCCAAATACAGTAGATCGATTACTTAACGAAGAAGTTTATCAACTATGCAGTATGTCAATAAAAGAAATTTCCAGCTGTGAATTAATCTATAAAAACCTTAAAACTGCTACCGATAATGACCCTATTTTATCTAAAATTAAATCAGATCTTAAGTCTCAAAATGACATAGGAACTAACTATACGTTAGATAAAGAGATCTTATTTAAGGCTCAACGAATTATCATTCCTTCAACTCTGCAGAAAATAGTTCTTTCTGAACTTCACAGCACTCATATAGGAATTACAAAAATGAAACAATTGGCAAGAAGATATTGCTACTGGAAAAATATCGACAAAGACATTGAGAAAATGGTTAAATCTTGTCAAAATTGTGCTGAAATTCAGAAATCACCTGCGAAAGTTCCTCTTCACCACTGGGATTTGCCAAAGGAAAATTGGGATCGAATCCACATCGACTATGCAGGACCATTTCAAGGATTCCAATTTCTAATTGTAGTTGATGCTAAATCCCGATGGGCCGAAATTAAAGTCCTTAGTAATGCCCCAACTTCAAAGAAAACAATTAATCTGCTCAAAGAAATATTTAGTTTTCACGGATTTCCTCGAGTAATGGTCTCTGATAACGCAAAAAATTTTGTAAGTGATGAGTTCAAAAGGTTTTCCCAAAGTCACGGTATTTTTCAAAAATTCATCGCACCACGTCATCCTGCAACTAATGGGTTAGCAGAACGCAATGTCCAGACTTTGAAAAAGAGACTCAAAGCAATGTCCCAAGATCACAGTACTATAAATCACAAGATACAAGAAATACTTTTAAAATATCGGACTACCCCCCTTGCGTGTGGAATGTCACCAGCAGAGATGTACTTGAGAAGACCGGTAAGAATCAAACTTGATGCCCTACGTCCGCCTCTACATGTACAATTATCCGAGAAGTTACCGGAAGTACATAGCTTAAGTGTGGGAGAAAGAGTTCAAGCCAGATATTATTGTGGAACAAGTACTCTGTGGAAATTTGGGACTGTTGTGAAAAAGCTTGGAAGACTACACTATCAAGTTAAATTATATAAGGGATACTCATTAAAACGACACATAGACCAGATTAGAACAACGATGGTTCCCGACGATTCTGTAAGCTTTCAGAAAGATACACCTGAGAGCTGTGAAGAGGAGTCTTCCCCATCTCTTCCAATTATAGATCAAAATGTTTAGCTATACTTACAAGGTCAGATTCAGGAACCACTTAATTCCTCTACTAGTGAACTAAGTGAACCGAATACTACAGAGGCTGAACAATCAGAACCAACCACTTCGTTAAGGCGATCAACAAGAATCCGACGTCCGGTTATCCGGTTTTAAAAAGTGTGGGAGATTGTAGTATCGCCCTGTATATATGTTACTTTAGAAATATAGTTATTGATTGTCAATTCAAGTTTTTGAAATATAGAAATAAAATATCAATTCTGTTATCATTAATAAATAACTATATAAAATAGTTATAACAGTGGTAGTATTCGATTTCAGTAATTCATAATAAATCACACCTTTCTGGTCCCACCAATACAGAGCAGAACCTTAGACCCATGGATATTTGGCTTTGCCACAGATATTTATATTTTTCCGAGCTTGTCGCATGATATATTACTTATTATTATTTTTTTTGTAAGTGGCAAAAAGGTCCCCAATTAAGAATACAAAATAAAATTTTTCTATATTGTAAATTAGTTATGTCGAAAACCAAAAATGTTAATGGTTGAGAATCATTATACTTCCATATAGAGCAATTTAATTTTTCACATAAAGTAAAATGAATTCAGTGCTTTTTTTATATATTAAAGCGAAGCTTTTAATAGTAGTTTCAGACTTTCGAGTAAACCAACGCTTTCTCATTCGATACTCCTACTTTCGAATAAACTAATCAACTCTAACAACTAGTAATACCCCGTGAATTTTGCATATAACCATTTACAAAAAACTTAACTTATACTTTTTCAAATGACAAATATTGTTGAACAAAATGGTTTAAAATGTATATTTTCAGTTCACTCTTCTACGCCAAAGATATCATTAAAATCTCCGCTTCCATCGGAATTCGCCAAGTTCCACTTATTTTTATCAAATAAATTATTTTAATACCTCAAATCGAGTTTGGTAATATTCTTCGACCAAAAATGTAGATTCTTCTACTTGTCCTTGAGCTATAACTCGTATTTTCCATTCACCAAATACTGGTTGATCGGATAATTGGTATTCTAAACTGACTGTACCTAAATTAGATTGTCTTGATAGCCATCTTTTCATTATATAACCATTTGGATCCAACATATATACATCGACAGCGTCATCAAAAGCTTTTAGTTCAGTGTTGATGGGTATTGTTCGAAAATGGACTAAAAATATAGTATAAAGAAAAATATGTACTTAACTAAAACTAATAATTATAAAATTTATAATATAAGAATTATTGGGATTTAAAATTAAATTTCTTACCAGTTTCTCCTTGCATATAGATAGGTTTATCCAATTGTATAAAAATTGTCATAGATCGTTGTGAAAAAGTTAATATAGTTTCATTGATAAACTGAGCACCACCAAGGACGTCTTCATATAATCCCTCAACACGTAATTTATATTCTCCTGGAGCACTAGTACTTGGGACCTATTAAAATGAATTATTAGAGCAAAACAAAAATTATGGTCACAACCCATCTTCGCTCGTGGTAATCCAATTTTCTTTACAAAATTTTAAATATAATCTTTCAATCTGTTACTTAGCTTTCTTTTATTCTCATATAACTTGGGGAAAACGCTGAAAAATCGTTCCAAAAGTCGCTCAGAACGCGCGATCTCTATTTTTTAGTAAGGTAATTCTTGTTTTTCATTAAAGTGGTCTTCACCAGCCAGCTTCCTCCACCACCTATGAAAAATAGAAATCACAGGTTCGGAGCGACTTTTGTTATATGAAAATCGAACATAGACTGAAAGATTAGATTTAAAATACCATAAGGAAAATTATTGTCCGATGACCTAAGTTGAGACGACAAAAAAAAACGTGAAAAAAATTCAAACGAAGATTTCGAAAGAACTAAATATCGGACAGAATTCACCTTAAGCGTATTTTAAAGAGGACATTATAAACTTATCACAAGATTAACTTTTCAAACTTGAATAGAAACAAAGTTCCAATTTTTTAAATAAAAGTACAATTTTAGTGGTTTTTCCTAATTTTCTCACTGGAGAATCAAGCTAGATAGTTTTGTAATTTTGTAGGTTTCGAGTAATAGTTCTATTGTAGTTTCGACACAGATTTTGCATAAGTCATTCCAAATAAATATTGGCAAGCTACACCATTTGTAACGAAATATAATAACATACCCTCATCAATAAAGTCTCTGGGATTCCTTCTTTGACTTTTTTATGATCTGCAGACATTTCTATACCATTTCTTTGAATGGAAGCTCGAACAGTAATAGGTTGAGTCTCTTTAAGCACTGTTGCAGATACTCGATACAACTGTCCTGGTCTTACCATCTTAGAGGCAACAATAAAATAGGTCCTAAAAGAAAAGATCCATTATTGCAATATTACTACTAATTGTATTTATTGATATTGTAATTAACGATTAATAGCGATAACCGGTAGTATCATTTTTTTTTTTTTCATTAAAAAATTTCCGATTTTCAAAATATATTAAAAACAATTTATTATTTTAGAATAGCCAAACTATTTCTAAATTTTGTTATACTTAATTAATGAATATTATACTTACGCTTCTTTGATTAATGTTGTATGATAATCAAACGGTCTTCTTTGGTCAAAGGCATTGTGGTTGTTCCTCCAGTTATTATTATTGTTATTAGTTCCATATGGATTAGAATTATAGGGATCATATCCTCCTCGATTTCCATAAGGATCTTGTTGATCGTATGGTTCATTATTAAGATTTGGATTACCCTGTATATCGTTATAAGGATTATTTGTATCAAATCTTGATGAAGGGTTTACATCTCCATATCTACTGGTAGATGATGATGTTGAAATACTGTTTAAGTCATAAGGATTATCTTGTACACTAATTTCTTGTGCTTTAGTAATAGAACAATAAATGACTAGAACTAAGACATGATAAAGTTTCTGTTTTGACTTCATCCCCGTAATTTTTCTGAAATGTGAAAGATAAGATTTTTAAAATTTTATTAGAACAAAATCAATGGCAAGAGAATTTTTTAACAAATTTCCACTAAATCTTTAAAAATTAACAATTTTAGAAAACAAGTTTTAACAATTATCAACTTTTACAATTATATATAAGGACAAAACTTGGAATTAAAAAACTATTTAAATAACTGACCTAATTGTAGAGATAGTTAGTCTTTCTGACAGTGATATTAAATAAATATTAACTACACTTTCATAGAGCTTTAAGACAATTTTTGTAACCCAAATTTGATAAAATCATATAAACGAAAGCATCTATAGTTCATAATATTGTGTCAAGATATGGTAGTTAATTTAATTTTTATAAAAGTTTATCAAGTACAATTTATGTATAATACTGATAATGGATTAAATACAAAATAACTCTTTAAATTAAACAGCGAAACCAAAGAAAAACAACACCCATATAAACTTTTATAAACACCCATATAAACTAATATTTAACATTAAAGATTTAATATTTTGAATAATAGATAATTTAGAACAATACAAAAATTCAACATAATTGATAAAAAGTATAAAAGGAGTGTCTTACACCTGCAAAGGTGACTAAAAAATAGGAATAACTAATTCATTAAATTGAATGAGTCATAAACAAATAATAACTTTTAAATAAAAATTATTAACTTTAACATAAAATATTACAAAAAAAAATACTTACTAATGCTTGCATTAATTTGCAAATGCAACAATTGAAAATCTTACATTATTATTAGAAATAGGTCAGAAAAGATGATAAATTTTATTTTGGTACAGAGTACACGCCCAGCGATAACCTACCAATGCTTCAATTAAGAGAAATTTGTATTTACCTGTGATTACGGTGTCAAAAAGTATTTACACAATTTATTAATATAAATATTATTCCGGTAGTGTTTACACATTAGCTGCAGTGTTTAATCAGTTTTGTTATCGCTTATTTATTGATATCACTATAAACATCTCGTATACAATCACAAACATTTACAACATCAATGAACAGTATAATAACAAGAATAATGACATATGACATACAAAAGAAAACACTACCGATTATGTTGGCAATCCTGAAATAATTTCAAAAACAGTGATTGGGAAAATGATTAATAATTATGTTTGTACCAGGTTTGTACTTAAAAGTAATAAAAAAATGAAAAGTTACAATGGTAATTCTTGGTTATGTTAGTCCATCGGGTTTTTTTCCACAATATAAGAATAAAAAATAAAACGTACATCCCTGAAGATTTATGTTTCCAGACCAAACGCGCTTTTAAAATCAGATTGACTATGGCGAGCATTGTTGCCAACTCTCGCGTTCAAATTTACGGTGTTTTGTTTTTATGTTTCCATTTGTGTACATTATTTTGTATAAGTGTTCGTGTTAATTTATAAAATGTTTTTTAATTTCTAGATTAATTTTAATTCAATGTTAGGATAATATCATATTTTACATGTTAATTGTTACTTTGAATGTTTTGATATTAATATTATATACAAAATTATGAATTTTCGATATGTCCGATTGTATTAAAAAATTAATATTGATACAATGTAGAAAAGTTTCAGTTATAAAGTTTAGAATACATATTTTATAGAATAAGAATTGTAGTTGGAAGTTGGAATAGTTCAAATTTTAATGTATCTTGTTTAACAAACTTTTGATGAATTCTGAAAGGTCTTAATCTATGTACAAAAATGATGAATGATATTATTTGCTAATACGTTTATACAGAAAAACCTTAAACTATATTGAAAATAAAATGTTATGTTTTTATTATTTTTACTTTTTGAAGTTATACTTCTATTCGTGCACTCGGGGGATAAAAATTGTGTACAGTAAAATGAGGAAAATCATTACATATGTAATGGTGTAAGTAAGAGAGAGACAGAGACACTCATAAGGTATATTGGTCGGTAAAAACAAAGATGAAATATTTACCACATGCTATTTAGTCATAACTCATAACTATAAAGTCTTTTGACTTATATTCTGCTCTATATGTTTTTAAAGTTGTTGGCTACATAAACAGAGTTTTTACGAATAGTCGAGAAAATAAAGCACTAAAACCTCTGAATTTTGTAACGTAAGATGGTTCGGAATGCACTCTTTGCATTGGATTTGTTAGAGTATTTCGCTATGTCGCTATTTTTTATAATGTAAAAATGGGAAATTGCATTTTTGCATTCGAAAAGTGCATTTCGAACAGACAATAGAGAGAAAACTTACAACTCGGTAAGTATTGCTAAAAATGGGTTCAATTTATATACTCGGGGTTTTTGGGTTGCTGAACACGAATATCATGATGCCGAAAGTCGCCGCGGCACTTAGAGAATAGGGTATTTACCTCTTCTCCTGAGTTTTTATGTAAATTCTGTACGAAATCGGTGCACATTTGATACAAAAAGAGTGTGCACTCGGTACTAGGAGGTTTTTGAGTTCGCTGAACACGAATATCATATAATGATTTTGCTAAATCATTTGCATACAAATTTATGAATCCAGGCGCGTGCACAGAAGTATAACTTCTGCCGGCATGGCAGTCCCACTGACACTGACTGCCACACTCGTTTTTTTATACAATAAACATTGTTACATTTATTTTTTTTTGAAGTAAAACTTCTTTAGCGACACTAGGAGTAAAAAAGTTATTCTAACGGACGTGACGTCATTCTAATAACAGAAACCGGAAACAAAACCTAATACTGACACGATTTTGCATGGGCGCCGGCAGCAGGGTGCAAGAGGGTGCGCTTGCACCCCCCTGCTATGAAAGAAAATACCTGAATTTACCAGAAAATTATATATTTTTTTAATTTTTTTATTAAATTATTGTTTGAATAAAAACTAAAGGCGTCGCGGTTGCTGTCCAAATCATTCTACATTCTATATATATATTAGATCATAATAGTGTGTAGATGCAGATGCACCCCCTGAAAATAATCCTGACGGCGCTCATGCGATTTTGCCTCCTATATGAAATAAAATTAAATCTGTAACTGTATGAATTGACAGCTGATCATCTTGTCAATCGAAATACATTGTATAAATAGTTTTTTGTGTATAAAGTGTTTGTATTAAATATGAATAAACAATGTGGATTTATTAATGAAGAAAGTGATGAAAAAATATTGATTGAAAATGAGTGAATAGGTAGGTACTCTATATGCATAAATTTTATTTTTGGTGTGTAATTACACTATTTATACCTAATTATTTATACCTATTATTTATACCTAGCTATTTTCGTTTTATAGACTTAGAGCTGAAAAGAAAAAGAAATTGTGAACGTCAAAGGGGATATTATAAGCGCCAGAAAGATTTGAAGAAAAATGACAAAAATGAAAAAATGACGAGACAGCCACAGTCATTATGATTTGATTAAGTAAGTTTATATACATATTATGATAGTAAATAATTGTTTATACGGAATCTTTACGTTGAGTAAAGAAGCATGTTGCACGTTTTTGTTCATAAAAATAATAATATTCAAAATATTTTAACACTTTCTTATACTTATTTTAGGTTTGGTTAGGTAGCCATAAAGGCCATAAAGTCAAGATGGCTAATCTTTTACCACCAATAACAGATCCTTCGTAGACGTGAAGGAAACAAACTTAACTCAGGATTTTAAATTTTATGGAATATGCTATAAAATGCTACAAAATGAAATGGTTATCTAACTATCGAAGGCTCTTGTGTTGTGATGTATTACAATAAGGTAGATACAGCTACAAAATCACACATTCTAAACGTAATGTGTGTATATTTTTAATATTGTTTACCTATTATTGAAGCAAAACTTCTTTAGGCACGACTAGGGGTAGATTCTAACGGAAGATTCTGATGGAAGTAACTGTATAATTTCAGCTATGGGAGGAGTTTAAATTTCCGAAATTTATTTATGAAATTTTCAAACGGTTTCAAATACATTAATGGTATTTATGGACTAAAATCTATGTTTCACATTTTAGTTATCATAAACCTATTATTTCATATATAAAAAAAATTCCTATTTCTAATGAATAATATAAATATAACATCTCATTTTTTTTGTAAAGTATATAGGCAATAAATATGATTGAATTGTAATTAAATATTTATTTTCCGATACGTACGTCAACAAGTTTTACTTCAATCGCGCGTAAAGGTTACACGCACACTCTTTTTTTCTGTATAGACCCTTATTATTAAAATTCAGTTACTATAACTAAAGCGCTGTAAACAGATATAATCCACAATTTTTTGTCCAAATTTTCTTTTAAATTCATAAAATTAATATATTACAATTAAAGACTTTTGAGTACATTGTACATTATAATTTCCGATTGGCACATGTAACCAAATTTATAAAAACTATTGTGGAAGGTCCACACAGTAAAAATCGGACTTTTTAACCTATTGTAGAATATACTGAAGAATATACTGAATATACTGAATATTTTGCAAGGTTTTTCAAATACACATATGGATAAATCTCTGATTTTAATACAATAAATTGATTTAATATAGCTTTGAACCTATTATTGTTTTTAAAAGACTATTAAAATGTTTAGTAGCCCTCTAGACTCTAGAAAATATATAATTTTGTTTTTAACTTTGCTTTTTAATATTACATTACAACTTGGCTTATAATTAATACTAAAATCCAAATAACTTAATCTTTTAACAGTTCTTTTGAATATACATACTTTCTCAAAATAAAGTATTTTCAAATAGAAATTCTAAAAATGCTATATTTTGGGGTATTTCAGTATTTTACAAGTTTCCGATTATTACAGATATGCAATTGATCTGGCAACAATGCATGCAAATTTGAATTTCTCGCGCAGAATTCAGTCCCATTTGTGACATTTTTCAATGCGTACAGACCTGCGCATATCGTGCATTTTTGTAGAAACAAGTTCTTTAGGAGTACCCAGAAATAATTAGGTATGTCTGGTTTATATTGCTTTAAGATTAGGTCTATTCTATTAGTTTTGTTAGAAATTGATTGACAGTTAAAATACGGAAGAAATTATACCACCGCTCTTCCAGCCATAGAGATATAATATCTCTATGCTTCCAGCCCCAAAAATGTCTTTAAAAAAAATTGTTTATACCTAATGAAAGAGCCCCAGCAAACGAAGTATTACATATATGCAGCAAACACACTGCCGTCAGTATGACGTCATTTTCAGGTCAATTTTCGTCGCCGACGTCATGTGACTAATTAATGACGTCAGATCGTCGTGATAAATACGACGTCTTTTTGAACAACATTTTTAGACGACTTTTTGACGTCATTCTGTGGTCATTCTGTACCAAAGGGAAATGATTTATGTTCCCTTGTTCTTTTAATGTTAAATTTTATGGAAGTTGTTTATATTAATTATGGCTTTTACAAAATTTATTTTATATAAACCTGAAATTCACTAATATATTTGAGCGAAATTTCACCCATGTTTGCTTTGAATATAAAAATATATTTTCGTATATTTGTAGTCTAATATCATGGAAACCTGTAGAAAAAATTATAATCATTTGTGAGATAACACAAAACCAAATTAATAAAATATGCATGTTTCTATCCTCATCACTATTGGTACACGTAATTTTAAATTTTGCGCCATCTGGCATTTCGCTGGTTTTGCGATTGGTGGTTACATCACCATAATATATCACCGTTGCCGAATGTCCACGATTCACGGTTATTCTTTAAAAACTAAAAATGCATAGTTATTCTATTATCATTATTTAAATTATGATATAGCGATGACAGAACAGAAACAGGATCAGAAAAATATGACACTCGGTTTTTTTTTTTCAAAAATACTTAGTTATAGCAGATTTAAAAAATAAATTATGAAATATCCGCCATTCTGCGCTTCGTACTTATAGATCTGACAACGTTGTTTCCGTCATCTCAGTTTGTGCTCAGGGTTGCCAACTCTACGTCTTTTTACGTAGATCTACGTATTTTAAGCCTTACTTGCAAACCTACGAACTTTAGTTCCAGAATCTACTTATTTTCTATCAAAATGGTTCAAATTTGCAAAATAGACTGAATGGGTATAATTTCCCCTACTTTCGCGAAAAAAAGTTAATAAACGTTCCGTTTCATACTAAAAACACTAATCTTCCATTTCAAGAGGATCAGCTAATCAAAGCAAATGAGTTTGGCGTCATATTTCAAAAATAAGAAAAGGCGATTCGTCTCAAATGTTTCCCTTATTGACTCAATTTGCACAAAATTTATTAACCTTGCCACATAACAGTGCAAATGTCGAGCGTCTATTTTCTGCGATCAATTTGATGAAAACTAACATAAGAAACAGGCTTAATACTGACACGCTAACAGGCTTACTTTTTACGAAAAGTGGATTAAAAAAAACCGTGAGCCTTCACAGGAACACATTAAACATTTCAATAAATATATGTACAAATTAAATGATAATTATAATTTATTAATTTAAATAAATTGATGATGACTCTGAAAGTAGCAAGTGGTAATTCAGATTTTTTGTTTGCTAACAGTAATGTTTTTTAAATTTGTTGTTTGTCTGCTGTCTACTACTTTTAGGGTAATATAAATTGTCGTTTTATTCACTTTTACCTACCCTACTCTCTTCATTTCACTTAGAAAAAAAAGTACGTAGATCTACGTATTTTCTATATGGAAATTTTACCATTTCTACGTAATTTTCTAATCTGACCTACGCCTTTTTCAAAATCCGAGTTGGGGCAACACTGTTTGTGCTCGCTCACAATGGTCGCCGTACGTGTGTTTGTTGCGGTTCACGTGGTTGAATTATTGTGGAAGTTTCAAAATATTTTAGTGTATTTACAGTATTTCGTATTAAAATTATAAAAGGACAACATGGCCTTCGTGGGGATACAGTTTGTGGATGATTCCATAGCAGTTGTTAAAAAAAATTGGCTGACGCCGCCTAAAAGAGAAGTATGGTGGCCACCATTGAAGTTCCAAAGCAAATACGATAAAGCCGCCAAATCGAACGAATTACCTGCTCCTGTGGATTGGACACTTCACGAAATGAAAAAATGCTACTTCGAGTGTATTTATTATTTAAATATGTTCCATTGTTTGTTTGATTCATATGTATATTAATAAAATGTTGTTGAAATTAATTAAAATGTATTTATGTATGAACATTTATGTAAGTAAACAATATATATACATATATCGTATACTTCACCTTACCTTAATTCTTAAATTTTATGTGCCACATTAAAGTAGTGATTTATAGGTCAATAATTATGTCGTAAAGACGTCAGTATATATCATCTTTTTGACGTCAGTTTCTAACGTCTTTGTGACGTCATTAACATGACGTCGTAGGGCTGTGACATTAACCCGTCATTTTTACGTCATATTGACGACATATTTTTGGGATATATGACGTTTGGTATACCCAATTAATCACGTCATTTTGACGGCAGTGTGTTTGCTGGGGCTTAATTTGCACCTTTCAAAAACGTATTTTTCATAATTTGCACCTTCGTACTTTTTTTTAAATTTTGCTTTACTTAAACCAGATTCAAATGCTCATATCTCACTCCCTAAGGTGTATATCGATATGCACCTTTTACCAAAAATTTGCAATTTTAATTTTCTAATTTGCACCATCGTAAAATTTGCGAAAAACGGTAATTATTATAAAAATTAATAAAATCATTTCCTGGCTGATGTACGTTCAGAAATAAATAGCTGCGCATGCGTTCACTACCCGCAGTTACTTATTACTGACAGCAGTCCGAAACTAATTTTATTAATTTTTATAATAATTGTTACCGTTTTTCGCAAATTTTACGGTGGTGCAAATTAGAAAATTAAAATTGCAAATTTTTGGTAAATGGCGGATATCAAAATACTCTTTAGGGAGTGAGAAATGAGTATTTAAATCTGGTTTAAGTAAAGTGAATTCGCCGGTTGTCGGACAGTTTTCGTAAAATCAATTTCTAAATTATGACAAAAATTGGTTTTTGGAGTAAACAAATTTAATTTTTTCTTAACTTGTTGGGCAATTATTTGTCGATATATAAGATATAAACATTACATGTTATGTTTTGATTTGCATTTTTTATATATTTTGAAACAAATTTGTCAGAAATCGGACAGTTGATGTCAGTAACCCATAGACTATTATCTCTGCAGTAACCGGCCGTGTAAATCCCAATTGTCGGATAAGCTGTGATTGGAAGATAGGTGACAGGCTCGTATTAAAGAAATAATCGTATATAAAACTTTTAATAAAATAACAGGTAGGTACATATCAGGATAGAGTAGCTACAATGATTTATCCTTTATAAGCTAAAAATACTTTAAAACTATTAAACCTTTATTAAAATAACAGGTACATATCAGAATAGACTAGCTGCAAATCTTTGGATTTACTCTTTATAATCTATAAATACTTTAAAACTTTTTTATCAATATTCCTGTATTAAAAAAATAATAAAATAAAAACTCTAAAACAAAACTAAAAATATCTAGTGAGCAAAGCTAGATATTACAAAAATAAATACAAATTCTAAAAAGGAAACATAAATATCATAAAAAATACAATAATACCTAATTATCAGAAAGTTCACAAAAGTCGCAAGTATACTTTAATTTGGAAACTTCATCGTAGGTTAATTGAGTAAATTTAGTGCATCCTAAATGAAACACAAATCACAGCCTACGTTTTTTTCGGTTTCGATTTCGGTGTCGCTTTCCAAGTCTTCATCACAGATTTCACATTTTTGTTTTTCTTTATTTTCATTGTTTTGCGATTCAACCTGATCAACTTTTAAATTATTATCTACAGGTTTTAATTCAGATTTCCTTTTAACACTTTTTTCATTTTTTCTCTTTTTCGCGTTTTCTTTATCTTCCTTTGCCTTTAATTTATCATTATAATGCTTCCTCCACGCCTCAGAGGAAATCGCTGGAGGAAACCTTTCTCTCTGGCGTTTTTTACAAGTTTTTACTAGCGGTGATGGGTATTGTAGGTGTGCTTCAAATGAATTCGAAGCTATATGTTATCATTCTTGAAGAATCGAATTCAGAGCGGTGAAAATAATTAAACGTTTTATATTTAAACAACGTATATTTAAAGATTACAAAGAAACTTTTATAAACACTTCAGAAACTTTTTACAATGAACAACCATTAACTACTGACTTCTTTTTCTACAAAATGTGACAACTGTTACAAACATAAAACTAAAGTGCAGAGTGCGCCACATATACTACAATTAATGACAAATTGGCGGTATATTTAAATTCAAATACAAAATATCAACACACCCCCTCAATTTGGCAAAACAACTAATAAACATAATTAAAAAAAAATTAAGAAAACTCTACCACTCCAATCTTATTTCTGAAATAATTAAACTTGGTAGATGTTAAAGCCTTAGTCATTAAATCTGCATATTGATGTTCTGTCGGTACATACTTTAAAGTGATTTTATTATTTAGAATACATTCTCTAACAAAATGATGACGTACATCTATATGCTTTGATCTTTTAGTTTCTAAGGTTGTGGCAATTTTAATACATGACTGATTGTCTTCAAAAACTAAAATAGGACCAATATCCTGTAAAATAATTTCTTCTAATAAATTTCTAAGAAATAAACACTCAGTTATACAATTTGACAATGCTACATATTCAGCTTCAGTGCTCGATAATGCAATGATGGATTGCTTTTTAGATTTCCAAAATATTACATTATTATTCAACTTTAAAATAAATCCACTAATGCTTTTCCTATCATTAACATTATTGGCAAAATCTGCATCTACGTAGGCACTAATGCTGAAATTTCTCTTACTTTTTGTAAATTCTAAAACATAATTTTCAGTTTTCTTTAAATATCTTAACACATTTTTCAAATGTTTCCAATGAGTAACATTAAAACAATTCTGAAATTGACTAAAATAAGTTATAGCGAAGCATAAATCAGGTCTACTGCCTAACATTATATACATTAATGACCCTATAAGTTGTTTAAAAAGGTACATTCATATTTACATTATTTTCAATTGACAAATTTAACTTATATTGAATAGGTAGGTCCAATGGTTTACTATCTTCCATATTAAATTGTTTTAAAACCTTTTTAATTAATTTACCCTGTGAAATTATAAGTTTATTATCTACTCTCTTAATGTCAATCCCTAAGAATACTAAATTATTGTTATTTCCTAAATCTTTCATTTCAAACTCTTTTGAAAGCAGTCTTTTAACCTTATCTACATCAATTAACATATCTGATACAATTATTAAATCATCAACCCAAACTAAAATATAAGTGTTTTTATGAACATATAAACATGGATCAACCAATGATCTCTTGTATTCATTATTTACTAAAAATATATGAAGACGATCATACCAACACTTTGGGCTTTGTTTAAGTCCATATAAAGCTTTTTGAAGTTTACACACATAACCAGGTTTTGTATTTCTTAATCCAAGTGGGGGATACATATATACAGGATCTTTTAATATACCATTCAAAAAGGCTGATTTAACATCCATCTGGTGTATTTGTGCATCAGTTTCAAGAGCTAAAACCAATAACATTCGTAATGTAATCATCCTAGCTACAGGAGTAAAGGTTTCTTCATCTACTGCCATTTCTTGCTTATATCCTCTTGCAACCAATCTAGCCTTCTTAATTTCCTTGCCGTCTATCTCCTTCTTAGAGAAAACCCATCGTGAGTCTATAATGTTTACGTCTTCAGGTGGAATAACATAATTCCAAGTCCTGTTTTTCTCCAATATTTCTATCTCGTTTTCTATTGCTTTGGACCATCCTTTATCTTTAATTGCTTCCGTAAAATTATTGGGTGTATCCTCAGGTATAATACCTATTGATAAAGCTGCCATAAGACCATCCAATTCTGTATCATAATCATTAAGTAAAGTCGGTTTTCTTCTAACTCTTGTACCTCTTCTTGGTTGTACTTCAATGTCATCCTCATTTTCTGGATTTATCTCCTCTTCATCTTGACTTTCCTTTTCAGTTAATTCATTTTCTTCAAAAATATGAATACTAGTATCATGCATTTTCAATTCATCAAATATTACACTACGTGCAATAACTATTTGTCGCTTTAAAGGATCCCACATTCGATAACCATTTTTAGCATAACCCATTAAATACATTTCCTTACTTCTTTCATCAAGTTTTCCTCGTAATTCTTTTGGTACGTGTACCCATCCAATTGATCCAAAAATTTTAATTTTATCTATATCCAGTTTTTGATTTAACCATATTTCTGATGGAGTTTTTCCTGTTTTATTCGCTGAAGTTGGTAATCGGTTTATTATGTATGTAGCTGCTCTAACAGCTTCACCCCAAAAACTCTTACATAAATTAGCATCCAATAACATACATCTTGCCATATTCAAAACTGTACGATTAAATCTTTCGCTTACTCCATTTTGTTGTGGATTTCTTGGCACAGTATATTCAATTGCAATACCTTTTTCTCTACAAAAGTTTTTAAATTCAACAGATGCATACTCACCTCCATTATCACACCGTAACCTCGAAATTCTCTCTTTAGAATGTGCTGTAGCCATAGCTTCGTACTCCTTGAATTTATCTAAGACTTCACTTTTATTTTTCAACAAGTATAGGTAAGTAAAGTGTGAAAAATGATCAATAAAAGTAACATAATACTTATAACCATCATACGTTTGAGGATTAATAGGACCCGCAACATCAGATGAGATTACTTCCAATATTCTCGTTGCTTTTCTGCTATCTGGTGTACTGGTATATGGTGTATTCGTTTGCTTTCCTTTCATACAAACATCACAGATACTCTTCGATGGATAGATAGATGAATGACCCATTCTTCTATGTAATATTTCAGGATCTCCGTGTGCTATACTTACATTATGAGCTAAAACATTAAATTTAACAACATACAAATTACCCTGCAATTGTCCCTTCAAAACTAATTTATTTTTATCATAAACCATTACACCTTCCCTTTCAAAAATAATTTTTAATCCTGCTTTTTGCATTTTCTTAACTGACAACAAATTATATGGAATTTCTTTACATTCTAATACATCTTTAATATTAACTTTAATACCAAAATCATTAATAACATTTAAATTACCTACTTTGTGTGCTTTGATTGTCACTCCTTGTTTAGCTACATTAATTTTATAATCAACAGGTTTACTATTACATAAAAACTTTCCTGTTATTGTATTTACTAGATGATTCGTGGCCCCTGAGTCCACAATAAAAATAATTTTACCATCATTACTGTCATTTTCTGAAAATAGGTTAACATAATTGACATTGACATTTCTACCGATTGATGTTTGATCAGGCTTGCCATCTTGATATTCTTGATTCGAGTTGCGTTCTGTACATCGAACTACACCCGAACTGCTCTCAGTGCCGCCATCTTCTTCTATTTCTACTAACATACTTATTTCACTGACACTATCTCCTTCTAACACATTCACTACGCGTCTTTCCGGACACTCACTTTTCTTATGACCAATTTTGTTACACTGATAACACTTGAATGGAAACTGTCCTTGACCTTGATTTACATTTCTTCTATAATTTTGATAGCCTCTTCTACGTTGAAAGTTTCTATTTCTGTTTCTTGTGTTCGCCCAATTTGTGGCCATTGCTGTCTCATCAAATACTTCCTGTCCTCTTCCCTGTCTTAATTCCTCTTGTAAAAGTTTATTTTTCACCATTTCCAAACTAATTTTTGAGGGATCTTGACTGAACATAACGTCTATCGCCGCAACAACTGGCTGATAATCCACCGGCATAGCCGCAAGTAACTGCGATATTACCTCGGTTTCCTCCATTAAACCACCACTGTTTCTTAAATCCGTTACCGTCCTTTCAAAATTTAATAAAAAAACAGCTAACTTTTCTTTGTTGTTATATTTCATATTTCTGATCTTTCTCTGAACTTCAATTTGTACTGCAAGACCTCGTTTCGTATAAGTTTCTTTCAGGGTATCATACATCCCTTTACCTTTTATCACTTCCAGAACTTCATCGGACAGCCATTGCACAATGATATTTCTCGCTTTAATGTCCTTTTTCTTAAGTTCTGCTTCCGAAGTTTCTGTAATTTCCGTTGAAATTATATCTTTCAATCCATTCTGCTCCAACAGCATCATTAACCGGAATTCCCAGTTCGAGAATCCATTGCCATCAAAAGCACGAAAATTCGCAATTTGCAAAGAATTCGCCAAATTCGCCATCACCACGTTTTTAATTATTTCACTCTCTGAATTACCAAATTACCGGATAATTACTCAAAAATATGACTTGAGCCCATAACCTCTTGAAGAATCGAATTCAGAGCGGTGAAAATAATTAAACGTTTTATATTTAAACAACGTATATTTAAAGATTACAAAGAAACTTTTATAAACACTTCAGAAACTTTTTACAATGAACAACCATTAACTACTGACTTCTTTTTCTACAAAATGTGACAACTGTTACAAACATAAAACTAAAGTGCAGAGTGCGCCACATATACTACAATTAATGACAAATTGGCGGTATATTTAAATTCAAATACAAAATATCAACAATCATTTATCTGGAATTGGCTTGATGTCGAAGGTACCGGCTTTTCGTTTGTATCGGTAGTAGTTATATTTATTGGTGTTTGTGGATTTAGACAGATGTTCTGTAAAACTACTATGTGATTCTCCTCATTTTTAGACATCGTGGATGTATTCTCATTAATATTGTCAAATATAATTTCCATTTATTCGTTGATCTCATCTGGTGAAAAAACTGAAATTTGGTCATCATCAGTTTTTCTAGGTCGTAGTGTTTCTACCAAGTTTAGCACTGTATCTGTATTGATGCCATGTTCAAAAAGTTTAGGTCTTAATTTGTGTATTACATTTTGAGTAGTCTTCAGATCTTCTTCTGTTATATCGTCCCTTATTTTTTCATATTTATTTGACATTGCCTCTAGGACATTCTGCACACATTTAGAGTAGTTCACAGCATTTGGATCAAAAGGGTATAAACCACATGCTTTGAATCCATTTTTTATGTTATCTGGTATATTCGGATATGTTAGAACTTTTTGAAAAATTGGACAAAAGTCAGCTTTGGTAACAACACAATTTTCATGACTGGCTTGCCATTTTCTTACTTCTTGTCGCCAGTACTCTTTTAGAGGTTTAAACACTCTAACATCAGCAGGTTGTAACACATGAGTTGCATTCGGAGGTAAGGCGTATAAAATTATACCATTTTCATCACAGAATTTACTTAATTCCAGAGACATATGGGATTTATGTCCATCGACAAAAAATAAAATAGGTCTCCTAATGTTCTCTTTAATGAGCCATTGGTGAAGAGAATTGGCAACGTATTCGTAAAACACATCTGATCTCATCCAACCAGAATCTGTTTTTCCTAAGACCCAATAACCATCAGGCATATCACTAAAGGTGGACAAAGTTTACCATCAGCGGCGAATGTAATTAGAACAGTTAAATTCTCTTTTTCATTTCCAGATTTGACATTCAGAAGATCCTTTCCTCTCATCCCCAAAACTTTACCACTTTTTGGACATAAACGAAACCCACTCTCATCTGCATTTAAAATTCGCTCGGGATTGTCTAAAATATCCTGAACGTGTAAACTTGTCAAAAAATCATTTAGTCCGTTAAACCAGGACCCTAAATATTCTTCAGTAATCTGTGCTCTATATTTTTCGAGTGATTCTGCATTTTTAAGTGTTAATTGTGGATGGCGCTTCATAAAGCTAGAATACCAAGTTTGGCCAGGCCTATTATTTTTAAATGGAGTTTTTAGTTTTTCTGTTTTGACAATTTTTTCAACTGTTGTTAATAATTCTTGTTTTTTTATTGGAAAGCCACAAGTCGCTAATTCTTCTATCCACTGTACCAACTTATTTTCAATTGTTACTGGTAAAACCGGATCAGGTCCCATTCGTGAAGTCGCAACTTTGCCTTTAATTCGGTCCTGTACAGTAGACTCAGGTACTCCGTAGTGTCTGCATATTTCTCTTAATTTTCCCTCATTTTTAACAGCAATCACTGCATTTTCAAGGTTTGTTTCATCATATTGGCGAAATTTAGAATATCTTTTGCTTTTTTGCATCGTAACTGTTAAAAAAAATATAAAAATCGTAAGTTAATGTTAGAAACAAACACACAACTTGATGACAAAAAATAAATGTCCAACTAATAAAACATAACAAATTTTAATCTTGTACCATTCATCGGACAAAAATTTTGGTTTTATATCACGGAAATGACTTCATTATAACTTAGTCCAGGGAAGTTAGTTTTTCTCGTGACTTCGAATAATCCAGGTATCTGACAAGTTTTTTTGTTATTATAGACCTATAGGAAGAAAACCTACCGGTTTCCTGCAGAGATTTCGGAGCGGTATTTTAATTATTAACAATTTAGTGCAAAAATCGCGATTTTTTCGGTTTTTGCATCCCTAGTAAAAAGGTAAATGGTTGACATACAATAACAAAATTTTATCTTTAAGAACATTGCAAATGCTTTAAAATGGCGTTTTTTAAAAACTAAGAAATCAATTTGTTGCTCCGCAAACTGCAAAATAAAGCAAAACCGTTATTTGTTAATAACTATTATTAAAATAAATCTGACCCTTTAATATTTTACCCAAAGTTGGGCAATGGGGTACTTAATAAACCCTCAAAATTTCAGACCGATCCATCAATCAGTTTAAAAGTTATTCTATTTGTTTATCCCAGAGAACTTTTTTTGCATTAACATTAGACAGAAAATAATAAAGATAGGGCAATTCTGCGAATGCCAAATGAAAGTAGAAGACTTATAATATTAATATATATTAAAAAAAAATTAAAAAAATTATTTATTATAGTCCAAAATTATAATGCAAAATTATTAAAATTTTTAGTTTATAAACATTTACAATAACTTTAAAAATATTATCCGAAGAAAAAATCTTTTTACATATTCGAAAAGCTGGCATTTTACACGAATTTTCAAAAAAAATAATTGGTCTAGGTCAATTTGGAATATGAATATCCCCACCAACGCAATCGAAAACATTTTTAAGTAAACATCATTGAGTTGAGATGTTTTAATATTTGGATTACTCAGATTTCAATATTTGAAAATATTATTATTTTAGGAGCAGTATTTATTTGTATTATATATACATTTAAATCTTTATATATTTATATAAAACATACATTTTTTAGGTAAAATTTAATAATAATTAATTATTTATTAAAGATAATTTATTTATAAAAGTGTACTTTAAGTTTTTATATGATTATTAATGATAGTGTTTTATTCGTTCTACAGATTTATACTTTATTTTAATAAGAAGTTTGGACCAGTTTTAAATAATTTTTATTTAACTAAGAATGAATATATATTTTTACAACTTATCATAACCTAATCTAAAATGTCAGTCGTCAAAAAACCATAGAGATATAAGATATCTCTATGCAAAAAACACATTCTTCTTTTTTCCTAACCTCGCTAAAGGTAGGTTATACAACATCCCCTTTCAAGATGATGCATCTTCAATCGAACTACTGGCTAACCTTCACGATAGCGTAATGGTTTAACGACAGTTCTCCCAGAGCGTGTTATCTTCTTATCTTGCTCGATGTTACCTGGTCTATCAGTTTTTGTTGGCGTTGAAAGTCGTATAGGCGTTGTGGGTCGAACTGGATGACTTTCCTCTACCTGATTACTTTTCCTAATGTTTGTTGGTCTTTGGGGTGTTAGTTGCTGATCAGTCGGTGTAGCTCTTGGAGTCGAATTTGTTTGTTGAATTTCAGGTAGTTGGTTCAATACTCCATCAGGGATATTGCTTAGATACGGAGCAGGGATGAGATGGAAACGGTTTCTCCTTATGGTACTTACGGCGGTCTTAACTATGTATGATCTTGGGTTAACTTCATTAATGATCTCTCCGTGGCGTTTCAGGTCTGTGATCCATACAAAATCGCCAATTTGAAGTCGACTCAAATTCTTCGCTCCATGTTTTCCATCATAGGATTTTTTATACTTCAAGCGGTACTTCTTCTCCGCCCTTACTAGCTTCTTAGGTGTTTTAATTTCAGAGAATGTGATTGATGGTAGATTATCTCTTAATTTCCTTCCGAACATCATTTCAGATGGACTGAATCCATTCTCCAGTGGTGTGTTTCGATAGGATAGAAGTGCCATCTCTACGTTATTCTTGTTCTTCTTTATTAATGTTTTTGCAACTTTCACAGCAGCTTCTGCTGCTCCATTTGCTTGGTGGAATTGTGGACTACTTCTCGATGTAGAGAATCCCCACTCTCTTGCGAACTGTTGGAACTCTGATGTTTCATCACCATGAAATTGTGTTCCGCTGTCGGAACAAACCAGTTGTGGTATGCCATATCTTGTAAATATTGTTTTACAGGCGTTTACAGACCTCATTCTCTCAATTGGAACGATTTCCATAAATCTGGAATAGTTATCAGTGATGACGATATACCATTTCCCTTCGGTTTTAAAAAGGTCCATTGATACTACCTGCCATGGATAATCTGGAAAATTAGCTGGCAGTAAAGGTTCATTATGGTTCGTCAAGTTTTGAATACAGACAGGACAAGATTTGACTTTAGCTTCTATCTCTTGAGAAATTCCTGGCCACCACATTGTTCCCTGGGCACGACGACGCGTTTTGGTTATTCCAAAGTGACCAGCGTGCAGTTTTTCCAACATTATTGCTCTGAGCTCGCATGGTATGACCATACGGCTTCCTCTGAGAAGAATACCATCTACGACAGATAGTTCATGACGTACTGGGTAGTAAGGTTTAACATCACACGACAATACAGAATTATGAGGCCAGTCTCCCATTATGTAGTTCTTCAGTTTATTACAGGTTGGATCATTGCTTTGTGAGTTAGCAACTCGTGTTACATTCTCATCAGATGTGTAAATACCTGCAAGAGTGACTGCATGGATGAAGGCATCAATTTCTTCTCCTAATTCATTGTCATCTTCTGAAGGTATAGGTTTACGAGATAAAGTATCAGCAACATATAGATTTTTCCCTGGGGTATATACAATGTTGTAATCATAACGCATCATGCGCATTCTAAATCGCTGAAGTCTTGGGGACAGATCGTCGAGGTGTTTAGTTTTAAATATTTGCAAAAGTGGCTTGTGGTCGGTCTCTATAGTATATTGTTCCCCTATCAGAAAACTCTTTAGTCGATCGCTTGCCCAAGTCAGAGCTAGTGCTTCTCTTTCTATATTTGCATAATTTTGTTCAGCTGAGGTCAATGTCCTGGAGATGTATGCTACGGGTTTCTTATGACCCCCTTCGATTTGAAGTAATACTGCCCCCAGTCCTTTGGTAGATGCATCACAGGATAGTATTGTAGGTTTATTTGGATCATACATTGTTAAACAAGGTGCTGATGCAAGCAGTTCTTTTATTTTCTGGAATGCTTCTTGTTGTGCCGGGCCCCATAGAAATGCATTGCTTGGACTGACTAAACTGGTGATTGGTTGCATAATTTCACTTCTATTAGGGATAAATTTCGCTAGGAATGTTACAGTACCCATAAGGCGTTGAACTTCCTTGACATCTTTTGGTGCTTCCATTTCTATAATCGCTTTCACCTTGTCTGGATCCGGTGTTACCCCTTCCTTTGACAATACAAATCCCAGGAAATCGATCTTCCGCTTACAGAATTCGGTTTTACTCTTATTTAAGGTTATGCCTGCTTTTTTGATCCTCTCAAGTACATTCCTTAGGCATTTATCATGTTCCTCTTTGGTTTTCCCCCAAACCAGCACGTCATCCATGTGAACTAAGGTGTTTCCTGCTCCTTCGAGAACTCGTGACATTCTTTTCTGGAATTCCTCTGGCGCTGAGGTTATACCGAAAGGTAATTTCTGGAATTTAAATCTTCCAAACGGGGTTAAAAAGGTGGTATAGTCTTTTGATTCTTCGGCTAAATTAAGTTGCCAGAATCCATGGTTTGCATCTAATTTGCTGAAATATTCAGCTCCTCTAATTTCTGCAAGTTGTAACTCTACTGCGGGAATTGGATGAAACTGGCGTTTGACATTTTCATTTAACCTTGATAGATCTACACAGATACGAACCCCTTTTCCCCCTTTCTTTATGTTTACTACCATTGGAGCACACCATTCGGTTGCATGATCTACGGGGACAATGACACCATCTCTCTGCATCTCCTCCAAAGCCTCTTTTACTTGAGCCTTCAATGGAACTGGAACAGTTCTTGGTACAGAAATAGCATATGGTTTGGCATTTTCCTTTATTTCAATTTTGTATTCACCTTCCATTTTACCGAGTCCTTTAAATAATGATGAATACTCTCCAGCCCAATTTTCCTCAGTGCTTATAGCATAAATTCTTTTAATTAAATATAACTCTTGGCATGCTTTCCTGCTCAGCAATGGGACATCGATCTCTTCAGAGATAAAGACATTTTCTGTAATTTCTCTGTTTTTATATTTTAGTTTTAATTTTACTGTACCTAGGATTTTGAATCTCTCTTGCTTCTTTGCACTAAATACTTTATTCGAAGATTTACTCAGAGGTAGTTCATTAATTGCATCACTCAGCACATGGACAGGGACCATCGTTACATCAGCAGCAGTATCTAGTTTAAACGTGATAGGTTCAAGTATTTTATCATTGAAGCTTACTTGTAGTTTTTGTGTCCATGCATTTGTGTCATCACTTGCTTTAATTTCATGTACATAAGAGTTTTCATCATTTTCAGACTCTGAATCTTGCTGAATAGCATGTACATTTTTATTTCTGGACTTTTTGTTTTTGTAACACATCTTGATGTAATGTCCTTCATTTTTGCAAGTACCACATTTAGCATTTTTTGCAGGACAGTTTGCTAATTTATCGTGCCAATCATATCCACATCTGGGGCATTTTCTTGTTGCAGTTTATCACTTATACTTGTATCTCTCATTCCGATAATTAACACTAATAAAACCATATCATCATTTATAGTCCCCCAATCACATGTTTTTGATAGACTATGTAGATCAGTTATAAATTTTTCTGCAGTATCACTCCCTTGCTTATGATTTAGGAATTTGGCCCTTTCATAAATAATATTCCTACGGGGTATAAAGTAATCTTCAAATTGTTTTAATGTATCATCATATTTAGTTGGAGCTGGTGAAAATGATGAGAATATTTCTTCAGCTCTTACCCCCATATTATATATTAACACATCAATTTGTTTTTCTTCAGATGCTTTATCCAGGCCACATCCTCTCCTAAATCGCTGAAAGCGATTTTTCCATTGTGTCCAATCACTTGGATGGAAATTAAATGGTTCGGGAGGTGATAAAGTGAGGTTTATCGTCGGTGATTCTTGAACTGGATCGGTATCAGGCATTATTATATACCTTTCAATCAATGCTTTGTACTAAAATCTAGATTTTTCAGCATTTAACCACTTCTTAATTATGCAAGTTTTTCTCAATCCGTATTTCTAAAAATCAGCTGCCACCATGTTTTATTCGTTCTACAGATTTATACTTTATTTTAATAAGAAGTTTGGACCAGTTTTAAATAATTTTTATTTAACTAAGAATGAATATATATTTTTACAACTTATCATAACCTAATCTAAAATGTCAGTCGTCAAAAAACACATTCTTCTTTTTTCCTAACCTCGCTAAAGGTAGGTTATACAACAGATAGTATGATTAAAAAATAGATTTTTAGAAGAAAATTGTTTTTTCAAAAATTGTTTAAACCAATTAGACTGTTTATTAATTAATAAATTTATAAACAAATTGCATATTTCTAATGTACGAAAAAGATACATACAAATTAAAAAAAAGAAAGATCAAAATCCATTGAGTAGATCTGGAGATATAGAAAATTGTAGTAGTTTGAAGTTGCTTTTTCAGTTTTTGAAATCGTGGATCTGTCGGTTCCCCCTCCACTTACCACGACTAAAATTCGTAGATGGTCCTGTAAAGGTGCATTGTTTGTGCAATTTTTTTCATAAAAAATAGTAACCCCATTCATTAAAATGGCACCAATTACATTCCTTAATTATTATAAACAAATTAGTTGTGAATTTAAAAAAAAAAATGACTAACTTTGGCCCAAATTGACCTTAGACCATCTTTTTTTTTTGAAAATTCGTGTAAAAATGCCAGCTTTTCAAATATGTAAAAAGATTTTTTCTGTGGATAATATTTTTAAAGTTATTGTAAATGTTTATAAACTAACAATTTTAATAATTTTGCATTATAATTTTGGAATATAATAAATAATTTTTTTAATTTTTTTTAATATATATTAATATTATAGGTAAGTCTTCTACTTTCATTTGGCAGTCGCAGAATTGCCCTATCTTTATTATTTTCTGTCTAATGTTATTGCAAAAAAAAGTTCTCTGGGATAAACAAATAGAATAACTTTTAAACTGATTGATGGATCGGTCTGAAATTTTAAGGGTTTATTAAGTACCCCAATGCCCAACTTTGGGTAAAATATTAAAGGTCCAGATTTATTTTAATAATAGTTATTAACAAATAACGGTTTTGCTTTATTTTGCAGTTTGCAGAGCAACAAATTGATTTTTTAATTTTTAAAAACCGCCATTTTAAAGCATTTGCAATGTTCTTAAAGATAAAATTTTGTAATTGTATGTCAACCATTTACCTTTTTACTAGGGATGCAAAAACCGAAAAAATCGCGGTTTTTGCACTAAATTGTTAATAATTAAAATACCGCTCCGAAATCTCTGCAGGAAACCGGTAGGTTTTCTTCCTACAGGTCTATAATAACAAAAAAAACTTGTCAGATACCTGGATTATTCGAAGTCACGAAAAGGGTTTGTTTTTGCTTATTACCCTGGACTAACTGTCCGAAGACTGAATACATTGTAAGGGGTCTATCGATCTATAAGATAGAATAAAGGATAGTATTCATGCAAGATAACCAAATTAGATAATGGCAATAAGGATAAAAATATACACAGCTTTTACTTTTAGTATTTGGACAAGTGTCCGACCAATGAAAATTTATTTAAGTAAACTATCTAGTTACCGGACAGTCAATTTTTGGTTAAAATAAAAAACTACATTAAGTTTTACTGCGTTTTATGTGTCTTTAGACCCTTGTCAACATATTCAGTTTGTAGCACCATAATGAATATTATACCATAACAAATTATACATACCTTTCTGACTACCACCGTCAAACTACACCTATATATATCCTTTATCTATGAACTACACATCACTAAAATATGACACTTACTAAGTAGGCTAACTTTGGCGCGTTTTTCCTGGTACCAACCTTTAAAATTAAATCGGACTTAAAATATTTGAATGCACTGGTTAAACTTCAAAGGGTTAAACTTAACAGAAGATCCACCCCATAAAACACAAATCAGTATCCAAATTTTATTTGAAATAACTTGTTTTGTCCGAGTATCGGCACTGTCCGGCTTACCAGCGAATTGTCACAAGCAAATTTTTAATCAAATTTATCAAAAAAAAAGAGTGTGCGTGTAACCTTTACGCGCGATTGAAGTAAAACTTGTTGACGTACGTATCGGAAAATAAATATTTAATTACAATTCAATCATATTTATTGCCTATATAGTTTACAAAAAAATGAGATGTTATATTTATATTATTCATTAGAAATAGGAATTTAAAAGTTATCATTATTTTTTTTATATATTGTAACGTTTATTTATTTTTACAGTTTATTATTTAATTTATTTATACAACTAATACACTTAATTTATGTTATAACACAATTTATTTACAATATACTAATTTATATGAACACTGAACATTGATTTATATAAACACTTATTTACTTAGACTCAACTCAAAACTCTAAACTGACTATATTTCAAAATAAAAGTCTATTTATATGCGCTTCGAACAATGAAGAAACATCTCGATCTCTCGCGTAAGGGCAGAGATTTTTCCAGTCGTATGTGGATCCTCGATATGGTTCAATAGAACATTCTACGGCGTCGCCCGCCGGTCGGACTCGCCCATATGGCCAACCAGGACAGAGCCGGAGTCGCATTACAATATGAAATAATAGGTTTATGATAACTAAAATGTAAAACATAGATTTTACTCTCTAAATACCATTAATGTATTTGAAACCGTTTGAAAATTTCATAAATAAATTTCGAAAATTTAAGCTCCTCCCATAGCTGAAATTACACACTACAGTTACTTCCATCAAAATCTTCCGTTAGAATCTAACGTTAGAGTTACCCCTAGTCGCGCCTAAAGAAGTTTTGCTTCAATAATAGGTAAACAATATTAAAAATATACACATATTACGTTTAGAATGTGTGATTTTGTAGCTGTATCTACCTTATTGTAATACAACACAAGAGCCTTCGATAGTTAGATAACCATTTCATTTTGTAGCATTTTATAGCATATTCCATAAAATTTTGTTTCCTTCACGTCTACGAAGGATCTGTTATTGCTGGTAAAAGATCAGCCATCCTGACTAGTGGTTTTATTGCCTTTATGGCTACCTAACCAAACCTAAAATAAGTATAAGAAAATGTTAAAACATTTCGAATATTATTATTTTATGAACAAAAACGTGCAACATGCTTCTTTACTTAACGTAAAGCTTCCGTATAAACAATTATTTACTATCATAATATGTATGTATGTATATAAACTTACTTAATCAAATCATATAGTCCGGGTTCCCACGTGGGAAAAAAGGCATAAAGAATAACCAGCTGAAACTTTCAGAATCGCTTAATTGCACTTAGACCTACAAACTTCCATAGCAACAATATCGATGGATGGGGCGTTTTTTCTTCAGCAGCGGTCAAACATGTCGAAAGATATAACCCCTCCCGGAGTGATGGATAACCGATTTATTTTTTGTGAATCAACAGTTTTTTATTATTACTACATAATAAAACACGTGACCTACAAAAAGAGGAGGGCGTTTGGCGGGGCCTACGCGCTTAACATGTAATAGTTACGGCTGCCAACGACTTAACAAATAACCAGTTAACGCCCTCTTCTTTTGTAGGTCACATAAAATAATTAAAAACTGTTGATTCACAAAAAATAAATCGGTTATCCATCACTCCGGGGAGAGTTATAACTTTCGACATGTTTGACCACTGCTGAAGAAAAAACGCCCCATCCATCGATATTGTTGCTATGGAAGTTTGTAGGTCTAAGTGCAATTAAGCGATTCTGAAAGTTTCAGCCGGTTATTCTTTATGCCTTTTTTTCCACGTGGGAACCCGGACTAATAATGAATGTCGCTATCTCGTCATTTTTTCATTTTTGTCATTTTTCTTCAAATCTTTCTGGCGCTTATAATATGCCCTTTGACGTTCACAATTTCTTTTTCTTTTTAGCTCTTTAAGTCTATAAAACGAAAATAGCTAGGTATAAATAATTAGGTATAAATAGTGTAATTACACACCAAAAATAAAATGTATGCATATAGAGTATAGGTACTCACTATTTTCATTCAATATTTTTTCATCACTTTCTTTATTAATAAATCCACTTTGTTTATTCATATTTAATACAAACACTTTATACACAAAAAACTATTTACTAGCAATGTATTTTGGTTGACAAGATGACAAGCTGTCAATTCCAGATTTAATTTTATTTAATATAGTAGGCAGAATGGCATGAGCGCCGCCAGGATTATTTTCTGGGAGGTGCATCTGCATCTACACACTATTATGATCTAATATATATAGAATGTAGAATGATTTGGACAGCAACCGTGACGCCTTTAGTTTTTATTCAAACAATAATTTAATAAAAAAAATTAAAAAAATATATAATTTTCTGGTAAATTCAGGTATTTTCTTTTATAGCAGGGGGGTGCAAGGGCACCCTCTTGCAGCCTGCTGCCGGCGCCCATGCAGAATCGTGTTAGGTATTTTGTATTAGGTTTTGTTTCCGGTTTCTGTTATTAGAATGACGTCACGTCCGTTAGAATAACTTTTTTACTCCTAGTCTCGCTAAAGAAGTTTTACTTCAAAAAGTACGAGGGTGCAAATTATGACAAATATATTTTTGAAAGGTGCAAATTAAGCTCTTTTAATAGGTATAAACAATTTTTTTTTAAAGAAATTTTTGGGGCTGGAAAAGCGGTGGTAAAAATTATCAGATTTCTCATGATTTTCACACACACAGTTCTTTATGTTTCTACTGACTTCCTTGCGATACATTTTGCGATACGTACTTCAAAACTTTTGATTAGCTAACCTAACCGTTAATTTCTGTCAAAATTTTTTAAAACGTGAAAGTGAAATTAATGAATTTTAGATAAATTACAAAACAAAATAGTTGTCACTTGAATAAAATGGCGGATTCTCAAGAATATTTTACTATTTTATCAATAAATAATAATAAACGAAAAAATCAAAAACCTGTAGCTACTTGCTACTAAACATATTTTGAATTTAAATTTATTTTGCGATACGTCAAATAAGTTTTACTTCAATCGCGCGTAAAGGTTACACGCACACTCTTTTTTTTGAATATTTATCAATGTTTCGCAACTTTTCCAGTACGAGGATTATTCAATTATTGTTGTATAAGTTGTTTTCAACCAATTTCAACAAAAATTACCAGGTTCCCTCTCAAAAGCCAACTCTAAACAGATCCGCATTTTAAGTCCCGCTTTCACTCAAAATATTTTGAAATCCCGACTTGGCAAAAAAAAAATTGGCAACTCTGCTCCTCTCTTACTGCTTTATGTTCTGTCCAGAGATAATAGAACTAGGAATCTGTCCCTTTTTCCGTTAAAAAATCTTGATTTGACAAAAGCTTATGTGTCACTATAGTATAGTAATTTGTGTGTGTCATTTATCAGAATTTAAAGTAATTTGTAATTTGTCGTTAGTTTTGTTTAAAACCATTAACTTAGATTAATTCGTTGTAGAAAAGTATATGTTGGTAAGTGTTATTTGTAATAAATTTATCATAATTTTTATAATATATGAAATAAACTTTTTCGACAGTTAATAAAAAAAAAATATTACAAAAAGTTTATGTCCTGTTAATAATTAATCATTAATCAAAATGACTAAAAATGAAAATTTTGACCCTGAGTTGAAAATTTTTACCTTAAAATGCAAAATATAACAAAAAAATGCGAAAATCGGCTAAAAAAATACGTAAAATCGACAGAAAAGCGCTGTTTTTACGGTGTTTTTGCATCTTGAACTCCAAATGACTAAAAATGAAAATTTTGACCGTAAACTAAACATTTTTACCTTAAAATACAAAATATTGTTATAATTTTTCCTTCGTGGATTCGGGATAAGAAATAATAGCAGAAAAACTTAACAATTTATTAGTAAACACAACTAAATAACCATTTTCTTTAACTAATATACACAACTTTAATACAATTACAATAGGACTTTTCATCACAATTTTTTTTTGTGCGCATGCGTTTAGCATTCGCCATCTTTTTCGTACTGTTTTTTGTAAACAACTATACTAAAGTGCCGCAACCCGTGAAAAAAAAGTTAAAGTATTAATTAAAGTCAATTAACTTTTAAAAAAAGTGGAAATCAAATATTGTAGTAACTCAAAACAACTGGAAAAAATTATTTATGATCCATTATAGTCATGTCGTCTGTACGAAAAGGAACAACAAAACGTTGTTGTTATGGAGTAAGTATGTAAAAGTAAAAGTGATACACGGTACAAATTATTCAAAACCAATACATACTATTTTATAAATTTACAAAAGCCTTCTTTGGAATATCGCAAAAACATTTCATGTATTATAAAAACTACTCAACATTTAGGTACATTTATCTGATTAAAAATTGCATGTACCTATAGCATCAAAATATTAATTATAAATTTTGTAAATGACTCCAATAAGTAATATTCAAAATATATTTTTAATTATTACAAATAATATAACATTATTAATCAAAATAAAATTGTAAATATTAATTTCGTTGATAAGTTTTCAGCTAGTACCTAAACAAATGTTGATGGCTAACCTCTCAATCAGATGGTTCTTTCCAGTAATTTATTTGTTTGTGGAGATAATATCCCTTGACCATACATTGTTGATGAAAACAGTACGAATTTTTTGAATTACCGCTATTTCAATGTGGCGGCTGCGCCTGCGCACGTCATATGATGAAAAGGTCTATTCCTGAATAGCGTCGTTAAAATATCTCGTATAACAATTCGCACTTTATCGCCAGCTACTACAAATACAAAAAAATTATTATCACCAACTAATACGATCACCACTATTATTTATCGCCGAATATCGCCATAACAACTACTGTTCTGTTCTCTCCGTCCAACCGGTCCTTATATATAAAATTAACCCTTCTAGAACCATCTATACAGATCCCAATTCTTCTAGCACGGAAGATTCTCGAAGTTCAAGATCAATCCATCAGTTCCGCAGAGACTCGAAGATTCTCCATACGGTGACTTACTTACACCTCACTCCCCTGACAGTTCTGGCTTGGCTCATAACACTACTTCCACCCCCCTTCTTAAAGGTGTTCGCCCAAAACAACATTTATTCTATAGATACTCCATCGCTGGGGGTCACGTGCATTATAGGGGCTCAACCGTTCGATGTGGACGACTTTCGGTTTGCTTCTCGGTTACAGTTGGATCCTATAGACTAGGTCGTTAAAATTCTTCTTTACCGGATAAGGTCCCTCCCATGGTCGTTGTAGTTTAGGGCAATATCCTTTTCTTCTCTGTGGTTGGTATACTGCATCGTCTTCTTTAAAGGATATTGGCGTTGACTTTCTGCCAAATCTGACCTTCATCCTGTCACTTGTGATCTGCAGTTTTGACCTGACAAAATCGTGGACACTCCTTAGCCTCGCTTTAGGACCCATCTTCGAGCATCACATATCACAGCGCTTGCACCACTCTTCCACCTCCTGGCGACAGTTTACCCAGTAGTATCTTTCACGCACTTTGGCCAATTTCTTCTTCACTCCAAAGTGTCCTCCGGAACGGTTATCATGGAGCTCTGAGCACGTCTGGAACGCATGCTCTCGGAAGTACGGTTTAGTAACGGACCAGTTTTCCATCTGGGCTTTCCCACTTCCGAGTGATTAGGTCATCTCGGATACACAGTGAGTCCCACTGTAGCCAATAACCCTTAACTGGTTGACCATATTCCGCGACTTTCTGCCACTGCGGCCTTGCTCCTTCGTTGATCCATTCTCGGACTAGGTTCAGGTCTGGATCCTGACTTTGTGCGTCTTTCACCTTGCTCTTTGTTAATCCGTCCTCAGGGATAGTCGTAATCGGGTGAACACGTCCTTGCGTAATGTTCGCACATTTATCAACAGGTATGCACCATCTGTCTCTTGTTTCTTAGCGTTCGCAAAACTTGAAATTCTTCTTCAGTGGTGTTTTCAGAACGGGAGTACGTGAGGTAATCTTGCTGTTTCGCTGGCCAGAAACGTTAGCTCTCATCATCGTTCTTGTATCTTCCATATCGACAGAGTTTTCCTGAACTCCTTTGTTCATGTTCGTATGCAGAGTGTCGCCAGTTCCGCCTATCCTCCAATCTTAATCGAGACCAGCAGTCAATCTTTAGATGACCTTTGCGCCCACAGTTGAAACATTTTGGCCACCCCTTCCTGTAATTAATTGTTGAGCGTTTCTTCAAACGGTCCAAAACTTCTTTTATGGCTAATAATGTTTGATTTAGATCAACTCTTTCCTTTTCCGTCGCCATCCTTATGGACCTTATGATACTGGCGGGAGGCATTTTTCGCTGCTTCAAACTCCAGAGCATAAACAAGAACATCTTTTAATGTTTGGTGACGTCCCAGTCTCAACACTTGTTGCATGTCCATGTCCTTCACTCCATCGATGAAACTGCTCACACACAGCTGATGACTGAATTCTTTCTCCTGTAGAGTCTCGGATGTTCCTTGCATTCTTGATTTTAATTGGCTCTGAAGACTTGCTTTAGGTATTGGCTGCCATATCTAACTTCTAGGGCTGATACTACTGCTTCATAGTTGCGCTGCTTCTCAATCGGTATAATTTGCAATATTTCGGAAGCTTTTCCTCTCAAGGCTAGCATCAGAGCTGTTGCCTTCTCTTCATTGCTCCAACCGTTACTTTCTGCAGCCGCTTCAAACTGCCTTCTGTAGATGTTCCAGAAGGTTTTACCATCAAACGTAGGGGGTTTAATTATACCCTGGTGAGATGGAGTCACAATTGTAGATGGAGACGAATTTCTTACATTCTGTCCCTCGAGTCGAAGAATAGCTTGTTTAGTTTCTTGGATTTGCTGCAGAAGCTCTTCCTTGGTTTCCTTAACGTGCTCTTGAAGCTCTTCTTTGGTTTCCTCTAACTCCTGTTTACTCACTTTATTTTCTTTTAGATCAAGAAATATCTTTATGAACATTTTTTTTTGTCTTTCCTTCGCTGTTCTTCTGCTTCACGTTCTTTTATTCTCTCTTCTCGTTCGTCTTTTCTGCGATGTTCTTCAGCCTCTCGTTCTTCCTTTCTGCGTTGTTCTTTAGCATCTCTTTCTTGCTTTCTTCGTTGTTCTTCAGCTTCACTGCGCTGTTCCAGACGCAGTTCCATAGCTTCACGTTTTTCTTTTCTGCTTTTTTCTTCAGCCTCACGTTCTTCCTTTCTGCTCTGTTCTAAACGCAGTTTCATAGCTGCCAACAATTTCCCAAATTCTTCCATCTCGTCATAATTAGTAGTTCTTGTGTTTACCATTAACTTCGACATCTTCTTTCACTTATCCCACTTCTGACACCAACTGTTATAATTTTTCCTTCGTGGATTCGGGATAAGTGATAACAGCAGACAAACTTAACAATTTATTAGTAAACACAATTAAATAACAATTTTCTTAATCTAATATACACAACTTTAATACAATTAGAATTCCTAAATAGCGTCGTTAAAATATCTCTTATAACAATTCGCACTTTATCGCCAGCTACTACAAATACAAAAAAATTATTATCGCAAACTAATACGATCACCACTATTATTTATGTTCGACTATCGCCATAACAACTACTGTTCTGTTCTCTCCGTCCAACTGGTCCTTTTATATAAAATTAATCCTTTTAGAACCATCTACACAGATTCAAATTCTTCTAGCACGGAAGATTCTCGAAGTTCGAAATCAATCCATCACTTCCGCGGAATCTCGAAGATTCTCCGTACGGTGACTTCTTATCGTTTAATTTACTTGTGGAAGGAAGTAAATAAGAGTCAGGGATATCTTCAAAAGCTGGCAGCTGAAGTTGTACCTCGGCATAATCTGCAGTTTCCTCTGATTTATTTTTGGCCTCAGTTTGTTCTGCAATAAATTATAGGTAGATACTATGAAGCAAGTATTTTGTCAAATTAAATACACTTACGTTCTTCGAACACATGTATGCTGTCCCAAGGACAGTCGACGCTTACATCGAATTGCGGAGCAGCAAATTCAACAAAGTCCAGCACTACGTCAGACTTTGGTTTATCTATAGGTCCACCACCGGTAGCAAGCATGCTATAACGTAGTGCTGTTGTATCTTTACGTTTCCTATGGAAAAATTAATATTAGTAACAATTCATAACGCATATGAAACATTATACATTATACCTTTGTTTTAAGTTAGTCCACAACTTTCTTAGCTGCCATGCATTTCGTATGTTGTTTACTTCAGGCTAAGAGTTGTATGTATTTGTTATACACTCCCAGGCCTTCTTTTTCTCCACCACTGAAGTACCGTCCGTCCTTTTATTTTCGATAATATTTTCTTTTTCCTTTACAAGCTGGGCCAAAAGTATTTTTTCTTTGCAAGAATAAACTGCAGATTTACCATTCATCTACAAATGTAAACAAGCACTTGTAATTTATTATTCAAATTACTATTAGCTATTCTAAACAGACATAATGATTTGATACATACCTTAAATTGATTTATTACTTTTGAATTAAATTAAACTAAAAAATGCTTGATCAACAGGTTATCTTCTATGAATACAACGAGGTTTTATATTCAAAGAATGTAACACAATACACAATTGTATCACTTGTCACAAATCTTCTTTTTCTTTTCATGTTTTCTGTCAGATTTGTTTAGAATCTTATTTTTTTTTCGATCTCAACTATCAAAAATGCCGTTATCCCTAACATCGCGTGCTTGAGGTTGACCTCCTACGAGAATAGCCGAAGTACCATCTATAAGACACAACGCGATCTTGAGATCCAACTCGCTGTAAGACCGTCTTGGCCGAGCACGACCTTAAGCATGAGCTGAGATTCGTTTATAAATACGGGCATTACTTACACCTCACTCCACTGACAGGTCCGGCTTGGTTCGCAACCATATGACAAAAAACGAAAAAAATCGTTTTTACGGTGTTTTTGCATTTTGAATTCAAAATGACTAAAAAGAGAATTTTGATCATAGAATAAAAATGTTTACCTTAAAATGCAAAATATGACAAAAAATGCGAAAAACCTACTCAAAATACGTAAAATCGACAGAAAAGTTCGGGTTTTACGGTGTTAACATTTGGAATTTAAAATGACTAAAAATGAAAATTTCGACCTCAAAATGCAAAAGTGACAAAAAACCAGAAAAATCGACTCAAAATACGTAAAATCGACAGATAAGTGCTGGTTTTAAGGTGTTTTTGCATTTTGAACTCAAAATGACTAAAAATGAAAATTTGGACTATTAAAATGCAAAATATGACAAAAAATGCGAAAAATGCTAAAGTATAAATTATTTTTTATTATTAACACCTTTGGATGTCCCCTCTGTCTCCTACATTTTTAATATATCCCAATAAACGATTTTAGGAATGAACAAATGTTGCAAAATGCAGGATATTAGTTATTCCATCGCTTTACGAGTTTTGAAAAAAAATTTCAAAAACATTGACCATTTAACTAAGAAGACACAACTACTTCCCGGGCTATGTGCCCCGACGGATATTGAATTACACTTCAAAGTCAAATGGGGTTGGCATATCTAACAGATAAGGGCACATCGCCCGGGAAGTAGTTGTTTCTTCTTAGTTAAATGGTCAATGTTTTTGAAAATATTTTTCAAAACTCGTAAAGCGATAGAATAACTAATATTCTGCATTTTGCAACATTTGTTTATTAATAACTCGCTTTATTAAGTAAGACAATATTACAGTTTTCTGTAATAATACTTTAATAGTATCAAGACCAGGGTCTTGTTGTCAAATCAAATTTTGGTTTGCAGTTTGAGGTGATGATGTCACTACTATCACGGCGTTTACACTTTCGTTACTGAAAGTAATATATCGTTCGTGATTTTAGTTAAATCTTCAGTCAGCGATTATGCCTTAAGCTCGCTGACGGATAACATATACCTTGTACTGATGAGGCCCAATAGGCCGAAACCGGTCTACAAGTTATGTTGTCCCTTCTAACTGCAAACTAAAATGGTTGGTTTAAATTATCTGTTAGATATGCCAACCCCATTTGACTTTGAAGTGTAATTCAATATCCGTTAGGGAAGTAGTTGTTTCTTCTTAGTTAAATGGTCAATGTTTTTAAAAATATTTTTCAAAACTCGTAAAGCGATAGAATAACTAATATTCTGCATTTTGCAACATTTGTTCATTAATAACTCGCTTTATTAAGTAAGACACTATTACAATTTTCTGTAATAATATTTTGATTTTAGGAATGTTTGGTAATATCATTAAAGAACCTTTAGAGTTTTTGAGGCTGTAATTTGTTTTGTTATGTTTACTACATAGACGAAGCAATTGAAGCACTAAAAAGCCCAAAACCTATCAATCTGCATTCGGTTTGGGTGAACCTTGTCGCCGGAAGTTTTACGATAAATTTATTTAAAATCTGACGAAAATCATTAATCGGGAGTTTTTGAGGTTGCTGAACACGAATTTCATGCCGTCGATGGTCTCCGAGGTACCTAGTGCCCAGGGTGAACCTCGTCGCCTGGAGTTTTATGTTAAATTTATTAAAAACTAGTAGATAATCTATTGGTATGAAATTGAATTTATATGAAATTGAAACTGAAAGTTATGCAATGAAAGTGTGTTATCAAAGGAGACTTAAAAAATAATATAGTAATTACAAAGTAAACTAAAAGTAGTAAATAATTGAAAATTTTGTCATTTGAATTTTCTTCATCTGAATTTTCTTTTGCGTAATCAGATGACTCTGGCTGCTACGTACCTATAATTTTCTGCATTCGTGCAGTTACATCCGGCACAATTTTTGCATGCCAAGTTGCAGACTAAGCCATACTTTCTGCAACCGCAAGATGTACCAAAATCTTTTTTGCACCTACAAAAAATTAAATTCATGACACTTGGGGTCCTGGTGGCTGTGTCATTTTTACTGGAACCTACGTATTTTCTTGCAGTTGCGATCCCCAATCAGTAGGATTTAAATGTCATTCTCCATGCAACCAATCTGTATTTGTAAGTAGGTACACTCTTTTCAAGTGCTACGTGAATGCTTCTACTGTGGGCATAGTTTACCGATAGATACTTTTTTATTTTTTTTTTAAACGACATTATGTACATTCTGTATCTGTAGGTTTCCCATAACTGAATATATTACGTCGGATATGTTTGCCTTTCTAAATGAAACACGCACCATACATGGCTAAAAGTAGTTGACAGCCGTGTTTACCTAAGTCCTAACTGATCAACGCCTCAAAAACCCGCGAGTAATAATTATCGACTGATTTTGAATGAATTTATCGTAAAACCTCAGGCGACGAGGTTCACCCTGGGCACCAGGTATATTGTCGCCATGAAATTCGTGTTCAGCGACCTCAAAAACCACTCGAGATTCTACATTTGTCGTAGATAAAATATTTCCAGTCTCTCTCTCTCTAAAAATTTTAATATTTTCCATAAAACGATTTTAGTAATTTTTGCAATATCATACTTGAACCTTTGAAAAAAAGAGCCCTTGGCTAAGGTTTCTGTCGTTCTCTTCGTCCTCGCCAAATAGGAGGACTCACTACGGAGAAGACACGCCACAGCGTCAATCTCTCAACCCCACATTGCACCAACACCAAAAAAGGAATGACGCTTTAGGCACGTTCGAGGAACTTTGGAATCAGAAGAAATCACAGGAGCTAGAGATGAAACAACACCAACTACGGCCGGCGACCGATGCTAACATCATCCAAACCTTCCCATCCACTCCCTGAAAAGAACATAAGTCCTACAACAGGGTTCTAAGATCCAACACTCCTTTGAACTTTCTCTTATCTTTCTATCCATCTATTGATAATGCAGCAGTCAGCTAGGCATGTAATTTCAATTCGTCATCTGTGAATCTCCATACAAGTTCTTATCCTTGAATTTTACAATTTGAAAATATTTTTCTGTATCGGTTATAGAAGTTCAAAGTCTATTTAAGTTTTTGTGAATACACTCTAAACTTTTAATACTGGAATTACATCTACAATTTTATCGTGAAGTTCACTAATGAATTGAAGGTCACTATTTCATATATTTTTATCAAATTTTCGAATAAAAAACAGGAAAGCGGAAACTTTCCTCTAAGAAATTGAAACAAATTTAAGACATTAAAACTTTGTCTGAAATTTGTTGGTATTAAAACGATTTACAAAAGTGTAGGATAGATTGCTACGAATTTATTGTTATCAGTAAACATTTGATAAATTAGTGAATAATAAGAATTATTGTTTTATTTCAGAAATGTACATTGCATCAGTATCTTCGACTATAAAATTTCATGATTTTCCCAATGGCAATATTGTACATAATTATCAACCCGGTCAGATCGAAGGACCTGTTAAGAGCATATCCTGGAGTAAGGATGGGACTTGGATGCTTGTTGTGCCCTATTCCGGACAAACGGAAATTATCTCCATAAAAGATCAGATTAAGTTAATAAAAACAATTCACGAAATAGATGAACCAACTTATGCCTGCTTTCAAAATACCGCGAAGAAGTACGTTGGAATAGGAACCAAAAATGGTTTAGTATTGGTCTATGATATTAAATCTAGAAATGTTAAAAAAAGATTTGCTAGAGTTTCCACACCAATAACTCAAATAGCATTTACATCTAAAGATTCTCATTGTATTGTTGGGTGTAAGAATGGAGACGTTTTAATGTATAATAATGTAACAAATAGTCCCGCAACAAATCTTAGAATTCCAAGATCTAATTCTATAAGTTGTCTTAAAACTTGTAATTTAAAAAGACATTTAGTTATGGGAGGTAGTGATGAAGGTATTGTTGTTGTGTGGGATATTAATATTAATAGAAATAAATTTTTTGTTCAAGCCCATCAAGCTCCTGTTAATTCGGTGGCTTTTTCTCCAGTAAACTCTGATCTTATACTTACAGCTGGTGCTGATAGAAGAATTTGTTTCTTTGATATAGTAAATGGTAAATGCATAGCTAATATCGCTGTAGACAATAATATTACTGCTGTTGATTTCTCGCCTGATGGGAGTTACTTTGTGACAGCTTCACAAAATGGACGAGTCTTTCTTTATGATTCAAGAAATATACAAGAACCTGTACATTCGTTTATAGCACATAAATGTGCAATTGGTCATATAGCATTCCAAAATGTACAAGAAAGAAACTGTTCCAGTGTATGTAGTGTATCCTCGACAAATTTAGTAACATCAGAACCATCTTCAGAAAATTTGCCACCAAGAAAAAGTACTCGAACTAGTGACTTCTTCCATTTAAGTCATTTAACTGTTTCTCAAAGTGTTAGTGAGATTTCACAATGTTCACAGGATGATTCTTTTATGGCTGCCATAGGACTTGATAAAAAGAGTCTAGAGGATACAAACAATTCTGGACTTTTTAGGGAAATCAGATTACCAAGTATTCCTGACGTACCAATATTAGAAAGTGAAAATAAGAAATTTGAACCAGGTGATTTTAAAAACAAACAGTATTTCTCTACTCCTAATTTCAATTGTGAAAATAATGTGTCATTAAATCCAAATCATCCATCAACAGGATTAAGTGATGAAGCTGTCGATGAAATTAAATCTTTGGTTAAAGAGTGTGTTAGTAATGAATTTAAAAATGCTGTTAATGATTTAAAAGAACATATACAATATCAAGCTACTCATACAACATATGAATTACGATCCTTGTTACTCGATCTCCATATGGCAAATGTCAAAGAATTTATTAAAATAGAAAATTTTAATAATCGATTGAGAGACACGGTAGATTGTGTAAATAATTTTTTTGAAGAAAACGAAGACTGAAGAAATAAGTTCAGTTTTTAGAGAAACAATTAAAAAAAGTGTCTATTTATCTTAATACATAAATGATCTTGATTATTTAAACAAGATCATTTATGTACGTTCCTAGGTGACAAAATAAAAATCAAATTAATTGAAGTTTTACAGACAGATCAATTTTATTCAAGAAATCAGATAGCTCATTTACCATTTTTAAACCTTCACTGAGATTTTTAATGTTAAATGTCATCTTTCCAATACTTGTTGAAGCCTCTTCTTGATTGGTCTTGAATTTATCATTTCATCCAAGTCTGTTTCAGTCAAATTTTCATCTTTCGATTCAAGCAATTCCTAAATGTTTCTTGATTCTACCTGTTCGAATTCATTATTTCATTCACAATTTCGGTTGTGTTTGCAGTGAAAGTTTGAATTTGATTTTAATGTGAGGCTACAGTTTTTGCAATGAATTATTTTGTTGTGTCAAATTTCTTCCAGCATTCCATAACATTCATATCTGGATCAGATTCCATAATGTCCAATATAATTTTAAATGTGAGGCTACAGTTTTTGCAATGAATCATTTTGTTGTGTCAAATTTCTTCCAGCATTCCATAACATTCATATCTGGATCAGATTCCATAATGTCCAATATAATTTTAAATGTGAGGCTACAGTTTTTGCAATGAATCATTTTGTTGTGTCAAATTTCTTCCAGCATTCCATAACATTCATATCTGGATCAGATTCCATAATGTCCAATATAATTTTAAAGGTTCGTGTAATGTTGAAGACCTTGAAGCAAAGCGGTCCTGTTGGGAGGTTTTTATATTTGTGAGCATAGTTTGCGAGAATGACCTGGTAAATTGCCCAAGGGTTAACTACACGACAGGACAAGACAATAGATAGACAGGTAGATAAGAGAAAGTTTAAAGGAGTGTTGGATTTAAGGACCCTGTTGTCTGTTGTAGGACTTATGTCCTTTTCAGGAAGTGGATGAGAAGGTTTGGATGATGTTAGCATCGGTCGCCGGCCCCGCAGTCACAAACTCTCCCATTTGTAGTTGGTGTCTTGTTTCTTCTGTAGCTCCTGTGGTTTCTTCTGATTCCAAAGTTCCTCGAACGTGCCTAAACCGTCATTCCTTTTTTAGTGTCAGTGTAGGTGTGTGTGTAAGTGAGACTTCCGCGATGCAATGTGGGGTTGGGAGATTGACGCTGTGGCGTCCCATTTGGCGAGGACAAAGGGAACAACAGAAACCTTCGCCAAGGGCTTTTTTTTGTATCCAGTCGTTAGCACCATCAAACATCTACCTCTAAGAGAGTGGAAATTCTTCAAGGAGGGCTTCTAGGTCTTCAGCACAAAAATTTAACGTTCATTAAAGCAATAGTGGTTGAATGACATCTCCAGATGCATTAGGTAATAGCAACATAGCAAGAGTGTCACTCTACCTTTTGCTGCCGTAAATTCAGGGACAGACTTTCCGGTTCTGGATATGAATGCTTCTTTTCCAAAACAATATAGATTCGATACACCCGCGAATAAAGAAATGTTTAACCGCGAATATAGGAATAATAAAATATAAAGGAAGCGCGAATAAGGAGCTTTTACTGTATTAAGATTTTAAATGTAAATGTATTTTGACCAAACTGTAATTTGCAGTGTAGAATAAAGCTATTTATCTTATGCTGTCTAAATAAACAATATTATTAATTTTTGTATACTGTATTAAGATTTAAATGTAAATGTATTTTTGTAAACCAAACTGTAATTTGCAGTGTAGAATAAAGTTATTTATCTAGCCAATGATTATTTTTAACCTATCAAATAGCCATTTTTCTTTTTAACACAATATAAAATGTAAGAAGTTTTATAGTTGTGATGATCCTTTGACTGACTGCTAACGGCTTATTTAGAATCATTATACAAAAATATTTTTAATTTGACGCAGTTTCGATCCCGAGTTTTCCCACTCGCGATTCCATAGGCACAACACAGATTTTTTGAAAAAAACCTTCACATCACTTGGAGTACTCAGACGTACCACTTCTGACTCGAGACTTATTATTGCGTCTCGCGCACATTGGTCCGCTTTTTCATTTCCCTCTATTCCGATATGCGAAGGGATCCACATTATGCTGATCTTCCGGGAGTTCTCTTCTGCCCAATAGCTCCGATTTCATCATTTTGGCTATAGGGTTAATGGGGTAGACTTGTTGTGATATTTCTACACCACTAAAGGAGTCTGTAAGAATGAGACCAAGAGGAGAATTGGAGGAATTAATATATTCAATTGCTTTGTATAATGCATATAGTTCTACAGAAAAGACATTAGTATTGGATGGAAATTTATATTTAATGACATCAACGCCGTTATCAGTTTTTGAGGCGTCGGTGTATATTTTGACGAAGCTTTGGTAGCGCTGATTTAAAATGGAGTTTAAAGTTGTTTTGATTATTGTAGGATTTGTGTCGAATTTATTATATTAAAGTAATTTGGTGTTAATTTCAGGAATGCTAATATAATCCAAGGAGGTGTGTGGTCAAGATCTAATGGATAGACATCCGGGAATTCAATGCTTAAGTGCTGCAGATATGTTCGAATTCTTTCGTAGTAAGGCTTAGGTGTACGTGTTTTCCCGTCAAAGTAGTGCTGATATTTAATGGTAAATGTATTATTGTACAAAGGTTTATTTTGGCCTGCAGCTACGGATGTTGCATGTGATAAGGTTAAATACATTCGTCGCCGTTGCCAATACGGTTCACCAGTTTCGGTATAAATACTTTCTATGGGAGTCGTTCGCAAAGCACCCAAAACTATTCTAAGATCTGTATTATGAATAGTGTCAAGCGGTCTTAAGGTTGATTTTGAGGCAGATGCATAGGCAATGGAACCATAATCAATCTTTGATCTAATTAGCGTCCTGTGTGCAGTTAGTAACATGGCATAATCGGCATATAACAATTTTAAAGAGTGAATTTTTAAGCTTTACTATATTGATTGTCGAGCAATTTTACGTTGATAAAAAAGTCTTCGTACACCACATAGTTTTCAAACTAATTCTATATCTGTTTCTAAAGTGAATTAATATTTTTTTTGCTTTTCAAAATGTAATGGAAACTGCGTAGACTTCAACGCAATTAGTGAAGTAGGCCATTACAACAAAGATGTATTTATTTCCTACATCGCTCTGTGGAAGTGGCCAAAATACATTTATCGCGATTCTTTGAAAAGGACTTCGGTTTTCGATGCGTACCATTACTGGCAACACATGTAGTGCATTTACGACACCCATCTTTAACATAGTTAGAGCAATTTACCCAGTAAAATCTGGCTCAGGCTTTTTGCAGCGTTTTCGGGATACCCAGATGTCCTTTAGAACTATAATTATGTACCTATCTGTTTTAAAATTTCTGGTATAGCATTTCTTGGGACCACTGCTTGTTACCTTGTTTCTGTGTCCTCGGAATTTTCTAGAAGACTTTTATGAAGATCACCCTCCAAAATTAAAGAGTTCCATTCGGACCAATATGCTTTTAAAGCAGGAGAGGATGAGGATATCTCTCTCCACAACGGACGACGGTCCATTCTTTTCCATTCCCGAATCTTTTTCAGAACGGGATCGTTTTCTTGTTGCTCCTCCATCATAGAGCTCTCGTCTTCTGGCACAACCTTAACTATGGCGAGTTTTTCCTCGTTCTGCTCGACGCGGGTACAATTGGGGCAATCAGGTCGACATGGCCTTCTGGAAAGTGCATCAGCTACGATATATTGCTCCAGGTCTGTGCTTGCTTTCAATATCATATTCCTGCAGTTTTTCAAGCCATCTTGCTATCTGTCTTTCTGAGTAACCACTTTAAAGTGGCATGATCTGTTCTGATTAGGAATCTTCTGCCGTACAAATATAATAATTTATAAAAGTGCTCAACGGATTTCACTACTGCCAACAGTTCGCGTCGATTGACCTACACAGTAGTTCTTTTCAGGTTTTGATAAGGTTTTGCTGAAATATCCAACCAATCTTTCCTTACCATTTTGTACCTGTAACAAGACGGCTCCAATTTCCACATTGCTGGCGTCGGTGTCCAGAATAAGCTTACCGTCTGGAAGTGGATAAGCAAGAATAAGGGCTGACTTCAGCTATTTCTTTAATATTTAAAACGCTGTTTGACATTCCTGATCCCATTAGAAGGACTTGTCTTGTTCTGTTGGTAATAGGAACAAATACTCAAGAAACTTCGGAGCTGATGTTTGTCGATGTTTTCCTACGGGCATAGTGTCTCTAGGTGTTAGATAAATTCACTTATGTATCCGGAAAGCCACATTGGTACTAGTTGTTAGGTTACCTCTTGCACGGTATGCGGAAGCTTTTGATGATAGTACATTATGAATTTGCTCACACATTTGACAAAACCAAGTAGCAACTAAAAACGATAAACTAAAACTTTTTAAAAAATATTGGACCGCCTTCAAAAAAAAAAAAAAAGAAAAATGCACTAAAAAGCCAGAAATTAATTCTTTATTTCCCAAAAAAATTGGTAGCAACTAGGCATCTGATTTCGATTTCCTTGAAGTCGGCTCCAATGGCAAATTACCCTCTATTTTAATCCTAGCTATTAAATCTAGATTTCGAATGTTAGTAACTCAAATTTTTTACAAAGATATAAGCCATTGAAGACGACTTCAAGGAAATTGAAATCAAATGCCTAGTTTCTTCCAACTTTTTTAAGAAATAAAGATTTTTGAAGTTATACTTCTATTCATGCACTGGATTTGTGTAGGGTTAAATGAGAAAAATCATTACATATGTAATGGTGTGAGTAAGAGAGAGACAGAAACACATATAAGGTATATTGGTCGGTAAAAACAAAGATGAAATATTTACCACATGTTTAGTCATAACTATAAGTCCTTTAAATACCGTTTAAACATTCAGTACATTGAAAAGAGATAGATATACAAAAAACAGTCTGAGCTAATGTTTTGAATATCATAGTGACGTATAACATTGTGTTTGACAGATTATTTTATAATTCTGTCACGTTAGTATTTTATATTATTGATATTAATAATAATATTCAGTAATGAGTATTGTATTGTAGTCCATAGTACCGTCACATGGTTGCATTATATCCTGCACTATGTTTTTGAGGTTTTTGGCTACATAAACAGAGTTTTTAAGAATAGTCGAAAAGTGCATTCCGAACAGACAATAGATAGAAAAATTACAACTCAGTAAGTACTCCAAATGGGTTCAATGTATGTACTAGGGGTTTTTGGGGTTGCTGAACACGAATAACATGATGTCGAAAGTCTCCGCGCCACTTGGTGCCTAGGGTATTTACCTCTTCTCCTGGGGTTTTATGTACATTCTGTACAAAATCAGTGCACACTTGGAACTCGGCGGTTTTTGGGTCGCTGAATACGAATATGATAATGGCGATGGTGTCCGAAACACCTGGTGCTTAAGACGGACCTCGTCTCCAGGAATTTTATGCAAATTCGATACAAAGTTATGAATCCGGGCGCATTCATAGAAGTATAACTTCTGCCGGCAGTCCCACTGACTGCCACACTCGTTTTTTTTTTCGTGTATCCTATAGGGAATTCTGTAGCGCTCAAAAGAATTACAACGTGTCTATATAGATCCTCAGCTGTAGCGCTTTGTAGTGGCAACAGAGTAAGAAATGTATCTACAATTCTAAAAAAAAAAACATAAGTTTGATTTTTTGATAAAGTATAAGTAATAGGTGTACTCACTCATTATTGTGATGATATCTAACTACTAAGCATCAGCGCTTGGTACAACCTTGGTCTGTAGACTCCTTTACTAT